>CM062813.1:1018224658-1020624658 GCA_031772625.1 Pinus tabuliformis | reverse complement strand
CTTCCTTGTGTGCTTTGCCTATTAGCTCCATTTTCTCATGAATGGTCTCTATATACTGCCATTGGTCTATTATTGATTGGCCAATGTTGGCCCATAAAACTGTCTTGACCTCAGCCACCACTTTGTCAAGGGTGAGCTCTTTCTCTAGCTCCTTTATCTTCTCCTTAAGAGCTTTTATTTCTCTTCCTTTTTCAGCTACATTCTGCTTGGATTTGTCATATTTTTCATTCATCTTAGCTAAATTCTCCTTGGCTTCATTTAGCTCTGTCATCTGGGCTTCTAGGATCTTGATTTCACTCATCAACTTCTGCATATCAAGGCTCGGAGCCTGCTCTGAGGTTGGTGCTGGTGCTGATGTTGATGGAGCTGTTTGAGCTATCTACCCTGTGGGAGGAGCAGTAGTATGTGGGAGCTCCTCAAGGTTTATGATCTCTGGAGGGGGCTGAGAAGTTTGACCTCCTTCTTTCTGCTGTAGGGCTGCCTGCAGTGCAGCCTCTGTCTCTTCCAGCTTCCCTTGTGTTTGCACTAGCTGCTTATGCAGTCCTACCAGCAATGTTGCTACATCTTGGTCTTGTCTTTGTTGGGCAACCTCTTCTGTTTGAGGGTGAAGGTTTTCTAGGATTTTAATCATCTTTCTGAGAGCTGCAAGGTCTGCATCTCTTATTTTCAGCAGCGTTTGTATAGATTTTGGATCCTTTGGGTCATGCCCAAGCTCTATGATTATATCCTCCAAAGACCTGATCATGTTGTCTTTGGCTTGAGAGGATGCCTTCTCCAACTCAAGTTGGGCAGCTGTATTGTTCAGGCTGTTTTCCATCCTATTTTCCAATAAGGTTTTATCTGCCAGTGTTGAATAGACCATCTCACCCGTTTGCTTGTGAAGTTATATTTGGTCCATAGGGTGGATTTCCTTGGCAAGGACCTCAAGGTTGGTTCTTATATAGTCTGCAGTTGACTGTGGCTGCAGCATGGTTGGCATGAAATGACTCATGGTCATTTTCCCCTCTGTTATGTCGTAGGCTGACATAAGCCTCTGCTGATTGGTAGGGGCCATCTTAAGCAACTGGTTGTAGATCTGGAGCCTGAGTGGCTCATTTCTCTTTTTGATGTCAATGAATTGTTGCTTGATGCCTGTCTCCCCTCTCCTTTGTTGACTTGAGGAGCTGACTTCTCCTCCAAGGGTTCTTTCTTGTTCCTGCTGAAAGGAACTGGCAGATGCCTCCATGCTCGGTGGGCCCATGCCCAATGATTGCCCAATAGGCATTTCTTCCTCGGAGAGGGGATTCATTCTCTGCCTTTTCTCCCCTTGATTTGTGGATGTGGTGAGGGGAGTCTCCTGCTCTCTATCCCTCTTCTTTCCCTTTTCTTCTTTCTGTGGAGTTTGTAGCACTGAGGCCTCCACTGTCTTTTCTTGCCTAGGAGGCACATTCTCTTGAGCCTGTTGCTCAGTGGATATTGGGGCTTCAGCTGTTTGTTCTTGCTGTATTGGCTGCCCCTCTTTTTTCCCTTCTTCTTGCTGTTCTACTTGCTTTTCTGCTTGTTGTTCTGCTATAGGAGGTGGCTGTTCCTGCTCCATCTGCTTCCCTTTATCCTTGCTGGATTCCTGTTGAACAGTTCTGGCTACTTGCTGCTGGGTTGTAGAGGATGAGGCAGCTACTCCAAGTTTCCTTTGATAGGAAGAGGAAACCTGCCCACAAGTTTCCAAGTCAGCCTCTTTCTCAATATTCTTTGCCTCTCTTTGTAGCATTTGCTCTCTAGTCATTGGCTCTTCTAGAGTGCCCTCTTTCTAGCTTAATTAATTGGCATGTTTCTCAATATGAGGCAGTCTCACGTGAGCATAGCCACCCAATTTGTATTTTACCCTCCTGAGGGAAATGAAATGATTAGGGTCATAAGGTACCCATTGGAAACTGGTTTGCAATTTGAGGGTCTCTAGGATCAAATCTTCTTCCTTCCATCCTTCCTCCCTTTTGTTGTATAGAAATGGGCCTAGCTGGCTCCTTACTTTTAGTTGCACCTTCTTGTTTTTACTGTGGAAATGGACAAAGTCTGCATTTCCAAACTGCCTAAAATACTCTAAGGCAAAAAGTCTCATAGGGACATATCTTGGCAGCCTATAAGGGTTCAACTCACAGCCATATATTCTAGTTACTGTATGGTGTTGGTAAAAGTACCAATCACCAATGTTGTAGGCCTTTGAGAGGTGAAGTATCCTTTGCATCTCATCTGTCAATCTTGGAGGAGGGACAGCCAATAACAAGGTCATAGCTGGATGGATAAAAAGGTCTGTGAATTCACAGTAGGTGTATGGTGAAAAAGTTATATGATGAAAGACTGAAGACCAAAACACCACAGACATTGGGTTTCCCTGGGCATTTAGCTTCTTGAGAGGAACAGGGAAAGCATCTAGTTGATAAAATAAGAACAAGTGATAGATATACCTAGTGTATTTAAACACCTTTTCCCTTTCTAGATTCATCAAGTGTTCATGAATCTTATTGGCAATGTATGTAGCAAAATCATAGTGCACAGCAGGAGGCATCCCAGGGGAGAATATGGACAGCATGGCCATAATGGTTTCATCAACATCCTCATATGACCCATAACCCAGGATGTAACTGATCAAATCCACAAGCATCTTGCCCAGCTCATTGAGGTATTGATATCCTATAGGAGGGGTTCTCACAACTTCAGAGCTTGGTTGAACGAACAGCTGATTAATTTTGATGATCTGAGCACTGGACAGCTTGCCCCCTTTCTTTAGCAAGTCATTGATGGAGAGAGGAGTCAGTGGCTTTGCAGTGTGAAAGTGAAGCATCTCATTTATGGCCTCAAGGGTGATATGGAACAATACTGAGCCTGAGGGGCTAAGGACAGCTCTTTGACATGGATCATAGCTGGAGCGGCATTGATTTATCAAGTCTGGGAGGACATTGACTTGAGGGAGATTGTAAATGGGCAAATTGGAATCCCAAATTCCTAAAATATCAGCCCCACTGAGGTATTGGGCCTTTAACTCATTTTGCAGGTGAATGTTAAATTTGGAACTCATGGCAAATGAGTCTATCATCTGGTAATCTCTATCACCCAGGGCCTTCCACTCTAGCTCTTTGTGTGGAGCATTCAGAGGTTGAATATTCATGGCTACTGGTGTTTCCATGGTTAAGTAGTACTATGACTTGTACTAGAACTGGTTTCAGTGGGCAGAACAACACAGAGGGGTACTTTTGCAACAGTGAGGCAAATTGCAAGGAAAAATGGGGTAAATTGTGGTGAGAATAGTTTAAAGTGCTCCAAAGAGAGTTAATTGAGCATATGCAGGGACTAGTACCACTGTTTTCCTGGTGAATTTGTGCAGCTCAGGTTTTAAGTCCACGAATGCGCGGACTGACTGTAGGTTTTGTGAAAACTTGGCTAAACGAGGCTCTGCAGGTGAATTTCGACTTAACAATTGAAAATGAAGGCTGGCCACTGGGGATTTGCTGGTAAATACAAGCTTCCTCACTCTTTTTAACTTAGTTTCGGATAATTATGGACACAACCAAGCGCGGAGGGAATGATTTGGATAAATACCTGGTGAATTACCGGCAATGGTTACACATGCAGGTGGGTTGAAGGCACCAACGGTCTTCGGGTCGATTTCTGCAGGTTGGCGACGGATGGTTGTAATTTGCATGCAGAGGTGAGCAACAGTCTTTTTGGCAAAAGTGACAAAAAACACGAATTTTGGCTAAAATATGGACTTTTTGGGATATTGGCGCTTTTTTTGGATGACGTCAGCATGCCGTCATCAGGTGGGGTCAGGGTCGGGTGACGTCAGCATGACGTCATCGAGTGACATGGCAGCCTGTGAGTGGTCCACGGGGATTGCGTAGGTGGCGGACATGTCGGAGCACTGGCGGGCGGGGGTGCTGACAGGGCGCCGAGTCGAACTGACGTGGGCGTGACGTAGTAATGACGTGGGTATGGCGATAAAGCACAAGCGGTAAGTGGTTTTTCTCGGACCGCTCTGGATACAGTCATGGTATTGTCAGAGGGCGGCCCGAGAAAATATGGGGGTGACGCGTGGCAGAGGCCTGACGTCACCCTCTGACAGTTTCTCGGGCGGTAAAGTGCGGTCATCAGGGCCGACCCGATATGAATGTGGGCCGTCGGATGGAAAAACCCAGATCCGACGGTGGATGGATCGCTAAGGCGCCAGGACAATACGGCAGCAGTGCGAGAATATTTTAATATTTTCTTTGAAATGCGTGCCCGGCGGGGACTTTGGATTTTGGCGAATTATATGGGTTTTTCAATGTATTTTTTATGAAAATGCACATTGCGCCAAACTTTGGGTAAAGCGGAAGAATGCGTTTTTTGGTGCACTTTGCAAATAACGCGGGTTAGGGGTAATAGTGGGTTTTTTACAAGGTCTTTTTGCAAATGAAGTGGGTAAATGGTTTCAAAGGTTTCTGAAGGGAAAAGAGGGGTAGGGCTTAGGTTGTTAAACTGACCAGAGGTCAATTTAATCCCTGACTTTGGACATATGGCTATAATGCCAGGGGGGAGGGAATATTTATACATTGCTTGGGGTTTATACACCATAGTGTTTATAATAGTAAGGGAAAAGGGGAACATAGGGGATTTAGATAATAAGAAGTTTAGGAGTTAATATGAGTGGAGGAAGGGGGTGAGGGGGTAAAACACTAAGTTTTATATGAAATCAACATAGTTTAGGAAGTAGATCAAAATGAAAAGAATTTTACACAAGAAATGTGGCTCTTAAAGAGACAAGAATCAATAAAAGACTTTGACTTCTTTCCTGAACATAGGTGGTACTGGGATGTTAGCAATGAATGTGATGGGGGGTAATTTGGAAGTTAGACATGCTTCATTAAGTTGCTGTAAGACTGCTGAAATAGGAAATCTGCACTGACACCATGTTTTTACCTTTGCTTAGGCCAGTGAACTGCCCATAAACCATGCTTTCTGCAACCCCAACTACCTACCCATTCTATTGCCTAGCATTTTTTGTTACTTCTAGGAGGGTGCACTTAGACTTGCAAACCCTTATGTGCCTTTTCTTTTCTTTTGGCTTTTCCTTTTGATTTTCTATCTAAGACTAACCTTATTGCTTCCAAGGCCCCAGATTAAGCAGTTGGGAACCTTCATTCTCTACCTATCTACTTTACCTGCCAAGATTGAACTGTTTGGACAGATTTCTTTCTCTAATCTACAACAAAAATTGAAACATGGCATGACCCAGCTTAGGCTGTTGGATCACCCATTCAGAAGTAGGGCAGCATCAACCAAATGTAAGTATATTTCTTCCACAAGAATATGAGATCTTTGTATCACCAAAGTAGATCATATTGGCACTTCCCCTGCCAATCATGAAAAATGAAACCTATTGGAATAGGTAGCTAACAGAAGACAAAAGACCTCAAAAAGACCATGATATTCATCAACAACTATCATACACCATATATGATCTGTACCATGAGCATCTGACAATACCATCAAGAACAACAACATGCTGATAAATATCATTAAGAAAACATAATGCAAAAAATGCATTATTTGAAGGAAATTCTCCCCTTGAACCTGTGCCATCTCTGTAGACCAATTCCAGAACCAACAAGCAAAATGTGAGCTTATTTATTCATCATACCAATATATACGTGATTGTTTGGATTAGAACTCGCATATAGACATGACTTTTCTTTATAGGATCTACGTACAGAAAGTGAAATACTGAAATTCCACACCTTCAGCTACCCTTGAGTTTATTATTTCTATACCTATTTATTATGACTATAGCAGAGACACTATCAGTAGTATAAGAATCATGAAAATTAAAAAACAACCATGAGAGTCATCATCAAGTCACATGTGTATTACTCCCCTTGAACATGAAGAATCAACTGAGTGATGAAGCAGAGACCATTCCTAATTTCTATCTAAGATATTCAAATGCCTCATGTGGAAGAGGTTTTGTAAAATTATCAACAACTTGTTCTTTTGGGGGAACATATTCCAGTTTAACCTTTTTTCCAAGCACTTGTTCTCTTAGGAAATGATATTTAATTGGAATATTCTGGCCTTAGAGTGAACATCCAGATTTTTCGAAATACTAATTGCACTTGTATTATCACATATAATGGAAATGGATGGAGAACAATTGATTTGAATATCTTGCAATGTTTGCATCATCAAGAGAAGTTGTGTGCAGCATAATGCAGTAGTTACACATTCTGCTTTTGTAGTAGATAAAGCAATTAAGCTTTGTTTCTTGTTGAACCATGATACCAAGCGGGGACCCATATAGAATTCTCCTCTACTAGTACTTTTTCTATCATCTACATTTCACTACAAGAAAAAAGGACATTGGTGAGGGGCAAAAAATGTCACCATAAGTTCATTGGTGACGGTCAAAAGAGCCTTTGTCACCAAAAACTGAACGTCACGAAAAGTGGCATCGCCAAAAGTATAGGTGTTGTAGTAACATTCAAAGTCCATCACCAATAATGATTTATAATGATGGATAGTGACTGTCACCATTTCATATGAGCAATGGTGATGGACCATAGCCTCTGTCACCAAAAGCTGAACGTCACCAAAGGTGGCGTCGCCAAAAGTATAGATGTTGTAGTGACATTCAAATTCTATCACCAATAATGATTTATTATGACAGATAGTGATCGTCACCATTTAATATGAGCAATGGTGATGGACCATAGCCTCTATCACCAAAAGTTGAACGTCACCAAAGGTGGCGTCGCCAAAAGTATAGGTGTTGTAGTGACATTCAAATTCCGTCACCAATAATGATTTATTATGACAGATAGTGGCCGTCACCATTTCATATGAGCAATGGTGATGGACCATAGCCTCCGTCATAAAAAATTGAACATCACCAAAGATGGCGTCACCAAATGTATAGGTGTTATGGTGACATTAAAGGTCTGTCACGAATATTGATTATAATGACGGATAGTGACCATAACCATTTCATATGAACAACAACGATTTATTTTGATGGATCTTTCATGGCCGTCACTATTGGTGCATATATATGGTTACATTCTTTGACCCTCACCAAAAGCCGCATTGCCATAAGTATAGGTGTTGTGGTGACATTCAAGGTCTATCAGGAATAATGACTATAATGACAGACATCGACCGTCACCATTTCATATAAACAACAACGATTTATGGTAACAACCCTTTGAGGTTCGTCACTATTGATGCATATATATGGTGGCGTTCGTTGACCGTCACCATTTCATATTTTGGTGATGGTGGAAAAATGTCACCAAAGCTCATTGGTGATGGTCAAAAGCCCATTCCATATGGATCATGTCAGGGCATGATGGAATCGAACCACCAACCTCCTGCTTGTAAAGTAGGTGCTCTTCCATTGAGCTAGCACCCTTTAAAGAATTAGACTTTTAAAATTAGACCTTGAAACTTCATAAATTGTAAATTATACAACTTTCAATAAATTAAAGTCTCGACAATATTTTACTAAACAAGCAAAGCAACATTGAAGTTGCAGGTCCCTACCTAATGGTTATGGAAGTTATGAAAAGTGGGTGGAGAAAATAATTATGTATAAGAGAATAATATGTTTAGTTTAATACTCAATTAGAAGTGAAAGTCTGAAGACATTTATAATCTATAAATGACCTATAACTAGAAAATGCACCAAATATTGTAAAGGAAATGTCATAAGTTCATAACATTTGGAAGAGGAACATTGATGAAGACAAATGCAATATGTTATAGGTTGAGTGAAAGAAAAATCTCAATGTTGTTGTTGTTTGGTGTTTAGATATCTGAATGATATCTAAACTTCTGTGCAAATGTAGCACGAATCTCCGGAAATCATGAACGACATATGGTAAAATTATATATATATATCCGCTTTACATAAACCAACCTGTAATTTGGAATTTCACAAGTCCACACTCAAAACATGAAAGCAACCAATAAATAAAAGAAATTGACTTGGACAGAAAGCAATAGCTTCACCTTCATTCATGAGCTTCTTCTGTTTATTTGAATTTAATTCATGACATTCTTTATCTAACAAGGAATCAAAATCATCACTAGTATTAAATTCATCCAACGGGGACTTTGCATATCCCACTAACATCTGTGTTTTTGTTGTCATTCTTGAAAACCATGCAGTTTCTTGTTGATAGTAGAATAAGATGTGTGCCTTTTTCTCAAGAATTCATTCCTTATTAACCATTGTTACCTGACAAAAACCAAAGAGACAACACAATATCAGCGTACACAAAATCCCCTACCGAAATATAATCATAACTTAGCAAAGAAGTCTAAAAGATGTTCTTAATTAATAAACTTTGTATTTGGAAACACTGTTTATTTAGATTTAAAAAAGACTATGTTGTACAACACTTCTATTTATTTATCCAGGAAATTATATCATAGCATATGTCACACAGTAGAAATCTACAGTACCTAATGTAAAAATACAAATTTTATTAATAAAATAGATTTAGAAAAGAGATTTGAAAACTATAAGTTTGTCATCAAAGCTTTACTTAATTTAACAACAAACTATTTGGAGTTTGAAAATTAAAATCATTCATAGGAAATGAATAGGACAATGGCCAAAGTCATTATTCATAGAAATAAAGCTAGAGTCACTATTTCCATTGCAGATAACTGAAATTTGGGTAGTGGACTAACAATTAGAGCTTATTTTCTGGGAAGGCTCATCAATACCATCATTTTTTTTCCACGGTCTGTTTTGTCTCTAGATCCAAATCAGATAGCTTGCCATTCTCAAGTTCTACCTTTCAAGTATTGATTTCTAGCTCACCCTTTAAAACAGAATTCTACCACTCCATTTTATTTTGTTTTGTAGAGAGAATTGGCAGGACCTTCCCATCCTCTATTTTACATACTCAATAACCATCCATCAATGATATAAAGAATAACAAATACACAAAAAAGGCCAAAGATGTTCTTGTTGTATACCTATGTTCTAGGAATCATCTGACCTTACTGGTGCAAAGAGCTCACCCTGAAAAAATAACATCCACGTGGAATTTAGAATTTTTTTTTAAATCAAGCTCCAAGTAAACCAATCAAAATATGAACATCCTTTTAATCAATAAAATCTCTGACTTAAAATAAAAGTGGCCTAGAATTGAATGTTATATCAACCATGTCAAGTAACTAACATCGGGCGAGAAATACAATCCATGCATATTGGATTAGTGAAATAATTGATCTGGTAAAGCTCAACACAAGATGACTTAGAGCTAAGAAACACAAATAAATGACTTAGAACTAAGACATGAGGTTGCCCTTTCAACCCTGTCGTTAAATAACTCTTCTTTATGTCACTTACCATTAAACGTTTTTTGATACCAAGTGGAAGTGGTATTGTAACATTAACCTCTAATAGTCTGTTTCCATGACTACTTCTCAAGATCCACTCCATTACCAGCATTTGGGGCTAGATAAGATACATGCAAAAACCATCAACATGAAAATCAAATCTACATCCTTGTAAAAAAATGGGAGGAAAAAAAATATCCAAAAATTGAAACAGATTGTAGGATACCTCATTCCTGCAACATGATTATCTTGTCATGAACAATAAAAAAATAAATCAATAGAAATGTAATTTTTTCCACATTTTGACAATGAAATCTTTTTCATATTCTATGAACAATTGATGAAAAAAGTCAGCTAAAGCTTGTCAGCATTAGGATTATAGTAAAACATAAAGGAACCGCTCCAACACATATATAATCCTAAACATAAGTATCTATATATATAATTATTTATTAAGGACATGGTATTTTGTGAAAATATGGAAGTCAAATCTTTGAAATAACACAATTTATGGTACCACTACATTATGAAGTCCCTTCATCCGAGTATTTACGACGTCCATTCAGGAATTTATTCAAAGTTCAAAGTTCAAACAATTAACATGTAGCCTAAAAAACTCAGATTTGAAAAGGAGATAACCCAAATATGTAGAGTATATATCTCACATTTATATATCCTAATTTCCAGACATTGAAATGACACTTTTTAGCATACTATTGTGAATTCAGCCCAAAATGCTAGAAAAAAATATTTATGGTTATTTTGCTAATATAGAAGTTTTATACATGCATTTATTTAAGCAGTTAGCTTGCAATGTCAAACATATGTAAGGATGCACACAATACATTGCATGTTTAGCGCTGGTGTGTGATCTTGAGACAACGAAGTCCAACATTAACAGTTTTCCTACAATATCCACTAGCAAAATAGGTGAACAATACTATTGTAGGTATGTGTTATGAATATATGTATTGCAATCCAATAAGAGTATGGTTGGAACATTCATGTCCAACCCTTCCAATTTTTCCTATAATTTTCACTAGTCTAATAGGTGAATAATAGAACTATAGTCGTGCATTCTGTATCACTTACCTAAATCCAACACCTTTAGCATAGAAATTTCACAGAATATGTCCAAAACTGGTAGGTAATTTGCAAAATGAAAGAGTTGGCTTGATTGTTTCTGGAGAAGACTAGATTCTTACATTTTTCAATGTAAATTCATGACATTTTTCCAAGCTTAGATGGAACAAAAAGGAACCAAGCTAGAAGGTTATTTAAAGAATCCTTACTTAGCTAGGGTAAAATGTTAGCCCTTTTTTGTCAAAAATCATAAATGTAAAAACTTTAAGAATTTCAGTGAAGAGACTGTATAAATGTTCTTATCAAACCACTAACATAAAAAAAGCTAAGAAATATTTCTTTGTAGAAGAGATATTCATGGTCAAATTAACAAGAAAGTGACCTTTTAGCATAGTTAATGCACTAGCGCTCATGTCGTAGTGTCCCAGTGTTGTGGGGAAAAGTATCCGATGCGGATGACCCTATCCCTACTCTAAAGGTGACAGTCTTTAGCAACAACTGAAAGTAAAGTTTTGATGATTTCCTTTATGAAAGTACAGAGAGAATGAAGAAAGATTAACCAACCTGGTGTCTTTCGCTTAGTCGATCCTTGTCCTCTCTCTTTGTCTCTTGTTCCCAGCTCCTTGCTCTCTTTGCCGGTCCAGCTACACACAGATCCTGTACAAACAAGAGAGGAAACTACAAGATACAAGTACTCATAACTGATGCATGGATTAGAGTGAATCAAATATACATGTAAATACAAGACATCAATGTAATACAAGTATATAGGAGAACATGCAAAACTTTATTGATAGAAGTAACAGGGTTCTGAGAAGGTTACAACCAATGATGGCTCCAATCCAGCAGCACCTCCCCAGCAACAAGAACTCTCCTCTTCACCTCTAGTAAAACAATCACCCAATAGCTCTAACTGTAAACCAACAGCACCTCCTTGCTTTACACAAAATTCCAGCCTCCTTAGACCTCATAGAAGAGCTCTATATATAGGAGAGAAGAAGAAAGGATGAGTCAACTTGAGACTGACATAAAGCTGCCTTGTGTCCTCTCCCTCTTCAGTTAATCTTCAGTTCTTGAGTCCACTTGGAGATCCTTGCTTACACATGGTGATCAAGTACCTCTTACTCATCACAGGGCGAATCTCATGAACCAAGTGTCAGTTTGGAAGCTTCCTGGGCAGTTGACACCTTGCAGAATGACTGTGCCACTTGGCCAATCTCGCCCAGCGCAGGTAGCCTTCATTAATTTTGACTTCCAGCGTAGGTACAAGGAGGGACAGTTGCATTCCAGCGTAGAAGCTCAGTAGAGCAGCTGACATGATCCAAAATAAGCCTGTTCTGAAGTGTTTTCAGGTGGAGAACTGATTGGAAGTGTTGTTGTTTGATGACCTTGTTCTTTTAGGGGTAAGAACAACATGTTTAGGGACTGAGGATCCCTGTAATTATTGACATTTCATGCTCCATGGCGCGAGGCACAAAAATGTCTATAATAGTTGCCCCCTAAGGTATGAGGCCGTTTATCGGGTGAAATGCTTTATCTAGAGGGTCCGAAGTTCATTCCAGTGCTGAGGAGGCGCCCTGTAATACGATACAATACAATACATTATTTTTCATTCTGTTTTCATGATCTAGCTGAGGCAGGCATTCCCATGCTCAGCTTTATAAATACATTTTGGTACATAGAACAGACGATCGTCTGATGGTAGACTGATAATTTTCTGCTGAAATTATCATCCTTTGAGTAGGATGATCTTCTGCTGCAATGATGTACATGGCAAATGCTTTTATATTTCCCGAATATATATCGCAGCCCAGATGGATGAAACTAGATCCGGGGTCTTCAAACTTGTTCGATCTTCACTCTAAGTACAAGTCGATCCATGTGAGAATTGCGCCGAAGTCGAACATGGAAAGACATCGCTTGATTACCGGTCAATAATGAAAACCGTTAAGAAGCGCGAGAGGAATCACCAATAATGACGATGACCCTCAAGGTACTGCAGTACAATTCACGTGGCGTGAATAAAGGACTTGGCGTCGAACGCCACGCAAAATCTTCTAGTCGAAGGTCATTGATGTATACCTGTCGCAGGAAGTGAGAAACTTGCCTTTGAGTCATGCAAGCTTCAAAGTACTGATGGGGGTGTTCCTAGATCAACTTCTTGGATAATGAGCTGAAGTCGACAAGAAGCGATCCGTCAAAGGAGGGCCTTAACGAATCCCACATCAATGACACGGAACGGAGCTAATGATTTTAGTGGAGGTGAAAACAAACTGTGACATATGATTTAGGGTGGCGATCATGAATGGATGAAGGATAATGTATGGCAGTGGATGGGACACGGTTGACACTTTCAGAATGACCCCTCTTGAACATATAACGACACTGATGCGATGGATCGGTAGCATTACCCCAAATGTGGATGGTTTGGCGAGGACCATGGCGATGAGACCGGTGAATGAAACAACCCAACCCGATGTGGTACGGAGGAAAAGTGTCATGTTCAAGAGTGACTTGCTACCATTAAACTTTGATGTTCTCCCAATTTTTCCCCAGTCATTTCTAACCAGTACCTCTTTATTTTTGTCAAGCTTGAGGAGGATAACATATGCTTGTTCTATAACCTGCCCTTCGGGCAAGCCCATCGCTATGATTTAACGAGCCTAGCGATAGGGAAACTCGTTCTCGTCTAAAGACAAGTTTGTCGCTATTTGATCATTTTAACGAGTCTAACGACAAGGAAAACTCGGTCCTTTTCATTTTTAGAGAGTCTGAAAAGGTACAGAAAGTTAACTCCATAATTCTTTTTTCGTCATCTAATCCCTTAAGTCCGAAAAAGTATAAAACAATACAGAAGGGATGAGTGTTCGGTACTTTTAACGAGCCGAACAAGACAAGCGCTCGATCTTTTTGTGTAATAATCCCTCAGGTCCAAAAAGATTAAAGTCTAAATGAGGGATAGCGTTCTGGTCGTTTAACGAGCTGGAAGGCCAAAAACTCGGCAAACTTTTCATATTTTACGAGTCAGTGAAAAGAGCTCAAAGAAGACTCGTCTTTTGAGGAACGAGTGATAAACAGGGATAGCAGCAGATTCCAGGTACAAATTGGAATTCTCCAATCACGGTAGTGTCACAAGGATGGCTAGGTGAAATCACTCTTTGCAGCTGTTCCTCAAAATGGGTAAACACACATATGGGGGTGAACGACCGGCCAAATGAAATGGAGGTGATGGATGAAAACACGACCAATGGTTATTTACCGAGATAGGTTCATTTTTTTAAATGAGCTTGAACTCTGGAGGAAACTTTTGCTCACACTTTTCTATTTTTTAACGAGCATAAATTCCGTGGTAAAACTGCTCGATAATGCTAATCATGCCCCCAGCATAACAATGCAATCGAGGTGCATGTCCCCCAAGCTTCATTGCATTCAACTTTGTTGATTGGAATGAAGGTTTACCATTGAGATCTGGAAAGGGGATTGTTTCATTTTTTAATGAGGTTGTCATAGTAAAAGAACTATCCTCATGGTTGTTCATTTTTTAACGAGGTTGACCTGAGATAGGAACTATCCTCGATCTTTCAGATCCGCTAGAAACAGAAGGTCTCATATTCCATTGTGGTCATTTCCGCCAGATTATTTGAAGGCGGCAATGCGGAAGTACCCATTAAAGTAGGGTCTTTTAGGAAAATGACTCCGATATTTTGGAGAGAGTGATTCCTTCCTTGGATCATAGGAATGTTTCCCGTAGTAAATGGTGGCACAACTGTTGTCGAAGTTGTCGTCGAACTACTTGGTTGGTTATTTCCTTTACTGTTCGACGACTGCGGATTCCCGCAGTTTTTGCACTTTGTCGAAATCAAAGCATCATTTTGCTGTTCAGAGGTCGACACCATTAGTACCTGGCACCGGGAAGTATCTCCACTATCAACCAGATTTTGACTTGGATTGGGAAACGGATCAGTTAATACAGCTGGGGTTTGTGAATTCTTTAAGAATCTTTTAAACTCGGCTTTATATGGACAATTTGTTGTCCAATGATCCTCATCGCATATATGACATGGACTCGTTAGTTTCCCTTTCCTAGGAGGGCTTGAAGAAGTTTTTTGAGGAGATGACTCACCCTGTTTCTTCTTCTTCCCTTCGTTTTGTTTCTTCTTGCTTCCTGGTTGATTGGAGTTTTTGCCTTTATCCGTAGATACAACATTTACCTCCGAAGCAAGAATCTCTTGATTTGCTTTTTGATTCGAAGTCTTACGGGCTTTCTTATTTGAATCCCTTGTCGACTTAGCGTTTGCAGTTCCAATCATGCCGTCACCGGCATGAGAGTCACTATTCGATCCGGGAGGAGGAGGGATTGAAAATTCCGGTCTGGGAGCATCAGGTATCTTATCATGGAGCGTGCCCGACTGAGTATATACTAAGTCCAAATATTGAGCACGAGCAATAACCTGCTCCTCAGTTACGACGCCTCCCTTGGCCACATCTTCTGTTATTGCAGGCAGAAGCGACTTTATAAACCACTCAGCTAATAGCTGATCTGGAACATAGGTTTTTACCATTCTGCGACGACGACGCCACTCATGTATATGATCTGATATATGTGTGGCCGTTGTCTGCTTGAAATTGGTCAATATCTCTGTTCCAGTTTCGTACCTTATAGGTAACTGAAAGTGCGTTAAGAAAGTCGTGGCTAGGGAATTAAAATTGTCGAATGAGGCTCTAGGTAATTCAATATACCATTTGGCCGCCGGACCAGTCAATGTCCTCTGGAAAAGACGAAGTCTTATCGAATCATCATTCAAGGTATTCGACGAACACCACAGATGGAATGTCATCACATGATTCGACGGGTCTTCGCCCGGATTTCCATTGAATTTAGGAATGTCTGAAGGAAGTTTGTGAGGAATCGCTGGCCACCAATGGGCATAGGCGATTGGATCGTTCGTTAATCAATGTAAATCTGGTAATTCTAGGGTTGCCACGAATGGCAACTGCTGATTCAGGTTTGGCGAGGCGTACCCAGGATACGATGGAATCGCCTGAGCAGTAGGTCTTTGCATACCAGCGTAATGCAACTGATGTTGATATGACTGATACGGCTGGTGGGCTTGGCCACTGTAAAGTGGTTGGTTTAACCCGTTCTGAATATAGGGTTGCCCAATATTTGCAAAGATCTGTTGCTCAGACCCTTGGTACACCTGTTGAAACTGAGGTTGTTGGTATTGCACCATCCATGGTTGTGAAGCCATGTTTTGCTGTGCGACACTAACCGACGGACCAAGATGCGGGGTTATGGTTCCCGTTTGTATCTGTGTCGTCCCGGCAGTTGGCGATTGTGGTTGTGTTGCAGGGTCAATAGGCTGTTGTATTACAACTTGGGGTTGACATACAACAGGCATCGATTGAACTTGCGACACGGTTACAATTGCTGGCGTCGTCGGGATACTAGACATAGGTACACATTGTTGCATGGAATATACAACTCTTGGTTGTTGGGGTAACATAGGTACCCAACCACTCGTCGTTACTTCAGTTAAACCTGAATGTTGTTGAAAACTGCCGTATGGGTATCCCCCCGGAAGGGGAAGTGAAAGGGCATATTGCCCCCCATACGGTAACAATCCGGAGCTCAAGGGTATAGATGGCCTTTGAGGACTGGATGGCCCAAATTGATTCCCAAAGGGATCAATTTGTCTAGTTTCAACATAAGAATTACCGGGTATTATACTGGAAGAACAAACTGGAACAGACCAAGTTGTCATAATAGTCCCTGGGTGGACTCCTTCTAGCTGATGAGAACTAGTCGGGACAGCTGGTATGCCGGCAAACATCGTTGGATTGGCAGCAGGAGCTTCTGCTGTCGCTGTGTCGTTTGGCACAGTCCTAGATGTCGACGGTTGCTCAGACATTTTAAGTCTATCCAATAAACTTCCTAACGATTCTTCAGGAACTTCCGGTGGCGATAGACAAACTTCTGATGCAGAAGGAAAAAAAGGGGTACCTACTCCAAAATGAATTGGAGTATTTGCTTGCTGGTCCTCTACGATTTCCTCTATTGCAATCAGACCAGGAGGAAGAGGAAGACCGTCAGGTCCGTAAAAGATTTCTGGTGCCGAAGAAGGGTTTGCTTCGACAGCGACAGTTGTTTGAACAACAAGACTCTGTGGACCGGTTTCAGATGGAACTGGTTCAGTTATGCAAGTACTTGTCTTCAGACTAGGATCAGTACAACTGTCCCTCTGTTGCCGTTGAACTTCTTCAATAGAGGCAGGGATTCCAGAAATATTGGGAGTGATCAGAATCTCAGATGTTGTTGGAACTTCCGTTCTAACTTTAAAAGGAGATTTTGACCTGGTCAAGCGAGTTCGCTTCGTCCGTACTACTCTCGGTTCCGGAGACAAAGGCGGTTGACTCGCAAGCCTCCCTGAACGACGGGGTTTTAATTGACTTTCCTCCACGGTTGCGGATTACTTGATCAACTAAAATACAAAAAGGGGAATTATGTTTCCGTATTGAATGAATTTTATTAGACGCTTTTAGACACAACTTTGCTTTTTCATGTTTTAAGAGTCGAGAAAAAGCTAAAGATGACTCTAGTCACCTTCGATGTATTAACGAGCCCGAAGTGACAAATTCTCGGCTGGACCTTTTCAGTTATAGAGTTTGAAAAGGGCCAAAAGAAACTGCTCTGGAGATCTAGGCAGAGGGTGTGCCAAACCTTTCGCGAAACCACAGAATACGTTTTACGGTACGGGTGGTCGATCTTCGTGAATGCTGTGTTCACTGCATCGCGATCAGTAGGGCGGCCGACACGGCTTCCTAAGGATAAAGGATAAAAGCCTATAGGGGTCTCCCAATATACGCGACGGTACGCGGAAGCTCAAGTCCGTATTAGTGCCACCGACTCTCAGGAGGAATCACCCACCTTCGTAGATATCGACAGTCACTACGTTTAACGACGCCGGAACACGTCTCTACCTAGACCTCTACTGTGAGTGTTATGTTACAATGCATTTTTAGATTCATTCAATATATTTTAAGTTGATCTTGTTTATCAGTTTGTCTTTCAGGATCACCACGAGATGTATTGGTACAAATTCCTAAATGCAGCTAAAATGATAAGCAAGCTTTTACAATCTTTTTAGCTTTGAAAATCCTAACTACTGAGGGGAGAGAAAAACAATATCTTTCCACACAGAGCACAAAGCACAAACTAATGCACTTTCTCCTAGATCAGACACACAAACTTATCAAAAATGCAAATGCAAGATGCATGTATTTCTTTTCTTTTCCCTTAATGTTGATGTAGACAAAAGGAAATTGTTGTATAATTTTCGAATTCAATTTGAAGCGTAAACAAACAAGTATTGTCTAAAATGAAAAGACGCTTTACAGGTACTTGTTTCAACACTAAAAATGTATGAATTCAAACCATAAAGTGAAAAACAAACAAACTCAAACAGCCATGAACAGTAATAAAACTAGCTCTTAAGATCACAAAGACACTTTTACAGTTCAGGATCTAAGAGGTCACAACTATACTGGTTCGCTTTTCACAATGGGAAACTGTAACTGAAACAAGAAATACTGAAAGAACATTCACAGTTTCATCACACAACTGAGGCAGAATAATGTCAAGGAGAAGTGGTTTACAGCAAGTACAATGACCAGCAAGCAATCAGCAAAAAATCAGTGAAAACAAGGCTCAGACACAAAGGGAAACCTCAGCAAGACACTGGCTAACTGGACCAGCGCAGGCTCTGGTCTGTCAGTTTGACTCTCAGCGCAGTTCCCGAAGGGAGCACCTGTGCTGTAATGCAGACTGCCTGTGGACAGCCTGCTCTGGGACACGAGAGTTACGTCTACAAAGTTTTCCGGGTCATAAAAAGCTCAAAAATGCACTGTTTTTGCTGAAATAAAAAGCTATAGGTCAAGTACAGGCTAAGGGATGATCAAGAGGATGAAGATCTATCACAAAGAGTAAAGAGTCTTTTGTAGATAAGCTCTTCAAATCTTGAATTTTCTCAGCAAATGAGCAAGAGTAACAGTCCCTCTACTTCGCTTTTGATATAGTCAAAAGCTTTTCGATTTGGTACTCTTTTCTTCAAGAAATGAATAGCAAAATACTACAAACATCAACAAGATACCAGGCTCCCCAGCGGAGTCGCCAGTTTGTTGTGGGGAAAAGTATCCGATGCGGATGACCCTATCCCTACTCTAAAGGTGACAGTCTTTAGCAACAACTGAAAGTAAAGTTTTGATGATTTCCTTTATGAAAGTACAGAGAGAATGAAGAAAGATTAACCAACCTGGTGTCTTTCGCTTAGTCGATCCTTGTCCTCTCTCTTTGTCTCTTGTTCCCAGCTCCTTGCTCTCTTTGCCGGTCCAGCTACACACAGATCCTGTACAAACAAGAGAGGAAACTACAAGATACAAGTACTCATAACTGATGCATGGATTAGAGTGAATCAAATATACATGTAAATACAAGACATCAATGTAATACAAGTATATAGGAGAACATGCAAAACTTTATTGATAGAAGTAACAGGGTTCTGAGAAGGTTACAACCAATGATGGCTCCAATCCAGCAGCACCTCCCCAGTAGCAAGAACTCTCCTCTTCACCTCTAGTAAAACAATCACCCAATAGCTCTAACTGTAAACCAACAGCACCTCCTTGCTTTACACAAAATTCCAGCCTCCTTAGACCTCATAGAAGAGCTCTATATATAGGAGAGAAGAAGAAAGGATGAGTCAGCTTGAGACTGACATAAAGCTGCCTTGTGTCCTCTCCCTCTTTAGTTAATCTTCAGTTCTTGAGTCCACTTGGAGATCCTTGCTTACACATGGTGATCAAGTACCTCTTACTCATCACAGGGCGAATCTCATGAACCAAGTGTCAGTTTGGAAGCTTCCTGGGCAGTTGACACCTTGCAGAATGACTGTGCCACTTGGCCAATCTCGCCCAGCGCAGGTAGCCTTCATTAATTTTGACTTCCAGCGTAGGTACAAGGAGGGACAGTTGCATTCCAGCACAGAAGCTCAGTGGAGCAGCTGACATGATCCAAAATAAGCCTATTCTGAAGTGTTTTCAGGTGGAGAACTGATTGGAAGTGCTGTTGTTTGATGACCTTGTTCTTTTAGGGGTAAGAACAACATGTTTAGGGACTGAGGATCCCTGTAATTATTGACATTTCATGCTCCATGGCGCGAGGCACAAAAATGTCTATAACACCCAGAGCATGCTAGGGACTAAGGGAGTGCTCATGTACGTCTAGAGAAGAGGTGGGGAGACATCAAGCTGTAGTCAGGAGGACTACAAGCGATGAGGGGCAGATACTTGAGGTACCCAACCTATTGGATTATACCTTGCTACGGGAGCCATGAAGAGAGAGTAGCAGGACTAGTGGATGTGGGTAGAGACAGTTGCGGATGAAGAAATAGAGATTTCTATAGTGCAGGAGTCCCTAGGCAGCATGATGCTAGCAGGCTGTAATAGTGCGAGCCCTAGTTGTGGTCACAAAGGAGCCCTAGCTGCAGTCATGAGGGGAGACCTAGACATAGTCTTGAAGGAGCTCTAGCCACAGTCGAAAAGGAAGCCCTAACAGTAGTAAAAGGCAACCCTAACCACATTTAAAAGGAGGCTCAGCCACAACAAGAGAGAGGCCTAAGATGTAGTCTCGAGAGCGGCCTAAGATGCAGTCAAGAGAGGCCAGATACGCAGCAAAAGGAAGGCTCTTATACACAGCAAAGGAGGCCTTAATCCGTAGCAAGAGGGAGACCCTTATCATCCATTAAGAAGAAGCATATAGCCACAGTCAAGGAAGGTCTAAAGCAACACTCGGAGAGGCCCTAGATGTAGTCAAAGGGAATCCCTAGCCACTGCAAGAAGGATCAATAAGACAACAAGAAAGAAGCCCTAGAAACAATGTGGAAGTCTTATGTTTTGCTGTAGGTACAACGTGTGAAAGGGAGGTAGTTTTTACTTTTGTTCTTGGGTGATCTTATAGGGAGAAGGGTTGAGGTTTGAAGTTTAAGATCACAGCAAGAAGAGGCATTCAACGTGGGTTAAATAGGGTTATTCTATAGCTATTCTAGGAAGAATGAAGTGTTGAAAAGAGGCCAAGTATATTGCTTGAAGCTTCAACTAAAGGATGAAACTCAATGAAAGGTTGACTTAGCTTAATAAAGTTCATGATGGCCTTTTACAATCATATACTTATGAGTGAACCCAGCTCTTATTATTGGGACTTATCCTAGTGTCCTAATAGGTGAGATATAGAGGACAAATACGATCTCCCTTTCTCCATTGCATTCCTCCCACCTTGAAAATCAAAAGGGTACATAATAAATTTCATATACACATACTTAATAGATATATATTCCCAATCTCTTGCCATCTACTAGTTGCGCCTGCTTGAGCTAGGCACAAGCAATTAGTCAATCCAGAGAATGCATATCCCTACTTATTCTCCACACGCCTCTCGGTGGATCTCTCTATCCATGTAGTTCTAGTAAAAGGGTTTGGGTATGGTAAGGGATGCTAAGTAGTTTTTTGAACCTTTGTATTTACATATATTTTTGCCTCGCCTTACCCTACTCTCATCTCTATGTATTCTCAAATTAAACCAACTACACAATTGGAAACTTTTTTCTTGTGTGGTATCTCAAAATACTTTTCAAACATAAAATTACAACATACTATCACAAGGAGACTAATCATGGTTTAACATATCAAACTTGACATCTTACATTAACAATTTCCTTTTACGTGATGCTAGTCTTCTGCCCAGACCTTGGAACCATGCCTAAAGGGGTGTACTACATGACTAGGGGTTTACACTGCCAGTAAACTTAATTATAACTAATTATGAGAACAAGCTAACATTGTTTATATACCAGATTTCTTAAATTAAAGATTATCTTCTTGTATGAATTACAATGCACTGATAGAAACAGATAGTTTCCAACAAAAAGCACCCAAAAAAGCATCAAAAGTCATAGGAGACACTTATTTCACTTCTTCGATGCTGGTCTTTGACAACCTCCACCACCATCATCACTTCCACATTCATCCTCCTGCACCTCAAGAGTTGCAGGTACCATTCTGCCCCTGTTTCTTGAAATCTCTCTGATAGGAGTCTCTGCAGCCTTCTCAGAATAAGGAATCATAAGTGGATTGGTTCTTTGAGGCATCAACTCCTCACCACTTTCAACAACTTCCATCATCAACTTACAGTCTTTAAAATCAAATCGAAAAATAAATTGGTTGTAAGAAACTTCTCAAGATGTCATTTCTATAGCTCTGGGAGCATTTTTGGGGACAACAAAATGTTTTCCATTTTCATCGAAATTTATTTCAACTCTACCATCCTTTACTATAAATGATAATGCAAAGATGTTTTCTACTATCTAGGAAAATGATATTCTATTTAGAACCAAATTCTCTAATCCGACTTACTTCTGTTTTTGCAAAATGTTAAGTATGCTTGCCATATTCTTGTCTGTTTCTAATTTTTCATCTTCTGGGGACTCTTTCACTGCTTCAGGTCGAGTTCTTTCTGTCGGCTTAGTCTATTTCCTCTGTACTATATATTTCCTTTGCTTGGGTTCATTATCCATTTGTCCAAGCATAGTGAAAATTCCTACCACATGCTGGAAAACAGAATCAACTAAAAGCCCAATATTTATCCATGATATTTGGGTTTGATTGTCATTTCCCTCCAAAGACCTGCTTCCATATGCCTGGTCACTATAGTTTCTTAGAATGACACTACCAATAAAATCAACTAGAGTATCACCATCATTGTTTTGTGATCTTTTAACAGTAGCGAGGAGTGTGGATGTGAGATCAAAAAGTGTATTAGCATCTGTAACTTGATCACGAGGTCTCTAAACAAAATTGTGCAAGCTTTCCACTTTGCTAATTTTAGCCTCAAATTTGCCAGATTTTGCTTTTAAAATATTTTCTCTATCCTTAGCAATCGAAGTCTTGAGGGGATGATAATGGTACCTTAATATACAGTGTTGCACCATACTTTGATTGTTACTATTGCATGCAGTAGCATCTTCTTTCTCTCTCGGGGGCTTATTGTGGCCTTGTTGTGATCCTTTTACCCCACGAGAGTTATCTTCTAGTGTATGACTCAATGTTTCTTCCTCTTTAACTCTAGCTTGGGTACCAAGCCTTCTACCCATCCTTTCTATCACCTGCTTTTGGAGTTGATAGAAATGAAAATATTCAACCAAAGCTAGAAGGAAGGGCTTGAAATTGAGATTTCTGATTGAAGAACTACCATGAAATGGAAAGAGAGCAAGAAAAGATTTTCGTGTTGCATTGAAATGAGGGAGGGCAAGGAGTTGTGATTTCCCCTACCCTTAGAATTCCACTTTGTAATGGAAGAGGGATGAAGGCCCACTATAGTGGATATAAAGTCCCAAGACATACGCATTGTCAAATGAAATGTGTAGGTGCAGTGTGCCAATTAAGCGTGAGGATTGGGAGAAGTGACACATGTGGGAGAGTGCCCATATTATTGAAGAATTGTTTACATTGAGGAAGGACACCATTTGAATATGGTAAGAATTTCAATTCTAACGTGGAGAGTTTCCAACACCACTTTCTCATCTACATGAGGGAGTTTACAATTTGTATATCTTTGTCTCAGTCCCATGGTGAATATATTAGTGTGAGGATCCACTGTTTCATGATCCATATATTGGATGCTTTATTGAACTTGAGCTTTATAAGGAAATACCTTTAGATATCCAGAACGTCTAAGAAATTTATTTGAACAATTATTGTCTTACAACAATGTTTATTGATGATAAATTGCTTGGTAATGTACACACGCATAGAAGAGTGTGACTGATGGCATGGATACTTGGCCTTTCAGGTTGAAATGTCCACCTCTAAAGATAATATTTGGAATATCCTTTGAGCCTTTCTTTGATATGGCATCCAAGAAGTTGGAGTGAATACATCAAGGAACTCTATATTTTGACATATTCCAGCTCAATCGCCAAACATGCAAGAGAAACTAAAACCAGGGGTTATATAAGTAATAGCCCCAGTGTATGGGAAATCCAGGCTTTTATGAGGAATATTTCCACATTTAATAATTGGATGAGGATGAATATTTATGTTACACTATGTGTTTTTATTGATATGTTTGGATGTTTTGGGTGAACACTTGGCCCATCTTCAATAACATCCAATAACATTCGATTCCAAGACAGATTTAAAGAGATCATTTATCAAATTAGTTGTCCAACTATTAAATACAATCAAGTTTTGGAAGAGATAGATTGTAGTACTATCAAAGCAAATTGTGGACCATGTTAGAAAATGGATCAAAAGGGTTTTCAGAATGCCTGCTAAAATTTTACATTTAGCATTGTCTTAGCATTTTCTTATCAAATTTCATGGAGGCAAAAAGTGATAGGAGAAACTTGCACAATAATGGTGGCCACTAGAATGAGAAGCGCAATGAATAATTAGAAAAATGGAATATGTTTCTATGATGACACATGGAAAGATACTTATTACTCTCAACGTGGTTGTACAGGAAAAATAGTTTTTGCCTTTGAGTATAGTTGATGTATCGTAATGTAGCAGTTGTTTCCCTGCTGCAATACAAAAAATATATATCCATCTCAAGGTGACAGAATAACACCAGTATATCTTCGACTGATATGGGCTATATGTTGTGCTCAATAGCTAGGAAAGCCTCTATTGGTGATAGTGCGATGAAGCGTTGGGTTCGGGTTTCCATGCTCATGTTGTCAAAGTATATCAATACAAGTGATGAAAAAACATATGCTCAATTCCCTAGAACATATCTTATTTTCATTACTTGTCTAGGATAAATCCATGACCATAGTTGAGAAACGTAATCAAAAGAAAATAAATATGTAGTTTACTTAAACAAATGTGGCATGAGCGGAAAACATATGCACCAAATTACAAAATTTGAAAGTCGAAGTTTTGTATAAAATTTTTAAATTAAAAAAATTTCAAACAATTTCCAGGAAGTTTAACGAATGCAACTACCCAGCACTCATCCAATGGCCATTCGAGGAGGGTCGAAGCCATCCATCAATATGAAGAGATCTATAAAAGCTAACAGGGACTTTGAAGAAGGGATCCTTGATTTTTCATACCCAAATGTTGCCCGATTATTGAGTAAGGGCCTCACAAGTTAGTGAGGGTTTCCCTTTTGTTTTTGTTTCAATCTATTTTCATGCTTAGATTTTTGCTAATATGATGTCATTGGTGGACCTTAATATATAGCACTACACCATACTTTGATTGTTACCACTGCATGCAATAGCATCTTCGTTCTCTCTCGGGGGATTATTGTGGCCTTGTTGTGATCCTTTTACCCCACGAGAGGAATCTTGCAGTGTCTGACTCAATTTTTCTTCCTCTTTAACTCTATCTAAGGTACCAAGATTTCTACCTATCCCTTCTATCACCTACTTTTGGAGTTGAGAGAAATGCAGAAATTCAACCAAAGCTGGAAGGAAGGGCTTGAAATCTATGTTACTAGAAACCAAAAAGGGGAAACGGAACAAGAAATGACAACGATATGAGAAATGGAGTTTGGAGATTTCAAATTCAAGAAATGAGGAGAGAGAAAAACAAGACAAATATGAAACATACAACCAAGCATTTGTTTCACATTCAAGAAATGAGGAGAGAGAAAAACAAGAAAAATATGAAACATAAAACCAAGCATTCATCATTAACATTCTCGAATACTATGGTTCATAAGTAGTTGCTCATAGGCTTTGGCTGCTCACATTGTCCATTCCTTAATACTTATAGTGATCAACAAAGCTTCCATTTCTCACATAAGTGATTCTTGAATACCCATGTTTGATCCTCTAGGCTATAAAACACAATAGTGAAGAAACACTTGGCACTGAATTCAAGTTTGATTTAACCTTTGCATTTTCCGGATGAGTACATGATCCCACATACATTGTATATATTCTTGGATGTGACATGAGTGGACCTCAAATTTGGGATCTATTGTATCATTTTCCACACAGTTATTGGGTTATTGTTTTCATGGTTGGGTAACAAGATGGTGGAGATTGAGTTGATTTGCATTGGATATAGAGCCAAAAATAGAGGGTTGTCTCGAACTATTGCCACTTGCAGAACCATAAATACTACAACATGTGTTTGAAGGAAAAATCTAAAGAGAAAACTTTCAAAAATTTATCTTTAATCCATTATAATAGAAAACTAATCTTTATAATAATAAAAATAATATATTTTAAATGTATAGTTGAGCTAGATATTAAATTGCTAGTTTGTGAGAAAAAAAAAATTAACTAAATTATTTAACTACTAATTTATAAAAATATATATATAATATCTATACACATTACTAATTTATAAAAGAGATTTGATCCCTTTAGGGTGTTGGTATATCTGGAATTAAGATGGATCTAGGCTAGTATATATTATTTACCATAATTATTGTTAAAGTGTATAATGACTATCTCATATTTGTATTTGCATTGATTAAATGATTACTATATGTAGTCATGTTTTATATTAATTATTTTAATGCATTATATATATGGTTTTGTATAGAAAATTCATTTTTATGTTAAATTTTAATAGTTAATATTTCTTGATATTAGTTATTTTTTATTAATTTTCATTTTATTCTGTTGGATCCATTAAAATTTGTTATCAGAGACAATGTTTCCAATTAACAAGTGTGGTTCATCAATATAAATAAGTGAAATAAATTATTAAATTGTGACTTTTTTTTTTAAATTTGTACTTATTTAAATATTGTATATAAATATCACTTGTGGTTATAACATACCAAACCATTCATTTCTAGTTGTTAAATATGATTATGTTAAAATAACTTTAAAAAAAATGGTATCACCCATGGTTAGAACTTACCAAACCATTCTTTTTTAGTCCCTAGATTTGTTTATGTTAAAATAACTTTTGAAAAAATGTTATGGCCAATAGTTTTGTTATATTCCATGGTTTTGTAATTTATATTCATTTAATTTGCTAGTTTTTGCACATGGCTTTGTTAGATTCCATGGTTTTGGATTTAATATTTATTTAATTTATTAATTTTTTCTCATCAATTTTCTTTTATAAATTAAAGCAAGCGAGAGAGACCTTGAAGTCTTGAAAAGAAATGTCATAATATAGGTATTTTATTCTAGGCCCCTCTTAATATATTTTTGGTTGTTAGATTTTTGTGCCAAGAGACCCTTTCCACCTGGGGAATATCTTATAATATTTGGCATTTTAACTCAGTCAAAAATCAAATCAAATAAAAAAAATTAAAAAACATAAAATTCTCCAATGCATAGTTTTTTCTTGCCCATGGGTTTTTCCCATGGTACTCCTAACCCATGGTTTTTGTCCATGGTATTTTTCTAAAATGTAGCCTAGTCAAAGGCTAATAACTAAAGCAACCTAGATCCATATCAAATCCCTTCACTTAAAGAGGTTTGTAGCTCGAGAGAGAGAGATTTGATCTCTCTTGATGCTCGAGAGAGATAGATCTACGCTGGTTATTTATAAATGTAGTAGTACTCCTATTTGTCTTGTATTTAAAATTTATTAAATGATGAATTTCTATTTTGTTTTTTTATTTTTGAGACTTTTTTATTTTATAAATTTACAATTATTTCTATCACTATTTTTATGTAATTATGAAACTTTCCATATTTATCATATGTGAAATTATATTTGTATTATAGACATATTAATCAATAGCTTGTTGCTCTTAAGCTTTATTATTGCAAATTACCTAACATAATCTCTCTTATCACCGATGAAAAAAGTATTTATGTGATAAAACTATTGATGGGATGGATAATAGATAATTATTATTTTTTATATATTAAATTAATGTCTTTTGGTTGATGATATTTAATATTATAGATAGTCTAATAGGTGATAAAAGTTTCTATAGGATGGTTTTATCAAAATCATTTTCCAATCATTTGAGAGGTTATAAACTAGACCAATGGAAAAAAAAAATATTGTGTCCCAATGTTTATATAAATAATTAATTAACTAGAAAAATTAACTAAATTATTTAACTACTAATTTATAAATATATATATAAAATATCTATATACATAACTAATTTATAAAAATACATATAAAAAAACCTTATACATTTAAATTTATAATTTTATATAAAAATACACATTTTAAATATTAGATACAATCATTAAATCCACTTTTAAATAAAAGCAACACAAAAATAACAAAAAAAAATGTAAAAACTTAACCATACATTGCTACACATCAATGGCTACAATTAAAAAAATAACATAACTTTAACTAATAAAATCCCTAAATAGTCAACGTTGTTAAAGATATATTAAGCACTATTGCAAGGTGTTGTCACTAGGGAGAACACCCAACCTATTTGCAACAAACATGTTCCGTTAGCACCTAAGCTATATATGGTTGACTTCTAACCATAGAATATGAAAATGCCTTCAAAAACTATCCAAAAAACCAATGCTTTGTATGATTCATGTGAACGTCCAATCGGGAAGAGATCCATATTGCAAATGAACCAGATTAACATTTTCCATAAAACAGTTTCAAGAAATGAACCGTTTTTGGAAAACCCAGTTTCTTGCATTAAAAAACGAAAACTACCATATAAAACATTGTACCCTTCCAATTTTTATACGGTTTTTCATAAACGAAGGCTTTCGTTCCATTTCTGGTAACAGAGCTTGAAATTGAGATTTCTGATTAAGAACTGCCCTGAAATAAAAATAGAACAAGAAAATCTTTTGGTGTTGCATTGAAATGAGGGAGGGCAGGGAGTTACCCTGAGAAGTCTACGTTGTTGTTTTTTCTGTTGTTTCCTGGTGTGGTATACTACCAAACTACTATTTTTGTAATTTCTGGTGTGGTATACTACCAAACTACTATAAGAGTTCAACCTATATTTAATAGAAATTTCATTGCTAATATAGTAATTGTGGGGCTAGTTCATTTGAAGATAAATTCTTAAAAATCAAAACCCAAATAACCTAATTTCAAGTGAAAAAGTTGGTAAATTGTTTGAAGCAATTGAAATCGAGGAAGGAATTAAAGGAGAGAAAGGGTACCTGTGCAAGTATTTTCTGGGGCTCTTGAAAGAAGACCAAGGCTTCTGATCCTTCCATCTTGGTCCAAATTTTCCCAGCGAAAATAGATCCATGTTTTGTGAGCAAGTCATTGAAGAGATCCTCCTCAATCTTATTTCTCAACACATCCAAATTAAACCATGAAACAATAACTGCCAGCAAATTACTGCAACATTTCATGTGAAAATATAAAAAAAAATTGCAAATCAATTCTAAGAATGTCCATCTATCTAAAACCCTAAAAATTGATCCAACGACCTGTATCTCTTTCCATATAGCCATAGATTAGATTGTACTGTGCCCATGGTCTTTCCTTTTCTTTTCAACTACTCAACATACATTTCATGTGAAAATATAAAACAAATTTTCAAATCAATTCTAAGAATGGCCATCAATCTAGAAACCCTAAAGATTGATCGAGCCACCTGTTTCCATATAGCCACAGATCATATTGTACTCTGCCCATGGCTTTTCGTTTTTTTTTTCAACTACTCAACATGCATTCGAATACACTAAGGCAGGGAAGAAAAATTGTTCTGGTCTTTCCTTCTTTTTTTCAACTACTCAATATTCATTCGAATACACTAAGGCAGGGAAGAAAACGTGACATAATGGTATTTCCTCTTTTTTCAACTACTCAAGATT
This sequence comes from Pinus tabuliformis, assembly GCA_031772625.1. Lineage (NCBI taxonomy): Eukaryota > Viridiplantae > Streptophyta > Pinopsida > Pinales > Pinaceae > Pinus > Pinus tabuliformis. Next base: position 1,020,595,412 of record CM062813.1, on the reverse strand, counting down.
CATTCAAATACACTAAGGCGGGTAAGAAAACGGGGAAAAATGGTTTTTCTTTTTTTTTCAACTACTCAACATTCATTCGAATACAGTAAGGTGAGAAAGAAAACCTTCCAGAAATTAAATTTTTAATTTGGGCGATCATTAAATTTTTTAATTATAATTATTTATTTTTTTTATAAATTTTAAAAACATTATATTTTATGAATATATCAAAATGTATGGAATGTATGTTTTCTTATCTTATTGTATACTCATTTCAAAAAAATATATTTTTTATTTTTCAAAATTACAAAATAATTAACCATGTTGTAAGTTGTAATTTTAAACAAATTCAGATTTGGATTTTATATAATTAAACAAAAAAACTATAAATATTTTTTTATTAATGTTTAATTATCTAATACTACTATTATGGGTTTCCATGTTATTTAAACAAATGAGATTTGGTTTTATAATTGTTATGTCAAACTTTAAAGCTAAAAATTAACTTTTAACAATGCAATCTTTTATAACCAATTTGGATGTAGTTCATTGTTATGGGAGTAAAAAATGAATCTCATGAGTCAATTTGGTTGTATTTCATTGTGATGGTAGTAAAAAATGAACCTCATGAGCCTGGTCCACCCACACATTGGTATAGTTCCACCCAAGGAACCATTGATCTTTCTCCATGAATTGGTAATATTGTACCAAGAAGCATCATAATGTATGGCATTTCTATTTCCCACAATTGAAAAAGCACCATAAATCCTTCTACATGAGAATTTTTCTTCGGTATTGTTGAACTAAACATGGAAAGACATTCTTGTGGCAACAAGAATTTCCAAAACCCTCATCCCCACTATCACAATATATCTTAGAATCCATCATGTTGGAGTGTAGTATCCCTAATAAGCATATAGGAGTGTAGGGGAACACAACCTAAAAGCTAGTGGGAAGCCAAGGGGAAAGGTTTGTGCATCTAAGAGGGATACCTTGATTACATAGATGTGGTTTTCTAAGCTTTTGCATTAATCAAATGTATATTTGAGGGGGAATTCGACCATAAAAAAATGCTTGACCAAATTTTCATACACGAGGGTTGATTCTACTTTGAATTTTGATACTTTGTGTTTACTCACTTTAATGTCATTACATATAACTAATAATTTGAAATTCCTTGTCTCATTTGATCTCATTATATTTCAGTTGTGAAGTGACTAAGCCTTGAACCCAAATCCTCATAGCTAAGATTTACAAAGTATGCATTGCCTCATTTCCTCTCATTTTATTTCAGTTAAATGGAGCAATTATTCCTTAGCCCCAAACCCACACAACTAAGCTTTGCGCACTACAAAATCCTCTCTCTCCCTAGTATTACACTTGGTTTAGATATAATTTTCTTAGAAGAGAAGAAATGTCTCACTAAATACCTTACATGTTAACTTATCATCTGATCTCGTTACATTTTCCAAGCATTGAGGACATTAATAAATTTTCAAAATTCAATTTCACACTCATTTGATGTAATCACCATGTTCCATCAATTTCAGGTAAACTCTACAAATAAATCTAAGTAATTATTTTGATTTTTTTCATTTATTCTAAATTAGCAAGTGAGAAAACTGCAGATGCATCTTTATTTTTAAAGTACAATCATAAAAAAAAAAACTCAACAAAGACTAAAGAAAGGTTAAAACCTTTATGGAGTGAAAAATATTGTTGGTATCCTCCAAAATAACACTACTTTTAGAAGTCGAGTTCAGATTTTACCACAAATGCAAGAACCAAAGTGAGAAGCTTATTTTAAAGTTTTTATAACATGATATATTATAAAAAAAATTGAAGAAGCACACAATACAAAAAATTTATCTATCTAGTATCATTCTAGATAGAGAAAAGTACTCATTAGGCCATCTATGACATGAGTAAGAATTGCTACCCCCTACTTTCAAAATCATCATGGACATTTTAATATTAAAAAAGGAATTGACTAGGCTACCTATGACTAAATAATATTTATTCCCCACCTTTCCAAACTATCATGTACATTTAAGCTATCATATTTTATCAACATCCTTTCTATGATGCAACACGTTACAACTTTCCAATATATTTATGCATTATATGAGTTGATGTACTTGAAAGGTACATAAATTCCAAACTAATTGTCCAAATACCCATGTTTCCACGAAATTAATTGTTTAACTAAGAGACACATTCTATTGTAGGAAGCATGCATCAATCAAACACTACTCTACTCACAGTTTACAAACCCAACCAATTTTCCATACACAAACACATTCAAGACTAATCCACAATAATAAACAATTCTCAAAACAATATTCCTCATCAAACATCTACCAATGCATAAACAATGAGGAGACAAGAGACACATAGAATATGCGATCAACCAGGGCCAAAACCTCTCCAACATGAGAGGAAAACCCAAACGAGATCTTCTTCTTATATAGACTTCAATTGATGAATACCAATACCATGGCCTAGACCTTTGACTCAATGACCTCTCCAAGACCAAGTCACAAGCCTCCTTGATTCAACTTCCTTATTTTTCTTGAGTCAACAATGATTAGGCTTCTTCCTTCAATAACTCGACTATCCTTCAAATTCCAGTTCCATGGATCAGATCTATAGTTCTTGGCCCTCTTGCATAAACCCTAGAACGTGTGGTTGACCAACCTTTTGAACCTTGATCTTCTTCGCTTGGATGGTATGAACTCTTATTATAATTTGGTGTGTAACATTGCTTATATTCTTCCTTGATCAGAGTTCTTGGACAACAACAAGATCTTCTACCTTTTCTGTAGTAAATAGTTCTTCCTCCTTTGCACGTGTGGATCTATTAGCCCTAAAACAAACCCATAAAGAACACCAAAATCTTCTCTCTTTGTTTCCTTCTCTTGGTTGGTTATCTTCACACTTCTTATTATAGACTTACTTAACCAAATTTGCTTGTCCACAAATGGAGGATGAGCTGCCCTATATATAGTGTTTTTTCCATCAAAAACACGTGCTAGGAAGTGTTAAGGAGTGCTAGGGGAACACAAGGGAGCAATAGGTGAAAATAATGCATGCAAATGAACGATTAAGATTTTGTGACAGGAAGTGTTAGTGAGTTCCAGGTGTGCTAAGGAGGGAGGGATAAGGTATTCTAGGTAGTGTTAAGGCATATTAGAAGTCAGGGAAACATGCTAAGATGTGTCAGGTGTGTTACAGGGAAAATTGTCTATATAGAACTACTCTATCCCACTAAGGTGTGATAGCTGCCTTAGAAACAAACAGAGAAAAACTACTTTCGTTTTTCCTTTATGAATTATAGATAGAGAGGAACAGAATGACCAACCTCTGTCTTGCGCTAGTCTCCTGATTTGATTCCTCTCTTCTTTGATAGTCTTTAGCTACCTGCTCCCTTGCACGCCCAGATTCACAAAGTACCTGTAAGATCACAGTAGCATAGCACTATAGAAAGACATGGATCTATAAACATAAACAATCTAGGATCAGATGTAAATTGACCATACAAATGTAGCAAGCATCAATGACACAAGAGCATGGAGGAAAACTTGAATAGCTTTTATTGATAAACAAGAAAGAGCCAAGAGGAGTTACAACTAGTGGTTCAGACCCAGCATCAACCTCCCATCTAAGAAGCCCCTCTTCACCTAAAAAAAAGCTTAGATCACCCAACAATCTGATGTTTGTCTCAAGAAACCAACAACAATTCCTTACAATATGCAAAATTCCAGCCTCTGGATCTCTAGGATGAGGGATCCATATATAGATATCTGTAATGGAGATGAGTCAGCTCATGATTTGATTAGTGTCTTCCCTCTGATAGTTCTTGCTTCCACTTGGCGATTGATGCTCTCTTACTCATCCTTGGTCAAATTCAGTGAGGCAAGTGTCACAGGAGAAGATTCTGGAAGCTTCCATTGCCTCTCCACCTTGCGGAATGACACTGCCATTTGTCATTTCTCACCCATCGCACCCCATAGAAGGGCTTTTTGAAATGCAACGCACCCACACAGTGTATTTAGGTGAGATGCCATGCACTTGGCCAGTGGAGCAGCTGAAATGATCCTGTTGTGACCACTTTTGAGCAGTTTTTCATGGAGAACTTCTGGGAGAAGCTGTAATCTGTTAACCTTGTTCCTTTAGGGGTTAGAACAACACTTTTAGGGACTTAGGAGCCCTTGATTTATGGACATTTCATGCTTGGGGTTGTAGGGCCCAAATATGTCTATAACATTTGGCCCCTAAAGCATGAGGTCGTTAATCTTTTGATGTCGGGTGAAATGCTTTATTATGAGGATCCGAAGTTCTTTCAAGCTAGGAGGAGACCTGTAATAAGATACAATACAATAAATTATCTTCATAATATTTTCATGATCTAGCTAAGGCGGGCATTCCCATGCTCAGCTTTATAAATTCATTTTCATGTACATAGGACAGACAATCGTCTGAGTGTAGACTGATGATTCTGGTAGAGCCATCATCCTTTTAATTGGATGATTATCTGTGCGGCAATGATGTACATTTGATCTCTTTATTTCCCTGAATATATATCGCAGCCCGAATGGATGAAACTATATCTGGGGTCTTCAATCTCGTTTGATCTTCACTCGAAGTACAAGTCGATCCATGTGAGAAATGTCCTGAAGTCGAACATGGAAAGACATCGCTTGATTACCAGCCAATGATGTAAGCTGTTAACAAGCGTGAGAGGAATCACTGATAATGATAATGACCCTCAAGGTACTGCAGTACAATTCACGTGGTGTGAATAAAGGACTTGGCATCGAACACCACGCAAAATATTTTGGTCGAAGGCCATTGATGTAAACCTGTCGCCGGAAGTGAGAAACTTGCCATTGAGGCATGCAAGCTTCAAAGTACTGAATGGGGTGTTCCTAGATCAACTTCTTGGATAACAAGCTGATGTCAACAAGAAGTGATCCGTCACAGGAGGGCGTTAATGAATCCCACATCAATGACACGGAATGGAGCAAATGATTTTAATGGAGGTGAAAACGATCTGGTGATATAAGGTTCAGGGTGGCGGTCATGAAAGAATGGAGTATAAATGTATGGTAGTGGGTGAGACACACGTGAATTCTCTGAATGACTTCTCTTGAACATATTGGCGACACTGATATGATGGATTGGTAGCATTAACCCCAAATGTGGATGGTATGATGGGACCATGGTGATGTGACCGGTGAATGAAACAACCCAACTTGACTCGGACACGGAGTGGACGTGTCATGTTCAAGAGCGACTTGCTACCAACAAAGTTTCTTCAAGTTTTCTTCCCAATTTTCCCCAGTCATTGCTGACCAGTACCTCTTTATTTTTGTCAAGCTTGAGGAGGATAACATATGCTTGTTCTATAATTTTCCCTTCAGGCAAACCCATCGCTATGTTTTAATGAGCTTAGCGATAGTGAAACTCGTTCTCGTCTATAGACAAGTTTGTCGCTATTACACTTTTAACGAGTTTAACAACAAAGATAACTCGGTCCTTTTCAATTTTAGAGAGTCTGAAAAGGAACGTAAAGGTAACTCCAAAATTCCTTTTTCGTCATCTAATCCCTTAAGTCTGAAAAAGTATAAAACAATACAGAAGGGATGAATTTTTTATACTTTTAACGAGCCGAACAAAACAAGCGCTCGATCTTTTTGTGTAATAATCCCTCAGGTCCAAAAAGATTAAAATTTAGAGGAGGGATAGCACTTCCTGTCCCTTTAACGAGCTGGAGAGGCCAATGGCTCGACAATATTTTCATATTTTACGAGTCAGTTGAAAAGAGCTTAAAGGAGACTCGTCTTTTAAGGAACGAGTGATAAAATGGATATCAACTAATTCTAGGTAAGGTTTGGAATTTTCCAATCACGGCAGTGTTACAAGGATGGCTAGTGAAATCACTCTTCGCAATTGTTCCTCAAAATGGGTAAACAATCAAATGGAGGTGAATGATCGGCCAATGCAAAAGTGGAGGTGATAGTGCAAACATGACCAAGGCTTTAATGGCTGAAGTACTACATTCACAATGGTTATTTACCGGGGAATAGTTCATTTTTTAACGAGCTTAAACTCGGGTGGAAACATTTTCTCATGGCTTATGTTTATTTTTTAACAAGCTTGAACTATGTGCTAAAACTGCTCGATTAATCCAGTCGATTTTTTATTTTACCATTAATAGCTTTGTTCTTTCCAAGATTGTACTGTATTTTCAAATGCTTCATCAAACTAGTCAGAAATGAGCAATATATGGTTGAAAAACGAGTTAGAACACTAATATTTTACTTTGAACTATGTAAAAAGTAATGAAAAAGTGTTTTTACCTCTCATTTTACCATTTCATTTGAACTTTGGTTTGTTGGAGCTTTGGAGGTGCTTTTCCCCTTTTGATTTTCATCAACTTATTTCGGGAGATTCTGTGGACGATTCTCGGTGCCGTCTGAACTAGGTAGGAGCTAAACCTGAGCTCTTTCATTTCATGTTTTCCATTTTATATTCTGAGCTTGATTCTTGGTTTTTCTGAGCCTCTAGGGTTTGAAAAACCCGTTCTTCCTTCAACGCACCCTCTATGTATCGAAAGGTGCATTGATGCAATGCACCCAGAGCACTACTGTAGGTGCGATGGGCGCAGAGAAGGAATTTCATGCACAGTTTTTGATGGAAATTTTGAATGTTTCTTACCAAAATCAGGATCTAACTCTTCTCTTGTTTGTTTTTCAGAGATCTTTGGAGTAAGATGACCATTACATGGCGAGAACTTGAGCATGAAGAAGAGGACATGCTTGCCCTACATGATCTGGTTATAGTAAACGCACTGCGGAACTGTGGCTTGCTGAAATTTTTCTACATTTCTAGCATGAGACAACAGATCAACTTACTGCAGTATTTTCTCGATGCTTGGGATCCTACCAACTAGGTGTTCCAGATCAGGGGCAAATCTATCCCCTTGACTGTAGTAGACATCTATTTTTTGACTGGCTTGTCGAGGCGGGGTGCCCCCATCTCTTTATCAGGTTCGGCCCGAAGAGGTGACTCTGTGAGAGATTATGTTCGCCGGTATTGCAGAGAAGGATCTCAGCCGAGTAAAGACGGCAAGATCATCATCCGTGATGTCACTGACAGATCCCTTAGGACTATTCTGTTTACTTTTGGTAGGATGGCTGGTGGTGCGGCTCTTCATGTAGCCAACTGATCTTATATGCAGTATGCCTTGGAATGCCTCCAACCGAAGGTGTTCAACTGGTGCGACGCAGTACTTCTTGTGATGAAAGAACACTTGACCAAGATAAAGAGCGAGAGGTTGAAGAACTTTGGGTATGGTTCTATTTTGACCACCTTTGCCTTGGAGAAGATACCACTGATGCAGGCGCAGTATATTGCACTCGATTTACCTTCACCTATTGAACCACGTATGCAGAGATGGGTTGACCATATGTCTAGGCATGCTAGTCAGTCTCAGATTTCATTTTCTAATACCTTCTTCAGGTGGTTTGATCGTCAGGAGATGGTTTATTCCGAGTATCCATATGCTGGCATGGACTTCCGGGGTGATCCAGATTTAGTACTGCCTGATGGCGAACAGTGGGGCGCCATTGGTAAAATCTTTGACCATATTCCTGTTTATCGTTTTTCATTTATAATGTCCTTGTGCTTTACTCTATCAAGAATTTAATCAAACTCATGTGTTATTGTAGATGTTGTTCCTATTCGGCCTTTAGTACGCTTGAGAGTACCAGCTGCCGCCCCAGCAGGAGAGGCTGTTGGAAGGGCTATCCTTCGTGACCTCGATGTGGTCGAGACTCTCACAGCGTTATAGGAGCAGGTTGAGGGCCTCACTCTTGGTATTCCAGATGTGAGGATTGACGAGATGCCGTTGAGGTTGCAGCAGCATACTACTGGGGTGCCAAGACGATGGACTCGTCTCTTACGCATGATCGCACAGGCTGTGACTTGCTATCACGAGCATCATTAGACTAGGGTGCCCCCTAGCATTTTGAGTTTTTGGTCACTTGACCGATTTTGTCTTGGTTATAGAACATTATGTGTAAACCATAAACAGTTATATATATTTTTTACTTTCGGATTTTTATTTTGATTAAGTTACATGATCCAAATGCAAACATTGATGGTATGCTTCTTTTTATAAATGTTGCAAATGTCTATCTAACACATAATTTTCCAATGAATCAATTAATGTGTTTAAGTTTCTGGAAATATGTTGATATTGAATAAAATCAAATTGTCTTTCCAAAATCTTAACCCTCAGGAACATGCGATAAATAGTTGGATTTCGGACAAAATAGATACCAGTGAGTTGTAGTATTACGAGTTGTGAGTCTAGCCTGACAATCAGTTGGCGTATACCATGTGTGATGGCATGAGAGAGAAGTTCTATCAACGCACTATATTCAGCGATGTTATTTGTTGATCGACCAATACATACCCCTTTGAAACTTACTAACTCGCCGCTTGGATAAAAAATGGCCCAGGCTGCGGAAGATAGGTTCCGCGAACTACGACTTGCTCCGTCGGCATATCTAACACATGACTCCAATAGGTTTGACATCTACAACAAATGTAAAAAGTGGATTACTTGAGCAAAATAAACACTTTAGCGAAAACAAAAATATAACAAAAACATACAGGTTACCATTACGCATAGTAACGCTTGAGGTACAACCCATTACGAGGTTGCGCTAGTGGAATTCCGTCATAATCCATTAACTCGTAGGCTCCTTTTGCTAACACCCGCTTAACAATATAGGGGCCCATCCATAAAGACTTAAATTTACCTACTCCCAATTTATCGGATTCTTGGTCGTAAAGCAAGACCAAGTCACCTTCTGAGAAGACACGGGGTTTGACATTTTTGTCGAACTGTGCTTTGACTTGTTTCTTATGGGCTTCGTTAGCCAGAGCGGCATCATGACGGGTTTCATCCTATTGGATTAGTTCCAAGAAACGAGCTTCTTCTTCTGAAGTTCCCGGGAGGAGATCAATTGCGAGTTTGAGAGATGAGATTTCGCACTGGATTGGTAAGACTGCTTCTAGGCCATATACCAGTTGGAAAGGTGTAAACCTGGTTGCATTCCTTACCGATGTTCGGTAAGCCCACAAAGCTGAGTACAGGATTAGGTGCCATCTTCTTTTGTGAACTCCAATCATCCTTTGCAGCATGTGCTTTAGGACTTTGTTGATCGCTTCAACTTGTCCGTTGGCTTGCGGATAATATGGAGTAGAGCTGTCGTGAGACAACCCTAGTTTGGCAGCTAATTCGACCATCATGTGATTGCGAAAATGCGATCCATGATCTGTGACTATAGCTTGTGGTACGCCGAATCTGGCGACTACATGATTGAAAAAGAAGAGGGCAGCTGTTTAACCAGTATTATCTAATGTAGGCATCGCCTCGGCCCATTTGGTAAAATAGTCAACGGGGACTATGATATACCCATGCCCCCCAGTCGAGGTGGGGTTACATGTCATGAAATCGATGCCCCATTTGGTGAATGGCCCGACATCAACTATTTGCTGCAGAGGTGTAGGTGGTCTTCTGGTTTTGCTATCAAAAATTTGACAAGCATGGCAACTTCTGACTGTGGTTATGCAATCTTTGGACATCGTTGGCCAGAAGTATCCTGCTCGTAAATTTTTTTGCATTGTAGCATAACCAGATTGATGCCCCCCACACACGCCTGAATTACAATCATTCAGGACTTTTTCGGCCTCCTCATGGGTGAGGCACCTTCTCATAACTATATCGATACCACAACGGTAAAGTGTATCACCGACGATCATGTAGTCTTTTTCTTGGTATCGAATACGTTTTTGTTTGGAGCGAGAGGTATTTGGCCTATATTTTTGGGTTTAGAGATAAATGATTATATCCCCATACCACTGATTGCTTGAGGATATCAGAAACAGACTTTCATCCACGATTTTTTCATTGGATGTTTCATCGTTGGACGACGATAAGAGATCGCATAATAATTCTACGAAAACCAAAGCTTTCTTTGATTTGGATTTTACAAATTCCATATCAAACTCTTGTAGGATTTCTATTCATTTTGAATATTTGCCCCCCAGAAACTGTTGCGACAATATGTAAGTCATGGGGTTGCAATATGACAGAATGGTAGTTTTTCGAAAGAGGACATAGTGTCGAAATCTCTGTATCGCTTGAACAGCTGTGAGCACTAGCTTTTCAACATAAGAATATTTGCTTTCTGTATCATTTAAGTTTTTACTTAAACAATATATAGGATGTTCGATCCCGTCATCTTCTTGAACTAAAACCATTGCGATGGTCGTATCCGCTGCAGCCAGATACAAGTTAAAATCTTTTTGGTAATCAGGAGCGTACATTAATGATGCTTTCATTAGGGAATATTTTAAAGCATCAAAGGAAGCTTGCGCAACCTGATCCCAGACAAAGGGTAATTCCTTTTTCTAAAGACGTGTATAACCTTTAGCAAGTTCGGCGTAATTTGGAATGAACCTCCTCAGAAAGTTTGCTTTCCCTTGGAGTTTCTGAATCTGAAGCAAATTTGAAGGTGGAGGCAAATTTATAATTGCCTGAACCTTACATGGGTCGAGACGAATCCCATCCTTTGAGACTACAAATCCAAGTAAACGACCAAAACTGATGCAAAATATGCATTTGTGAGGATTGAGTCGTATCTTGTAGTGTCGACAACGTAGAAATATCGCTCTCAAATGTTGCGGATGATCATTCCGCTTTCGCGAATGAGCTGGAAGGTCGTCGAGGTATGGTTGAACGATGTTTTTGATGTCATGGAAGGCATAATTCATTTCCCTCTGAAACGTCGCCCCTGCGTTCTTTAAACCAAAGGGTAATTTTCGATATGCGAATGTGCCCCATGGACAAATAAATGCAGTCTTTGACTGGTCCTATGGGCAGATATTTATTTGATTATACCCGGAGAATCCATTCATGAATGAAAAGATTTCGCATCCGACGCATTCATCAATTATCTGGTCGATGAAGGGTGTAGGGTAGTTGTCTTTTAGACAAGCTTGATTTACATCCCTATAATCGACGCACACTCTAATTGTTCCTTGTTTTTTCATAACAGGGACAATATTCGATACCCAATCGGTTAGAGGAACCGGGTAGATGAAACCAGCATGGAGAAGTTTTTCAACTTTTGCCTTAATGGCATCGGCTTTCTTGGGATGCACCTGCCATAGCCGTTGTCGTACTGGTTTGACATCTGGATACATCTTAATTTCGTGTTCAACGATACTTGAGTCAATGCCTGACATTTCACTATATGACCAAGTAAAGACATCTCTGAATTCGCGAAAAAGAGCGTCATATATTTCCAGTTCTAAAGGGGAACAACATTTGCCAACATAAATATTCTCTACAACATCTGTTTTGGTCGAGATATTTATGGCGATAGTCTCTTCAATGTTGGACAAGTTTCGTTCGGAATCCACCGTGTTTACAGTATTTGATAGAAAATAAAAAACTGAAGGATGATAAAGGTCATCAGGGTTATCTTCTCCATAATCCGGAAGAAGGGAACGATGGTGGGAATCATTCCATGGCGCTCCTTTAATTACCATTGATTAAACAATTCCTTCATCGGTGACATGTACTCGTGACCAAGGATCTAAAGGGGTACCATATTCTTTAGACCTATCTATCCAAACGCTTGATGAGTGTTGATTTGAGCTTGCCATCCAGTCTAGGAACATTGATTGCTACAATATTTCCGTTGGGCTTGGGGGCAAAACCATTGCATGATCCATGTCAATATCCTTTTTTGAGATCCTTTTAGAAGATATCATATTGCAGGTTCCTACCAATGCTACTTCCGCCAGGTTGATTGGAGGTGGAAGGGTGAAAGTTCCCATTAATATAGGATCTTTTAGTAGGCCTACTCCGATATTTTGAAGCGAATGGGGGCTTCCATGGATCATAGGAATGCTTCCTGTAACTTGAGAACCATTGGGTAGGAAGTTTTGTTGATCGACGATTGTAATCCCTCCTTGAAAGGGAAATGCAATCTTCCTAAAATAGGTCGACACAACAGCAGCCATAGCATATATCCATGGTCTTCCTAGTAGGATGTTGTAATCAAGATTTCCATCGATTACTTCAACATCTATTTCTACTGTTTTCCCTCCTAGTTCAACTTTCAAGTTACTTAGAATACCATATGGGGTATATGTCCTTCCGTCGAATGCTTTTAATGTCATTGAAGATCGCGACAAGGTTGGAGATCCTAAAGTTTTCCAGCAACTCATCGACATAATGCATGTAGATGCCCCCTCATCAATAATTGTTCGATGAACAGTTTTGTTGAGGGCTTTCACTTGAACAAGGAAAGCTAGTTGAGCTGGTAATTGAGGATCGTATCCTTTATGATCGAAGGATACAAGATTGGAATCCTTTGGGTCTATCCCACCAATGGCTGATAATAAAGCCTGCTTTTGGGATGGGCAATTTTGTAGTACTTCAAGAGTCGACATAACGGATGGCGATTGGGCCAAATCTTCCACTATATTATAATGTTGTGTTTCTCTAGCACGGGGATTAAAATTCGACTTGTGTACTACTCCCTTTGGCGGTTTTATTGTCAATTCAGGAATGATGGGTGGCACAACTTCTGCTGAAGTTGTTGTCGAACTACTAGGTTGATATTTATCCTTGTTGTTCAACAACTGTGGATTCCCATAATCTTTGTTCCTTGTCGATATGAAAGCATCATTTTGGTATTTTGAAACCGACAACATTAGCACTTGAGATGGGGAAGCATTTCCACTTTCAACCAGATTTGTTCCTGGATTTGGAAACGGATCAGTTAACACTGCGGAGGTTTTTGAATTCTTGAAGAATTTTTTAAGCTCAGCTCTGTGTGGACAATGTGCGGTCCAATGGTCCTTATCACATATAAAGCATGTATTTTTTGGTTTCCTATCTCCAGGACGGTTTGCAGAAGATTTTTCAAGTGATGATTCCTCCTGTTTCTTCTTCTTCCCTTTGCCTTTCTTCTTGCCTCCTGGTTGCTTGATTTCTTTGCCTTTATCTGTCGATACGACATTTACGTCCGAGGCAAGAAGTTCATCTTTTGCATTTTGACCTGAATCTTACGGGCCTTTCTGGATGTAGCCTTTGTCGATTTCATGTCTGTTGTGCCAATCACGCCATCGCCGGCATGAGAGTCATTGCTTGATTTAGGAGGAGGGAGAACTGAGAATTCTGGTCTAGGGGCGTCAGGTATTTTGTCGTAGAGCGTGCCGGACTGAGTGTAAATCAAGTCCAAATATTGCACACGAGCAATAACTTGCTCTTCTGTTATGACTCCCCCCTTTGCCACATCTTCCGTGATGGAAGGTAGTAATGACTTGATAAACCATTCAACTAAGAGCTGATCGGGAACATACATTTTTACCATTCTATGACGACGTCGCCACTCATGTATATGATCAGATATGTGAGTGGCCGTCGTCTGTTTGAAATTGGTAAGGAGTTCCATTCCCGTTTCGTACCTTATAAGTAATTGAAAATGGGTTAAAAAGGTTGTGGCTAAGGTACTGAAGTTGTCGAATGAAGCTCTAGGAAATTTGATGTGCCATTTTGCCGCTGGACCAGTTAACGTCCTTTGAAAAAGGCGAAGCCTTATTGAATCATCATTTAGGGTGTTTGATGAACACCACAGATGAAAGGTCATCACATGATTCGATGGATCTTCACCCGGATTTCCATTAAATTTAGGAATATCTGATAGAAGCTTATGCAGAATCCCCGGCCACCAAGGGGCGTAAGCGATTATATCGTTTGTTAACTGATTTAAATCAGGTAACTCTAAAGTCGCCACAAAGGGTAACTGCTGATTCAGGTTAGGTGAAGCATACCCAGGATAAGATGGGATTTCCTGAGCAGTTGGTCTTTGCATACCGGCATAATGCATTTGATGCTTGCAACTTTGGTAAGGTTGGTGGGCATCACCATTGTAAAATGGTTGATTTTGACCGTTTTGAATATATGGTTGTCCACTATTTGCAAAGATTTGTTGCTCGGAACCTTGGTATATTTGTTGGAATTGCGGTTGTTGATATTGTACTAGCCATGGTTGTGAAGCCATGTGTTGTTGCCCGATACTAACAGTTTGACCAAGATGAGGGGTAATTGTACCCGTCTGAACCTGTGTCATTCCACCAGTCGGCGATTGTGGCTGAGTCGCAGGGTCGAGGGGCTGTTGCATTACAACCTAAGAAACTTGAGGTTGGCATACAACAGGCAGCGCTTGAACTTGCGACACTGTCACAATAGCTGGTGTAGTCGGTATATTTGACATAGGTAAACATTGTTGCATCAAATATATAACTCTTGGTTGTTGAGGTAGTATCGGTACCCAACCACTTGAGGTAATTCCAGTATAACCTGAATGTTGTTGTGAACTCCCGTATGGATATCCTCCCGGAGGGGATAATGAAAGGGTATACTGCCCCCCATACAGTAGTAATCTAGAACTCAAGGGAATAGTTTTCCCTTGAGGGTCGGACTGCCCAAATTGACCTCCAAATGGATCAATTTGTCGAGACTCAACATAAGAGTTTCCAGATACTATTCAGGATGAACAAACAGGAATAGACCATACTGTCGAAATGGCCCCTGAGTGGGCTCCTTCTAGCAGTTGAGAGCTAGTTGGGACAGATGGTATACCAGCGAACATTGTTGGAGTGATAGCAGGGAGTTCCGCCGTCGCTGTGTCAGATGACACAGTCCTAGATGTTGACAGTTGTTCAGACATTTCTAGTCTGTCCAAAAGATTACCTAGCGATTCTATAGGAGCTTCCGCTGGCGGTAGACTAACTTCTGATGAAGAAGCATACAGAGTGATCCCAACTCCAAATTGCGATGGAGTACTAATTGGAGGATCTTCCACAATCTCTTCTATGGCAATAAGACCAGGTGGAAGGGGTAGACCGTCAGGTCCATAGAATATTTCTGGTGCTGCAGAAGGTATGGAATCGGCAGCGACAGATGTTTGAGGAGAAAGACTCTCCAAACCGGTTGTAAATGAAACTGGTTCGGTAACGCAAGTGCTTATCCTCAGACTAGGATCAGTACTACTGTCCTTCTGTGGCTGCTAAACTTCTTCTGTAGAGGCAGGGATTCCAGAAATGTTTGGAGTAACCGGAGTCTCTGATGTTGTTGGAACACTTGTTCTAACTTTAACATGAGATTTGGAACTGGTTAAACGAGTTCGCTTTGTCCGTACTGTCTTCGATTCCGGAGACAAAGACGGTTGACTCGTAAGCCTCCACGAACGACGGGGTTTCAATTGACTTTCTTCCATGATTGCGGATTACTCGATCAACTAAAATAAAGGGGAAGTATGTTTCCGAATTAAATGAATTTTAGACGCTTTGACACAACTTGTTTTTTCAGTTTTTAAGAGTCGAGAAAAAACAAAAGATGACTCTAGTCTCCTTCGATTTTTAATGAGCCTGAAGTGAAAAGTGCTCAGATGGACCTTTTTTGTTAAGGAGTTTGAAAAGGAACGAAAGGGACTGCTCTGGAAATCTAGGTAGAGGGATTACCAAACCAATCGTAAAACTGCAGAATACTTTTTACGGTACGGCAGTCAATCTTCCCTAATGCTGTGTTCAGTGCATTGCGATCGATAGGGCGGCAGACACGGCTTCCTATGGATAAAGGATTAAGCCTATTGGGGTCTCCCAAAATATACTCAACGGTACGTGGGAGCACAAGTCCGTACTGGCACTTATCGTCTCAAAGTGGAGGAATCACCCAACCATCAGTGAGAACAACAGTTACCAGGCTTTACGACGCCGGAATACATCTCTAGCCTAGACTTCTAAATGTTGTGCGTTAAGTTCCAAAGCGTTGTTAGATTCATTGAATTTATTTTAAGTTGATCTTTTTTATGAAGTTTTCCTTTCAGGTTCACCTCGAGATGTAGATGTAATTCCTAAAATGCAATCTAAGATGATAAACAAACTTTTTATCTTCTTTGTGCAATGAAAATCCTAGCTACTAAGGAAAGGAAGACAGAATCTTTTCACAAAGAGCAAAGAGCACACTCTAAATGCACTTTCCTAAATCAAGCCAATCAGACTGTCTATATGCAAATGCGCATGCATGTATTTGTTTTCGACTTTATTAGTATATGAATTTTAAAAAGAAAGTTGATGCACAAATCTGAATTTCTTTTCAAGCGACAAATATCAACAAGTTTCCTTTCGAAATAAAAAATGGAAACGATCACGACACCTTACGATTTTGAAATGAATACTTGTTCTTGACACTAGAAAATTACAAATTTAGACCAAAAAAACAATAGTAACAGGATAATTGACCATCAACAGCAATCAAACTCTTTCCTACAATTGAAATCGACACTTGCGACAGCTTCAAATCAAATGATGACAGTATGATTATGCTACTTTTGCAAAGGAGAACTGAAAATGACTCAACAAACACACAAAAACATTTACAGTTCTTTTGTACAAAGGAGGCAGAATAACAGCAAGGAAAAGGGGTTTCAAATAGACATATACTGATCACTGGCAGCAAAATTCAGGAATAGAACTGGAAAGAATGAATCACAGAAACCAAAACTGCACAGAGCCTAGTCTGATCAGCACACCTGTAACATAGAGAATTTGAAATGCAGCGCAGCTTGTCCACTCGGGAAGTGCACTGAAGTTCAGATTCTCTGAATAGTACCTGCGCTGGGCCAGAAACGAGACTCTGTTTGAGTTCCAGGTCACAGTTTGCAGTTCAGTTCTTAGGTTTTGGCCGAGCAAAAAGCAATCAGTAATGCAACAATCAGGGGTAGATCTAAGGAGGATCTAAGAGCTATCACAAGGGCAATTAGAGAGTTTGTAAATAAGTTGTTTAAATCATAAACAGATCCAGTAGATGGACTGAAGTAGCATTTATCTACTTTGCATTTGCTATGGCAAATGCAGTTCTAATGCTACCTGTAAGTTTATGAAATATACAACAAAGAATGATAAACAAACAAACTAATTCGTCCCCAGCGGAGTCGCCATTTTGTTACAGGGAAAAGTGTCTATATAGAACTACTCTATCCCACTAAGGTGTGACAGCTACCTTAGAAACAAACAGAGAAAAACTACTTTCTTTTTTCCTTTATGAATTATAGATAGAGAGGAACAGAAAGACCAACATCTGTCTTGCGCTAATCTCCTGATTTGATTCCTCTCTTCTTTGATAGTCTTTAGCTACCTGCTCCCTTGCACGCCTAGCTTCACAAAGTACCTGTAAGATCACAGTAGCATAGCACTATACAAAGACATGGATCTATAAACATAAACAATCTAGGATCAGATGTAAATTGACCATACAAATGTAGCAAGCATCAATGACACAAGAGCATGGAGGAAAACTTGAATAGCTTTTATTGACAAACAAGAAAGAGCCAAGAGGAGTTACAACCAGTGGTTCTGACCCAGCATCAACCTCCCAACTAAGAAGCCCCTCTTCACCTCAAACAAAGCTTAGATCACCCAACAATCTGATGTTTGTCTCAAGAAACCAACAGCAATTCCTTACAATATGCAAAATTCCAGCCTCTGGATCTCTGGGATGAGGGATCCATATATAAATATCTGTAATGGAGATGAGTCAGCTCATGATTTGATTAGTGTCTTCCCTCTGATAGTTCTTGCTTCCACTTGGAGATTGATGCTCTCTTACTCATCCTTGGTCGAATTCAGTGAGGCAAGTGTCACAGGAGAAGATTCTGGAAGCTTCCATTGCCTCTCCACCTCGCGAAATGACACTACCATTTGTCATTTCTCGCCCATCGCACCCCATAGAAGGGCTTTTTGAAATGCAACGCACCCACACAGTGTATTTAGGTGAGATGCAATGCACTTGGCCAGTGTAGCAGCTGAAATGATCCTATTTTGACTAATTCTGAGCAGTTTTTCATGGAGAAGTTCTGGGAGAAGCTGTAATCTGTTGACCTTGTTCCTTGAGGGGTTAGAACAACACTTTTAGGCACTTAGGAGCCCTTGATTTATGGACATTTCATGCTTGGGGTTGTAGGGCCCAAAAATGTCTATAACAAGGTGCTAGGGTGTGCCAATGCATGCCACAGAGTGTTATGGAGTGCCAAGGAAACATAAGGGAGCACTAGTTTCAAATGGATGGAAATGAATGACTAAGCGTGAGTGACAAGGAGTGTTAATGATTTCTAGGTGTGCTAAGGAGGGGACGACAAGTTATGTTAGGTGGTGCCAAGAAATGCTAGAGTGTTAGGGTGACATGCCAGGGTATGCCAATGTGTGCTAGGGAGTGTTAGGGAGTGCGACATGAACACAAAGGAAAACCTGTTCAAAATGCATGGAAATGATGAATAAGAGTGTATGATAGGGAGTTTCAGTGAATTCCAAGTGTGCTCGGGAGGGAGGGACAAAGTTATATGCTAGGTATTTCCAAAGCATGCAAGAGTGCCATGACATGTCAAGGAGTGGTATGGTATGATATGGAGTGCTAAAGCATGCCATGGCATGCAGGGAATGCCAACATGTGCCACATAGTGCCAAGGGATTGTTAGACATGCGAGGTGCTATGCCATGTCAAGATGTAAACTATGTTGCTTAGTTTTTTTATGGCCATAGTTAGACGTGAGCCTTGACTTGGTAACTTATTAAGTGAGATGAGCTAAGATTGGGCATGAGTAGCCTAAGATGAGTTATAGGCCATTCTTAGGTGAACAAGGGATAGTATAGTTGTAGTAACTGTAACTTGGCCAAGATGTTGTAGTCGAGGTAGGACTTGGTTGCTTCCCAAGTATTAAAACCAATAAGGGTAGTTATGAGGGCATGATAGCTAAGGAGTGCCAAGGCATGCCAAGGAATGAAAAGGCGTGATAACACATACCAGACAATGCCAATGCATGTCGAGGAGTGTTGGGGAGTGTGAGGGCATCACAAGGGAGAACTAGTTCAAAGTGCATGGAAACAAACAAATAAGATTATCTTCTAGGTGTCCCAAGGACGAATTGTATTAGGATAATTTCATAATAGGACTTGCAATAGGTAAGCCTACGATTACGATAAGGGGATGGAAAAAGAAATTTTAGACAAAGGGAGACTTTTGTCTAGGGACAACACTATTTTTTCAATGACTTGGTTGGGTTCTAAAGTCACAAAAAAAGTAAGGCTATCTATGAGGGCATGACAACTAGGGAGTGCCAAGGTGTGCAAGGAATGCCAGGAAGTGATAACACATGCTAGAAAGTTCCAAGGCATGTTATTCATTCCAAGACATGCTAAGTGCTAAGGCATGCCAAGAGGTGTCAGGTGCTAGGGTGTGGTGCCAGTGCATGCTAGGGAGTGTCAGGGAAACACAAGGGAAGACTAGTTTCAATTGCAAGTAAATGAATGAATAAGAGTGTATGATAGGGAGTGTTATCAAGTTCTGGGTGTGCTAAGGAGGCATTGACAAGGTATGCTAGGTAGTGTCAGGGAAACACAAGGACTAGTTTCAATTGCATGGAAATGAATGAATAATAGTGTATGATAGGGAGTGTTAGCAAGTTCTAGGTGTGCTAAGGAGGCATATCTGGATAAATTTTGGGAGGGTTCGGAGAAAATTTTGTGTTTTGATGCAGACTTTCATTTTTTGTTAATTTTTTGTCTAGCAGCACAATGAGCTCCCACTTTGCTTCTTCCTCAAGGCTCCAAATGATATAAAATCAGCATTTTTGGAAATCTTATGACCCCATCTCAAACCCCATTTTCCCACTTTCCTAGTCTAGGGCTCAAGTTTTGAGAAATTTTCAAGAAAGAGGCCAAAAATCACCTTTCTGCCCCTCTCTTTCCATTTCGTTGTGCACCTGGAGACACCTCAGGAGAATGGCCATATCTCAGCTAAACAATGGTAATTTTGAGTGAAACAATACTCTAAAGAAATCTACAGTCTCCCAGATTTCTAGAAAAGGTTTCAAATCTGGATTTGGACTTCAGAAAGGCACTCAAAAATTGCCTCCAACATCTCATTGAACACCTGGAAATTTTTGAGGTTTTTGCAAAATTTTCACTATGTAATTTTTTGTAATTCCTAGTTTGACTCTAGTAAAAGTCAAAAGGGTGAAGTAGATGAATGTGAGGGGTAAAAGTAAATGTAAATAATGGGTGGTTAGTATTTATAAGTTGTTTTGATGTATATTTTACCTCATTTATGAGAGAGGTTGGAGTCAAAGTTAATTGTAGAAGTCGTTTTTAACTTCCCTAGACATTAGGGTTTGGTTAGAACACCTCATGGAACAGTTACTAGAGTCATTGATTCAACCCCTAAGAGTGGGGAGATGTTGTTTTGGTCTTTATGTATCAGTTCCTCAGGGATATAATGGGTTGGATTTCAGAGGAGAGAACTTATATTTTAGCATGTACTTCGACATTTTATGGAAATCAAAGGACACAATTTGCAACTATTATCTAGGAATTCATGTGTAGTAAGTTTGTGATGTTATTTTTTCTCTGTTATAGATTTATATGAAAGATATTAATCTTATCTTTTCATTCATCAATTATTCAATGGTTTTCCTTACATTTTATAAACAAAATTCTTTGCATAAAGCTTTGTTTTGATGGAAAAAGCATTATGTGTTACTTTATTTCTTGCTTAATGAATTCATGTTTCATGCTCATTAATACCTTTCGATTCTTATAAACACTACACTACACCGAAAAACCCTAAGATCCATCACAAAAGTAATGCTACCTTTCTCCTTTTTGTATTTTTTGTTGTAACCCTTTGATCCTCTGACCTAGCTACCTGGTTTTTCTCCCTTATCCAGCAACAAAACCCTAAATTTTCCAAAACCCACTTGAACCTAGCTATCTAGCCTAAAATCCTTTACATTCCAGTCATCTCTTTGTTTTGATTTCATAGAGAGAGCCCTCTCTAGTTTGGTAGGACTAGCTACCAAACTAAAAGCTTGGTTTGTGATTACCTTCGTCGATCTCCTCATCAACCTGGGACATTGTGGAGGATAATAGAGGGCATGAAAACTAGGGAGTGCCAAGGTATTCTAGTGAATGTAATGTTCCCAAGTCAAGGAAAAATTTAATGCTAGTTGTAAGGTCATGACTGCCAAGGTGTGTTAGGGAATGCTGTTATAGACATTTTTGTGCCTTACAGCTTTGGGCATGAAATATCCATAATCCAAGGGATCCAAAGTCCCTAAAAGTGTTTTTCCTGCCCCTAAAGGAACAAGGTCAACCAATGACAGCTTCTCCCAGAAGTTCTCCACCAAAAACTACTCAGAACTAGTCAAATCAGGATCAATTCAGATGCTCTACTAGCTGCCTGCATTGCAATGCACCCCAGTACACTAGCTAGGTGCATTGCAACGCACCTAAATGCACTACCAGGGTGCGCTGAGCGAGAAATTCCAAATGGCAGTGTCATTCCGCGAGGTGTACAGACAATGGAAGCTTCCAGAATCTTCCTCAATGACACTTGCCTCACTGAGTTCGACCAAGGATGAGTAAGAGGCTCTCAGCCTCCAAGTGGAAGCAAGAACTGACAGAGAGAAGCCAAAAGTCAAAACATAAGCTGACTCATCCTCTCTGCTTACATCTATATATGGATCCCTCATCCCAGAGATCCAGAGGCTGGAATTTTGTACTTTGCAGAGAATTGCTGTTGGTTTGAGATTGAGATTAGTGCATTGGGTGATTTATGCTTTGTTGGAGGCGAGGAAGGGATTCCTTTGTTGGGAGGTAGATGCTGGATCGAGACTCACTTGGTTGTATCTCCTCTTGGACTTTCTTATCATATCAATAAAATTATTTGAGTTTCTCCTACATGCTGTGTATCAATGATGTTATGTTTTATTTGCATGTTTAGCTTAATCTGATCCTAAGCTTTTTATGAATGTAAATCTATATCTTCGTGTAGTTTCTCTCTTCTGTGATCTTGCAGGAACTTGGTGAAGCTAGGCTGGTAAGGGAGCAGGGAGCTGGGAGCTATTGAAGAGAGGAGCGATTAGATCAACAAACTAGTGCAAGACACAGGTTAGTTTATCCTTCCTCTTCGTTTACATTTCATAAAGAAGAATACTCAAGTAGTTTTCCTTGTTTGTTGCTAAGGCACTGTCACACCTTAGAGTGGGATAGGGGCGTTCTGAATAGATACATTTCCCAACAACAAAATGGCAACTCCACTGGGGACCGTATCTAGTTAGTTTATTTATGTTTCTATTGTTGTTCTTCTCATAAACTTGGGAGTGGCGAATCGAACTGCATTTTCCATTTACAAATGCAAAGTAGAGATCTGCTACTCTAGTCCATTCACTGGGCCTATTTATGATCTGAACAGCTGATCCACAAATGCTCTAATTGACCTTTGTGATAGCTCTTAGTGCTCCTTTAAATCATCCCTCTAATTGTACCTTATTGATAGCTTTTATCCGGCCAAAAACCTTAGATTAAACTAAAAACCGTGACCCAGAACCCAGAGAAAATTCTCGTTTCTGCTTCAGCGCAGGCTCTGTGAAGAGGTTCTGCATTTCAACGCAGGTCCCGAGAGGGCTACCTGCGCTGCAATTCAGTTTCTCTGTGCAACAGGTGCGTTGATCAGCCTTTGCCCTGTGCAGCTGTGGTTCTTTGCTTCTTTTTGTTCAGTTTTATCTCTGATTTTTGCAACCTGTTATCAGTGAGTGTACCTATCTGAAAACCCCTTTTCTTTGCCTTAATTCTGCCTCAGTTGTATAAAAGAAATTGTACTTGTTTTTGTGTATTTGTTACATCATTTGCAGTTTCCCATTACAAAAGTAAACTAGTCATACTGTCGCCCTTAGATCTAGACCTGTCGTAAGTGTTATTTTGATCTTAGGAGTAAATTTGTTTGTTGTTGACAGTTGATTGCGCTTTTACTTTTGTCTTTTGGTTTGAATTTGTGAATTTCTAGTGTCGAAACAATTGTTTACTTCAAAAGTGTCGTAATCGTCTTTTTGATTTCAAAAAGAAACTTGTTTGTGTTTTTCACTTGAAATCGAATTCAAATTTGTACAACAACTTTCTTTTTAGGCATCAATATTAAGAAAGTGAAAACAAATACATGCACAAGTGCATTTGCATTTTGACAGTTTGTATGGATTGATTTAGGAAAAGTGCATTTACAATGTGCTCTATGCTCTTTGAGAAAAGATTGTGTCTTTCTTTTCCCCTTGTAGCTAGGATTTTCATTGTTGAAAAGAGATAAAAGCTTGCTTATCATCTTTAGAATGCATTTAGGAATTGTATCTACATCTCGTGGTGATCCAAAAAGGCAAACTTCTAAGAAAGATCAACCTAAAATAAATTGAATGAAATTAACAATGCATTGGAACTTAACGCACAACATAGAGGTCTAGGCTAGAGACGTGTTCCGGTGTCGTAAAACCTGGTGACTGTCGGCCTCACTGATGGTTGGGTGATTCCTCCTGAGAGACGATAAGTGCCAGTACGGATTGTGCTCCCACGTACCGTCGAGTATATATTGGGAGACCCCTATAGGCATAAAACCTTTATCCATAGGAAGTCGTGTCGGCCGCCCTACTGATCGCAATGCACTGAACACAGCATTCGGGAAGATTGACCGCCCGTACCTTAAAAAGTATTCTGCGGTTTTGCGATTGGTTTGGCACACCCTCTACCTAGAACTCCAGAGCAGTCCCTTTCGTTCCTTTTCAGACTCCTTAACAGAAAAGGTCCATCTGAGCACTTGTCACTTCAGGCTCATTAAAAATCAAAGGAGACTAGAGTCATCTTTTGCTTTTTCTCGACTCTTTAAAATTGAAAAAGCAAGTTGTGTCCAAGCGTCGTTAAAATTTATTTTAAATGGAATATTCATACCCTTTTTCCTACGGTGATCTTTAGGTTGAGAAAATGGAGCCTACCAACCAAGGAATTCCCCTTGGTGGAAATCCTAGTCCCTTCTCCTCTTGGGGAGATGTTGGTGCGCCCCATATGGCGACATTGTCGCTTCCAGGACTGACAATTGGCTTGCCGGTCTGGCTCTTCTCAACCAATGTCGTTCAGAACACCACTATTCCTGAACAGTCGAATCAGCAGTTAGACCAGTCCAGAGTTACCCACCAACCTTCTACCTCCTCTAATTCTTCCTCTCCTCCTTCCTCTTCACTTGATGGGGCTGGCAAAGCCGAAAGTCAAGTTCCTAAGGAGAAGAAGGAAAAGAAGAAGAAAGAGAAGAAGAAGAAGGAGCCAAAAGCGACTGGGGGAAAACAAGTGTTGTCTAATGAAAATCCACACACTGCACTGACCAGGCCTAAATCGCCATGTGTCATTTGCAAGGGAGACCACTTTCATAGAGATTGTCCCTGCATCCCTCGGATACTAAGGGACTGGTCTCCCTGTTTGCACAATCCGGTGGCGTCAACCTCTGATAGCCATGTTGAAAGCACACCATCAACTAGCGAAAGTGAAGTCCCAGGACAAAAAGGGAGAGCTAGATCTCCTTGTAAACTATGCGAAGGCAATCATGCCATCCACCGTTGTCCCTTCTTAGACGAAGCTAAAATAGTTCTGGATGATCGTCCGGTTTCACCGTTACGACTTCCTCCTGGATATAAAAAACTCTTGCCGAGTCCTTCGTTAGTTGAAAATCCAGCTGGCCCGCTCAAGTGGTCAGCTGAAGCGCCGGTCATTGAAGATGAACCAACTGAATCCATACCCGACGAAAGTCAAAAGGTCGAGGCGGCAGTTGACCCGGTCTTGCCTTCAGAGGATTTATCTTCGAATGACACATTCACTGAAGAGAACAAGGATGACACCATCCAAATTCTCTTCATCAACACAGACTCCGACAAGCACGGCGGCAATCCACCCATTCCTTTATCGCAAGAAGGAAGTTCGTCAGAGCGATACCCGGCCGTCTACTCGGTCCCACCACCAAGCAACCTAGTTGTATCCTTCGTCTGGAACCAACTAGGCAGACCCCGTTTGCCAGCAAGCATACCATTCCGAATTATCGTCCAAATATACAGAATGGTCATGGCTGGCACCATCATTGATGAGGGGGCATCTGTGAGTATCCTTTCCTCTATTGCTTGGAAAGCGCTTGGTTCGCCATCGCTTTTGCCTGAGATGATAAATCTGACAGGCTTTGATAAAGGAACCAGTCGACCTTTAGGGATCCTCCCCAATGTGCCCATAACATTGAAAGGGAAAACCGTTCAAATGAACGTGATGGTCATTCAAGGACCCTTGGATTATAACCTACTCCTTGGACGAGACTATATTTATTGCATGGGAGCCATCGTCTCCTCACTCTTTAGAGTAATGTGTTTTCCGCACGAAGGAAGAGTGGTCAAGCTCGTGGACCAGCTTTCGTTTCCCGGATCACGCATCGCAAATAGTCATATACCGTCCCTAAATGGTCTCTTCACGCAAGAAATGTCTCAACCCACGGTCCGTCCTCCCGATGAGCGCGAGTAATTCAAAGGGATATGACTGGAACCCAGGGGGCATGCGTCCTGGTCTGCTTCGGCAGAAAAACTTCGGGTATAGGGTAGGTTTCCGTGGGAGAATATGACTAGTCTGTACCCCCGTCCGTGATTGAGATAGGGGTTATTCTAGAATAATATTCTCTTGTCAAAGTTATGTGTTTGGCGCTCGTTGTCACTCACCTTTGTTTATCTCGGTAGACATCGCCGAAGAAGTGTTTTGTTTGAAAGATTAATAGAACAATCTTTGGGTGACCTGAAAGAGGTAGGCCTCTCTCGGTAAAACAATTGTTTTGGAAGAAGTGAAGTAGAGGTAACCTTGAAACTCTGTTTTTTACCTGGGGGCATGCAAACCTTTTGGAGTGCAAGCAAAGAGCGATTATTTATCTGTTTTTTGGATTAGTCGTTTCCTAACTTGCATAAAGAAAGGAAGTGAGGCAAAAATCTAAATGTTGTTGTTTTATATGAGACATTCTTATCATATGACTGGATTATCGAGCAGTTTTAGCACATAGTTCATGCTCGTTAAAAAATAAACATAAGATTGAGCAAGTGTTTCGACCCGCATTTAAGCTCGTTAAAAAATGAACTATCCTCCGGTAAATAACCACTGTGAATGTAACATTATCAGCCATTAAAGCCTTGGTCGTGTTTGCACCGTCACCTCCACTTTTCCATTGGCCGATCATTCACCTCCAATTGATTGTTTACCCATTTTGAGGAACAGCTGCGAAGAGTGATTTCACTAGCCATCCTTGTGACACTACCATGATTGGAAAATTCCAACCCTTACCTGGAATCAGCTGCTACCCATTTTATCACTCATTCCTCAAAAGACGAGTCTTCTTTAAGCTCTTTTCATCTGACTCGTAAAATATGAAAAGATTGCCAAGTTTTGGCCTTCCAGCTTGTTAAAGCGACAGGAAGTGCTATCCCTCCTCTAGATTTTAATCTTTTTGGACGTGAGGGATTATTGCACAAAAAGATCGAGCGCTTGTTTTGTTCGGCTCGTTAAAACTATCGAAAATTCATCCCTTCTATATTGTTTTATACTTTTTCGGACTTAAGGGATTAGATGACGAAAAAGGAATTCCGGAGTTAACTTTACGTACCTTTTCAGACTCTCTAAAAATGAAAAGGACCGAGTTATCTTTGTCGTTAGACTCGTTAAAAAGATTAATAGCGACAAACTTGTCTTTAGATGAGAACAAGTTTCACTATCGCTAGGCTCGTTAAAACATAGCGATGGGTTTGCTCGAAGGGCAAATTATAGAACAAGCATATGTTATCCTCCTCAAGCTTGACAAAAATAAAGAGGTGCTGGTCAGCAATGACTGGGGAAAAATTGGGAAGAAACTCAAAGAACTTTTATTGGTAGCAAGTCGCTCTTGAACATGACACTTCCACTCCGTGCCTGAGTCGGGTTGGGTTGTTTCATTCACCGGTCACATCACCATGGTTTCGCCATACCATCCACCTTTGGGGTAAATGCTACCAATCCATCATATAAGTGTCGCCGATATGTTCAAGAGAAGTCACCCAGAGAAGTCACCCGTGTCCCATCCACTACCATACATTATACTTCATTCTTTCATGACCGCCACCCTGAACCATATATCATCAGATCGTTTTCACCTCCATCAAAATCATTTGCTCCGTTCTGTGTCACTGATGTGGGATACATTAAGGCCCTCCTTTGACGGATCGCTTCTTGTCGACATCAGCTCATTATCCAAGAAATTGATCTAGGAACACCCCCTTCAGTACTTTGAAGCTTGCATGCCTCAATGGCAAGTTTCTCACTTCCGGCGACAGGTATACATCAATGACCCTCGACCGAAAGATTTTGCGTGGTGTTCGATGCCAAGTCCTTTATTCACACCACATGAATTGTACTACAGTACCTTGAGGGTCATTATCATTATCGGTGATTCCTCTCGCGCTTGTTAACAGTTTACATCACTGACTGGTAATCAAGCGATGTCTTTCCATGTTCGACTTCAGAACATTTCTCACATGGATCGACTTGTACTTAGAGTGAAGATCGGACGAGATTGAAGACCCCGCATCTAGTTCCATCCATCCGGGCTGCAATATATATTTAGGAAAAATAAAGACATTGACATGTACAACATTTCAGCACAGATAATCATCCTACCAAAAGGATGATGATTTCATCAGAATCATCAGTCTACCATCAGACGATTGTCTGTCCTATGTACATAAAAATGAATTTATAAAGCTGAGCATGGGAATGCCCGCCTCAGCTAGATCATGAAAACAACATGAAAATAATGTATTGTATTGTATCTTATTACAGGTCTCCTCCCAGCATTGAAAGAACTTCGGATCCTCCTAATAAAGCATTTCACCCGATAAACAGCCTCATACTTTAGGGGGCAACTGTTATAGACATTTTTGTGCCTTACAGCTTTGGGCATGAAATATCCATAATCCAAGGGATCCAAAGTCCCTAAAAGTGTTGTTCCTGCCCC
The DNA here is from genome assembly GCA_031772625.1 of Pinus tabuliformis. Taxonomy (NCBI): domain Eukaryota; kingdom Viridiplantae; phylum Streptophyta; class Pinopsida; order Pinales; family Pinaceae; genus Pinus; species Pinus tabuliformis. The sequence continues at coordinate 1,020,567,409 of CM062813.1, read as the reverse complement.
TAAAGGAACAAGGTCAACCAATGACAGCTTCTCCCAGAAGTTCTCCACCAAAAACTACTCAGAACTAGTCAAATCAGGATCAATTCAGATGCTCTACTAGCTGCCTGCGTTGCAATGCACCCCAGTACACTAGCTAGGTGCATTGCAACGCACCTAAATGCAGTACCAGGGTGCACTAAGCGAGAAATGCCAAATGGCAGTGTCATTCCGCGAGGTGTACAGACAATGGAAGCTTCCAGAATCTTCCTCAATGACACTTGCCTCACTGAGTTCGACCAAGGATGAGTAAGAGGCTCTCAGCCTCCAAGTGGAAGCAAGAACTGACAGAGAGAAGCCACAAGTCAAAACATAAGCTGACTCATCCTCTCTGCTTACATCTATATATGGATCCCTCATCCCAGAGATCCAGAGGCTGGAATTTTGTACTTTGCAGAGAATTGTTGTTGGTTTGAGATTGAGATTAGTGCATTGGGTGATTTATGCTTTGTTGGAGGTGAGGAAGGGATTCCTTTGCTGGGAGGTAGATGCTGGATCGGGACTCACTTGGTTGTATCTCCTCTTGGACTTTCTTATCATATCAATAAAATTATTTGAGTTTCTCCTACATGCTGTGTATCAATGATGTTTTGTTATATTTGCATGTTTAGCTTAATCTGATCCTAAGCTTTTTATGAATGTAAATCTATATCTTTGTGTAGTTTCTCTCTTCTGTGATCTTGCAGGAACTTGGTGAAGTTGGACCGGTAAGGGAGCAGGGAGCTGGGAGCTATTGAAGAGAGGAGCAATTGGATCAACAAACTAGCGCAAGACACAGGTTAGTTTATCCTTCCTATTCGTTTACATTTCATAAAGAAGAATACTCAAGTAGTTTTCCTTGTTTGTTGCTAAGGCACTGTCACACCTTAGAGTGGGATAGGGGTGTTCTGAATAGATACTTTTCCCAACAACAAATGCTATGGCATGTTAACATGTGCCAGATAGTATGAAGACATGTCAAACAAGATAAGACATGCCAAGTGCGAAGGCATGCCAAGATGTACAAGGGTGTGACAATGCCTGCCAGGGACTTTCAAGGGAACAAAAGGGAGGAACAAGTTAAACTACAAGTAAATGAGCACATAATAGGGTTAATAAGTCATCAATTTACCTTTTCCATGAGGGTCATGCTAGGAAAACCAATACTAGGTGCCAATAGGTGCCAAGTGCCAAGTGTCAATGCATTCTAAGTCCCAAATCTTCCTCTGTTTCTTCTCATCTAGTTTCCAATAATTGATCTCAAAAAACTTTAATATTAAACCATGTCAAATCATGCCAAGTCATCTCAACGCATGCCAAACATGCTAATACTTTCCAAGTGCCAACACATGCCAAGTGCCAATGTGCGTCAGGGAGTGTGATGCATGCTATGAAGTGGAAGAGCATATCGAAGAGTGCTAAGGTGTGCTAGAGAGTGCCAATGCATGCTAAGGAGTGTTAGGGAGTACTAGGAAAACACAATGAAGCACTAGGTCAAAATGCATGGAAGTGAATGAATATAAGGGTGAGTCGGGGAGTGTTAATCAGTGCTAGTTGTCATGCCAAGGAGGGAGTGACAAGGTATGCTAAGCATGGGTAATGCATGCCAGGTAATATCAGGTAATGTCAAAAAGTGCTAGAGTGTGCTAGGTATTTTCGAGGTGTGCTAGCATGTGCCAAATAGTGCCAAGGCATTCCAGGTGATAAGACATGCTAGGATGTTCATGGTGCCATAGTATGCCAATATGCATCAAGGCGTTTCAAGGCAACAAAAGGAATAAACAAGCTAAAATGCAAGGAAATGAACACATAAGAGGGTTAATAAGTTGGTACTTTATCTTTATCAAAAGGGGCACGCTAGGCACACTTATAATATGTTCCAATACATGGCAAGTGCCAATGTGTGCCAAGTTCTAATGTTTTTCAATGCAATATTTTGCCAAGGTGTTCCAAGGCATGACAACACATGATAGGGGAGTGCTATGCTATGCTAGGGCATGCCAACATGTGCTTGGGCATCCTACTCATGGCAAGATGTTCTAGGTACAAGATTTTCCAAGACATTCGAGGTGCCAAGGAATGTTAGTGCACTGTTCCAAAGCATGTTAAGGTGTGCCATGAGTGTTGAGGAGTGCTAGGTCTCTCTCATTAATAGAATTGGTAGATCTTGATTATGTATTAAATAATATAGTTCCTATACACACTAGTGGAACATTATTTATAGGAAATTTGCTAGATAATAAACCTAATAGAGATTAATCATGTGTTGACTCATAGGAAAACTATATTCTTATGACTTGAGGGAAATGATACACACTAATTCTTAACAAATTGACTGACTATTATAACCACTATTACCTTGGACACATAATAAAAAAGACTCCACAACAATGGTCTTAAATCATTATCTTTTGACAAAAAGTATAGTAACAAGTACATAGCTTCATCAAAAACTCATTGGAATGATCAATGATGACGAACATTTTTTGACCATCACCAAAAGTAACCAAAAAGAGCATTGGTGAGGGTGAATAAAATATCGTCACTAGAAGTGTCACCAAAAAGAGAATTAGTGATGGGCCTTTAATGACCCTCACCAAAAGTGTCACCAAAGCGAAAATTAGTGATGGGCCTTTAACAACCCTCACCAAAAGTGTCATTAAAAATGGATTTGGTGACAAACCTTAAAGGACCATCACTATATACACTTACAACAACAATTTTTTAAAGACCGTCACCATATGCGACATTGGTGACAGACCTTAAAGGTCCGTCACAGGCATGAAGCGTCATAAAAAACTCATTGGAATGATCAATGATGATGAACATTTATTAACCATCACCAAAGTAACCAAAAAGATCATTGGTGACAGTCAATAAAATGTCATCACTAGAAGTGTCACCAAAGAGAGAATTAGTGATGAGCATTTAACGACCCTTACCAAAAGTGTCACCAAAGAGAGAATTAGTGACGAGCCTTTAATGACCCTCACCAAAAGTGTCATTGAAAATGACTTTGGTGACAAACCTTAAAGGAACATCACTATATACACTTACAATAATGATTTTTTAAAGACCGTCACCATTTGTCACATTGGTGATGGACCCTCTCCAATGACCTTTTTTCTTGTAGTGTTTCCTTCCCAATCTGCATCTGTATAAGCATGAAGAGTAAGATCTACATCTTTGGGGTACCATAAACCAAGGTCTTGAGTGCCGTGTTGATATTTGAAGATTCTTTTGACCATGTGAAGATGAGTTTCCTTTAGATTGGACTGGAATCATCCAACAATCCCAATGCATGATATCTGATCTTATTCTTGCAAGATAAAGTAGACTTCTGATCATGGATCTATATTCTGGTTGGTTGACTGCGGGAGAATCATCATGTGAACTGAGACTACATCCTATCCCCATGGGTGCACAGACCATTTTACAATCTTCCATTCCATATTTCTTTAGAATTTTCTTAAGGTACTTTGTTTGTGAGAGGAAGATGACATTCTTTGCTTGTTGAACTTGTAAGCCAAGAAGGTATGTTAGTTCACCAAGTAAATACATTTCAAATTCTTGTTGCATGATAGAAGAAAACCTTTGACTCATGGATTCTTCATTACTACCACAAATTATGTCATGCACATAAATAATAACAATTAAAATTTTCCATCATCCCCCTTTATATATAGGCTATTATCTGTAGACCCTTTAGTGAATCCTTGTTGTTGAAGATATTTGTTAAGGCAAAAATACCATGCATGAGGGGCTTGTTTTATCCCATATAATGCCTTCTTGAATTTTCAAACAAGTTTTTCATCGTTACCTAGAATAAACCCTTCAAGTTGTTCAATATAGAATTCTTCTTCTAGGTCCCCATTAAGAAATGCATATTTAACATCCATTTGATAGACTTTGAAATTATGAAAACTTTAAAAGGCAAGAAACATTCTTATGGATTCAAGTCTAGCTACAGGGGAAAATGTTTCTTCAAAGTCTATTCCTTCTTGTTGAGCATAACCTTTCAAAGAAGTCTTGCTTTATTTCTAATTACCTCTCCATTCTCGTTTAGGTTATTTTATAAAACCCATTTTGTCCCAATTATATTCTTATCATAAGGTCTAGGAACTAATTCCCAAGTGTGATTATTTTCTATCTGGTCAAGTTCTTCATGCATAGAATTAACCCAACATTCATATTTTATAAATTGATTTACATGTTGTGGTTCAGTTGTGGATAGTAAGGCTAGATGAATATAATTTCCAACAAGAGTTCTTATAGTTTGTATTCCATATTCCCACATAGAATTTGAGATTCTAGATGGCTTTTCTGAACATACCTTAATGGAGTCTTTTCTGGTTCTTCTCTATTATCACTTCCTTCATTTGATTCTTAATTGATTCTTTCCTCCTCATTATTTTGGCTAGTTGTGAGAGGATCTTCGTCATCTATTGGTGCTTCCCTTTTGGTACATGTGTATGATTCAACAATCACAACATCAATGCATTCAAACAATCTTTTTAAGTCTTTTATTGTAACATTTATATCCTTTTCTTCTAGCAGAATACGCAAGAAGAATTCCTTCATCAACTCAAGCTTCAAACTTTCCAAGTTTATCATTATTATTCTTTATATAACACTTACTTCCAAAATCTCTGTAATTCTTAACAATTGGGTGTTTACCATACCAAAGTTCAAGGAATTTTATCATTATTCACACAAATATGAGATTTTTTAAGAATATTTATCATTGTATGTGATGCTTCATTGTAGAATATACGAGATGTCCTGGACTCATCAAGCATGGTAGATGCTATTTCTTGAATTGTTCTATTCATTCTTTCTACTACCCCATTTTGTTGAGGAGTCCTAGCTATAGAAAACTACCTCTTGATGCCATGATGTTCACAAAAGTCAAAAAATTAGTTTGATATGTATTCTCCTCCCCTGTCATATCTGAGATATTTGATTTTCAAGTCTAACTCATTCTCTACTAAAGCTTTGAAGACTTTAAATTTATCAAATGCTTCATCTTTATACTTCAATAAACCAATCCAACACATTCTAGTAAAATCATCAATAAATAAGATGAAATATTGTTCACCTCTAAGTGAATTTTTCTTTACTGGTCGACATACATCAGTATGGATAAGCTCAAGAGGCCTACATGCAAAACCTTCTTTGGCATTGAATTGCGCTCGTGTTTTCTTACCAAATTGACATCCTTTGCATATGGTATTTCCTGGTAGAGAGATGTTTGGCAAATCATGAACTTCTCCTATTTTGCATGACTTATTTAATTGATTGAAGCTTATATGTGATAGTCTTCTATGCCATGACCAACCTTATTCTACTTTTCTTAAGTAACAATGTTCAAGACCACCTTCCAAGACATAGACATTGCATGGAGTTCTTGTTCCTTTTATTATTTTATTTCATGTATCAAGACTTTGAAATACACAATTATTTGATTTGAAAACAACTTTGTTTCCTTGATCACACATTTGGCTAACGCTTAACAAGTTATGCTTCAATCCATCAACAAATAAAACATTTCCAGCTTTAACCTTTTCTTTTAATATAAAAGTTCATTTTCCTTTAATAGTAGCAAGTGTATTGTTTCCAAAGGTTACATTCTTTTCTTTATTTATTTCATTAAAACACATAAACTTGTATTTATAACTTGTCATGCGTTTTGAGCATTCACTATTAATGTACCACATATTTTCTTGATCCCCTACATATAAAGCTAGACCACAATTCTCATATTTAATGGTTTTCTTCTTCCATACCTTGGATGTTGTTTCCATTTTCTTATCTTGAGATATTGATCGTCCTTTCCTCCTACACTCATATTCCTTATGCCCAAAGTTATTTCAAAGGGAGGATTTAGTTTCATATTGAAGAGGAGAGTAAGTATTGTGATATAATTTCTCATTCTTTTGTTTTCTTTCTTCCCTAGTCATTCTAGTTTTGGAACCAACACATTGAGCAACCTTATGACCAAAATTGTGACAAGAAAAACATTGTCAATTAAAGCAGAATCGTATACGAGCATAGTACCTTCAGATGTTGTTATTTTTATTGAATTGGGAAGAGTTTACCTGGGAGGTATTTGGTCCTTTATTCTTTTTTTGTAGGATGGATTATCTGTTTTCTTTTACTGCAATGAGATAGATTCCTGTGTTTGTAGATGACTTTATAGTTTTTGATGTTTTTTCACAGTGTCCAAGATCTATCTTTATAAGAGGTGAGCATTGAACCTTGCTGATTTCATCCAAGGTTTCAGATACTTTAGCAAACCTAATATTAAGACTTTTTTCTTTCCCAAGTTCTTTCCTTAGACTGACTATTTCAAATTCTAGCTTATCATTGTGCTCTTTCTTTTCTATGATTTGTTTCTTCAAAGTTTCATATGCTAATTTAGCTTCTTCTAAAAAGATATTAAGCTGAGATATTTCTTCAATAAAAATATATTTTCCTTCTAGGGAATCCATGGAATTATCATCAGACTCATTTTCAAATGGCATAAGTAAATGATAGTCTTGATCAAACTCATCTTCTTCATCACTATCATTTTTTCATAGATAAGGAAATCGATCACAATTAGAACAAAAGTCCATACTTGATAATTCTTTTGAATATATTCTTCCATTTACTATCTTCTTCCTTGGATTTGCTTTCTTCTTTTTCTTCTTTCCCATTGCCTTGAAAGATCTGCTTCAAGCAATCAAGCTTCTGCCAAAGGAACCGCTCTAATACCAATTGTTGGGGAAAATATTGAGAGGGGGGGTTAGGGTGGGATGAATCAATGTTTTCAAATTGTCAACTTTTCATTTCATATTCTGATTTTGGTATGGGATGTTTATGAAGGGAACCCACATGTGTATGCAACTGTTCTTCAGACAACTATTGTATATCTAGTAAACTTGTGTTTTAGTTAATTCTTCACCTTTTTATCTTCAGCCAGTGCATCAGTACTTTATCAAAAATTAGATAAATAGTAACCATGTGCAATAAGAACAAAAAAAAAACATCACACATAAGAAACACACATGAACACCAGGATTTAAGGTGGAAACCCAATGTGGGAAAAAACCACCTATTGTTGTTGTCCTTGTCTTATTTTTAATGTAAAGAAAATATTTTACAATCATGTACTGACGCAGAATCATACCAGTATGCAATAATCCACCTATAGAAGGCTACAACCTTCACTCATTTGCCAGCTCCTACTGGAAGGGAGCTCCAACCTGTTGAATCTTTCATTGGCGTAAACTTATACCAGTACATAGGCACCAACCTCCAGGAGGCTACAACCTTCACAAGTTCTCCATCTGCTAATGGAAGGGAGCTCCAACACCCTGATCTGATTTACCAGCTACCACTAGAAGGAAGCTCCAAGTCCCTCAACTCCAAGGACCACGTTTCATAAATTTTCATACTAGATCCACCTGCTAGAACAAATCATAACTTGTAGGCCACGTTTCATAAAAATTTCAAATTGGACCCACTACCAACATTTAAGAGCAATATCAGTCATCAAATTGTAACTTATCACTATAACTAAATCAACCAATCACTAAAAGCCAATCAATTGAAACTCAACCAAAAACTTCAACCAACCAACTGGAAAAGTGAGATCACTATAACCAGAATACCAAACAACTTACAGTGCATCACAAAAGTCATATTTTGTTACTACAAACCTTGATCAACCATCTATCAAAATATGCACACTACTTTGCAGTAGAAAACATGCGTGTCTACATGCCTTTCATGAATCATACCCGCATAGAGATCTTAAACCTTTGAAAACTGAACAACTACCATTCTGAAAAAAACATAGAATCATACTCAGATCTACTACATCATTCTGAACCAATCACATAACTTTATCTGATCTTCAATCACAATTAGCAAGTAACTTCAACATTCTTCAATCAATCAATTCGCAATTAGAACATCATTGTTTAAGCACAAATCATCAAGAAGACTTCATTGACAGCCAATAGAAACACATCAAAACTACTTAACTGATCAGAAAATATTTTTCATCAAAACCCTAATTTCTGTACACGCTTTCCTCAAAGATATCCACGTGTGTACATGCTTTTCAGGAACCAAACCCATATGTACATGACTTACCAGAACCACATCTACGTGTGTATGCACCTTGCAGGATATAAAACCCGCGTACATATCAGAAAATTCATAATCAAATATTCATTGCAACAAAGAACTTCAGACTTACCCAGATCTCGGCATACATAGAAACATCACGTGTTAAGATGTTATCAACACAAATCAAGTCATCTCATATGATTGTCATCTCAGATCCATTTGATCTGATCCATCATCAAACTCTCGGGTTCATACTTAGTTTAGATCAAGTAAAGCATCAATATCCCATTACATGCATATTTGATTCAAATCTAACTATTCCTAAGATTTCCATCACTTGCACACACTACACAACTTTCACCACTTTGATTTTCATCCCCTTATATAGTTTAGTCCTTACCCAATACCATAGGTCAAAACCATACTCCAGCTAACGGTTTTCTTATATCGGATCAAAACATCCATTATTGGGCTCAATACCACAGAGCAATACCATGGTAAGGACCCTTGGTATTTAGAATACCATGGTGCAAAAACTGTACGCACCTTTTCTTATTCATACTCACATGTGTACACAACTTTTCTTAATAGAACTCATATATACTTCTTGAACTTTGAACTTTATCTTACAACTTCCTCTAAACTGTATGCCTTTTCCAAAACACTTTGTCACATATGTAAAACACTCTGTCACATCTTGTTTACATCTTCAACAAGTAGGTTTCCATTCATTAGGTAGGTTGCCATCAAAGAAAACACATAATTCATAATTCCAACAAACTTTACGAGCGGGGAAATTGTGAGACACTGGTACCCAATAGTTTCCATTGATTTCCATAAGCATGTTATGACCAGTATGATGGTTTGAGGCAAGGGTATGCCTTGTTTTTGGGACCTTCCGATGTGAGGAAACCTTGCCAAATAATGGATTTCCCTATGGAAGAGGAATTAGAGAAGGGGATGCCTAAACTTGGAAGGTGAGTGACTACACGAAAGGGGTGACTGAATCGCCCAAGGGACTAGGAAGTATAGAAGGGAAGGCTGACGAATAAATTTATTTTGGTCATTAGCATTTCCAGTTGGAATTAGAAGTACATTAGGAGTTTCCCTGGAAATAATGAGTTGGTAACTATTCACTAAGAGAACAAGGAGTGCAATGATTGTAGTGTTGGACATTGGAGGTAGGATTTGATTTGAGCAGTGGGTTTTGGACTTCCTGTGAAGGAGGTGAATCCATGGTGTTACTTTTGAGGGTGGAGGTATGAGCATCTAGACTCCCTTGTTGCTGATGTGGGCATCATATCCTTTTATTTTTTTGGTTTAATCAAATGTGCATATGTATATATGTGTATATCATTGTAAATATTGTATTGAGTTGTGTTTATAAAGATATATAAGCAGTATGTTTATTTGTTGGTATAGAAAAATATGCATGTGTACAAGTCATTGTAAATATTGCATCGAGTTGTGTTTATAAAGCTCCATAAGTAGTATGTTGTCATGTTTTTCAACAATTTTATCTGGTTATAAGTGTCATAGAACATTGAGGATAGTGTTTCCCCAAGGAGGAGGGGTTTGTAACAGCCCTAGATTGAACTTCCATCTAAATAAATAATGTATGGACACAATAAAAGAAAAAATCAACCAAGTTCACGGGGCACATACATCAAGCTGAATGGAAGGGAAAAGCATTACATTGGGCACCACTTGTCGTTTATTATTGGATATGGAAATTGGAATTGACATTGCAAAAGGAAAAAGGAAATAACTTGCAATTTATTATAAGAAATAAAGAAAAATAGAAGAAAAGGAAAATTAAGGGACAAGAATATGCATGCAAGGGAAATTGAAGCAAAACAAAAAGAAAAAGAAAAGAAAAAAGGAGAGAGAACATTCACACAAACTCTTGGACATCCTAGCATTCACTTAGAGAAAAGAAGGAGCAAGGAAAGATAGGAAGCACAAGAGGAAGTTGGACAACATTGAGCAAGGTCAAAAAATAGAAGTGGATTTGCAGGTAACAGTGTGCATTTGTGATTTAGCATGTTGGGATTTGATGAATGGTCTATGCATCATTTTATTGGTCAAGTTCTTGTAATTTTCATGGGGTTTTCCTGGATTGACAATGATGTACAACCATTCCTTTTCCATTTCCTAGATATACATGATGTAGTGGGTTCCCTGTTTTGTTTAAGCTTTGGATTACTAGAATATTTTGAATCCTTGTTGAGGTGGTATTAAGAAAATTCCCAAGAATTGAGGGTAGAGATGGTTTTCTCCTAGAACTCTTAACAGGTGGGTGGAGACAAGGAAAATTCTTCTAGGCATGGTGAAGAAATTTTTAGGAATCCAAGATTGTTTTGGTTTTGGTAATTTCTGGACCGGTTTAAGTGAAATCACTCTAGTTGAGGGTTGAGGTGGGTTAGCCTCTAGATTCTCTGGTTGGTTTTGTTTTGGTTTATCCCATGTAATCCCATATTCATGCTTGGAATATGGCATAGGGGTGATTGGCTGAAATAAAGATTTAGTTTAGCCCAATCTATGGTCGGGTGGTATGCGGCATTCCTTGACTTGGTTGGCACTATGCATATGTTATCATGTGTTATTTCTTATTGAGATGAATGAGAACATGTTTTAGTCAATGTGTTGATTTTATGGCTATTTTTTCATGGATTCATTATGGTTAAATGTTGGTTATATGCATGGTACATTCTTATTGTATGATGTGCTCTTTTGATTGATATTGGTCACCATTGACTAGGCTCTTGGATAGCTTATGTGAATGCATGAGATAATATGTGTTTGTTGTAGCTAGTAAGAGAGGGAAGTATGCCTTCATGATGATTCTTTGATGAAACTAAAGATAAGATGAATGGATATGCATTCATGACTTACAGGACTATGTTTACAAAGTGTTTGTATAAATGATTACCATGTATTTGGCAAGCTTGAGTAGGAACAAAGCCAAGAACATAGAATGAAGACTCCTATAGGTGGTTGAGGTGGTCGTGGAAATTTTTGGGTTGTTTTGGGTAGTGGCCTATTGTTGGGAAATGGCCTGCATTTTGAGGAGAGGAATGTGCTTCATGCATTTTTTTTAGGAGTGATATGGGATTCAGGACAGGTCAAAGCCCCTTATTTTCTTAAAGGACAAGATTAATTTGTATATGTTGAGTTCTGACCATCGTTCGTGGACCATGGTATTGTAAGAGGAAAAATATATATAAAGGGTTGTCTTAGTAAGAGAAAGTTCATGAAAATTGGCTCGTGTTTTGAGTTTGTAATTGTCATATCTTTTTTGTTCGAGCGAAGGGGAAGGCTCCTACAACTATGTTTGCGGAGACCTTGCTATGCATGTAGTTGTGTTTGGAGTGTAAGAAAGATTGTAATTGTGCAGATTTGAAGATAATAAAGAAGATTTTGAAGGAATATCTATGTACTTACCTTTTGTACTCTAGTTTATACGATTAATGTTTACTTTTGTGTGGTGCAATAAAGATCAGATCAGGATTCATATCTTAATGCAGTTACAATTAATTATAGTTAAGATCCATTGGTTCATGCATAGTAGATAGAATTTTAGATTGCGAGTAGTCTTTTGGTATGAATGGATTGGATTCGATATACTTTTGAGTAAGATCACATAGCACAGTAACAGATATGTAAGTAAGATTAAGCCAAGATCCACACTCCATATCCTTCTGCATGCAAAAACCTGGTTCCAACATCCCCCAATATCACCTAGGTGAGACTACGGTCTACATGAACAGATCATTATCGAAAGGGCCGGTGGCATAGGGTTTTGTTAATTAGCACAACTAACTATGAACCTGGGTCTAAACCCCTCAAGCCAACAAATGGTTCCATTTCCGGGACTCATATCAGTCTGAGGGATATGTGATGTGTCATCCGAGCATAAAAGAGATTCAAGATTGGGTTGATATGAAGTTGTATGAATTTGCATGTTATAGACATTTTTGTGCCTTACAGCATGGAGCATGAAATGTCAATAATCTGAGGGATCCAAAGTCCCTAAACATGTTGTTCTTACCCTTAGAGGAACAAGGTCAGCAAACCACAGCACTGCAAATCAGTTCTCCACTGAAAAACACTCAAAAAAAGGTCAATTTTGGATCAAAGCAGCTGCTCCACTAAGCATCTACGCTGAATGACAAAAGCTCCATGGTGTACCTGCGCTGCATAGCGAGTGCAACAAAGGCTACCTGCGCTGGGCGTACTTTGACATGTGGAGGAATCTTTTCTCAATGTGCCAGTGCCCAGGAAGCTTCCAAAATGACACTTGGATCAGAAGATTCGCCTAATGATGAGTAAAGAGGTTCTAAAACTCCAAGTGGAAGGTAGAAACTCCGAGTGGACTCAAGGACTGAAGAACAACTGGAGTTGAAGAGGACAACAAGTCACACATCAAGCTGACTTATCTTCACTCCAAAACTCTATATAAGGATCTCATCCCATGGGATCTAGAGGCCGGAATTTTGTGCAAAGAATTGCTGTTGGTTTACAGTCGTGAGTATTGGGTGATTTCTTGAGGGAGGTGAAGAGGAGATTTCTTTCCGTCGGGAAGGTGATGCTGGATTGGACCTCTCACGGTTGTATCACCGCCTGAACCTTACTTCCTTATATTAATAAAGCATTTGAGGTTCTTCTATTCGCATGTGTTTCAATGGTGTATTGTCTTACTTGCGTATTTGATTTATGCTAATCCTTGAATCAATTATGAATGCATGCTTCTTGTAGTTTCCTTTTCTTGTCTTGTTCGCAGGATCTCATGTAGCTGGGCCCATGAGAAGACTTGGAGCTGGGAGCGAGCGGCAAATAGAGGAGATTGGATCGACCATTTGCGCAAGACATCAGTAAGTGGATCTCTTCCTTTCATCTCTTGCATGTCATAAAGAAGTAACTTTAGATAGCTTTGCTTCAGCTGTTGCTAAGGAACTATCACCCTTAGAGTGGGATAGGGTCATTCCGTGTTGGATACTTTTCCCCACAACAGACTGGCGACTCCGCTGGGGATCGTGTCTTGTTGGTAGCTTGTGTTTCTTGCTATTCATTTCTTAAACAAAGGGAGTACCGAATCGAACTGCATTCGAGTCCTTTGAATGCAAAGTAGAGGGCAGCTACTCTAGCCCAGTGCTGGGCATGTTTATGATTTGAAGAGCTGGTCCACAAGGACTCTTTTTAGCTCTTTGTGATAGTGTTCATCTTCCTTTAATCATCCTCTAGTGTATGCTTGACTGATAGCCTCTGATTTGGCCAAAAACCATTGATTTTTGAGCAAACTGTGACCCGGAATCTGAGAGAGACGAGAGTTGTCTCTTCAGTGCAGCTGCAGCAAAGGCTACCTGCGCTGCAACGCAGGTCCCGAAGGGGCTACCTGCGCTGCATGTCAGATTGACAGTGCAGTACCTGCGCTGATCCAGTTTTTCCTTGTGCAACTGGGGTTCCCTACTGTCTGTTGCCCAGTTTTCAATATTGTTTTGCAGCCTGTTGTCAACCTGTATACCCAGCTGAAACTACCTTTCTTTGCCTTCATTCCGCCTTAGTTGTATGAAGAAACCGTGATTGTTCTTATTGTATTTCTTGCTTTCATTCACAGTTTCCCGTAGCGAAAGTGAACTAGTCTTGCTATGACCTCTTGGATCTAGACCTGTGAGAAAGTGTCGTTGTGATTCTAAGAGCTAGTTTATTGTTGTTCATAGCTGCTTGAACATTTGCTTTCGTTATATGGTTTGAATTTCAGTATTTCTTGTGTTGAAACGAGTGAATCTTAAGGTTTTCTTTTGATTATTGGACAAAAACTTGTTTGCTTTCGCTTGAAATTGAATTCGAAATTATACAACAGCTTTCTTTTTGTAATACATCAACATTAAGGAAGAAGAAAAGAAATACTTGCATTGTGCATGTGCATTTTGACAGTTTGCATGTCGATTTAGGAAAGTGCATCAGTGTGTGCTCTATGATCTGTTTGAAAAGATGATGTCTTTCTTTTCCTTCAGTAGTTAAGATTTTCATAAGTTGAAAGAATTGAAAAAGCTTGCTTATCATTCTTAGACTGCATTTAGGAGTTGTATCATACATCACGTGGTGATCCATAAAGGCAAACTGCTAAGCAAGATCAACCTAAAAAGAACTGAATTTATCTAACAACGCTTTGAAACATAATGAAACACAGTAGAGGTCTAGGTAGAGACGTGAACCGGCGTCGTTAAACATAGTGACTGTCGATCTCTACGAAGGTGGGTAATTCCTCCTGAGGGACGATAGCACTAATACGGACTTGTGCCCCCGCGTACCGTCGCGTATATTGGGGGACCCCTATAGGAACAAAGCCTTTATCCATAGGAAGTCATGTCGGCTGCCCTACTGATCGCGATGCAGTGAACACAGCATTCACGAAGATCGACCACTCGTACTGTAAAACGTATTCTGTGGTTTCGCGAAAGGTTTGGGACACCCTCTGCCTAGAACTCCAGAGTAGTTTCTTTTGGCCTTTTTCAAAATCTATAACTGAAAAAGTCCATCCGAGCATTTGTCACTTCGGGATCGTTAATACATCGAAGGAGACTAGAGTCATCTTTAGCTTTTTCTCGACTCTTAAAACATGAAAAAGCAAGTTATGTCTTAAAAAGCGTCTAAAATTAATTCAATTCGAAAACACATTTTACCCTGTGCATCGTTGGTTGATCAAGTAATCCGCAACCGTGGAAGAAAGTCAATCGATGAACCGTCGTTCGCGGAGGCGTACGAGTCAACCGTCTTTGTCTCCGGAATCGAAAACAACCCGGGCAAAGCGATCTCGTTCAACTGGTTCCAAATCTCCTGTCAAAGTTAGAACAAGTGTTCCGACGACATCTGAGGTTCCGGTTACTCCAAACATTTCTAGAAACCCTGCCCCTATTGAAGAAGTTCAACAGCCCCAGAAGGACAGTAACACTGATCCTAGTCTGAGAGCAAATACTTGTGTTACTGAATCAGTTCCATCAGTGATCGGTTCAGAGAGTCTTGCTCCTCAAACAACTGTCGTTGTTGAAACAACCCCTTCTTCGGCACCAGAAATATTCTATGGACCTGACGGTCTTCCTCTTCCACCCGGTCTGATCGCAATAGAAGAAATTGTAGAAGATCCGCAAGCAACTACTCCAACACATTTTGGAGCAGGGATCACTCTACTTCCTACTGCATCAGAAGCTAGCCTATCACCCAGAGAAGTTCCTGAAGAATCACTAGGCAAACTACTGGATAGACTCAAAATGTCTGAACAACCATCAACATCTAGGACTGTGCCAAATGACACAGCGACAGTAGAACTCCCTGCAGTCATTCCAACAATATTCGCCGGCATGCCATCTGTCTCTAACTCTCAACAGCTGGAGGGGGTCCCTTCGGGGGCCATGATGACAGTATGGTCTGTTCCTGTTTGTTCTCCCAGGATAATACCCGGTAACTCCTATGTTGGAACTCAACAAATTGATCCTTTCGGAAATCAGTTTGGGCAATCCGGTCCCCGAGGTGTAATAAATCCTCTCGGTTCCGGACCACCACCGTATGGGGGGCAATATGCCTTTTCGTTACCCCCTCCGGGAGGTTACCCATACGGGAGTTCACAACCATATTCAGGTTATACTGGAATAACTACAAGTGGTTGGATACCTATGCTACCCCAGCAACCAAGAGTTGTGTATTCTATGCAACAACAAATGCCTATGACGAACATCCCGACGACACCAGCGATTGTAACCGTGTCGCAAGTTCAAACGGTGCCTGTTGTATGTCAACCTCAGTTTCCTCAGGTTGTAATGCAACAGCCCCTTGACCCTGCGACTCAACCACAATCGCCGGCTGGCGGGGCGGCACAAGCACAAATGGGTACCATAACCCCTCATCTTGGTCCAGTGGTTAGTATAGCACAACAACCCATGGCATCACAACCATGGTTGGTGCAGTATCAACAACCGCAATTCCAGCAAGTGTACCAAGGTACCGAGCAGCAGATTTTTGCGAACAGTGGACAACCGTATATACAAAACGGTCTAAACCAGCCACTTTACAGTGGGGTAGTCCACCAACCGTATCAATCATACTAGCATCAAATACATTATGCCGGTATGCAAAGACCAG
This sequence comes from Pinus tabuliformis, assembly GCA_031772625.1. Classification (NCBI taxonomy): domain Eukaryota; kingdom Viridiplantae; phylum Streptophyta; class Pinopsida; order Pinales; family Pinaceae; genus Pinus; species Pinus tabuliformis. The sequence goes on along the minus strand of CM062813.1, from coordinate 1,020,551,137 downwards.
TTGCTCAGGCGATCCCTTCATATCCTGGGTATGCTTCACCTAACCTGAGTCAACCTGGTTGAAAAACGATCCGATTGCTTATGCCCCTTGGTGGCCAGCAATTCCTCACAAACTTCACTCGGACATTCCTAAATTCAATGGAAATCCAGGTGAAGACCCGTCGAATCACGTCATGACCTTTCATCTATGGTGTTCATCGAACACTCTGAACGATGATTCGATAAGGCTTCGCCTCTTCCAGAGGACATTGACAGGTCCGGCGGCTAAATGGTATATAGAATTGTCGAGAGCCTCTTTCGACAATTTCAGCTCCTTAGCCATGACTTTTTTAACCCATTTTCAATTACCAATTAGGTATGAAACAGGAACCGAAATACTGACCAACTTCAAACAAACGACAGCTACTCACATATCTGATCATATACATGAGTGGCGTCGCTGACGTAGGATGGTGAAAACATACGTTCCTGATCAGCTATTAGCTGAATGGTTTATAAAGTCATTACTTCCGGCTATAACGGAAGATGTGGCCAAGGGGGGAGTCGTAACGGAGGAGCAAGTCATCGCTCGTGCTCAATATTTAGACTTAGTATATACTCAGTCTGGCACGCTCTACGACAAAATACCTGATGCCCCCAGACCTGAATTTTCAATTCCTCCCCCCCTAAATCAAATATTGACTCTCATGCTGGAGATGGCATGATTGGCACTGCAAGCGCGAAGTCGAAAAAGGCGTCACCTCAGAAAGCTCGTAAGACTTTAGATCGAAATGCCCATGAAGAGATTCTTGCTTCAGAAGTAAATGCCATATCAGCAGATAAAGGCAAAGAAACCAATCAACCAGGAAGCAAGAAGAAGCAAAACAAAGGGAAGAAGAAGCAACAGGATGATCCATCACCTGAAAAAACTTCTTCGAACTCTCCTGAGAAAGGGAAAAAGAAATGGCCCTGTATGATATGTGACGAAGATCACAAGACAACAGATTGTCCATACAAAGCTGAGCTCAAGAGATTCTTTAAAAGTCCAAAGAACCCAGCTGTGTTGACTGATCCATTTCCCAATCCAGGTCAAAATATGGTTGATAGTGGAAATGCTTCCCCGTCGCAAGTGCTAATGTTATCGATCTCCAAGCAGCAAAATGATGCTTTGATTTCAATGAGGAACAAAGATTACGGGAATCCGCAACTGTCAAACGAAAAAGGTAAAGATCAACCTAGTAGTTCGACAACAACTTCGACAGAAGTTGTCCCACCCATAATGCCAGAATTAACGATAAAACCACCTAAGGGTGTAGTACACAAGTCAACTTTTAATCCTCGTGCCAGAGCGGCGCAGCATTATAACGTAGTAGAAGATTTGGCTCAATCGTCGTCCGCTATGTCGACTCTAGAAGTACTACAAAATTGTCCATCCCAAAGGCAGGCGTTGTTATCGGCAATAGGGGGGGTTGATCCTAAGGATTCCAACCTTGTGTCCTTTGATCACAAAGGGTATGACCCTCAGTTACCAGCTCAACTAGCTTTCCTTATTCAAGTGAAGGCCCTCAACAAAACTATTCACAGAACAATTATTGACGAGGGGGCATCGACATGTATTATGTCGATGAGCTGCTGGAAAACGCTAGGGTCACCAACCTTGTCGAGATCTTCGACAACACTAAAGGCTTTCGACGGTAGGACATATACCCCTTACGGTATCCTAAGTAACTTGAAAGTTGAACTAGGTGGAAAAACAATAGAAATTGATGTTGAAGTCATAGATGGGAATCTGGATTACAACATCCTACTGGGAAGACCATGGATTTATGCCATGGCAGCTGTTGTGTTGACTTATTTTAGGAAGATCGCATTCCTGTTTGAAGGAGGGATTACGGTTGTCGACCAGCAGAACTTCCTCCTTAATGGTTCACAAGTTACGGGAAGCATTCCCATGATCCATGCAAGCGACCATTCAATCCAAGATATCGGAGTAGGCCTGTTGAAGGACCCCACGATGATGGGGACTTTCTCGCTACCAAATCATATGTACATAGGAACTGTACCATTGGTGGCTACCTGCAACATGATATCTTCCACGAAGGTCGCAAAAGACAAAGTCATCATGGATCGGGCAATGGTCTTGCACCCGAGCCCAATCGAAATATTGTAGCAATCAATGTTTCAGGCATGGGAGGCGAGCCCAAATCAATGCTCATTAAACATTTGGGTAGATAGGTCAGGAGAATGTGGTACCCCTTTGGATCCTTGGTCACGAGTGCATGCAAGTGACGAAGGGATCCTGCAATCAATGTGGATTGAGGGGGCACCATGGGATGATAACCACCATCGTTCCCTTCCTAAGGAAGATACTCAAGGCGACCTGTATCACCCCTCAGTATTTGAATTCCTAACGAATACTGTAAATACAGTGGACTTCGAGAGAAACCTATCCAATATAGAAGAAACTATAGCCATAAATATCTCGACCAAAACAGACATTGTAGAGAATATTTATGTCGGCAAAGGTTGTTCCCCTTCAGAACAAGAAATATATAAAGCTCTTTTCCGCGAATTTAGAGATGTCTTTGCTTGGTCATATGATGAAATGCCAGGCATCGACTCGAGTATCGTTGAACATGAAATTAAGATGTATCCTGATGTCAAACCAGTAAGACAACGGCTTCGGCAGGTGCACCCCAAGAAAGCCGCTGCCATTAAGGCAGAAGTTGAAAAACTCCTCCATGCTGGTTTCGTCTACCCGGTTCCTCTAACCGACTGGGTATCGAATATTGTCCCTGTTATGAAAAAACAAGGAACAATACGAGTGTGCGTCGATTATAGGGATGTAAATCAAGCTTGTCCAAAGGACAACTACCCTACACCCTTCATCGACCAGATAATTGATGAATGTGCTGGATGTGAAATCTTTTCGTTTATGGATGGATTTTCCGGGTATAATCAAATTAATATCCACCCACAGGACCAGTCAAAGCAAGGATAATTTTAGGGGCGAATGTTCGCCCTTTGGCGAAATTAAGGGGTTTTAAATTTTTAGTGGGCGAATATTTTGTATCATAGTACATTTTTACAAATCACCTCAAATAGCCCACCTTATTTTAAGGGAGAGGGTAAAAAAGGTAAATTTAGCCCTTGAAATTAGGACTTACAACCTTCCATTCGCCCATTTTCAAGAATAGGTTTTATTTAAGTGAATCCTATGGGCCAAATACCATATTTATAAAAGAGGTATGGTAAATTAATAAAAATATAAATAAATGAGAGGTATGGTAAATAAATAAAACATTTTTTATATTTACTCCATAAGTCACCTTATATACATGTAAGGGTGTAAACAAATAAAAATATCAGTAAAGTGGAGGTATGGTAAATAAATAAAACGTTTTTTTATACTTACTCAAAAGGTATGGTAAATAAATAAAAATATAAATAAACTATACATATCGTAAATAAATAAAACCTCTTTTTATATTTAGTCCATAACCCTCGTTCTATTTATGAAGGCTCAAGAAAGAGGTTTTATTTAAGTGAATCCTATGGGCCAAATACCATATTTGTAAAAGAGGTATGGTAAGTTAATAAAAATATAAATAAACGAGAGGTATGGTAAACAAATAAAACATTTTTTTATATTTACTTCGTAAGTCACCTTATATTTACGAACACTCAAAAAATGGGTTATATTTAGGTGAAACCTATGGCCAAAATACTGTGGGACAAATACCATGGACTAGATTGTTATTAATACCATGCAAAAAACCATTATTAACCCTAATATTAGAATTAATAAAAATAAAAATGGCACATGATATTGACCCATGGTATTCACCAAAATGGCACATGGTATTGACCCATGGTATTCACCAAAATGGCCCATGGTATTGACCCATGGTATTCACCTAGAATGTAGCCTATTTAAATGGGGGAATTAAACCGACATGTAACCTATGCTAAGATTCACTAGGACTTTACAAAGTTTTATTATTTAGTGAAAGACTCGCCAAGATCTTACAAGATTTTATAATTGAGTAAAATATTCGCCATGCCTGGTGAGAGATTCGCCAAAAAATTATATATACATATTATATTATTGATAAAATATTCGCCATGCCTGGTGAGAGATTCGCCAAAAAATTATATATACATATTATATTATTGATAAAATCGCCTTCCATTTTTCCTATATACCATGGAGATTCGCCCATTTATTATATTTATAAATTTAGGGGGGGTTCTTAAAATTTTCCCTGAGTCAAAGACTGCATTTATTTGTCCGTGGGGCACATTCGCTTATCGAAAATTACCCTTTGGTTTAAAGAACGTAGGGGTGACGTTTCAGAGAGCAATGAATTATGCTTTCCATGACATCAAGAACATCGTTCAACCTTATCTCGACGATCTTGCGGCTCATTCGCAAAAGCGGACTGATCATCCGCATCATTTAAGAGCGATATTTCTACATTGCTGACACTACAAGATAAGACTCAATCTGCACAAATGTGTGTTTTGCGTTGGTTCTGGTCGTTTACTTGGCTTTATAGTCTCCAAGGATGGGATTCGTCTCGACCCTTGCAAGGTGCAGGCAATCATTAATTTGCCTCCACCTTCGAACTTGCTTCAGATTCAGAAACTCCAAGGGAAAGCAAACTTTCTGAGGAGGTTCATTCCGAATTACGCAGAACTTGCTAAAGGTTATACCCGTCTCTTGAAAAAGGATGTACCTTTCATCTGGGACCAGGTTGCGCAAGCTTCCTTTGATGCTCTGAAAGAAGCGCTAGTAAAAGCATCATTAATGTACGCCCCGGACTATCAAAGAGACTTTAACCTGTATCTGGCTGCAGCAGATACGACCATTGCAATGGTTTTAGTTCAAGAAGTCGACGGAATTGAACACCCTATATATTATTTAAGTAAAAACTTAAATGATACAGAAAGTAAATATTCTCATGTTGAAAAGCTAGCACTTGCTGCTGTTCAAGCGATACAAAGATTTCGGCATTATGTCCTCTTCAGGAAGACCACCGTATTGTCAGATTGCAACCCCATGACTTATATACTGTCGCGACAGTTGCTTGGGGGAAAATATTCAAAGTGGATAGCTATCCTTCAAGAGTTTGATCTGGAATTTGTGAAATCCAAATCAAAGAAAGCTTTAGTTTTTGCAGAATTATTATGCGATCTCCCATCATCGTCCAACGATGAAACGTCCAAAGAATCGATCGTGGACGAAAGTTTGTTTCTGATATCAGCAAGTGATGAGTGGTATGGAGATATAATAGTTTATCTCCAAACCCAAAAGTTTCGGCCAGACACCTCTCACTCAGAACAAAAACGCATTCGATACCAAGCAAAAGACTACATGATCGTCGGTGATACGCTTTACCGTCGTGGTGTCGATACGGTCCTGAGAAGGTGCCTAACCCATGAGGAGGCCGAAAAAGCCCTGAATGAATGTCATTCAGGCACCTGTGGAGGGCATCAATCTGGATATGCTACAACACAAAGAATCTTACAAGCAGGATACTTCTGGCCAACCATGTTCAAAGATTGCATAACCGCAGTTAGAAGTTGCCATGCATGTCAGATTTTTGATAGCAAAACCAGAAGACCCCCCGCTCCTTTACAGCCAATAATAGCTGTGGGGCCTTTTGCCAAATGGGGCATCGATTTCATGCAATGTAACCCCACCTCGACCGGGGGGCATGGGTATATTATAGTCTCAGTTGACTATTTTACCAAATGGGTCGAGGCGATGCCTACATTGGATAACACTGGTGAAACAGCAGCCCTATTCTTTTTTAATCATGTAGTCGCCAGATTCGGCGTACCACAGGCCATAGTAACAGATCATGGATCACATTTTCACAATCACATGATGGTTGAATTAACTGCCAAACTAGGATTGTCTCACGACAGCTCTACTCCATACTATCCGCAAGCTAACGGACAAGTTGAAGCGATCAACAAGGTCCTGAAACGCATGCTGCAAAGGATGGTGGGGGTTCACAAAAGAAGATGGCATTTGATCCTGTACTCGGCTTTGTGGGCCTGCTGAACATCGGTAAGGAATGCCACTGGGTTCACACCGTTTCAACTGGTGTATGGCCTGGAGGCGATCCTACCAATCCAGTGTGAAATTTCGTCCCTTAAACTCGCAATTGATCTCCTCCCTAGAACCTCAGAAGAAGAAGCTCGTTTCCTGGAATTAATCCAGTTGGATGAAACCCGTCGTGATGCCGCCTTGGCCAACGAAGCCCACAAGAAACGAGTCAAAGCGCAGTTCGACAAAAATGTCAAACCCCGTGTCTTCTCGGAAGGTGATTTGGTCTTGCTTTATGACCAAGAATCCGATAAATTGGGAGCTGGGAAATTCAAGTCCTTATGGATGGGCCCTTATATTGTTAAAAGTGTGTTAGCAAAAGGTGCCTACGAGTTGGTAGATTATGACGGAATTCCACTGGCGCAACCCCGCAACGGGTTGTACCTTAAGCGTTACTATGCCTAATAGTAACCTGTATGCTTTTGTTACATTTTTGTTTTCACTAAAGCGTTTGTTCCGGTTTAAGTAATCCGCTTTTTACACTTATTGCAGATGTCAAATCCATTGGAACCGTGGGTTGGATATGCTGACAGAGCGAGTCGTAGTTCGAGGAATCTATCCTCTGCAGCATGGGCCATTTTTGACCCAAGCGGCGAGTTAGTTTTAGGGGGTATGTATTGGTCAATCAACAAATAATATCGCTGAGTATAGCGCGTTGATAGAGCTCCTCTCTGATGCCATCACCCATGGCATACGCCGGCTAGTCGTCAGGCTAGACTCACAGCTCGTGGTACTACAGCTCAATGGTACCTACTCTGTCTGAAATCCAGCTATTTATCACAAGTTCCTAAGAGTTAAAATCTTGGAAAGACAGTTTGATTTTATCCAATATCAACACATTTCCAGAAACTTAAACACATTAACCGACTCATTAGCAAACTATGTGTTAGATAGACATTTGCAAAATTGATAAAAAGAGAAGCATCATCGATGTTTCATACATGGATCACATAAAAACTGGAATAAACCCCGAAAATCAAAAATATATATAACTGTTTACGGTTTACATATAATGTTCTGTAACCAAGACAAAATCAGTCATACGACCCCAAAACTCAAAAATGGCTGGGGGGCACCCTAGCCTAGTGATGCTGATGATAACATGCCACGGCCTATGCGATCATGCGCAGAAGACGAGACCATCGTCTAGGAACACCAGCAGTATGTCGCTGCAATCGCAGAGGCAACTCGTCAATCCGTACATCCAGAATCCCAAGGGTAAGACCCTCGACCTGTTCCTGCATAGCTGCAAGAGTCTCGGCCAAGTCAAGGTCACGGAGAATAGCTCTCCCTGGAGCCTCCCCTGCTGGGGCAGCGGCCGGAGCTCTCGGACGAACTGCTGGATGGACGGGACCAACATCTGCATGCACACATGAGTTTGATTAGAGTCTTGATAGAGTAAAGCACAAGGACATTATAAATAAAAAACAATAAACAGTGATAAGGTCAAAATATTTACCAAGATCACCCCACTGCTCGCCGTCCGGTAGCACCAAATCCGGATCACCTCGGAAATCCATGCCAATATATGGATACTCGGAAAAAGCCATATCCTGCCACTCGAACCACCTAAAGAAGGCATCAGTAAAAGTAATCTGAGATTGACCTGCATGTCTAGCCATGTGGTCGACCCACCTCTGCATGCGTGGCTCAGTAGGAGATGGCAAGTCGAGAACAATGTACTAAGGTTGCATCAGGGGTATCTTCTCCAAAGCGAAGGCAGTCAAAACTGAACCGAAGCCAAAATTCTTCAGTTTCCCGTCCTTTACTTTGGTCAACTGGTTTTTCATCTGAACCAGTATTGCATCACACCAGTTAAAAACTTTCGGCTGAAGACACTCCAGGGCGTGCTGCACATATGACCTGTTGGCAACATGAGGGGATGCGCTGCCGGCCATCCTACAAATCGTGTATAGAATAGACCTGAGAGACCTGTCAGTGATATCACGGATAGAAACCTTGCCGTCTCTGCTCGGCTGGGACCCCTCCCTACAATACTGACGGATATAATCTTTCACGGAATCGCTCCCTCGGGCCGAACCGGACAACGAAATGGGGGCACCCCACCTTGACAACCCAGTCAAGAAGTAAATGTCCACTATGGTCAAAGGGATGGACTTGCCCCTAATCTGGAACACTTGGTTAACAGGATCCCAAGCATCAAGCAGGTACTGCAGTAAACGTATCTGTGCCCTCATGCTAGATATACGGAAGAATTTTAGCAAGCCACAGTTCCGCAACGCACTCACGGTAACAGGATCATGGAGGGCAATCATGTCCTCCTCTTCATGCTCTCGTTCTCGCCACGTAAGAGTCATTCTGCTCCAATAAACTCTGCAAAACAAACAAGAGGAGGAGTAAGATCCCTGACTCGGTAAAGAAAATGGCAAAATTCTCATGAAAAAGTATGCAACCAAAAAGTTTTCTGCGCCCAACGCAGGTTGGGAAGGGTCTCACCTACGTTGGGAGACAAACTGCCTTTAAAAATGAAAACCCCCAACGCAGGTTTCGATATGGGGCACCTGCGCTGATGGTAGAGCGCCCTAGAGAAACCCCAGGGGCTCATGGGGGCAGGAAAACAAGCATAAAACTGAGAAATAAGACCATGAAAAGATAGAGCTAGGGTTTAGCTCCTACCTGGTGGAAACGGCACTGAAAATCGTCCACAGAATCTCCCGAAATCAGCTGGTAAAAAATCGAGGGGAAGAGGCACCTCCAAAGCTCCAACAAACCAAATGCACATGAAATGGTAAAATGAGAGGTAAAAACATCTTTTAAATTGCTTTTTACGTAGTTCAAAGTGAAATATTAGTATTTTTACTTCATGTTATCCGTTTCTAACAAGTTTGTTGTAGCAATTGATGAAACAGTACTATCTCTGGAAAAGAAAAACTAGTCATGGTAAAATATGAATTTGACCTTATCAAACGAGCAGTTTTGGCATAGTTCATGCTCGTTAAAAAATAAACGCAAAACCGAGCAGTTTTAACGCGGACTTCATGCTCGTTAAAAAATAAACATAAGCATGTGAGCAAGCTTCCCCCCAGAGTTCAAGCTCATCCAGAAAAATGAACTGGTAAATAACCATTTGAGACCGTAAATTCATCAGCCATAAAAGCCTTGGTCGTGTTTGGGCACCGTCACCTCCACTTTTCATTTGGCCGATCATTCACATCCACTTGATTGTTTACCTATTTTGACGAACAACTGCGAAGAGTGATCCCACCTAGCCATCCTTGTAACACTGCCGTGATTGGAAAATTCCAACCTGTACCTGGAATCTGCTGCTATCCCAGTTTATCACTCGTTCCTCAAAAGACGAGTCTTCTTTGAGCTCTTTTCACTGACTCGTAAAAAATGAAAAGTTTGCCGAGTTTTGGCCTTCCAGCTCGTTAAAAGGACCGGAAGAGCTATCCCTCCTCTAGATTTTAATCTTTTTGGACCTGAGGGATTAGTGCACAAAAAGATCGAGTGCTTGTCTAGTTCGGCTCAATAAAGCTATCGAACATTCATCCCTTCTGTATTGTTTTATACTTTTTCGGACTTAAGGGATTAGATGACGAAAAAGGACCTTTGGAGTTAACTTTATGTACCTTTTTAGACTCTCTAAAAATGAAAAGGACCGAGTTGTCTTTGTCGCTGGGCTCGTTAAAAATATTAGATAGCGACAAACTTGTCTTTAGACGAGAACGAGTTTCCCTATCGCTAGGCTCATTAAAACATAGCGATGGGCTTACCCGAAGAGCAGGTTATAGAACAAGCATATGTTATCCTCCTCAAGCTTGACAAAAATAAAGAGGTACTGGTCAGAAATGACTAGGGAAAAATTGGGAAGAACCTCAAAGCTTAATGGTAGCAAGTCGCTCTTGAACATGACACTTTTGCCTCCGTAAATATAGGGTTGGGTTATTATCATTCATCAGTCCCTTCACCATGGTCTCGCCATACCATCCATACATGGGGTAATGCTACCGATCCATCACATCAGTGTCGTTATATGTTCAAGAGATGTCATTCAGAAAGTGTCAACCGGGTCCCATCCACTACCATACATCATCTTTCATCCTTCCATGACCGCCACCCTGAATCATATTTCACAGATCGTTTTCACCATCATCACTAGCTTCGTTCCATGTCACTGATGTGGGATTCATTAAGGCCCTCCTTTGACGGATCACTTCTTGTCGACATCAGCTCATTATCCAAGAAGTTGATCTAGGAACACCCCCTCAGTACTTTGAACCTTGCATGCCTCAATGGCAAGTTTCTCACTTCCGGCGATAGGTATACATTAATGACCTTCGACCGGGAGACTTTGCGTGGTGTTCGACGTCAGATCCTATATTCATGCCACGTGAATTGTGCTGCAGTTCCTTGAGGGTCATCATCATTATCGATGATTCCTCTCACGCTTGTTAACAGTTTACATTATTGACTGGTAATCAAGCGATGTCTTTCCATGTTCGACTTCAAGAAATTCTCACATGGATCGACTTGTACTAGAGTGAAGATCGGACAAGTTTGAAGACCCCGGATCTAGTTTCATCCATCCGGGCTTCGATATATATTCAGGAGATAAAAACATAGACATGTGCAGCAGATGATCATCCTACTAAAAGGATGATAATTAAAAGCAGAGAATTATCAGTCTATTATCAGACGATCATCTGTTTATGTACAACAAATGTATTTATAAAGCTGAGCATGGGAAATGCCCGCATCAGCTAGATCATGAAAAGAAAGTATGAAAAGATAATGTATTGTATTGTATTTTGTTACAGGTCACCTCCCGACGATTGAATGAACTTCGGATCCTCCTAATAAAGCATTTCACCCGATAAACGACCTCATACTTTAGGGGGCAACTGTTATAGACATTTTTGTGCCTTACAGCATGGAGCATGAAATGTCAATAATCTGAGGGATCCAAAGTCCCTAAACATGTTGTTCTTACCCTTAGAGGAACAAGGTCAGCAAACCACAGCACTGCAAATCAGTTCTCCACTGAAAAACACTCAAAAACAGGTCAATTTTGGATCAAAGCAGCTGCTCCACTAAGCATCTGCACTGAATGACAAAAGCTCCATGGTGTACCTGCGCTGCATAGCAAGTGCAACAAAGGCTACCTGCGCTGGGCGTACTTTGACATGTGGAGGAATCTTTTCTCAATGTGCCAGTGCCCAGGAAGCTTCCAAAATGACACTTGGATCAGAAGATTCGCCTAATGATGAGTAAAGAGGTTCTAAAACTCCAAGTGGAAGGTAGAAACTCCGAGTGGACTCAAGGACTGAAGAACAACTGGAGTTGAAGAGGACAACAAGTCACACATCAAGCTGACTTATCTTCACTCCAAAACTCTATATAAGGATCTCATCCCATGGGATCTAGAGGCCAGAATTTTGTGCAAAGAATTGTTGTTGGTTTACAGTCGTGAGTATTGGGTGATTGCTTGAGGGAGGTGAAGAGAAGATTTCTTTCCGTCGGGAAGGTGATGCTGGATTGGACCTCTCACGGTTGTATCACCGCCTGAACCTTACTTCCTTATATTAATAAAGCATTTGAGGTTCTTCTATTCGCATGTGTTTCAATGGTGTATTGTCTTACTTGCGTATTTGATTTATGCTAATCCTTGAATCAATTATGAATGCATGCTTCTTGTAGTTTCCTTTTCTTGTCTTGTTCGCAGGATCTCGTGTAGCTGGGCCCGTGAGAAGACTTGGAGCTGGGAGCGAGCGGCAAATAGAGGAGATTGGATCGACCATTTGCGCAAGACATCGGTAAGTGGATCTCTTCCTTTCATCTCTTGCATGTCATAAAGAAGTAACTTTAGATAGCTTTGCTTCAGCTGTTGCTAAGGAACTATCACCCTTAGAGTGGGATAGGGTCATTCCGTGTTGGATACTTTTCCCCACAACATTGCAGCACAACAGAATATAAATCTGCACCTGTCAAGAGAAAGGTGGTTGTAGAAGTATATCTCTACAGAACAACACGATATATTTTTCATATCAGTTTAACTCTTGGATTTTTAAATGAGGAATTAATAAAGTGGATTAACAACTTTTGTATCACTTAAAATATAATGATAATAGTTTGGACATTAAAGGTTTTGATTTAACATAAGACATTAGGGATTGAGATTAGGTGATTCTGGTTGGAAAATAATATTTTTTTGAATTAATAAATAAGTATTAATAAATAAAGATTGTTGTTCTATGGTTGAAAATCATAATGGGTGACACTAGAATAAATGATACTTTGCCGGAATTTAGAGGAATTAGATTCAAATTAAAATTCCTAAATTTAAAATATATTGGCAGCCAGGCGATTCCGGGAATCGCCCAAGGTAAACGAGAAAATCTTTGATCTTGTTATATTGCAATTATTATAACTGTAACCACTCCAAAATGATGCATGTAGATTTATTTGATTCCCTATTAATGTTAAAAAAGTATCATGTTATTTGATTCCCTGTTAATGTTACTGAAATTACTATTTTATCATTTTAACTCCTGGATTTTTATAATAATAGTTTGGACATTAAGGGTTTTGATTTAACCTAAAACATTAGGGATTGAGTTTAGTTGATTCTGGTTGGAAAATAATATTTTTTTGAATTAATAAATAAGTATTATTAGATAAAGTTTTTTGTTCTATGGTTGAAAATCATAATGGGTGACACTAGAATAAATGATACTTTGCCAGAATTTAAAGGAATTAGATTCAAATTAAAATTCCTAAATTTAAAATATATTGGCAGTCGGGCGATTCCGGGAATTGCCCAACGTAAACGAGAAAAGCTTTGATTTTGTTATGTTGCAATTATTATAACTATAACCACTCCAAAATGATGCATGTAGATTTATTTGATTCCCTACTAATGTTAAAAAATTACCATGTTATTTGATTCCCTGTTAATGTTATTGAAGTTACTATTTTATCATTTTAACTCTTGGATTTTTAAATGAGGAATTAATAAAGTGGATTAACAACTTTGGTATCACTTAAAATATAATGATAATAGTTTGGACATTAAGGGTTTTGATTTAACCTAAAACATTAGGGATTGAGATTAGTTGATTCTAGTTGGAAGATAATATTTTTTGAATTAATAAATAAGTATTAATAAATAAAGTTTGTTGTTTTATGGTTGAAAATCATAATGGGTGACACTAGAATAAATGATACTTTGCCAAAATTTAGAGGAATTAGATTCAAATTAAAATTTCCTAAATTTAAAATATATTGGCAGCCGGATGATTCTGGGAATCGCCCAATGTAAACAAGAAAAACTTTGATCTTGTTATGTTGCAATTATTATAACCATAACCACTCCAAAATGATGCATGTAGATTTATTTGATTCCCTATTAATGTTTAAAAAGTATCATGTTATTTGATTCCATGTTAATGTTACTGAAGTTATTATTTTATCATTTTAACTCTTGGATTTTTAAATGAGGAATTAATAAGGTGGATTAACAACTTTGGTATCACTTAAAATTTAATGATAATAATTTGGACATTAATGGTGTTGATTTAACCTCAAACATTAAGGATCAAAATTAGTTGATTCTGGTTGGAAAATAATATTTTTTTGAATTAATAAATAAGTATTAATAAATAAATTTTTTTGTTCTATGGTTGAAAATCATGATGGGTGACACAAGAATAAATGATACTTTGCGGGAATTTAGAGGAATTAGATTCAAATTAAAATTCCTAAATTTAAAATATATTGGCAGTTGGGCAATTCATAAACGAGAAAATCTTTGATCTTGTTATGTTGCAATTATTATAACTGTAACCACTCCAAAATGATGCATGTAGATTTATTTGATTACCTATTAATGTTAAAAAAGTATCATGTTATTTGATTCCCTGTTAATGTTACTGAAGTTACTATTTTATCATTTCAACTCTTGGATTTTTAAATAAGGAATTAATAAAGTGGATTAACAACTTTGGTATCACTTAAAATATAATGATAATGGTTTGGACATTAAGGGTTTTGATTTAACCTAAAACATTAGGTATTGAGATTAGTTGATTCTGGTTGGAAAATAATATTTTTTTTGAATTAATAAATAAAGATTGTTGTTCTATGGTTGAAAATCATAATGGGTGACACTAGAATAAATGATACTTTGTGGGAATCTAGAGGAATTAGATTCAAATAATTCCTAAATTTAAAATATATTGGCAGAGGAATTAGATTCAAATTAAAATTCCTAAATTTAAAATATATTGGCAGCCGGGCGATTCCGGAATCGCCCAAGGTAAACGAGAAAATCTTTGATCTTGTTATATTGCAATTATTATAACTGTAACCACTCCAAAATGATGCATGTAGATTTATTTGATTCCCTATTAATGTTAAAAAAGTATCATGTTATTTGATTCCCTGTTAATGTTAGTGAAGTTACTATTTTATCATTTTAACTCTTGGATTTTTAAATGAGGAATTAATAAAGTGAATTAACAACTTTGGTATCACTTAAAATATAATGATAATAGTTTGGACATTAAGGGTTTTGATTTAACCTAAAACATTAGGGATTGAGATTAGTTGATTCTGGTTGGAAAATAATATTTTTTTGAATTAATAAATAAGTATTAATAAATAAAGTTTGTTGTTCTATGGTTGAAAATCATAATGGGTGACACTAGAATAAATGATACTTTGCCGGAATTTAGAGGAATTAGATTCAAATTAAAATTCCTAAATTTAAAATATATTCGCAGTTGGGCGATTCCGGGAATCGCCCAACGTAAACGAGAAAAGCTTTGATTTTGTTATGTTGCAATTATTATAACTGTAACCACTCCAAAATGATGCATGTAGATTTATTTGATTCCCTACTAATGTTAAAAAATTACCATGTTATTTGATTCCCTGTTAATGTTACTGAAGTTACTATTTTATCATTTTAACTCTTGGATTTTTAAATGAGGAATTAATAAAGTGGATTAACAACTTTGGTATCACTTAAAATATAATGATAATAGTTTGGACATTAAGGGTTTTGATTTAACCTAAAACATTAACGATTGAGATTAGTTGAATCTCGTTGGAAGATAATCTTTTTTTGAATTAATAAATAAAGTTTGTTGTTCTATGGTTGAAAATCATAATGGGTGACACTAGAATAAATGATACTTTGCCGAAATTTAGAGGAATTAGATTCAAATTAAAATTTCCTAAATTTAAAATATATTGGTAGCTAGGCGATTCCAGGAATCGCCCAACGTAAACGAGAAAAACTTTGATCTTGTTATGTTGCAATTATTATAACTGTAACCAATCCAAAATGATGCATGTAAATTTATTTGATTCCCTATTACTGTTAAAAAAGTATCATGTTATTTTATTCCATGTTAATGTTACTGAAGTTACTATTTTATCATTTTAACTTTTGGATTTTTAAATGAGGAATTAATAAAGTGGATTAACAACTTTGGTATCAATTAAAAAGTAATGATAATAATTTGGACATTAAGGGTTTTGATTTAAACTAAAACATTAGGGATCGAAATTAGTTAATTCTGGTTCGAAAATAATATTGTTTTGAATTAATAAATAAGTATTAATAAATAAAGTTTGTTGTTCTATGGTTGAGAATCATAATGGGTGACACTAAAAAAAATGATACCTTGCCGGAATTTAGAGGAATTAGATTCAAATTAAAATTCCTAAATTTAAAATATATTGGCAGCGAGGCGATTCCGCGAATCCCCCAACGTAAACGAGAAAATCTTTGATCTTGTTATGTTGCAATTATTATAACTATCCGGAACTTAAACGAGAAAATATTTGATCTTGTTATGTTGCAATTATTATAACTGTAACCACTCCAAAATGATGCATACAGATTTATTTGATTCCCTATTAATGTTAAAAAAGTGTCATGTTATTTCATTCCCTGTTAATGTCACTGAAGTTACAATTTTATCATTTTAACTCCTACATTTTTAAATAAGGAATTAATAAAGTGGATTAACAGCGTTGGTATCACGTAAAATATAATGATAATAGTTTGGACATTAAGGGTTTTGATTTAACCTAAAACATTAGGGATTGAGATTAGTTGATTCTAGTTGGAAAATAATATATTTTTGAATTAATAAATAAGTATTAATAAATAAATTTTGTTGTTCTATGGTTGAAAATCATAATGGGTGACACTAGAATAAATGATACTTTGCCGAAATTTAGAGGAATTAGATTCAAATTAAAATTCCTAAATTTAAAATATATTGGCAGCGAGACGATTCCGGAAATCGCCCAACATAAACGAGAAAATCTTTGATCTTGTTATATTGCAATTATTATAACTGTAACCACTCCAAAATGATGCATGTAGATTTATTTGATTCCCTATTAATGTTAAAAAAGTATCATGTTATTTGATTCCCTATTAATGTTACTGAAGTTACTATTTTATCATTTTAACTCTTGGATTTTTAAATGAGGAATTAATAAAGTGGATTAACAACTTTGGTATCACTTAAAATATAATGATAATAGTTTGGACATTAAGGGTTTTGATTTAACCTAAAACATTAGGGATTGAGATTAGTTGATTATGGTTGGAAAATAATATTTTTTTGAATTAATAAATAAAGTTTGTTGTTCTATGGTTGAAAATCATAATGGGTGACACTAGAATAAATGATACTTTGCCAGAATTTAGAGGAATTAGATTCAAATTAAATTTCCTAAATTTAAAATATATTGGCAATCGAGCGATTCCCAAAATAAATGATATTTTGCCATAATTTAGAGGAATTAGATTCAAATTAAAATTCCTAAATTTAAAATATATTGATTTCCTAATTTCAAAATATATTGGCAATGCGATTCCAAAAATAAATGATATTTTGCCATAATTTAGAGGAATTAGATTCAAATTAAAATTCCTAAATTTAAAATATATTGGCAGCCCAGAGGAATTGCCAAAAGTAAACGAGAAAAGCTTTGATCTTGTTATGTTGCAATTATTATAACTGTAACCACTCCAAAATGATGCATGTAGATTTATTTGATTCCTTATTAATGTTAAAAAGTATCATGTTATTTGATTTTGTGTTAATGTTACTAAAGTTACTATTTTATCATTTTAACTCTTGGATTTTTAAATGAGGAATTAATAAAGTGGATTAGCAACTTTGGTATCACTTAAAATATAATGATAATAGTTTGGACATTAAGGGTTTTGATTTAACCTAAAACATTAGGGATTGAGATTAGTTGATTCTCGTTGGAAAATAATATTTTTTTGAATTAATAAATAAGTATTAATAAATAAAGTTTGTTGTTCTATGGTTGAAAATCATAATGGGTGACACTAGAATAAATTTAAAGTCAAAAAATAGGTCTTTTAAAAAAATGACATGATGCAGAATCATCACTTTTTTAAATCAGTATGCAAATCACTAACATTCTAAAATGTAATGTACATAAAAAAAATTAAAGTGCCAAAAACTATGCTTTAAAAAAAATATGTGTTCTGCATCGCCCCTTTTCAAAATCGGGTCACTTTTTCGCTATCTCTACGAAACGGGTAATAGTATCAGTTCCCGTTTCAAAGTTTACATTGTTTTGTGTGCACTTTTTATGAATGTTTAAGGATTTATAAGACTACTGGGCCCACAAAATTAAGTCAAATCTATAATAATAACATAGTAAGGTTAAAGTATTTAGACAATGCCTCTTCGTGCTCTGTACCAGAGCTACGCAAATGTCGGACGGCTGCGCGGAATAGCACAAGTGCACAGGGTCAGTTCACGAACTTCCCAGACTACATAAAGACATCCCTAGGGTGTGGAAACTTGGTTCCAGCACCCTCCCATACTACCTCGGGTGAGACCTCAGTCCACGCTCTGCGGACTGTTGCCGAAAGGGACGGTAGTTTCAGGCTTTCTTTGGCTAAATCACTTCTAAACCTAGGTCAGGCCCCAACAAGCCAACAAATGGTTCCGTTGCTAGGAATGGGATCTATCTAAAGGATGTCTAATGTCGGAACACTGGAACCCCACAAAGAAGGAAAATGAAGAGTGATTGGATTAGAAGCTTCATGAGTTCGTGACACAGGAAAACAGAACTCTGCAGTTATCTGAGAAAAGGTGGCTGGATCGCTATATATATGGAAATCCACGAGATCTTCTTCGTGTCCTTCTCTTTTGAATTGTACAAGTGGATCGCGAGGCTACCCGATAGCTAGGGAAGGTACAATCTCGATCAACTGATAGTGTGGACTCTGGAGGTGGTACGTAGACTAGATGCATCAGAAGATAAGATCACACAAGCTGTGGACCATTGGCTCAACTGGATAATAGGGGGATTTATCACTGAGTTCGCAATAGACATAACCATGAGCTATAGCGAAGCAGAATGACGTTTTCTCAAGGGACCGCGAGGTAGGTACATTAAATCCCTGAATACCTAGATTAAGATGTTGTTATGTGAAAAGCGAGTTATGTGAATAAATTAATGTTTGGAATGATGCAGAGTGGAAAGACCTACAAAGGTATTGAAGAATTAGGAAACAATCCCTTAATTTCACCTTCGCGAGAGAGTGAGGAAGAGCGCGCTCGGGTTTCTCCGAGAAGTGTGGTCAATTTGATAAGACAACGCATTCTGCAGTTATCGCCTCCACTTATGCCATCACCCACTTCACCTACTTCACCTCCATCTTCACCCACCCCACCTCCCCCACCCCCATCATTTAGCATGGCAAGCACAGTCAAGCTACCCGTATTTAGAGGAGTAGGGAATGAGGATCCAGACTAGTTTTGGTTCATCGTAAGAGCAGTGTGGGAAGCATAAGGGGTCATAGATGACAACATTAAGAATGCCACATTGGTAATCATTCTGCAGGATTGCGCACTGACATGGTATATCAAGAACTCGAATGATCACCCAAATGCAAGAATAGTGGAGATCCAGAATGCGCTGAACAGAGAATTTAGCCGACCAAAATCAGAGACACAGTCAATCATCAGATTTAAAGAGATCACAATGCTTCCAGGCGAGACCCCCTGGGATCTAGATCAGAGACTGAAGAGTATGATCTGTGAGGCTAACATGCTTCTAACGGATGCGCAGTACCGCGTGTGATTTGTGGTGTCTTTGACACCATACCTGAGGACGGCACTGTCACAACAGAAGCTTTCAACCTAGGCCAAAGCGTTGGAAATGGCGATGAGGTTGCGTGAAACACCAATACAGGATCCGAGGTTGGGAGTCCAACAAATCCATGTGTAACGACAGAATGCATGCTTGGAGATGCAGAGTTTGAAGCAAGATAGGGCACCATGGCCAGAGGCACATGAAGAAGTGTGGTGCATAAAATGCAAAGGCCAGGGCCACGACAAGGATCACTGTCCAGTATTCGCAAACTACTTGGCAGGAGGGGGACCAACGCTGTTGAGACCAGAGGCACAGGCAGGGCTAAGTATGGCACCCGCACTTTGGTGCACAATCTGTCAGGTGGGAGGAAAGAACATGATGGAAAACTATCATTTGTTGCAGAAGTATACATAGACTCCCCAATAGCTGTTTTGAAATTTTTGTAGATTGGTGGGCCACAATGAGCATACTTGTCACAGCTACAAGTTAATGATGGAGAGGGCCCCAACATATAGAATGCAGATGGAAATGTGAGGCCTCGACCCAGCCGTGGGGATGGTGCGCGCTGGATTTCAGGGCCGAGGTCAAGGAAAAGGAGGAATGGGGCTAGGAAGGGGTCGCGGATAGTTAATTTGTTACAATTCTGGAGGACCGGGGCACTACGACCACGATTTTACCAACCCGATGAGAGTATCTTGTTCATAATGTGACCAATTTGATCATCAAATGGTAGATTGTCCTATGTTGATTGCACAGATGCGCAAGAAAGGGGTACTACAGTCTACTCTGACTCAGAATATCAAAATGATGAGGTCTGAACCCCCAAAGAAGACCCCAACGTGAACATGGTGCTAAGAAGTGGCATGACCATAGGGGAAGATAAGGGGAAGCAGGTCGAGGAAGATACATGGGTTCGCAAGGCTCCTACAAAGGAACCTGAGTTTGATTTGGAACGCAAAGGAGACATTTATGGAAGCTCAAAAGAGCTTCATGGAGGCCTTTACTTTAGGTAGAAGGATCAATCAGAGCCAGGAATGGATCCTTCTATGCTAACTACCTTTTTAGAGACATGCATGAAACTATTGCATGATAATAAGGAAGTTAAAGGACTACAGGAGCTAATAACTAGGTGTGCAAGGTCAAGTGAACCGCGCGTAGTCCGAAAACTAGGAAAGCATACATCACGCACTGGGAAGGAAATGAGATTAACAGCGCAAATTGGTGAATATGAAATGGATCATGTAATCCTAGACCTGGGGTTAGACGCGAATGTGTTACCAAAGCAGACATGGGAACGCATGGGCAAGCCCGCATTACAGTGGTCCCCTATTCAATTATAGATGGTGAACCAACAAAAGATCTTGCCCATGGCGAGGTTGCAAGGGGTAACAGTGGATATCGAAGGCGCGAGCACGCAGATAGACTTTGAGGTAATAAAGATTGTGGATGATAGCAAAGCTTACCTCATGTTGCTAGGAATAGACTGGGCCATTGATATGAATGGAGTCATCAACTTGAAGAAGCGGAAGATGATATTTGAGAAAAAGTCTCTACGCGTAGTAGTTCCACTAGATCCAGCCGAAGGAGCGCGCTACACTAAACCTATGCGTAACGATGACAACGACAATGAGCTGGATTGAATTTACTAGCTGATGGTGCAAGCCCAGGATCAGGTGAACCCAATGGCAGATGGGAGAATCTTGTGGGAACGCGACAATTCTTATACTTCAAATTCAGATGGAGAAATAGAATGCTGGCAGAACCGGTTGCATGAAGTAACAATACTGAATTGCAACATGATGATTAGATCACTGCGGTGTGTGATGACCGAAGCAAGGGAACTGCCAACATATGATGGGGTAATAGGAGTGGATGAAATTCTTAGACAATTTTGAAAGTGCAGTACCAGAATAGCAGCGGTATGGTGCAATAGAGTGGACGTTGCGCGCGACACCCGTACGATGGTGGAATACACACCATAATAATATTGGAAACTGGCGCGAATGTAGAAGATGGATGCACTTACAATTTGGCAGTCCCTAGTGACGAATGTGAGCCGAGAAGCCAGTACGTAGCAGTTTGCATGCCCACTTGTGTCGATGGGTGCAGACGTGTGCTATGCAAGCATCTCCTAGACTAAGGATCCAAAATTAGAACCCAACACGGCAGTAGGGAAGGCGATGCACTCCACAATTATTCTACGACAGAGCATTCAAAAAGCTATGTAAAGTCATGAATAGAGTTCACCAGGTGAGACAAACGGACTGGGACCTGCACATACCAGTGGTTCGATGGGACTATAAGACCATAAGCAAAAACCGAAGCGCGAAAATGACCCCAACACTGACAAGAAGAGATGAAAACAGGAGAGCACAGAAGAATCCCCAGACCATAGCCCCCGCAGTTGGGACAGGATGCGAGGACCTAGGTAAAGGAATTATGCAGTTAGAGGAAGCCCTTCGGTGGGGGAGCTTGAAACTTCGTGAACTCGACGAAGATTAGGCACAGCTGAGAAAGAAAAGTGTGACATTGGACGAAGAAATCATCAAACTCAGAACCAAGGTCACGCAAGCGGGCCGTGAGAAACTAAACATGATGGGACCAAGTCTAGCCAACCCTACTATTGCATTAGAACGATTTGCGACCCTGCTACCATGGTTGCAACCGCACCTTACTAAATAGGGGAGCGGACCATACAAAAAAGAATGTGGCACACTTGATGAGCCTCATAAATGGGTAATTATATGGGCTCATTTTACCTCCTAACCTAGTCAAATCAACCATTCTCTTAGCTTATTGTATGATTTTCTGATTATATTTATGCTTATAGAGTGAGTTGAGTTAGTTATTATGCCATGTGGTCTAACATGTATTTAATGCAAATTATTGATGGATTTCGAGGTCAAAGTCAAGGATCTAGTGGTCAAATGGTAGAAATAACTCGAAGTATATAGAGAGAGGACTTATAGGAGTGAATCCCCCTTATTTATTACTCCTCACTTCAAATTCCCCTTCATTCAACTCGGAGTACAAGCAGCCGAATCATGCACTAGAAGGCAGCCGAGCAAGTGGAGGATGACTAACAGTTATATCGAGTTTTGGGAGCCAAGCCTCCCTGATTTTAAGGAATTTGTTGGTAGCTTCAGATGTATAATTAGAGAGGCCTAGGGTCTCGCTAGGGTTGGATTTTTTCTTATGTAAACTATGCTCAAATTTCAAGCTTATTATTTTATGACAGTTTTATGTAATCTTGCTATTGTTTTGATAATAAAGATGGAATCCTTTTTGAGCTAGCACTAAGTTACCTCAAAGGGCTGAAGCTCTTGGGTTAGGGCCCAATCCAAGAAACCAAGCTCCTCTTTACTTGTATTTGTATGCTTTACTTTAGTTTGTAGATTAATTTGCTATTAGATGTATTTTTCTTTTATGGTTAAGAATAGGTTGCTTTTGATGATTTAGTAGTTTTCTTCCATTTGTGCTTTCTGTAGTAGGTTAAACAATGTTCATAAAAGATTCAAAAGGTTGGAAATAGTGCCTTGGCCTCTCTTCCTCCCTCTGGGACCATGATTTGAGGCAAAGACTCTCTTGCTACCCCAAAAACACAGATTTTCCTCATTCATAAGACTTCTAGTGTTTGCAGCTTTCTAGCAGATTAATGGTCCAGTTTTGCTTTGCTTTAGATCTCCTTCATCAAGTTCACTTTCTGATCTACAATATTCCTTTTGCATGCTTTCCTTTCTTACATCATTTCCTTCTATGCATCATAGTTTAGGCCATTTTAAAGAAAAACTCTGTTTTTACTAGAATGCATTCATTTCAATAGTTGCTTTATTTTCTTGGTTTCTATGCAGTAGATCTCTTCCAGTAGTAGGCCAGCTTACCAGTAATCACACCCTCCATCTGGTCCATGCCGTATAGGTCTCCCAAGCCTCACCTTAATTCTGCTCTATTTTCCTTCATTTTTCATAGAACTTCTTCCTCTCTCCTTGAGCAAACCCAATCATCTTTCTCTCTCCTGGTGATTCATGGTAGACCTTAGGTGCCCTAACACTTCATTCCAACCTTCATCCACCCTTTCCACCCACTCTCACAACCTAAAAACAATAGAAATTTCTCTCAGCCTCCTCCTATAGGCCTCCTATAGTTTCCATGTTTTCCTCCTGTAGTTTTTCCTATAGGCTTTCTTTTGAAGGTCGAGTGTGGAAAAAGCCTACAGAAGGCCACCTAAGACCTCCTAGGACCCATCCACATCATCTTACATCCTCCCAAACTCAAAAACTACCATTTAACGCCAACTATTCGCTACCACACTCACACACAATAAAATAGATGCATGTCAAATTCACATAAAAACACATAAAAATCCAAAAATATGTTTTTCGCTTATTTACTTCCAGAAATAGCATGGTTAGATGTTGTTTACTTTCTTGCGTAAGTAATGGCATTGCTTTCATGGTTTTCATAGTGTTTTGGCAAAAGTATAATTAGGTTGTTAATTAGGGTTTACTAGGTTTTGCTTTGCATTCCAGTCTTTTTCCTTTCTACAATTAGAATAGCATCTGTAGAGTAATCTTTCTTTTCTTTCATCATACATAGAGATTCTTCTACATTCTATAGAAGTTGGCTTGAGATCCTAGTGATCTTGCACCGGTTGACCAAGTGACAACCTGCAGTGAGAACTAATACTTGTGCATATAGCACCGACGCTTCCAAGTTTGTTACGAACTACTAGGTTGATAAAAGTAAAGTTGGAAGCTCGAAAGTTGCAGGATTCTTGCTACAATACTGGAGCTCACCACTTTTTGGTGTCATTGCCATGGAAGCGTCAGAGTATTCTGTGATTACTACTTTCTTCTATTTCCTATTGCAACATTCTTCTAATAGTAAAAGTAGACTAGTCATTTCTTTTCTTTCAAGTTCGACATTTCCTTGCTTTCCTTTTCAATTCTACAAATTTCATTTCAACAAAAGTAGACTAGTCATTTCCTTTCTTTCAGTTCTGCATTTCCTTGCTTTCCTTTTCATTCTAGAAATTTCCATTCAACAAAGTTTATTTTAGCTAGTTGCAATTTGTTTTGTTCAATCACAATTTTAGTTTCTACAGGTACTTTCAGTGTGGGGAAAAAGAAACAAAAACCAACCAAAAATATTTCCTTTCATGCCTTGTAGGAATAGAGATAACTCAGGGAAATTTTTGCCCAACATCCCACCTGCTTCACACAGCCAACCTTCTCTCTTCTTCGGTGGTTGCACTCAAGAAGAACCCTTAGGTGAACAGCCAGAAATATTTGAATATCCTATAGGGGAAGAAGAAGAAGAAAACATTCCTCCTGAGCCAATGGCTGAAAACAGAAATGCTAGGGGAAATGGAGAAATAATAGAGGGTACCTTTCCCATTCGAGAGACTAATGGGGACACAAAAATGAAGAATATAAGCCCTTCAACCCTACCTCATTTCCATGGTCTGACTACAGAAGATCCTGACACCTTCTTGTTCGAGTTTGTTGTAATCTGTCAAACTTATGACTATGTAGAAGATGAGTAAAAGTTGAACCTGTTCCCTTCTACTCTCAAGGATGCAGCATTGCATTGGTTCATGGGATTACCTGGAAATAGCATCACAACTTGGGCTCAAATGCAGCAAGCCTTTAACAACAAGTATCAAGACTATTGTAGGACACAATATACTAAAGAATAAATCTTCCAAATGACCATGGGAAGTGATGAGTCCCTAGAAAACTATGAAGAGAGGTTCCAGCTTAATTACAAAAGGGTCAGGTGTACACTTGACCCTGAGTCTCTAAAGTTAGTCCTGCTCAGGGGAATTTAGGAAGACCTTTTAGACACCCTCCATCCACTAGCCGGGGGAGACATCTACCAACTATCTTATGAGGACATAAAGACTATTTTTACAAACCATTCTAGAGCAGCCAGAAAGAAAGGTAGGGGGAGTCAACCCATAGCCAGTACCTCTTCTTCCAATTCATCCATTAAAGGTGAAATTGGAACCATGCTGGAAGACTTCAAGAGTGAGATGATGTAGACTCTTCCCATGCAAATGGATACCTTACGTATCAAAAGAAAACAAGAGGAAGCAGAAAGGGCTTTGGCCATTTTTTTCCCTAGATGCACTAGGAGGCATCCTAGGAATGAATGCCCATTACACTCTATAGAGGTTTGTTTAGTATGTTAAGAAGATCGTTCTATAGATAAGTGCCCTTCCTTGCCCAGACATAAAGTTTTATACCAAGGTGCTGAAGGAGTCACTGAACAGATCTATTACATAAACCAAAGGAGACCACATGGACCTAGACCATACCAGTAGGGGATGCAAGGGACATCTTAGGCATAATACAACCCCAACCAAGTCACCTCCATACCTTCTTGGGGCCCCCCTACTCATCCTTCTTGGTCCATGCCTCGTCCTTGGTCTTTCCCATCTCAATATCATGCCCAACCAGCCACCCATTCATTTCAATCCTATGCTCAACTGCAACCTCAGTGGAATGCATCTCACCAGGGGTGGAAACCCTAATACAACTCTCTTCCCGCCCTCCTGCCTCCACCACCTACTCAACCACAACCGTTACCTTCTGCTCCACCAAGGCAATCCTAAATGCCTGCCCAGCCAAATCCAAACCCAAATAACATATAGTCTCAACAAGCGTATAGTGGGGAACCATCATGCCCAACTTATGTTGTGGAGATTCAAGAAATTAACTTGCGATCTGGGAAATTTCTCCCGGATAGCCTGCCTCCACCCAGGGAGGTTTAGGAAGATAAAGAGAAAAGTGAATCTAAAGCAAATCCACCCTTTCTTGAGAGACTGTCCATGACAATCCAGCCTACCCCAGAAGAGACTAAAATCCTAGGAGAATTGAAACATTTATGTGTGAAGATACCACTTCTCCAAGCCATAAAAGATGTTCCTATCTACAATAGGTTGATCAAAGGGAAGTGCTTTAGGCATCTAGGAAGGCGCAAGAGAGATTCCCCAACCATCAATGTCCTAGGACAACTGTCCGACCTGATGTTGGGGTAGATAATCTATCCAAAATATTTGGACCCTGGAAGCCCAGTAGTTGATGTCCACATCAATGGCACAATGATTCCACATACCTTGATTGATCTGGTAGCTTCCATTAATGTGATGACAAAGGACACAATGCTCAAACTTAAGCTCCTTAAGGAAGACCACGACAATGCTACAGCTAGCAGACCACTCCACTGTGACCCCTGAGAGGATTGTGGAAGATGTGATGGTCTGCATTGATTCTTGGGAGTACCCTGCTAATTTCTTGGTTCTCTAGCCAAAGGAAAATCTCACTGGGTATCCTCTCATTCTAGGAAGACCCTGGTTGGCTACAGCCGATGCCTACGTCAGCTGCCGGGCTAGGAACATGAACATAAAGAATGGGCACATGTCTAAGCCGTTAATCCTATATCCTCCTGCCCAACCCCTACTAGAACATGATATACCTCTCTGGTTGGAGGAGAAGGATGAGGATGACGTTTATTCTACACCACTTTGTGCATTAGAACTCGTCATGTGGGGAAAAGCGCAATATGAGGATGATATGATTGAAAATTTGATTCAGAATCCATCTCCCAGTGCATCACCATTAGAAGACATAGTAAGAGAAACCCAAAAACAACCCCTCAACTGATCTCTGTGTGGCTGAACCTACTTCTATCCGTGTCAAAAATATAGAGTTCGGCCCAGAAAGAACATTGAAAATCAATCCATCCCTATCTACTTCCCAGGAGAAGGAGCTATGCAGCCTACTAAGAAAACATCTAGATGCCTTCACCTGGAGTTATAAAGAGATGAAGGGAGTGCACCCTTCAGTATGTACTCATCATATATACATCAAGGAAGATTGAAAGCCAGTTAGGAAGCCTCAAAGGAGGATGAACCCAGCGCTTAAAGATATTTTTAAGGAAGAACTGCAGAAATTGATTGATGCGGGATTCATCTATCCCATTTCTGACAGTGAATGGGTCTCTCCTTTGGTGCTAGTGCCAAAGAAAAATGGTAAGTGGAGAATATGTGTCGACTATCAGGAATTGAAAAAAGCCACTAAAAAGGACCATTTTCCTTTCATAGATCAAGTGTTAGACGGTCTGGCAGGGAAATTTTTTTCTCCTTCCTAGATGGGTTTAGCGGGTACAATCAGATTCAAATCAGCCTGGAAGACCAAGATAAGACTACTTTCACTGGTCCTTGGGGTACCTTTGCATACTTGGTCCTTCCTTTTGGTTTGTGCAACACTTCAACCACTTTCCAAAGAGTGGTATTGGGTATATTTTCTGAACTGGTTCATGATGCAATAGAAATATACATGGATGATTTTAGTCCTTATGGCTCTGACTTTTACGAAGCTTTATCTAGCCTAGGGAAAGTTTTGGATAAGTGTATTGAGATGAACCTGTCCCTCAGTCCAGAAAAATGTGAATTCTTGATGACTGAAGGGACCGTGCTAGGTCATGCAATATCTCAACAAGGACTGCAGGTGGACCCCAACAAAATTTCCATCATCCAAAGGGTCCCACCTCCTCAAAAGGTGAGAAATGTCAGAAGTTTCCTAGGCTTAGCCAGATATTATAGGAGATTCATTAAAGAATTCAGCAAGATAGCCTCTCCTTTGTTTGGCCTCTTAGGAAAAGATATTGAGTTCATATGGTCGGAAAACTGTCAAGAAGCCCTAGATACCTTAAAGAGCAAGCTAGTGACTACCCCAATTCTCAGAAGCCCAAACTGGGCCCTACCCTTTCACATTCACACAGATGCCTCGAACAAAGCAATAGGAGAAACTTTAGGCCAAATTGATGAAAAGTTACCTTATGCCATATACTTTATAACCAAAAACTTCTCAAAGGTAGAGTTAAACTATATAGTGACCGAGAAGGAACTCCTAACTGTCGTGCATTCCTTAAACAAATTCAGACATTATATCACAGGATATCAAACCGTTTTGCACATTGATCATGCTACAATTAGCTATTTAATGAACAAACCAGATGTAAATGCTCACATTATTAGATGGTTTCTCTTACTACAGTAGTTTGATTTGACCATTATTGATAAGCCTGGTAAAGAGAATGTTGTTGCTGACTTTTTGTCTAGAGTAAATTTGCCTACAGGTGAAGAAGGAATGGTGGATGATCAAATACCGGATGAACACATGTTTGCTATATCAGTACTCTCTCCATGGTTTGCTGATATAGCAAACTACTTGGTTTCACCACAATTCCCACCACGTCTATCCTCAAAAGAGAAGAGCAAGATAGTATGGAAAAGCGCCCTTTTCACCTGGATTGGAGGCAATCTCTTCAAACTCGGCCCAAATCAGATCTTGAGAAGATGTGTCAGGGAGGAGGAATTCTTTGACATCCTCCTGACCTGTCATGATAGGCCTTGTGGAGTTCATTTTGTACCAAAAAGAACTGCCTTCAAGATATTGCAAATAGGCTACTATTGGCCCTCTCTTCATTAGGATGTGAGTAGATACACGAGCTAGTGTGATCGGTGTCAGAGGATGGGGAAACTCACTCCAAAGGATGAAATGCCCATGCAACCTCAAGTGACC
The DNA here is from genome assembly GCA_031772625.1 of Pinus tabuliformis. Taxonomy (NCBI): domain Eukaryota; kingdom Viridiplantae; phylum Streptophyta; class Pinopsida; order Pinales; family Pinaceae; genus Pinus; species Pinus tabuliformis. The sequence continues at coordinate 1,020,522,320 of CM062813.1, read as the reverse complement.
TTTGAGCCATTTGAGAAGTGGGGCATGGACTTTGTGGGGCCTATCAACCCCCCTTCAAAGCAGAAGTAGTACATCATTGTGTGCACCGACTACCTGACAAAGTGCACATAGACAAAAGCAATCAAAGAAGCAACAGAAGAAAAAGTAGCTGAGTTTTTGAGAGAAAACATATTCTATAAGTTCAGGTATCGGAGAGAGTTAGTCACAGACCAAGGAAGTCAATTCACTTCCAGCCTAATTGAATACCTACTCACACATCATAAGATCAAGCACGGTACTTCCATTCCTTACCATCCACAAGCCAATGGGAAAGTGGAGGTCACTAACATAGCATTGGAAGGGATCCTAACCAAGGTAGTGAGAAGCAACAGAAAAGACTGGGTGGACAGATTAGTTGAGGCCACTTGGACCTACAACAAAACATGGAAGACCACCACCGGGTTCACACCCTATGAACTTGTCTATGGGAAGAAGACTTTACTATCAATAGAATTTGAATTCAATACCCTAAGGATGGTAGCTCAGCTAGACCTAGACCTCAGCCATGCATAGGAAGAGAGATTATTTCAGCTCAATGGATTGGATGAATATAGATTGCAAGCCCTTCTCCATACAGAGGTAGTTTAGCTTTAGAGAAAGATATGGCATGATAGAAATATCAAGGAGAAGAAATTCCAAGAGGGAGATTGGGCACTACTCTATGATTCAGGATACAAAGATTTCAAAGGCAAGCTGAGGACAAGATGGTTGGGACCCTACACTGTGGAGAAATGTAATGACAATGGTTCAATTCTAATCAGAACCATTGATGATGAAGCCATCCCCATGCTTGTCAATGGACATCGGTTGAAAGTCTACAAGAAACCCCTCTCCAAGCGAGAGTTTATTGAAGATTTGAATAAAATAGTGATGGTAGTGGAGCATGTCTTAGCTTGCACTTCACCCACTCAATGAAGAAAAAAATAAAAAAAATAAGGACTCTAGTGAAAACCTCCATGAGGTGCTTGAGTCCCATCATTGGGTTGAAAACCTCTTCTGAGGTGGCCCAGTGATGTCAAAAAAAAGAGGAAAAAGAATAAGATCCCTAGGTGAAAACCTCCCTTGGAGGTGCCCAGGGCAGGCAATTGAGGTGAAAACCTCTCTAAGGCACCCTAGTTGTTTAAAAAAAAAAAAAAATTTATTGCATTGCATGTTTTCAGGAGGACTACAGGGAGCAGAAGAAGGTGCCAAGGGAACCCTGACATTCATACTAGCACCCATCTCATCTTCTCCACACCTTCCTCCATCATTTTTGGCATCTCTTTCACCCCACTGCACCTTTTTCTTCCAAAACTGTGTTTTCTACAAGAGGCTCTGTGTTTTCTACAGGAGGTTCCTGTAGGAATTACAGAGAGCCAAAAGTGTCTACAGAAGGCAGTTTGAGGGACCAGGAGAGCTTCATGAGAAACTTGTCATCCCTCTTACCACCTTCCAGCCTCCTTGTCATCATTTCCAAGCCTACATCACACTCCAAGCATCATTTTTTCCCTATCCAAGAAAAAACACAGGAAAAACAGTTTTCCAACATTAAAAAAAAGGGAAAAGGCACCAATAACCTCACCTGAATCTTACCTGTTATCCCTCCATCATTCATGACACCTCTGGCATTATTCTCGAGCTCCAAGCATAGGGAAAAGCTAAAGTTTCCAGGGGAGAAGTAGCTACAGGAGCTCCTGTAGGAATTCCTATAGCAACTGATCCCATAGAAGTCCAGCACCAGCAACAAGAGAGTGCACACATGAAGGTTGAAAAGGCACATGAAGCTTAGCTCCAGCAAGAGAAGAACCTGCACAAGCACACAACCACACATCAGCCAGCAGAGACAACATGCATAAAGGGAAATGAAGGCATGTAGCAGAGAAAGCCACAACACCTCACAACAAATACACTCGGATCACAGGTAAGTAACTAAGTCACTCCTCTATTTTCATTTGTGTAATTGGGATTCATACGAAGGCGATGAGATGGTTGAGATTGAATGAGGGAAAGGTGGCCACCTTCATTTAGTTGACTCCACTTACCCGAGATGTCACCCACACGTGCGCATAGTCAACTCAAACACAAGATGCCAAGGACAGGTAGTGGGAGGAAGTGTGAACTTCCTTGAAATAATGAGGGATGATTATGAAGAGAGGCCATGATGACCAAGCAGGTGGGGACCAATGGTCTGAATAGGGCCAACATACACCTTGTCAGCTCAGCACTCATAACCGAAAATAGCCATAAAAAGCAATGAGCACTCCTCCTCGCACATTCTCACCACCTTTTCTTCATGTTCTTCTCGTAACTCAACCACAGCAGTCTTCTTGTTCCCCCACAGCCTCGTAACCACCATCCTCCATTGATTTCCTCCTATCTTTGCTCTCGGCGTTTTCTACAAGAGCACCTACAGGAAATCTACAGGACGGACAATAGGCTTCTACAAGAGGGGCCGTGAGTAATTTTGAAGTGAGAAAACACGATTTTTAGCACGAATTTCAATCTGGAGAGGTAGGGTTCATGCATGCCCCCTGTTAAATATCAATATATGAAAGAAGTGGTCTAAATTTTAGGATGAGATAAGTCTTTAGGAGGGCAGAAAATACATAAAATTTTTATGTTTATTTAAAAAACACAGTCTCCTCTATTTTTTTTAGTTATCTCAAAACTCTTTGTCTCCACCTCCATATTTGGGTTAAAAAAAGTACAGGTAGTATGACAGGAGGGTTTATGAGAAAGAAGCCCACTAACTCCACTAGGGTCCATGCACATCCTCAAATGGTGGACATATTCACAAGGGAAAACTGGATGAATTTCTTTGAGAAATTTAGAGGGTTTGATGATGAAATTGCCCAAGAACTTTCTCTCTCTGTGGCCCCTCACACAAGAACTCATGATACTCTCACCCTTAGAGGCCTCTCCATTGAAATAACCCCTGAATTCATCAGTAGGGTCACTACCCTTCCTCTTGGGCTGCACTGGAGTAAAGATGAGAAACCAATTGGCCAGGTTGCCAAGAAGAAATTTTTCCAAATAATGAAACCCCTGTTGAAGATAAAAATGGAATTAGAAGGGCTAGTATACCATATTCCTGGGATGAGGTTAGCTACCAAGTATTCAAATACATTTCCTGTGAGGGGAGGCACATCATTGTCTATAGATATCATTTCAAAATCCTCCATGACTTGAGGTATGGCATGGATACTCAAGCACCTCAAAAGCTCAATATCCCTTACTTTTTCCTTCAGTCCCTCATTGACTCTAGCACCAAGGTACAAGCAATAAATTCAGGGCAGTTAGCTCACCATGGCTTAATCAAGATCCTAGTAGAGGAAGCCCTTCATACCTTTACACTCCATATAGCATGGGAAGTTTTTCAAAATATGACAGCTGAGGATGACATAAAAGCATTAACCTATGATGTCAGTCCTACTAGTAGTGAGGAGGAAGAATAGAAAGGAGGAGAAGATGAAGCTAGTGGTGACATAGTAGAGCAAGAAAGGAAGGAGGAATGAAAATAAATAAAGGAGGGAAAAGTTGAAGAGACATAAAAAGAGACCGAAGAAGGAGAAAAAGAGGCAGAGAAGGCAGAGCAAGGAGAAGAGTCCCCTGAGACTTTGGAAAGAGAGGTAGAATCTACCCTCACTGCCCTCAGTACCAATCAAGCCAAAGTAGAAGAGGAAAAGATAGACCTCCATGTATTTCAGGTCAAAGAAAAGCACAACAATTAAAATACGCAAACCTCAGCCCTCTTCAAACGTTCTCATTACCATTGAAGATTCACCATCTGCCAAGCTGAAAGAATCTTCTTCCAAGACACCTATAACATATGAAAGGGGGACTCCAAGATCTTATACATGGAAGGGAAAGGCAGCACTACAGGACCCAAAACTAGACCTATAGGACGCTGAAACAGTCCTACAGGAGACACTGTCCAAACTATAGGAGACCCAAAAGCTTGAGGAAAGGATAGGAGGACAGCCAGAGGTGAAAGAGGAAGCACAAGGGCTACAAGAACTTTACCCCCAGCCTAGTCTGGCCTCCTATTACAATCTACTTGAGGGAGGCAGGATAATCCCATAGAAATTTTCAATTCCACTGATTTTCGAATTGGAGAAAGAATGAGTGAGAACACATAGGTGGATGCAGATAGCCAAATCCAACGTAGTTGAGGATGTTGTCCATATGGAAAACAAACTCAGGGAAATGGGCAGAGAATTGAGTGCTCTTAGAGACAGAGAATCCATCACAAGAATCCACCTTGAAAATGAGAATGAAATCCTAAGGATGCAATTGCAAGAGAAAGAGACTCAGCTAGCATACATGGCCAGCTTATCCATGGAAGCATTACAATGCAGAACACCAACCAAATCTTATGGCCTCTATCTGAAGGACCAATGGCTTCAATTCCAAATAAAGAATTTGGAAAAAAGAGGCATAATTCCCTTCCAATACTATAGGCAGTTCAAGGAGTTGTGTGACCAAAGCACCTCAAAGGATAAAGCAAAGATGGCAGAGTTATACCTACACAACATGGCCCTCACAGACATGAATGTGTGGGACCCCAATGCCAAGCTAGGGGACCTGCAATTAATGGCCATGGCATCATGGATGAACCACGAAGAATTGAGGGTAGCAAAAATGAAAATATTGATGATAAAAGAACAAAATGAGCCATTAATGATAAGAGCTGAGCCATCAGATCCTATGGCACTCATCAGCACACACAACTTGCTTGAAAATGACCCTCAAATTTCCCTAAATATCTAACCAATCAAGCACAAGCCATTGCACACTTTGAAGATATGCAAAGGCTACTTGGGGATGACTATGTGCATGCATTCATGAGAAGATGGAACACCTTACCTCACAGTTTGCAGATCAGGGAATACCATTCCCCCATGAGGCTAAAGGAGGCATTGAAAAGAGTGCCAATGTACAAGCGCTCCATGCAAAGGCTGAAGGTCACCTGGATTGGCCTCAAACTAAGTCCCCCACTCCTATTAGGAATGCTGGAAGGCAGAAGAGAAGAAGAAGAGGAGCAGTGGAAGGATATAGACAGAAAGGAAGGATTTTATGGAAAACATGAGTAGACCACATCAAAAGCTTGGGATGCTAGGGAGGCCACCAGGGCCATAAAATATGAGGAGATTTACTAGGTTTCTCAGAGGATGAGAAACACCTTCAGTAGGGGGAGATGATGAGCCTCATAAATGGATAATTATATGGGATCATTTTACCTCCTAACTTAGTCAAATCAACCATTCTCTTAGCTTATTGTATGATTTTCTGACTATATTTATGTTTATAGAGTGAGTTGAGTTAGTTATTATGCCATGTGATCTAACATGTATTTAATGTAGATTATTGATGGATTTTGAGGTCAAAGTCAAGGATCCAGTGCTCAAATGGTAGCAATAACTCGAAGTAGACAGAGGAGAAGACTTATAGGAGGGAATTCCCCTCATTTATTACTCCTCACTTCGAATTCCCCTTCATTCAGCTTGGAGTACAAGCAGCCGAATCATGCACTAGAAGGTAGCCGAGAAAATGGAGGATGATTCATAGTTATCTCGAGTTTTGGGAGCCAATCCTCCCTGATTTTAAGGAAGCTATTGGTAGCTTTATATGTATAAGTAGAGAGGCCTAGGGACTCACTAGGGTTAGATTTTTGCTTATGTAAACTCTGCTCAAATTTCAAGCTTATTATTTTGTGATAGTTTTATGTAATCTTGCTATTGTTTTGATAATGAAGATGGAATCCTTTTTGAGCTAGCACTGAGTTACCTCAGAGGGCTGAATCTCTTGGGTTATGGCCCAATCCAAGTAGCCAAGCTCCTCTTTACTTGTATTTGTATGCTCTACTTCTGTTTGTAGATTAATTTGCTATTAGATGTATTTTTCTTTTATGGTTAAGAATAGGTTGCTTTTGATTATTTAGTAGTTTTCTTCCATTTGTGATTTTTGTAGCAGGTTAAGAAATGTTTAGAAAAGATTCAAAGGCTAGAAACAATGCCTTGGCCTCTCTTCCTCCCTCTGGGACCATGATTTGAAGCAAAGACTCTCTTACTGCCCCTAAAACACAGATTTTCCTCATTCATAGGACTTCTAGTGTTTGCAGCTCTGTAGTATATTAATTATCCAGTTTTTCTTCATTTTACATCTCCTTTATCAAGTTCACTTCCTAATCTACAATAGTCCTTTTTCATTCTTTCCTTTCTTACAGCATTTCCCAGCATTTCCTTCTATGCATCATAGTTTAGGCCATTTTAATGCAAAACTCTGTTTTTCCTATAATGCATTCATTTCAATAGTTGCTTGATTTTCTTGGTTTCTATGCCGCAGATCTCTTCTAGCAGTAGGCCAAATTACCAGCAATCACACCCTCCATCTAGTCCATGCCCTATAGGTCTCCCAAGCCTCACCTCAATTCTACCCTAGTTTCCCTCATTTTTCATAGAACTTCTTCCTCTCTCCTTGAGCAAACCCAATCATGTTTTTCTCTCCTGGTGATTCATGGTAAACCTTAGGTGCCCTAACGTCTCATTCCAACCTTCATCCACCTTTTCCACCCACTCTCACAGCTTCAAAACAATGGAAATTTCTCTCGGCCTCCTCCTATAGGCCTCCTATAGTTTCCCTGTTTTCCTCCTGTAGTTACCCTATTTTCCTCCTGCAGTTTTTCCTGTAGGCTTTATTTTGAAGTCCGGGTGTGGGAAAAGCCTCTAGAAGGCCACCTAAGACCTCCTAGGACCCATCCACATCATCTTACATCCTCCCAAGATCCAAAACCACCCTTTAACGCCACCTGTTCACTGCCACATTCACACACAATAAATTAGATGCATGTCAAATTCACATAAAAACACATAAAAATCCACAAATATGTTTTTTTCTTATTTACTTCCAAAAATAGCATGGTTAGATGTTGTTTACTTTCTTGAGTAGGTAATGGCATTTCTTTCATCGTTTTCATAGTGTTTTGGCAAAAGTAGAATTAGCTTGTTAATTAGGGTTTACTAGGTTTTGCTTTGCATTCCAGTCTTTTTCCTTTCTGCAATTAGAATAGCATATGTAGAGTAATATTTATTTTCTTTCATCATACATAGAGCTTCTTCTACATTCTATAGAAGTTGGCTTGAGCTCCTAGTGATCTTGACCAAGTGACAACCTGCAGTGAGAACTAGTACTTGTGCATATAGCACCGACACTTCCAAGTTTGTTACAAACTACTAGGTTGATAAAAGTAAAGTTGGTAGCCCAGGAGTTGTAGCATTCTTGCTACAATACTGGTGCTCACCAGCACTAATGGACACAAGGGTATTTGAAGGGTGCCCGCGGCCTGGGCTAGTAGGAAAATTGAAGCCTCGCATCGGGGGTGCGACCACCTAATTATTTGTAGGAAGCACAGTCTCAACGCATCAAGCAGTTGAAAGATGGCACGAGACTATAAATGAGTCTACAGGAGAGCTGCATGGGAAGGAGGTTCCGCGCAGGGCCAGTATGTCACAAGGATCATGGTCGCACATAAGGGGCTGCATTGTTGTGCAGGTAGGCTGGGAGGTGACCGTTGATGTCACTGTTCATGACAAGAGGTCCAATTTAAGGCAGAAAGGAGCAGGAGGTGGGCCATTAAGACGGGAATTAAGAGCTAGGTTCAAGACAATTTGCTACCAAGAAGGTATTAATGACTCAGAAGTAGAGGAAATGGTCGCATTCAAATTCAAATGTTACTATAAAATCCCTTGGGGTAACCTCGAGGCAACACTTGGTTGTTTAAGATTTGAGCTAGTACAGAGCATTGAGCGCCAAGCTACCTTGCCACCCGTGAATATGTGACCGAACGGATCTAGGGTAGAAACAATGACAGCTGCGAGAACCAGAGTACGATTCGTGGAAGTTACCCTAGAGCCCCGTGTGACCCAGGAGGAGCCTGGAGAGGTGGAAACCACACCAGAGGTTCCAAATTCCTCATGCACATTGCGACCACAGAAAAAAAAAAAAAGTAGACAATGGGGCCAGCCTGGGTATCACCATAGAACCCACAATTCAGTAAATTGTCAATGGCAGAGAAGGGAAAAGTTGTCACCATTGAAACAGAGGAGGAGGAGGAAGATTTGCAAGCTCTGATCACCCAAATTGAAGCACAAGATGATGAGGCAGAGAATGTTTCCCAAGTACCTTCGATGATAAAGTTAGCCCCCTACATCCCCTCATGGAAAGGGACAGCGAAGATACCGAAGGACCTGGAGACCAAAAAGAGTGCACTCCAGACCCCACCTCTTCTGGATGAAATAAGGTTTGAAGGTCAGCCACTGGGATGGGTACCTAATATAAAGTTCAAAGACTAGGACCTCATAGATAGCGAGAATTTCCCACAGTTGGCCGTGGAAAAATTACTGCAACACAAATGGTTACGCTCCCTGGAGAAGGCTAGGTTACTCCATCTGTAGTGGATACCACATTACCACCACGCGCCCATCACAATTCTTGTCATCTGGCAGCCATTGTGTCTAGTACATGATGGGTATCTCTAGCTGGAGGAGCCGATTCCCATCACAACCGATTTAATTCACCAGATTCCTCGGCTGCCCATCAAAGGAAACAATCTCATAGCCATAGTAGGGAAGAGCACCGACTTGGCCCTCGCATAAGCTATGAAGGCAAACTATAAGCTTGAGAAGAGGAAGTGAGGGTATGTAATAGCGAGCATCAAGGACCAAGGGGTGCACATAGCCACCCAGCTACTGGCTAGCAAGCTCATGAGGAAATGTCGCGTAGACGGGGTGCCAGCATCTATAATTATGTTGGCAGAGCAATGTGCAGTTCCTCTACGATGAGTTTTTAACAAATTGTAAGGAGGCCTAGGAGTAGGGTAAGACCTTCCACTATGCATGGTTGCTCTTGTCCATCCTATTGGCTGCAGGGGAGCTACCAAAGGACAGCCAATTTCCAACCATTGAGAGAAACCTACCCGAAGCCGCGAGGTACACCTCGCTCTGGGCGACGAAAGACACGACGAGGGTTCGCGAGATCAAGGTGTTTTGGGTGTTCATGGAGGCAAGCATCCAAACATGGATCAACCATAGGTTGCGCTTGTCCCTGATAGTATATAACAGTTTGCAAAGCGCGGCCAAATTCAAGGTGGATATGCATAATCTATATATCTGGGCGTGAAAGGATCCAGCCCAAACGTGGGTGAAGCTTCCATTCATTGCAACAGACGATGTAATGGTGGCATGGTCTCCGAAGTGGTGCTCCAAACTTGGCAGAACTGGAAAAGATCGCAACACAGCAGTGGAAGAAGGAAACCAAGCTGTGCATCACGAAGTTGGCGAAGAGAAAACGCCAGGAACAGGAAGCGGCCATGCAGCAAAAGGTGGCTGACGCAGCAGTGACAATGCAGATGGCACAAACCACAACCGCGACCATCGAAGAGACTGAGGAAGGCAAGGAAATGTCCACGGAGCAGGACATATAGGGGGAGGCTGAGATAGAGGAACGCACGGACCCTACAACAAAATCGACCCAACTCAAGAGGCCACGCGTCTAGGAGAAGCCAACCACACAGAAGAAGACAAAGGCAACGAAGACCTCGGAGGGAGCCCTTCTTGACAATGGCGAACCAGTTCGCGATGTCACTAAGGATGCTCTTCAAGAATTAATGATGGAGTAGACATCTACGTTGGGGGAACTCAGAGCACAGTTGCAAGCATTACAGGTGCGACCCCTAGGAATGATGACACCGCACCTTGTGGAAGGTGCATCCAAAGCTGAGCAGTTGTTGCGCACCTGCATAACGAACACGTTGGTGTTACCAGAAGGCGCAGTCTTAGCAAAAGACAAAGGTGACATGAGGGACTTGGGGTTGAAGTTGGTCACCCTTCCCAGAGAAACACTGTACCAGCTGCAGGATGGGGTAACTACTGAGCTTTGCACGAGGGAGGGTCGTGCCCTCCAAGTCTTGAGTGAGCAGAATTTAAATCTTGAACAGCTCAGCCTATAGTGCGACAACGTGGTTGCACAAAACTAGGGATTAGAACAGGTCGTGGAGGAGGCCTGTAGCAGCATACTGGAGTTGGAAATGGAGGAGGCCTGTAGCAGCATATTGGATTTGGTCGTGGTGGTGGCACTCCCCACCACTGAAAAGATTCACCAACTAGCAACTGGAGTCCGCAAGACCCAGGAGGAGGTCGCAAAGGTTCAGTTGGAATTGAACTTGCATATTGCGGAGCTATGACTGAAGGCACAACCCTCTACACCCAAGGAAGTGAGAGAACAGTGCCACCATGCCATTCAATTGGGGTTGGAAGTGATAGAGCATGCCATACAAGTTTGCACAAGCTTGTTAGATTAGTCACTCTTCACTCTCACTTCACTGCAGGAAGACCCAACACTACAATAGTTAGAGACACAAACGCAGGAGTTGCAACAGGCCTATGACAATGTCTACGGGGTTGTGCAGATGATTTCCCTTACTTAGCGACTGGCCAAGATGAGGGAGGCCCGGGCTCTAAAGGAACAGGTATATGCCGCGCGGCAGAAAGAAGAAGTGCTTAAAGAACGCATCCAGCCTTGGCTCGAGGAAGCATTTATGGTCATTGCCAAGATCGAGGGAAATCTGGCACAAATGCAGGGCATATATGCACTCAGGCAAGGAATTGCACCTGAAAACGAAGCATCAGAGATACACGCACAATGGGCACAGTGGACAGTGGAAGAATGTGCTTCGGACGTAAGTGAAGTGCAGAGGTTGCTAGATGAACTTCACGTGAAGATCACCACACCATCCAAGTGACTCGGGAGGAGTCACGATGATTGTGTTGGGGGCATGTTGGGCAGCACATCCCCCTTTAGTAGGTTTTTGGGGCTTAAGGCCGAGTTTTGGTCAATGTAATGTAAAGACCCTGCAAAATGCGGGTGCGGAGCATGAGAGTCTAGGTTTGTCCTCCCTAAAATATTGTAATTTAATATAGAATGTTTCGGCCTACCCATGGTCCGCGAACCTTGGGAATGTATAAAAAGAGCGAGCCTTTAAGTGTAGAAGTCAACTTTTAGTCCTAATCATAAGTGTTATGGGTTTTTGAATAAGGAATTCGCTCTGAGTCTGTAAGTCTGAGTCTTGGGCTGTAGGAATAGGAAGAGGATCTGCAGCTATGTGCATGGAGGCCTGGTAGAGTCCACAGTTGTGTGCGTGGACCCCTGTAGCTGAGTGCACAAGGAAGAGTTGAGATTGTAACTGAACAAAGGTTTAATAATAGATAAGTGGATTTTGAGATATTGTGCATCTGCTAGTAGATCTGTGTGTTTATGCTTCTGTTATATTCTTATGCATCTCTTTACAGTTTATGATTGAGCTCACTTGTTATGAATGTTGAATGATTGATAATACTACTGGGCCCACAAAATTAAGTCAGATCTATAATAAAAACACAGTAAGGGTAAAGGATCTAGACAACGCCTCTTCGTTCTCTCTACCAGAGCTACACGAAGGTCGAATGGTTGCGTGGAATAGCACAAGCGCATAGGATCGGTTCGCGAACTTCCCAGACTACATCAAGACATCCCTAGGGTGTGGAAACCTGGTTCCAGCACCCTCCCATACTAACTCAGGTGAGACCTCAGTTAGCGCTCCGTAGACTATTGCTGAAAGAGCCAGTAGTTTCAGGATTTGTTTGGCTAAATAAATTTTGAACCTGGGTCAAGCCCCAACAAGCCAACATCAGTAGCCCAATCAATTGTAAGGAGTGCAGGGTATGGGTTACTATCATCCACATTTATATTACTTCAAAGTTAGCCAGTGCAGTCACACCTTTAATATCTACAATGACCCCTTGTAGCCGCCCCATGGGGATGATCTCCTATTGATTTGCCATCCTTAACTTAATCGAAGACCACTGCAGCACGAGTCTTCCCATCTATTCCCAAGTCTACTTCAGTAGGACGTTTGCTTCTAACGCCATATCCAAAATAACCTGATCCATCTCATACTCTCCTATCTGTGCAATCAGCCTCATCTCTCGCCCTGTCATTATCTTATGCTTACCGATATTTCGTACTACGCGTAGTTCTCCTAGGGTGTTTCCAGCACATCTATTTACAAGCTCCTGTAATCCCTTTACAGCCTTGCTATAGCGCAACAACTTCATACAAGTCTCTAGAAAGTTTGTAAGCATAGAAGGGTACAAATCCTAATTCGGTTTATCTGTCCTCCCTGAGGTGGAGGCCTCAGCGAAGCTCTTCTTTGCTTCCATGAACGTTTCGCATGCGCGCTCCAAATAGAATTCAACCTCCTTCACCGGAGCTTTTTGAACCCATGCGTTGTCTTCAGGTTGTTTCCCCTTATCATCCCCTGATGAAACTCCACTTCAGAGAACTATATTCACATGCAGATCCTCTTCACAAGGCTTAGACCTCATCATCTATAGGTTCTGAGTCGACTGAGGTGGTAGCGCCCCTTTGTTACATATCCTTGCTATCAGTGTAGGACAATCTTCTGTATCATGATCAAACAGAGTGCAATACATACACAACAGATGCGTTGGGTTAGTGTAATTGCAGGCATAGTGTCCTGGTCCTCCGCAATTGTAGCAAATCAGTTGTCCCCGACCTCTGCTAGGTCCTCCTCCGCCTCAGCCTCATCCACACCCCTAAAATCCCATTCACGCATTCTAGTCAGGGCGGCATGTTTCTGCTTGAACCCTGTAGGTGGGTGTTTTGTCCATCATCAATTCATAACTTCTGCAGTTGTGCTCATCATGCCCTACCAACCTACAAAAGTTGCAGAATAGTTGTTGCGGTGTTTGTACGAACTTCTCCAACAAATGATAGATATCTGTCACATCTTTTCCTGCTACCTGACATATAGCACACCACAATGTAGTCCCCACACTCAATCCTACTTGAACTTCCGGCCTCAACGGCATCTGTCCTCCTCCTGCGATGTAGTTCACAAAGACTGGGCAATGGTCTTTGTCATGCCCCTTACCCTTGCATTTCAGGCACCATGCCTCCTCACACATCTCTGGTTGAACTGTTCTATCCTGCTTCAAACTTTTCATCTCAAGGCATAGATTTTTCAATTGTTCATGGATCTGCTGAACCCCTAGATTTGGATCTTGCATCGGTGTTTCATGTAGTCTCATTGCAATCTCCAAGGTTTCTTCATGAGTCGTTATATTCTGTTGTGACAACGCAACCTTTATGTGTAGTAGGCACAAAGCCACGAATCACTTACGATGTTGTCCGTCTGTCAAGTTCATATTAGCTTCATGGATCTAACACTTCAACCTCTGATCTAATTCCCAAGGTGTCTCACCTGGCATCATCGTGATTTCTTTGAACACCACAATCGATTGCACCTCAGATTTAGGCCTACTGAATTCTTTGTTCAACGTGGTCTGGATGTCCGCCACTCCATCATTTGGGTTATCATTAGAGTACTTAATATATTAGGTTAGAATGTGATCCTGCAGAGCACTAACTAGTGTCTCCTTCTTCATGTTATCATCTGTAACTCCCTCAACTTCCCATTCAACTTTTATGAGGAACTAGAACTGGTTCAGGTCGTCATTTCCCAAGCCTTTAAACAAAGGAAACTTTACTGAATGTGCCATACTAAACTGCAATGGGGGTGGTGGTGGTATGGTTGAAGTTGCAAGTGAAGGTGGTGAAGTTGGAGGTGGTGTGGGTGGAGGTGGCAATCGCGAGAATCCTTGTCTTATCAACTGAATTTCATTTCGTGGAGAAGCCTGCACTACTCCCTCTTCATCACCTTGTGGAGGTGAAATTAATGGATTATATTGAAGACCCTTTCTTCCTTCATTCGTATAAGTCTTTCTGCTTTGCATAGCTCTAAACACCAAGGTAGCTACATAACCCATTTTCGGCACAATAACATCTTAATTCAGGTATTCACTGCTCTGCCTCGTTATAGCTGACTTAGGTATCGACCGCGAATTCAACCACAAATCCTCTTATGACGCGATTGAGCTAATGATCGACAGCACGGGTTATCTTATCCTTAGAAGCTTCCAATCTCTATACTAACTTCGGGGTCCAAACAATAGTATCGTCAAGTCTCCACCATCCTTGGCTATCTGCTAGCTTCGTGATCCACTCATATAGCTCAACTACAAAGGAACAAAAAAAGATCTTATGTATTTCTATATATAGGTACCTATCCAGCCACTGTTCCTTTGTCAGTCACGGAGTTTTATTCCTCTACGTCGTGAATTCGAGGATCTTCCTATCCAACCCATCTTCGATGTCTTTCTTAGTTGGATTCCAGTGATACGACATCACACATCTCTTATGCAGATTCCGATCCTGGCAACGGAACCATTTGTTGGCTTGGTGGGGCCTGACCTGAGTTCTGCGTTAGTTAGCCAAAAAAATCCCTACACTATTGGCCCTTTTGGCATCATCCCAAGGAGCGCGAACCTAAGTCTCACCCAAAGTAGTAAGGGGGGATGCTAGAACCAAGTTTCCGTATCCTGAGATGGTCGTGATGTTGGTTTATTCCTCCTATTCCTAATTTTGCACAGGTCATTAATTTCTAGGGCTCTGCCTGCCTAGCCCTTTATTCTACCCTTCAGTACCTCCGTGAATGGATACAATTGGCCTTCGCACAGCCTTAACCTACAGTTCAGGTACTTTCGTGTTGCTAAAGTAGCGTATGGAACAAGTTTCCAATTTATCCTTAAGTGTCTTACTTATCTTATTAAACAACCACAATTAGCACCACGTAAATAGATACCCTTAATTGCAAGCAATTATCCAATGAAATTACATACATTCGCGCATCACATAAGCATTATAAATGAAATTCACACACAATATGACAAGATTAATTAACAGGACATAAAGACAAATAATATGTAAAATGCTTCTCTTTATTGATATCTTCAAATGATTATAGACTCCATCCACCCTACGCACATAGCTGCATGGGTCTGCCCACTCAGTTGCGGACTTCTACCTTAAGCCTCTGCGCACTCAACTGCAGAGCCTCTACCTACGCTACGACCCGAAACTTAGACTTATTTTCTTATTCTCAAGACTTCATCTACCATTATGACTTGTTAAAACTACTTAGAGCTTACTTACTTAGCTATTTTTATACAATCCCATGGTCCGTGGACCATAGGTAGATCTTTTACAGCCGACTTTACTTTACAAAATAAGGGCATACAACCCTTTATGACTCATGACACCTCCACGCTCCGCAATCACAAAATTCAAAGACTTTACAACTTCATTACAAAATTTGACCCAAAACATGGGATTTTAACCCCAAAACTATCTTTAGGGATCCCGTTCCGAATAGAGACCGTGGCCTAACTATTTCCCAACTGAAAAAAAAAAAAAAAAAATATATATATATATATATATATATTGGGGTCATATAAATATAACTCATGGGGAAGGCCCAAGGGGAGAGAAAGATAGGATATTGACATTATATCCAACTTGTCCCTAATCAAGTCTGATTTATCCCTATGCCTCCTGCACTCCCAGCTATAGGGAACCCCTATTTCCTCATTGTGATGTCCATCTCCTTTATATGGCATCCATTTGTATGCGTTTGAAAGAGGATTGTTGAGGCTTGGGATGGATGGATCTAGAGTAAGGTTTCACTTGGATTCATGGATGAATCAGGTTGTATTACTCCACATTCTTTTGCAGTCATCAATAAATAAGCCATGTCTTGTTCCTGATGTTAAGATCTTAATTCTTTAATTCATGTTTTAATTTAAATGATGTATGATTTCATGTTTTATACTTATATGCTTATATGACCTAACACTTATATCATGAACATGCTTTCAACTACTACTGGTGTATATGATTTTCTTGAATGAGTTGCAATTTTTGAAGCATTGGAGGAAGCAAAGGGTTTGCACCCTACGAAACAACCTCAAACATACGACCTTCAGGTAATAATTCTTCTTCCTACTTCAGTAGTTTAAGTATTAAGGCTGCTTCTTTGTTTTCTTCTTGTTGGTGTATGCCCTCTGCTCTGTTGGGGTGATCAACATACCCTAGGGTGTATTATTCTTGCAATAGCTACGAACTTCATCTTTGAATATATCTTTTCAAGATTTGGGTGTCCAAAGATCTTGATGAGAAACTGAGGATTATACTTCCTACACAACACTAATGAAGCATTGAAAGAAGAGTTTCAGGTACATCACCAAAAGAGCATGCCTTATCACCCTCAAGCAAATGGAGCAGTTGAGGCTTTCAACAAAAAAAAAATGAATGCTCTGACTAAAGTATATAATGTCGATAGAAATGATTCGGATGTGTTAGAGCCTAAATATACCTCAGGCTGAGAAAGGTAGGATCTAGGATAACATCAAACCACGCTTAACTTGGTAGCTAGCCCTACCAGGTCGGGAGAGGGCTCTCTCCTTGTCAATCTCAGCAAAATATGATCAATGAGGGCTTGAGATGACTGATGTGAATACTGATATTAGGCTAGGTATGTGTGAAAAGGTGTTTGATTGAAATTTATGATATTTTGTTGGCTCAAATGTGAAAGGCAGATTTGGCCCTGGGGAATGAGGCTCAGTTTTGCAGAGATCTCTATGGGGCAAGGTAGGCAAGTGATTTGGTACTTCAAATTGAATGAGATGGAGATGTTTTAGATAGATGAGGAGTTGAAAAGGGCATGAAGAGCTCAGGGATCCTTTTCAATCAGTTGAAAACATAGATAACTAAGCAAACCCTAGGTAGAGCACTGCAAATTTAATGGATTCTACCTTTGTCCTTATTTGTTTTAGTTAAGAAGAAACAAGAGAGATAATGGCATAAATAAACACATATAAACTTACAATTTACATAAGGAAACACAATACCAAAGAAAGATGCCACATGAATCCCATAAAGTGCTGCAAACCCTAGTCTATTCCTTAGCCAAAACTACTGAGATGAGTATACAATGAAGCTCCAAACTTTCTCAAAAGTCCAACCATGCTAATGACTGAAAAATTACAAGACATATGCAACCAAAAACTCATCCTATCCTCTATGGGTCGAGCTCATAATATTAGGAGCTATTCCAACAAAATCTAAACTGAGAACTAAAAAGTAGGTAGTGGAACAGCTTGCCTCTAAAAACTAGGAAACTAATTCATTCAATTGCAAACTACCCTTTGATGGATGAATCTACCTCTATGAGTGAAAATTTAGCATAATTACATCAAAATCCATCATGTCACATTAAATTACATCATGATTTTGACAATTAGAAGGAAAAAAAGTTAAACTGTGGAAAACTAGGCGAAAAACAGAGTATTTTTGGTCAAACTGAGCAAAATTCCTCCAATGCGCTGTGCTGATTTCCCTATGCATAGCGCCTTTTTGCAGCTGATTTTGGAGGCCTTCTGGGTGTCCAAATTTTCTCCAAGTGGTCTTTTTGGAAAGTTTTGCATATCTAATTTCTAGAACAACTGGAATTTTTGAATTTGGTCTCCATTTGCCCCTCCAAAACTAAGTTCTCCCAAGACTGCTTCCTGTGTGTCAAAAAAGGGGTAGAAATGTCATTTTTGGGGTGTTTTTGACCTTTTTGGAAGCCCAAAACCTGTCAAAATTTCTTGGCCATTTGTGAGCATGCATATTTTTTCATGAAAAATCCAAATATGTTGAGTTTTCCTCAAAATGATTCCTCCATCAAAAGCGAGCGCCAGGTGGCGCAGCGCATTGGGCAGAAAACTCTATTTTTTAAGGCAAAATTTCCAAAATTACAAAAAGTGTCCCAAATTTTTTGAAATTTGGGCTGAGTGTCCTCCATTAAGTGTTATTCTAGGCCAAGGAAGCCTCAGCCAAGATCTGAATTTTATCTTGTTCTTTTTGCCTCCTCGATGTCTTCTTCAACTTGGCCTTCAAGTTCCTCATTCTTACCTTGCACACTTTATTTCTCGCCAAGTAATGATATGCCATGTTCCTCAACATGTTTTTCTCACTGTTGGCCTTCTCTAGCATCCTTTCTAGGTGCATGTTTGTTCTCTCAAGCCAAGATTCATGATCAGCTTGAATTTCTTGCTCAAGTGTGGTCAATTTGATTTTCCTCTTCTTGGCAGCTTGCCATTTTGCCTTCATGTTTTGGACCTCCATGATGATTTGTTGATCTTCTAGTTGTTTGTTCCTCTACTCCAAATAGTTAATTATCCACTGGGCTCTTTCAAGATTGAGAGATAAATGATGAATGTCATCTTGCTGCTCCCGAATGACTTCTTTGAACTTTGAGCTTTGTGAGTCCAAATCTGTGTCATTATCCTGAATGAGGATGAAATCTGCCTCTTGACCTCCTGGAGGTCCCTCATCATGCAAGGGCTTCTTACCCTTGTCCTGTACCTACTCTACTGATGGCGAAAACGAGACCCCTTCCACCCCGGGTGGAGATAGTACTCGTTTGGTTGCTGCTGCAACTCGGCAAGTGAAGTGGGCTCCTCTCGGTTATGTTTTCCACTTTTACGAGGCCTCCTTGGTGCATGAATTTCTCTAGAAGAATCATTGATTGTCTCCTCATCTCGGTCATAGGAAAGATCAGATTCCATGTTTGCCAATGTTTGAGTTTTCTTGATGAGTATGAAGAGATTTATGGTGTCTTTAGATTTTTGCTGTCAAGGATGAGAATGTATGAGGGACTGTGAAGGAAATGTGTATGAGGGGTTTTGGGAATATTGTTGTCAAGTTTCTAGGGAATAGAAAGGTTTAGGGAATAGTATTTAGAGTTTGGGAATAGCAATTAGGGTTTTGGGATATTTGACTAGGGTTTGGGATAGCAATTAGGGTTTTAGGATTAGTAGTTTTAGGGATATGGGGATTAGGGAGTGGGTAAATAAGAATGAAAAGGGAGGGAGATTAATATGAGTGAACAACAAAACTGCAATTTTCAAACCCTAAGCAATTTTCTCAACACAACTTTGCAAGGAACTAGCGTTTTGTTTTTAACCTGTTGAAACACCATAAACACTGATGGAAACTCATACATTGGCAATATGGAGGTGTTAACTTACTTGTGGAATGAAGAATTTTCAATTTGGAGGAATATTTGAATGGATTTCAGGCTTTGTAGCCCAATGCGCCGCACCATCTCAATGCGTCGCACCAGTTCATTTTTTACACTGCAGAGGGTTGCCCAATGCGCCGCGCGATCTCAATGCGTATCGCCTTTTTGAATGAGACTTTTGGAGGCCTTCGCAGTCTCCATATTAGGTGTGGGATATCTCATTGGAAATCGTATTGAGTCTACTTTTCAACCCAACTTGAATTTTTCAATTTGGAGTTCATTTTCCTTGTCAAAAATCAAATCTCCCAAGACTGGTCAAAATGTGCAAAATGAGGCTACCTCAAGGCAGAGTGTTGTTGAAGTCAACTTTTGAAGGTTTTCCTCAACTCCAAATTGAGATCATGATAGCTCATTGGAAATATATGTGTCTCTAGTTATCATTTGACTCATCAAAAAAGTCATTTGGGCAACCAAGCTAGGAGAAAAGTTGATTTTCCCAAGGTCACTTCAGAGGTGCATCAATTCTCCTGAGGCAACTGTATTTTTGACATTTCTCTAAAACCATGACACTTGTGTAAAAAGTGAAGGAGGTTTTTCTCCATTGTATATTGTGGAAAAAAACCTCTCTAATGTTTCCCAAATTCATCTTTTCTTTCTCAAAATAATCATTGGAGTAAAACCTATCCCGATGTGTGGAACAAGAGATTTGTCGAAATGAAGCGAAATGAAGGGGATAAGGGGCTTCTAAATTCTTGAGAAAATTTTTGGAAGTAGGGAGGGATGTTAGGAAGCAGGGGAAAGTGGAATTTCAAATATTGAGTGAGGGGAAGGGGTCCAAAAGGGAAAAACATAGGCCTAGCCTAGAAAATTGCCAAGTTGTAACAAGAAACTAGGGTTTGTGCGAAAATGAGGAATTTGAGGGATATCAGTGATGGGAAGTGTTTAATAAGGTACATTAAGAATAGTGGAAGGTGTATGAACATCAAGATACAAGTTTTTTTGATGATTTGACCATCCAAGAGAAATTACCTTCAAAACCCTAGGAGAGGGAAATGAACCTTACCTAGGCACAGCTGAAGCATGAACAAGGTGTAAAATGACCCATTGGAACCTGACATGATGATGAAAACCTTCTGAATGATGGTACACTCAGCTGAATGGTGACATGGACTGAAATTTGGATAACTTTGACAGGAGTAAAAGAAAACCCTAGCCCTAATACTTAGTGACCAAATTTTGCTTGAAGACTCACTGAAATGACAAAATTTGACCTCGACACCTTAAAATCACTTTGTAAGAGTATGTTTGATCACTGGAGGAAGGCTGCAAAGACTGACACTAACAGGATGTGTGCATACAAGCAGTTTTATGGGTATACAAGACTACCTAGAAGAAGCTGATAGGACATACTCTGTTTAGATTGGTTTATGGAAAGGAAGTTGTAATGCCTATGGAATAAATAATACTGAGTCTTAGATTGCCGCAATCAAGGACATGGTGGATAGGAACATTATGGAGGAGAGATTGGAACAACTCCTCACACTCGAGGAAGATTTCTTTATTGCAGATTTCACCAACAAGTGCATAAAGCCAGGGAAAAGGCCTAGCATGACTAACATATTAAGCAGAAAACTTTTAAGAATGGAGACTTGGTTATGTTGTATGATAGTGAGTTCACATGGTTCCCTAGAAAATTCAAATGCATTGGTTAGGACCATACATTGTTATAGATAGCTCAGATGGTGGCGTAGTTCAGCTCACGAAGCTCAATGGAAAATTCTTTCCTAAGCGAGTAAATGGTAGTAGGTTGAAAATGTATAGGGACAATTTCATCCCTGGGACTGTGGAAAGACTATATGAACGAAGAAAAGTCTTAGTGCTACAGGAAGTTGGAAGGAAGCATGAGACTTTAAGCTACTCTACCAAAGAAGGACTTCATCGACGAGGACGTGTTGCATGGTATTCAGGAGGATCGTGCAAATAGAGGAAGGTATGACAAAGAAGGAGTAACTGCAATGTAGGTGATGAGTGCCAGTATTACAGTAAGGATGTTGCAACTCATGGGCTACCAGCTTTACTTATCAACCGGGGTTCGTACAAACTTGGAGGTGACAGTGGTGTATGCACAAGTAAAAGTGATGGTTTTGTCTGTTGTCACTGTTCAATTGGCAAGAGACCATTGGGGTTCCAAGCCAGACTTCTATATAGTTATAAGAAGCTTGATTCTTTGATGGAAGAAAGGAAAATCTACTCTACGAGAGTTACTCTACTGCAATAATGGAGAAAGCCAACATGTAATGCTAAACCACACCATACCCTAATTAACCATTTAAGAAGCTATGCTAAGCATAAATACTAAATCAACAATAAACAAATGCTACTATATAAGTTGCAGAAGTAAGAAGCATCAAAAAATACTAATGTGCAGGTAAAGAAACTAAACTAAATCTGTTTTCACTTTTTTGGTCTTTTATGCAAAATCAAGTATGCAAACTAATTGTTCTTGTGGATGTGACAGGTGGATTGAAGGTGTTTTAGGATGGATAGAATGTTTATGAGGTGGTTGGATGGTGTTGAGGGGTCCTAGAAGGATTTTTGTGACTTCCTAGAGGTTTTCCCTCAATTCAGCCTCAAAATAGGTCGTTTCAGGAAAACCTACATGATGTACTAGAAACTTGCAGGATGATCCTGTAGGAATTACAGCAAACCTACAAGATACAGCCAAGAGATAAATGTGAGGTGTTGGAGGTGTTGGGAGGCCTAGAAAATGTGTGTGATAGGTGGAATGGAGTGTTATAAGGTCTAGGAGCACTCAGGAGTCAATATCCAAGATAAGAGATGGCAAGATTCGCTCAATGTGTTTGGGAGAATTTTAATGAAAAATGATGAAAAACTAGTGAGGGTGATGGTGAAAGCAAGGGATAGCTAAGGTGGATGAAGTGGAAGGTGGCTACTAGCTATGAAGTCTTGGTCTCCTCCTGAAGCACCTGCTCTACATAAAACATGTGTGTCTTCCAAAAAGTTATGCAACAAGATACATTTTTATAAACTAGAAAAGCAGATTAATGAATCAACTGCCTATATTATGCATGAAGAAAGTTGCTGAAGTAAATGAAAGCATGAGTGATATCTATTATGGAAATGGAGATGGAAAAGATGACAATGAAATCTACCTTGCAACATTAACCAAATATTGAATGAAAGACAACAAACTCCAAAGCTCATAAAAGAACTAGAAATATGTGTTTTTGGGGCTACTTAAAGGTCCCTTCATCAATTCATGGTCGCAAAGGGAGAAAGCGAGGCCGAGAAACCTACTAACAACCTTGTGGTTGTCCTTTTTCTCTTTACTAACCTGCTACTTGAATTAAAGAACAAATGGAAGCAAACTATCACACAACCAATCTAATCTACATTACTTGTAATGGAAATGCATCTAGTAAGCAAATTAACAATTAAGGTATGAATCTACAGTAAACATACATGTACAATCAAGAGGAGCCTTAGCTGCTAGGGTTGGTCCCTAACCCAAGAGCTTCAACCCTCTAAGTTAATTCAATGTTGGCTCAAAACAAAACTCATTCTTATTACCAAAACAACAAATTACATCAAAAGAACTTTCACAAGTCTTGCAGCTCGAAAATAGAGTAGAGTTTTACAATAAAAATTCTGAATCCTATTGAGGTCCTAGGCCTCTCTACTTACACATCTGAAGTCTCCAGCGACTTCTTTAAAATTAGGGAGGATAGGCTCCCAAACTCAAGAAAAACTGGTTCTTTGTCTCTTACTTGCTCCACTGCCTTCTAATCCTCATGATTTGGTTGTTTGCACTCTGAGCTGATGGAGGAATATTCGAATGGAGTGGTAGTAAATGAGGAGGATTTACCTCCTATAATCCCTCTCCCTTCTCCCATTCACGTTTTTACCTTGGTCTTTTCCAAATTTCCTTTATTTTCTCCTTTAATCCTGCATTAAATGCACATTAGACCATAAAGAAAAATATGCAACTCTAACTCACCTCATAAACAAAATGTAATCAAAAGCATGCAATAAGCTATGAAAATAGTTGGTTTGACTAAGCTAGGAGGTGAATTAAGGCCCATATAATTACCCAGTGATGAGGCTCATCATCACCCCCCTATTGAAAGCATTTCGTATCCTTTGAGAAACTTAGTCAATATCCATATACTTCATGGCTCTAGTAGCGTCTCTGAAATCTCATGTCTCTATTGTGGTCTCCTCTTCTTGTTCATAGAAGCCTGATTTCTTTTCTACTTCTTCCCACTGCCTCTTTTCTTCTTCTTCTTTTCTCCCTTATAGCATCCCTAAGAGTAGTGGTGGACTGAGTTTTAGGCCTATCTAATTGAACTTCAACCTTTGCATAGATTACTTATACATAGGTGTCCTATTGAGTGCCTCTCTCAACCTTTGAGGGGAGTGATATTCTCTTATCTTTAAACTATATGGCAGGGTGTTCCATCTCCTTGGGAAAGCATGTATACTATCATCTCCTAGCAACCTAAACATGTCCTCAAAATGTGAAATTTCTTGCTCTTGGGAAGCAATATATCTAGGTGCCAGTTGAGGATCATTTGCAATCAAATTATGGGCACTGATGAGGGCCATGGGATTTGATTGTTTAGCTCTGATCAGAAGAGGTTTAGTTTTCTCTCTTGCCAATATCCTTTTCATGTCTGTAGCTCTTGACTCCTCATGGTTCATCAATGATACCAAAGCCATTAATTGTACATCTCCTAGCTTAGCATTAGTGTCCCATACATTCATGTCTATGAGGGCCATGTTGTGCAAATAAAACTCAGCCATTTTGGCCCTATCCTCTAGTGTACTTTGATCGCTAAGATCAATAAATTGCCTATAGTCCTGAAATGGCATGGTTCCTCTCTATGCTAGGGTATTAATCCAAAACTACAGCCATTTTTCTTTGAGGTAGAGAGCATAGGATCTAGCTGGAATCCTACATTGGATTACTTCCAAGGAGAGGCTGGCCATACATGCCAATTGATTCTCTCTTTCCTGCAGTTGTCCCCTCAGCCATGCATTTTCTGTCTCTAGTTGATTTCTCATTATAGATTCTCTATCCCTCAAGCCACTTAGATCTCTACCCATTTCTTTGATTTTATATTCCATGTGCCCAATATCTTCCACCCCCTTTGATTTGGTGATCTGCATCCATCAGTGAGTTCTGGCCCTCTCCTTCTCAAGCTCGAAGAATAGGGATAGAAAATTTCTAACGTATGACCCTGCCTCCTTCAATAAACTGGTAATAGGAGTCCAGGTTAGGTTGGGGGCTGGGTTCTTTTGTCTCTGGGTCCTCCTCTTTAGTTTTTTGCTGCTCCTCTACCTTCCTTTCCAATTTGTGTGCCTCCTATAGATTCAGCAGAGTATCTTGTAGGACTATTTCTGCTTCCTGTAGATTTTGTTGTGTGTCCTATAGGATTGCCTTTCCCTTTCTAGTAGTAGGGCTCCTCGCATAGGTGATAGGGAACTTAGGGGAAGGAATTTTTCCTTTTGTGTAGGGGAATATTCAATCACAATAGGAATTTTTGTTGATGTTTGTGGCTTCCCCTATCTTATTCTTGTGCTCTTTCTTGTCCTAAAATATAATGGGGTCTGCCTCTGCCTTTTTCCTTTTTGCTTGATTGGGGTGCTGAGAGCAGTGAGGGAAACTACTTCCTCTCTCTCAATGGCTTCTGGAGACACCCTAGGTGACTCCTCCTTGTTCTTTGTCCCCTCTGTTCCATTGTCTTCTTCCTCTATTTCCTTCATGTCTTCTTCTTCTTGTAGATCTTCATCATCTCTATCAGTTTCCTCCTTAATTTCCTCCTTTGTTTCTTCATCATCCTCCTTCTCTTCTCCCTCTTCTTCATCATCTTCATCATGTTCCTCTATGCTAGCTTCTTCTTCATCCATCTCATCCTTATCTCCTTCTGTATCTTCTTCTTCCTGTTCTACTTCACTGACACTGTAGCATAAAAACTGTGTTAAAGCATGGAGGACTGATAGTTTGTAAGCTTGAATGTTAAAATACACAGAAGGTATTTAAAAATAATAATTTATTATTATATAAAATGTATAAGATGATTTGAATGTACAATGAGAACCCTGCTTTTATACTTCAACAGGTGACCCTTCGTGAATGGGCATGTCTTTTAGACATGCCTTTTCACTTAATTTAATGACTAATTAACCTAAATAATATTTTAATTATTTAATATTTATATTTATTTTATTTAGCTAATTGTTATGAATTATATTCATAACATAGCCTCTCCCTTCAGAAGCTTTGTCCTCAAAGCTTTAATACTAGGGTTTTCTTCACTTAGTCGCTATCAATGTATACAACTTGGTCATTGATTCGTCATGTAGCTTATCAGCGCTACTTCCTTGGATTTATATTTATATATATATATATATATATATATATATATATATATATATATAGATATAGAAAATAATTTTTTTTTTTTTTAATTTAATAACTCAATTTTTTTAATATATATATATATATATATATATATATATATATATATATATATATATATATATATAAATAAATAATATTTTTTATTTATTTTTAATAAAATTAATTAATTAATTAGAAACTATATATTAATTCTAATATAACATATAATTATATATATAGTTTCATTTTTTGTTTCTTGTTAAGAGATTTATATATATGTGAGGTACGACGTATGACGGTTGACAGAGACCGGTTGCAATGTTTGACTGAAAAATGCATCAGACGGTTTTGCATAATTGCCTCGGT
Organism: Pinus tabuliformis; assembly: GCA_031772625.1. Lineage (NCBI taxonomy): Eukaryota > Viridiplantae > Streptophyta > Pinopsida > Pinales > Pinaceae > Pinus > Pinus tabuliformis. The sequence goes on along the minus strand of CM062813.1, from coordinate 1,020,496,494 downwards.
TGATCGAACTCTTTTGGTGCCCGATGTGAATAGAGCCACCATTTGAACTGAAGTCATTGGAGCCGCGGGACAAGTCGGAATGGGTTCAGACAGGAGCAATGCAGATAGCGAATTGGTGTTGGCTGAGAACGCGATGTTGGCATCATTGAAACTCCGGGATATTCTGCGGGAGTTATAATCTGCAGAAGAAACTCATAATAAGAGCCTTCCATGTTATTACCTTCCTTTTTCAGAGTCTTTAGTTCCTCCAATGCTAACTCCCACACCAAAGCAAGCGATGGAGGGATAGTCAGCGTGGATATGAAGAAAACCCAATCCCCCAATCGTATTATTCCCAAACTCCAATCATCAAAAGGATATGACACTCGCTTTACATCTTCCAAATTCAAAAACACAGTCTGTCTGCTACGTTTTTTCCCCAACTTTGCTTCTGTTTGTTCATCAACCTTACACTTGTTACCAAGACAAGATGCAAACTTTGATTCATCTTTCCCCTTCACTCCTTTTGTCTTATTCAACACACTCAACCAAAATAACTTAAATTGACTTTTTAGTTAGAGACTACCTGGAGGTGCCTCCCCTTTCACATCATCCAACCCATCATTGGTCACATTTTTTTTGCAATCATCCTCATAGCTTTTGTCACTGCTTGAAAGCTTAGTGTTGACATGAATGTCATCAGGCTTACCAACATTTGTTGACTCTTCGATTTGATGTCATTATCTAGTTCCTTGCTGTTGTTGGAATCCATCATAGATTTCTTGTCTACTTCTATCTTTACTGTATTTACATCAAAACCTCCCTTAAAAATGCTAGAATCATTTATGCATTTTTCCACTGCCTCCTTGGCCTTTGACTCCACAAAAGGCCTATTGTTACTGGTTCCAGCATCATTACCTACCCAAGAATCTACTTCAGTTTTGCCAGAAGGTTCAATTTTATCGTCTTTATCTGACCACTCTCCCTTTCTCTATCATTCGCTTGTTCATTTCTAGGTTCACTATTTGATTTTACAATAGCAGTTTTGAGCTGGAATTGTGCAATATTTTATGAAGAAACCCCAGGATCATTACTCATAACAGATGCTACATGCTTATGTTCATCCTCTGTAGATTCTGACTCTGCATAACGTGAAGAATTATTCAACGCTACACTGTCTTGGCTGCTTAGCACTTTTGACCGGCCACTGCAATTAACAGTGGAGTTTTGCGCCATTTGCTCTTGAACATTTTGCACTTCCTTGGATCTTACAAATGGCTAGGATGATGGCTGAACTTGAGCCTAAAATGGCACATTGTGCGGCGAACTACGTTCAAAGGCCCGCATGATTATATCGTATGCCATGGCTCTAATACCACTGTAGCATAAAAACTATGCTAAAGCACGAAGGACTGATAGCTTGTAAGCTTGAATGTTAAAATACACAGAAGGTATTTAAAAATAATAATTTATTATTATATAAAATGTATAAGATGATTTGAATGTACAATGAGGACCCTGCTTTTATACTTCAGCAAGTGACCCTTCGTGAATGGGCATGTCTTTTAGACATGCCTTTTCACTTAATTTAATGACTAATTTACCTAAATAATATTTTAATTATTTAATATTTATATTTATTTTATTTAGCTAATTGTTATGAATTATATTCATAACAGACAATAGGACTAACATCATAAGTGAGAGCTTTGATGTCATCCTCTGCTACCATGTCTCTAAAAATTGTCCATGTTATAGCAGTTCTAAGGTTTTGGAGGGCATCTTCTATGAGTATCCTAATCAACCCATGGTGAGCTAACTATTGGGAATTTCCCTCCACTTTGATGCTTGAGTCTATGAGTGATTGAAGCAAGAAGTATGGTATGCTGAGCCTTTGGTGAGGGGGTGTTTCTACTCCAAATCTTAATTCTTCAAGGATCTTGAAATGATAGCCATAGACAACACTATACCTACCCTCACATGAGATGTATTTGATTAATTGGTATCCTACCTCATTCCATGGATATGCCATACTTTCCCTCCTTACTCCATTTTTTTCCTTAGTGGGTTCCTCACCTTCTAAAAAGAATTTTCTTTTGGCAACCTGGCTATCTCCTTTGTCTTCTTTCCTCCATGGTATTCCTAGGGGAAGTGTGGTGACTCTGCTGATGAGCTCAAGGGTGAGATCTATAGTGAGGCCCCTTATTACAACAGTGGCATGGATTCTGGTGTGTGGAGTGAGGGAGAGAGAAAATTCTTGAGCCACCTCATCATCATACCCTCTGAATTTTTCGAAAAACCCCATCCAATTATACCTTGTGAAGATTTCAAGCACTTGGGGGTGTTGTTAGATTCTCATAGTGTTGGTGGGCTCTCTCCTATTTGTCATATTTCTGGTGAAGTTTGAGGAGAAAATGAGAGGGTTGAAACAATTTTTCAAATGTAGAACCAAAACAGAGATGACTGTGTATTTAATTCCCTCACACAGTTGCTAAATTCACCCAAACTTCAAGGATTTCTGGTTCATTTACTTGCAAAGAGTGATGTAGTTACAGAGCCTACCTCTTTATATTGTTTGCAGTGGCCAACTCCCGTGATAGCACGTCTGAATTCTTCTTTGCCAATCCTATAGACAGTCTCTATGTATCTTGTAGGAATTCCTATGCATGCTCCTATATGAATTCTTGTGCAGTCCTGTAGGAATTCTTGTGCAGTGAAACAATGGAGTATTGCTTCGGGTGGGTTGCCTGGTCATGAGAGCAACTTGAGTGAGGAATTTTTGAGGTGAAATGCATGAATGCATGGGAATGATGTTTTATTTCCTCTTATGGCGATTCGGGGTGAGGTGGTGTGCTGGAAGCAAAGGTACGTTGCCACTTTTGGACCATTGGTCCCCACTAGCACCTCATCATTTCCCACTCCTTTTAATCATCTCCCACCTTATAGATCTGTAGTTTAATAACTTTTTTTTCCTAATCCTTTTTCTTTGAGTTGACTGCAGCCATGTGTGAGAGGACACTCGATTGTGCATGTGCTGACTGAACAAAGGTGGCCAAGTTAACTGGCCACCTTTTCACTTATAAACCAACTATATCGTAACTCTTACATTTTTTTGACTACATGATGCATATGAGAGAGAGAGCGGGATACTTACCTGTGGTTCCAATGCTATGCTACAGTTATTGAAGAAAAGAGGTGTTGTTGTGTATCTTTGTTGCATGCCATTCTTCTTCCTCCTCTTGATGTCTGCTAATGGCTTCATTGTTTTTGTAGGTACCTATGGTTGAAGATTTGATGCTGCTACTTTGGAGCTCCTAGATCATCATGGTGAAGACTTGTTGCTGGTGTGATTGGTATTCTATGGGATAGGTTGCTACAGGATTTCCTACAAGATGTCTTGTAGCTACTTCTCCCTCATAACTCCTTAATCATTTCGCTTGCTAGGGCTATGAGGATGGTGACATGGATGAAAAGGAGTCAGAGTGTGGAGAGCAAAGAATACTCAGGTGATTCTCTTTATTCCTCTCTGTCTCCTTTTTTTCTTTTTCTTTTTAAGACTGAGAAAAACTCTTGAAACTGATTTTTTTGAATGGTTAGTGCAGGGATGATGATGGTGGACAAGGTGTGGTGCTAGATCATGAAGAGGGTGAGTTTTAGGGACCTAACAAGTCCATCATTTTCCTTTGAATTACTTCCTGTAGGATTTATGGGTCACTGTAATTCCTACAGGATCATCCTGTAGGTTTTAAGGGGATCTTGTAGGAATACAAGGGATCTTGTAGAAAACGCATTCTTTGTATAAACTGAAGAAATGGAGTAAGAAAATGACAAAAATGATGGACTGATGCATGGTAATGAGTGAAAAAATAAATATGTGAGTGGCAGGGGTCTCCTTCGAATCCTCTTTTTCTTCTTGACTGTCCTTCCTGCCCCCCTGCAAATGGAAATTTCATAATTAAAAGACAAATATATATATATATATATATATATATATATATATATATATATATATATATATTTAAAAGCAACTAGGTTGCCTCAAAGAGGTTTTCAACCCAATGATGGGACTCATGTGCCTCATGGAGGTTTTCACCTGAGTCCTTATTCTTTTTCTTTTTCTCAGTGATTTGATTAGGGAGGAGCCAGAACTTTCTCCACTATCATCAATGTTTTATTGATATCTTCAATGAACTCTTGTTTTGATGAAGGTCTCTTGTAAATTTTCAATCGGTGTCCATTAACAAGCAAAGGAATGGCTTCTTCATCTATGGTTTTGATTTGCACTGAACCATTATCATGGCATATTTCCACAACATAAGGTCCGAGCCATCTTATCCTTAACTTTCCCTTGAAGTCTTTATACCTAGAATCATATAACAATGCCCAATCGCCTTCCTGAAATTGCTTCTCCTTGATATTTTTATCATGCCAGATCTTCCTCTGAAGTTGAACTACCTCTGTATGTAGGAGGGCCTGCATTCTAAATTCGTCCAAACCATTCAATTGGAAAAATCTCTCTTGTTGTGCACTGCTGAGATCCGGATCTAGCTAGGTTGTCGTCCTTAATGTATTATATTCAAATTCAATGGACAGGAAGGCCTTTTTCACTTAGACTAGCTCATAGGGTGTGAATCTAGTGGTGGTCTTCCATGTGGTATTATAGGCCCAGGTGTCCTCAACTAGTCTTTCTACCTAATCCTTCCTGTTGCTGATCACCACTTTGGTGAAGATGCCCTCCAATGCTCTATTGGTCACCTCCACTTGCCCATTAGCTTGTGGATGATAGGGAGTGGAGGTTGTATGCTTGATCTTGTGATGGCTGAGAAAGTCTTCAATCATGTTGGAGGTAAACTAGCTGCCTCGGTCTATGACCAACTCTCGAGAGTACCCAAATTTGTAGAATACATTCTCCCTTAGGAACTCAGCCACCTTCTCTTCTGTTGCTGCCTTAATTACCTTGATTTCAACCCACTTAGTCAAATAATCAGTGCACACAATAATGTACTATTTTTTCTTTGAAGGAGGGTCAATAGGCCCAATGAAGTCTATGCCCCACTTGTCAAATGGCTCGAAAGTCACTTGAGGCTGCAGAGGCATTTCATCTCTTGGAGTAGGCCTTCCCATCCTCTGGCACTGATCACACTAACTAGTGTATTTTTTCACATCCTAATGAAGAGTTGACCAACAATAGCCTGCTTGTAACACTTTGAATGTTGTCATCTTTGTTGCAAAGTGACCTCCACAAGGCCCATCATGACAAGTCAGAAGGATGTCAAAGACTTCCTCCTACCTGACACACCTTCTCGAGATTTTATCTGGGCCAAGTTTTAAAATATTGCCCCTAATCCAAGTGAAGGGGGCACTTTTCCTAACTATCTTACTCTTTTCTTTGGAGGACAAGTTTGGTGGGAATTGTGTTGATACCAAATAGTTTTCTATATCAGAAAACCATGGAGAGAGAACTAAAATAGAAAATAAGTACTCGTCTGGTAACTGGTCATCCACCATTCCTTCTTCACCTACAGGAAAATTTACCCTAGACAAAAAGTCAAAAACAAAATTTTCCTTACCAGTATTATCAACAATGGTTAGATCAAACTATTGTAATAAAAGTAACCATCTTATAAATCAAGCATTCACATCTGGTTTGTTCATTAAATATTTGATTGCAACATGGTCAATATGCACAAACATTTGATAGCCTGTAATATAATGCCTAAATTTGTTCAATGAATGCACAACATCCAGGAGTTCTTTTTCAGTCATTGTATAATTTAGTTCGTCCTTTGATAAGTTCCTACTGATAAAATAGATAGCATAAGGCAACTTTTCATCTATCTGACCTAAGGCTGCTCCTATGGCTTTGTGTGAGGCATCAACATGAATATGAAAGGGGAGGGTCCAATTTGGGCCTCGGAGACTTGATGCAGTGTTTAACATATCATTTAGGATGTCTAAGGCCTCTTGATAGGTTTTTTACCATAGAAACTCAGAATCTTTAGCCAATAAACCAAATAAAGGAGAGGCCAACTTGCTGCAATCCTTTATGAACCTTTAGTAGTATTCAGCTAACCCTAGGAAACTTTTAAGATCTCTCTACTTTTGAGGAGGTGGGACCCTTTGGATGATAGCTATTTTATTTGGGTCCACCTACAGTCCTTGCTGAGATATTGAATGACCTAGCACAGTCCCTACAGTCATTAAGAATTCACATTTTTTAGGTCTGGGAGACAAGTTCATTTCAATGCATTTGTGCAGTACTTTGCCTAGGTTAGACAGGGCTTCTTGAAAATCACAGCCATAAGGTTTAAAATCATCCATATATATCTCCACCGCATCATGGACTAATTTGGCAAAAATACTCAAGATTGCTCTCTATAAAGTGGCAAGAGCATTGCATAGGCCAAAAGGAAGGACCCTATAGGAAAAAGTACCCCAAGGACAAGTGAATGTGGTCTTATCCTAGTCTTCTGGGAAGATCTGGATTTCGTTGTACCCATTGAATCCATCTAGGAAAGAGAAAAACCCTTTCCTTGTCAGGCCATCTGGCACTTGGTCAATGAAGGGTAGAGGAAAATGATCCTTCTTTGTGGCTTTGTTCAACTCCTTGTAATCAACACAAATTCTCCACTTACCATTTTTCTTGGGAACTAACACCAAAGGAGAGACCCACTCACTGTCAGAGATAGGATAAATGAATCCTGCATCTAGCAATTTTGCAGTTCTTCTTTGACTATATATTTAAGAGCTGGATTCATCCTCCTTTGTGGTTGTCAGACCGGCTTGCAACCTTCTTTAATGTATATGTGGTGAGTACACACTGAGGGGTGTAATTCCTTCATTTCATTGTAACTCCAAGCAAAGGATTCTAGATTTTCCTTTAACATGTTGCATAGCTTCTCCTCTTCGAGTGCAGAAAGAGATGGATTGATCTTCAAGGTTCTCTCTTGGCCGAATTCTATGGTTTTGACATGGAGTGGGTTGGAATCGGTCAAGCATAAGTCAATTGGATAATTGTTATGGGTTTCCTTTACTGTTTCTTCTAAGGGTAATGAACCAGGAGTTGGACTTTGGAGTAGGTGTTCAATCAAGTTATCCTCATCTTGCTGTCCTCCTCCCATGGTTACTTCTAAAGCGTAAAGTTGGGCAGAATAAACTTCATCTTGTTCCTCCTCCAACCATAAAGGTAAGTCATGCTCTAGAGAAGGTTGAGCAGGAGGGTATAGGACTAACTGCTTGGACATATGCCCATTCTTGATGGTCATATTCCTAGCTCTGCAACTAATGTAAGCATCGGTAGTGGCCAACCATGGCCTCGCAAGGATGAGAGGGTAACCAGTAAGCTTAGCCTTAGGCTAGAGAACTAGGAAATCTGCAGGGTACTCCCAGGAGTCAATGGAGACCATCACATCCTCCACATTTCCCTCAAGGGTTACTACGGAACGATCTACAAGTTACAGAACTGTTGTGCTCTTCCTCAATGAACCTTGGAGGTTGAGCTTGAGCATGGTTTCCTTGGTCATCACATTAATGACAGCCCCAATATCGATCAGAGTGTGTGGGACAATGGTGCCATTGATGTGTACATCTACTACAGGGCTTCTAGGGTCCAAATGTTTTGGACAGATTACCTGCCCCAACATCAAGTTGGACAGCTGCCCAATGACAGTAATGGTAGGGGCATACATTTTTCACCTCCCTGGATGCTTGAAGCACTTATCTTTAATCAACTTATTGTAAATTGGAACATCTTTTATTGCCTGGAGAGGTGGGATCTTTACACATAGATTTGTCAATTCTCCCAGAAGTTCAGTCTCTTCTAGGGTAGGCTGGAGTGGTTGGGATAATCTCTCAGGAAAGGGTGGATTCCCTTTAAGGTTTCTTTCCTCTGTTTCTTCCTCAACCTCCCTAGGTGGAGGTGGAGGTTGGTTATCTAGGAGAACTCTCCTAGATATCAGGTTAATCTCCTAGATTTCCACAGCATAAGTTGGATATGATGTCTCTCCACTATATACTTTCTGAGCCTGCCTATTTTTCGGGTTCAAATTTGGCTGAGCAGGAATCTGGGGTTGCTTGGGTGGAGAAGAGTGTAGGATCTATGGTTGGGCAGGTGGTGGAGGAAATAGAGCTAGATCATTGTTGTATTGGGGCCTCCACCCTTGGGGTGGTGTATTCCACTAAGGTTGTGGTGGGGCATAAAGTTGAAATCAATGGCTGGCTGGTTGGGGGTGATACAAAGATGCATGGGACCAAGGAGGGAGTGTAGATCAAGAAGGATGAGCAGAAGGTCCCCAAGAAGGTATTGTTGTGGTTTGGTTGGGGTTGTAATATGCATGGGATGACCCTTGCATTCCCTGCTGGTATGGTTTAGGCCCATGAGGTCTCCTTTGGTTAATGTAACAAATCTGCTCAGTGACCCCTTCACCCCCTTGATATATAGCTTTGAGTCCGAGTAAAGAAGGACACTTGTCTATGGAGTGGTTTTCTTCACAGATCGAACAAATTTCAATAGAGTTCAATGGACATTCATTCCTAGCATGCCTCCTGGTGCATCAAGGACAAAAGATGGCCAAGTCTCTCTCTGCTTCCTCCTACTTCCTCCTAATATTCATGGTGTCCATTTGCAAGGCAAGGGTTTGCAGCATCTCACTTTTGAAATCTTCCAGCATCTTTCCAATTTCACCCTTGATGGATGAGTTGGAAGATGATGTATTGGCCATAGGTTGACTACCCACACCCTTTTTCCTGGCTGCCCTAGAATGGTTTCTAAAGACAGTCTTGATATCCTCATAGGGTAATTGGTAGATATCTCCTCCTGCTAATAAATGTAAGGATCTAGAAGTTCTTCTCTTACTCCCCTAAGCAGGACCAGCTTTAGTGACTCAGGGTCAAGTGTGCACCTGGCCCTTTTGTGACTAAGTTGGAATCTTTCTTCGTAATCCTCTAAGGATTCATCATTGCCTATGATCATCCTGAAAATTTCTTCTTTAGTATCCTTTGACCGATAGTAGTCTCAATATTTGTTGTTGAAGGCCTGTTTCATCTGAGCCCAAGTTGCGATGCTATCTCTAGATAAACCCATGAACCAATGCAATGCTACATCCTTGAGGGTAGATGGAAATAGTTTTAACTTTTTCTCATCATCTGTATAGTCATATTTGGCATATAACAACAAACTCAAACAGGAAAGTTTCGGGTTCCTCTGTGGTCAGGCCATGGAAATGAGGTAGGGAAGAGGGGCTTATATTTTTCATCTTAGTGTCCCCATTGGTTTCCCTGACGGGGAAGGCACCCTCCACTCTCTCCTTATTCCCTGTGTCATTTTGGTTTTCAGCAATTGGTTCGGTAGGAATGGGCTTCTCTTCTTCTTATTCCCCTGTGGGTTCATCAAATATGTCAGGTTTCTCACCTAAGGGTTCCTCCAGTTCACAGCCACCGAAGAAGAGAGAAGGTTGGTTGTTGGATGTAGTGGGGGTATTTGGCAAAAATTTCCCCAAGTTTTCCCTATTCCTACGAGGCATGAAAGGAAATATTTTTGGGTTGTTTTTTTTTTTTACTTGGAAAGTATTTGCAGAATTGAAATTGCTCATTGAATGAGAATTACTGGCAAGATGAAAAAGCTACTTGCTGAATTGACATCCTACTTGAAAAATGGAAAGGAAAGTAGACAATGCAAAATGAAAGAAAGGAAACAACTAGATTACTTTTGCAAAAATAAACTAATGGCAGAATATTGAAGATGAGAAATAGAAGAAAAGAAAGCAGTAATCATGTTCTACTCAGACACCTCCCCGCCAACGGTGCCAAAAGGTGATGAGTGCCACTATTGCAGCAAGGATGTTGCAACTCCTGAGCTACCAGCTTTACTTATCAACCTTGGGTTTGTACAAACTTGGAGGTGACAGTGTTGTATGCACAAGTAAAAGTGATGGTTCTGCCTATTGTCAATGTTCAGTTGGCGAGGGACCACTAGTGTTCCAAGACAGACTTCTATAGAGTCAGAAGAAGCTTGATTTTTTGATGGAAGAAAGGCAAATCTACTTTAAGAGAGTTACTCTACTACAGTAATGGAGAAAGCCAACATGTAATGCTAAACCACACCATACCCTAATTAACCATTTAAGAAGTTATGCTAAGCAGAAATTCTAAATCAACAATAAAAAAATGCTACTGTCTAAGTTGCAGAAGTAAGAAGCATCAAACAATACTAATGTGTAGGTAAAGAAACCAAACAAAATCTGTTTTCACTTTTTTGGTCTTTTTATGCAAAATCAAGTATGTAAAATAATTTTTCTTGTGGACGTGATAGGTGGATTGAAGTTGTTTGAGCATGGCTAGAAGGTTTATGAAGTGGTTGGATGGAGTGTAGGGGTCCTAGGAGGAATTTTGTTACTTCCAAGAGGTTTTCCCTCAATTAGGCCTCAAAACAGACCATTTCAGGAAAACCTACAGGATGTACTAGAAACCTACAAGATGATCCTGTAGGAATTACAGGAAACCTACAGGATACAATTGAGAGCTAAATGTGAGTTGTTGGAAGTGTTGGGAGGCTTACGCAATGTGTTTGATGGGTGGAATGGAGTGTTAGAAGGTCTAGGAGAACTCGGGAGTCAATATCCAAGATAAGAGATGGCTAGATTCACTCAATGTGTTTGGGAGAATTTTAATGAAAAATGATGAAAAGCTAGTGAGGGTGATGGTGAAAGCAAGGGATGGCTATGGTGGTTGAAGTGGAAGGTGGCTACTAGCTATGAAGTCTTGGTCTCCTCCTGAAGCACCTACTCTACATAAAACATGTGTATCTTCAAAAAAGTTATGCAGCAAGATACATTTTTATAAACTAGAAAAGAAAAACTAATGAATAAACTGCCTATATTATGCATGAAGAAAATTGCTGAAGGGAATGAAAGCATGAGTGATATCTATTGCAGAAATGGAGATGGAAAATATGAAAATGAAATCTACCTTGCAACATTAACTAAATATTGAATTAAATACAACAAACTCCAAAGCTCATAAAAGAACTAGAGATCTGTGTTTTTGGGGCTGCTTAAAGGTCCCTTCCTCAAGTCATGGTCCCAGAGGCAGAAAGTGAGGCCAAGACACTTGCTAACAACCTTATGGTGATCCTTTTTCTTGTTACTAACCTACTACTTGAATTAAAGCACAAATGGAAGCAAACTATCACACAACCATTATAATCTACACTACTTGTAATGGAAATGCATCTAATAAGCAAATTAACAATTAAGATATGAATATACACTAAACATACATGTAAAATCAAGAGGAGCCTTGGTTTCTAGGGTTGGTTCCTAACCCAAGAGCTTCAACCCTCTGACTTAACTCAGTGTTGGGTCAAAACAAAACTCATTCTATTACCAAAACAACAAATTACATCAAAAGAACGGTCACAAGTCTTGCAGCTCAAAAATAGAGTAGAGTTTTACAGTCAAAAATCTAAATCCTACTAAGGTCCTAGGCCTCTCTACTTATACATCTAAAGTCTCCAACGAATTCCTTAAAATTAGGGAGGCTCAGCTCCCAAACTCGGGATAAACTAGTGCTTTGTCTCTTACTTGCTCGACTACCTTCTAGTCCTCATGATTTGGTTGTTTTCACTCAAAGATGATGGAGGAATATTCAAATGGAGGGGTAGTAAATGAGGAGAATTTACCTCCTATAATCCCTCTCCCTTGTCCCATTCGATTTTTGACCTTGGTCTTTGCCAAAATTCCTTTATTTTCTCCTTTAATCCCGCATTAAATGCACATTAGGCCACAAAGAAAAATATCCAACTCTAACTCACCTCATAAACAAAATATAATCAAAAGCATGCAATAAGTTATGATAATAGTTGGTTTGACTAAGCTAGGAGGTGAATTAAGGCCCATATAATTACCCAATTATGAGGCTCATCAGTAGGGAAGGGTTTGACGTAGTTCATCTAGAATATGGGCATCGCTGTAGGAGGACCCACATGTACATAGCATATAGGAAGAAATCTGCGACAAGCAGGAATAGTTTGATGGGATCAAACTGATGGTGCAGGCCCTAGCACCTGTGAAATGGTTTGCACATGTCCAGGAAGGAAAGTTTTAGCATGGAAAGATCGATGAGTAATGGAGAAAGAAGCAAATTCTTTCAGTACGGATGAAGCCATGGTCCGTCGAAGTCATTTAGCTCTCACATACAGTGGAGAGTGATTTGAAGAACATAAGGCAGATGAAAATAACCATCAGTTTAGTAACAACAGGGCCAACGACAGAGAAGTTCATAGAGGAAGTACAACATACCACAATACAATGTGAAAAGACACTTCAACCTTTGAAGGATGCATACAACGGCCTCAGAGAAAAGATTCAAGACATACCAGTTGAGTGACTTAGGATGATTCACATATTTGATTTGGGGACCTATTGGTTAGGGTCCCCCTAGGTTAACGTTTTGTCAAAGTTTTGTAAAGAACCAGTATTTTAAGGAGCAGAACATGCTTCGTGCAGTGTTTTAGGAGTCATAGGGGCTTTAGGGCAGTTCAAAGCCCCTTATTTTGTAAAAGGATGGGATTAATTTGTATGTGTTGAGTTCCGACCATGGTTTGCAAACCATGGTATTGTAAGAGGAAAAATATATATAAAGGGTTGTCTTAGAAAGCAAAAGGTCATCAAAATTCGCTCGTGTTTTTAGTTTGTAATTTCCATATATTTTCGTCTTCAAGAAAAGGGGAAGGTTTCTGTAGCTGTGTGTGTAGATACCTTGATAAGTCTGCAGTTGTGTGCATAGGCCCCTGCAGTTGTGTGCATAGGGTAAGAAAGATTGTAATTGTGAAGATATGAAGTTAATAAAGAATATTTTGAAGGCATATTTATGTACTTACCTTTTGTACTCTACTTTATGCGTTTACTATTCGATTTTGTGTTGCGCAATAAAGATAAGATCATAATTCATATCTGAATTTAGTTACAATTAATTACAGTTAAGATCCATTGATTAATGCACAGTAGATAGAATTTTAGATCTGTGAGTAGTCTTTTGGTATGAATAGATCATATTCGATATAATATTGAGTAAGATCACGTAGCACAGTAATAGATCTATAAGTAAGATTAAGACAATATCCACACTCCATATCCTTCTGGATGCATAAACTTGGTTCCACCATCCCCCAATATCACCTCGCGTGAGATTGCAGTTTGCGCTAGAAAATCGTTTCCGAAAGGGCCGGTCGTATAGGGTTTTTTTGGTTACCACAACTAACTCTGAACCTGGTTTTGAGCCCCTCAAGCCAACACCTATAGGATAGCCCTGCAATTTAAGCATTAAATCCGTGGCTGTAGACAAAGAACTGGAAGATTTTGGTAGTAGCCAAATGGAGGATGGCTTGTGCATTCAACCGAAGCCTTATGGTCACATGGAATAGATTGCAGACATGCGGTTGGGCTATAAATCTTAGTAAAAAGCTAGTTCCAACTCAGGGAAAGATCATCAGTGGATGTTGTCTGACATATGGGTGATCAGGTGTCGCTGGGAGGTTGCACTAAGTTCAGGATGGTAGACCCCATTCCCATAACTAGAAATTGCATGTTGGATCATGCATAATAACTCTCATCTCATGTTTACCCTGGTGAGCCTGTAAAAGCAGGTATATGTTAGGTGGGTTGTTATAGGATTTGTTTATAACATTGGCGGTGGACCCAAAATAAGTGGTATCATGAGTTGGGAGATTGGTCGAAAAAAGTGGTAGTGACATAAAAATAGTGATGATGTGTCCCTAAATAAGTGTGGCATGTGGCAAGTATATTTGACCCTTTTCGGTGGCCAAGTGGAACATTTTTTATGACATGTAGCAACATCATGGCATGACATGCGGTGGGAAGCTAACATGGCAGGTGAGGTAGAAGAACCTTGAGATTTGCAACAGGGGACATATTTGTAAAGTTATATAGTGTTAAATAGTTTGTTCATTGGACATGGCACCACAGTGGATTGGGGTGCATATGACAAATCCCTCCCCCCTCTCGCCTCGTTAAATCTAACAAAAGTTGAGGGTCCCAAAATTCATTCTTTACTATTAGATTAGGTTAGTGTATGTAATTCCCTTGGAGCACTTGGTGGATGATAGGGTGATTTAAGTCGCATAAGCAACAAATCCCAGACCCCACCCCCTTTCATTAATTTTTGGATAGGTGGGGGGGTCCTTAGATGTGTTTTTTACCAATGATCTAACTCGAGGTACATAGAGTTCTTATGGAAGGTTTTAGTTCTTTTACCATTGGGTAAAAATATTTAAGTGCCTTGTGGCTTTAAGAATTTGGTTTGGTCTATGGTTACATGCATTTGATAGCTAGACACTATGGGCTATGAAACAAAAAATTGGCATTCGAGCGCCAAATTCCTATGAAGAATTAAAGTCTATAAGAATATGATTAGAGTGGTAGCACCCATAGATAAACAAAATGATAACGTTAGATGTTAATATTCACATGAAAACCTAAAAGTGTGAGTTTTTTTTTATGCAAATACGAATATGAAGCTCGATTTGTATAAAGAGAAGAAAGGGAACCACATGTAGAAGTTAAAGATTGCAGAATTGATACTGAATGCATTAAATTTGTGATTAAAGGGAAGAAAAAATATTGTAGGTGACAGTGATTAGATCTAAGAATTAATTTATTGTTTCAAAAATATCTTACTTGCCATGGATTTAAGTTTGAAAATTGAATGAAAAAGAGATCTAAGTGGTACCTACAACAAGTATGTGCTTGCAAATATTTGGAGTTGGTGCTTGCAAAGAAAAGGGAGTTGGATCCTCTTGTAAGTTCGTGCCTAGATAATTTGACGTAATAAGGAGTTGGGGCTCACATATGCATCATAATAAGAAAGAATTTGTGGTTTTCTCCTATATGGGTTTCCAAGATAATTCCTCGTTTTCAACCTTTTAAGTGAATGGTGCATTGTGGTTTTGTTGATTTCTTTTGATTGATTAAATAAATGTAAAAAATTGTATAATACCAATTCACCGCCCCTCCCCCCCTCTCAGTATTACTTTTATTCCCAACATCAACATGGGCATAAATATTAATATATTCATTAAAGTTAAGATCTTTAATTTAAATAACTTTATATAATATATTTAATATTTAATATAATTTTAATTTTAATATAATTTAATATGTAAGTGTTTCAATATTTACTTTTTCATATAACTTTTATAATTGTATTATAATACAACTTTAGTATTACATTGACTTTTTATTGTTCACAATATAACTTCAATTAGTTTAGTGTTGTGTGCAAAGTGATGAATAACAAATGATGTCACAATGTGACGAACACCACATAATGTTGCATGTGATGATTAATAAATGTCGACACCACTGTGAGATAATACAAATTCCATTGCAATGTGACAAACAATGCCACACTCTAATGAATAATAAATGTCATCGCAATGTGCAGAGTAACAAATGACATTGCAATGTGATGAACAATAAACAATGGCACAATGTGATGAAAAATAAACAATGTCACAATGTAATGAACAATAAATGTTGTCGCAATGTGAACAATGGTATACATCATCACAATCTCTCAAAAAAAATATGGCATATGCATTGTACTATGGGTTTACCATGATTGATCTACATTAACATAGTTTTCATTGTTAAACACGGTCAACTATTGTTAACATGGTCAAACATGGTCACAGGATGTCAATGTCACAATGGTCAACCATTGAGACATGGCTGACCATAGTCCACATAGTCAATCATAGTCATCACATTCAACATAGTCAACCATAGTCAAAATATCCAACATACAAAATATGATCAACTATAATCAACCATAGTCAACCATATTCGACCATGTGATGAGCCCTAGTATTGTAGCAAGGATGTTGCAACTCCTAGGCTACCAACTTTATTTATCAGCCCAGGGTTCGTACAAACTTGGAGGTGACAGTTGTATATGCACAAGTAAAAGTGAAGGTCCTTCCTGTTGTCACTGTTCACCTGGCGAGAGACCCCAAGGGTTCCAAGCCAGACTTCTATAGAGTCAGAAGAAGCTTAATTCTTTAATGGAAGAAGAGAAAATATATTCTAAGAGAGCTACTATACTGTATTAATGAAGAAAACAACAGGTAATGCTAAATCACACCATATCCTAATTAACCATTTAAACAACTATGCTAAGAAGAATTGTTGAATCAACACTAACCTAATGCTGCTATCTAAGTTACAGAAGTAAAAAGCATCAAACCAAGCTAATGTGTAAGCAAGGAAACTAAACTAAATCTGTTTTCGCGTTTTTGGTGTTTTGGTAAAATCAAGAATGCAAGGAGTCAAGAAAAAGAGCAAGCGAAGATCAAAATCAGTGAAAGGAGGATGTAACGAAGCAGAATTGCATAGGAATTGTTGGATCGATTAGCAAAAAATAAAAATGGAAGACGAGCGACGAAGATCTTATTGTAGGAGATTACGTGAATAGATGGACCAACATGACTAACGAAAGATGAATGATAGAGATCTTATCGTGGGAGGTTAAGTCAATAGATGGACTAACAAGACTAATCGAAAGATGAATGGTGGAGATCTTATAGCGAGAGGTTTAGTCAATAGATGGATGAATTGGACTAACAAGAGATGAATGGTGGAGATCTTATCGCAGAGTTTAAGTGAATAGATGGACAAACAGGGTTAACAAGAGATCAATGGCAGAGATCTTATCGCGGAGGTGAAGTGAATAGATGGATAAACAGGATTAATGAAAGATAAGCGGTGGAGATCTTATTGTTGGAAAACGTGTGGAATGATGGAGCAGGTTTCATAGGTGGTAAGCAGCTTCTCGCGCGCCCTCAAGGCTGTAAGCAGAATTCCAAAATTTTACACGATTAGCCTAACTGGGTGACACGTAGCACGAGAAAACCACTTTTCTCACATGCTCTTGGGCAAATATCATTCATGCAAGAATCCACGCGAGATTGCGCGATAGCGGTTGGATCAAGCTAAACAGATTGATGGTGGAGATTTGGGGTGCATAAAGTATTGAGAGGACGTGATAGTCATTGGATCAAGCTAGATAGATCAACGATGGAGATTTAGGGTGCATAAAGTCAAACATTGAAATGAATATGCATGCAGTTAAAGGTGACTGTCCAGGTTTGTTATGGATCAGATGGTAAAGAGATCTATGTAAAATCTGATTAAGACATGAGTTATTGGCTCCCGCTTAAGCATTTCATGCTAAAGGAAATGAGAATGTGAGTGAGATCTATTGCAGAAAGAGAGTGATTGAAGACGATACCAATGAAATGAACCAATTACTGAATCATGACAACAAACTCCAAAGCTCATGCGATAACTAGAAATCTAAAACACAACTAATATACTCTACCCTGCTATAATGGAAATGCAGCTACTTAAGCAAATGATCAATTAAACCATGAATATACACTAGCATACATGTACAATAAAGAGGAGCCTTAGCTGTTAGGGTTGGGACCTAACCCAAGCTTCAGCCCTCTGAGTTAACTCAGTACTGGATCAAAACAAAACTCATTCTTATTATCAAAACAATGGATTACATCAACAACTATCACAAGTCCTACAACTCAAAAATAAATTAAAGTTTTATAATCAAAAATCTGAATCCTACTAAGGTCCTAGGCCTCTCTACTTATACGACTGAAGTCTCCAACAACTTCCTTAAAATTTGGGAGGCTTGACTCCCAAACTTGAGATAAACTAGTGCTTTGACTTCCACTTACTCGGTTGCCTTCTAATCCTCATGATTTGGCTATTTTCACTCCGAGATGATGGAGGAATATTCGAATGGAGGGGTAGTAAATGAGGAGGATTTTCCTCCTATATTTCCTCTCCCTTGTCCCATTCGATTTTTGACCAAGGTCTTTTCCAAAATTCCTTGCTTTTATATTTTAATCCTGCATTAAATGCACATTAGACCACAAAGCAAAATATCAAACTCTAACTCATTTCATAAACAAAATATAATCAAAAGTATGCAATAAGTTGTGAGAATAGTTGGTTTGACTAGGCTAGGAGGTGAATTAAGGCCCATATAATTACCCAATGATGAGGCTCATCATCATCCCCCTATTGAAATTGTTTCTCATCCTCTGAGTAACTTAGTCAATGTCCATGTCCTTCATGGATCTGGTAGCCTCTTTGACATCCCATGCCTCTGTTGTGGTCTCTTCTTCTTTTTCATAGAAGCCTACTTTCCTTTCTACTTCTTCCCACTGCCTCTTTTCCTCTTCTTATTTTCTCCCTTCTAGCATCCCTAGGAGTAGTGGTGGACTGAGTTTTAGGCCGAACCACTTGACCTTCAACCTTTGCATTGATTGCTTATACATTGGTGTCCTATTGAGTGATTCTCTCAACCTTTTAGGGGAGTGATATTCTCTGATCTTCAAGCCGTGTGGCAGTGTGTTCCATCTCCTTGAGTAGGCATGTATACTATCATCTGCTAGTAGCCTAAACATATCCTCAAAATTTGAAATTTCTTACTCTTGGGCAACAAGATATCTAGGTGCTAGCTGAGAATCATTTGCAATTAGATTATGGGTGTTGATTAGGGCCTTGGGATTTGATTGTTCAACTCTGATGAAAAGAGGTTCATTCTACTCTTTGGCCAATATTCTTTTCATCTCTGCAGCCCTTGACTCCTCATGGTTCATCCATGATGCCAAAGCCATTAATTGCAGATCTCCTAGCTTGGCATTAGGATCCCAAACATTCATGTCTATGAGGGCCATGTTGTGCAAGTAAAACTCAGCCATTTTGGCCCTATCCTCTAGTGTACTTTGATCACAAAGAGAAATAAACTACATGTAGTCCTAAAATGGCATGGTGCCCCTTTGTGCTAGTGTTTTAATCTGAAATTGTAGCCATTGTTCTCTGAGGTAAACATCATAGGATTTAGCTAGCATCTTACACTAGATGGCATCGAAGGAGAGGCTGGCCTACATGCTAGTTGGTTTTTCCTTTTGTGCAGCTGTCCTCTCAGCCATGCCTTTTCACTTTGAATCTGATCTCTCATTATTGCTTCTCTATCCTAAGCCACTTAGCTCTTTGTTTTTCCTATCTTCTTCCTCTTGCTGTTCTTTCTCATCTCCATCAGTTTCTTCCTTCATTTCCTCCTCTATTTCAGCATCATCCTCCTTCTTTTATGCTTCATCATGTTCCTCTGTATTAGTTTATTCTTCATCCATCTCATCCCCATCTAGCTCTGTATCTTCTTCTTCTTGCTTTGCCTCCACCTCACTAACAGAAGGACTAACATTATAGGTGAGGGTTTTGATCTCATCCTTTGCTGGTAAGCCTCTGAAGACTGAACATGTTATAGGGATCCTGAGGTTTTGGAGGGCATCCTCAATGAGGATCTTGATCAACCCATGGTGAGCCAATTGTTGGGAATTCCCTTCCTTTGCTTTGTTGTTGGAGTCTACGAATGATTGCATCAAGAAATAGGGTATGTTGATTCTTTGGTGAACTGGTGTTTCTACCCCAAATCTTAATTCTTCAAGCATCCTAAAATGGTAGCCATAAACAACACTGTATCTACCCTCACATGAGATATATTTGATGAGTTGGTAACCTACCTCACTCCATGGGTATGGCAGACTATCCCTCCTTACTCCATCTTTATCCTCTGTGGGTTCTTCACCTTCTAAAAAGAATTTCCTTTTTTCCACCTAATTATCTGCATTTTCTTCTTTTCTCCATCGAATTCCTAGGGGAAGTGTGGTGACCCTGTTGATGAGCTCCAGGGTGAGATCTATAGTGAGCCCTCTAACTATAACAGTGGCATGGATTCTGTTGTGTGGAGTGAGGGAATGAGAAAATTCTTGAGCCACCTCATCATCATACCCTATGAATTTTTCGAAAAACCTCATCCATTGGTGTCTTAAAAAGATTTCAAGCACTTGGGGGTGTTGTTGTATCCTCATAGTGTTTGTGGGTTCTCTACTATTAAACCCTCCTATCATCTTGCTTGTGAGGCTTGAGGAGGAAATGAGAGATTTGACACAATAATTTTAAATTAAGGAGAAAACGGAGTTTCTTGTGTACATAATTCACCTCCCATAGTTGTTATATCCACTAGCTTTTACAGCATTTCTAGTCCATTTGCTTGTAAATGAGGATGGATTTTTAGATCCTACCTCTTTAGAATGGTGGTAGTGGACAATTCTCATGATATTCCCTCTTGAACCCCTCTCTACCTGTTATAGACATTTTTGGGCCCTACAACCCCAAGCATGAAATGTCCATAAACCAAGGGCTCCTAAGTCCCTAAAAGTGTTTTTGTAACCCCTAAAGGAACAAGGTCAATAGATTACAGCTTCTCCCAGAAGTACTCCATGAGAAACTGCTCAGAATTGGTCAAAACAGGATCATTGCAGCTGCTCCACTAGCTAAGTGCATTGCATCTCACCCAAATACATTGTGAGGGTGCGTTGCATTTCAAAATTCCCTTCTGTGGGGTGTGATGGGAAAGAAATGACAAATGGCATTGTCATTCCGCGAGGTGGAGAGGCAATGGAAGCTTCCAAAATCTTCTCCTGTGACACTTGCCTCACTGAATTCGACCAAGGATGAGTAAGAGGCCATCAGTCTCCAAGTGGAAGCAAGAACTATCAGAGAGAAGACACTAATCAAATCACAAGCTGACTCATCCCCTTTACAGATATCTATATATGGATCCCTCATCCTAGAGATCCAGAGGCTGGAATTTTGCATATTGTAAGGAATTGTTGTTGGTTTCCTGAGACAAACATCAGATTGTTGGGTGATATAAGCTTTGTTTGAGGTGAAGAGGGGCTTCTTTGCTGGGAGGTTGATGCTGGGTCAGAACAACTGGTTGTAACTCCTCTTGGCTCTTTTCTTGTTTATCAATAAAAGCTATTTGAGTTTTCCTCCATGCTTTTGTGTCATTGATGCTTGTTACATTTGTATGGTCAATTTACATCTGATCCTAGATTGTTTATGATTATAGATCCATGTCTTTGTATAGTGCTATGCTTCTGTGATCTTACAGGTACTTTGTGAAGCTGGGCGTGTAAGGGAGCAGGTAGCTGAGGACTATCAAAGAAGAGAGGGATCAAATTAGGAGATTGGCGCAAGATAGAGGTTGGTATTTCTGTTCCTCTCTATTTATAATTCATAAAGGAAAAACAAACGTATCTTTTCTCTGTTTGTTTCTAAGGCAGCTGTCACACCTTAGTGGGATAGAGCAGTTCTAAATAGACACTTTTCCCTGTAACAAAATGGCGACTCCGCTGGGGAGCTAATTAGTTTGTTTGTTTATCATTCTTTGTTGTCTATTTCATAAACTTACAAGTAGCATTCGAACTGCATTTGCCATAACAAATGCAAAGTAGAAAACGGCTACTTCAATCCATCTACTGGATATGTTTATGATTTAAACAACTGATTCAAAAGCTATCTGATTGCCCTTGTGATAGCTCTTGGATCCTCCTTTGATCTACCCCTGATTGTTGCATTACTGATTGCTTTTTGCTCGGCCAAAACCCAAGAACTGAACTGCAAACTGTGACCCGTAACCCGAACAGAGTCTTGTTTCTGGCCCAACGTAGGTACTGTTCAGAGATTTTTAATTTCAGCGCACTTCCCAAGTGGACAACCTGTGCTGCATTTCATATTCTCTGTGTTACAGGTGCGCTGATCAGACTAGCTCTGTGTAGTTGTGGCTTCTGTGATTCATTCTTTCCAGTTCTATTCTTGAATTTTGCTGCCTGTGATCAGTATATGTCTGTTTGAAACCCCTTTTCCTTACTGTTATTCTGCCTCCTTTGTACAAAAGAACTGTAGATGTTTTTGTGTGTTTGTTGAGTCATTTACAGTTCTCCTTTGAAAAAGTAGCGTAATCGTATTGTCGTCCTTTGATTTGAAACTGTCGCAAGTGTCGATTTCAATCGTAGGAAAAAGTTTAATTGTTGTTGATGGTCTATTATCCTATTACTATTGCTTTTGGTATGAATTTTTAATTTTCTAGTGTCAAGAACAAGTATTCATTTCAAAATCGTAAGGTGTTGTAATCGTCTCCATTTTTTGATTTCGAAAAGAAACTTGTTGATATTTGTCGCTTGAAAAGAAATTTAGATTTGTGCATCAACTTTCTTTTTAGCATTCATATACTACGAAAGTCGAAAACAAATACATGCATGTGCATTTGCATATAGACAGTCTGATTGGCTTGATTTAGGAAAGTGCATTTAGAGTGTGCTCTTTGCTCTTTGTGAAAAGATTCTGTCTTTCTTTTCCCTAGTAGCTAGGATTTTCATTGCATAAAGGAGATAAAAAGTTTGTTTATCATCTTAGATTGAATTTTAGTAATTACATCTACATCTCGTGGTGAACCCGAAAGGCAAACTTCATAAACAAGATCAACTTAAAATAAATTCAATGAATCTAACAACGCTTTGGAACTTAACGCACAACATTTAGAAGTCTAGGTTAGAGACGTATTCCGGCGTCATAAAGCCTGGTAACTGTTATTCTCACTGATGGTTGGGTGATTCCTCCACTTTGAGATGATAAGTGCCAGTACGGACTTGTGCTCCCACGTACCGTCGAGTATATTTTGGGGGACCCCAATAGGCTTAATCCTTTATCCATAGGAAGCCGTGTCTGTCGCCCTATCGATCGCAATGCACTGAACACAACATTCGGGAAGATTGACTGCCATATCGTAAAAAGTATTCTGCAGTTTTGCGATTGGTTTGGTAATCCCTCTACCTAGATTTCCAGAGCAGTCCCTTTCGTTCCTTTTCAGACTCCTTAACAGAAAAGGTCCATCTGAGCACTTGTCACTTTAGGCTCATTAAAAATCGAAGGAGACTAGAGTCATCTTTTGTTTTTTCTCGACTCTTAAAAATTGAAAAAACAAGTTGTGTCAAAGCATCTAAAATTCATTTAATTCGGAAACATACTTCCCATTTATTTTAGTTGATCAAGTAATCCACAATCGTGGAAGAAATTCAATTGAAACCCCGTCGTTCGCGGAGGCTTACGAGTCAACCGTCTTTGTCTCCAGAATCAAAGCCAGTACGGACAAAGCGAACTCGTTTAACTGGTTCCAAATCTCATGTTAAAGTTAGAACAAGTGTTCCAACAACATCAGAGACTCTGGTTACTCCAAACATTTCTGGAATCCCTGCCTCTACAGAAGAAGTTCAGTAGCCACAGAAGGACAGTGGTACTGATCCTAGTCTGAGAGTAAACACTTGTGTTACCGAACCAGTTCCATTTTCAACCGGTTCGGAGAGTCTTGCTCTTCAAACATCTGTCACTGTCGATTCCATACCTTCTTCGGCACCAGAAATATTCTATGGACCTGACGGTCTTCCCCTTCCACTTGGTCTGATTGCCATAGTAGAAATTGTGGAAGATCCTCCAACGAGTACTCCATCGCAATTTGGAGTCCGGATCACTCTATATCCTTCTTCATCAGAAGTTAGTCTACCACCAGCGGAAGCTCCTGTAGAATCGCTAGGTAATCTTTTGGATAGACTACAAATGTCTGAACAACCGTCAACATCTAGAACTGTGTTGTCTGACACAGCGACGGCAGAACTCCCTGCTATCACTCCGACAATGTTCACCGGTATACCATCTGTCCCGACTAGCTCTCAACCGCTAGAAGGAGCCCACTCAGGGGCCATTTCGACGGTATGGTTTTTTCCTATTTGTTCATCTCGAATAATATCCGGAAACTCTCATGTTGAGTCTCAACAAATTGATCCATTTGGAGGTCAATTTGGGCAGTCCGGCCCCCAAGGGAAAACAATTCCCTTGATTCTGGATTACCACCGTATGGGGGGCAGTATACCCTTTCATTATCCCCTCCAGGAGGATATCCATACGGGAGTTCACAACAACATTCGGGTTATACTGGAATTACCTCAAGCAGTTGGGTACCTATACTACCTCAACAACCAAGAGTTGTATACTCAATGCAACAATGCTTACCTACGTCAAATATCCCAACTACGCCAGCTATTGTGACGGTGTCGCAAGTTCAAGTGCTGCCTGTTGTATGCCAACCTCAGGTTTCTCAGGTTGTTATGCAACAGCCCCTTGACCTTGCGACTCAACCACAATCACCGACTGGTGGAATGACACAGGTTCAGACGGGTACAATTACCCCTCATCTTGGTCAAACTGTTAGTATCGGGCAACAGCACATGGCTTCACAACCATGGCTAGTACAATACCAACAACCGCAATTCCAACAAGTATACCAAGGTTCTGAGCAACAAATCTTTGCTAATAGTGGATAGTCGTACATTCAAAATGGTCAAAATCAACCATTTTACAATGGTCATGCCCACCAACCTTACCAAAGTTACCAGCATCAAATGCATTATGCCAGTATGCAAATACCAACTGCTCAGGAAATCCCATCTTATCCTGGGTATGCTTCACCTAACCTAAATCAGCAGTTACCCTTTGTGGCAACTTTAGAGTTACCAGATTTAAATAGGTTAACAAACGATCCAATCGCTTACGCCCCTTGGTGGCCAGCGATTCCGCATAAACTTCCATCAGATATTCCTAAATTTAATGGAAATCCGGGTGAAGATCCATCGAATCACGTGATGACCTTTCATCTATGGTGTTCATCAAACACCCTAAATGATGATTCGATAAGACTTCGCCTCTTTCAGAGGACGCTAACGGGTCCGGCAGCAAAATGGTAAATCGAATTTCCTAGAGCTTCGTTCGACAACTTCAGTACCTTAGCCACAACCTTTTTAACCCATTTTCAGTTACCAATAAGGTACGAAACAGGAACAGAACTTCTTACCAATTTCAAACAGACAACGGCCACTCACATATCTGATCATATACATGAGTGGCAACGTCGTCGTAGAATGGTAAAAACGTATGTCCCCGATCAGCTCTTAGCTGAATGGTTTATCAAGTCATTACTACCTTCCATCACGGAAGATGTGGCAAAGGGGGGAGTCGTAACAGAAGAGCAATTTATCGCTCGTGTGCAATATCTGGACTTGATTTACACTCAGTTCGGCACGCTCTACGATAAAATACCTGACGCCCCTAGACCGGAATTCTCAATTCCTTATCCTCCTAAATCGAACAATGACTCTCATGCCAACGATGGCGTGATTGGCACAATAGACACGAAATCGACAAAGGCTACATCCAAAAAGGCCCGTAAGATTTCAAGTCAAAATGCAAAAGATGAACTTCTTGCTTTGGAAGTAAATGCCGTATCAACAGATAAAGGCAAAGAAACCAAACAACCAGGGAGCAAGAAGAAAGGCAAAGGGAAGAAGAAGAAACAGGAGGAATCATCACCTAAAAAATCTTCTTCAAACCCTTCTGGAGATAGGAAACCAAAAAATCCATGCTTTATATGCGATGAGGATCATTAGACTGCAAATTGTTCACACAGGGCTGAGCTTAAGAAATTCTTCAAGAATTCGAAAACCTTCGCAGTATTAACTGATCCATTTCCAAATCCAGGAACAAATCTGGTTGAAAGTGGAAATGCTTCCCCGTCTCAAGTGCTAATGTTGTCGGTTTCAAAACAGCAAAATGATGCTTTGATATCGACAAGGAAGAAATATTATGGGAATCCACAGCTGTCGAACAACAAGGATAAAGATCAACCTAGTAGTTCAACAACAACTTCGACAAAAGTTGCGCCGCCCATCATTCCTGAATTGACAATAAAACCGCCAAAAGAAGTAGTACACAAGTCGACATTTAATCCCCGCGCTAGAGCGGCACAGCATTGTAATATAGTGGAAGATTTGGCCCAATCGCCATCCGCTATGTCAACTCTTGAAGTACTACAGAATTGCCCATCCCAAAGGCAGGCTTTATTATCAGCCATTGGTGGGATAGACCCAAAGGATTCCAATCTTGTATCCTTCGACCATAAAGGATACGATCCTCAATTACCAGCTCAACTAGCTTTCCTTGTTCAAGTGAAAGCCCTCAACAAAATTGTTCATCGAACAATTATTGATGAGGGAGCATCTACATGCATTATGTCGATGAGTTGCTAGAAAACTTTAGGATCTCCAACCTTGTCGCGATCTTCGACGACATTAAAAGCATTCGACGGAAGGACATATACCCCATATGGTATTCTAAGTAACTTGAAAGTTGAACTAGGAGGGAAAACGGTAGAAATAGACATTGAAGTCATCGATGTAAATCTTGATTACAGCATCCTACTAGGAAGACCATGGATATATGCTATGGCGGCTGTTGTGTCGACCTATTTTAGGAAGATTGCATTTCCCTTTCAAGGAGGGATTACAATCGTCGATCAACAAAACTTCCTCCCCAATGGTTCTCAAGTTACAGGAAGCATTCCCATGATCCATGGAAGCCCCCATTCACTTCAAAATATCGGAGTAGGCCTACTAAAAGATCCTATACTAATGGGAACTTTCGCCCTTCCACCTCCAATCAACCTGGCGGAAGTAGCGTCGATAGGAACCTGCAATATGATATCTTCTAAAAAGATCTCAGAAAACGATATCGACATGGATCATGCAATGGTTTTTCCCCCAAGCCCAATGGAAATATTGTAGCAATCAATGTTCCTAGCATGGGAAGCAAACCCAAATCAACGCTCATCAAGCGTTTGGATAGATAGGTCTAAATAATATGGTACCCCTTTAGATCCTTGGTCGCGAGTGCATGTCACCGATGAAGGAATTGTACAATCAATGGTAATTGAAGGGGCACCATGGAATGATTCCCACCATCCTTCCCTTCTTCTGGATTATGGAGAAGATACTCAAGATGACCTTTATCATCCTTCAGTCTTTGATTTCCTATCAAATACTGTAAACACGGTGGATTCCGAGCGAAACTTTTCCAACATTGAAGAGACTATCGCCATAAATATATCAACCAAAACAGATGTTGTAGAGAATATTTATGTTGGCAAATGTTGTTCTCCTTCAGAACTGGAAATATATAACGCTCTTCTTCGCGAATTCAGAGATGTCTTTGCTTGGTCATACAGTGAAATGCCAGGCATTGACTCGAGTATTGAACACGAAATTAAGATGTATCTAGATGTCAAACCAGTACGACAACGGCTAAGGCAGGTGCACCCCAGGAAAGCCGCTGCCATTAAGGCAGAAGTTGAAAAACTTCTCCATGTTGGTTTCATCTACCCGGTTCCTCTAACCGATTGGGTATCGAATATTGTCCCTGTTATGAAAAAACAAGGAACAATTAGAGTGTGCGTCGATTATAGGGATGTAAATCAAGCTTGTCCAAAAGAAAACTACCCTACACCCTTCATTGACCAGATAATTGATGAATGCACCGAATGTGAAATCTTTTCATTCATGGATGGATTCTCTAGGTATAATCAAATAAATATCCACCCACAGGACCAGTCAAAGGCTGCATTTATTTGTCCGTGGGGCACGTTCGCATATCGAAAATTACCCTTTGGTTTGAAGAACGCACGGGCGACGTTTCAGAGGGAAATGAATTATGCCTTCCATGACATCAAAAACATCGTTCAACCATACCTCGACGACCTTCCGGCTCATTCGCGAAAGCGGACTGATCACCCGCAGCATTTAAGAGCGATATTTCTAAGTTTCCGACACTACAAGATATGACTCAATCCACAAAAATGTGTATTTTGTGTCAGTTCTGGTCGTTTACTTGGCTTTGTAGTCTCGAAGGATGGGATTCATCTCGACCCATGTAAGGTCCAGGCAATCATAAATTTGCCTCCACCTTCGAATTTTCTTCAGATTCAGAAACTCCAAGGGAAAGCGAACTTTCTGAGGAGGTTCATTCCAAATTACGCCGAACTTGCTAAAGGTTATACACGTCTTTTGAAAAAGGAAGTGCCCTTTATCTGGGATCAGGTTGCGCAAGCTTCCTTTGATGCTTTAAAAGAATCACTAATGAAAGCATCATTAATGTACGCTCCTGATTATCAAAAAGATTTTAATCTGTATCTGGCTACAGCGGATACGACCATTGCAATGGTTTTAGTTCAAGAAGTCGATGCAATTGAAAATCCTATATATTATTTAAGTAAAATCTTAAATGATATAGAAAGCAAATATTCTTACGTTGAAAAGCTAGCACTCGCAGCTGTTCAAGCGATACAGAGATTTCGACACTATGTCCTCTTTCGGAAAACTACCATTTTGTCAGATTGCAACCCCATGACTTATATATTGTCGCGACAGTTGCTGGGGGGAAAATATTCAAAATGGATAGCAATCCTACAAGAGTTTGATCTGGAATTTGTAAAATCCAAGTCAAAGAAAGCTCTAGTTTTCGCAGAATTATTGTGCGATCTCCCATCGTCGTCCAACGATGAAACATCCGAAGAAACAATCGTGGACGAAAGTTTGTTTCTGATATCTTCAAGCAATGAGTGGTATGGGGATATAATAATTTATCTCCAAACCCAAAAATACAGGCCAAACACCTCCCACTCTAAACAAAACGTATTTGATACCAAGCAAAAGACTACATGATCATCGGTGATACACTTTATCGTTGTGGTATCGATACAGTTCTGAGAAGGTGCCTCACCCATGAGGAGGCCGAAAAAGTCTTGAATGATTGTCATTCAGGCGCGTGTGGGGGGCATCAATCTGGATATGCTACAGTGCAAAAAATCTTACTAGCAGGATACTTTTGGCCAACAATGTTCAAAGATTGCATAACCGCAGTCAGAAGTTGCCATGCTTGTCAAATTTTTGATAGAAAAACCAGAAGACCACCCGCACCTCTGCAGCCAATAGTGGCTGTTGGGCCATTCGCCAAATGGGGCACCGATTTCATGACATGTAACCCCACCTCGACTAGGGGGCATGGGTATATCATAGTCGCAATTGACTATTTTACCAAATGGGCCGAGGCGATGCGTACATTAGATAATACTGGTGAAACAACTGCCCTCTTCTTTTTCAATCATGTAGTCGCCAGATTTAGCGTACCACAGGCTATAGTCACAGATCATGGATCGCATTTTCGCAATCACATGATGGTCGAATTAGTTGCCAAACTAGGGTTGTCTCACGACATCTCTACTCCATATTACCCGCAAGCCAACTGACAAGTTGAAGCAATCAACAAGGTCCTAAAGCGCATGCTGCAAAGGATGATTAGAGTTCACAAAAGAAGATGGCACCTAATCCTGTACTCATCTTTGTGGGCTTACCGAACATCGGTAAGGAATGCAACCGAGTTTACACCTTTCCAACTAGTATATGGCCTGGAAGAAGTCTTACCAATCCAGTGCGAAATCTCGTCTCTCAATCGGAATTGATCTCCTCCCCGGAACTTCAGAAGAAGAAGCTCGTTTCTTGGAATTAATCCAATTGGATGAAACCCGTTGTGATGCTGCTTTGGCTAACGAAGCCCATAAGAAACGAGTCAAGGCGCAGTTCGACAAAAATGTCAAACCCCGTGTCTTCTCAGAAGGTGACTTGGTCTTGCTTTATGACCAAGAATCCGATAAATTGGGAGCAGGTAAATTTAAGTCTTTATGGATGGGCCCCTATATTGTTAAATGAGTGTTAGCAAAAGGAGCCTACGACTTAATGGATTATGACGGAATTCCACTGGCGCAACCTCGTAATGGGTTGTACCTCAAGCGTTACTATGTGTAATGGTAACCTGTATGCTTTTGTTATGTTTTTGTTTTCGCTACAGTGTTTATTTTGGTCAAGTAATCCACTTTTTACGTTTGTTGCAGATGTCAAACCTATTGGAGTCATGTGTTGGATATGCTGACGGAGCGAGTCGTAGTTCGCGGAACCTATCTTCTGCCACCTGGGCTATTTTTGATCCAAGCGGCGAGTTAGTAAGTTTCAGAGGGGTATGTATTGGTCAATCAACAAATAACATCGCTGAATATAGCGCGTTGATAGAACTTATCTCTGATGCCATCACACATGGTATACGCCGACTAATTGTCAGGCTAGACTCACAACTCGTAATACTACAACTCACGGGTATATATTCCGTCCGAAACCCAGCTATTTATCGCATGTTCCTAAGGGTTAAGATTTTGGAAAGACAATTTGATTTTATTCAATATCAACATATTTCCAGAAACTTAAACACATTAACTGACTCATTAGAAAATTATGTGTTAAATAGACATTTGCAACATTTATAAAAAGAAACATACCATCAATGTTTGCATTTGGATCATGTAACTTAACCAAAGTAAAACTTCGAAAATCAAAAATATATATAACTGTTTATGGTTTACACATAATGTTTTGTAACCAAGACAAAATTGGTCAAGTGACCAAAAACTCAAAATGCTAGGGGGCACCCTAGTCTAATGATGCTCGTGATAGCAAGTCACAGCCTGTGCGATCATGCGTAAGAGACGAGTCCATCGTCTTGGCACACCAGTAGTATGTCGTTGTAGCCTAAAAGGTAGCTCGTCAGTCCTCACATCTGGAATACCAAGAGTGAGGCCCTCAACCTGCTCCTGTAATGTTGCGAGAGTCTCGGCCACATCAAGGTCACGAAGGATAGCCCTTCCGACAGCCTCTCCTACAGGACCAACATCTGCATGTACACATGAATTTGATTAAAGTCTTGATAGAATAAAGAACAAGGACATTATAAATGAAAAATGATAAACAGGAATATGGTCAAAGATTTTACCAATGACGCCCCACTGTTCGCCATCCGGCAGTACTAGATCTGGATCACCCCAGAAGTCCATGCCAGCATATGGATACTTGGAATAAACCATCTCCTGATGATAAAACCACCTGAAGAAGGTATCAGAAAATGAAATCTGAGACTGAACAGCATGCCTAGACATATGGTCGACCCATCTCTGCATACGTGGTTCAGTAGGTGAAGGTAAATCGAGTGCAATATACTGCGGCTGCATCAGTGGTATCTTCTCCAAGGCAAAGGCGGTCAAAATAGAACCATACCCAAAGTTATTCAACCTCCCGCTCTTTATCTTGGTCAATTGTTCTTTCATCACAAGAAGTACTGCGTCACACCAGTTGAACACCTTCGGTTGGAGGCATTCCAAGGCATACTGCATATAAGATTGGTTGGCTACATGAAGAGCCGCACCACCGGCCATCCTACCAAAAGTAAACAGAATAGTTCTGAGGGACCTGTCAGTGACATCACGGATGATGATCTTGCCGTCTTTACTCGGCTGAGATCCTTCTCTGCAGTACCGGTGAACATAATCTCTCACATAGTCGCCTCCTTGAGCCGAACCTGATAAAGAGATGGGGGCACCCCGCCTCGACAAGCTAGTCAAGAAATAGATGTCTACTATAGTCAAGGGGATAGATTTGCCCCTGATCTAGAAAACCTGGTTGGTAGGATCCCAAGCATTGAGAAAATACTGCAGTAAGTTGATCTGTTGTCTCATGCTAGAAATGCAGAAAAGCTTCAGCAAGCCACAGTTCCGCAGTGCATTTACTGTAACTGGATCATGTAGGGCAAGCATGTCCTCTTCTTCATGCTCACATTCTCACCATGTAATGGTCATCTTACTCCAAAGATCTCTGAAAAACAAACAAGAGAAGAGTTAGATCCTGATTTTGGTAAGAAACAGGCAAAATTTCCATCAAAAATTGTGCACAGAATTCCTTCTCTGCGCCCATCGCACCTACAGCAGTGCTCTGGGTGCATTGCATGTCAGATGCCCTTCAGACTGGCCAACATTCAACGCACCTTTCGATACACAGAGGGTGTGATGAAGGCAGAACGAGTTTTTCAAACCCAAGAGGCTCAGAAAAAACTAGGAATCAAGCTCAGAATGCAAAATGGAAACCATGAAATGAAAGAGCTCAGGTTTAGCTCCTACCTGGTCTAGACGGCGCCGAGAATCGTCCACAGAATCTCCTGAAATCAGCTGATGAAATCAAAGGGGGAAAGCACCTCCAAAGCTCCAACAAACCAAAGTTCAAATGAAATGGTAAAATGAGAGGTAAAAACACTTTTTCATTACTTTTTACGTAGTTCAAAGTATAATATTAGTGTTCTAACTCGTTTTCAAATATATATTGTTCATTTTTGACTAGCTTGTTGAATCATTTGAAAATACAGTGCAATCTTTGAAAGAACAAAGCTATTTATGGTAAAATCAAAAAAGGGGCCATTCAATCGAGCAGTTTTAACACATAGTTCAAGCTCGTTAAAAAATAAACATAAGACATGAGCAAATGTTTCCCCCCACGTTTAAGCTCGTTAAAAAAAGAACTATTCCCCAGTAAATAACCATCGTGAATGTAGTACTTCAGCCGTTAAAGCCTTGGTCGTGTTTTCACCGTCACCTCCACTTTTTCATTGGCTGATCATTCACCTCCATTTGATTGTTTACCCATTTTGAGGAACAGCTGCGAAGAGTGATTTCACTAGCCATCCTTGTGACACTGCCGTGATTGGAAAATTCCAACCCTTACCTGGAATCAGCTGCTACCCATTTTATCACTCGTTCCTCAAAAGACGAGTCTCCTTTAAGCTCTTTTCAACTGACTCGTAAAATATGAAAAGATTGCCGAGCCATTGGCCTCTCCAGCTCGTTAAAGGGACAGGAAGTGTTACACAGTAATTTGTCACCATCCCTGTTATTCCTCTTGTCATACCTTGGGGGACTCATTCCGGGAGTTATAAGAAGTGAAAAAGTCTAAAAACACTTGCATTATGTTCCCCTGAGTATGTACTTCATGTTCCCAGAAGACACCTCCTACAGATCATCCCTGAAAAGTGCTCTTTTTCCATTGGCGCAAGTCCACAGTATCCTACCCGCGCCAATGATGGAGATCCTCAAAAGAGGGCGCGACCATTGGCGCTCTGTCTTAGAGCAACAGTCGCGCCAACCAAATTTAGTCGTGCTTTTTGCCTTAACGCACGTCCGACTGTTGTTTCCTTCATTACATGGAGCTTTTCTGAAGATAAAAAATCAGTCTTTTGTCGAGCTTTATCCTATATCCATCTTTAATGGCTTTCGAGGATAATGCTAATCCACAAAAGGTGTCCTGGTTCATCGTATCCTCCTCCCTTCTTCATCTATATAAGCTTGTCATTATGCATTGGACAAGCTAGTGCTAGTGATTTAGTGATTGAGTGATAGTAGTGATAATCATTGGTCATGGAGTGTTAGATGTTGAGTTCTTGAGTTCTTGGAGGAATGCTAGTGAGTGCTAGAGAGGTTATGCTGCCGGAGAGGAGATGCATTGCAAGACACATATAGTTACTCGCCCAGCCAGGAGAAGGGTCAACGTCAGAACAATGGTTGTAACTTTTCCTGTTTATTATTAATTGATGAGCGACTGCTATTATAGTTCCAATCTCATTGTCTATTATGGTGATGTGTTGATTTATTTCCTTTCTGACTGAAATATAGTTGTGCCTTGGTAGTTTTTATGTTGGTATCTGTCTCTTCCTTTGCATGTGCAGGCGTTCGTCTGTGATCTGTTGGAGCGAGGGAGCGGGGATATCAACTCTGCTTCAATCATAGCGTTGGACTCCAGGTTGGTCTTCTTGATTCACCTTTGATGCATAACTAGGAACTTACGTAGCAGCGTGGTTTGATTGTGGCTAGTTCTGTTATAGGCTAGTGGGATCGCCTCTGTCCGCAGAGGGGATTTACCTGACCAACAAATTGGCGACTCCGCTGGGGAGGAGATATTTGATTTTTGTCTTGCATGTTAATTTTCGTCTGCTTGCTTGAGTGAATGAGCTTCCTGAGTCAGTTTTGAGTTTATTCTTTACTGCTTGACCCATCTGAGCACTGTCAACCCGACCTGAGGTCGTATCATTTATTTTTTTAGTTGGCAAGCTTAATTGGCACGGTTATTTCCCTGACAGTCGCGCCAGTTGGCGCATGTTGCTCAAAG
The DNA here is from genome assembly GCA_031772625.1 of Pinus tabuliformis. Taxonomy (NCBI): domain Eukaryota; kingdom Viridiplantae; phylum Streptophyta; class Pinopsida; order Pinales; family Pinaceae; genus Pinus; species Pinus tabuliformis. Next base: position 1,020,462,602 of record CM062813.1, on the reverse strand, counting down.
GCAACTCGCGCCAAATCTGTGGTAGCGCAAGTTGCACGCTGACAGTCGCGCCAGCTCTGTAAATTTTTCCTGTGTGTGTGTGGAAAGCTCTTTCAGTCTCTTTTTATATCTCTTACAGCCTCTGGAACTGTGTTGAACCTCTGCTTGACTGGTCTTAGCCTTTATCCCTCAGTTGTTTGCTCATTTCTATTGATTTTCAACTTAGCCCTAGAACATCTAATGACTTTGCATGTCTAGCCTTCTGTGGGAAGTTTCGGTCTCTTGATTATCCAGTCAGCTTGTTGGTTGTGTTCTGCACTTATCCAGTGATTTGTTAAAGCTTGATCTTCTATACTCTGAGTGCTTCACTTCTAGCCTCTTTGGATTTCACTCGATTTCATTCGAACTTAGATTACATGGTTCAGTGAAAGTCTTTTGTGTTGTGCCTTGCTTGCATGGTTCATTTTAGTGTTTCAGAAGTGGTTCTATTTCATTGAGTGAACTTGGATTGTGCATATCTCTTAAAATTTGTTTACATGCATCATGCCATCTTAAAGGAGAGAAAAACAAAAAAAATCTTTTGCATCATAAGTAGTTAGCATTTATTGTTATTTGTTGCTATTAAAAAGAAAAAGAAAAAATTTCATTTCTTGTTATTAGCTACATTAGGGTCTTTGTTGTTTGTTGGGTGATCACTTTATTTGTGTAAAAATCTCAACCCTCCTGTAGATAGAATTCATCAAATCAAATGATTTAATTTTGGCATATAGTTTGCATTTAAGAAGTTTTTGAGATATCACATACGATAGGACCAGAAACTGAAACATAATCGAAGATAAACTTTAAAATGAACTCAATGAACATAACAATGCATTGGAACATAACGCAAATACTCTAGAGGTCTAGGTTAGAGACGTGTTCCGGCGTCTTTAAACCTGGTAGTTTATCGTCGAGTGGTTGGGTGATTCCTCCACGGTGAAACGATAGGTTCCAATACGGACTGTGCTCCCACGTACCGTCGAGTATATATTGGGAGACCCCTATAGGAATAAAGCCTTTATCCATAGGAAGCCGTGTCAGCCGCCCTACGATTCGCAATGCAGTGAACACAGCATTCACGAAGATTGACCACCCGTACCCTAAAAAGTATTCTGTGGTTTTGCGAGAAGTTTGGCACACCTTCTACCTAGAATTCCAGAGCAGTCACTTTTGATCCTTTTCGGACTCCCTAAACGAAAAGGTGCCTGTGAGCGTCTTGTCACTTCGTGCTCATTAAATATTCGAAGGAGACTAGAGTCATCTTTTATCCTTTTCTCGACTCTTAAAAAATGAAAAGGTTAAGTTCAGTGTCTTAAAATTTATTAGCCACGATAACATCTACCCAATTAGATTTTGTTTGCGTTAGCTTGAGTAGGATTATTTCTCGTTCAATGGCAGCCTTCCCGGCGCCCATCGGCCAAGGTGTTCCTCCTGATGGGAACCCTCGTCCATTTCCTTCTGTTGGAAATGTCGGTGTTCAGTATATCGCAACATTGTCTTTGCCTGGGTTGACCATTGGTTTACCCGTGTGGTTGTTTTCAAACTCGATGGTCTCAAGTGTGGTGACTCCTGTTCCGCCACCACCTCCTCCACCCGAACAACACCATGTTGATTCTAAGGTGGACCCCTTTCCTTCTTCGCCCATTGCTGCGTCCTCATCTTCTATTTCGCCTGGTGAAACCGTGGATTTCACTAACCAGGTGGCTAAGAAAAAGAAGAAGAAGACCAACAAGAAGAAGTCTCCTAAGGGAAAGGTCGCATCTACCACGAAAATATCTGAAGTGGAACCACCTTCTGCTCCTCCGCGGAAGGTTAAGTCTCCTTGTCGATTATGCAAGGGGGACCACTTTCTTTCAGATTGTCCTGGTATTCCCAGGATCCTCGATATATGGTCCCGTGACCCGACTCGCTCCTTGTCGTCGCCAATTGACGATACCTTGTCAGTTGGTAAGAGAAAAGGGAAGGTTCGTTTCCCTTGTCGACTTTGTGAAGGTAATCATCTCCTTCGCCTTTGTCCACTTATGGATGAAGCCTCCCATCTTTTGGAAAGTCTGTCAGCTCCCTTACCCAAACTACCCGCTGGATATCAGCGTCTTTTCGCAGCTGCAGATCATCTCTCCACTAACCAAGTGATCAAACATGATTCCTCTTTGGTCCAGACCTCTCTTCCTGAACCTACCTGTGCTCCGCCTGTTCCAGACCAATCCCTAGTCGGAACAAGTGTTGATTTACATTCATCATCTACACACAAATCTACCATCAAAGATGAACCATCTGAGTCCAAACCAAAAGAAAGTCCACAGTTCCAGATTACAGTTGACCCGGTCTTTCAAAAGGTCCAGATTACAAGTGACCCGGTTTTGCCTACAGAGGTTCCATCTTTAGATGATCTTACACCTGAATCCAAACCAGACCAAAGTCAAGAGGTCCAGATTACAAGTGACCCGGTTTTGCTTTCAGAAATTCCAGCTTTAAACGATCTTACATCTGAATCCAAACCAGACAACAGTCAAACGGTCCAGATTACAAGTGACCAGGTTTTGCCTTCAGAAGTTACCTCCTCAGATGATGTTATCACTGCAAAGAATGAAGATCCCACTGCCCAAATTCTATTTATTAACGTAGATGATCAAGTGAGCATCCCTCTTATTCCTTCGCACCAGGAAGAAAGTCCATCAGAATCATATCCGGCTGTCTATCCGGTCCCACCTCCAAGCAACCTAGTTGTTTCCTTCAATTGGGATCAACTAGTTAATCCTCGGTTACCAGCCTCCATACCATTTCGAATTATAGTCCAAGTCTACCGCATGGTTATGGCCGGTACAATTATTGATGAGGGATCTCCTGTGAGTATCCTTTCTTCAACAGCTTGGGAAGCACTTGGTTCCCCACTGCTTCTGCCTGAGATGAGAAACCTTATAGGTTTCCATCGAGAAACTACTCGACCTTTAGGAATTCTTCCCAATGTACCTATTACATTAGAAGGGAAGACTATTCAAATGGGTGTCATGGTAGTCCAAGGTCCGTTAGATTACAATTTACTCCTTGGACGAGACTATATTTACCGCATACGTGCTATTGTGTCTTCACTCTTCAGAGTGATGTGTTTTCCGCATGAAGGAAGAATGATCAAAGTCGTAGACCAACTTTCCTTCCCCGGTTCGCACTTCACATATAGTCATCTACCATTCCTAAATGGTCTTATTTCCACAGGAAATACCCCAGCACCCACCCCGTCATTCTGATGACGGCAGCTCACCCGGGCGCGTGACTGAAGCCCGGGGGGCATGCATCCTCCTTCAAAATCGAGTCTTTCCAAGTAAACCTTCATTCCATCCACTCCGTGAATGCCATGAAGCTTGGGGGGCATGTACCTCGATTTGTATGATCATGCTGGGGGCATGCAACAAAAAAAAAAAATTAACAAGCAAAGTTCTCCATGGTTCAAGCTTGTGTAAAAATGAACCCATTTACATCCCGTGATTGCCTTTTATCCGCTAAAATTCTGCTAGATGAGCCTTGGTTGTTTCATTCCATCGCCACCATCTTTTTGGCCGATCATATGCTTTCACTTGGTTGTTTTTCCGTTCCTGAGGAACCGCAGCGATGAGTGGTTTGATTAGCCAGCCTCTTAACCTTTACATGTTTTCGAGTAAGTTCCACCATTACCGGAACCAGTTGCTATCCCTTATACCACTCGTTCCTTCAGGACGAGTCGCCTTTACGCTCTTTTCTGACTCGTAAAATATGAAAAGATTGCCGAGTATTTTGCCTTTTTGACTCGTTAAAGAAAATAAAAATGAAGGTCCGCTTTCAGCTCTTTTCTGACCATTTAAAGAGGAAAAGATTGCCGAGTCGCTCCTCTTGACTCGTTAAATGGTAATAAGGGGCGGTCGTTTTAAGTTCTTTTTGTCGACCGTTAAAACATAAAAAGATTACCGGGTTTTTGTCATTTCGAACTCGTTAATGGTTACGAAACGACGTGGTTTTGACCGCTTTTTTACTTTTTCAAGTCGAAGTCACTAATCATGAAAAGTACTCCTCGATCGTAATGATCGGGCGGTTCTTTCGGGTATTATTTTATACTTTTTCGGGCCCGAGAGACACAACTTTACGAAAAAGGACATCCCTGGAGTTTCCTTTTCTGCTGTCTTTTCAAACTCTCTAAACATGAAAAGACGCCGAGTTCTTCCTTTGTCAGACTCGTTAAAACTTAATGACATCGGATTTTGTCACAACACAAGCATATGCTATCCCCATCAAGCTTGTTAAAAATAACTGGGGTACTCGCCAGAAATGGCGGGGGGAAAAGAAAATTTTTGAACCATTACCATAACGGCAGTATGTCGCTCTTGAACATGGCACTTTTTGCTTTCGTGTCCGAGGTGGGGATATTTCATCTCATATCTTTCACTTGCTTCCATGGGCTTGGGTACCCTATTTGACCTCTCATCCACTCATTGCCTCGTCATCATGACCTTTGATACATTGATGTCAAATACTGCCAATTCCGTTAATGTGGCGCCGATATGTTCAAGAGAAGTTGACCTCTGCAAAACAACCTCCCTCTGATAGTTCGCACAATCTTGATTCACAACATTATCTCTCTGTCTCGTGTCGATGATGTGGGAAACATTATGGCCCACCTTCGTTCAAGGTCACTTCCTGTCGACTTCAACTCATTATCCAGGAAGTTGATCTAGAGACTCCTTTCCGGTGCCTTGGAGCCTGCATGCCTCAATGGCAGGTTCTTCGTTTTCGATGTGAGGTTTTCATCATTGGACTCCGATCGAATGATTCTACGGGTGTTCGACTTCAGATCATTGATTCACACGCCGTAGATTGTACCTGTAGTACCTTGAGGGCCATTGTCATTATTGGTGGTACCTCTCGCGTCTGTTAATAGTTTCCACTTTTGACTGGTAATCAGACGATGTTCATGCATGTTCGACTTCAGCTCATATATTCACATGCTTGAACTTGTACTCTTGTTCGGGTCGATATGGAGCGCAAGACCCTGGATTGTGTCTGTTGTAATCCAGGCGTGATTCTTGATACTTGACTCGTTCACTGGATGGCTGCGACCATACCTGAGTCAATCCATTGATCCTAACCAGATGGCTGCGTCCATACTATGGATCCAGATTACTTATGTACTCTCTTATGGATGGTTGCGACCATACCATGTACATCATGTCATTGAACTATCAGTCATGTCTCTTAATACAGATCCTCGGCGACAGTAACTATATGTGCTCTTGTGTGTTCTTATGTGTAAAGCATTTCACCCCTCTCCACCTCTCGGACTTCATGCTTTAGGGGGCATCTGTTACACAGTAATTTGTCACCATCCCTGTTACTCCTCTTGTCGTACCTTGGGGGACTCATTCCGGGAGTTATAAGAAGTGAAAAAGTCTAAAAACACTTGCATTATGTTCCCCTGAATATGTACTTCATGTTCCCAGAAGACACCTCCTACAGATCATCCCTGAAAAGTGCTCTTTTTCCATTGGCGCAAGTCCACAGTATCCTACCCGCGCCAATGATAGAGATCCTCAAAAGAGGGCGCGACCATTGGCGCTCTATCTTAGAGCAACAGTCACGCCAACCAAATTTAGTCGTGCTTTTTGCCTTAACGCACGTCCGACTATTGTTTCCTTCATTACATGGAGCTTTTCTGAAGATAAAAAATCAGTCTTTTGTCGAGCTTTATCCTATATCCATCTTTAATGGCTTTCGAGGATAATGCTAATCCACAAAAGGTGTCCCGGTTCATCGTATCCTCCTCCCTTCTTCATCTATATAAGCTTGTCATTATGCATTGGACAAGCTAGTGCTAGTGATTTAGTGATTGAGTGATAGTAGTGATAATCATTGGTCATGGAGTGTTAGATGTTGAGTTCTTGAGTTCTTGGAGGAATGCTAGTGAGTGCTAGAGAGGTTATGCTGCCGGAGAGGAGATGCATTGCAAGACACATATAGTTACTCGCCCAGCCAGGAGAAGGGTCAACGTCAGAACAATGGTTGTAACTTTTCCTGTTTATTATTAATTGATGAGCGACTGCTATTATAGTTCCAATCTCATTGTCTATTATGGTGATGTCTTGATTTATTTCCTTTCTGACTGAAATATAGTTGTGCCTTGGTAGTTTTTATGTTGGTATCTGTCTCTTCCTTTGCATGTGCAGGCGTTCTTCTGTGATCTGTTGGAGCGAGGGAGCGGGGATATCAACTCTTCTTCAATCATAGCGTTGGACTCCAGGTTGGTCTTCTTGATTCACCTTTGATGCATAACTAGGAACTTGCGTAGCAGCGTGGTTTGATTGTGGCTAGTTCTGTTATAGGCTAGTGGGATCGCCTCTGTCCGCAGAGGGGATTTACCTGACCAACAGGAAGTGCCATCCCTCCTCTAGATTTTAATCTTTTTGGACCTGAGGGATTATTAGACAAAAAGATCGAGCGCTTGTTTTGTTCGGCTCGTTAAAAGTATCAAAAATCCATCCCTTCTGTATTGTTTTATACTTTTTCGGACTTAAGGGATTAGATGACGAAAAAGGAATTTTGGAGTTACCTTTACGTTCCTTTTTAGACTCTCTAAAATTGAAAAGGACTGAGTTATCTTTGTCGTTAAACTCGTTAAAAAGATTAATAGCGACAAACTTGTCTATAGACGAGAAAGAGTTTCACTATCGCTAGGATCGTTAAAACATAGCGATGGGTTTGCCCGAAGGGAAAATTATAGAACAAGCATATGTTATCCTCCTCAAGCTTGACAAAAATAAAGAGGTACTGGTCAGCGATGACTGGGGAAAATTGGGAAGAAAACTTGAAGAAACTTTGTTGGTAGCAAGTCGCTCTTGAACATGACACTTCCACTCCGTGTTCGAGTCGGGTTGGGTTGTTTCATTCACTGGTCACATCAGCATGGTCATGCCATACCATCCACATTTGGGATTAATGCTACCAATCCATCACATCAGTGTCGCCGATATGTTCAAGAGAAGTCATTCAGAGAATTCACCTGTGTCTCACCCACTACCATACATTATACTCCATTCTTTCATGACTGCCACCCTGAACCTTATATCACCAGATCATTTTCACCTCCATTAAAATCATTTGCTCCGTTCCGTATCATTGATGTGGGATTCATTAAGGCCCTCCTATGACAGATCACTTCTTGTTGACATCAGCTCATTATCCAAGAAGTTGATCTAGGAACACCCCATTCAGTACTTTGAAGCTTGCATGCCTCAATGGCAAGTTTCTCACTTCCAGCGACAGGTTTACATCAATGGCCTTCGACTGAAAGATTTTGCGTGGTGTTCGACGCCAAGTCCTTTATTCACACCACGTGAATTGTACTGCAGTACCTTGAGGGTCATTATCATTATCGATGATTCCTCTCGCGCTTGTTAACAGTTTACATCATTGACTGGTAATCAAGCGATGTCTTTCCATGTTCAACTTCAGAACATTTCTCACATGGATCGACTTGTACTTCGAGTGAAGATCGGACGAGATTGAAGACCCCAGATCTAGTTTCATCCATCCGGGCTGCGATATATATTCAGGGAAATAAAAACATTAAATGTACATCATTGCTACACAGATAATCATCCACTCAAAAGGATGATGGCTCTATCAGAATCATCAGTCTACACTCAGACGATTGTCTGTCCTATGTACATGAAAATGAATTTATAAAGCTGAGCATGGGAATGCCCGCCTCAGCTAGATCATGAAAATAGTATGAAGATAATGTATTGTATTGTATCTTATTACAGGTCTCCTCTTAGCATTGAAAGAACTTCGAATCCTCATAATGAAGCATTTCACCCGACACCAAAAGATTAACGGCCTCATACTTTAGGGGGCAACTGTTATAGACATTTTTGGGCCCTACAACCCCGAGCATTAAATGTCCATAAACCAAGGGCTCCTAAGTCCCTAAAAGTGTTGTTCTAACCCCTAAAGGAACAAGGTCAACAGATTACAGCTTCTCCCAGAAGTTCTCCATGAGAAACTGCTCAGAATTGGTCAAAATAGGATCATTGCAGCTGCTCCACTGGCTAAGTGCATTGCATCTCACCCAAATACAATGTGAGGGTGCGTTGCATTTCAAAAGTCCCTTCTGTGGGGTGCGATGGGTGAGAAATGACAAATGGCAGTGTCATTCCACGAGGTGGAGAGGCAATGGAAGCTTCCAGAATCTTCTCCTGTGACACTTGCCTCACTGAATTCGACCAAGGATGAGTAAGAAGCCATCAGTCTCCAAGTGGAAACAAGAACTATCAGAGAGAAGACACTAATCAAATCGCAACCTGACTCATCCCCCTTACAGATATCTATATATGGATCCCTCATCCCAGAGATCCTGAGGCTGGAATTTTGCATATTATAAGGAATTGTTGTTGGTTTCCTGAGACAAACATCAGATTTTTGGGTGATCTAAGCTTTGTTTGAGGTGAAGAGGGGCTTCTTTGCTGGGAGGTTGATGCTTGTTGTGGGGAAAAATGCCTATGCAGGACGATCCTATCCACCTAAGGTGTGACAGTGCCTTAGCAACAAACAGAGACAGCTATTCTAGTATTCTTCCTTTATGAATTAAGAATGAAGAGAGAGATGGATGGACTAACCGGTGTCTTCCGTTTGTCCCTCGATCCAGCTTCTCTTCTCTTGGAGAGTTCCCAGCTTCAAGAGGTTTCTGCAAGATCACAAGAAGAGAACACTACACAAGACATGGATTTATATTCATAACTAGTTCAGGATTAGAAATAAACTAAACATACTAATGCAATCATACATCAAAAATACATCAGTATATAGGAGAAACCAAGATAGATTTATTGATGAATAACAAGGTTCAGGAAGAGATACAACCCAGAGGGCTCCAATCCAGCATCTCCTTCCCAGCAAATGGAATTCCTATCTTCACCCCCTTCAAAGCATTAAGCACCCAATGATTCCAATCTCAAACCAACAGCAATTCTTTGCAATAACAAAATTCCAGCCCCCAGATCTCATGGAGGAGAGATACATATATAGATGTTTGGAGAGAGGATGAGTCAGCTTGAGATCTGACTAGTGTCCTCTCCCTCTGTCAGTTCTTGATTCCACTTGGAGGTTCTTACTTCCACTTGGAGATTTGGAACCTCTTACTCATCACCAGTCGAATTCCCTGAGGCAAGTGTCATTTTGGAAGCTTCCTGGGTTTTGACACCTTGAGAAATGAACTTGCCACATGTCCACTCTCGTTCAGCGCAGGTAGCCAGTGTTCCCTTTGACATTCAACGTAGGTAGCCAGTGTTGGCTTTGACATTCAGCGCAAACAGCTAGTGTAGCCACTGAAATGATCCTGAACTGACTTGTTTTTGAGCAGTTTCTGGTGGAGAACTTCTGTGAATTGCTGTGGTTTGTTAGCCTTGTTCCTCTAGGGGTAGGAACAACATGTTTAGGGACTTTGGATCCCTTAGATTATGGACATTTCATGCTCAATGCTGTAAGGCACAAAAATGTTAATAACAGTTGCCCCCTAAAGTATGAGGCCGTTTATCGGGTGAAATGCTTTATCAGGGGGATCCGAAGTTCATCCAATGCTGGGATGAGACCTGTAATAAGATACAATATAATAAATTATTTTTCATATTGCTTTCATGATCTAGCTAAGGCGGGCATCCCCATGCTTAGCTTTATAAATTCATTTTTCTGTACATAGAACAGACAATCGTCTGATGGTAGACTGATAATTTTGATGAAATTATCATCCTTTGAGTAGGATGATTATCTGCTGCAATGATGTACATGTCAATGTCTTTATCTTTCCTGAATATATATCGCAGCCCGGATGGATGAAACTAGATCCGGGGTCTTCAAACTCGTTCGATCTTCACTCTAAGTACAAGTTGATCCATGTGAGAAATGTTCTGAAGTCGAACATGGAAAGACATCGCTTGATTATCGGTCGATGATGTAAACCGTTAACAAGTGCGAGAGGAATCACCGATAATGATAATGACCCTCAAGGTACTGCAGTACAATTCACGTGGTGTGAATAAAGGACTTGGCATCGAACAACACGCAAAATCTTTTGGTCGAAGGTCATTGATGTATACCTGTCGCCGGAAGTGAGAAACTTGCCATTGAGGCATGCAAGCTTCAAAGTACTGAAGGGGTTGTTCCTAGATCAACTTCTTGGATAATGAGCTAATGTCGACAAGAAGCGATCCATCAAAGGAGGGCCTTAATGAATCCCACATCGATGACACAGAACGGAGCTAATGATTTTAATGGAGGTGAAAACGATCTGTGACATATGATTCAGGGTGGCGGTCATGAAAGGATGAAGGATCATGTATGGCAGTGGATGGGACACGGTTGACTTTTCTGAACGACTTCTCTTGAACATATGGCGACACTGATGCAATGGATTGGTAGCATTACCCCAAATATGGATGGTATGGCGAGACCATGGATGTGACCGGCGAATGAAACAACCCAACCCGATTGTGGTACGGAGGAAAAGTGTCATGTTCAAGAGCGACTTGCTACCATCAAAGTTTTCTTGAGTTTCTCCCAATTTTTCCCTAGTCATTGCTGACCAGTACCTCTTTATTTTTGTCAAGCTTGAGGAGGATAACATATGCTTGTTCTATAACCTGCCCTTCGGGCAAGCCCATTGCTATGTTTTAACGAGCCTAGCGATAGTGAAACTCTCTCTCGTCTAAAGACAAGTTTGTCGCTATTTAATGATTTTAACGAGTCTAACGACAAGGATAACTCGGTCCTTTTCATTTTTAGAGAGTCTGAAAAGGTACATAAAGTTAACTCCAAAAGTCCTTTTTCGTCATCTAATCCCTTAAGTCCGAAAAAGTATAAAACAATACAGAAGGATGAGTTTTCGATAGTTTTAATGAGCCGAATAAAACAAGCGCTCGATCTTTTTGTGCAATAATCCCTCAGGTCCAAAAAGATTAAAATCTAGAGGAGGGATAGCTCTTCCGGTCGCTTTAACGAGCTGGAAGGCCAAAACTCGGCAATCTTTTCATATTTTACGAGTCAGATGAAAAGAGCTTAAAGAAGACTCGTCTTTTGAGGAACGAGTGATAAAATGGGTTAGCAGCTGATTCCAGGTACGGGTTGGAATTTTCCAATCACGGCAGTGTCACAAGGATGGCTAGTGAAATCACTCTTCGCAGTTGTTCCTCAAAATGGGTAAACAATCATATGGAGGTGAACGATCGGCCAATGGAAAAGTGGAGGTGACGGTGCAAACACGACCAAGGCTTTAATGGCTGATGATATTACATTCACGGTGGTTATTTACCGGAATAGTTCATTTTTTAACGAGCTTAAACGCGGAAAAACACTGCTTAGTCTTATGTTTATTTTTTAACGAGCATGAACTATGTGCTAAAACTGATCGATTTTATGTTTATTTTTTAACGAGCATGAACTATGTGCTAAAACTGCTCGATGCGGGTTTATTTTTTTTTAACGAGCTTGAACCCTGCGGTAACACTGCTCATGATAAGTTTGCATGCCCCCAGCATAACAACGCAAATCGAGGTGCATGCCCCCCAAGCTTCATTGCATTCAACTCGGTGGTTGGAATGAAGGTTTACCTTTGAGATTTGAAAAGGGGATTTGTTTCATTTTTTAATGAGGTTGACACAGTAAAAGAACTATCCTCATGACTCCTTGTTTCATTTTTTAACGAGGTTGACACGAGATAAGAACCGTCCTCGGAGTCCACTGTATTTACAGTATTTCTATCAGGGCGATGATCCACGCTGACAAAATGTTTAGGAATCTTTCGAATCCATTAGATATAGAAGATTTCATATTGTAGGTTTCCACTGTGGCCACTTCCGCCAGATTACCTGCAGGCGGTAGGGCAAAAGTACCCATTAAGGCAGGGTCTTTTAGGAGACCTACTCCAATATTTTGAAGCGAATGATTGCTTCCATGGATCATTGGAATGCTTCCCGTAACTTGTGAACTGTCGGGGAGGAAAGTTTGTTGGTCGACGACTGTAATTCCTCCTTGAAAGGGAAATGCAATCTTCCTGAAGTAGGTCGACACAACTGCAGCCATGGCATATATCCAGGGCCTTCCCAGTAGGATGTTGTAATCGAGGTTTCCATCAATTACTTCAACATCAATTCCTACTGTTTTGCCCCCTAGTTCAACTTGCAAGTTACTTAAAATCCCGTATGGAGTGTATGATCGTCCATCAAATGCTTTTAACGTTGTTGACGATCTCGACAAGGATGGTGAGCCTAAATTCTTCCAGCAACTCATCGACATAATACACGTAGATGCCACCTCATCAATAATTGTTCGATGAACAGTTTTGTTGAGGGCTTTCACTTGAATAAGGAAAGCTAGTTGAGCTGGTAACTGAGGGTCATATCCTTTATGATCAAAGGCCACAAGATTGGAGTCCATTGGGTCAATTTTACCTATTGCTGATAATAAAGCTTGCTCTTGGGAGAGGCAATTTTGCGGTACCTCAAGTGTCGACATAGCGGACGGCGATTGGGCCAGGTCCTCTATTATATTATAATTCTGTGCTATTTTTGCACGAGGATTAAATGTCGACTTGTACACTACTCCCTTTGGCGACTTTATCATTTGTTCAGGAATGGTGGGTGACACAACTTCGGTCAAAGTTGTCGTCGAACTACTAGGTTGTTCGTTAGCCTTGTTATTCGACAGCTGTGGATTCCCGTAATCTTTATTCCTTGTCAAAGCATCATTTTTCTGCTTTGAGATAGACAACATAAGCACTTGGGATCGGGAAGCATTTTGATTAGCAACCAGTTTGGTTCTCGGGTTTGGAAACGGATCAGTCAATACTGCTGAGGTTTTTTAACTCTTAAAGAGTTTCTTAACTTCAGGTATATGTGGACAATCTCTCATACAATGATCCTCATCACATATATGACACCCCGCAGGGGGTTTCCTTTTTCTCCCTTTCTTTTTCTTCTTGCCCCCTGGTTGCTTCAGTTGTTTGCCCTTGTCGGTCGACGCGGCATTTACTTCTGAGGCAAGAAGTTCCTCATTTGCATTTTGACTAGAAATCTTACAGGCTTTTTTAGATGTAGCCTTTGTCGATTTCGTATCTGTTTTGCCAATCACGCCATCACCGGCGTGAGAGTCATTGTTTGATTTAGGAGGAGGAGGAATTGAGAATTCCGGTCTAGAGGTGTCAGGTATTTTGTCGTAGAGCGTGCCAGACTGAGTATAGACCAAGTCCAGATATTGCGCACGAGCGATGACTTGCTCTTCTGTTACGACTCCCCCTTTTGCCACATCTTTCGTGATTGTAGGAAGTAAGGATTTGATAAACCATTTAGCTAATAGCTGATCGGGAACGTACGTTTTCACCATCCTACGACGACGTCGCCACTCATGTATATGATCAGATATGTGAGTGGCCGTTGTCTGTTTGAAGTTGGTTAGGAGTTCCGTTCCCGTTTCATACCTTATTGGTAATTGAAAATGGGTTAAGAAAGTCGTGGCTAAGGTACTGAAGTTGTCGAACGAAGCTCTAGGAAACTCAATATACCATTTTGCCGCTAGACCTGTTAACGTCCTCTGAAAAAGGCGAAGCCTTATCGAATCATCGTTTAGGGTGTTTGATGAACACCATAGATGAAATTTCATCACGTGATTCGATGGATCTTAACCTGGATTTCCATTAAATTTAGGAATATCTGATGGAAGTTTATGTGGAATCGCTGGCCACCAAGGGGCATTAGCAATTGGATCATTCGTCAGCCGGTTTAGATCTGGTAATTCTAGAGTTGCTACAAAGGGAAACTGTTGATTCAGATTAGGCGAAGCATACCCAGGATAAGATGGAATCGCCTGAGCAGTGGGTCTTTGCATACCAGCATAATGTTGGAAACTTTGACAAGGTTGATGGGCATAACCACTAAAATATGGTTGCCCATTACTTACAAAGACTTGTTGCTCAGGTCCTTGATATGATTGCTGGAATGGCGGTTGTTGTGATTGAACCAGCCCTGGTTGTTGGACCATTTGCTGTTGTCCAATACTGGATGATTGACCAAGATGAGGAGTCATAGTACTTGTTTGAGCCTGAGTCGCTCCAGATAAGGAGGCACTAACCTGAGGTTGTGATTGAGTCGTTGAGACAAGAGGTTGTTGTATTGCAACCTGAGAAACTTGGGGTTGACATACAATAGGTAGCACTTGTACTTGCGACGCAATCACCACACCAGGTATAGTGGGAATATTCGACACAGGGTGGACTGGTTGCATTGAATATACAACCCTTGGTTGCTGAGGCAGTATTGGTACCCAACCGCTGGATGTAATTCCAGTTTGACCTGAACTTTGTTGTAAACTCCCATATGGTTGTTCTCCGGGAGGGAACAATGAAAAGGCATACTGCCCTCCATATGGTGGCAATCCAGTACTTAAAGGGCAGATTGGCCTTTGAAGACACATTGGATTAATTTGTTGAGTTTCAACATAAGAAATACCAGATGATAATCCGGATGAAGAAATAGGAACTAACCATGTCGTCGAAGCAGTCCCTGATGGGACTCCGGCTTGTTGTTGATAACTTGTCGGGACAGATGGTATACCATCGAACATCGTTGGGGTAGCAGCAGGAGGCTCTGCCGCTGCTGTGTCGGATGACACAGTCCTGGATGTCGACGGTTGTTCAGACATATCTAGTCTATCCAAAAGATTTTCTAGCGATTCTACAAGAACTTACGATGAAAAGAGACTAACTTCGAAGATCAACGAGGGAATGGTGATGATTATTCCGTTTAAAATAAATTTTAACGACGCTTAGACACAACCTGCTTTTTCAATTTTAAAGAGTCGAGAAAAAGCAAAAGATGACTCTAGTCTCCTTCGATGTTTTAACGAGCCCGAAGTGACAAATGCTCGGATGGACTTTTTCCGTTATAGAGTCTGAAAAAGGCCAAAAGGAATTGCTCTGGAGATCTAGGTAGAGGGTGTTCCAAACTTTTCGCAAAACCGCAGAATACTTTTTTAAGGTACGGGCGGTCGATCTTCCTGAATGCTATGTTCAGTGCATTGCGATCAGTAGGGCGGTCGACACGGCTTCCTAAGGATAAAGGTTTTATGCCTATAGGGGTCTCCCAATATATACGAGACGGTACGTGGGAGCACAATCCGTACTGGCGCTATCGTCCCTCAGGAGGAATCACCCACCATCAGTGAGATCAACAGTCACCAGGCTTTACGACGCCGGAACACGTCTCTAGCCTAGACCTCTATGTTGTGCGTTAGGTTTCAAAGCGTTGTTAAGTTCATTCAATTTATTTTAGGTTGATCTTTTTAGAAGTTTGCCTTTCAAGGTTCACCACGAGGTGTGTGATACAATTCCTAAATGCAGTCTAAAGATGATAAGCAAGCTTTATATCTTTTCAACTTTGAAAATCCTAGCTACTAAGGGAAAGGAAAGACACCATCTTTTCTCAAAGAGCAATCAGCACACTCTAATGCACTTTTCCTAAGTCAAACATGCAAACTATCAAGATGCAAATGCACAATGCAGGTGTTTGTTTTCCGCTTTCTTAGTATTGATGCCTACGAAGAAAGCTTTTTGTACAACTTTGAATTTGCTTTTAAATGACAAATACAAACAAGTTTACTTTTTCGAAATCAGAGAGGGTAGAAGAGATTACAACACTTAACGATTTCCTAAATGAACACTTGTTTCGACACTTAAAAGAGACAAACTCAAACCAATAAGCAAAAGCAAATGTATAATCAACTGCAAACAGCCAATGAACTCTCTCCTAAGATCACAATCAACAGATCTGAATCAAGGGCTACAGGATGATTATTTCACTCATGCAAAGGAAAACTGTAAATGACGCCACAAACACATAAAAACACTCACAGTCTTTTTGTACAAAAGGAGGTGGAATTTAAGCAGAGAAAAGGAGTTATCAGACTGGTACCTATGCTGGTTACAGGCTGCAAAAATCAGAGATCAAAACAAGGCAAAACAGAGCAGAGAACCCCAGCTGCACAAGGGCAAACTGGTTCAGCACAACCTCAACACAGGGGTTTTGACATTCAGCGCAGGTAGCCTTCACGGGACCTGCGTTGAAATGCAGAATCCCTTCACTGGGTCTGCGCTGAAGGAGAAACTCTCGTTTCTCACTGGGTTCTGGGTCACAGATTGCTATTTAATTCACTGTTTTAGGCCAAATAAAAGCAACAAGCAAGGTACAATCAAAGGGATGCTTTGAGGGGGTACTAAGATCTATCACAAAGGATCATCAAATCATTTGTGATTCCATTGTTCAGATCATAGACAAGTCCAGTGATTGGATCAAGGTAGCAACTGTCTACTTTGCATCCGGGAATAGCAGATGCAGTTCGATTGTTGCTGTCAAGTCTATGAAACAAACAATAATAGAAACACAAATAAAATGACTAAACAGATCTCCCCAGCGGAGTGGCCAATTTGTTGTGGGGAAAAATGCCTATGCAGGACGATCCTATCCACCTAAGGTGTGACAGTGCCTCAGCAACAAACAGAGATAGCTATTCTAGTATTCTTCCTTTATGAATTAAGAATGAAGAGAGAGATGGATGGACTAACCGGTGTCTTCCGTTTGTCCCTCGATCCAGCTTCTCTTCTCTTGGAGAGTTCCCAGCTTCAAGAGGTTTCTGCAAGATCATAAGAAGAGAACACTACACAAGACATGGATTCATATTCATAACTAGTTCAGGATTAGAAATAAACTAAACATACTAATGCAATCATACATCAAAAATACATCAGTATATAGGAGAAACCAAGATAGCTTTATTGATGAATAACAAGGTTCAGGAAGAGATACAACCCAGAGGGCTCCAATCCAGCATCTCCTTCCCAGCAAATGGAATTCCTATCTTCACCCCCTTCAAAGCATTAAGCACCCAATGATTCCAATCTCAAACCAACAGCAATTCTTTGCAATAACAAAATTCCAGCCCCCAGATCTCATGGAGGAGAGATCCATATATAGATGTTTGGAGAGAGGATGAGTTAGCTTGAGATCTGACTAGTGTCCTCTCCCTCTGTCAGTTCTTGATTCCACTTGGAGGTTCTTGCTTCCACTTGGAGATTTGGAACCTCTTACTCATCACCAGTCGAATTCCCTGAGGCAAGTGTCATTTTGGAAGCTTCCTAGGTTTTGACACCTTGAGAAATGAACTTGCCACATGTCCACTCTCGTTCAGCGCAGGTAGCCAGTGTTCCCTTTGACATTCAACGCAGGTAGCCAGTGTTGGCTTTGACATTCAGCACAAACAGCTAGTGTAGCCACTGAAATGATCCTGAACTGACTTGTTTTTGAGCAGTTTCTAGTGGAGAACTTCTGTGAATTGTTGTGGTTTGTTAGCCTTGTTCCTCTAGGGGTAGGAACAACATGTTTAGGGACTTTGGATCCCTTAGATTATGGACATTTCATGCTCAATGCTGTAAGGCACAAAAATGTCTATAACAATGCTGGGTCAGAACAACTGGTTGTAACGCCTCTTGGCTCTTTTCTTGTTTATCAATAAAAGCTATTTGAGTTTTCCTCCATGCTTTTGTGTCATTGATGCTTGTTACATTTGTATGGTCAATTTACATCTGATCCTAGATTGTTTATGATTATAGATCCATGTCTTTGTATAGTGTTATGCTTCTGTGATCTTACAGGTACTTTGTGAAGCTGGGCGTGCAAGGGAGCAGGTAGCTGAGGACTATCAAAGAAGAGAGGGATCAAATCAGGAGATTGGCGCAAGATAGAGGTTGGTCTTTCTGTTCCTCTGTATCTATAATTCATAAAGGAAAAACAAAAGTAGCTTTTCTCTGTTTGTTTATAAGGCAGCTGTCACACCTTAGTGGGATAGAGCAGTTCTAAATAGACACTTTTCCCTGTAACACTACCTATCTTGTAGACTGCCTCTATGTATCTTATAGACTGCTCTTGTAGACTGTTCCTGCAGGAATTCCTGTGCATGCTCTTGTAGAATGATGGACCCTTGCTTCTGGTGGGTGGCCAGAGTTATAAGTGTGACTTGAGTGAGGGAGTTTTGAGGAGGTGGAATGCATGAATGCATGCAAACGATGTTTTCTTTCCCACTCCTCGTAATCAGCTCCCACCTCATAGATCTATAGTTAACCACTTCTTGTCCTACTCCTCCTCTGTCTTTGAGTTGACTGCGGCCACGTGTGAGAGGACACCCGATTTTGTATGTGATGACTGAACGAAGGTGGCCAAGTTAACTAGCCACCTTTTCACTTATAAACCAACTACCTCATAACCTTTAGAACTTTTGATCAAATTATGCATATGAGTGAGTAAGCGGGATACTTACATGTGGTCTCGATGCCATGCTACAATTGTCTAAGATGAGATGTGTTGTGTTGTTTATTTGCTGCATGGTCATTCTTATTCCTCCTTTGTCGTCTATGACTAAAGAAATGATGTTGCTGCTACTATGGAGCTCTTGGATCATCCTAGTGAATACCTATAGCTGATGATTGATACTCTGTGGGATAGGCTACTACAGGACCTAACCAACCTATCATTCACCCTCGGATTGCTTCCTGTAGGTTTCCGAGGGATCCTGTAGGAATACATGGGATTGTGTAGAAAACACAGTCTTTGCCTAAATAGAAGTAATGAAGTGGAAAAAAATAATGGAATTGATGGAGAGATGCATGGTAATGAGTGGAGGAGATGAATATATGTGAGGCAGGGTTCCCTTTGGATCTTCTCTTTGCTCCTTGATTGTCTTTCTCGCCCACCTGTAGATAACAATTATGTCTTTTTTCTCTTTTTTTTTTCTTTTTTATTTTTTTTAAAACATCTAGGCTGCCTCATAGAGGTTTTCACCCTAGATGTCTTCCCTGGACGCCTCAAGGAAGGTTTTCAACCCAAATATGGGACTCAAGCACCTCATGCAGGTTTTCACCCGAGTCCTCCTTTTTTTTTCTTTTTTTTCTTTTCAGTGACCTGATGAGGGAGGAGCTGGAACTTTCTCCACCACCATCATTGTTTTATTGATATTGTCAATGAACTCTTTCTTTGATAAAGGCCTTTTGTACATTTTCAATCCATGTCCATTAACAAGTAATGGAATTGCTTCTTCATCTATAGTTTTGATTTGCATTGAACCATTATCATGACATCTTTCTACCACATAAGGTCCAAGCCATCTTGTCCTTAGCTTGCCCTTGAAGTCTTTATACCTAGAATCATATAACAATGCCCAATCGCCCTCTTGAAATTACTTCTTAATATGTCTATCATGCCAGATCTTCCTCTAAAGTTGAACTATCTCCGTATGCAGGAGGGCTTGCATTCTAAATTCATCCAAGCCATTCAAATGGAACAATCTTTCTTTCTGTGCATGGCTAAGATCCAAATCTAGTCGGGTTTCCATCCTCAATGTGTTATATTCAAACTCAATGGACAACAAAGCCTTTTTCCCATAGACCATCTCATAGGGTGTAAATCCAATGGTGGTCTTCCATGTTGTATTATAGGCCCAGGTGGCCTCAACTAGTCTCTATGCCCAATCCTTCATGTTGCTACTTACTACCTTGGTTAAGATGCTCTCCAGTGCCCTGTTGGTCACCTCCACTTGCCCATTAGCTTGTGGATGATAAGGAGTGGAGGTCCTATGCTTGATTTTGTGATGGTTGAGCAGTTCCTCAATCATGTTGGAGGTAAACTGGCTGCCTTGCTCTATGACTAGCTCTCTAGGGTACCCAAATTTATAGAATACATTCTCCCTTAGGAACTCAGCCACCTTCTCTTCCGTTGCTGCCTTAATTGCATTGGTTTCAACCCACTTAGTCAAATAATTAATGCACACAATAATGTATTGTTTTTTCTTTGAAGGAGGGTTGATAGGCCCAATGAAGTCCATGCCCCACTTGTCAAATGGCTCAAAAATCACTTGAGGTTGTATGGGAATTTCATCTCTTGGAGTAGGCTTTCCCATCCTCTAGCACCAATCACACTAACTAATGTATTTCTTCACATCCTAATGAAGAGTGGGCCAATAATAGCCCACTTGCCACACTTTGAATGTTGTCCTCTTTGCTGCAAAGTGACCTCCACAAGGCCCATCATGACAGGTCAGAAGGATGTCAAAAACTTCCTCTTCCCTTACACACCTTCTCAAGATTTGATCTCGACCAAGTTTGAAGATATTGCCCCCAATCCATGTGAAGGGGGCGCTTTTCCTGACTATCTTGCTCTTTCTTTGGAGGGCAAGTTTGGTGGGAATTGTGCTAACACCAAATAGTTTGCTATATCAGCAAACCATGGGGGAGAACTGAATAGCAAACAAATGCTCATTTGGTAACTGGTCATCCACCATTCCTTCTTCACCTACAGGCAGATTCATCCTAGATAGAAAGTTTGCAACAACATTTTCCTTACCTAGCTTATCAACAATAGTTAGATCAAACTGATGTAATAAAAGCAACCATCTTATAATTCTAGCCTTCACATTTGGTTTGTTCATTAAATATTTGATTGCAGTATGGTTATTATGCACAAATGTTTGATAGCATGTAATGTAATGCCTAGATTTTTTTAATGAATGCACAACAGCCAGGAGTTCCTTTTCGGTCACAATATAATTTAGCTCAACCTTTGACAAGTTCTTACTGATAAAATAGATGGCATAGTGTAATTTATCCTCTACCTGACCTAAGGCTACTCCTATGGCTTTGTGTGAGGCATCATCATGAATATGAAAAGGGAGGGCCCAATTTGGGCCTCGAAGAATTGGTGCAGTGGTTAACTTACCCTTTAAAATGTCTAAGGCCTCTTGACGACGTTTTGACCATATAAACTCAGACTCTTTGGCCAACAACCCAAATAAAGGAGAGGCCAACTTTCTGAAGTCCTTTACGAACCTCCGATAGTATCCAACTAACCCCAAGAAACTCCTGACATTCCTCTGATTTTGTGGAGGGAACCCTTTGGATGATTTCTATGTTGTTCGAGTCCACCTATAGTCCTAGCTAAGATATTGAATGACCTACTATGGTCCCTTCAGTCATTAAGGATTCACATTCTTCTAGACTGAGAGACATGTTCCTTTCAATGCATTTGTGCAATACTTTGCCTAGGTTAGTTAGGGCTTCTTGAAAATCACAGCCATAAGGTGTAAAAGCATCCATGTAAATTTCCACTGCATCATCTACTAATTCGACGAAAATACTCAAGACTGCTCTCTGGAAAGTGGTAGGAGCATTGCATATGCCAAAAGGAAGGACCCTATAGGCAAAATTACCCCAAGGATAGGTGAATGTGGTCTTACCCTAGTCTTCTGGGCAGATTTGGATATGGCTGTACCCATTGAATCCATCTAGGAAAGAAAAGAACTTCTTCCCTTCCAGGCCATCTAGCACTTGGTCAATTAAGCGTAGGGCAAAATTATCCTTCTTTGTGGCTTTTTTCAACTCCCTGTAATCGACAGAAATCTTCCACTTACCATTTTTCTTGGGAGCTAACACTAAAGGAGAGACCCACCCACTGTCAGAGATAGGGTAAACGAATCTTCCATCTAGCAGATTTTGCAGTTCTTCTTTGAATATATCATTAAGAGCTAGATTCATCCTCCTTTGTAGTTGTCAGACTAGCTTGCAACCTTCTTTGATGTATATGTGGTGAGTACACACTGAGGAGTGTACTCCCTTCATTTCCTTGTAACTCCAAGAGAAGGATTCTAGGTTTTCTCTCAACATGTTGCATAACTTTTCCTCTTCAAGAGAAGAAAGAGATGGATTAATTTTCAAAGTTTTCTCTGGGTCAAATTCTATGGTTTTGACATGGAGTGGGTTGGAATTGGCCAAGCATAAGTCAATTGGATGATTGTTCTGGGTTCCCCTTACTTCTTCTTCTAATGGTAATGAACTAGGAGTTAGACTTTGGAGCAGGTGTTCAATTAAGTCATCCTTATCTTGTTGTCCTCCTCCTATGGTTGCTTCCAAAGCATAAAGTTGGGCTGAATAAGCCTCATCTTCTTCCTCCTCCTCCAACCATAAAGGTAAATCATTCTCTAGAGAAGGTTGAGCAAGAGGGTATAGGACTAACTGCTTGGACATATGCCCATTCTTGATGGTCATATTCCTAGCTCTACAGCTAATGTAAGCATCGGTTGTGGCCAACCATGGCCTCTCAAGGATGAGAGGGTAACCAGTAAGCTTAGCCTTAGGCTGGAGAACTAGAAAATATGCAGGGTACTCCCAAGAGTCAATGGAGACCATCACATCCTCAAGGGTGACTGTGGAACGGTTTGCAAGTTGCAGCACCGTTGTGGTCTTCCTCAATGACCCTTGGAGGCTGAGCTTGAGCATGGCGTCTTTGGTCATCACATTAATGGCAACCCCCAGATCAATCAGAGTGTGTGGGACAATGGTGCCATTGATGTGCACATCTACTACAGGGCTTCCAAGGTCCAAATATTTCAGACATATTACCTGCCCCAACATTAAGTCAAACAGCTGCCCAACGACATTAATGGTAGGGGCATCCCTTTTTCTTCTTTTTGGATGCTTGAAACATTTCTCCTTAATCAACTTATTGTAAACGGGAACATCTTTTATTGCTTGGATAAGGGGGATCTTTACACATAGATTTTTCAATTCTCCCAGAAGTTCAAGTTCTTCTGGGGTAGGCTGGAGTGTTTGGGCTAATCTCTTAGGAAAGGGTGGATTTACTTTAAGGTTTCTTTCCTCTCTTTCTTCCTCAACCTCCCTATGTGGAGAGGGAGGTTGGTTATCTGAGGGAATTATCCCAAATCTTAGGTTGATCTCCTAGATTTCTACAGAATAAGCTAGGTATGATGTCTCTCCACTGTATGCTTGTTGAGCCTGCCTATTGTTCGGGGTCGGATTTGGCTAGGAAGCCATGTGGGGTTGTTTTGGTGGCACAGAGTGTAGGAGTTGTGGTTGGGTAGGTGGTGGAGGCAATAGAGCTAGAGCATTATTGTATTGGGGCCTCCACCCTTGGTGTGGGGTATTCCGCTGAGGTTGTGGCGGAACATAAGGTTGAAATGATTGGCTGGCTGGCTGGGAATGATACTGAGATGCATAGGACCAAGGAGGGGGTGTTGACCAAGAAGGATGAGCATGGGATCCCCAAGAAGGTATAGTTGTGGTTTGGTTGGGGTTGTAATATGCATGGGATGACCTTTGCATACCCTGTTGGTATGGTCTAGGCCCAGGAGGTCTCCTTTGGTTGATGTAACAAAGCTACTCAGTGACCCCTTTAGCTCCTTGATATACAGCTTTGAGTCTGAGTAAATAAGGGCACTTATTTGTGGAGCGGTTTTCTTCACAGACAGAGCAAAGCTCAATGCAGTTCAATGGACATTTGTTCCTAGGATGCCTCCTGGTGCATCTAGGAAAAAAGATAGCCAAGGCTCTCTCTGCTTCCTCTTGCTTCCTTTTGATGTTCATGGTATCCAATTGCAAGGCAAGGGTTTTCAGCACCTCACTTTTGAATTCTTCTAGCATATTTCCAATTTCACCCTTGATGGATGAGTTGGAAGATGATGTGCTGGCCATAGGTTCACTACCCCTACCCTTTTTCCTGGCTGTCCTAGAATGGTTTCTAAATACAGTCTTGATATCCTCATAGGGTAATTAGTAGATATCCCCTCCTGCTAACAGGTGTAAGGTATCCAAAATATCTTCCCTTACTCCTCCGAGGAAGACCAACTTTAGTGGCTCGGGGTCAAGTGTGCACATGGCCCTTTTGTAACTGAGCTGGAATATTTCTTCGTAGTCTTCTAAGGATTCATCCTGGCCCATGGTCATCCTGAAAATCTCTTCTTTAGTATCCTTTGACCTACATTAGTCCCTATATTTGTTGTTAAAAGTCTGTTGCATTTGAGCCCAAGTTGTGATGCTATCTCCAGGTAAACCCATGAACCAACGCAATGTTGCATCCTTGAGGGTAGATGGAAATAGTTTTAACTTTTTCTCATCATATGTATAATCATAGGTTCGACATATAACATCAAACTCAAATAGGAAAGTGTTAGAGTCCTTTGTGGTGAGCCCATGGAAATGAGGTAGAGCAGAGGGGCTTAAATTCTTCATCTTAGTGTCCCCATTGGTTTCCCTGATGGGGAAGGCACCCTCAATTTAGCCATTTTGGTTTTTAGCCATTGGTTCAGTAGGAATGGGTTCCTCTTCTTCTTCTTCCCTTGTAGGTTCTTCAAATATGTCAGGTTGCTCACCTAAGGATTCCTCCAGTTCACAGCCACCGAAGAAGAGAGAAGGTTGGTTGTTGGATGTAGTGGGGGTATTTGGCAAGAATTTTCCTAAATTGTCCCTACTCCTACGAGGCATGAAAGGAAATGTTTTTGGGTTGGTTTTTGGAATAATTTTTTAGCAAGAAAGTACTTTGTAGAAATGAAATCACTGGTTGAATGAAAACTACTGACAGAAAGAAACTACATGTTGAATTGAAATTCTACTTGCAGAATGGAAAGGAAAGCAGATAATGACAACTGAAAGAAAGGAAGCTACTAGATTACTTTTGTAGAAATAAACTAATGCCAGAAAATTGAAGATAAGAGTTAGAAGAAAATAAAGCAGACTAGAAATAGAAGAAAAGAAAGCAGTACTCACATTCTACTCAAACACCTCTTCGGCAACAGCGCCAAAAAGTGATGGACGCCAAAAAATGATGAGTGCCAGTATTGCAACAAGGATGTTGCAATTCCTGGGCTACCAGCTTTACTTATCAACCTGGGGTTCGTACAAACTTGGAGGTGGCAGTGCTATATGCACAAGTAAAAGTGAAGGTCCTGCCTGTTGTCACTGTTCACCTGGCGAGAGACCCTAGGGATTCCAAGCCAGACTTCTATAGAGTCAGAAGAAGCTTAATTATTTGATGGAAGAAGAGAAAATATATTCTAAGAGAGCTACTCTACTGCAGTAATGAAGAAAACAACAAGTAATGCTAAATCACACCATATCCTTATTAACCATTTAAACAACTATGCTAAGCAGAATTGTTGAATCAATACTAACCTAATGCTTCTATCTAAGTTACAGAAGTAAAGAGCATCAAACCAAGCTAATGTGTAAGCAAGGAAACTAAACTAAATTTGTTTTCGCGTTTTTGGTGTTTTGGTAAAATAAAGCATGCAACGAGTCAAGCAGAAGAGAAAGAGAAGATCGAAATCAGTGAAAGAAGGATGTAATGAAGCAGAAGTGCATAGGAACTGTTGGATCGATCAGCGAACAGTAAAAATGGAAGATGAGTGGTGGATATCTTATCGCAAGAGATTACGTGAATAGATGGACGAAGAGGACTAACGGAAGATGAATGGCGGAGATCTTATCGCGGGAGGTTAAGTCAATAGATGGATGAATAGGACTAATCAAAGATGAATGGCGGAGATCTTATCGCAAAGGTGAAGTGAATAGATGGACGAACATGATTAATGGAAGATGAGCAGTGGAGATCTTATCGTGGGAAAAACGTGCAGAATGATGGAGTGGGTTTCATAGGTGGTAAGTAGTTTCTCGCGTGCCCTCAAGGCTATAAGCGGAATTCCAAAATTTTACGCAATTAGCTTAATTAGGTGACACGTAGCACGAGAAAACCACTTTTCTCGCATTCTCTCGAGCAGATATCAGTCATGCAAGAATCCGTGCGAGATTGCGCGATAACCGTTGGATCAAGCTAAACAGATCGACGGTGGAGATTTGGGGTGCATAAAGTATTGAGAGGACACGATAGCCATTGGATCAAACTAGACAGATCGATGATGGAGATTTGGGGTGCATAAAGTCAAACATTGAAATGAATATGCATGCGGTTAACGGTGATTGGCCAGGTTTGTTGTGGATCAGACGGTAAAGAGATCTACGTATAATCTGATTAAGACGTGAGTTATTGGCTCCTGCTTAAGCATTTCGTGCTGAAGGAAATGAGAATGTGAGTGAGATCTATTACAGAAAGAGAGTGATTGAAGATGATAACGATGAAATGAACCAAGTACTGAATCAAGAAAACAAACTCCAAAGCTCATGCAATAACTAGAAATCTAAAACACAGTGAATCTACTCTACCCTATTGTAATGGAAATGCAGCTACTTAAGCAACTGATCAATTAAACCATGAATCTACGCTAGCATATTTTACAATAAAGAGGAGCCTTAGTTGCTAGGGTTGGGCCCTAACCCAAGAGCTTCAACCCTCTGAGTTAACTTAGTGCTCGCTCAAAACAAAATTCATTCTTATTATCAAAAGAATGGATTACATCAAAAACTATCACAAGTCTTGCAACTCGAAAGTAAAGTAAAGTTTTACAATCAAAAATACAAATCCTATTGACGTCCTAGGCCTCTCTAATTATATGACTAAAGTCTCCAGCGACTTCTTTAAAATTAGGGAGGCTTGACTCCCAAACTTGAGATAAACTGGTGCTTTGACTTCCACTTGCTCAACTACCTTCTAGTCCTCATGATTTCGTTGTTTGCACTTCGAGCTGATGGAGGAATATTTGAATGGAGGGGTAGTAAATGAGGAGGATTTCCCTCCTGTAATTCCTCTCCCTTGTCCCATTCGATTTTTGACCAAGATCTTTGCCAAAATTCCTTTCTTTTATCTTTTAATCCTGCATTAAATGTGCATTCGACCATAAAGAAAAATATCCAACTCTAACTCATCTCATAAACAAAATATAATCAAAAGTATGCAATAGGTTGTGAGAATAGTTGGTTTGACTAAGCTAGGAGGTGAATTAAGGCCCATATAATTACCAAATGATGAGGCTCATCACCATGATTGAAACAACTCAATAATGGTTAACTATAGTCACCATAGTCAACCATGAACACCATGATCATCCATGGACATCCATGGTCAGCTGCATTGTCAAGCATAGTAAACATGCTCAACCATATTCATCTATTGTTAAATGTTACCAACCATGGTCAACCATGTTCACACAGAGTCAACCATACTCGACCATAGTCAACCATGCTCTTATAATCACATCCATAATCAAACATGGACAAGAAGTTCAACCATAGTCAACCATGTTAAAAAAGGGATGACTGTGTTGACTATGGTTGACCATGTTTCCCATGGTTTACCATGTAGACCATTGTTGACCATGGTTTAATAATGATTGACCTTGGTTGATTATGTTGCCATGTTGACCATGGATAAGAATGGATGAAAATATTCACCATGGTTGACCATTCTATTTACGGTTGACTATGGTTGATCAGGAATGAACATGTTTTATCATGTTAACTATGTTTTACCATGGTCAACCATAACTAACCATGGTCAACCATGTTAGATATGGTTAACTTGGTCAAACATAGTCAACCATATTCAACCATACTTGAAACAACTAAATGACGACTAACCACACTTGGCCATAGTCAACCACACTCTTATAAATGCATTGATGGTCAAATAATTGACCATGCTCAAGCTTGGACAAGAAGCTCATTCATAGTTAGCCATGCTCAAACCAACTCAAGAATGGTCTACTATAGTCAACCATTAATAATCATTGTCAATCCTTGTCATTAATATCTTACATTGTCACTTATGGTCAATCCGTTAGTTAACCATGGTCAGTCCTCATCAACCTTTTTAAGCATGGTTAGCCATCATCAATCATTGCAAAGTGATAAACAAAAAACAACATTGCATTGTGAAAAACAACAAATGCAATTGCAGTGTGACAAATAATCTCCATCGTTACAATTTGAAAAACAATAAATGCCATTGCAATGTTGTGGACAACAAAAAACATCATAATGTGACAAAAAATGTCAAAATGTGATGAATAATAAACATCATTTCCATGTGTAGAATAACAAATGACATCGAAAATGTGATGTAAACAAATTTTTTTGTACTTTGAGCAATTAAAAAATGGCATTACAATGTGCCAAAAAAATATCCATGTTGCAATATGGTAAACAAAACCTATGTGAATATCATGGGGGCTTCACTCAATGAGCCTCTGACATAACACGTGCATTCGTGGCATATTAAACAATACCATTAATTTGACTGCATATTGGAAAATACCTCTAAAAATCACATTATTTAACCCCTTACCAATATGGACCCGATACACATTACCAATTTAAAAAACCCCTACTTCCACTAGATGTTGTAAGTATCCATTTTTCATTTACATTTTTTATACCCCTTTATAATTTTTCATTAACTTTGAGCTCCATTTATACCTGCCAATATAAATTACCCTTTACCCTATATATATCCCCCAATATATTATGTCATTTTTCCTCAATATATATCCCCGAAGATTAATGCATGTGGTATGGTATTGCTCCCCCAATGAAGCCCTCGTGGTGAATATTAACGAACATTAGCTATCCTAGAAGGTCAACCACCGTGAGCTTGACCAAAGTAGCCTTAGCCATGGACAATATGCATAATATGAACATTGTTTTTGAAACATGGTCACATGGTCTACATGCTCAACCATGGTAAAAAATGATTAACCATAGTCAACATGGTTAACCATAGTCATCTATGGTTAATTGTTGACAACCATGTTCACCCATAGGAAAGCATAGACTACCATAGTCAACTATGGTCAAACAAGCTCAGCGATGGTTAAACATGCTCCCCATGGTCAACCATGGTCAACCTAGTTAATCTATAGTCAACCATGGTCATACATACTTTACCTAGCCAGCGATGCTTTACCATGGTTAAAGAAGGTCAACATCTTCATCCATTATCAATAATAAATAACCATAGACAACATAGTCAACCATGATGAACTTGGTTAAATAATGGTCAGCCATGGTTACACATGGCCAAGATAATCAACCATGGCCAACATAATCAACCATGGTTAAACATGGCTAAGTGATCTACATGGTCAACGATGTTCAACCATAGTCATCAATAGTTAAATGTTGACAACTATAGTAAAACATGTTCCGCACAATCACTTATAGTTGACCATAGTCAACCATTGTTTAACGAGTTCAAGCATGGTCAGATAAGCTCAACCATGATCACAAAGTTCAACCTTAGTTGACCACATTCGAGCATGATTAAACTAGCTAAGCAATGATCAACCATGGTAACCATGTTCATCCATGCTTAACTAGAGTCGGTTGTGGACAACATGCCCAACCATGGTTGGCATGGTCATCCATGGTCATAGTTTCTCCACCATAATTTATCGTTTCCATCCTCGATCAACCATGGTCTTCATAGTCAACCATTGTAATCGTGGTCCATTATGGTTACTAAGGTCAACCTCAGTGAACCATAGTCTACCTCGATCAATAATGGTCAACACTCCTCAATCATTAATGTAACCATTTTTTTAACATTAATGTTAACATTAACATTAATGTAATATCAACCATGGTCAACATTAATGTAATGTTAATGTAAGAATCTAACAATTGTTAACATTAACGTATCATTATTAGATTAAAGTAACATAAATACACTGTTACAATAATGGTTGACCGTGGTCACCCACGATCAATTCTCTTTCACCTCAGTCAATCATATTTAACCAAGGTCAACCATGGTTTTCCTTAACCAACAATGTTCAACCCTCTTCAACCATTAATGTAACCATGTTTGTATCTTTAATGTAACATCAACCAGGTCAACCATGATGAACATTAATGGAAGGTTAATGGAAGGTTAATGTAACAATAGTCAATATTAATGCAACACTATTATATTAATGTAACATAAATACATTGTCACATTAATGTTTCACCATGGTCAACCTCATCAACTCTCTTCAACCATGGTCAATCATCAACAAACTAATCAACCATTTTTAATCATAATTTGCCAACCTAAACCATAGTCAATAAATCTACCCCACTTACTAAATCATCAACTAACACAAACACATTAATAAATGTAATTGATATAAACCCACAAATAATATTTTCCTATCTTTTAAGGAAAATAATCTACCTATATCAACCGCATTAAGTAGGTTAACAAAGACAAATCTGAAATCACTTGGGTCGTAAGCCGAAAATGAAACCATGAAGCAACTAAAGAGTCGCGCGCCCAAAATGAAGAGTCGAGCAATAATTCTAGAGTGCGCGTGATTCCCAGCTGAAACACGATAATGGCAAATGGATTCTAGTGCCAAGTTCCAGCGCATCCTGATTCCTTCGATATGCAAAGGACACAAGTGACTGTTCTATTCGATGCAACTTAGGCCTGTTTGAGACTCGATATATTCAATATGATCTTCTCACGCTGCGATCGCATGTGAATAGATTCAGGCGAAGGCATCCATGAAGGCATATTTTCATAAAGAAACTCTGATACATTACAGTAACAAGTAGGACGATTCCCCTGCATTTTTGCTATGTTCACATATTTTTTTGGGGAGTCTTTTTTTTAAAAAATGGGTTGAATTTAGATCAACGTGTTTATTATATGTATGTTTCCGGACAGAATTTGTGTTTATGGCGTCTGAATTTCGTACAGGGTTTGGTGTTTGGGCATCACAGATTGCCCCTAGGGCCTATACTTTCAGTGAAATGAAAGAATGGTCAGGGGTTTAATATGTTAAACATTGGACTGATATGTATGTCGAGCAGTTGGACTTCTTTCAGGTTTCATAACTTATACAGGATTTTCTGGTTGATATTGGGACTCTGGTTACTGTAAAGCCTTGATCATGGAGACCTCCTAGCGTTACTAGCATTGTGGATGTATTATTTCACAGAGTCGATTTTGCTGAACTGGGAGAGGGTTTTGCATGACTTCTTTGGAAGCAGGAAATATTCAATTTTTTTAGATGGGTTTACCAGAGGAGGAATAGTTGAGAGTCATTTATGGTTGCAATATTGGAGGCTGCAAATCAGATAACCAGGGAATTGAAGGAAGCAGAAAAAAGGGGGTTAAGGTTTCTCTGTCAAGGCTTAAAATGGGTGAGGTTTTAGGTTCAAAAGATACTGGCTCATGTGGGGTTGCACCCAAGGTTCCACAGATTGAGAGTCTTAATCGGAAGCTGCCTGTTGTACCTCTTGTGTTTCTGATATTCTATGAAGTTTCAGGTGGACCTTTTGGTGTGGAAGATTCTGTGAGGGCTGGAGGTCCTCTTCTAACTCTTTTGGGGTTTCTAATTTTTCCATTGATATGGAGTGTTCCGGAGGCCCTCGTGACCGCCGAAATGGCAACTATGTTTCCTGAGAATAGTGGTTATGTTGGGTGGATTTCTGCAGCATTTGGTCCTTTCTGGGGATTTCAACAGGGGTGGTGGAAATGGCTTAGTGGAGTTATTGACAATGCACTGTATCCTGTACTATTCTTGGACTATCTCAAATCAGCAGTTCCAATGGTGGGTAATGGGCTTCCGAGAATCATAGCCATTCTGGCAATCACCATTTCCCTGACTTATCTGAATTACAGGGGTCTAACCATTGTTGGTTGGGCTGCAGTTTGCCTTGGAGTTTTTTCTCTTCTTCCCTTTTGTGTCATGTTCATACTTGCAATACCAAGGCTCAAGCCTTCCAGATGGTTTGAGATTAATATGAAAGAGGTTGACTGGAATTTGTATCTCAATGTTCTGTTTTGGAATCTCAATTATTGGGACTCTGTTAGCACACTTGCAGGGGAAGTGGAAAATCCAAAGCGTACCATTCCAAAAGCCTTATTTTTTGCTGTGATGCTTGTTGTAGGTAGCTACATCATCCCCCTTTTGTCAGCCATTGGTGCAATAGAAGTTGTCAGAGAGAACTGGAATGATGGCTACTTTGCAGATGCTGCCTACATTTTAGGTGGGGTAGTGTTGCAATTGTGGATAGCAGCAGCAGCTGCTCTGTCAAACATGGGTATGTTTGAAGCAGAAATGAGCAGTGATTCTTTTCAGCTTCTTGGCATGGGACAATCAGGAATGCTTCCTGCTGTATTTGCTGCCAGATCAAGATATGGAACTCCTCTTCTGGCCATTATGTTTTCTGCTTCAGGGGTACTTGTACTATCATCATTGAGTTTTCAAGAAATTGTAGCAGCTGAGAATTATCTCTATTGCTTTGGTATGTTTGCAGAGTTTGCTGCCTTTATATGGTTAAGAATCAAGAAGCCAGGACTTGCTCGCCCCTATAAAGTTCCTCTTGGGACTGTTGGAGTTATTCTCCTCTGTCTAATACCTTCGTTGTTACTGGTTCTGGTGGTAGCAGTCGCTTCTTTTAAAGTGATGGCTGCCAGTATCAGTGCAGTTTTAATTGGGTTTGTACTGTGGCCTTGTCTTGAATTTGTGAAGAGGAAGAAATGGCTGAACTTTGTGACAGGTTCAGAGCTTTCAGGTGATCTTCATGATATATTAGTGTCTGATGCGGGAGTTGGATTGCTGTCAACTGAAAATACACAACTTTTCTGATAAAGTCCTTGATTTTGTACATTCTTGCTCATTGCAGAGAGGGCAAAGAATTGGTATATAGATATATCTCATTTGAGGAGTTTGATTTTAGCCCTTGATTTTAGCCCAAGAACATATGGAATTTTTTGTCAAGATAAAATCCTCCAAACTCCTGGGAATCTTTGGGGGCTTAAATACAGTGGAAGGATGGACAAGGGCAGACCCTGTAATGCAGGGACTTCTTTCAATATGTTTTATATTTGAAGTAGATGCATGGCCAATAGGATAGTGAATCATTCATGTACTTTCCAGATCGACTCTCTATATATTTGAAAGAAGCTTATTTCATGATATTTAGTAGGTCTCAAATAGCACACATGGATTGGTTTTGCAGAATTGTAGGATTTGAACAATGCCATCAAGATATAGTTCTGATGAATTGGGCATTTGTTTCTGCTTATTTTGGAGGGGAAAACAACTATCAACCATTTACGTTTTTCTCTGGAAAATGTTTTTATATTTTATAAAAAGATTAAGGATGTTTTTGGATTTCAATATATAATAAGATTTGAAGTCAGGGTAGATAATAAGATTTGAAGTCATCATAAAAAACAATCAATATGAATTCAGTATGTCAAATGCTAGAATTGTAGTAGTATGTATGAATTCAGTATGTCAAATGCTAGAATTGTAGTAGTATGTCAGAACTGTTTTGGACGGAAAAGATAATGGCATTTCTTCTAATCATCCAAACCAAAGCTAATTACCCATCAACCCTTCAATTTTTCATAGAAAGTCAGGTGCTTCATCTCCAAAATTATCACTGATATAATTTGCTTATCTGCGCGTAGTTGATATATTAAAGATAATGGCATTTCTTCTAATCATCCAAACCAAAGCTAATTACCCATCAACCCTTCAATTTTTCATAGAAAGTCAGGTGCTTCATCTCCAAAATTATCACTGATATAATTTGCTTATCTGCGCGTAGTTGATATATTTGGCGTTATTTTATATTGCCAATCTGTGTGCAGTCTGAATAATTACTGATGCATATTTTTAACCTTGGTTATGCAGCAAGAAACCTAGATTCAATCATTTGACAAACACTGAATTCATGACCCTGTGATCATTATAACATATGTCCCTCTATGACTAATGATGTTACAAAATCCATTGGCATTCTTAAATAGTGCTTAGAAAATCCATTGACATTTTTAAATAGCTGTATTGAAAAGTTGAGAGGAAAGTTTTGTATTTCAAAATATTTGATTTTTTGAATTTAAAAGAGATTTAAATAAATTATGCTGATTTAAAATGTTAATTTAATTATTAATAATTATTAAAATGTTAATTTAATTATTAATGATTTTTTCTTTCTAGGAAAAATCGTAATTTCATTAATGAAGAGAAATTACATTTTGTAGATGCATATGCATATTCGGATCATATCTATGACATGACTGTCATCATCAAAAGAACCAAAGTTCAAAAAATATTGTTACCTTGATCCACGCAGGGAGGTAACAATATCCAATATATACTGAGAGATAATCACAAAATATATAAGAACTGAACTGTCAAACAAGCGATAAATATATACAAAAGTAAAAAACCATATGCCCTGTAAATTTATGCAATGATGTCCATAAAAGGCTGATGGTAGTATTGATAGTGTGCTCCATCAAGCAGTTCCCGGATCATCCAGATGCCCGGCTCCCAGAGCGCAGCTTCTTTGGAAAGGCAGTCAGCAGCTGCGTTCCGCTCCCTGTAAATGTGTTTGCAAGTAAAAGAGTCAAAATAAGAAATCAATCTCAGAGTCTCATCCAGAATATGACTCAATAAGTAGAGCATCTAGCGGTTCTATTCAACCAGTCACAAACAATTTTGGAATCCCCAAATAATTGTAAGTCTCTACAATTTTTCTCCAAAGCAAATTGAATAAGGTATTTTGCTGTTGATAACTCTGCGAAATTATTTGTGCCTCTTCTGAATCCCAAGAGCATGTTGTATGAATGATGAGGAGAGATATGTAAAATGCCCCTCCCCCCCAGCCATTCTCCTGTGCGGCCCCGTCAAAATACGCCCAAGGCATGCTGTGGTCAATATGTTCAGGAATGATACTTCTGGGCCTCGGGGGAGGAGGGTCATCTGGGATAAGAGCAAAATCAGCCAGCACCTTGGCTGCAATGATAGGCCAGCGAGGAGGTGAGTTCAGGAATATAAGGTTATTGCGGGCGATCCAGATGGCCCAACAAATCAGTAAGGGAAGATTACGCAGCTTGGGGGAGGAGACGGAGGTATACCAGATATTCCAGGCCTCAATGATAGATACAACAGTCCAGTTGCAAGGGGGGGAGACAGCAGAAATAACCAATACCCACAACCTATTATTAATAATTATTAAGTGAATAGTAGAGATTTAATGTTTATTTGTTTTAAATTTAAAATAGATTTAAATAAATTATGGCATGTCTAAATAAATTATGTGCATGTCTATATTAGAATAGGTTTCATAAAATTTTAATTTAATTATCAATAATTATTAAGTGAATGATAGAAATTTAATTTCTATGAAAAATATAAGAATATTCATAGTAGTTTTCACAAATCAAATGTTAAGATTTATCTCCAAGTTAATTATTTCAAATTAATTAATTAAAGAAAATGTCATATCAACATGTGTCATATTTGACATGTGGTATTGTTAAGCCATGGTATTGGCCTTATGGTATTGTAGCAAATAAAAGCTAAATGAGGGTGAATCTCCACAAGTAATTTTTTATAGTTAATAATAATAATAATAGATTTTTCATAGAGAGGTTGAATGTGGTAGCTTCCTTAGGAGAATTAAGTATGGAGGGTTGACAAAGCCTAACACAATCCTAGGGTCAACCTAGTCACAAAATCATAATAATAATAATAATAATAGATTTAAAATAGTGTTATACTTTAGTTCATTTTTATGATTTTTTTTAACCCGAGTAAATGTGAAATGTGTCATGGAATAAGTGTTTTGATGTTTATTATAGATTAATGTCTATCAACATTTATCAACCAAAATTATAATAGTATAAATCTATATTAATTGTGCTCCTATGTAATTAGTAAAAAATTTAATACCCACTTTAATAAATATAAAATATTATATATATTTTATATCTTATTATTAATATATTTTATTTTGGATTTTAATAATATATTGGGATATATATATTTATTGTATTTTTTTCAAAATGATATTCATTTTATTAACATTTTGACTTTATGTTGCTTGTATTTTTATTGTGTACTTTATTCCATATTATTGTTTTATATTTGTTTTATATGAATAGATAATATGATTCATTCCTATTTTTAATGTATTAACCATAATACTTTTTATTTTGTAATTTATTTTATATTATTGTTTTATATTAGTAGGTAATATGATTCATTCTTATTTTTAATATATTAATGATAATATTTTTTAGTGAATACATCTTTAAATGAATGTGATTATGTTATTTTGAAATGTTTTATTATTTGAAATTAATATATTATAGCTCTAAAAATAAATGATATTTTGTAAATTATTTTATTTATAGTTAGTATACCAATTATATTTATTTTATAAATATGTTATATGTCAATTTTATGTTAAGTATTAAAGGAATTATACACCTCTCTCATACACACAATATATTTTATATTTAGCAATACACTACACATATGTTGTATGCCTTTCTTTCTCTAGACATGTACTAAAAGATTGAAATATTTTACATAGATGAACATTGAAATATTTTATTTATGGAAAATACTAAATATCTTTTTTAAGTATCTTGTTAAAATCTTACATATCAACTTCATCTTAAGACATTAAACATCTCCTTCATATTGGATTTTGGATGGAACAAATAATCCATTCTATATTTTGTTACTTCTATGTTTTTAATATATAATTTGACACTATAGAGAAATCATATCCCTTATAGAGGAAGCATACCCATTCAAGTGGTTAGGGAAGGCCCTCCTCTCTCTAATAGTACGCATGATAGGCTTTTTTATATGATATTGTGTCTTCTTGATATTTTAATTATTGATGAAAGTCGTTAAGGTATGGTATGATTCTCTTTAATCTGGCATAAGGATCCATTAGAATTAAAGTTAATAAATATATGCTAATTAATTAATTTAATATCGTTTAATAATTATTTATTAAATTAAATTAAATAATAATGAAATGGGATTAGTATAGTTATAAATAAATGTAGATTTCTCAAGAAACATGGAAGTTTTTTCTAGTATGGCTTTAACATTTTCATTGGAAATACATTAAAACAGTTAAGAAACTTTCTTCATCTCCTTAGTGTGATGGATGATGCAATTCATTATTGTTGGTGTTATGATGCGTGTGTTGTCCTTGATGGTAACTCACTTGCAACAGAACAAGTATATGGTAACGAAATGAATCCATAGGTTAGTTCAGAGGTAAAAGAATGATGGAACATAATACTAGAATGATGGGTCAAAGGTTTATAGGCTAGAATTAGAAGTTTGATACAAGTGAACATTTGAAAATCTATACGTGGGATCGTCAAGTCCAAGTTACGTATACATGTGAGTTTAGTGAAGCAAAGTAGCATATGGTTTTTCCACCATGGTATTCTAAATACCGGGGGTCTTTACCATGGTATTGGCCCATAGTAATGAACGCGAAAATGGATATTGATCCCGTCAAAGATTACCACCAACATTAGTGTAGTTTTGACCCATGGTATTGGATAAGGAATAAACTATATAAAGAGGTGAAGATCAAAGTGTTAAGTGTGCAAGTGAAAGGATTTTTGATGAATACTTCAATCTAAAGTATATTTGCATTGTAAGGGCCATAATTGTCACATAGATATGAAATAATTATGCACCAATGAATACAATAATGGATCAGGATTATGAGACTTGAAATGAATTTTTATTGTATGTTCTGCTCATGGATTAACTAGATCTCAGTACTGACGCATGTTTTTTAAGATCTGGGTCTTTCTGAAGTTCTGAAGAGCTGCACAATTTTAGGTCAAAATTTGCAGATCTATATGCTGGTTGGTCTTGAGAAAAGCGCGTATACATGTGGGTTCGCTTCTTTAAAGTCGTGTATATAAAGTAAGGGTTTTATTTTCATAAATGATTGATCAACCTTATCAATGTTGTTGTTTCTCTACTATTTGTCAATGATGTCCTCATGTTGATCTAGGTTGAGGGATAATGTCTGAAGTAGAACTGATTGAATGATGAAGTTGAATTTGTTTACATGTTGATTGGTTGAAAAGATTATTGATGTTGTTGACTGTAAGAGGGTTATGTAAGCTAACATAATATTTTAGAATATCTTTGGTCAACTCTGTGTCTCATTCAGAATTACAAGTTTTAAATTTTCAATATATTAAGATCTGTACGTGGGTTTCTCTACAAAAAAGCGCGTATGCACGCGGGTTGCCTTAAGCGAAGTAGTGTATACATTTTGGCATTTGAATGATCAGGGTTGCAGTTGACTCTATGTGTTGATGCAGTATTATGAATTCAATTCTATATATTGGTTATAGTGATCTGACTGTTCCAGTTCATTGGTTGAGTTTTTATTAAGTGTCAGTTGATTCGGTTTCAGTGATTGGATGATTTTTTGTGTCAAAGATTGATGATTTTATTACAATGATGATTGAGCATAAGTGTTGATATTGGATCTAGTGTGAAAAATTATGAAACGTGGTCCATGGATGTTGAGGGTTGGAGCCTTCAGTAAGGAAGTCAAAGCTTCCTTCCAGTAATAGCTAGCGATCAAATTAAGGGATTGGAGCTCCCTTCCAATAGGAGCTGGAGAACCAGCGAAGGTTGTAGCCTTCACTAGGTGGGTGTCTATACTGGTATGAGTCTGCACCAATACAATAATGTAAGAAGTTTTCGATATTAATAAGTTTTGAAGACCGAGACGACAACAACGGTGGTTTTCTCCCACATTGGGTTTCCACCTTAAATCTTGGTGTTCATGTGTGTTACTTATGTGTGATACTTTATTCTGTTCTTACTGCACCTATTTACTGCTTATCAAATGCCTGATAAATCTCTTACATTCTAGTTCAAGTTTAACAGATAAAGAATTAGTTGTTTTACAAGTTTACTGAGCATACACTAGTTTCTTTTACAACAATCGTGTATATACGCTAGTTGGTTAACTCAAGTCACGTATACATTTTAGAAAAGAAAATTATTATTGTGAGTTTTTAAAAATATTGATTCACTGCCCTCTTAGTATTTTTCCCAACAATTGGTATCAGAGCCAGGTTCTTAGAAAGAAGCTTGATCACTTGAAGGAAGATCTCCCAAGATGATCAATCAAGACGAAATGACATCTATCATACCACCACTCTTCAACGGAAATAATTTTATATATTGGAAGACAAGAACCAGATCCTATCTTTAGTCTCTTGGAGTAGATGTTTGGGAAATTGTGGAAGGAGGTTACCAATATCCAGCTGTAGTTCCCATGGATGCAGCAAAAAATAAGACATATGAAACCAATGCCAAAGTTGTCAATGCATTATTGGGAAGTCTGATAGAATCAAAATTTGTCAAAGTTATGTAGCTAAACACAAAAAAAGAAATATGGGATAGAATCATTCAAAGCTATGAAGGCGATACCAAGGTAAAAAGTGCCAAACTCCAAACTCTCAGAATTCAATATGAAACTCTCAGAATGCATAATGATGAAAATATTACCAGTTTCTTTCTACGTATAGATGAGATTGTAAATCGCATGAAAAATATGGGTGAAGATATAAAGGAAACTACTTTAGTTGAGAAAATCTCAAGATCTCTAACTCCTAAATTAGACTCAAAACTTTCCGCCATTGAAGAAAAGCAAGATCTACAGACTCTTACTATTTGTTCAACTTCATGGGATCCTGACTACTTTTGAAATGAGGAAAGAAGGTGCCTCAGAAGTCAAAGAAGCTGCATTTAAAGCATCTACAAAAGGAAAAGAAAAGGACGAATGCAAGGAATCTTGATACATATCAGAAGAATATGAGGTGAACTTTGTAAAGAAACTTCAACTGGGCACCGAAAGATTCAGAGGTAAGCTTCCCTTCAAATTTTTTGCTTGTGGTAGATTTGGTCATTATGCTACTAAATGTCCTCATAAAGACAACCATGACAAAGGGAAGGATACTACAAAAGGTAATAGGAGATAGTTTGACAATAGAAGAATTTATTATACTCATGAAGATAGTGATGACTTATCAAATAGTGAAGAAGGTGAATCTAATCAAGATCTTAAATTACTGATGGATTTTGAGAAAAATACTAATGAGTCTAACGATAATTTTTTGGATGCTTTAGAGGAAAAATATTTCTTTGAAGAAATTACTCAACTCAAAATTTGCTTGGAATAAAAAAAAGTAGCCATGGATACTTTGAAGCATCAACTCATAGAAAAGGAAAAGCATAATGAGAAGTTAGAATGTGAAGTAGTAAGTCTAAGAAATGAACTTGAGAAAATAAAAACTCTGAATCTTAGATTTGCTAAAGGATTTGAAACTTTAGACGAAATTATCAAGGTACAATGCTCTCCTCTTATGAAGACAGGTCTTGGATACACTAGAGAAACATCTCAAACAGAAAAGTCTTTACGCACTAAATGCAGCAAAAACTAGTCCACAAAGCTTTAGGAATGCAACAAAAATCAGTAAGCAAAGCTTCAGTAATGCAACAAAAATAAGTGATCAAAGCTTTAGTACTCACCAAAAGAATAAAGGCATTCCACAAGTAAATCATGTTTAATCCGATCCAAGGATGGAAAACAAAAAAAGCACCAATCAAAAGGTAAACAATGCTAGAAGATTCTATGACCACATAAATTTCTTCTTTAATGGACAATGTTTCTCATGTCATAATTTTGGTGATAAGGCTACTCAATGTGTTGCATACAAACCTATCATGACTAGAGAAGAAAGAAAACAAAGGAATGAGACAGGATTCAAGGAGAACACTTATAATATATTCTCACCTATTATAGATTAAATTTAATGCTCATTTTGCAATAAATTTGGACATGAAGAATTTGAATGCAGGAGAAAATTACAGCCAACATCTCAAAAGCAGGAAATATCAACAAATTCTAAGGTATGGAAAATGAAGGAGTTACAATCTAAAATTTGTGGCATAGCATCGTTTGCAGAAGGACAAGAAA
Source organism: Pinus tabuliformis (assembly GCA_031772625.1). Lineage (NCBI taxonomy): Eukaryota > Viridiplantae > Streptophyta > Pinopsida > Pinales > Pinaceae > Pinus > Pinus tabuliformis. The sequence goes on along the minus strand of CM062813.1, from coordinate 1,020,421,954 downwards.
ATCAATGTTACATTGATAGTGGATGCTCAAAACACATGACAGGTGATAAAGATAAACTTATTTCATACAATGCTTTAGAGAAAGAAAAGAATGTCACTTTTGGAAATGACTCACTCGCTATCATTAAGGGTAAAGGTTCTGTTTTTCTAAAAGAAAAAGTTAAAGCTGGTAATGTTATGTATGTTGATGGATTAAAGCATAACTTGTTGAGTGTTATCCAAATGTGTGATCAAGGAAATGAGGTAGTATTCTGATCACAAGAATGTGTGGTTCGTGAACTTGACACAGGAAAGACCATAATAAAAGGAATAAGAACCCGAGCAATCTGTATATATTGAAAGGTGGCGAAGAACAATGTTACCTAGGCAAGGAAGAATAAAATTGGTTATGGAACAAAAGGTTGGGAAATCTAATCTTCTCTCAAATAAGCAAATCAAGTAGGCTCAAAGATGTTCGTTATCTACCCTACATCACCATATCAGAAAGTACCATATGTAAGTAATGTCAATTCGGTAAGAAAACCAGAGTTAAATTCAATGCCAAAGAAGTATACAAAAGTAAACCTCTTGAACTTATACATATTGATTTGTGTGGACCAGTAAGAAAAAAGTCACCTCATGGAGAATAATATTATACCTTATTCATTGATGACTTTTCGAGAATGTGCTAGATCGATTTATTGAAACAGAAAGATGAATCATTTGATAAATTTAAAGTCTTCAAGGTATTAGTTGAAAATGAATTAAATAAAATGTCTCAGATCTGACAGAGGAGGAGAATACATATAAGATGAATTCTTTGATTTCAGTGAACAACATGGCATAAAAAGACAATTTTCTGTAGCTAAAACTCCTCAACAAAATGACGTGGCAGAAAGAATGAATAGAAATGTTCAACAAATGGCTCGTGCTATGCTTGATGAGTCTGGAACTCCTAATACCTTCTCAGGTGATGTTGCACATAATGCAGTAAATATTCTCAACAAAGATCATGTTCGTGTGAATAATGATAAAACTCCGTATGAACTTTGGTATGGTAAGCCTCCCACTGTAAAGAATTTCAGATTTTTTGGAAGAAAATGTTTCATAAAAAATAATGATGAAAAACTTGGCAAGTTTGAAGCTAGAGCAGATGAAGCAATACTTCTTGGTTACTCATCTACAAGCAAAGGATACAAATGTTACAATAAGAAACTTTAGAAAATTGTTGAGTGCATTGATGTTGTGATTGATGAAGAATGTACAAAGCCCAAAAAGGTAACATCAGCAAAAGAGGATGATGATGATGAATGTTTCCCACATCAAATCACAATGATATAGAAGAAGAAATTAATGAAGCAACAAAGAAGATACATCAGATAAAGAAAAGGCTTCATCCAGGTATGTTCAAAAGAATCATCCAGAAACTCAAAATCTAGGAGAAAAGGAATCCGGGGTAAAAACAAGAAGAACCCTTGTAGGATCTTCTAGTTATCTAGCTTTATTATCCACCATTGAACCACAAAATGTAAATCAAGCTAGTAAATATGAATGCTGGTTTAAGGCCATGAATGAAGAACTTGACGAAATTGAAAAGAATGATACTTGGGAATTTGTTCCAAGGCCTCATGATAAAAATGTTGGGACAAAATGGATATTCAAAAATAAGTTGAATGAAAATGGAGAAGTCATTAGAAACAAAGAGAGACTAGTTTGTAAAGGTTATGCTCAATAAGAAGGTATAGAATTTGAAGAAGCATTTACACCAATAGCCATACTTGAAGCCATAAGAATGTTTCTTGCATTTTCAAATCTTCAAAATTTCAAAGTTTATCAAATGGAAGTAAAATCTGCTTTCCTTAATGGAGATTTAGAAGAAGAAGTATATATTGAACAACCAGAAGGATTCATTTTAAGGAATGATGAAAACCTTGTATGAAAACTCAAAAAGGCTTTATATGGGCTAAAACAAGATCTACGGGCGTGGTATTATTGTCTTGACAAATATCTACAACCACAAGGTTTCACAGAAGGATCCATAGACAACAACTTGTACACAAAAATTGAGGGTGATAAACTACTAATTATTTTTGTTTATGTTGATGATAACATTTTTGGCTGTAATGAAGAATCTATGAGTCAAAACTTTTCTTTTGTTATGCAACAAGAATTTGAAATTTCTTTACTTGGGGAACTAATCTATTTTCTTGGTCTGCAAGTACAATAAGAAAAAGATGGTATCTTTCTCTCACATGTTATACTCCTATAGTTATAGGTGTCATATTTCATGATTGACTGGTTGAGCTCTGTAATATGTTCATCCCTTTTGCAAAGGTTTTCCATATTATCAAAAAATAAAAAAAAATAAAAAAATGTAAAGAGGGTATACCCTAAAAGAAAAACCAAAGGGTGAAAAAGTAAATGGTCAAAAGAAAAAATGAAAAATGAACTCCAAATAAAAAGACCAGGAAAGTGTACAAGTCCAAATGCCACTGCTTTCTCATTTTCTGCAAATAGAGCATCATGTACGGCTTGTTGAACTTTTTTCCACAATTGATGAATGGCCAAACAACTTAATCTTGGCCATTTCATGTTTCAATTTCCTGTTTTAGAGATAGAGAATAAAATCTGTCCAAACTGTTTAATCTTGGCAGATAGGTAGATAGGTAGAGAAGCAAAGGAGCTCAACTATTTAATTTGAGCCCTTGGAAGAAATAAGTGCAGACTTAGGTAGGCTTACCATGTAAAGAAAAGAAGATTGAAAAGGGTTTTCCAGTCTAAGTGCACCCAAATGTAAAGAAGAAAAAATGTTAGGCAAAGTAGGCAGGGTAGGCAGTTTTGATGTTGTAGAATGAGACTTGTGATAAATTTTGTCTCTCAAAGTGTTAAATTTACCTCTATCACAAGTGCAAGGCAGATAATCTTGGAGCAGCTCAAGCGAGGCATGACTAATCTCCCATTTATACTCTTTCCCCAAGTCATTTTCTAATTTCTCCCAGAGATATTAAGATCTGCTTAATATCACAAAGCCACTCATTCCATTTCATTCATTACCTAAGTAAAATCCCAATTTTTCTTAGGAAAATGGCCATATCCCTCATAAATTGTTTTTTCCCTTTAGCCTAAGTTTTAAACATTATTTCTTAGCGCATTTTTTTCCAATAAAGCCATTTTAACAATTAACCATTATTATGTAACTCCCTTTACATTTGTTCCCCTTCCCGTATTATGTATATATGTTAAAACCTCGATTGTTAATATACCCCACCTCGGTTTTACTATAAACCATATCACTGTTTCAAAAGGGGATTAATAGTTCATCTGGAATTGATTAATAACCCACCGTGCGCAAAACCATAGGATTAATTAAACCCTGGTTAATTAATAACTTAATCAACCCCGCAAACCAATAGAAACACTCTCGATGCAAATAAAACCATTGTTTATTTGATCGGGTCTCCACGCATTAACCTCCCGCCATCTCCGACGAGCGTCCACCGTCAGATCAATGGCCCCGCATCCAACGGTCCATAATCATATCGCACCCCCCCTATCTGTTGGACGTTATGTCCCGGGAAATTGGTGGTTTTTGCGTCGTACCCTGGACACACGTCGTGCTCCCGTGTTGATCACTAGCCCTCCGCCAGAAACCACCCTAACCCAAAAGCGGTGCGGGCAAAATCGCTTACCACCCTCCCCCTTGTTGACGTCACTCCGCCACATCACCTTCTGCTGACATCACCACCATGTCACCATCCGTACTGCCACATCACCTGCCACGTCGACTGTTCCGTACCCCCCGCTGACGTCACCCGGCCGAAAAATCAAATTTTCCCGCCAAAAATCTTTTTTTTCAATAAAGGGTAAAAAATTCATTTTTGATAGTTTTTTCGCTGCAAAACAGTGCTCTAGGCATGCAATCGATCGACTTTGTACTCGGTTCTCGACCGCCTCCCGACCATGAAAGCTCTAGCAACAAGCTTACCGATTGCCGACCCTCCATTTTACAGATTTCTTCCTCTTTATACAGTTCGAAACAAAGCAGAGGGATTCCCGAACTCACAGAGACATAGATAAACGGAGATGTTTGTTGCCCCGACCGATGGATCTTCAGAAACATGATTTACCAGAGGAAAGGTACTCAGAGGACACGTTGCAGTCTTATATTTTGCCAAACAGGGGGGAGGAGAGGTCAAAACACAATCATAGAGTATCAGAGGAGCATTAAAGAGGATCAGATCAAAGTCAAAGAATATCAGTTCAGCAATAAAAACTGTCAGATCAGCCATAAAGAGTATCAGTGTAGAATTCAAAGCGAAGCAGATCAGAATTAATGAGCCAACTCCAGCACTACATCAGTTATCTTCCTCAAGCCATTTCTACTTTGCTTGTAAATTACGTTAGGTTAATCTTAGATATTATCTCACAGCCTTTATGAGATATTTTGTACATATTTTTTTGTATATAAACCCCCTTCATCAGAGTTTTGAAGAGGTTGGGTATGTGTAGATTTTCTAGACTTTGCTATAAATACTGAACTTTGGAATAAAAAGTTGTTGGAACCATTTGTTGTCTGGCCTACTGGATGAGGAATTGATGCAGAAGACCTGTAACAGAATTCTTGAATCAACCCATGGATCAATAAGTATTCTCTACTTTGTGTTTTACTGTTTTCTTGTCTATTATATCATCTGTGTTTCATGCTCTGAATAGTAGAGAAAAAGATTAATCCAGAACTTGCTTAGCTGCACTCTGTTTTCAGTCTTTACTATTCTCCGTGTTTTCTTCAGAATTAGCATAAACAGTGAATTCTTAATTGCTCCTGTTTCCTGGTTCTCTCATGTTGTTTGTTTGATAAAGAATTCTTAACTGCTTTTTATCGATAAGCATCCATTTTCCCCCTTTCAATATGATGAAGGATTCTTAACTACCCTTCATCCATTTGAGTCCATTCCATCTAATTCCAACCTTTAAATTGTTCCATGTTTGACTACCTTGCTCTATGATGCCATCCTTTGTTTGAAACCAAATCCAGGAAGCCATCCTTCTTTGACTCCATCATGCCCAATGGACTGAACTCTTCAGTTTTACCTCACTGTTCTATTGAATCTCATCACCCAAACTAAAAAAAAAACCCTTGTACTTCATAACTACCCTAACACCTTTAAAAAACAAAGCTAAATCATAAATAGAGAAACCTCTCTGGATGCAGATTGGCTAGAGTCTGTATCTAAAAGATTGGTTTGTGGTTACCTCAACCGTATTCCCTTTCTTACAACTTTTGGGAACAACCTGAGTGATAAAATCATTGGCGACTCCACTGGGGATCTGAATAAATGTTTATTACTATTGTTTACTGTATAAACTACAGATGGAGCCTGAAGTTAGCCAGGTAACCTTTGAAACTGCGTTTGCTTTGCATTTGCAGAAGTAAATAAATGCTGCTTCAGTCTATCTCCAGTCTAGTTTATATTTTGTACAGTTGTTTTAAATATTTGATCAGTTCCTTATGTCAAATAAAATCTTTAAAAAAGTTTTAAATCTCATATCTAAAGCCTCTTAAAGAAATCATAAAAGTTGTTTTGAAAAATCATAAAAAATTGAAATAATCATAAAAATCTCAAAAATTTTGTTTTCTGGAGAAACTGAACCTCTTTCCTCAGAACTGTTTTATAGGTTTAGATCTAATCTGTGATGGTGGACAGGGATCAGATGCACAAAGGTTAAAATCATCCACCTGGCGACTCCATATCAATTTCACAATCAAGACTCCACTGGAGAAATGAACCTGAAAGAACTGTATGAAAAGATCAGGCTTTTGATTTGGATTGTTATCCAATACATTATGTTCTTTCTCATTGATAAGATTTTTCAATGTATATTGTATTTTAGAGATGACTTTAGATTAAATTTTTATTATTTTCCTTCCAAAATTGTAGATGAAAAGTCTCCTTACACATTTCAACAATAGTATTCTAATTCTTATGAAGATCATTTTTCAATTAAGGAGAATCCAAAAATTGAGACTGATCATCCAATCCCTGAACATATTCCGCTACCTCATAAAGTTCCTAATAGGTATAAACCACTCATTTTGCCTCCTAGACTCCATGCTTTCCCTAACAATTATCCCAAGTATCTCCCTAGATTTGATGGAGAGAATGGTGTCACTGCTCAAAAGCATATCCAAGTTTTTGAAGATTATCTTAACTTATTTGAAGTGAATGAAGAGGATGTGAGTATTAGGCTTTTTGCTCTTTCTTTGCAAGGCAAAGTCAGAAGCTGGTTCACAACTCTGCTTGAGGCAAGCATCTCAAATCTTGACCAGTTTCTCAAACTCTTCCTTGATAGATGGATAATCAAAGTCAATCTCCTCATGATCATAGAAGATTATAATCAGTTAAAAAACATCCAGATGAAATAGTACAACAATTTTCAGATAGATTCAATCAAATCTATCATTCAATACCATTAAATGTAAAACCTCCGCCTGATTCAGCTCTACTACATTACCCAAGAGCATTTGATTCAGAGATGGAATTTAATCTGAGAGAAAGAAACCCCTCCACTATGGAACAGATGCAGAACATGGTAGTGGATGTAGAGGTTAATCTAAAAATTAGAGAAGAAAAATTGAAAACAGAGAAAGAGGAAAAACTTGACATTTTAATAAAGAAAGCAGAGGAAATGATGTTGAAGATCACAACAAAAGTTGAATGATTTGTTCAAAACCATCATGACACATTTGTTTCACAAGAAGAAAGGGTTGATATTCATGAACACATTTTTACCAACTCAACCTACCATAGATCATATGATAGATTCATAGAGCAACATGTGGAGGAGCAATCTCCTGATCTAAGGTGTGAATTTGATCACATTTCTTCTTTCAATAATTCACCTAAATATGATCAATATGATGATGATTATGTTTCTCAAATCCAAATTAACCTTGCAGAGGAATCAAAAGCTAATTTGGGGAACAAGGAAATTTAGGTTCAAAGTATTGATCAGCTTGTTCATTTCAGTAATAAAAATGAGGAGGAAAGTATAGAAGATTTTGAAATCAATGAAGGAACTTTACCATTTTGTTTTGATTCTTTTAAGTTTATCAGAGATAACTATCATGCAATTAAAAATCAAATGTCGACAAGTCTTGATATTAACCATATAGAGGGCAATCAAATCTTTGTTCAAAACTTATCATGTCTAGATTTGCAGCCCCAAAATGCCATTGAATGTCAGGTTGTAGAAGAAAACTTGGAAACAACAACATATGATCAAAAAATCCAAGTTGGTTCCCTACCCCTTTGTTTTGAATCATCTGAAAGCTTTAAAGAAAAAGAAGAGTAGCTTGAAGAAATCTATCAAGTTCCATTTGAACCTATATATAATGAGCTGCAACAATCCTTCCAAATTATTTATGATCCAACAGCTGACAAGTTGAATGATGAAAGAAATCAGAATTCTTCTCCATTAACACACTGTGAGAGTAAAAAACAAGATGATAATGGTTTTACAAGACAGGCATTACAATCAGTTAAAATATCACCACAAAGAACAGTTGAAAACATACATGGTGATAAAGACAAGGGTGATATTTCAGTTTCATGGCATGAGAGCTATCCAGGACATTTGTACAGTTGTTTGAATCAGTTCAAGAATAGTGTATATATTTTTCAAGATCCTTTTGTACAGTTTCTAGATTCAGCAAAGGAGATCAGGAATTTCCTTATCTTCTCACAGGTTAATAAAGCCAAATTTGATTGCAAGATCTCAATTTTAAACACCATCAAACACAAGCAACACAGGTCACTGATGTATATAATGCTTAAGTGGTTGCATTGGTTGTTTCATTTTACCTAACCAGCAGTCAGAAGGTTGATTAGAGTAAAGTAGGTAGGATTTCAGTTTGTTTTAATTTAGTTTTCAGTAAGTTAGGAAATAAATCCTTAAATGTTTGAATCCAATCAAAAGGCCCTAAAGATTTTGATGATTTACTAATTTGGTTTGAAATTTGCAGCACTTTTTTGTTTCAGGCTAGATCTCAAGTTGTGCAAGAGAAAATTAAGAAGATTTTTGATCAAAAGGACCAAGGCTAAAAGCTCCTGCCTAAGAGATAAGGTGCTCAAGCAGGATTCAAGGAGGAAGAAAAAATGAAAAAATGTGTTTAAGTGTGGATTGGATAGTAACTTGCTGCAGTTGAAGCCTGAAGAGAAGGCCCTAAGCATTAGAAAGTGTGTTGTCATATATACAAATAAAGCAACCAGCAAAGGAAAATTTCAGAGCAAAGCAAAAGTTATGCAGAAGGCCATCTAACCTGCTGTTCTTGACTTTACACCAAGGAAAGCCATCCCCAAGTGGAGTTAGTGTTATACTCCTATAGTTATAGGTGTCATATTTCATGATTGACTGGTTGAGCTCTATAATATGTTCATCCCTTTTGTAAAGGTTTTCCATATTATAAAAAAATCAAAAAAATTAAAAAATGTAAAGAGGTTATACCCTAAAACAAAAATCAAAGGGTGTGTTAGCGCTTGAGATTTCACCCTAGGCTGAGGAAGGTAAACCTTCAAGGCTACATCAAACCATTTCACCTCGTAGCTAGCCCTACGAGGTATGAGAAGGCTCTCTTGGGTCAGATTTGATAGATCTTTCAATATGATTAGGCTGACCAATTAAAAATAAGGATTTTAGGCTAGTAAATTGATAGGGGGTTTGGATTTAATGATTTTTGGGGTTTTTGGTGGCAATTGGAGGGAGTGCAATTCAGGGTGCGGGGATTGGGCATAGTTTTTGCAGGTGGGTCTTTGGGGCAAGGTAGGAGTTTATACTGATGCCTTTAGCTGAAAGAGATGATTACGGAAGAAAGAAGAGAAACTAAAGAGCGCGAACAATGAATTCGAATCCTCTCTAGACAGTGGAAAACATAAATTTTAAACAAAATTGAAAGCTAAGCATGGCATGCATGAATTCAAACTTTATCACTTCTTTTGTTTAAATAGCAGCAAGAGATTAAGAAATGGAACACATAAACACACTTACAATAACAGTAGGAGACACACCATCAACATAATAATCCACAAGAATCCACAATGAAGTCTGCAAAATCCTGGCCTTCCTTTTCCTCAAATTGCAGAGAATACAAGTCAATAATACAATAGCACTTCTCCCTCTAGAGTCCAACCATCAAAATGAGAAAGAGAAGGCATAATATAGAAGGTCAAACCTCTTTCCCCACCTCTAGGGGTCGAGCTCAGCTTCCTAGGAGCTGTTACAACTAATTCTAAATCAGTCACTAGATAATAGGCCAGCACAACAACTTGCCTCTAAAAGTTAGGAAGCCTATCCATGCATTAAATATTAACTATTTACATCAAAGAAGCTTCTAGAAGAGTAAAGAAAGATAAAGCCTATCAAAGTACCATGAAAATATTACATTCATCCATCATCTACAAGTAAAAATGGTCAACCATAGTCAAAACAGTGTTTTTTGACCGAAAATGGCAAATTCTGGCAATTCTGGAAGTTTTGGTCGCGCCCCTGGAAGTTCTGGTCGCGCCCCTTTGCAGCTACTTTTGAGTGGGTTCCACTGATCCAAATCAGGTGCAAGATGGCTCATTGGAAACCTTGGTCTGTCTACTTTCCATCCCAAGTGGAATTTCTGAATTTGGTGTTGATTTGACCCCTAAAACACCATTTCTCCCAAGGTCACTTTCTGCAACTCAAAAAGTGGGCAGAAAGTCATTTTTTAGGTGTATTTTGAGCTTTTGGAGGCTCAAAACTCAAAATTAGGCTGCCCCCAAGTATTGGTAATTTTTCTTTTTGCATGCCCTTTCCAAAAATGCCAAGTTTGCAAAATTCCGAGTAGCCCTTCAAAATGGTCTCACCCGGGGTGAGACCAAACCGTGGGCAAAACCTGTAATTTTACCAAAAATTTGCAAAATGCTCCAAAATTCTCAAAATTTTCAGATTTTGATGCTAGATCAAGGCTGATCAGTACCATGATGAGTGAGGGATGCCTCAGCCAAGATGCGGAGTGGATTTGTCCTTTTCTTCTTCTTCCGGGCCTCTGACAGCTCTCTTTGGAGAATTTTCATTCTCGCCTTGCAAACATGTAATCTTGCCCAGTAGTGTGTCTTCATGTTCCGGAGCAGCTCTTTGTCACGGTTTGCCTTGTCTAATAGTCCCTCCAAGCGCCAATTTGCTCGGATGAGCAATAACTCTCTATCCTTGGGCAGTGGGTCCCCAGGCCTCCTGCGGTTGATGACTCGGTCGAATCGAATCCTCCATAACTCATCCAACTCCTTCTCGGTCTCCAGCTGTTTGGTCTGTTGCTCTAAATAAGTGATAGTCCACTGAGCCATCTCAAGCTTCCGCTGCAACACAAGGTTCTCTTCCTTGAGCTCATAGAAATCTGAAGAGGAAGGAGAATGAGCATCACGACCAGTGAAATCATCATGTGCCTCGCCAACTGCCTCATCCTCAACCATGGGCTGCTTGCCCTCTCGTACTGCCTGTGCCGATGAAGAAAGCGAGGCCCCTTCCACCTGGTGTGGAGATAACACTCGCTGCTCTGATGATGAAGACGAGACCCCTTCCACTGGCTGTAGAGAAAGTACTCGTCGGGCTGCTGCAAATAAGGTCCTGTGACCTCTTTGATATGTGACCTGAGGAGAAGAAGCCATGTGTCTCGGGATGCTGGTCTCGGGCTGATGTGATGGCCCTCCCTCCTCATGAACTGCCTCAGGCCCTGAATGTGGCTGTGTGAAAACATCTCGGGAGATGAAATCCGCCCAAGGGATGCCCTGCTGGCTCAGCTGATGGGAAACTACTAGCTGAATAAGACCATGATGGCATAGGCTCCGGAGCTGTTGTACTGGAGTCTGTCTCCGAAAGGTAGTGGCTATCCTCTGAATGTCGTGAAATAAGTATGCCGAGATGTTCATCATCCTCACTCTGGTGAAGTGCATCATCATGCGGATATGACAAGAAAATACTCGTGAGAATCTCCCCTCGCATGTGAAGTAGTGCATAATGAGTCTCATGGTGTCTATATACTCTGCTCGGAGGAACTTGATAGGAAAGTTCCTTGTCAAGTGATGCACATAGGCAGGCCTAACATATGGCTCATAGTATACCAGGTCCACCCACTTGCTCTTTGGCCATACCTCACCCACATTGGATATCCCGGTAGCATCTGTGATAGCCTCTGGAGAAAACACAAAATTCACCCCTGCAAGGGTGACCTGCCTGTCATGGAGATGGAGGACAAACAACCGGGCCAAGTCTCTGTGATGCTGGATGTGTGACAGCCTCTCACAAAACTGAAAACAAGCCATATGCTGAAAGCAAGATACTGCCAATGGGCAAGCCTGCAACTCTGTCAGTGATGTAGGCTCTTCCCTCTTGTGGTGACCACCCTTGCCTCCCCTACGAGGCCTCTGCTGTATCTCAATCTCAGTAGATGATGATCGGTCATCACCTTGCTCATTAGTCTCAGTGGTTGACATGGTGTTATTGAGCAAGGTGGAATAAATAAGTGAAAATGACCGCTGCCCTGCCTGCAAAATGCTGTGAAGTATGCTGAACAGTTGGAGAAAATTCGAGGGTGAATTTGGCGTTTGAATAAATTTTACAGCAAACTGATTTTTTGGTCGCGCAAGCTCCCAGTTTGGTCTCACCCCTCCGTTTGGTCGCGCCTGTGTAATTTAACACAGCGCGTTGGCCTTTTTTTGGTCGCGCTCCTCCGTTTGGTCGCGCCTGTGTAATTTAACACAGCGCGTTGGCCTTTTTTTGGTCGCGCTCCTCCGTTTGGTCGCGCTCCTCCAAAAGACTGAAACTTCTGCAATTTGCCCAATTTCGCCCTCTAATCGCCTTTTGCTTGTAATTTCTTGCTCCAAATGCACAATGAAGACCTTGCAAGAGGGAATTTGCTTTTATAGGCTCATATTTAAAAAAAATTGACTTTAAAAACCCACTTTATAATGTTTAAACCTTTACATTCTCTTTAACACTATTTTAGAGTCTTTTTGTCCTGAAATAAGCTCTTTGGATGCGTTTGACTTCGTTCTTTTTGCAGGTTGACCGCCTGATGGACTGTAGCGAAGGAACCAGGGTTGTTGCCGGCACTTTTACAAATTTTTGAAAATTTCTTTGTTTTTTCAAATTCCACATGACCTTGGAATTAAAAACAGTGTTTTTAAATCCAAGGCATAAAATGAGCTGTAGCTGAAGAAGATGACGATGAAACATATGTACAAAACTCCTTCCAGCTTGCTGGGCACTTACTGACCATGACTCATGACCTTGAAATGATTTTGACTCAAAACCCTAGACCTAAGACCATGGGACCTTAAGACAAAAACAAGAACAAGCCTGACTCAATTACATTGTTGTATGACCTGATCCAGCAAAGCCAAGAAGGGAACAAAGACCAGCTCCTCCATTCAGTGTTATGGCATGCCTAGCGGGATGCAAAACTGACACTGATGAGACACCTATAAATGCATATGCAAAGAGTTATTGATCACTGATGGAGGGCTCAAGACCGACACTAACAGGGTGAAAAAATAAATGGTCAAAAGAAAAAGTGAAAAATGAACCCCAAATAAAAAGACCAGGAAAGTGTGCAAGTCCAAATGCCACTGCTTTCTCATTTTCTGCAAATAGAGCATCATGTACAACTTGTTGAACTTTTTGCCACAATTGATGAATGGCCAAACAACTTAATCTTGGCCAATTCATGTTTCAATTTCCTGTTTTAGAGATAGAGAATAAAATTTGTCCAAACTATTTAATCTTGGTAGATAGGTAGATAGGTAGAGAAGCAAAGGAGCTCAACTGTTTAATCTGAGCCCTTGGAAGAAATAAGTGCAGACTTAGGTAGGCTTACCATGTAAAGAAAATAAGATTGAAAAGGGTTTTCCAGTCTAAGTGCACCCAAATGTAAAGAAGAAAAAATGTTAGGCAAAGTTGGCAAGGTAGGCAGTTTTGATGTTGCAGAATGAGACTTGTGATAAATTTTGTCTCTCAAAGTGTTAAATTTACCTCTATCACAAATGTAAGGCAGATACTCTTGGAGCAGCTCAAGCGAGGCATGACTAATCTCCCATTCATACTCTTTCCCCAAGTCATTTGCTAATTTCCCCCAGAGATACTAAGATCTGCTTAATATCACTAGTTCACTCATTCCGTTTCATTCATTACCTAAGTAAAATCCCAATTTTTCTTAGGAAAATGGCCATATCCCTCATAAACTGTTCTTTCCCTTTAGCCTAAGTTTTAAACATTATTTCTTCGCGCATTTTTTTCCCATAAAGCCATATTAAAAATTAACCATTATTATGTAACTCCCTTTATATTTGTTCCCCTTCCCGTATTATCTATATATGTTAAAACCCCGATTGTTAATATACTCGCCCCGGTTTTACTATAAACCATATCACTATTTCAAAACGGGATTAATAGTTCATCTAGAATTGATTAATAGCCCACCGCACGCAAAACTATAGGATTAATTAACCCCTGGTTAATTAATAACTTAATCAACCCCACGAACCAATAGAAACACTCTTGATGCAATTAAAACTATTGTTTATTTGATCGGGCCCCCGCGCATTAACCTCCCGCCATCTTTGACGAGCGCCCACCGTCAGATCAATGGCCCCGCATCCAACGGTCCATAATCATATCGCGCCCCCCCTATCTGCTACATGTTATGTCCCAGGAAATTGGTGGTTTTTGCGGCGTACCCCGAACACGCGTCATGCTCCTGCGTTGATCGCTAGCCCTCCGCCAGAAACCACCCTAACCCAAAAGCGGTGCGGGCAAAACCGCTTACCGTCCTCCCCCTTGCTGATGTCACCCTACCACATCACCTTTTGCTGACGTCACTACCATGTCACCATCCATACTACCACGTCACCTGCCACGTCGAATGTTCTGTACCCCCCGCTGATGTCACCCGGCCGAAAAATCAAATTTTCCTGCCAAAAATATTTTTGTTCAATAAAGGGTAAAAAAATCATTTTTGATATTTTTTCACTGCAAAACAACGCTCCAGGCATGCAATCGACCGACTCTGTACCCGGTTCTCGACTGCCTCCCGACCAAGAAAGCTCTAGCAACGAGCTCGCCGACTGCCGACCCTCCATTTTACAGATTTCTTCCTCTTTATATAGTTCGAAACAAAGCAGAGGGATTCCCGAGCTCACAGAAACATAGATAAACGGAGATGTTTGTTGCCCCGACCAATGGATCTTCAGAAACATGATTTACCAGAGGAAAAGTACTCAGAGGACATGTTGCAGTCTTATATTTTTCCAAACAGGGGGGAGGAGAGGTCAAAACACAGTCATAGAGTATCAGAGGAGCATTAAAGAGGATCAGATCAAAGTCAAAGAATATCAGTTCAGCAATAAAGACTGTCAGATCAACCATAAAGAGTATCAGTGCAGAATTCAAAGCGAAGCAGATCAGAATTAATGAGCCAGCCTCTAGCACTACATCAGTTATCTTCCTCGAGACGTTTCTATTTTGCTTGGAAATTACGTTAGGTTAATCTTAGATAATATCTCACAACCTTTATGAGATATTTTGTACATATTTTTTTGTATATAAACCCCCTTCATCAGAGTTTTGAAGAGGTTGGGTATGTGTATATTTTCTAGACTTTGCTGTAAATACTGAACTTTGGAATAAAAAGCTGTTGGAACCATTTGTTGTCTAGCCTACTAGATGAGGAATTGATGCAGATGACCTGTCACAGAATTCTTGAATCAACCCATGGATCAATAAGTATTATCTACTTTGTGTTTTACTGTTTTCTTGTCTATTATATCATCTGTTTTTCATGATCTGATAGTAGAGAAAAAGATTAGTCCAGAACTTGCTTAGCGGCACTCTATTTTCAGTCTTTACTATTCTCTGTGTTTTCTTCAGAATTAGCATAAACAGTGAATTCTTAATTTCTCTTGTTTCCTGGTTCTCTCATGTTGTTTGTTTGATAAAGAATTCTTAACTGCTCTTTGTCGGTAAGCATCCATTTTCCCCCTTTCAATATGATGAAGGATTCTTAACTGCCCTTCATCCATTTGAGTCCATTCCATCTGATTCCAACCTTTAAATTGTTCCATGTTTGACTACCTTGCTCTGTGATGCCATCCTCTATTTGAAACCAAATCCAAGAAGCCATCCTTCTTTGACTCCATCATGCCCAATGGACTGAATTCTTCAGTTTTACCTCACTGTTATATTGAATCTCATCACCCAAACTCAAAACAAAACCCATGTACTTCATAACTAGCCTAACACCTTTAAAAAACAAAGCTAAATCATAAAGAGAGAGCCCTCTCTAGATGCAGATTGGCTAGAATCTGTATCTAAAAGATTGGTCTGTGGTTACCTCAGCTGTATTCCCTTTCTTACAACTTTTGGGAGCAACCTGAGTGATAACATCACAAACAAAGTATCTCAAGAAAACTTTGAAGAAGTATGGGATGGAAGAATGCAAACATATATATACTCCCATGATGACAAGATGTAGCCTCAGTTATAATGATGATTCTCCCACAGTAAACCAACCAGAGTATAGGCCCATGATTGGAAGTCTGCTTTATCTAACATGTACCAAACCAGATATCATGCATGCAGTTGGGATTGTTGGACTATTCCAAGCCAATCCAAAGGAATTGCATCTTCAGGTAGTAAAGAGAATGTCAAATATCTCCAAGGAACCCAAGACTTTGGTCTATGGTATCCTAAATATGCACATCTTACCCTTCATGCATATACAGATGCAGATTGGGCTGGAAATGTTGATGACTGGAAAAGAACTAGTGGAGGTGCATTTTACATGGGGCCCTGATTGTCATCTTGGTTCAACAAGAAACAAAGTTCCATTGCCTTATCTACAACAGAAGCATAATATATAGTCGTTGCATATTTCTTCACAAAACTTTTCTCGATGATGAAAACATTGTAGGATATACAAATCGAATGTTCTCCACCCATCTCCATCCTATGTGATAATACAAGTGCTATTAGTATTTCGAAAAATCTTGTTATGCACTCCAAGACTAAGCATATTCTTATTAAGTATCACTTTATACGAGAACAAGTGATTGAGAAAAGGGTTCAATTGGGGTATGTTCCCTCCAAAGAACAAGTTGCTGGTATATTTACTAAACCCCTTTCCAGAGAAACATTTGAATATCTCAGACAAAAACTAGGAGTTATCTTTGCCTCATTGTGCCGTTAATTCAGTCTACTCAGTCTATAGGTGAAAATTTAGAAGGTTTCTAGCTATATGTGTGTTTCATGAGGTATAGTCACGTATCTACGTGAGTTTCTTTGCAGACAGTCACGTATGCTTTTCTCTAATAGAAAAACAGTGGGACAGACTCAAGGTCAACCTCTGATAGCTATGATTTGATTTTTCTTGGTCTGGTGTTGATCAGTACAGTTTTCTTAAATGGTATTGAGTTATGTTTTTCTCATTGATATTTATATGATTGATGAAGATGCTTTGATGAATGAGTTTTTGAAAATGAATAGGTAACACAGGTTCAGGGGGAGCATTAGCCTTATAGAATATAATGCATTGTTGGTGTTATGTTCCTATACCAATAGGAGTCATAATTTTTGAATAGTCGAGGTCAAATCTATAATATGTACATACCTTTCCTTCCTGCAAATGTTTTACATATTCAAAAACTCAAAAAAATTAAAAAATGTAAAGAGGGTATGTCCTAAAAGAAAAATCAAAGGACAAAAAGAATGAGAAGGGTCAAAAAAGATGAAAAAATGAACCCCAAGAAAGAAAAAAAGACCATGAAAGTGTGCAAGTCAAAATGCCAATACCATTTACTTTTGATGTAGGATAAATGACTGTGTGTAGCTTGTTACCTTTGCCACAATCCATGGATGGTCAAAATGTTTAAACTTGGATATTTCATGTTTATAGATAGAGAATAAAATCTGACCAAACTATTTAATCTTGGCAGATAAGTAGATAGGAAGAGTGAATAAAATTAGCTCAATTGTTTAATCTGAGCCCTTGGATGTAATAAGGTTAGACTTAGATAGATTACTTTTGTAAAAGAAAAGAAAAGGTTTTGATAAGGGTTTGCCAGCTTAAGTGCACCCTAATAAAGAGAAGAAAAAATGGTAGGATGAGTAGATGGGTAAGTAGTTAAATGGTTGCAAAATTGTGATGATTAATTAGATTAGATCATATCATTTACCTTCATCATCAAATTTCTAAAGTATGGATGATAATTGAGCATTTACCAAAGTACACAAAGTCAATTGATTAACCTCCCTCATTCATTACATTTTTCACTTAACTAATTTCCAAGGAAAGTCTTAAAGTACCTAAAATCTTAAGTTAAAGGGGCTCAGAGCATTTCTCTGACTTCTGGAGGGACCGAACCCTCGACCCAATAACTTATAGGTCCTAAGTACTAAAATTCCCCTCATAAGCATTCACCCCCTCCATAATTCACTCATTTTCCCTAATAAACCCCTTTTCCCTAAGGATAAAACCTTAGAAAAGTAATCACCCCCCAAGCAAATCCTTTTTCTGAAAAAACCCACAAAAATAACATTAATCCTAGGTTATAATGTGTTTATAAAAGCAAATAAATTATAAATACGCATTTGACTTGGCGCTAAGTTATTTTCCACTTTCACTTCATATTAACTTTTAATTTTATTTATATATTAAATCCCAAAAATACCCCTTTCCCATATATTTTATTAAACCCCCTTAATATTAATACCCCTATCCCAAAGTTTGTAATATAAACTTTATAAATAGAACCCCGACAAACAAAATTAATCAATTTGAAAGTCAAACCCATTAACCAATCAAATCATTCCCGATGCATTAACCACACCTTAATTCATCATTTGATTAAAACCACCGCACTTAAACATTAGTCGGGCCCCTCCGTTACCCTCTGCACAACTCCTAAGCATGATCACCGTGAGATTTCCTCCCCTTTGATTCGATGGTTATTAACCATATCGGGCGGGCCTGACGTCCGAACGTTACTTGCCCGATATGAGTGGTTTTAGGCCAAGCCCTCGTGCTACGTGTTGTTAAGGCTATGGAATTGGGCGGCCTCCCCCTAATACCGCAAAGCCCACAAAAGCGGCACGAAAAAAACCACTTACCGCCAGTCCGCTACACACCAAAATGGCCACTATTCACCTTACGCGCCAAAAGTTTACTTTCACGCATAAACACAAAAACCCCAGTTTGCTCGTTTTTGCCTATTTGTGCAATAAAACCCTGTATAACCCTTCTGCACCACTTGAAGCCTCTGCTAACCAATTCAAGCATGGTTTACCTCTCGAAATCACTTTGGACTCACTCCATAGACCTATAAAGCTCGATAAAGCCATTAATGACCCTCCCTGTCAACCCAACATTTTCCTAACAATTTGTTTTATTTTACAGGTGATCAAAAGACTGCAGCCTTGGATAAACAATCTTAATACTAGTCATAAGACCTATTTACTCCGATATTGTTATCAATTCTATTCAAACAGGGATGGAAAATAAACATACATTTAAAAGACAAGCAAAGGAAACATGAAATTAAATGATTTACTGTTGAAATAGATAGTAAAAAAACCTAAAATATACAGTGAAGGTAAAAGGACACAGTAAAGAACAGTCAAAGTGTATCAGGGTTAAAGAGTATCAGATTGAAGACGAAATCAAGTAAATCAGCTAGCATGAAGATAAAAAACAAGGAAGAAAGTTACAGAGCATACAGATTCATGTCAAAGTGAAGACAAATGAAAAAAAGAGCGGTAAAAGTAAACGATAAAAGTAAACTGTAAAAGTAAATGGTAAAAGTAAACAGTAAAAGTAAACATGGAGGTAGTAAGGGTTAAATAGAGATGGAAACAATTTCATCAAAAGCAATGAAGTTTATCCAAAGTAAAAGTGAAAAACAGTTAAAATAAATTTGAGGTTAAAAGATGAAATCGAAGCAGAAATGGTACATTCTTCAGAAATTTCCTGTTTAAGTCATAGTTTTGCAGAAAATATTGTGACCAATTCAAGATGTATTTTGAGATACTGGAAGAGGTTTCTATTCCTAAAAGGCTAATATACAAAACCCTATATCAATTTTTACATAGGTATTACCAAAAGGGATATAAGTGCGTATCTTCAGAGCCTAGGTTTTGGACTGTGCAAAGTCCTGTTTTTGACATCTTTTTGCAGAGAATATTGTGAACAACTAGAATTGAATTTTGGGAAACTGAGAGACATTTATCTTAATAGCATACTTATCTGCAGTAACCTCTTTCATGTTTTACATATCTATCTAGGATTGAGATATACAAGCATATCATTGGACCCTAAGTTTGCAGAATTTCTGGGGCAGAATGCACAAAGGAAGGAGGCAGTTAGTGACTTGGAAGCCTCATCATCACTTAAGAGTTGCTATCAAATTCGAATTTCTCTTCTTTGTCACCATAAATCCATAAAAATAGTGCCAAATAGATTCATTAGTTTTGAGTTTCCTTTATTTAAGTTCTATTAATGTAAAACAACTTGAGATATTTGTAAAACCAATCTTGATATTTCTTCAAGATATTTCAATTTAGAATTAGTATAAATACTTCTTCATTTGAAGTATTTTGGGTGGATTAAAATACATTTCTGTAGACATTTTATATCAAGCTAAGGAGCTATTGTATTCAAGACTGGACTGGTTTGCTGGGTCATGAAATAAAGCTAAAGACATTTCACTGGATTCTTGTGCACAGTGGGAACCAAATAAGTATTATCTCTTCATGTTTAAATATTGTTTTCTCGTCATGTTATAAATATTCACATGTGTCTCTTATGGAATCTGAATAGTAAACAAGGAATGATATATCAGAATTAGCTTAAATGCTCTCTGTTTTAACTGTTTACTTTCTCTATGTTTTCTGCTCAACTATCTTGGTCTGGGAATTCTTAATTGCTCCCTTACTTCCATAGTTTCCCCCCACTTTTGGTCCATAGTAAAGGATTACTAGTTTCCATTTGCTACTGATCATCCTTATTTTCTTCATTTTAATCCCGGTTTAAGGATTCTTCATTGCCCTTTACCCTGGTTAGGACTACCTCATCCATTTGAACCTGCAGATTTGCTTTTTGATGTGCTAGCCTGCCCTGTGAGCTCTTACTTTAGTAATTGGTCTGATCCAGGTAAGCCACTCTTTGATTGACTCCATAGCCCAATGGCCTGAATACTTGTTCTGCCCATCTATTTTCTTAAGTCCACCACCTGACCAAAACAAAAAATCAAGAGCACTAATAACTAGCCTGAAATTCTACCCAAAACAAAGTTAAATTATAAAGGGAAAGCCCTCTATGGACTTAGGTTGGTTAGAACTTGAGTCTAAAAGATTAGGTTTGTGGTTACCTCAGATTATTCCTTCTTTTATAACTTCTAGGGAATACTTCTGAGTGATAACATAGTGGCAACCATACTGGGGAATCAAACCTCTAGTCTTAATAAACCTTTGAGAAATTCAAATTTTTATTTTCAAGCCTCTTAAAGGGTTTATTAGAAGTTGTTTCAAAAACTCATAAAAAAGAAAATAATTAGAAAAAGCTCTAAATCTGTCTTCTAGGAGAACTCACTATAAAAGGGCCAACCCTGATCCAAATCTTCCCCCTGTATTTGACAATCCCAACCTTATTCTGAGAATAATCAAAAGACAAGAAAGTTCAGTAAGCCCAAGACCTTTATTTAGATCCAATTCCTACCCTAGTGAGTGGTTGTTCCTAGAAGACCTCCCTTTTGACGAGTATTTTGACCATTACCTATTTATAACCAAGTCTGAGAGTGAACTTGAGGGCACAGTTCTAGATCCTGAATTTACAGTAGAACTTGAAGTCTAAAGCGAAAACTTGTCAATTGATCAGTACCTTCTGAATTACCCTTAGTCATCCCTTACTACTGATAGAATCCCTGAACTTTCTGAAACTGCCTCAACTTCTTTTAGCTCACCATCATTTCCTCACACTTCTGAAGTTCATTCCTCATCTCTGTTCATACCTTCGCTTCCCCATCAGCCTATCACTACCCATCAAATACCCATTACCCCTGTTACCCCAAATCCCCATATTATCCCAAATCCCCCTGTTACTCAACTCCTGTTCTCAATCCTATCCAACTTAGAGCTATGGCACTCAGATATGCCCCTCTTGTGATGCCTGCTCCTCAAGGTGCCTTACCAACAGATTATCAGAGTAAAATTGTCTTATTCGATGGCACTAGATCTTACACAGCACAACCACACACAAAGAAAATGATAGACTATTTTGAACTCCATGAAATTGACGTAGGAGATGTCCAAATGAGAATTTTTGCCCAAACTCTAACTGGAGATGTGAGAACATGGTTTAGATCTCTACTCCTTAATAGTATAGATAGTTTAGATGTTTTTTACCAGCAATTTTTAAATAGGTGGGAGAAGAAAAAGAACCCTCTTCAAATTCTTTCTGAATATGAAAACCTCAAGAGGGGACCAAATGAAACCATTCAGGACTACTATACTAGATTTAACAATGTATATAACGCAATACCACTTGACCCTAGACCTCCACCTAGCTTAGCCCTGATAAAGTTTCTAGACGGGTTTGATACTAACATGACTTTTCAACTTAGAGAAAGGAATCCCCCTACGCTAGAAGATATGAAAAGTGTAGCAGTTTGCGTAGAAGCTAATCTGCTATCAAAAAGAGCTAGAGTTAGAAATGAAAGGAGAACACCCCTGAAAGATTAAAAATGGATGCTTTAGCTAAAGGAATGGAAAAATTAATGGACAGGATAGAAATCATTGAAAGGAAACCTCATTGAGATAACCAATAGGCACCTCCAATAAGGAATCCAAACTTTAGGAAGAACCAAAACCAAAACACTAGGAAAAATGGGCCTGATCAGAACATTATACCTCCTTTCCAAGAGAATTATGTTGAAACTTCCCATCAAGAAGGCCCTGAGCTAGACACCCAAATCAACTTAATGGGGTTAGATGATGAAGAAAAATTCTTTCTGACTCAAGATGATCAGGAATTATAGATGCTTCAATAGTTACAGACTCAAACTAGAGAATCTTTCGACTATAAGAAAGGGTATGATTCTACTCTCTTTGAAGTGCATAAACAATACAATATGAGGAGCAAAAAGAACATTGATGTTCTAGACCAAAACAAGGAAGCAATACCTAATCAACCCAAGAAAGTGAAAGCTGCTTTAGTTACAAAAGCTCTACAAATCCTTTCTAGACAAAATCAGAACCCTCCCAGTCCCACCATTGAAGATGTAACCAATGACCAACCTTCCACTTCAGTTCCCCTCAGGGAAACAGTGGAACAATCTCCAGAAATTATATTAGAAAATCCAATTAAAAAGACTCCAAACACTGAAAAAGAAGAACAAACTACTCTAAACCCTGTTGCTAAGACTTCAAATGTTCAAATAGACAAATCCCCTCTGCCTTTCAATTTGGGAGCAGAGGTGGCCAAACTTAAAATCTCAGTTCATTTAATAGAACTGGTTAAACATGAAACCTATAGATCTCAAATATGAAAATCTTTAAACTTTGTTGAAAATGAAGACTCTGTTAACTTATTTGATGATCAACCTGAGTTAATTTTCGGTCCTGATGTTAATGGAAAACCAGTGGAAGGAGGGATACCACCCTTCTACATTAGCCTTAACATCCACGATAAAATCCTACATAATGCCATGCTAGACTTTGGGGCTTCACACAATCTTATGCCTAAATTTGTTATGGAGAAGCTAAACTTGAATATCACTAGACCTTACAAGGACCTGTTTTCATTTGATTCAAGGCAAGTTAAGTGCCTAGAACTTATAAAAGACCTGTGTGTTTCTCCAATGCAGTACCCTGCTAAGACCATACTTATGGAAATAGTTGTTGCTGATATACCACCTAAATATGGCATGCTGTTGTCTAGATCGTGGGGTGCCAAACTCCAAGGATCTCTGCAACTTGACATGTCGTATGCTACCATATCAGTCTTTGGACATCCCAAGAAACTGTATAGAGAGACTTTGATGAAGTATGTAGTAAGTACCTAGGAGAGACCTCAAAACTTTCCTATATATTCAATGCATTCTGATATTGATTCTTTCATTCTTTACAATGCTGAATCTAACCAAGAAAACACTTCAGACAACATTATGGTAGAACCAAAAGAAATTATAGTAGCAGAAGACAATCAAAGTGTCCAAATTCATGAGATTTCAGATAATAAAGATGACCTAGATACTTTAGTCAAAGAAGATTTTGTTCCCCCAGACAGTAAGAATTATGAACATGAAATTCTATGGCATCTTGAATTCGATGGGTCAGTAAACAAACTAGGTGCAAGAGCAGGAGTATGGATTTACAATCTAGAAAATGATCATTCAGAGGGTCATACCTACAAATTGAACTTTAAATGTACAAACAACATGGTCGAATATGAAGCACTTATGTTGGGTCTGAAATTGGTCAAAAGGTTAGGAGCCATAAGAGTCTCTATTATGGGAGATTCTGAGTTGGTAATAAAACAAATTAACGCTGTTTATATGACTAGGGATCCTAGATTAGGATTTTATAGAGGAACAGTTGTAGAAATACTAAATACTTTTTTAGAAACCAACCTTGCTATTATTCCAAGAAAACACAATATGAAAGCTTACAGTTTAGCGATGTTTGCTAGTACTTGCAAGTTGCCATTTTAGCCCAACCATTAGTACACTGCTGAGTTTAGGCATAGACCTACTATTCCTGACAACTTAAAGAACTAGAAAGTGTTCAATAATGATCAACAAATTAACAATTTTCTAACTTTAGATGATGAATTTGTAAATAGCAACATAGACACAGACATAACATTAGATTTTGATTACACTGATAAAGTAGAAATTAACAAAGTAGAAGATGAAAAGATAGATAGTTTCCATCCCACAAAGTTTACAAAATTAGATATTCGAAACCTAAAACAAATGGAAATTGATGAAGCAATCGATGAAGAATCTGAAGTCATCAATCTTAAAGACAATTTTTTGCCCAAAGGATTAACTCCTTTGGAGGACTTATTTGATTCAAATGATGTCCCTAAAAAGCCGAAAATGGAACCCTTAAAATCAGACATTGAGGAATGTAACATAGGCTCTGAAGAAGATCCCAAAATGATAAAATTTTCAAAGTATTTACCTCCCAATGAAAAAGTGAAATGCATAGAGCTGTTAAAGGAATTACAAGACGTTTTTTCCTGGAATTATGAGGACCTTAAGTCCTATGATACTAGCATAATACAACACACCATTCCCTTAAAAGATAACCAGAAGCCTTTTAGACAAAAGCTTAGAAGGATTAACACTGTTCTATTGCCTTCTATCGAAAAAGAGATCAAAACAATGTATGAGGCTAAGATTATTGCACCAATTAGATTCTCAGATTGGGTCTCTAATTTGGTACCTACAAGAAAGAAAACTGGCGAAATTAGACTGTGTGTTGACCTTAGGAATTTAAATAAAGTTTCACTCAAGGATAACTACCCTCTTCCTAAAATGGATCACATATTACAGAGGGTAGTAGGTTCAACCAGAATCTCACTGCTAGATGGGTTTTTTGGTTATAACTAGATCCTAGTCCACCCAGATGATCAGGCAAAAACTGCATTCACCACTCCATGGGGCACTTTCATGTATGTGAAAATGCCTTTTGGGTTAAAAAACGCAAGGGCCACCTTTCAAAGAGCAATGGACATAGCCTTTGCTAAGGAAATCCATGACTTCCTGGTAATATACCTAGATGATATCACAATATTCTCTAAATCAGATCAGCAACATCTAGATCATCTCAGGCATGTCTTCACCAAGTGTAGGAAATATGGAATTTCTCTGAATCCTAAAAAATATTTATTTGGGTTGGAAGAGGGAAAATCACTAGGCCACATAATCTCCAAAGATGGTATTCGGATCGACCCAACAAGAATTGAAGCCATTTTATAGATACCACATCCTAGGAACATCAAAGAACTACAAGCATTTTTAGGTAAAATAAACTTTTTGAGAATATTTATCTCTAACTTAGCTGAACTAATTATATTACTAAACAACATATTAAAGAAAGATTCGACTATTAAATGGATTCTAGAGGCTAAAACGTCTTTTGAAGATATAAAGCTAGCCTTAACACAAACACTAGTTCTCATCAGTCCAATGTTTGATACAGATTTCATTATTTTTTCTTTCACCTCAGAACATACAATTGTTGCAGTTCTACTGCAGAAAAATGATCAAGGTTTTGAACAACCAATAGCCTTCTTTAGCAAAGCCCTAAGAGATGCACCTTTAAAGTATAATATAATGGAAAAGCAAGCTTTTGCTCTAGTTAAAGATATTAAAGATTTCAGAGTTTATATCTTGTATTCTCATATAGTAGCTTATGTTCCCAATGCTGTAGTCAAAGACATTCTAATACAGGATGGACCAGATGGAAAGAGAGGGAAGTGGATAGCTACCAAATTAGAATATGATTTAGAAATTAAACCTATGAAAGTGATCAAAGGCCAAGGTTTAGCCAAGCTCATGGTTGAATCGAACTGTCAGGCCCTAAACATAAATTTCATTGCAAAATTGGATAACGAAGAGGAGATGGTGACTCCACAGATCAGCCAGGCCTTTACAGTTTCACCATGGTATGCTGACATTATATACGTTTTACAAAATCTTCAAGCTCCTCCTGTGTTGTCCAAAACTAAAAGTAGGTTCTTAAAAATGAAATCTTTGAAGTTTTGCATAATTGACAATGATTTATTTTGGAAAAATCACAAAGGCATCCTCCTTAATTATTTGTTAAAGGAAGATTCTGACAAAATATTACAGGAGTTTCATGTAGGTGAATGTGGGGTACATCTTTACTGGAAGACCACAGCTGATAAAATCTTAAGAGCTGGTTTTTACTAGCACACTCTATTTTCTGATGTACAGAAATTTGTAACCTCATGCCACAAATGTTAGATTTTTGAAGGAAAAAGAAAACTATTACCATTACCTTTGAAACCAATATCTACTGAAGCACCATTTCAATAGTGGGGTATTGACTTCATTGGTGAAATTCATCCCCCTTCCTCTGCCTAACATAGATGGATCTTGACTGCCATAGATTATTTTACAAAATGGATAGAAGCCATACCCTCAAGACAAGCTACTGATACTATCATAATAGGTTTCCTTGAGGCCAACATTCTGTCCAGATTTGGTTGCCCAACCAAAATCATCACAGAAAACGAAACAACTTTTAAATCAAAGAGGATGATTGATTTTTGCAACAAATATCACATAACCCTGGGTCACTCCACAGCCTACTATCCCCAAGGAAATGGACTAGCAGAGTCTTCCAACAAAAGCTTAGTGAATATCATCAAAAAATTGTTGGAAGATAACAAGAAAACCTAGAATAAGAAGCTAGTAAATGCCTTGTGGGCAGATAGGCTGACCACAAAGAAATCCATTGGTACTAGTCCTTATCAGCTAGTCCATGGAATGGAGGCTATTTCCCCATCTTCCTTGGGAACACCAGTGATGAAATTGATCCAAGAAGCACAGATTGAGCCAAACAATATTCAAAGGAGGATCAACCAGACAATTCACTTACAACAGACCAGAGAGGAAGTGTATATTAAATCCCAAGTTGTGCAGGAGAGAATCAAGAAAGCTTTTGACAAAAGGACCAAGGCAGAAGATTTCTATCTAGGAGATAAAGTTTTGAAATGGGACTCAAGAATGGAGGATAAAGGTAAACATGGGAAGTTTGGCTTCCTATGGAAAGGCCCTTACATCATTTATGCTTTCAGAGGTAACAACGCTTATTTCCTCAAAGAATGGGATGGTGCAGAAGTAGAAGGAGGACCATTTAATGGTTGAATGCTTAAGCACTATATAGATCCTAGTCACTGATTTCACTAATCACTTGTACATATTTTATTTTTCACAAATTTTAGTGTTGATTGGATGGTAATTTTGGAGTTGAAGCCCGAAGAGAAGGTCCTAAGCTTCAAAAGTTTCACTGTCATAAATATCAATAAAGTAGCAAAGTAAAGGAAAAGCTGCAGAGTAAAATCACAGTAATTTAGAAGGCCATTGATCTACTAGTTCTTGACATTTCACCAGGAAATACCATCCCCAAGTGGAGCCACTGTTATGTTCCTATACCAACAGGAGTCATAATTTTTTAATAGCCGAGGTCAAATCTGTAATATGTACATACCTTTGCTTCTTGTAAATGTTTTCCATATTCAAAAACTCAAAAAAATTAAAAAATGTAAAGAGGGTATGTCCTAAAAGAAAAATCAAAGGACAAAAAGAATGAAAAGGGTAAAAAAATGAAAAAATGAACCCCAAGAAAGAAAAAAAGACCATGAAAGTGTGCAAGTCAAAATGCCACTACCATTTACTTTTGATGTAGAATAAAAGATTGTGTGTAGCTTGTTACCTTTGCCACAATCCATGGATGGTAAACTTGGCTATTTTATGTTTTCAATTTCATGTTTATAGATAAATAATAAAATCTGACCAAACTGTTTAATCTTGGTAGATAAGTAGATAGGTAGAGTGAATAAAAGGAGCTCAAGTATTTAATTTGAGCCCTTGGATGTAATAAGGTTAGACTTAGATAGATTACTTTTGTAAAAGAAAAGAAAAGGTTTTGATAAGGGTTTGCCAGGTTAAGTGCACCCTAATAAAGAGAAGAAAAAATGGTAGGATGAGTAGATGGGTAAGTAGTTGAATGGTTGCAGAATTGTGATGATTAATTAGATTAGATCATATCATTTACCTTCATCATCAAATTTCTAAAGTATGGATGATACTTGAGAATTTACCAAAGTACACAAAGTCAATTGATTAACCTCCCTCATTCGTTACATTTTTCACTTAACTAATTTCCAAGGAAAGTATTAAAGCACCTAAAATCTTAAGTTAAAGGGGCTGAGAGCATTTCTCTGACTTCTAGAGGGACCGAACCCTCAACCCAATAACTTATAGGTCCTAAGTACTAAAATTCCCCTCATAAGCATTCATGCCCTCCATAATTCACTCATTTTCCCTAATAAACCCCTTTTCCCTAAGGATAAAACCTTAGAAAAGTAATCACCGCCCAAGAAAATCCCTTTTCCAAAACAACCCACAAAAATAACATTAAGCCTAGGTTATAATGTGTTTATAAAAGCAACTAAATTATAAATACGCATTTGACTTGGCGCTAAGTTATTTTCCGCTTTCACTTCATATTAACTTTTAATTTTTTTATATATTAAATCCCAAAAATACCCCTTTCCCGTATATTTTATTAAACCCCCTTAATATTAATACCCCTATCCCAAAGTTTATAATATAAACTTTATAAATAAAACCTCGACAAACTACGTAAATTAATCGATTTGCGATTAATTAAAAAGTCAAACCCATTAACCAATCAAATCACGCTCGATGCATTAACCCCGCCTTAATTCATCATTTAATTAAAACCACCGCACTTAAACATTAGTCGGGCCCCTACATTACCCTCTACACAACTCCCAAG
Organism: Pinus tabuliformis; assembly: GCA_031772625.1. Taxonomy (NCBI): domain Eukaryota; kingdom Viridiplantae; phylum Streptophyta; class Pinopsida; order Pinales; family Pinaceae; genus Pinus; species Pinus tabuliformis. The sequence continues at coordinate 1,020,393,353 of CM062813.1, read as the reverse complement.
CCCGATCACCGTGCGATCGCCTCCCCTTTGATCTGATGGTTATTAACCATATCGGGCGACTCCAACGTCCGAACATTACTCGCCCAATATGAGTGGTTTTAGGTTGAGCTCCCATGCTACGTGTGGTTTAGTCTATGGAATCAGGCAGACTCCCCCCAATACCGCCAAGCCCACAAAAGCAGCGTGAAATAAACCGCTTACCACCAATCCGCTACACACTAAAATGGCCATTGTTCACCTTACTCGCCAAAAGTTGACTTTCACGCATAAACACAAAAACCCCAGTTTGCTCGTTTTCGCCTGTTTGTGTAGTAAAACCCTGTATAACCCTTCTGCGCCACCTGAAGCCTTTGTTAACCAATTCAAGCATGGTTTACCACCCGAAATAAATTTGGACTCACTCCATAGACCTATAAAGCTCGATAAAGCCATTAATGACCCTCCCTGTCAACCCAACATTTTCCTAACAGTTTGTTTTATTTTACAGGCGATCAAAAGACCGCAACCTTGGATAAATAGTCTTAATACTAGTCATAAGACCTATTTACTCTGAGATTGTTATCAAGTCTATTCAAACAGAGATGGAAAATAAACATACAGTTAAAAGACAAGCAGAAGAAACATAAAATTAAATGATTTATTGTTGAAATAGATAGTAAAAAGACCTAAAATATACAGTGAAGGTAAACGGACACAGTAAAGAACAGTCAAAGTGTATCAGGGTTAAAGAGTATCAGATTGAAGAATAAGTCAAGTAAATTAGCTATCATGAAGATAAACAACAGGGAAGACAGTTACAGAGCATACAGATTCATGTCAAAGTGAAGACAGATGAAAAAATAGAGCGGTAAAAGTAAAAGGTAAAAGTAAATTGTAAAAGTAAACGGTAAAAATAAACAGTAAAAGTAAACATGGAGGCAGTAAGGGTTAAACAAAGATGAAAACACTTTCACCAGAAGTGATGAAGTTTATCCAAAGTAAAAGTGAAAAACAGTTAAAAGAAATTTGAGGTTAAAAGATGAAATCAGAGTAGAAATGGTACCTTCTTCAGAAATTTCCTGTTTAAGTCATAGTTTTGCAGAAACTATTGTGACCAAGGCAAGATATATTTTGAGATACTAGAGGAATTTTTTGTTCCTAAAAGGCTAATATACAAAAACCTATCTCATTGTTTACACAGGTATTACGAAAAGGGAGATAAGTGCGTATCTTCAGAGCCTAGTTTCTGGACTGTGCAAAGTCCTGTTTTTGACATCATTTTGTAAAGAATATTGTGACCAGCTGGGGTTGAATTTTGGGAAACGGAGAGAGTTTTATCTTAATGACATAAATATCTATAGTAACCTCTTTCACTTTTTACATATCTATCTTGGATTGAGATATACAAGTGTATCATTGGACCCTAATTTTGCAGAATTTCTGGGGTAGAATGCACAAAGGAAGGAGGCAGTTAGTGACTTGGAAGCCTCATCATCACTTAAGATTTGTTATCAAATTCGAATTTCTCTTCTTTGTCACCATAAATCCATAAACATAGTGCCAAATAGATTCATTAGTTTTGAGTGTCCTTTATTTAATTTCTATTAATGTAAAACAATTTGAGATATTTGCAAAACTAATCTTGATATTTCTTCAAGATATTTCAGTTTAGAATTAATATAAATACTTCTTCATTTGAATTATTTTGGGTGGATTAAAATACATTTATTTATAAATTTTATATCAAGCTAAGCAACTATTGTATTCAAGACTGGACTGGTTTGTTGGGTCATGAAATAAAGCTAAAGACATTTCACTGGATTCTTGTGCACAATTGGAGCCAAATAAGTATTATCTCCTCATGTTTAAATATTGTTTTCTCATCATGTTATAAATATTCACATGTGTCTCTTATGAAATCTAAATAGTAAACAAGGAATGATATATCAGAATTAGCTTAAATGCTCTTTGTTTTAACTGTTTACTTTCTCTATGTTTTTTGCTGAACTATCTTGGTCTGGGAATTCTTAATTGCTCCCTTACTTCCATAGTTTCCCCTCTCTTTTGGTCCATAGTAAAGGATTCTTAGTTTCCATTTGATACTAATCATCCTTCTTTTCTTCATCTTAATCCCAGTTTAAGGATTCTTCATTGCCCTTTACCCTAGTTAGGATTACCTCATCCATTTGAACCTGTAGATTTGCTTTTTGCTGTGCTAGCCTGCCCTGTGAGCTCTTACTTTAGTAATTGATCTTATCCAGTTAAGCCACTCTTTTATTGAATCCATAGCCCAATGGCCTGAATACTTGTTCAGCCCGTCTTTTTTCTTAAGTCCACCACCCAACCAAAACAAAATATCAAGAGCACTAACAACTAGCCTGAAATTCTACCCAAAACAAAGTTAAATTATAAAGAGAGAGCCCTCTCTGGACTTAGGTTGGCTAGAACCCGAGTCTAAAAGATTAGGTTTGTGGTTACCTCAGATTATTCCTTCTTTTATAACTTCTAAGGAAGAGTTCTGAGTGATAACAGTTGGTATCATGGTTGCTGAATTATGCTACTTCTATGATATTTTGGTCTCAGTTATTAATGTCATATTTGGCATTTGATGTAAAGGTCATGTGGAGACCTATGATGTAATAATTTTCATATTCAGTCATGTATGGAATTTTGAGGTCATGTCAAATATGTAATCCCACTTGGTTGGATGGTAGTGTCAAAAATGTAATCCAATTTGGTTGGGTTGTTGAGTCAAATATGTATCCCCACTTGGTTGGGTAATTGATGTAAGTATGAGGCATTGGTGATAGAAAGGTCATACTCAGTTGAGTTATAGATTCATATTCTTCATTTGAAAATCTTTAAAGGGGGTGCTTTGGTCCACACTTTGCCCTTGATGTCAAAGGGGGAGAATATCTTGGTGTTTGATGTATCTAACAAGTTTCTATAGGTTGAGGTGATCAACACCAACATGGTTTCCATCAAGTCCAAAGGGTGGGGGGGGTTGTTGGCATTATGATGCATGTGGTTTCCTTGATGGAAACTCACTTGTAATAGAACAAGTATACGATAACCAGATGAATCCACAGGTCAATTCAGAGGTAACAAAATGATGGAACAAAATACCAAAATGATGGGTCAAAAGTTTACATATCAGAATCACAAGTTTGATACAGGTGAATATTTGAAAATCTATATGTGGGTTCATTAAGGCCAAATCAAATATACACGTGAGTTTAGTGAAGCAAAGTAGCGTATGGTTTTTGCACCATGGTATTCTAAATACTAAGGGTCCTTACCATGGTATTGGCCCATAGTAATGAGCGTGACAATGGATATTGATCCCATCAAAGATTACCACTGTCACTAGAGTAGTTTTGACCCATGGTATTGGATAAGGGATAAACTATATAAAGAGGTGAAGATCAAAGTGATAAGTGTGCAAGTGAAAGGATTTTTTATGAATACTTCAATCTGAAGTATATTTGCATTGTAAGGGCCATAATTGTCACATAGATCTGAAATAATTATGCACCAATGAATACAATAATGGATCAAGATTATGAGACCTGAAATGACTTTTCATTGTTTCATCTGCTCATGGATTAACTAGATCTCAGTATTGACGCATGTTTTTTAAGATCTCAATCTTTCTGAAGTTTTGAAGAGCTGCACAATTTTAGGTCAAAATTTGTAGATCTATACGTTGGTTGGTCTTGGGAAAAGCATGTATACACACGGGTTTGCTTCTTCAAAGTTGCGTATATAAAGTAAGGGGTTTCTATTCATAAATGACTGATCAACCTAATCAGTGATGTTGTTTCTCTGTTATATTTCAATGATGTCCTCATGTTGATCTGGGTTGAATGATAATGTCTGAAGTAGAACTGATTGAATGATGAAGTCGAATTTTTTTACATGTTGATTGGTTGAAAAGATTACTGATGTTGCTGATTGTAAGAGAGTTTTGTAAGCTAACAAAATATTTCAGAATATCTTTGTTCAACTCTGTGTCTGATTCAGAATTACAAGTTTTCAGTATATTAAGATATTTACACGGTTTTATCCACATAAAAGTGTGTATGCACGTAGGTTGCTTAAGGGAAGTAGTGTATACATTTTGGCATTTGAATGATCAGGGTTGTAGTTGATTCTATGTGTTGATGCATTATTCTAAATTCAGTGCTTTATATTGGTTACAGTGATCTGACTGTTCTAGTTCATTGGTTGAGTTTTGATTAAGTGTCAGTTGATTGGGTTTCAGTGATTGGTTGATTCTGTATGTCAAAGATTAATGATTGTATTACAATGATGATTGAGCATATGTGTTGATATTGGATCCAATGTGAAAATTTATGAAACGTGGTCCATGGATGTTGCTGAGGGTTGGAGACTTCAGTAAGGAAGTCGAAGCTTCTTGCTAGTATTAGTTGGTGATCAAATCAGGGGGTTGGAGCTCCCTTCCAGTAGGAGTTGGAGAATGAGTGAAGGTTGTATCCTTCAGAAGGTGGGTGATTGCGTACTGGTATGAGTTTGCACTAGTACAATAATGTAAGAAGTTTTTTATATTAATAAGTTTTGAAGACTGAGATGAAAACAACTGTAGTGTTCTCCCACATTGGGTTTCCACCTTAAACCCTGGTGTTCATGTGTGTTACTTACGTGTGATACTTTATTTTGTTCTTACTGCACCTTCTTACTGCTTATCAAATGCTTGATAAATCTCTTACATTCTGGTTCAATTTTAAAAGATAAAGAATTAGATGTTTTACAAGTTTACTGAGCATACATTAGCTTCTTTTACAACAGTCACATATATATGCTAGTTGGGTTAAGTCAAGTCATGTATGTATTTCAGAAAAGAAAATTATTATTGTGAGTTTTTAAAAACACTGATTCACCCCCCTCTTAGTATTTTTCCAAACAATTGTTATGGCATTGTATTTATACTTTTATGTTATTTAAAAGGTTAAAGTGGTTTAATGACATATATCTTAACAAATGGTACTAGAGTAATGATTTTAGCTACCGTTTTTTATTTTTAAATTTTATTGTAAAGTGTAATTTTTTCTATGTTTGAGTAATCATATTAATGACACACTAATAGCTTTTAAAGAAAATTTTCAATATAATTTTTGTAATTTCTTTTAATATCATTTTGGGGGCATTGTTTTAAGAGATATTCTCTTAAGAAGTCAACGTTTTACATCTATGTTGTTTTTGCAAACCAAAACCCTTTCTTGTGGTGTGATTTCCTCTTTCCTTCTAATCTAAATTGCAATAATACTAATTTTATCAGAAATGAGCCTTTGATGTCATTTCCATATAGGAGAAAAATAGTGGTCTTGCATAATGATGTGAAAGATATGACACAATCTCCTCTCTACTTGCAAACATGATTAAAGTCACATTAATTTCATTTGAAGAATATTATTAATGTCATTCCCAAAATTGAGGCATAATAGTTATTTTGAATAGTGTTGTATGTAAGTCTTAAACCTTATACACTAATGTGTAACACATAAATAAATTGCTGATAAAAAATAAATCAAAATAATTTTAATCACATGTTACATAGATATTTTCTCTAGAAATTCAAATCTGAGAAAGGCAACAAATTGTCTAGAGCCACATCTCTAATTTTTATCATCATTTAAATTCATTATTTATAGGCAATATATATGATCCTACATTATCCAAAACGCCTAACCTACATTATAATACAACAATAATTCCTTAACTAGAATTATAAAACCGTGGGCGAAACCACCATGCACCACAAAACTGTTAAAAGAAAAAATTGTGCGTTGAAATCTACCAAACATATGGGAAAAAAAATATTTTTTTTTTTCTCGTGGTTCGACCGCCTACCACAATGGAGGAGGGATGTCACTCCCCTTGTGATCTCTTAATATGGGGGGGTTTCCTCCCCACTTGTGAACCCCTTTTCTACACTCGGCACATATGAAACATGTGTGGGGTTACCCATACAAATAATATAACACATATTGAATATTCTTCACTTGTTTTTTTCTTTGCATACATGGAGTGAGAAGTACATGATCAAGAATCAAAGATAGTAATTAATACTTTTTATACACATTAAATAAAGCTTAACAATGCTCACATACTTTGTTAAGGAATTTGCAATGTACTTCAAAGTCTCCAAACATGTCTCTCACAAACTAATATTGAACATCAATATGATTTTCCTTACAATGATAAACATGTTGTTGGGTGTGGAGCCTGATTATCTTCTGTATTCAAAGGTATCACCGCATTGGACCCATGTTGGTAATGGGGAGGCAACGCCGCCTGTAAAATATTCGCTGCAGGGGGGGTCGGGGGGGGCGGCTGCGACCTTTGGGAGCCCCCCCCCGAAGCTAAGAATAGATGTAAAATTTACTTGTAAAATGTTGTAATTTCATAGTCAATCTGGGGCATTCATTAGGTGAAGATCTAACAGTAGAAGTTATGTTTAATTTAGGGTTTTTTTCCCTAGAAGGCAACCCCTCGCTATATATGAGGGAATTGTATTGCGTCTATGAATATCTGTATTTTGAGTGACGAAGAGAGAGGAGATTAAGAGCGAAGAGGGAATTACAGTGGATCTTCTGTAGGTTGTACCTCTTCAGTTCGTTGGATAATATAAAAGGAAGGACTGGTTGTTTCTCCATGTACGTAGCCCAAACTGGGTGAACCACGTATATCTGTGTCTCTCTTGTTTTATGCGTTTTCTGTGTTTATATTGCTGCAATATTTTATGTGTTCCATTGCTTTGTAATATATAATTCTCTAACAACTAGTATCAGAGCCGAAGGTCTATTTGGCTGATAAAATCGCAGGAGAGAAGGGTTCCTGGTTCGAGTGGGAGCAATAGCGAAAGATGGTAGGTTTAGGGTCAAAAAACTTAACGAGAAAAACTGCCGGCTGTGGAAGATGCAGATGGAAGATTATCAGTATCAGAGAGATCTGTACCAACCATTGAGTGGAAAGACAAAGAAGCCGACGAGTATGAAAAACACAGAATTGGATATTCTCAACAGAAAGGCACTTGGAACAACACAGCTGTGCCTAGCGACATCAGTAGCATTTAATATTTCAAAGGAAACGACAACAGAGGGTTTAATGTCAACATTGACCAAACTATATGAAAAACCATCAGCCTCAAATAAGGTATTTCTTATGAAGCATTTATTTCATATGAAGATGTCAGAAGGTGGATCTGTTGCTGATCATTTAAATGAATTTAATACAATTACCAGTCAGTTAAGTTCTGTAGGGGTAACTTTTGATGATGAAGTTAGGGCTCTGTTATTTTTGTGCTCATTGCCAGAAAGTTGGAATGGTTTAGCTATGGCCATTAGTAACTCTGTCTTTGGATCTAGTACTTTAAAGTTTGATGATGTTGTTGGTGGAATCCTTAGGGAGGAAATGCGACGGAAAGGCTCCGGTGAGACATCAGGTAATGCTTTGACTGCAAAGACTAGGGGAAGAAAAATGGAAAGAGGAAAGAGCCCTGGATATCTTAGTAAGTCAAGAAAAGGTAGATCCAAGTCCAAATCGGGGATAGTGTGCTAGAAATGTGGGAAGAAAGGACATGTGAAGAAAGACTACAAGTCTCGAAAGGGAAAAGAAGGAGACGCACAACAAGAAACTAATCATGAAGTGAATGTAACAAGTGATGTGTTGCAAGATGCTTTTATTCTTTCATTAGAAAATATTATTGATGCTTGGGTGGTAGATTCAGGGGCCTCATTCCATGTCACACCTGATAGGAAACATTTTTATGATTATGTTCAAGGAGATTTTGGATAGGTTTGATTGGGTGATGATAAACCCTGTAAAATCATTGGAATGGGTACAATTTTTACAAAAAAAACAAAATGGTAATCAATGGCTATTGAAGGAGGTAAGGCATGGTCCAAATCTGAAGAAAAATCTGATTTCAACAGGGCAGTTGGGAGGTGAAGGTTGCTAACTAATTTCACAGATAAAACCTGGAAGGTCACTAAAGGATCCCTGGTAATAGCAAAAGGAGGAAAGGTTGGTACATTATATTTATGCAATGGTATTTCTAATTCTGTTAATGCTTTGACCTCTACAGGAGAAGATACGACATTGTATCATCATAGGGTCGAGCACATGAGTGAGAAGGGGATGCAGATTCTTCACTCAAGAAATTTTTTGCTAGGTTTGAAGCATGTTGATTTAAAAATCTGTGAGAATTGTGTTTATGGAAAGCAAAAGAGAGTTAGATTCCTTAGAGTTGGGAAAGAAAAGAAGAGCGAAAAATTAGAGTTTGTGCATACAAATGTATGGGGAGCTACTCAAGTATCATCTCTTAGTGGCTCTCATTATTATGTTACTTTTATTGATGATGCAACCAGAAAAACCTGGATTTATTGTATTCGAAATAAATCTGATGTATTTGATACTTTCAAGAAATGGAAAGCTTTGGTTGAAAATGAGAAAGGAAAAAGCTTGAAGTGTCTCAGATCAGACAATGGAGGTGAATATTGCAGCAAAGAGTTTGATAGATACTGTTCAGAGAATGGAATTCGTAGAGAGAAGACAGTTCTAGGAACACCACAAGAAAATGGTGTGTCAGAAAGGATGAATAGGACAATCATGGAGTGTGCAAGGTGCATGAGATTGCATGCAGGATTGCCTTTACAATTTTGGGCAGATGTTGTAGATACCTTTCATGAAACCAGCTCACAAAAAGATAGAAAGGAGAGATCAGCGCCTTAGAATTTAGCCTCTTCGAGGGGGAAACCTCCTTTACATTACACAAATGAACAATTCTTGGATGATTCAAATGAAAAAACCTCCTTTCTATATATAGGAGTCTAAGGAGTCACAATATAACCCAACCGACCAAGCAATAATAATATAAAGCCACAAAAATAACAATAGAGGGATTCTATGGGGCACAGTAATAACAATATGGGGACAATAGGGGCACAACAATATTAATAAGGGATACAACTACAATAGTAATGGGGTAATCACTAGTATTATAGGGACACAACATGCCCCTCTCCTTCAAAAAGGTGTTGTCCTCAACGCTTAAGTAGTTCTGGATGCTTCTGTATAAAATTATCATCCTCCCATGTGGAATCTTCAATGGATAAGTTCTTCCACTTGATAAGATACTCCGAAATTAGTTGATTTCGTAACTGTCAAGTTCTTGTTTTTGTGACTGCTTCTGGTTCCAACATAATTTTTCCTTCTTCGTCAAGTTCTGGAAATATTGTTTGAACTGAGAGCTTGTCACCTATAACCTTCTTTAAACATGAAACATGGAAAACTGGGTGCAATCGAGAAGCTGTAGGAAGCTCCAATTTGTATGCCATAGTACCAATATTTTGCAACACCTTGTACGGACCATAATACTTTGGTGATAATTTATTATCATTCTTAGCTTGCTTGAGGGACATTTTCTTATATGTTTGTAGTTGTAGGAATACCCAATCACCTACATCAAAACTTCTTTTGCTGCGATGTTGATCTGCCTGTTGTTTCATTCTATTCTGTGCCAACACGAGGTTATCCTTTAAGAGTTAGAGGACTTGTTGTTGATGTTCGATGTGATGTTCCACTGCTTGAACCTTAGAATTTTCTCTTAAATATGATGTGATGGATGGTGGCTGATATCCATAAAGTGCCATAAATGGGGTCATTTTTGTTGTTGTATGGAAGGAAGTGTTATACCACCATTCAGCCAGAGGCAACCATTTGACCCATTGTGTCTGTTTATCATATACAAAGCAACGAAGATATCCTTCCAAACATTTGTTTACTATCTCAGTTTGCCCATCAGATTGAGGATGATAAGATGAGCTATGAGCTAACTAAGTACCAAGACAAGAAAATAATTCTGTCCAAAAATTTTCAGTGAAAATGGGATCTCTGTCACTTACAATAATCTTTGGGTTTCCATGTAGCTTTTGAATTGTTTCCATAAATGTAGTAGAAACTGTACTGGCTTTAAATGGATGTGATAATGCAAAAAAGTGTGCATACTTGGTAAGTCTATCAACTACCACCATGATGACACTCTTTCCCTCAGACTTGGGTAAACTTGTGATAAAATCCATTGAAACCTCCTCCCAACGTTGGCTTGGAATGGATAAAGGTTGTAATAGACTGGGTGTCTTAATTTTTTTAACTTTATTTTGTTGGCAAACCAAACATTTCGCCACAAATGTTTGAATATTTGATTTAAGGCCCTCCCAAAAAAATTCCTTCTTAACCCTGTGGTAAGTTTTTAAAAATCTTGAGTGCCCTCCTAAGGGAGAAGTGTGCAATTCCATAAGAATCTTTTGTTTTAGTTGGGAATTCTTACAAAGGTATAAGCGATCTTTGTACCATAACGAATCATTTTTCCAGCTAAATGTATCAGATGTATTGGAGTCTTGTTGTAACTTTCGAATAAGTGCCCACACTTCTTCGTCATTCTTCCATTCCTCCCTTGCTTCGTTTATCCAATTTGGTTGGATAATAGAAATGGTGCACAACAATGCTTCCACATTCTCATCCTTTCTTGAGAGTGCATATGCCACCACATTTTGCTTCCCCTTTTTGTAGATGATTTCAAAGTCATAACCCAACATCTTTGTGACCCACTTTTGTTGCTCTTCAGAGGATAATCTTTGTTCTAAAAAGTATTTAAGGCTATCATGATCCCTTTTACCTTGAAGTGTCTTCCCATTAGGTAGGGTCACCATTTCTTAAGTGCATGGAGTATTGCCAACATTTCCTTCTCATAAATAGCTTTGTGTAAAAACTTTCCCTTGATTGGACGACTTTCAAAAACAATGGGTCTTTCATCTTGCATTAAAACAACACCAATTCCATTTCCTGAAGCATCACATTCCACAATAAAGGTTTTTGTGAAGTCTGGTGTAGCTAAGACCGGTGCTTGGCACATTGCCTCTTTAAGATGTTCGAAGGCCTTTGTTGCTTCTAGAGTCCATGAAAATGCATCTTTCTTCAATAATGTTGTTAGAGGTGCTGCTATTCTCCCATAATTCTTAACAAACTTGCGATAATACCCTGTCAACCCAAGAAATCCTCGCAAATGCTTTATGGATGTGGGGATTTTCCATTCCTTAATGGCTTTAATTTTGCTAGGGTCTACCTTAACTCCTTCATGAGATACAATATGACCCAGATATTCCACCTCTTGTACTCCAAAGAAACATTTGGATCTTTTTGCATATAATGGTTTCTCCTCCAATAGTTGTAGCACCCTGTCAACATGTTCAACATGATCCTTCCAAGACTTGTTGTAGATTAGTATATCATCAAAAAAAAACTAACACAAATTTTCTAAGGAATGGTTTGAAAATGGAATTCATCAAACCTTGAAATGTTGAAGGTGCATTGGTAAGGCCAAAAGGCATGACCAAAAATTCATAATGACCCTCATGAGTTCTAAATGCTGTTTTCGGAATGTCTTCAATCTTCATTCTGATTTGATGATATCCTGAACGAAGATCCAACTTGGTGAAGTAAATTGATCCATGCAATTCATCCAGTAATTCATCAATGACAGGAATGGGAAACTTATCTTTAATAGTGAGCTTGTTGAGCTCCCTATAATCCGGACACATGCGCCATGATCCATCCTTCTTGTGCACCAATACTACTGGAGTAGAGAAAGAACTTTGACTCGGTTGAATTATACCAGCCTCTAGCATTTCTGCAACCATACGTTCAATTTCACTCTTTTGGGCATAGGGATATCTGTACGGCCTGATGTTTGGAGGAACACTTCCTGGAATTAGATGAATAGCATGATCATGATCACGAATAGGTGGGAGACCTTTGGGAGTCTCAAATACCTTGGAATGATTGTCCAAGACTTTTTGGAGATCTGGAGAAATAGATGATTCCAACGTGGAAACATCTAGCGAACATAATTGTGCAATTACACCTCTTTGTTCCTTTTTTAGAAGCTTTGTTATACCGTTAGAGCTGATTATCTTTCCCGGTTTCCCTGCAATACCCCTTAATTCAACTTCCTTTCCTTCCACAGAAAATTTCATGAAAATTTCTTGAAAATTAAAAGCTATTGTACCCAAGGATTGTAGCCATTAGACTCCTAGTACAACATCAACACCTCCCATTGGAATGGAAAGCATTGGGCTAGTCAATACATATTCTCCCATGGATAGCTTGATATTATGGCACTTTCCAGAGCAATTTATTGTTCCTCCATTTGCAACCATCACTTGACACTCTGGTGCTGGATATAAGAAGCAATTCAATTCTTTTGCTACCTTACAATGAATAAAATTGTGGGTACTTCCTGAATCAATCAACACTATTACCTTTTTCTTCTTGATTTGTCCTTCTATCTTGATGGTTTGAGGAGTGGTAATTCCCGCCAATGCATTACAAGATATGGTCAGATTCATTTCTTCTTTATCTAGGCTTTGTTCCTGGAGTATATCTTCTTCTTTTGACCTTTCTTGCTCCTTTTCTTCTTCCTCTTCACAATCTATGTAGAATAATTTCTTTCAGCACACTTATGACCTTTAGTGTATTTGCTATCACAACTGTAACAAAGCCCTTTTGCTCTTTTTTCTTCCAATTGTTGTGGTGTCAACCTTATAGGTTGTGGAAGACTAGGGGCAACAACACTTCCATCTTTATAGTTGTGAGTGGTATGCTTCTTGGTTGCCATAATTTTGCTTTCCATTTTTCTTGCTAACCTGAATGCCTTCTCTAATGAATCAGGTTCCCAAAGGCGAACATCATGTTGGATATTATCCTTTAAAGTCCCTATGAACACATCAATCCTATGCTCCTCTGGAATATTTTTTACCCTTATGTTCAATTTTTGGAACTCCTCAATGTGCTCCATTATTGAACCCTTTTGTTTGAGACTTATCAATTGGCTAAAAAAAGTGTTGCTTTTTGTATCCTCATAATGTGCTGTCAATTCTTCCGTAAAAATTGCCCAAGTGATAATTTGTTTACGAGAGAAAAGCCATTGATACCATACAAACTGATTTGGTTCCAAATATAAAGTTGCAATACGTACCTTTTGTGTGTTTTGCACATTATTGAGATCGAAAAATTGCTCCATCTGTAATATCCATGTTGCAGGATCCTTGCCATCAAAATTCCTCATATCGATTTTTGGAATATGGTGGGTCTTTGATCCAACATTAGAGTCTATTGAATCATGATTAACATTTCTTTTGTTCTCATCATGAGTTTCCTTTACTATCCTTTCACCATTAGTGACCATTTCTTGTAGCAACTTATTCATATTTATCTTCAATTATTCCATCTTATCATCCATGCCATCAATTATAGTGTCCATGCCATTCATCTTAGCTTCCATGCCATCCATTTTAGCTTCTACTCCTTTCTTTAAACAATCCATCTTAGCTTCTACACCTTTCTTTAAACCATCCATCTTAGCTTCTACATCTTTCCTTAAACCATCCATCTTAGATTTTGTTGCTTTTTGTGCAAGTGACACTTGTTGCACTTGGTCTCGTAATTTTGATATATCATGTTGCATTTCTTCCTCTTCTTCATGAGTCATACTAGAGCTTTTAGGTTGCTTACTAGGTGTTTGCATTTTCTTTCCTCGAGGCATCAATTACCAATTCAAACTAATTTTTCAAACTAAGCTTATGCAAAAATTTAAAAAAAACTACACACCTTTTTTCACTTTGTAGAAGCTTGATATTGAATCTGATGTATCTCTGCAATTTCGGATCATCCAGTTTTGAAATTGTGACCTGTAGTAGCCCTCTGTGTCCTCTTTCCAATGCCACCAGTCTGATCCAAATTGGATTCTCCAAGGAAGAGTTATGCACAATCTCCCAAGATGACCTAATTATAGACTAGTTTAGTAGAGCTAACTTGTACGACGTGCCACTAGTAACTGTTTCAACCTTTGGCTCTGAAAAATATATAAAAGAAACTACAGTCCATCCTCTTTCTGTACCTTCTTACGAAATTTCAATCCGATGCTCAGAGAGAAAGCTATGATGATTTTCCCCAGGTCACCTGTTTGGAATGTAATTCAGGAGTCTACAAAAAGACCAACTTCCTCATATCATATATCTGCAAATATAGTGCGAAAAGCTCTAAAATTCGGACCCAAGATTCCGCGCGATTTCTTCTCAAATGGGTTTTTTTTAGCTTCTGAAACGTTGCAGAAAAAAGTTACGGCAAAAATGCCACGATGACCTGTTTGGAGCAGCAAAACCCTAGAATCCAAAGCTCTGATACCAAATGTTATGAAACTAGCTCACAAAAAGATAGAAAAGAGAGATCAGTGCCTTAGAATTTAGCCTCTTCGAGGGGGAAACCTCCTTTACATTACACAAATGAACAATTCTTGGATGATTCAAATGACAAAACCTCCTTTCTATATATAGGAGTCTAAGGAGTCACAATATAACCCAGCCGACCTAACAATAATAACATAAAGCCACAAAAATAACAATAGAGGGATTCTATGGGGCATAGTAATAACAATATGGGGACAATAGGGGCACAACAATATTAATAAGGGATACAACTACAATAGTAATGGGGTAATCACTAGTATTATAGGGACCCAACAATACTATTGTTTATCTAATAAACAGAGGGCCTTCAAGTTCCTTGGATACGGTGTTAATGATTTTGGTTATCGCTTTTATGATTATGAAAAACACAAAATAATTAGGAGAAGAGATGTCATATTCAATGAAAAGGTTTTGTATAAGGATCAGCTGTAGGAAAAGAAATAGGAAATAGAAAATAGAGAATACACAGTGCTTGATGAGATCACAAAAAAAGTGATGGTGCTTGAAAATCATAATGATCAATAGCCAGAACAACAACCACAATAGTAACAAGCATCTCAAACACTTGAAAGTGGTGTTAGAAGATCTACCAAGATAAGTAGACCCCCTGAATGATACTCTCCTTCATTATATTATGTATTGTTGACTGATTCTAGTGAACCAGAATGTTATGAAGAAGCAGTGCAAGTAGAAACCAGGAAGAAGTGGGAGAAAGCCATGAAAGAAGAGATGAAATCCTTAACACATAACCAGACTTGGGACTTAGTCAGGTTGCCTGCAGGTAAAACAACATTGCAGAATAAATGGGTTTACAAGTTGAAGGAAGAAGATGGAGGTAGAAAAAGGTATAAAGCTAGACTTGTGGTGAAAGGGTTTGTGCAGAAAAAGGGTATAGATTTTGATGAGATATTTTCTCCTGTTGTTAAAATGACTTCAACCCGAATTATTTTAAGTCTAGTAGCAGCTGAAGTTTTGCATCTTGAGTAGTTAGATGTAAAGACAACCTTTCTCCATGGGGATTTGGAGGAAGAGATATATATGCAACAACCACAAGGATATGAGGTAAAAGGGAAGGAGAAACTAGTGTGTAGGTTGAATAAGAGCTTGTATAGCTTAAAACAGGCTCCAAGGTAGTGGTATGTAAAATTTGATAGGTTTATGTTTGAACAAGGTTATACTAGATGTCACTCTAATCATTGTGTTTATCTCAAAAGGCAAAATGATGGTAGTTATATTATATTGTTATTGTATGTAGATGACATGCTTGTTGCAGGTTCTAACATGTAGGAAATAATTGCGCTCAAAAGAAAATTGGCAAACTCATTTGCAATGAAGGATTTGGGTGCTGCAAAACAAATCCTTGGTATGAGAATAACTAGAGACATGAAGAATTTCAAATTACCATTGTCTCAAAGTGAGTACATAGAAAAGGTGTTGAAAAGGTTTAATATGCATAATGCAAAACCAGTTAGTATACCTTTGGCTAGCCATTTCAAATTAAGTAAGGAGGAGTGTCCCAAGACTCAGGAAGAAATGGATCATATGTCTAAAGTTGCATATGCATCAACAGTTGGAAGCTTAATGTATGCAATGGTCTGCACACGGCCTGATATTTCACATGCAGTGGGAGTTGTAAGAAGGTACACGAAAAATCCAGGAAAAGAACATTGTATGGCGGTGAAGTGGATTCTCAAGTACTTGAGAGGTACCACAAATCAAGAATTATGCTTTGGTGGTTCAAACATTGCTCTACAGGGATATGTTTATGCAGATATGGCAGGTGATAGAGATAACAGGAGAAGCACAACAGGGTATGTGTTCACTATAGGTGGAACAACTGTCAGTTGGGTCTCAAAACTGCAAAGTGTTGTTGCACTCTCAACAACAGAAGCATAGGATGTTGTTGCTACAAAGGCTAGTAAAGAAATTCTTTGGTTACAAAGGTTTCTGGATGAATTGGGTAAGAAGCACGAGTTGGGCAAGTTATACAGTGACAGTCAGAGTGCCATACATCTTGCAAAGAACTCTGCATTTCATTCAAAGACTAAACATATACAACTCAAGTACCATTTCATACAGTCAGCATTGGAAGATGGACAGTTGAAGCTGGAAAAGATACACACTAGCTAGAATCCTGTAGATATGTTAACAAAATTTGTAACTAGGGAGAAATTGAGAATTTACTCAGTTTCAATTGGTCTTCAAGTATGATGAAGAAGATGAGAAATAGCTAGGTCCAAAGGGGAGTCATTGTCCAACAAATGAAGCAGCGGTGGAGTTGCTATAATCAGTCTCCAAGTGGGAAATTGTTGGGTGTGGAGCTTGATTATCTTCTGTATTCAAAGATATCACCGCATTGGACCCCGGTTCGTAATGGGGCGGCAACACCGCCCGTCCAGGGGGGGGGCGGCTGCGACCTTTGGGAGCCCCCCCAACAGGGGGATCAGGGGCAGCGCCCCCAAAGCTAAGACATAGATGTAAAATTGCCTTGTAAAATGTTGTAATTTCATAGTCAATCTGGGTCGTTCATTAGGCAGAGATCTAACCGTAGAAGTTATGTTTAATTTAGGGTTTTTTTTCCCTAGAAGGCAACCCCTCGCTATATATGAGGGAATTGTATTGCATCTATGTATATCTGTATTCTGAGTGAGGAAGAGAGATGAGATTAAGAGTGAAGAGGGAATTACAGTGGATCTATTGTAAGTTGTATCTCTTCAGTTTGTTGGATAATATAAAAGGAAGGACTAGCTGTTTCTCTGTGGACGTAGCCGAAACTGGGTGAACCATGTATATCTATGTCTCTCTTGTTTTATGCATTTTCTGTGTTCATATTGCTGCAATATTTTATGTGTTCCATTGCTCTGTAATATATAATTTCTAACAGGTTATTTTCTAAAAATATTGCACTCGGATTGTCACAATCTAACCTTATAGCTTCATGTACAAACTCACTACTCAAATACAATCTTTGTAACCATACAACTTATTGACTCACATGAGTGGTTTCCATCTATTTAGTGTTGAGAAACCAAATGCTAGAACATAATGATTAATTTCTCTTATCTTGATAACTACTTGAATATTGTTGGCCTCTTATTAAAATATTATCATATTCATCAAGTAATTATACAAAACATCAAAGCATAAAGGTCACAAAGAGAGAAAAAACACAAGAAATTAGGCTTCCAGCCTAGGCAAAACTCCACAAGGGGGAAAAACCAAAAATATCTCTCTTATAGAATCATATCAAAATGAGATAACCAAGACCCAATACCAAGAACAAGACTGCCACAAAGACCCAATTCAACCCTCATCCAAGGCTCCTCCAACCAAGTCAAAGTCAACAAAAGTTAATGTCAAGTTATAAAGTGGGATAAGTGATTTTAACATCTATTTTGTCAATCGAGGTAGGTAAAATACGAGTTGAAACACAATATGTGTAAACTAGTTTTTAACTACTTTCCTATGCAAAATAAAACATAAAATAAGTACAAGTAGATCCCAGAGTTGATTTCAACTTACAATGATTTTCAAACTCCTAAATTCAATTCCAAGTTTGTTGACATAAAGTTGGAGAATCAGAAAGATATATCACACTCTCTCACCAGATACTCTATCTGAATTAATTGTTGGTCAAAACTGATTAAGATTGTGATGAAAAAGAATCTAAATGAAATTAGTGGTCTGAGTTTTACAAAAAAATTTTAGTCAAATATAGTAACAATCCTTTTATTTTAAAATGAAAACTAATTTGATTTCCTAACTATTGTTTTAGGCATAATACATCTAATTATTCAAATGATTTAAAATCAAAACATAATTGATGCAAACTAAAGCTCCAATCATTATTTATGATTTACTATTGAATTAAATCGCTAGAGGAAAATAGAGTATATACTACAAAAATTCTATGGAGTCTTGTGTGATTACAGGATCACTACAAGAAATTTAGCAATTATTACAGGAATTCCTGTGTGATTACATGATCACTACAAAAACTATAGCAAAAAATTATATGAAATTATGAACAATTACAAGAAAAATAGGGTACTTACATTTTTCTAATATATAATAGAATTAATGCAAAAAAAACCATACAAAAATAAATAAAATGCATAAAAGAAATATGTACCACATATGAGGGGAGCCTCCTAGTATATGTTGCTTATGATACGTCTAGAAACTACATCAACTCATTCACCATATCACAAAAGTACTCTTTATATTAATGAGAACTTGTAGCTTAACACACAGACATTACTTGTTCATAAAATAATATATGCAACATATATGTCTATCTTATTCTATATATCTAACTTGTATCTTCCTTTTGCATAAACTTTTATACAAAAATACCAATGTTTAACTGAGTTTCCCAAAAATAATTACAATTCAATGTTTCAAACAAAAATAAAGTGATATACAAGAAAGATAACAATCTCTATATAATATCCTCAATTATCCGTGATTCAAAAATATTCTTTAGGGTTCAGTTGACTGATCTCTAGCTTTAGAAGAAGATTGAGGTAGTTCCCACGACTTCTTGCAAGATTTGTTGATCTAATATACCTTGTTTTTTGTCCTTTGAATTCTAGGCTGCAAGCAATTATGAAGAGGTTGAACAAGTAATTTTCCATTATATGACCATGTGGATATATTTCCAAGTGTCAATATCATCTTTGTTGATGTATCCCTCCTCAAATTTTAGACAAATTAGAGGAGTTCCACTGGTTAAATTCATATAACTAGAGGAATGTTTGTAATTAACTATTTGACTCATTAGTCAATAAAATAAATATATTTTATAAATATTTATAGATTAAAAAGAAAACACAATTTTAATAAAAGATTTTTACCTCTAATTCTATCATTTATGCCATGATCTTCATTAAAATTGGTAAAAAGATAAGGGGTTGAGGCTCAAAATGAAGAATATGATGTCAAAAATGAGATGGTAAAGGATATCTAACTTGAAGCCAACAATCAACATTGGTCAAATCTTCTAAAATATGGTCAAATCACAAAAAATTTCGACATGCAGTGAAGGAAAAATTTTGGACCTGTAGTTTTCATAAAGATACCATAGAATCCCTGCATGTGTGAGAAAAAATAGGCTAGAAAATAAATTAATTTTATCTCTCCTTTGACCTCCCCTCTCCTTTGACTTCGACTCTTTTTTCTTCTTGTTTTTGGAATAGAAATCGATGTGATATGCCGATGAGTGAATTGTATTCCCAATGGTCGAGTTAACTTTGTATATATAGTAGTCTAGGAGGGTTGAATAACTGCCACATATGCTAACTTGTCTAAGAAGGGTCGACCTGGTCTTGAGTTGACTACTTGACTAAAAAATACAAAACTTTTTTCTTTCAAAAGTCCAAATTTTACTTGACTCAAATACATTTCTTTTGACTCAAAATAATTCTATTTTTACTCTTTTTGACTCTATCAACATGAATAACATGCTTTGACCAAGAAATAATAATAATAATAAATATATCAATGATAAAAATTACATTTTATTACATGATGAAGATCGATATTAGTTACATTTTTCCAACACTCCCTCTTAACTAGGGAGGTATCATAATGACACAATAGGATACTCTCAAGTTGAAATATTCATATAAGAAAGGATACAGTTTGATAAGCATCAATTATTATTTACATAATCATAGTAAACATTGTCAAAACATCAAGGCCTAGGAAAATTTTATCTATTTCTCTACTAGATCAGAGCATAATGCTAGGAGGCATAAATTTGGACACCGCCGCCTCTCAAGGCACATAACCCACCTAGGTGTTCACCAGGTATGTCCACATCGGGCTATTTCCTAATCTGTTCTCAAAATACTTGACACTAAGAAATGACATTCCTTAGGACTATTCTTATCTTAAATCAATGTACTTGAATTGCAATGGTTAGTCTGGGTCACAATACAAATCTTCAAGGAATATCACTCCCAGATTCTTATCCAATCCATAATTCTCCCTACCAATGTTCTTTACTAAGCTTACAACTGTTATTCCTGACCATAGTACATGACACATGGAGAACATGGTGTCCACCCCCACTCTCTTTCAACCAAGGAGAATATCCTCACTCCCTCTTAACTAGGGAGGAGACATCCACAAGCCTAAGCTTGTCTCACGAATACCCATCCATTTTCGTAGAAAGGAACATCATCAATACATTGACTAGCTGCTTCATCAATGGAGACATAATTTTTCTTCACGACTTTATCCTGTATCATGTTATGAATCATAAAACACTTCATCCTTTCTAGTTTTCTAACAATATTCATGAAGCTTTTATCAGTATCACAGTCGAATCTAACATGTCATCAAGTAGTTCATCAAACAATCTACGGAGTCAAAGTGCTCCACAATTGATTGTAACATATCTTTCGCCTTAGAAATAAACCACTTATTCTTCTATGAAACCAAACCATATTTCAATCATTAGTAGTATCTTTTCTTATTATCAACACTACTAAATCAATCAATGTATCTTCAAATCTCAAGTTGTAAGGCTCTTCATGTCAATTTCTACTTCCAGCTCCCTCTAAAGTCAATATTACTACTTTTTCATTATCTAGCTTCACATCCTTCCAATAAATTGCAATGAATAAGTATAACAATAGTTTCAACATTAGTTCTACTAACAATGTATTTAAAATTTGAACAAATCAATTGTTGGTTCAAGGCTCTTTAACGAAGTTTCCATGTATCTATAAATTTTAATCCAACCTACTAGGAGAATCTTGATAATAAGTAAGTTTTGACTTTCTGCCAAAGTGTATATATGATCTATATGTATCATGTACTTCCTACAACTCCCTCTAAAAACATCAACTATGAGTCCTTTTTAGATATCTAATTGCAAGGTTTTTATGAACTTGAAAACTCTTTTTTCATATGAGGTAGGTGCACTTATTCCTTCCATGTTGTCATTCAATTGAATTTCTGCAATATATCATCTTAAATTCCCTACTTCTTGTTGTTGAAAAAAACCTCTGCTACTTCCTTCTAGTTCTTCCATGTATCAAAATCTGATTTTCTTTTGAAATTATTTATACTAATAAAATTACTTGACTTATTCAACTTATCTTCATTGAAAACAAATATCATGTTGGAGAAATGTTTCATATTGACATTGAATTTGCTATAGTTCTACTTCAATTGTCAACTTGTAGTCCTTTCCTGCTAAATTATATGATGACTGCTTCTAAATATTCATGATGAAGTTAAAATCTTAACTATGACTATGCCTGTAGAATACGGTGACTGTGGAATACTGTGTAGACAAATTTCGATGACTCTATCTCTTCAAAACTATATGCTTCTTCTTAAACTTGATCTTCATGACTTCACAATTTGTGAATCCCAAAAATATTTTATCCTTCAAATGTAACTGTAATTTCTACTCTAACCACCATCTTCTAATAAGAAATGAAAACAAACTTTCTTGCAAACTTGGTACTTGCTATATTCTTCAATAGTAGAGGTCCTTTTTATCTTCTACTTTGGGTTTCTTTTCCGTTTCTTCATCTTCTGCTATATGTGCTTCATTTCCTTCTTTTATTTATTTCTCTTATTATTCTTAGGGTCATTTGGACAATCTCTCTTATAATTTCCATATTCATTTAAACCAAAGTATTGAGCTTTTTACATATCCCAATTACATGATGCTAGTTGTTGTTGTACTTGCGTTGAGATCCAAATCTTCCAAACTTTCCAAAATTCTTCTTTGATTTAGTAGAAAATGCATGAGAATTTTCATTATTAGGTTCGATATCTTCTTTAGCATTCAACCTTGTTTGTCCTAGAACACATAGAGCCCAAATTTCTTCATAATATGGAGTATTGTTTCTTACATAGATTCCACTTGCAAAACCATTCCAATATGGAGGTAGAGCATTGAGTACAAAAGTGATTAATTCAAAATCACATATGATTTCTCCAAGTCCTTGAAGTTTATCCTTTATTTTTTATATTTTCATAACGTATGAGCCCATATCTTCATATTTTGACTTTATTTTTCCATAGAGTTGATTCCTTAGAGATATCTTTTGATTGGTAGTATTGACAGAATATAGTTTGACCAATTGATCATAAAATTCTTTGGATGTGGATAACTATGAACCAAAACAGATGAGATGACCTTTGATAGATTCAAAGAGAATTTTTTGAGCCTTACTTTCTCCTTTATTGTAGTTGGATGCTTCTTGAGCATTATTATTGTCTAGGACTGAACATTTCCTTCAACAAATTACATGACTTCATTTTCTTTGAGAATTAGATGAATTCTCTTCTTCCAATCTTTGTAATTAGAAATTCCATCCAATTTGTTGCCTTCCTAGCAAATAGTTGTAATTTGGCTAGGAGGGTTGGACATAGAGTATGGTAAAGTACTTGTCAAAGAAGGAGAATTTTATGTAGGAGTGCCTTCAAGAATGTTTATGAGAGGACGAGAGTGAGTGAGAAATTAATGGTTTTTCCAGAAGTCTTAAATAATTTCCTTGAGAGATAGATGGATTATATGAGGATGCCTTCAACAAAAATATATTCAAACCTTCTTTGGAGAGATAACTACTACAATAAATTCTTCAAATATTCCAACAATATATGATCTTTCAAACTACCTTTCTTTCACCTTAGCTCTGATTCCATGTTGAGAAACCAAATGCTAGAATACAATGATTGATTTATCTTATCTTTATAACTAATTATGAATGTTGTTGGCTTATTATTACTTATTTTATCTTATTCATCATGTAAATATACAAAACTTTAGAACATAAGGATGACAAAGAGACAAAGAACATGATAAATTAGGTTCCAAGCCAAGACAAAACCCCAGAAGGGGGAAAACCAAAAAAACCTTCTCGTATAGACTCAAATCAAATGAGATATACAAGATCCAAGAGCAAGACCAAGACTGCCACAAAGACCCAAGTCAACTCTCCTCCAAGGCTCCTCCAACCAAGTCAAAGTTAATGAAATTCAGCGCCGATCAAACCTTCTGAAATTTGGTGAAATCATAAAAAATTCGAACAATTTCAGACGTATAATTTTCATAGAGATGTCACAAAATCTTTGCACTTATGACCAGAAATAGGCTGGAAAAAAAATATTTTTATGTCTCCTTTGATCTCCTCTCTCCTTTGACTTCTACTCTTTTTCTTATTATTTTTGGTACATAAATTGTTGTGATGTGTTCATGAGTGAATGTTGTTCCAAGTGGTTGAGTTGACTTGTAGATATAGCTATCTAGGAGGGTCGAATAGCTGCCACATAGGCCGACTTGTCCATGAAGGGCTGACTTAGTCTTGAGTTGACTTGACTCAATTTATTTTTTTTTTTTTTCTTTCAAAAGTCCAAATGTGACTTGACTCAAAATAATTCATGTTTAACTCTTTGACTCTATAAGAATGAAGAACATGTTTTGACCAAGATAAAATACTAATAATGAATATAATAATAAATATACCAATAATAAAAATAACATTTTATTTTATTAGATTATGAAGACGGACACTAGTTACATTTTTGAACATTTATATGTTGTAGTTGAGAGTGTCACTAACGACCATCTCTTGCTCATTCAAATGATTGCTCCTCCAAAGAGGTAAAACTAGATAACAAATTGTAGATCTTCTACGATCCATATCTCTATCCCAATATTCATTGACAAATCCATGTATGTCAAACACTCTATCTAATCTTGGTCTTCCTTGGTGGCATAATCGATAACCATTATTACCTCATAAATACGTACAAACCCTCTTTAACACTATCCAATTCTCCTTCCATAGTTTCAACATATACCTACTCAAAACACCCACTGCATGTGCAATATCTAGTTGAGTATAGACCATTACATACATCAAATTGAAAACCAAATTATCATATGAAATATGAGACATGTCCTCATCTTCTTCATGTGTCTTGGGGCACTGGTATGTAGAAAAATTTAGAGCTACAAGTATAGGGACCTTTACTGGTTTACATTCTTACATATTAAACCTTCATAATATTTCCTCAACGTTTTTCCTCTAATTTTACCAAAGCACAGGGGTTCCATTAGGGGAGAAATACTATACCATGTGCATTCATATTGGGGGATATAGATTGAGGAGAAAATGACATAATATATTAGGCATCTAATAGGGGGTAAAGGGTTTTTATATTGGAAGGTATAAAAAATGGAGCTCAAAGTTAATGAAAAAATATAAAGGGGTATAAAAATGTTAATGCGGAAATGGATACCTACAATACCTAGCGAAAGTAGAGGTTTTTTAAATTGGGAATTTGTATTGGGTTCATATTGGTAGGGGGTTAAATAATGTGATTTTTAAAGGTATTTTCCAATAAGTAGTCAATTTAAGGGTATTGTTTAGTATGCCATGAAAGCACACATTATGTTAAACGTTCATCGAGTGAAGCCCCCGTGAACCAAAGTTTCATGTTTGCTAAATGTATTTTAGTTTTCGTGCTTTAAATGAAATTTGTAACACCAAGATCCTTTAGGTAAAATTTATATGGAAATTGAGTTTTCACTTTATGATTTCCATGTTTCCAATTAGAAACATATCATCTGCATACAAGACCACATAAATAAAATTTTAATCTCCTAATTTGAAATACACACAATGACAATATTTATTCTTAAATCCAACTATGAATATACAAGTATCAAATTTTTGATACCACATCCGTGTAGATTGCTTTAACTCATACATGGACCTTTTTAGCTTGAAAAATAGCTCTTTCTTACTTTTCACTGTTTCAATATTTCATGTATACTTTTTCTTCCAGGCCCCCATGTAGGAACGCCCTCTTAACATCCATCTATTATAGTTCAAGATCAAAATAAGAAATAATAGATGATACCAACCTAATAGAATTTAACTTAGCATCAAGAGATGTGTTTTTAATAAAGGCAATTATCTCTACCTATGAATAACCCTTTTTGACGGACAAAACTTTATATATTCTCCACTTTACTTTCTTCTTTCAACTTATTCTTTAATAACCAATAACTACCACTGACATTTTTTCTAATTATAAACTCAACTAGATTTTATGGCTCATTTTGTTAAAGGTTACTATTTCCTCAACCATGGCCCTTTTCCAGTGTTTACCATCATATGAATGATCTACTTACATGAAATTTATTGGATCATCATTAGTAAAAGGAAAAGGAAAACTAGAACAAAAGTTAGGTGTAGTATACCTTTTTTTTTCCCTTACTTCCCAAACTAATCTCCTAAAAAATTATGTGCTTCTTCTTCTTCTTCTAAATCATGTTCCTTTGTTGGGTCAGATTCTTCATTCCACAAATCGAACTCCACTACCTTTAGTTCCTTTTCCTTTGGTGGGACTTCTTGTTTGAAACAATCCTTGACCTATATAAAAAAAAACATCTTGAGTTTTTACATGTAAAATATCGTGGATCTTCCACTAGGCATTTCATCACAATAGATTTGATAAAATTATGCTTAAATGTGAAATCTACACTATGAGGGTTTATTTCTCCTTAAATTTCTAGGTTTATTAATTAATATTTATTTCATATTCATGTGAATTATAGTTATGAGCAAATAGAGAATAGAAATATAAAACTCATAAACCACAAATTAGCACAAGATATAACCTAGGAAACCCTTTTGGGAGAAAACCAAGTTGGAAGGTGAGGCCACCATACTATATTTCTTTGAATAGAAAATGGATGAAAGTATAATGAAGTGAAGCTTGTGGCCCATGTGACACTACACTACAAAATTTATTTTTATTAGTCCTCTCCATATACACTCTTAGATACGTTTCTCATATATGGAACAAAATGCACTTGAATGGAATGGAACCCTTTTTCCTCCTAGTGGCCTAGTTATAACATAGCTCAATAGCTTATTAGTTGTTAATTTTGACTCTAATTCTTAACTAGATTTATAATATGGAATTTTCTAGAGTCTTCCACATCATATCATCTGGTTAGATCATTTTCATGAATAATGGGGGCTGATGTGGCATCCTATCAAATTAAGGTAGTCAAAATAGGAAGGTTACATCTTGAGTGGCATAAATTTTGCATACAAAATCTGATTGGGGTAATTATTGTGTAATTGGAAAGGTATCTGTGTGTAAAATGTGTGAATTTTTTTGACACTCAAGAAACAATTTTTATGCCAAAAATTTCCACTTGATTCCTCAAACTTCTTCTAGAAGGAAACCCTATTTTTCCAAACTAGGTCCCACTGGTAAAATTTTTCTTGTGAGTTGGTTCCTCCACTTTTTCCACTATGAAAGGATCGACTGGATGAAAAATAATATAGTGATCCAATTTGGATCACACCTCCCCATTCTAGGAGGATTGTCTTCCTTAAAATATTATACTGAATGAGTGAGGAAACTTTTCCTCCACCTTCTTTCGAGTGTATCATTTAACCTTGCATGGAAGATATCATTTCGACACAATTTTCTAGAGGCCATGTTGCCCTTCTATTGTATCCTCTACCAGATATTTATGAGCATCTGGTGCCAAATCCTCTATAAAAGGTAGGACATGTTCCTCTTCCTAATCTAATATGGAAGACTCATAGAGTTTCTGAGTCGCTACAATCATCGTTGAGTAAATGTGTGTGTATGGGGATAGACTAAGTCTATATTAGTTAGCTACCACCTTTTCTAGTATGTAAAAGGTACTAGATTTTTGAGTCTTTATTTTTTTACTAGGACCCTATATCCTCTTCTTGTTCAAATTTAGCCATACTCTGTCTCCGAGCACTTTTAATGACATCTATGTTCTATGCCAATTATGCTTGGCCTTATATTTTTATTATGAATTTTTCAATGTCACATGTACCTATAGATGGATCTTTCTGATCTTCTAAAAAATATCCCCCCCTTAAGGAATCCCTTGTAAGATCCTCCCTCACTCCTCCTTGTTCCCTGTATGAAATATTCAAAGGTGAAGGTGAAAATTATTGAAAACAAGTTTCAAATGTGGAATTACTAGTAGAATTATGGATTTATCTGTTATAAGAGTGTTGTATATATGCCAAATTTCATCCTAGGTGTTGGGATGATTCTTGTTGTAACCGCTCAAAATATGCACCAAAATCCTATTGTCTACTTTTGTCTATCCATCTGTTTTTGGATGGAATGTTGTATACCTCTTGAAATTAGTGTCCATATTCTCCCATAATGTAGTCCAAAATGCACTAAGAAATATTGTGTCCCTGTCTAAATGAAGCTCCTTGTTATCCCAAAATGCACCTACAACTATTCTAAGAAAAGATTCACTGCTTCTTTCTTGTTGATGGTATTTTTATAGGGAATTAGAACACACATCTTGTTGAACATATCAACTAACATGAATAGGTAGTAATGTCCCTTCTTGGTTATTCATAATCCTCCCACAAAGTCCATGAAAATTCTTTCCTAGAACGAGTGGCTATAGGCAAGGGATGACATAGACCTTTCTTCCCATTACAAGGATTGTTGGTACAACAAAGCATGCATCCCATTATGGACCTAGCTACATGTTATTGCATCTTGGGCCAATACACATACATCTGTAAGATGGCTACTATCTTCCCTACACCAAAGTGTCTTGCAATCTTGGAGGTGTGAGCCTCTCTAATTAGTTCCAGTTGCTCACCTTTAGGAACACATAACTTATCCATCTCATAAAGTAACGCATTCTTTAGATGGTAGACAATTTTGATTTCACCATAGTGCACGTGACTCTAGCTTTGTAATTGTTGAAACACCTCCTTGAAGTCATCATCCTCTAAATATGCCTCTTTGTGTGCATCATGGGTGAATGGATTCATGTGCATTAGAGTTCCCAAAGTTGTGATATTTGTTGTGGGTGGACTTGAAAGCTTTCTGTTAGCGCTTGAAATTTCACCTCAGGCTGAGAAAGGTAAACTTCAAGGCAACGTCAAACCACTTAGCCTCGTAGCTAGCCCTACGGGGCAGGAGAGGGCTCTCTCCGGTCTATCTCGATAAAGATCTTCAAAAGGCGAGATAACCAATAAGGAAACACTGATTTTACGCTAGTAAACTGATAAAAAGGTTTGAATTGGGAAATTTTAAGGTTTTTGGTGGAAAGTTGGGGAAAGGCAATTTTGGGGTGCGGGGATTGGACACAGTTTTTGCAGGGGGTTCTTTGGGGCAAGGTAGGAGACTGTATTGATGCCTTTGAATTAAGTGAATGGATAGGAATGACCAGTGAGGAGCTAAAGAGAGCAAGAAACCTTCAAGGGTTCTCTTTAGACAGATGAAAACATAAATATTAAGCAAACTTAAAAGCAGAGCATGACAATCATGAATTCTACTTTAACACTTCATTTGCCTAATTTGCAGAAGGAAAAGTAAGATGATGAATCACATAACAAATTTACAAGTACAAAGAGATACACACCATCAATACATGTAACCACAATAATCCCAAAAAGGACTGCAAAACCCTGGTCTTTCTTCCTTTGCCAAAACTGCAGAGATACAATGAATAATACAATAGAGCTTTCTCCCTCAAGAGTCCAACCTCTCCAACCTCTGAAAATGACTAAGAAAATACATAATATAGGAAAGCTAACACGTTTCCTTGCCTCTAGGGGTCGAGCTCATCCTTCTAGGAGCTGTTTCAACCAATTCTAAACCGAGCACTAAAATTTAGGCAGTCAAAACAACTTGCCTCTATAAGCTAGGAAACCAATTCATTCATTAAATGTTTGCTATTTCATGAATGAATCTTATAGAGTAGGTAAATAAGTGTCATGTCAACATGAAAATACATTAATTACATCAAAGAGGGTGAAAAATCCCATCACAAGTCAACACTGGTCAAAGATGGGCAAATTCCTGAGCTGTAGATGAAAAATTGGCAAACTTTCCCATCGGGTTGCGCCCTCTTTCTAAACGGGTAACGCTACTTTGGAGCAGATTTTGAGGTACTTCTAGATGTCCAACTGAGGAAAACGTGGGCTTGTTGTAAAGGTATGGATGTCTACTTTCCAACCCAAGTGGAATTTCGGAATTTGGTGGTCAGTTTCCCCTCCAAAATTGCAATCTCCCAAGACTGCTTCCTGTGTGTCAAAAAGGTGGCAGAAAGTCATTGTTTGCTTGTTTTTTGACTTTCTGGAGGCCCAAAACTTGGTGAAATTTCTTGGAAATGGCTGAGAAAGTGTATCTTTGCATGAAAAATCCAAAAATTCTGAGTTTTCCCAAAAAGGAGTTGCCCAACAAAAAGGTCGTGCGCGGCGCGCGACCCGTTGGTGGAGAAAACCTGTGTTTGGCACAAAAAATTCACAATTGACAAAATTTTCTCCAAATTTCTTGAAATTTGGGCTGGGAGTCCCCAATAAAGTACCATTCTCAGTAAAATAGGCTTTGGCCAAAATTTGGAGTGGATCGGGCCTTTTCCGTCGTTTTAGTGCCTTGGCCAACCTCCTTGGATCTGGCAATTGAAATTTTGACATTTCTCTAAAACCATGACACCTGTGCAAAAAGTGAAGGAGGTTTTTCTTCTTTGGCATGTTATGGACAAAAACCTCTCTCAGTTTCCCAAAATTCATCTTTGATTTCTCTAAAACATCTTTTGAGTGAAACTTATCCCGATGTGTGAAACAAGGAATTTTGTCGAAATGAAGCGAAATGAAGGGGATAAGGGGCTTCTAAATTCTTGGGGAAATTTTTGGAAGCAGGGAGGGATGTTAGGAAGCAGGGGAAAGTGGAATCTCAGAGATTGAGCAAGGGGAAGGGGTCTAAAAGGGCAAAACACAGGCCAAACCTAGAAAATTGCCAGGTTGTAGCAAGAAACTAGGGTTTGTGCAAAAATGAGGAATTTGGGGGATCTCAGTGATGGAAAGTGTTTGATAAGGTACATGAAGGATAGGGGAAGGTGTATGAACATCTGGATACAAGTTTTGCTAATGATTTGACCATTCAAGAGAAATTAGCTTTCAAAACCCTAGGAGAGGGAAATGACCTTGCCTAGGTGCAACTGAAGCATGAACAAGATATAAAATGACTCAATGGAACCTAATATGATGATGACAACCCTCTGAATGATGATACACTCAGCTGAATGATGACATGGACTGACATTTGGGCAACTTTGAAAGGAGTGAAAACAAACCCTAGACCTAATGCCTAGTGACCAAATTTTGCTTGAAAACTCTTTGAAATGACAAAATTTGACCTTGACACTCAGAGACCACTTTGTAAGAGCATATTTGATGACTGGAGGAAGGCTAGAAAGACTAACACTAACACTTTCCATCCAAATTGTTTTTTCTACCCTTCTTGTAATTTATCACTAAATGGTAAAGTCCCATCCACTTGTAATGCCTTGTTTGTTTTGGCTAACACCAGGCCTATAGGTATTGTAGTGGCTAGTGATAAAATTTGGTTTCCACTTCTTCACAGCTTGCACTAGACCATAGAGTTCCTTGTCGTAGGTAGGGTAAGTTAAGAACCACCTCATGAAATAATTTACAATGGTAGCATACAAGAATTCCTCCCTACATCAATATTTCTCCCATGTCATACCCACTTGCATCTATCTCCACTTCAAAGGGTTGTCGAAAGTTTGGTAATGCCAAAACTATTGATTGACCAATCTTATTCTTTAACTCATAAAAGACCCTTTGCTAACCATTTCCCCAGTGGAAACACTTTCCACTTCTTTTTACGACATGGAGTGGTGTTTCTACTACTAAAAATAAGGCTATGAAGTTCCTCGAGTAATGTGCTACCTCAATGAAACTCTTGACCTTAGAAAAATTTGTAGGCATTAGCCACTTCATGATGGCCTCCATCTCGGCATGATCAATCTTCAAATATCCGCTACCTATCACATACCCTAGACAAACCAAAGAATATTATGCAAACTCACACATCTTTATATTTTCCCATAGTGGTGCTTATTTAACATCTCTAGCACCTGCATGAAATGTGATATGTGCTCCTCCTAAGTAGCATTGTATACTAGTATATCATATGAATAGAATAACAAATGAATTTATAAAATGACACAATATATCATTCACTAACTTCATAAATATAGATGGTGCATTTCATAGGCCGAAGGACATGACTAACTGCTCATAAAAAAAATTTATTGGTTTTGAAAGCAGTATTCTAGGCATCTTCTTCTTTGGGTCGAAAAATATGATGTCCAAACATTAACTATAGCTTAGTGAAGTATTTAGCTTAATGCAAATGATTCAATAGACCATGTATCCTAGGCAAGGGTTATGTATTCTTAAGTGTAATTTTTTTTAACACCCTATAATCTATACACACCTTCCATGTCCCATCCTTCTTTGGCACAATGATGATGGGTGACCCATATGGTGATGTATTCGGTTGAATGAAATGTTATTCAAGTAGCTACTACAACTACTTCTTCACTTCACTTGCTTATATAACAGACTTCCAGTATAACCCAATGTTTCGTAATAGGGAGTTAGAATATAGCTGGATCTCATGCTTCACTTCCCTCTTGGGTGATAACCCTTTAGGCTCCTAGAATACATGCCTCTATTCATGTAGCAACTATTCTAGTTGTTTTTTTTGTTCCTTGGTATACACCCTAAGGATGAATTTTGTCTCACTTTCTTTTACAAATTTATTTTCTCTTAAAAACAATGAAACATCCTTCCTTCTGGAACTGATCTGTTTCTGGCCTGGTAGGTATGTACCAGTGAAAATTTTGATTTACCTATATGCATGTTAATGATGAAGCCTTTTTCATCCTTGATTTTGTGGAACTATTTGGATATTTGCATGAATATTGTATCCTAGATGTACATATAAGGACTTCCAAACACCACTTCACATACATCATAGGGAACTACATCTAGTTTTACTTCATTAATGAAATTTGTATTTATAGGAAATATAAGTTTGCATTATTTGGTTACTTTTATTTCCTCATCCTTCTTTATCCGTCACAATGGATATGGTCTTTGATGAGAATGAACTTCCAATCCCAATTTGTTGACCAGGTCTATTGCAATGAGATTTTCTTGTGATCCTAAGTCAAAAAAAGCATCAATATATGTATTCTTGACCTATATATTTATATGGAAGAGTCTAGTCTTTTCATTCTCTTCTTGTTGCTAAAGGATACTCAGATTCACCTCCTTTTGCAATGATCTACAAATGATATTGTCATCCATGCCTGAGCTTATTTCAACCTGGTTTCTTGAACCAATGGCCATGAGATTCTTCTTATTATTATATTTCTCTTCGTTCTTTGGGTTAAGCACTAGCATTAGGGGAATTTTGAGGTAAAAAATGGGCCTCAAAACAAAAATGTACTATAAAAACCAACTTTAAAACAACCAATAAGACTCAAGATGGTGATTTCATCCCCATCGGTAAATATTTTTGGAGGGGAAGAAGAAAACTACTTTTTTAACTATAATTTCAAGTTACCTCATAATATTACTCAAATTTCAAGTGTAGACACATGTTGGATGCATAACTGAATTCAACGTCCAGTAGGTACCCACTCTGCATATTTTAAGTAGACCTACACTAAAACAAATTTGAAAATACATCAAAAAAGGCATTTGAAAACGTTTTTTCATGTATTTTCAAATTTGTTTTGGTGTGGGTCTACTCAAAAGTATATAGACTAGGTACTCGTTGGATGTGGAATTCAATTCTACATACAACATGTGTCTACGCTTGACATTTTAGTAAACATTAAAAGAGATAAGATAAAAATACATTTTTAAAAGGTAGTTTTATTTCTTTTTATTTAAAATTTCATAACTATTATTTTATAATTTTAGTTATTATTTTGCTTAGGAGACCCATTTTTAGACCTCAACGCATATAATGTTCCTGCCCCCAATCTTTTTGTCTATCTATGTGGATGGTTGGATGTGAGGTCATGTGGTTGTCTGGATGGTAGAGGTAAATACTATGGAACAAACTCTAAAGTTAGGTCTTTGGAGCTTAGAAAGAATTACTTTTGGATAATTCCCCTAATGATGCAACTTCTAACACTTCTCCTCTATATGGACATCAATGTCACAATGGTTGTAGTGGTTATTGGTATCTTTACATTTTTGTGATATGGCTACCATGTTTTTATCTTTCCCCCTTTCTAGTTCTCTTTCCCCTCCTTAGAAGTGTCATGATGCTCTTCTTATTTGACCCACTTGATTTCCCTCGTTTCTAACCTATATTCTCTAGTTATTGTGCATATACACAAGCCTCATCCACCAATATAGGTTTAAACAACATCACTTTCTTTCAAAGATGGTTTTGTAGACCCCCTAGATACTTAAGGAGTATGTCTAGGACCTTTGGAGAGACACACAACATTATGGCCATATTTCTAAATTCTATGTTGTACTCCTTCATACTCTGCCCTTGTTTTTTCCATGAGTAATGCCACCGAATCCAATGGTCCTTTAAATACTTGATATAGTGAAATTGTGACTTTATATGGGTTTTGAAATCCTCCCACTTAATAACTAGATGATATCCCTCCAACCATAAGATCTTTGTTTGGAATTTCCACCAGGTCATGGTATCACCCTCTAATTTGACCTAATAAAATGAAATCTTCTATTCTTCCTCTATATAATGAACACTAAAACAAACTTTTAATTTTTGCAATTATTTATTGAGCTTAAAAGCATAAATCTCACCTTGATATGGCTTGATGTTGACCTTCACCTCCATTTTGAATAGGGATTTTGAATGCATTGATAGATAAATTCCTCTTGTGGACAAGAGTGATATCTCTAAGTTTAGAACCTAGAGCTAGAACAAAAAAACTAAAATGGAAAACTTTGCCTCAGTTTAAAATGATCAAATCATAAATAAGAAATAATGAGATGAGTGTTTCATATCTTGTTAATCAACGTTTGTCCTCGCTAGTTTCCTGTAATATTAGCTCCTAGATTCATCTATAGTCCTCAAGAAGAATAAACTTGTAGATACCACAAATAAACAAGAGATATAAACACAAAAAAATAATTATGTTTTGAAAAAGACCTATACATATGATGTTAGGTCCCTATAATACTAGTGATTGCCCCATTACTATTGTAGTTGTATCCCTTATTAATATTTTTGTGCCCCTATTGTCCCCATATTGTTAATACTGTGCCCCATATAATCCCTCTATTGTTATTTTTGTGGCTATATATTATTATTGTTAGGTCGGCTGGGTTATATTGTGACTTCTTAGACTCGTATATATAGAAAGGAGGTTTTGTCATTTGAATCATCCAAGAATTGTTCATTTATGTAGTGTAAAGGAGGTTTCCCCCTTGAAGAGGTTGAATTCTAAGGCGTTGATCTATCTTTTCTATCTTTTTGTGAGCTGGTTTCATAACATTTGGTATCAGAGCTTTGGATTCTAGGGTTTCGCTGGTCCAAATAAGTCATCGTGGAAGTTTCGCTATAACTTTTTTTCTGCGACGTTTAAGAAGCTAAAAAAACCCCATTTGAGAAGACATCGCACTGAACCTCGGGTCCGCATTTCAGAGCTTTTCATGCAATATTTGCAGAGATATGATCTGAGGAAGTTGGTCTTTTTATAGACTCCTGAATTACATTCCAAACAGGTGACCTAGGGAAAATCGTCATAAATTTCTCCCTGAGCATCGGATTGAAATTTCATAAGAAGGTACACAAAGAGGATAGATTGCAGTTTCTTGCATATATTTTTCAGAGCCAAAGGTTGAAACAGTGACTCGTGGCACATCGTACAAGTTTTCTCTATTGAACTAGTATATAATCAAGTCACTATGGGAGATTTGGCATAACTCTTCCCTGGAAAATCCAATTTGGATCAGACTGGTGGAATTGGAAAGAGGACATAGAGGGCTACCGTAGATCATAATTTCAGAACTGAATGATTCGAAATTACAGAGATACATCAGATTCAATATCTAGCTCCTACAAAGTGAAAAAAGGTGTGTAATTTTTTCAATTTTTTTAATAAGCTTGGTTTGAAAAATTAGTTTGAAGGAATTGAAAGGGCATACTAAAGAATTATTATCAATAATTGATGCCTCGAGGAAAGAAAATGAAAAAACCTAGTAAGCAACCTGAAAGCTCTAGCATGACTCATGAAGAAGAGGAAGAAATGCAACATGATATATCAAAATTACGAGACCAAGTGCTACAAGTGTCACTTGCACAAAAAGCAACAGAATCTAATATGGATGGTTTAAAGAACTTGATAGCTACGGAAACAAGAACCTGATAGCTATGAAATTGATCAAATTCAGAGTATATCATCAAGTGGAAGAACTTACCCGCTGAAGATTCCACATGGGAGGATGATAATTTTATACATAAGCATCCAGGACTACTCAAGCATTGAGGGCAACAATTTTTGAAGGAGAGAGGCATGTTAGGTCCCTATATTACTAGTGTAACCCCTTATTTTTATTAGTGCAACCCCCTTATTATATTTTTGTTCCCATGTAGTCCCCATATTATTATTATTGTGCCCCATACAGGCCCACTATTGTTAATGTTGTGCCCTTACATTATTATTGTTATGTCGACTCTGATTATATTATGACCCCTTAGACTTGTATATATAGAAAGGAGGTCTTGTCATTTGTATCATCCAAAAATTGTTCATTTGTGTAATGTAAAGGAGGTTTCCCCCTCGAAGAGGCTGATTTTTAAGTCGTTGATCTATCTTTTCTATCTTTTTGTGAGTTGGTTTCATAATAGTGCATCTATGCAATGATCATAAATACTTAAATAAGTCTATCACAACCTAGACTTAACAGACAGGCTTCAGGGTCTTCATCTCTATCATGTGATTGAATCTAACCATGTGAATCAATGTGTTGAGGTCAAACATGGTAGAAACCTATAACACCCCACCCCACATTTACCTTCTTTTATCGACTCTCCAGGGTAAACATGAGCTAAGAGTTACTATGACATGACCCAACATCCAAGATTTAGTTATGGAATTGGGGTTTATAATTCAAAAACATACTACGACCTCCCAAGAGCACCACATCACCAAGATACCAGATAACATTTGTTGATAATATTTTCCTGGGTTGGAACTATCTTTTTCCAGACCCTACATCCCAGTTGCACACATGCCAAGCTATGCATGTGGTTGGAAAGCTGCAACCACATGCATAGGATTTCCTCGATGTGGTTTTTGCTGAAATCATTCAGTTCAGAGGGTGTGACTAGCAACCCAATTCCATACCCACATCTGCCCAAAACCTTCCAAAACTCTGTCAACAAAGTATTTGTGTTTGTATATTTAATTCCATGCTCTACTCCTACTCCAAACTTGGAAAATATATGATAACCATTTATACAAAAGTTTTGTAGATAAAGTGCATATGACACATGAATGTATGTTTGTTCAGTGACTCATTAAGTCATCTGAGGATTATCGAGAAGGCTCACTTACCTCTCTTACTAGCTATATAAGCACATGTTAGCTCATGCATTCAAATATATAACAAAGAGCATGTCAAACCATGGAGTAGGACCATAACAAGAGCACATATCATAATGATAAATATACCATGCTTATAACCAGTATTCAACTAGAAAGGAACCATGATAGACCATTCATATAATCACATACTAAGCCAGAGATTGTGCTCGTTGATATCATTAAATATTAACACATATTACCATATGAGAATTGTAGGTTTTAACCCCATATAGAAATTACCTGCATACAAATTCTAAAACTAGAAAATAAACATTGGCAAGACCATAACACATAAACAAATATACACAAAGATTTTCCCCTCGATCCCAAAACCAGGACTACTATATTGATTTTTCATTATGTTCCTTTCCATGTTACAATACATATATATACATGCCGAATAATCCATAAACCCCAATCCATTAACCCTGGATTAGAACATAACCATAGTTCCCTTGACCGGATATACACAATACCATGGACTGAAAGCCATCGCACTCAAAACCATGTGTGAAAACCATGCACAAAACCATAGGTAGGTCCGCCCAACTAATATAGGGTCCAAAAAAAAAAATCCTGGAATGCTTCCCCAGTCCCCATACAGGGGGGCTACCACCCCTTCAAACCCCCCTGTGACCCCCCCACTACACATTGGCGCACGAAGGGGGGGCGCTGCCCCCTCTAACACCCTAGTTTATCTACTAGGACTAGTTGTGGAAAAAATATAACACAACCCAACATTATCCCACTTGTTGTTTTCCTTCCACAGGAGAGCTCAGTCATTAATTCAACCCTGTAATGCCGATTGTTTCTCTACACCAAGAGAACTTCTCAGAGCTCACAAGTTTTGTCAATGCATCTGCAATATTCTTGAAAGTGTCCACCTTTACCAAAAACACCTTTTTGTCTTCTATCATATCCCTCACAAAGTCATACTGAACATCAATGTTCTTTGTCTTTGAATGATAAGTAGGGTTCTTTGCTAAGAAAATTGCACTTTAGCTATCACAATCTATCCTTATAGCTCGTTGCTTGCATCAGTGGATACCATGTATTTTTCCTCTGCATTTGAAATTACCACTATAGATTGTCTCTTAATCATCCAACTAACTGCACCTCCAAATAGGTTAAACACATACCAAATTGTAGATATTCTCTAATCTAGATCTCCAGCCCAGTCTTCATCAACAAAGCCACGGATGTCCAAAACTCTGTCCAATCCTAGTCTTCCTTGGTGACACAAACCATAACCACTAGTGCCACGCAAATACTTGAGAGACCGCTTCACTGCTGTCAAATGCTCCTTCCGTGGTTTTGACATAAACCTGCTCAATACTCCCACTGCATGTGTAATGTCTGGTCTGGTACAAACCATCACATACAACAGGCTACTGATTTCACTTGCATATGGAACATGGGACATGTCCTATTCCTCTTCTTGTGTCTTGGGACATTGTTTAGCAGATAACTTTACACCTACAGGAATAGGAACCTTCACCGATTTACTATCCTGCATATTAAACCTCTGCAGTATTGTATCCACTTACCTCCTCTTATTTAACTAGAGATTCCTCTTTCCCTGATCTCTTTTAATTTCCATGCCCAAAATATAGTTTGCATCACCAAATTCTTTCATGTCGAATTTGGAGGAAAATTGGGTCTTTAAATCCTAGATAATTTCTTTGTCATTTCCAACCAATGAAATATCATCCACATACAAGACTAGATAAATAACATGGTCACCAATTAATTTAAAATACACACAGTGATCTGCTTTTCTTTTGGTGAAGCCAAGTCCCCGTATAGATGTATCAAATTTCTAATACCGCATCCTTGGTGACTGTTTTAACCCATACAAAGACTTTTTTAACTTGCATACCAGTTCTTTCTTACCCTACTCCACAAAGCCTTCAGGTTACTTCATGTAGATCTCTTCTTCCAGATCCCCATGAAGAAATGTTGTCTTCACATCCATCTATTCTACCTCAAAATCAAAAGCAGCAACAACAGATAAAAATAATCTAATAGAAGCTACCTTGGCAATAGGAGAAAAAATATCACCAAAGCCAATTCCTGGCACCTGGGAATAACCTTTTGCTACTAACTGAGCTTTGTATTTTTCCACCTTTCCTTCTGCATTCATCTTCTTCTTGAACACCCATTTGTTGCCATTGGGTTTCCTTCCAGCCGACAACTCCACCAGATCCAAAGCCTCATTTTTGTGTAAAGATTCCATTTCATCAACCATGGCTTCTTTCCAGAATTTTCAATCCTCTGAATCTACTACTTCCTTCACAGTTCTGGGATCATCATCAGTAATAGATAAAGCAAAATTTGAATAGAAACCAGATGGGCTATACCTTTTTGGCTTCCTTCTTTCTTGAACTGATCTTCTCACAACTGGAGTTTGTGGCTCTTCATCTTTTGATTCCTCTTTTGCTGTAGAATCTGATTCTTCCTCCTTAAGCTCAAACTCTATCTTGTCAGGTTCCTTTGGTTGGAATTCATGTTTAATAACATATTTCACCTCTCTAAACACCACATCTCGGCTTTACACAACCTTCCTTGTTACTGGGTTCCAAAGCTTATAACCCTTTAAACCATCCTTATACCCAATAAAGATGAACTTTTCAGATTTACTATCCAACTTTGTTCTTTTCTCCTTTGGAACATGTACATATGCATCACATCCAAATACCCTTAGATGTGAAATAGAGGTTTTCTTACCAGTCCATACCTCTTGTGGAGTCTTATCCTCCAACACTGATGAAGGTGATCTATTAACCAGGTAACATGCAGTCTCCACTGCCTCTATCTAGAATTCCTGTCCTAACTCGACAACACTGAGCATGCTTCTTGCCATTTCCATCAA
Source organism: Pinus tabuliformis (assembly GCA_031772625.1). Classification (NCBI taxonomy): domain Eukaryota; kingdom Viridiplantae; phylum Streptophyta; class Pinopsida; order Pinales; family Pinaceae; genus Pinus; species Pinus tabuliformis. The sequence continues at coordinate 1,020,353,701 of CM062813.1, read as the reverse complement.
TGTCTTGTTCATTCTTTCTAAAACTCCATTTTACTGAGGTGTGTATGGAGTAGTATTCTGTCATGCTATACCACACTTCTTATAGAACTCTTCAAATTCCTTCTTGCAAAATTCTCCACCGTTATATGTCCTCAACACCATTATCTTCTTCTCCGTCTAGTTTTCCACCAGAGCCTTAAATTCCTTAAACTTGTCAAAATACTTCAGATTTATTCATGATGAAATATATCCATGTATTCCTTGAGAATTCAACTATAAATGATACATAGTACACAGACTTACCCAATGATAGAACCTTCACAGGTCCAAACACATCACTGTGCATAAGATCTAATATCTGTTTCGCCCTCTTACCACCAGAGGGGAAACTCACCTGATTCTGCTTCCTATATACACAATTTTCACAGAAATCAAAATCCAGAGAGCTATTAGTCATACCTTCTACCATACCTTTACGATGAAGTATTCAAAGGCCCTTCTCTTCAACATGTCCAAGCCTTTTATGCCATAGCATTGTCTTTTCTCCAAAGACCACTATACTTTCTGCTCCACTTTCAGGAACCACAGAACTATTTCCCCCATCAATAACATTGATACCTTGCAGCTTGTACAGAGTTCCAATCTGAACTCCCAACATCAATACCAGTGCTACTGGAACCATCTCGCAGGTATCTTTCTCGAACACTGTTTTTACACCTGCATCATCTAGCTTGCTTACAAAAATCAGATTTCTGGCCAATGTAGGAATACGCAGAACACCCGAAAGTTTCTAATCCTTCCACCTTGCAACTTCAACTTTAATGTTCCATGACCAAAGATTCTAGCCTTCCTATCATCTCCTAAGAAGACATCACCACCATTGTATTTCTCATACTCACAGAACCACACTCTATGGGGAGTGAAGTGAAAGGATGCACTTGAGTCAATCAACCATGCCTCATGATCTACATGTGTACTTGAAGAAGAAGCCAAGTACACATCCCCACCTTCATCTAAGGTGGTTATTGCCTTTGTAGAAGGAGCATCATCATATCCCTTTCCTTTGTTGGGAGCTTTAGATTTACAGTCCCTTTTGTAGTGCCCTTCCTTTCCACATTTCCACCACACCTTTACAACTTTTCCTGGAGATTTAGATGTCCCTCTAGATTTAGATCTCCCACTCGAGGACTTATTTCTATTTTTGTTATGGGACCATCCTCGTATAGATAAGTCATCACCATTTTGGATCTCCATATTTTTTCATCTCAGCTCCTCTGTCAGCAAGGATGAGACGATTTCATCAAACAGCAAGGTAGTTTCATTGCTACCTATTGCAATAACCAGACTATCCCACGAATTTGGTAGAGAACACAACAAAATAATGCATTTATCTTCATCTGAAATTTTAATATCAATAGACAATAACTAGCTTACCACAGTATTAAATGCGTTCAGATTCTTTGTCACCGAGTCTCCATCTTTCATCCTCAGGTGAACAGTTTATTCACCAGTGTTATAGAAATTTTTGGGCACTACAACCCCAAGCATGAAATGTCCATAAACCAAGGGCTCCTAAGTCCCTAAAAGTGTTTTTATAACCCCTAAATGAACAAGGTCAACAGATTACAGCTTCTCCCAGAAGTTCTCCATGAAAAACTGCTCAGAATTGGTCAAAATAGGATCATTTCAGCTGCTCCACTGGCCAAGTGCGTTGCATCTCACCTAAATACACTGTGCCGGTGTGTTGCATTTCAAAAAGACCTTCTATGGGGTGTAATGGGCGAGAAATGACAAATGGCAGTGTCATTCCGCGAGGTGGAGAGGCAATGGAAGCTTCCAGAATCTTCTCCTGTGACACATGCCTCTCTGAATTCGACCAAGGATGAGTAAGAGATCATCAATCTCCAAGTGGAAGCAAGAACTATAAGAGGGAAGACACTAATCAAATCATAAGCTGACTCATCTCCATTACAGATATCTATATATGGATCCCTCACCCCAGAAATCCAGAGGTTGGAATTTTGCATATAGTAAGGAATTGTTGTTGGTTTCTTGAGACAAACATTAGATTGTTGGGTGATCTAAGCTTTGTATGAGGTGAAGAGGGGCTTCTTTGCTGAGAGGTTGATGCTGGGTCAGAACAACTGGTTGTAACTCTTCTTGGCTCTTTCTTGTTTATCAATAAAAGTTATTCAAGTTTTCCTCCATGCTTTTGTGTCATTGATGTTTGCTACATTTGTATGGTCAATTTACATCTGATCCTAGATTGTTTATGATTATAGATCCATGTCTTTGTATAGTGCTATGCTACTGTGATCTTACAAGTACTTTGTGAAGCTGGGCGTGCAAGGGAGCAGGTAGCTAAAGACTATCAAAGAAGAGAGGAATCAAATCAGGAGATTAGCGCAAGACAGAGGTTGGTCTTTCTGTTCCTCTCTATCTATAATTCATAAAGGAAAAACGAAAGTAGTTTTTCTCTGTTTGTTTCTAAGGCAGTTGTCACACCTTAGTGGGATAGAGCAGTTCTATATAGACACTTTTCCCTGTAACAACCAGAGACTTATATTGGTACAAAGTCCCTAACTTGTCCCACAAAGCCTTCATCCTAGCTTCCCTTGATACATTCAACAATATTAAATCCGAGACACACAATTGTATTGTGCTCTTTGCCTTCCAATCCAACTTCTTCCATTCTTCATCGGACACTTCCATTGGTTTGGTACCTGGTTCTACTACAATCCACTGATCTTTGTCCACCAACACATCCTGAATATTGAGTTTCCACAACTCAAAACTCTGACCATTGATTTCTATCTTTCCATTGCTTGCCATCTACTTTCACCACCATAATCGATCCCACAGATCTCCCACTGAATAGGGTCTACCACAAGCCTGAGAAAAACCCCTCAGCGACAAAGGCTTCCCCTTGAAGCCAAAATAACTCTGATACCAAATGTAGGTTTTAACCCCGTACATAAATTACCTACATACGAATTCTAAAAAATCAAAAATAATTAATGGTGAGACCATAACACATAAAATAAATATACACAGATATTTTCCCCTGGACCCCAAAATTAGGACTACCAGATTGATTTTTCATTATGTTCGTTTCAATGTTAGAATACATATATATACATGGCAAAGCATCCATAAACCCCAATCCATTAACGCTGGATTAGAACATAACCGTAGTTCTCTTGACAGGATCTACAAAATACCATAGACCGAAAACCATCGCGCCTAAAACCATGTGTGAAAACCATTTACAAAACCATAGGTAGGTCTGCCCACCTAATATAGGGTCCAAAAAAAAAATTCCCGGTGCGTTGCCTCAGACCCCGTAGAGGGGGGCTACCTCCCCCCTCAAACACCCCAGTGACCCCCTTGCTGCGCATCGACTCAACGAAGGGGGGGCTTTGGGTCTAGTCATGGAAAGAACATAACACAACCCAAAAAGAATGCCAACCAAGTGAGGGACTTCAACTTACTACCCGACCATAGATTGGGACTGAAGCAAATATTTATTTTGGCCCAATCACCCCCATGCCATATTCCAAGCATGAATGTGGGATCACATGGTATAAACCAAAATATAACTAATCAGGACTTCCAAAGGTAAACCACCTCAACCCTCCACCATAGTGATATCACCTAAACTAGTCCAAAAATCACCAAAACCAAAACCAGCTTGGATGCATCTGACTTCTTTACAATACCCAGAGGAATTTTCTTGTCTCCACCCATCGGTCAAAATTTCTAGGAGAATGCCCATCTCCACCCTTGACCCTCAGGAATTTTCATGAGACCACCTCACTAGGATCCAAAATCTACCAGCCATCCAAAGCTTAACCAAAATAGGGAACCCACTACATCATGTTTGTCTAGGAAATAACAAGGAAAGATTGAAACCACTGTAAATCAAGGCAAATCCCATGCTAAAGATAACAAACATAAACAATCAACCAATGCATGTACCATGCATCAAATCCCAACATGCTAACTCACACATGCACACAGTTACCTATAAATGCACAACTATTTTCTGCCCTTACTTTTTGTTATCCAAACTTCCACTTGCATTCCCTTGCTTTCTTTTGCTTACTTGGGTTCTTCCCTCTCTCTCTCTCTTTCTTGGAGTGTGATTTCTAAAAACTGATCAAAAGCTTAGCAAAAGCTGTCAACTGTTTCTTAGGTTCCTTTTTACGATTGATGCCTGATCTCTCTTCCTTTTCCTTTCATATTTCCTTTAATTTTCCTTTATTTTGTCTCTAATTTACCTTGCATGCATATTCTTATCTCTTCATCTTCCTTTTCTCCTATTTTCCTTCATTTGTTATATTAAATTTCCATTTATTGCCTTTTTTTCTTTGCCAATGCCAATGCCAATCTCCATAGCCATTAATTTATCACAAGTGACCCCCAATGTGATGTTTTTCCCTTCCATTCAACTTGGAATACGTGTCCCATGACCTTGGTTGAATTTTTTCCCTTTTACATGGAAATACAATCCAGGGTTGCTACAAAACTGTTGGAAATAATACTGAGAGGGGGGGTGAATCAGTATGATCAAGTTCTTTTAATAAATCTTCCTTATTTATACTTCGAATTATTTTTGCATGTCAGTACCATAAAAATAATGAGCATGAACAAGAAAAACAGATAGTCACACTAAAGAACACCAGATATAAGGTGGAAACCCAATGTGGGTGAAAACCACCTACTGCAATATGTCTCTATCTTCTTTCAAATTAGAAACTCCTTTTACAATGGTTTTGTACTGGTGCAGTCCTTTACCAGTACGCAGGCTGCAACCTGCAAAGAGCTACAACTCTCTCTCGTTTTCAAGTCTCTCCTGGAAGGGAGCTGCAACCCCCCTACTTCTTTTCTTTCAAGGACCACTTTTCTTAAATTTTCAAACTGGATCCATAAACATCAAGAGATCATCAAGTACAAGTAAATCACCCAGTCAATTGCAGTAACCAGATCAATAGTAACAGTAAACTAAACCCAGAACACCTTATCAACAGAGAAAAGTCAGTCAAATAAATGCCTTAATACAGATACGTAGTTTTTCTTTCTCTGGCATGCATTGCTACGCACTTCAGCTTCTGCACCTCTGCGTATACCCGCAGAGATCCTTTAACTGCTCTGCGTATCCACGCATTATTCCTTTAAATGTGCCACGTACCTTTACTGTGCCCACGCACCCACTGCTTCTATCGCGCCGTGTACTGCTACTGTGGCCACGCACTCTCAGATGCTATCGTGCCGCGTATCTACGCACCTGCGGCTTTTGTAGCGTCGCATACTTTCACTGTGCCTCCGCACCTGATCCTCTGTCACGCTGCGTACCCACGCACTGCGCCTTCTTCTGCTCTGCATACCCACGTAGTGCACCTTCTTCTGCTGTGCGTACCCACGCAGTGCGCCTTCTTCTGTTGTGCGTACCCAGGCACTTGCACTGTTAATCACCTACGTACCTCTGGTTAGGGCCGAATTGGCAGTCCCCCAGTGTGCCACAGATAGTCAGATGCCCAGATCTGATCATGCACCCGAGAGATCACCCTTCATAGATTCACCTTCAACTTCACTTTTATATAGATCAAGATTTTAAACCGATAACCCAATATTTCAGATCTTAAGATATTCAATTTGCAAAAGCTGCATTAGCCAAGTGATCTCCTTCCCTATTTATAGCTAAGCCCTTATTCACACCATGGGACAAAACCATCAATAACCAATAAAAGGGATCCAAACCGGGGCTAAAATAGATCCTATACCATGGGCCAAAACCATAGAATCAAGAACGGTGGGCTAAATACCACGGGCCAAACATAAGTAACCCCACATGAGCGCGCTTCTCTACCTTGAAGTGAGTGAACTGGGGGTACGCACCTCATGAACGGGTAACCTGCGGGTATGAATGCACTTCCTGGCCGCCGTACCTGTAGGTACGCACCTTTTGAACTATTCTCCTGCGTACCTCTTAATTTCCAACATTTTGAGAGCCTGATCAGAGCATTGCCACCTGTATGAGTTGCCATCAAGTACAACACATGAATCATAGAGCCATACCAGAAACATAATGCCAACAAAAACCTCTTGAATGTTGGTCAATAATGAAAATTGTTAACAGCCATGAAATAAACCACCAATAATGACAATGGCTCTTAAGGTGCTTGAGTACATTCTATGGAGTGTGAATAAATGATCTAAAGTCGAACACTCATAGAATCAATCTAGCGATGATCACCAATGTAAACCTGTCATAGAAGGTGAGGAAAATTTCTATTGTGGCATGTAGGCTCCAAGGTACTGAATGGTTTCTAAATCAACTTCCCACATAATGTGTTGAAGTCAATAAGAAGTGATTCCTCATAAGAGGGCCTTGATGTATCCCCCATCAATGACATGAAATAGGTACAAAGATGTGAAGTTGAATAGAGCACAGAGTAATTTAGGATAGACTCAGCGATGGCCAATGTGATAGAAGGCCTAGGAACTGAAATAAGGTTGAACTTCTCTTGAAAATATTGATGACATGAAAATTGTCTTAGCAACACTAACTGAGAAAGTCAATCACAAACTAAAGTGTAAGACTTTTCAAAGGGGTATGATCAATGAGAGACAAGTGGATTTCCAAACCTTGACAGAAGGAGTGAAAGGGTGTCATGTTAAAGAGTGACTTGCTAACATACAAAGTATATATACATTCCCTTCCCAATCTCCCCCCCCCCCCCCACCATTTTTGGCCAGTACCTATTTATTTTTATGTGAGATTGAGAAGGATAACATATGCATGAAGTATAATCTCATCTTTTAAATGAGTCCTTTGGAATATTTCTAATGAACCCTAGGAAGGAGTGGTTTGGTCCCAATTCAGATATGGGTCCTTCATTGTTTAAGTTTTACGAGTCCAATGAAGGTATAACTCGATGCCTTTTCATGTTTAAAGAGTTTTAAAAGAAATCAAACGAAAACTCCAAAATGGCCTTTTTTTTAGATTTAACGAGTCTGAAAATAGGATAAAAGATAACCCATTTTGTTCTTTCAACATAAAATTTTAATGAGCCTGACGAAAGTAAAGGTCAATGATTTTTCATATTTAGAGAGTTTGAAAAATCGAAAAAGAAAACTCCAGTAAATGTCCTTTCCATAATTTTAATGAGACCAAAAAAGAATAAAAGTATCCTCATCCTAAAAATTTCATGTTTCCATATTTACCTGAAATCTACACATACTCAAACAATGGAAATCATCATATATGCCCAAAAAGTATACTAAAAATAGGGAAAATGAGGTATTTTTAAATAAAATATTAAAATGGTAATATAAAATAATAAAAATTTCAAATTCCTTTTATTAAAAAGGGGAAAATTAATTTTATTTTTACCATTATGTTTTTACCAATTGTTGGAGTGAAAAAATCCTCATTTTAGCTTAAACTTCAGGATACGATTTCGGGCAATTCTGTGATGATTTCTGACGTTTTTTCTTCCATGTAAAATATCTCAACCTCCTTGTTGTCTAGTTAAATGCTCTCTGCAGACATACAAGATCCCTCTAGCCCAATGAGTGGGACTATCAACCTATGTGACAATCTACTAGACACTTTCCTAAGTTACAATTGAAATGAGAGATGAAGAAGATGGCCTACCTTGTTCTGATGCTATCACGTTCTCCTTCATTGAATGCCTTGAATCATCTGCGTCACAGGCTCATTCCTACTGCTCACAACATTTATGCACCTGCACAAGAGATCAAGACACAACAAGGCATGCAAATACAAATAGCATATTCAAAAGTAACCTACTTAACAAATCAAGGAGCGTTAAGCTAAATGATGCATGAGCATACACATTTAGGGAAGATGAACCAACAGTTGTATATTAATAGAATAGAGGAGGAAGCATACAACTAAACCTTGATGTCAATAGGATATCCTTGAATGAATGTCCAAGTCCAAGCTAGGCTCTCCAAGCACTCCTCCAAGCCAAATGAGTAGCATATAGGTACAATCTTAGCATAAGGGTGCAAATATACATAGACCAACCATTTGAGAATGGGAGAGGATGAATATATAGGTAGGGAAAGGGAGTTAGGATCTATCCAAAGATAGGAGTAGGCCTTCATTTCAAGGAAGTAGCTCATAGGGATAAGACCAAGAGGCCAAGTTGGGAGAACTTGAAGTCATCTACGTCGAACAACCTCCGACTCACCTCTCTGGAAGCTTCTAGATCACGAAGCTTCTCATGCTCTTTGGGAAAAATTCCTTTTTGGGATCATCGTGGGTATACAAGTAAACAGAATGATGCCATCATGGGTCTGGTATAGAGAAATAGGCGATCATCGTGGTTTTTGGTCTCATAAGAGCGATGATTCTCAAATTAGGGTTTTAGAGCCATTTGCTTCAGGGGAAGCTCAAGGCATTTTCCAATCAATGTCTTAGGGAGGGTCTGAGCTGCATATATGAATGATTACACTGCATGATGGTCATGTTTTGGGCACTTCGGGGTATGTCACAGGGAAATGCAGTTGCTGTGAAAAAATATTTTGGAACAGATGCCCCCTAAAGCATGAAGGTAGAATGGGGAGTGATCGCTGAGATGCTTTGCGAGCTGTTGCAAGGATGAGAAAAAACACTGTCAAGAGACCTACAAATCAAGGACACATATACATATCTAATATCAAAACATGAATCCATGGTATGGACGCAACCATCCAGATAATAAGGACTATGAAAAAGATCCGCAGTATGGGTGCAACCATCTGAATGAGAAGGATCATATGTAAATATAAGATCCAAGGTATGGATGCAACCATCCAATATAAAAGGATCATCATAAATGTAAAGTCCCAAGGTATGGTCACATCCATCTGTATAACAAAAACATGTGTACAATCATGAATAATACATAACTCCACGTAGCCTGCGTCATATCAGACAAGACGCAGGGCATTGTGCTCCATCCCAACCCGATCAAAGTACGAATTCTAACTTGCGAATGAATGTGTCAAAGTTGAACATGCTATAAAACCACCTGATTACTAGCCAATGATGTGGACCGTTACCAAGCACGAGAGAAACCACCAATAATGATAATGGATCTCAAGGTACGATAATAAAATCCATGAATGTGAAAAAAGGAGTTCAAGTTGAACACTCATGGATACACCTGGTCGAAGGCCAATGATGAAAACCTGTCATCAGATGCGAAGAACTTGCCATTAAGCACGCAAGATCCAAGGTACTGAAAGGGAGTCTCTAAGTCATCTTCCTAGATAATGAGTTGAAGTCGACAGGAAGTGACTTGTCAAAGCAGAGCCATGATGATTCCACCATCATCGACACGAAATGAGGAATAAAGTGGAATGAAATGAATAGGATCCAAGACTATAGGAAAGGGTCAGACAATGTATAGGTAATAAACTGTAGATAGGACTTCTCTTGAACATCGACGACATGAATCCAGAGTGGGGAAACATTTGACTCAACATAGGACTAAGGATCATGATGACGAAGTGGAATAGTCAGATGAGAGGAAAAATGGATCGCCCAAACCCAGGAGGACAAGTGACGGAGTGAGGATATCCCAAACTCAGACACGAGAAGTAGAAGAGTGTCTTGTTCAAGAGTGACATGATGCCTATACAAGGGATGTTTCACTTTCATTTTCCCCCACTATTTCTAGCGAGTACCCCAATTATTTTTTATCACAAGATTGAAGGGGGTATCATATGCTTGTCATATAAGTTCATTCTTCGAATGAATCCATCCTAATAAATTTTATGAGTCCTAGGAAGGAGAAACTTGGGCTTGTCATGGTGCCAAGTCTTTCATTGTTTAATTTTTTATGAGTCCAATGGAAGAGTAACTCGGTGTCTTTTTCATATTTAGAGAGTTTGAAAAAGAGATGAAAAATAAAACTCCATCAGGTCCCTTTTCCTAATTTGTCTCTCGAACCTGAAAAGGTAGAAAAAAATATTTGAGAGAACCTCTTGACCATGTCGACCAAGGTGTTCCATTTTCGTAAATAGTCAACCTCAATCCGAAAAAGGGGTAAACGTATACTGAGATGACGTCAATTCATTTAATTTAACGAGTTAAAAAAGACAAGTACTCAACGATCTTTCCATGTTTCGAGATTCAAAAAAGAGCTTAAATGTGACTCTAGGGAGGAACAAGTGGTATAAAATGATAACAACTGGTTCTGGTCATGATGGAACTGCTCAAAACATGTAATGGTCAAGAGGCTGGCTAATAATTTCACTCATCGCAGATGTTCCCCAAGAAAAGGTAAAACAACCAAGTGAAAGCATATGATCAACCAAAGAGATGGTGACGATGGAATGAAAGAAGCAAGGCTCATCTAGCAAAAATCAACTGATAAAAATAACAATCATGAGATGTAAAGCGAGAATGGTTTCATTTAGACACAAGATTGAAACATGAGAAACTATGCTTGAGTATATTTGAGGATGGTTTCATTTTTCACAAGCTTGAAACAAGGATAAATTATGCTTGAGATAAGTTTGCATGTCCCCAACATAATGAATCAATTCAAGGTACATGCCCCCCAAGCTTCATTTCATTCACCTAAGTAGACCACTGGTTACTAATAGGTAGATGGAATGAAGGTTTACTTACGAGATCAAGTGAAATACTCGATTGGGATTTTACGAGATCTAATCAAAGACTTGAATCGGAAGGGGATTTGTTTCACTTCTAAAGGAGCTTGAAAGAAGTAAAGGAACTATGCTCATGGGACCTATTTCATTTTTTAAACGAGGTTGACATAGTAAAAGAATTATCCTCATGACCCTTGTTTCATTTTTTAATGATATTGACACAAGACAAGGAACCTTGCTCCATATCCGTTGTTTCATTTTTTAAGGAGCTTGACACAGGACATGGAGCTCTGCTCCATATCCCGTTTTTCATTTTTTGAGGATCTTGACATGGGACAGGGAACTCTGATCCATATCTCTTGACCACAAACCAAAAGAGGCCATGGATTCCAAGAGGTTATCATCAGATGGGAGAAGAAAACTCTATAAGGGGTACATGTCCAGGGATCCAATGGAAAAATCAGGCCCCAATGTCCCTAGTACATGGCATACTACATCACCTACTAGATCATTAGTAGATGTGGGCATGGAATAGGTGGCCACATAATTAACCTGTGGTGTGGGTGATACAGCTTGCACATAAGAACCATTTAGGGATGATGGTTGATGGGGAGTTGATTCAGGACCAATGAATGTAAGGTGATCAATGATCAGAGTTCTTCCTTCATGTGGGAAACATATCACTCGAAAGAGGGAGGAAAAAATATATCCCATGACGTAAACATAGTCACGACCAAGGAGTAGATTAAAATCCAATTGGCCTTGGACAACCATCGCATCTGTATAGACAAACTTTCCTGCCAAAGTAATAGGTAACTTAGGAAGGATCCCTAACGGTTGACTAGTTCCTCTGTTAAAATCTAATAGCTTCTAAATGATGGGGACAAGCTAAGGAGAACCTAAATCTTTCCAAGCAGTTGAGGACAAAATTCTAACAGATGTGCCCTCATATATGACTATCTTAGGTATGGTCATATGGTAAGATTGTACTGTAATCTGGAAAGGCACATAAGATGGAAGACGATATCCTTCCAGTCAACTCCAATCGAAATAAGTGAAAAAACTAATCAGAGGGGGGGTTGTAGGAACATGAGCGCTACCCTCTTTCTCTATGGGAACAGGAGAACTAATCTCATGCACCTTAGAAACCAGAGGATTTCCTTCCATTTCATTCGAAACTGAAGAAACCAGAAGAACCTGAGCAGTACATTAGGGTTCACTCTCTACCTGAAAGGTACGGTTAACTGAAGATGGAGTCAAGTCTACCAGCTTCTCAACCAATGGTTGGTCGAGAACGGACTCACGAGACTCACTTTCAGAGAGAGTGGGGTTGACCAAAGATGAATTTTGATCAATCACTGGATCAACTAGTGAAGGATTAAGGGAAAGCTCTCAATAACTAACTGGAAGATGAGGTTGCGAAGATGTAAGTTTTCCAACTCTTTGGAAGCTTCATCCATAAGAGGACAAAGGTGAATGGGATGATTACCTTCACACAACTTACAGGGAAATTTTACTTTTCCCTTTTTCCCATGAGCTTTACTGTCACTAGTTGAAGGTTTATCACCAGCATGATCGCCAGAGGCTGATGAAAAAGGTTGATGTGAACCTATGGACCACACTTCTAAGACCTTGGGAATACTAGGACAATTCCGAAGAAGGTGGTCACCCTTACATAACATGTAAGGGAATTTTACTTTCTGGGGTTGGTTGGAAGATTTTTCTTCATTATTTTCATCGGTAACAATAGTTGTTTGGTTGCCCCCTTGCTTATTTTGCTTCTTCTTCTTCTTAGCTTCCTAGTTACTAGAATCCATACTTTCACCAGGTGAAGAGGAAGAACGAGGTGAAGAAATAGGTGAAGAAATCGAGGGATCAACTTTAGGATCAACATGAGGTTAATGTTGTTTAGGTGGAGGAGAACTTGGTTGAAAAGAATTTTGGACACTTGGAACCACCGAGGTCAAAAACAACCAAACTAGAAGACCAATGGTCAATCCAAGAAGGGACAATGTTGCCATATAGGGAGCACCAGTGTTTCCAACTAGGATTCCCATGAGAGGGGTTTCCTTAACTGGTAGACTCGGGAAATGTTTCCATTGGTATCAACCTAAGATCTACTAAGGAGTATTTCCACATGAAGAATGTTATTCCACGGCCAATTAATTGATTTTAGAATTTTACCAATAAATAAATAAATAAAAGGGTAAACTAGGCAAAAGTGTTTACTAAGTATCCGTGAACTACAATATACACCTTAGCTGAAACCAAGGACTTAACGTACGATGACCAGTCTCCCCGAATGTTGTGTTCATTGTATCACATTTACAAGGCAACTGACTCGATTACCTGTGGCTAAAGGATAGAAACCTAGTGGGGTCTCCCAATATATACTCGGCGGTACAGGGAGCACAAGTCTGTGTTAGTGTTGTCTAATGAAGAACCATTCGATGAGAGCATCTCGATATAATTACCTTACTGAAGTGCTTCCGATATACCTGAAAGTACTGGAGAACCTTCTATATACTTCCATACTCGGACAAAATTTCACCCCCGGGATACACTACAGGTAGTTAACGACAACTACTATGTTTAAAGACATCGGAACACGTCTCTAGCCTAGACCTCTAGATATTTGTGTTAAGTTCCAAATGCTCCTTAGGTTAATTGAGGTAAATTTTAAGTTTATCTTCAATTAAGTTTCAGTTTTAAGGCTCAAAACGATGTCACCTGAACACCTATGATGCAACTATATGAGAAAAGAAAAACTTTTCGTTTCAATGAAAGCTAGACTAATCAAGGGAAGAAATTTCAAACAAAATGCATCATGCGAAAATTCCTTTCACTAATTTTCATTTTTGTCTTCCAAATGCAATGCCAAAAGTAAAAATGATTTTGACTTTTCATTATCCTAAATGAAACTTTTTCGAAAGAAAAACGATTTTGAATTTACTAAAATATATTTATATGAATTATGTTTTTCTTTTCATTTTGAATGATTGGATGCACCTAATACAATTTTTAGCTTTCAAACACTGAAAAATGTGATCTATTTTCAATGATGAATCTCAAAAAATAAATTTTCAATGCAACTAATCTAATGCAATTTCACGAAAAGTAAATTTTGAAATACAAGCTAAAACAAATGCAAAACGATGTTTCCAATGATTTCCACATAAAGCAACACTTAATCAATCAGCAAAACAAACATCTCAACGACACCAACAAGTAGCAAGTGATGACCAATTGACTAGAAACCCTAGAACTCATTCAGATATCACTTCAAAGCCAATGATGAAAATTTTGCAAATTAATCAAGACAACCAATCAAAAACTGACAAATCCAATCATACAGGATAGGAAAAGACCTTAAGGGCCAAGACACACTGGATTCTAAGGAAGAAACCTTAAAATTCTCACATTCAAGGATCATCGCTACTTTATATACCCAAACCCGTGATGATTGGGTGATCATCGCTACTTTGCACAGCCAAACCCGCGATGGTCGGGATCATCAGCACTACTTTGTATAGCAAAACTAGTGATGATTTTCAGTGCGACCAAACAGTGAAGATTTTTTTTTTTCGATCGTGACTGTACAGGTAAAAAATTGCGATGCTAGCGTGACTATTAGAGCTAAACCCATGATGAGCAAGGAATATGGGAAAAACAAAAAATATTCCAAGAAAAAATCCAGACTTAGCACTCTAAGGCAGTAATCAATGATGGTATAAACCGAAAATGATGCAGAAAAGTCAAGAAATCGACAGTTGGTCTAAGTAGTCAAAGGATCTGATTGAAGGATTGGATGGAAAGGGTTATAGTTTCCCCAGCGGAGTAACCATTTTGTTGTCTAGGTAAATCCTCTTTGCAGAAAGATATGGTCCTAGAGCCCAATGAGTGGGACTAACAACCTACATGACAATCTACTAGACACTTTCCTAAGTTACAATTGAAATGAGAGACGAAGAAGATGGCCTACCACGTTCTAATGCTATCACGTTCTCCTTTGTTGAAGACCTTGAATCACCTGCGTCAAGCTAAATGATGCATGAGCATATACATTTAGGGAAAACGAATCAATAGTTGTATATTAATAGAATAAAGGAGGAAGTAGACAACGAAGCCTTGATGAATGAATGCCCAAGTCCAACGTAGGCTCTCCAAGCAGTCCTTCTCCAAGCCAAATGAGTAGCATATAAGCACAATCTTAGCATAAGGGTGCAAATAGACATAGAACAACCATTTGGGAATGAAAGAGGATGAATATATATGCAGGGAAAGGAAGTTAGGATCTCTCCAAATATAGGAACAAGCCCTCATCTCAAGGAGGTAGTTCATAGGGATAAGCCCATGAGGCCAAGTTGGGAGAGGTCAACCTCGTCTACACCGAAAAAACTCCAACTCATCGCTCTGGAAGCTTCTAGATCACGAAGCTTCTCATCCTCCTTGGGAAAATTGCCTTTTTGGGATCATCATAGGTATACAAGTAACTAGAGTGATGTCATCGTGGGTCTGGTATAGAGAAACATGCGATCAACGCGGTTTTTAGTCTCATAAGAGCGATGATTCTCAAATTAGGGTTTTATACCCATTTCCTTTAGGGGAAGGTCAAGGAATTTTCCAATCAATGTCTTAGGGAGGGTTTGAGATGCATATATGAATGAGTACACTGCGTGATGGTCATGTTTCGAGAACTTTAGGGTATGTCACAGGGAAGTGCAGGAGGCGTGACAAAATACTGCGTAAGACTCCTCTTCAATTTCATGTTCTTTATTTTTGTTTTCCACGATGTTTTTGGCTAGTTTTAATTTTTAAAGTAGAGGGAATTCCTCCCTAATCTTGTTTCCCTCACCCTATCGGGAATTGCCACATTGTATAATTGTCGCAGTTCCCGAATGGTCGGGGTGTGATGATGCAGGAGCATGAGACTTGGAGGGAAAATCTTCAAACTTATTCCAAAAATCCAAAAAAATCTATAGGCAAAGGAGTGGGGTCCTTTAGCCAGCAATTTTCATGCTTTTCTAGCTTAGGATAATGATAAAATTAATAATAAGATCAAGTTGTAATAAATCACTTTATGATAAGCTGTAGTAGCTTTATTGCTTTAAATCACTTTATGTAAAAAGCCATGCTTTTGTAAAGGATAATGGCCGAGAAGGCTTTATCTATTAATTATAAATAAAATAACGGGACGCTCTACAGAGATTAGATCCCGGAGGCATTGTGTTCTTGAAGAATTCTCTCTGTGCATAGGAACTTACAGTTCTCTGTTAACTGGTATATTAGCATATGAATTTGATGGCAATTCTTCCTTCTGAGCCTTGTTAATAGTGATTCGACCTTATTTTCTTATCATATACGTGAATTAAGCTTGTTGGTATAGTTTTTCCCTTATATCGGCACGACAGTTCTTCTTAAATGCATTGTTAAGTCCCACAGATAAAACTCAGCTTTACACAGGGAAATCTTGAAAAAGGCTTAGGCTGGACGTAGTTCTAGACCTGAAATAATATTAAATCTAATTCATACCGGTATCGGGTCCGAACCTTTATCATATCACATAACCATAAGTGGAGTGGAGAGACTCGTGGAACCGCCGAAGTCCGAAACCCAGATAAGCTCTGACCCGAAATACTATATAGCTTGGTTGATAAGTTGTCGGGTCCGCAAAGTTATCACATCGCAAGGTTGAAGCAGGAGTAGCCTACTGTGTGGACTTTCGGAATCACCGATAGTGATTGCTGATAGCCACGTGGCATATCACATTGGGGAATCACCATATTAAAGTGCCGACAATGTTGTTCCGACCCTTTGGGATAAAAGTCCGTCGATAGTGTTAATTGCGTTTCAAACGCATAGTTTGAAATATAAAGTGCCAATAGTTAATTCTTTTGAATTAACATTATTGTGATAATAAAGTGTTGATAGTATCTTTCCATTCCTTTAGAATGAAAGCCCTCCACCTGTGTATATTGTGTTTTTCTACGCATTTTCGTTGTTTTAAAAGCAACAAGGCCAATGGTATGATTTATGCCCGATAACAAGGGTTGGGGTGATTTAAAAGGAAGAATGGTTATATGAAGGAGCAAGGGAATTATTATAACAGTTAGTCTAATAGTAGATGATTGATACACCAGTGGAAGCAGAAGGAGAAATTCAGCCAGAATTAGAGGAAATTATCTCAAGTTTCAGCCATTTGTCCATATCACCTGCACCCAGGCCACCATTAGTGGTATCAGAGCACCCTTTTGACACTGAATTGAATCTCAGAAGTAGGAGAAGGAAAGTTAATATGGCTTTCAGAGTTGGAAGAGGACGAGGACATGGACGTGGTGGAAGAAGATGGCCTATTGCAAATGATGAAGTGATGGAAGCTGTGCAACAGATGCCGGCTAGACTGGATGCATTAACAACAAGAGATGATGGAGATGTTAGTGAGCCTGAGGTTGAAGCCGCAGAGAAGGAAGCTATAGCAGTTAACCTTGAGATGAGATTCTTCCAGTCATTTTTGAGATCCATAGCTAGGCCAAAGACTGAGGTTCCAATATATGAAGGAGGACTGAATCTTGAAGAATTGATAGACTGGATTAATGGCATGGAGAAATTCTTCGATTATGAAGAAACAGAAGATGAGAAGAAAGTCAAGTTTGTTGTCACCAAGTTAAAAGTCCATGCAGCGCTTTGGTGGGATGGTGTCCAGGCAGAAATAAAATGACTTGGCAAGCAACATATCAAGAATTGGAGTAGAATGGTAGCAAAGCTAAGAGGTAAGTTTTTACCAAGTAATTATCAACAAACTTTGTTCAGACAGATGCAAAATCTTAGACAGAGATCTTTAACAGTGAAAGAATACATAGAGGAATTCTACAAGGTAAGCGTAATAGCTGGAGAAGCCCAAGATATAGATGCGAAGGTGGCTAGATATGTGAATGGCCTTAGGATGGACATTCAAGATGAGATAAGTCTTTTGTCTCCTAAAACAGTAGAGGAAGCTTATCGGATAGCACTGAAAGCTGAAGAAAAACTCATGAGGAAGCAGTCTCCCAGAGGGAGAGGTACTTTCTGAGGAAGGGGAAGTCAAGGTGGTAGAGGGAGATCTACAACACCAAAATATGGAGCTAGAAGCAGCTCAACCTAGCATGCACCCACAAGAGGTGATGCAAGAAGCAGAGGGAGCTTTTATAGAGGAAGAGGAGGCAGAGGAAGAGGAAGAGAAATAAGATGTTATAGATGTAACAAACTAGGACATATGGCCTTTGAGTGCCTAGAGAAAGCAGAAACAAATCAGAGGAATGCTATTGTTGCTCAAGCTGAGGGGCGAGAAACATCAGCAGTGACAGAAGAAGAAAATATACTAGAGAGAGGAGAATCTTTGGTAGTTAATAAAGTTTTGCTCAAGCCAGCAAAGGAGATAGTTGAACCATCACAAAGAAAGACTTTATTCAGGATAGTGTGTAAAGTCCAAGGGAAATGTTGAAAGATGATCATTGATAGTGGCATCACTGATAATTTGGTCTCTACAGAAGTGGTGGAGAAATTGAAGTTGAAGAAAATGAAACATCCAACACCTTACAAGGTGTCATGGTTGCAAAAGGGACATCAACTGTTAGTGAATGAACAGTGTGAAGTGGAATTTCAGGTGGGCAAGTATAAAGATAAAATTGTATGTGATGTGATGCCAATGGATGTGTGTCACATATTGCTTGGAAGACCTTGGCAATATGACAAAGGAGCCATGCATGATGGGAAAAGAAACACCTACAAGTTTGGAAAGGATGGTGTCAATCATACGTTGCTGCCTCTGCAAAAAGATGTACTAGGAAAGAAGACTGATCCAAAAGCTCTGTTATTAGGAGGAAAGGAATACTTGAAGCAGATTGAAGAGAATGAGGTAAATTTTGTTGTAATTTGCAAGCCCAAGGTAATAATGACTTCTACTAAAATTTCTAACTTACCCATTGAAATTCAAGAAATGTTGGAGAAATATTGTGATATTATTGTTGATGATTTGAAAAATGAGTTGCCACCCATTAGAAGAATTAGCCATCATATAGATTTGATTCCTGGAGCAAGTCTACCTAACAGAGTAGTGTATAGAATGACTCCTATAGAAAATGAAGTTAGAAAGCAAGTGCAAGAATTGGTTGACAAAGGGCTGATCCCAACAGTGTTGAGTCCAAAGAAGGATGGAGGCTGGAGAATGTGTACAAATTCAAGAGCCATCAATAAAATCACAATCAGGTATAGATTTCCATTACCTAGAATTGAAGATTTAATGAATTGCTTGAGTGGAGAAAAGTATTTTTCAAAACTAGATCTTAAAAGTGGGTATCATCAGATAAGGATAAGAGAGGGGGATGAGTGGAAAACCGCTTTTAAGACAAATTAGTGATTGTATGAGTGGAGAGTAATTCTTTTTGGGTTGTCAAATGCACCAAGTACATTTATGAGACTCATGAATGAAGTTTTTAAAGATTTCATTGGTAAATTTGTAATAGTATATCTGGACGATATATTAGTTTACAGCAGGTCTGAGGAGCATATGAGGCATTTGAATTATGTATTAAAAAGGCTACAACAGCAGAAATAATTGCTGAATTTTAAGAAGTGTTCATTCATGAAAGAAGAGCTAGTGTACTTGGGTTTTGTAATTTTTGCTGAAGGGCTGAAAATGGATCCAAAGAAGATCAAAGCAATCATGGAGTGGCCTTCACCCAAGAGTGTTTTTGAGGTAAGAAGTTTTCATGGTCTTGCTAGCTTTTATAGAAAATTCGTTAAGAATTTTAGTAAGATCAATGCACCTATTATTGAGACCATAAAAAAGGAAAAACAACCATTTAGATGGACTGCTGAAGCAAAAAAAAAAAGCAGCTATTAAAGAAGAAAAACACTGAAAAGCCTAGTTTGGTTTTACCTGATTTTAGTAAGCCTTTCCAAGTGAAGTGTGATGCCAGTGGAGAAGAAATTGGAGGTGTTTTAAGCCAGGAAGATAGACCTATAGCCTACTTTAGTGAAAAGCTGAATGATTCAAAGAAGAAGTATTCTTCTTATGATAAGGAGTTCTACGTAGTTGTGCAGTCATTAAAGAAATGGAGGCATTATCTAATGTCAAAGGAATTCATCCTTTATTCAGATAACCATGCATTGCAATATATTATGTAGCAGCCAAAGCTTAGCCAGAAACATGCTAAATGGGTAGAGTATCTTCAAAGTTTCCATTTTGTTTTGAAGCATATAAATGGCCAATCAAACAAAGTTGCAGATGCCTTAAGTAGGAGGAATGTATTATTTCAAGAGAGTCAAATCCAATTGTTGGGTTTTGATTTTCTTAAAGAATTATATGAAACAGATCCAGATTTTAAAGAGGCATTTGAAGCTTGTAAAAATCTTGTTTTGATGGATAGGAGTAGATGGTTGGATTACTTCTTACAATATGGACTGTTGTTTAAGAAAAATCAACT
The DNA here is from genome assembly GCA_031772625.1 of Pinus tabuliformis. NCBI lineage: Eukaryota > Viridiplantae > Streptophyta > Pinopsida > Pinales > Pinaceae > Pinus > Pinus tabuliformis. Next base: position 1,020,333,626 of record CM062813.1, on the reverse strand, counting down.
ATGCATACCAAACTGCTCAATGAGGGAGAATTTAATCAAAGAAAAACATAGTGGAGGACTTGCAAGACATTTTGGTGTAGAGAACACTTTTGAACAGTTGAACGGATTTTAATTTTGGCTGAAAATGAAATCTGAAGTGGAGAAGTATGTGAGAACTTGAAAAGTCTGTCAATATGCAAAGGGAAGGAGTCAAAACATAGGTTTGTATGTCCCATTACCAATTCCAGATAGGCCTTGGGATATGGTAAGTATGGATTTTGTTTTGGGCTTACCAAAGACTCAAAGAGGTAATGATTCAATTTTTGTTGTAGTAGACAGATCTTCAAAAATGGCACACTTTATTCCATGTTATAAAACTAGTGATGCTTCTCACATTGCTAATTTTTTTTTTAAGGAGGTTGTACGATTGTATGGGTTGCCTAAAAGTATTGTCTCAGATAGGGATTCCAAATTTGTTGGAAATTTCTGGAGGACATTATGGAAGAAGTTGGGAACTAAATTAAGTTTCAGTTCTGCCTATCATCCACACATTGATGGATAGACTGAAGTTGTGAATAGGAGTTTGGGCAATCTTTTAAGGAGCCTTACTGCAGAACATCCAAAGCAGCGGGATCAAGTATTGGAAGAAGCTGAATATGCATATAATCACTCACCTAACACGAGTACAGGACATAGTCCATTCCATATTGTTTATGGAATGCATCCAAGAGGAGTAGCTGAGTTAAGAAACTTGGGAAAAGAAGAGATGAGAAGTGCAGAGGGTGAAGATTTTTCTTTATAAATGCAAGCAATACATGAACAAGTGAAACAACAGCTGCAGGATAGCAACATCAAGTACAAAACCAGAGAAGAAATGAGAAGAAGAGAGGTGAACTTTGAAGTTGGAGATCTGGTTTTAGCACACCTCAGAAAGGAGAGGTTTCCAAAGAGGGACTATAACAAACTGAAGTTCAAAAAAATTGGACCTATGAGATTGAATTACCTGCTAATGTTGGAATATCACCAATTTTTAATGTTGTAGACCTGTACAAGTATGAAGGTGAAACTACAGGTGATACAACACAAGATCAAGAGACCCAAGAGATTGACTAGGTAAAATAGTTACCCACAACAAAGAATTTGCAGCCAGAAAGAATTCTGGACAAGAAGGTGTTTAAGAAAATAAGGGGACAAGAGTACTTCCAATATTTGGTAAAATGGAAGGACCAGCCAACTGCTAAAGCTACTTGGGTTACAGAAGACATGCTATAGACACTGGGTAGTTCTGTAGATGAACTCATGGACAGGAGCCCATGAAGAATTTTGTCCTCAGGAGTCTGATGCAGGAGCATGAGACTTGGAGGAAAAATCTTCAAACTTATTCCAAAAATCCAAAAAAATCTACAGGCAAAGGAGTGGGGTCCTTTAGCCAGCAATTTTCATGCTTTTCTAGCTTAGGATAATGATAAAATTAAGAATAAGATCAAGTTGTAATAAATTGCTTTATGATAAGCTGTAGTAGCTTTATTGCTTTAAATCACTTTATGTAAAAAACCATGCTTTTGTAAAGGATAATGGCTGAGAAGGATTTATATATCAATTATAAATAAAATAACGGGACACTCTGCAGAGATTAGATCCCGAAGGCATTGTGTTCTTGAAGAATTCTCTCTGTGCATAGGAACTTATAGTTCTCTGTTAACTAGTATATTAGCATATGAATTTGATGGTGATTCTTCCTTCTGAGCCTTGTTAATAGTGATTCAGCCTTATTTTCTTATCATATACGCGAATTAAGCTTGTTGGTATAGTTTTTCCCTTATATCGACATGACAATTCTTCTTAAATGCATTTTTAAGTCTTGCAGATAAAACTTAGCTTTACACAGGGAAATCGTGAATTGTCACATAGTCACATTGTCCATAAAAAAGGAGTGTGACTGATCTGAATTGGATCCAAGAAAAGTTATTAGAGAACCATGACTGCATCAGGTCGAGACAGACTTCAAAGAATTATAAGCAACGATCAGAAACACCTCTGAACAGTGGTAGTTGGCAACCAACGTGGAACGACAAGGACCTTGGTCAAAGCACACTGACTGAGGCCAATGGAGACTATGCAAGAGGTGAAAATAGCCCCTGGGATGCCTGGATCAGGAAAAGGAGGTAGTTTTTGATGTGCCATTAGCGCACCGTTGGGAAAAACCCCTCGAGAAGGAGAGGCCCCAAGCGCTCAGTCGCATGGGAGTCGGAAAAACCGTGGGGAAAAGGCTAAAGGCTAAGGAGGGACCCGCACTCCAAAAACCGATGATATTTATCGGGGGTGCCCTTGGGAGGTAAGAAGATTTGGAAAAAATAGAGTGATTCCACTTAGCGCCCGACACGTGTGTTGTAGGGAAAAGTATCCGACTTGGATGACCCTAACCCACTCTAAGGGTGACAGTTCCTTAGCAACAACTGTAAAACAAACTACTGAAGGTTTACTTCTTTATGAAAGCAAAAGAGGATGGAGAAAGCACTAACCGTTGCCTTGCCCTTAATGTCGAATCCAAACTCTCCTCTTTGGCCACTTGTTCCTAGCTCTTTGTCCTTCTGCTCGCCCAGCTACAATGAGATCCTGCACAATGACAAAGAAGGAAACTACAAGAGGCATGCAATCATAACTGGTTCATGGATTAGTGTAAACCAAACATGCAACCATCACAATATATAACTGAAACAAGAGCACGTAGAAGAACCTCAATAGCTTTTATTAATGAAGAAATAAAGGTTCTGAGAGGATTACAACCATTGCGGGCTCCAACCCAGCAACACCTCCCAGCAGAAAGAATTGCTCTTCTTCACATCTCTCAAACAATCACCCAATAACTCAAGAATGAAACCAACAACATATCATTACTTTGCACCAAATTCTAGCCTCTTGAGCTCATAGGAGAGAGCTCAATATATAGATGAATTGAGAAAGGATGAGTCAGCTTGCAACTAATGTGTAGCTGCCTTGTGTCCTCTCTCTCTTCAGTTAATCTTTAGTTGATCTTCAGTTCTTGAGTCCACTTGGTGAACCTTGCTTCCACTTGGAGAAACAAAGCCTCTGACTCATCACAAGGCGAAATACCTGATCCAAGTGTCATTTTTGGAAGATTCCAAAGCAATGACTCACTGTGCCACATGTCCAAACTCGCCCAACGCAGGTGGGCTTTGTTCTGCCTGCTTTGCAACGCAGGTACACCATGGAGCAGTTGTGTTTCAGCGCAGAAGCCTAGTGGAGCACCTGCTTTGATTTTAGGATTGCTTGTTTTTGAGTGTTTTCAGGTGGAGAACTGATCTGAGAGCTGTTGGTTTGCTGACCTTGTTCCTCTAGGGGTAGGAACATCATGTTTAGGGAACTTTGGATCCCTTGGATTATTGACAATTCATGCTTGTTGCTGTAAGGCACAAAATTGTCTATAACAGATGCCCCCTAAAGTATGAGGTCGTTTATCGGGTGAAATGCTTTATTGAGAGGATCCGAAGTTCATTCAATCTGCTGAGAAGTGTCCTGTAATAAGATACAATACAATACATTATTTTTCATACATTTTTCATGATCTAGCTGAGGCGGGCATTCCCATGCTCAGCTTTATAAATACATTTTGGTACATAGAACAGACGATCGTCTGATGCTAGACTGATAATTCTCTGCCGAATTTATCATCCTTTGAAAAGGATGATCATCTGTTGCAATGATGTACATATCAAATGTCTTTATGTCCTGAATATATATCGCAGCCCGGATGGATGAAACTAGATCCGGGGTCTTCAGTCTCTTCCGATCTTCACTCGATGTACAAGTCGATCCATGTGAGAATTTCTTGAAGTCGAACATGGAAAGACATCGCTTGATTACCAGTCAATGATGTAAACCGTTAACAAGCACGAGAGGAATCACCGATAAGGATGATGACCCTCAAGGTACGGCAGTACAATCTACATGGTGGGAATAAAGGACTTGGCGTCGACCACCATGCAAAATCTTCTGGTCGAAGGTCATTGATGTATACCTGTCGCCGGAAGTGAGAAACTTGCCATTGAGGCATGCAAGCTTCAAAGTACTGAGGGGGGTGTTCCTAGATCAACTCCTTGGATAATGAGCTGATGTCGACAAGGAACGATCCGTCAAAGGAGGGCCTTAATGAATCCCACATCAGTGACACGGAACGGAGCTAGTGATTATGATGAGGTGAAAACAAACTGTGATGTATGATTCAGGGTGGCGGTCATGAAGTGGATGAAGGATAATGTATGGCAGTGGGTGGAACACGGTTGACTCTTTACAGAACCACATCTCTTGAACATATAACGACACTGATGTGATGGATTGGTAGCATTACCCCAATGGTGGATGGTGTGGCGAGGACCATGATTCTGCGACCGGTGAATGAAACAACCCAACCCGATGTGCTACGGAGGACAAAGTGTCATGTTCAAGAGCGACTTGCTACCGTTAATGCAGTGAGGTTCTCCCAATTTTTCCCCAGTCATTGCTGACCAGTACCTCTTTATTTTTGTCAAGCTTGAGGAGGATAACATATGCTTGTTCTATAACCTGCCCTTCGGGCAAGCCCATCGCTATGTTTTAACGAGCCTAGCGATAGGGAAACTCGTTCTCGTCTAAAGACAAGTTTGCCGCTATTTAATCATTTTAACGAGTCTAACGACAAAGAAAACTCGGTCCTTTTCATTTTTAGAGAGTCTGAAAAGGCACGAAAAGTTAACTCCAAAATTCCTTTTTCGTCATCTAATCCCTTAAGTCCGAAAAATTTTAAAACAATACAGAAGGGATGAATTTTCGGTTGCTTTAACGAGCCGAACAAAACAAGCGCTCGATCTTTTTGTGCAATAATCCCTCAGGTCCAAAAAGATTAAAATCTAGAGGAGGGATAGCTTTCCGGTCGCTTTAACGAGCTGGAAGGCCAAAACTCGGCAAACTTTTCATATTTTATGAGTCAGTGAAAAGAGCTCAAAGAAGACTCACCTTTTGAGGAACGAGTGATGAACAGGGATAGCAGCAGATTCCAGGTACAGGTTGGAATTCTCCAATCATGGCAGTGTCACAAGGATGGCTAAGTGAAATCACTCTTCGCAGCTGTTCCTCAAAATGGGTAAACAAACATATGGAGGTGAACGATTGGCCAAATGAACAGATGGAGGTGATGGCATATAAACACGACCAAGGGCTTTTAATATGGCTTTCAAAGGTTACATTTCTCGAGGTTGTTTACCGGTTCATTTTTCTGGATGAGCTTGAACTGCTAGGGAAAGATTGCTCACAATTTACATTTATTTTTTAACGAGCATGAACTTCTGCACAAAAACTGCTCGATTCTTGTGTTTATTTTTTAACGAGCATGAACATTGCTAAAACTGCTCGAATTATACCAGTCTTAATACAAGGAATGCTTTAGGTGAGGTAATCTTATTTAAGGAGCGATACCTCACTAATTACTCCAAATTGGCAGGTTTTAACTTTTGCCCTTCATCCTTTCTTTATGCAAGCTAGAAACGGCTAATCCTACGAGTTTAACGGGTTAGACCTACAGGTTTAAAGGGAGGACCTAAAAATTTAAAAAAAATAAATAGTCGTCCCGTGCTTGCACTCCAAAAGGTTTGCATGCCCCCAGGTATAAAGTATAATTTCGAGATTTTGCCATCTCTTACTTATTATCCGAAAAATGGTTTTGTTTGCTGCCACAAACTAAACTCTCTTTTCGGCGATGTCTATCATTAGGTTGCTAAGGATGGTGACTACTTGTTGCAGCAATTTCATCTCTTTCTTTGAAGACTGCCCCTACTTATCCTTCAAAACAGCTTGTTTTAATGGGTGAGGCTTGACATTCAAAGATGGTGGCTTCTTGCTGCCACAAATAGACCCCCTCCTTAGGAGAGCCCACTTCTTTAGACAAAGGGAGCGATTGCTTCGCTCACATAACTTTGACAAAAGAATTTTATCCTAGAACAACCCTCTCTTCCTCTGCTGGACGGGGTACGGACTAGTCCATCCTTCTGCGGAAATTAACTTTATACCTAAGGTTTTCTCTGCCCGAGGCAGGCCAGGGTGCATGCCCCCTGGGTCCCAGTTCTTTCTTTCCGAATTACTCGCATTCATCGGGAAGTAGAACCGGGGGCGGTGGCATTCCTTGAGCGAATAAACCGTTAAGGGATGGTATTTGACTATTTGCAATGCGTGATCCTGGAAATGAAAGTTGGTCTACTAGCTGGACCATTCTTCCTTCGTGCAGAAAACACATGACTCTAAAGAGTGAGGACACTATTGCCTCCATGCAATATATATAGTCTCGTCCAAGGAGTAAGTTATATGCCAAGGGTCCCTGGACGACCATGATGTTCATGCGAACTGTTTTCCCTTTCAATGTAACCAGAACATTGGGGAGAATCCCTAACGGGTGACTGGTTCCTTTATCAAAACCTGATAGATTTCTCATCTCAGGTAAAAGCGCCGGGCAACCCAGTGCTTTCCAAGCAACAGAGGAAAGGATACTCACAGATGCCCCTTCATCAATGATAGTTCCAGCCATCACCATTCTGTAGATTTGGACTATGATTCTGAATGGGATACTGGCTGGTAACCGGGGTCTGCCTAGTTGATTCCAATCAAAGGATACAACTAGGTTGCTTGGTGGTGGGACCGAATATACGGCCGGATACGACCCTGACGATGTTCCTTCCTGCGATAAAGGAATGGGCGCATTGCCCTAATGCTCATCAGAGTCTGTGTTGATGAAAAGAATATGGACGGTGTCATCCTTATCCTCTTCAGTGAGGGTGTCATTTGAAGATGGGTCTTCAATGACGGAGTCATTGGACGATGAAAACTCTGAAGGAAGAACCGGGTCAACTGCCGTTTCGACCTTTAGACTTTCGTCTGGTCTGGATTCAGTAGGTTCATTCTCAATGACCGACACTTCAGCTGACCACTTGGGCGGGTCAGCTGGATTTTCAACTATCGAGGGATTAGGCGCGAGTTTTTGGTATCCAGGAGGAAGTCGTAACGGCGAAACCAGACGATCTTCCAAAACTCTCTTTGCCTCATCTAAGAATGGACATCTGTGGATGGCATGCTCACCTTCACACAATATACAGGGTGATCTTGGTCTCCCTCTTCGTCCTTCACTCTCGCTAGTTGACGGACTGCAATCAACATGACTGCCAGAGGTTGATGCTACCGGATTGTGCAATCTTGGGGACCAGTCCCTTAGTATCCGGGGAATACAAGGACAATCACGATGGAAGTGGGCCCCTTCGCAGATGACACACGGCGATTTAGGCCCGGTCGGTGCAGTGTGTGGGTTTTTGTCGGCTGTCTTTTGCTTGCCCCCAGTCGCCTTCGCCATAGGCTCCTTCTGCTTCTTTTCTCTCTTCTTCCTTTCCTTCTTTTCCTTGGGAGGCTGACCTTTGCCAGCTCTACCTTGCGAAGATGAAGGATCAGAGGAAGTATTGTAAGAAGTGGAAGGCTGGTGGGTAGTCCTAGACTGGTCTGACTGTTGATTCGACTGCTCAGGATTAGTGGCGATCTGGACTATATTAGTTGAAAAGAGCCATACAGGTAGGCCAATTGTCAATCCTGGAAGTGACGATGTCGCCATATGAGGCGCACCAACATCTCCCAAAGAGGAGAAGGGATTTGGACTTCCGCCAAGGTTGCCTCCTTGGTTGGTGGGCTCCATACTTTTCAACTGAAAGATCAACGTGGGAATAACAGGTGATTTTGTTCCGCTTAAAATAAATTTTATTAACGACGCTTTTAGACACAAACTTGCTTTTTCATGTTTTAAGAGTCGAGAAAAAGCTAAAGATGACTCTAGTCGCCTTCGATGTTTTAACGAGCCCGAAGTGACAAATGCTCGGATGGACTTTTTCAGTTATAGAGTTTGAAAAAGGCCAAAAGAAACTGCTCTGGAGTTCTAGGCAGAGGGTGTGCCAAACTTTTCGCGAAACCACAGAATACGTTTTACGGTACGGGTGGTCGATCTTCGTGAATGTTGTGTTCACTGCATCGCGATCAGTAGGGCGGTCGACACGGCTTCCTATGGATAAAGGATAATTGCCTGTAGGGGTCTCCCAATATATACGCGACGGTACGTGGGAGCACAAGTCCATATTAGTGCCACCGACTCTCAGGAGGAATCACCCACCTTCGTAGAGATCGACAGTCACTATGTTTAACGACGCCGGAACACGTCTCTACCTAGACCTCTATGTGTTTGCGTTATGTTACAAAGAGTTGTTATGTAAATTGGATTTATTTTAATGTTGATCTTGCTTATCAGTTTACCTTTAAGGATCACCACGAGATGTATATAACAAATTCCTGAATGCAGTCTAAGATGAGAAGAAAACTTTTCAATCTTTCAACTTTGAAAACCTTAACTACTGAGGGAAAAGAAAGGCAAATCTTTTCACACAGATCATAGAGCACACACTAAAATGCAAATTTTTCTAAATCGTCAAGCACACAGTCAAATGCAAAATGCACAATGCATGTATTTTCTTTTCCCTTTCTTAATGTGGATGGATACAAAAAGAAAGTGGTTATATAACTTTGATTTCGATTTAAAGCGAAAGTAAACAAGCTTGTCCAAAATCAAAAGACACCTTAAGATTCACTTGCTTAATCACTGGAAATACATGAAATCAAACCATACGAACGAAAGTAAAACGACTAACCAGCTATGGACAGCAAACAAGCTAACTCTTTAGACCAGCAAAACGCCTAACACAGGTTCAGATCTAAGAGGCCTAAAGCATGACTAGTTTACTTTTCGTTATGGGAAATTGTAAATGAGTATGAAATACAAATAACAAGTACAATTTCATTATATAACAGAGGCGGAATGATGGCAAGTAATATTGGTTTCAAAACAGGCACAAGACTGACACCTAGCAGCAAAACTAAGTGAAAACAGGCAAGAGAAAGGAGGAAACCCCAAATGCACTAAGCAAATTTGGGTCAACGCAGGCTCTGCACAGTCAAACTGGCTCTCAGCGCAGGTAGCTAGTTCGGGACCTGCGTTGCAAAGCAGGTAGCCTGTGTACTACCTGCTTTGGAAAATGAGAGTTGCGTTTTCACAGTTTCCGGGTCATAATTTTCTAAAAAATGCACGGTTTTTGCTCAAATCAGAAGCATTCAGTCAAGCATACTCAAAGGGATGATTTAGAAGGTACAAAGCTATCACTAAGAGCTTACAAGGATCTTTGTATATCAGCTCTTCAAATCATGAATCTGCTCAGAAAATGAGCAAGAGTAGCTGCCCTCTACTTCGCTTTTGATATAGTCAAAAGCTTTTCGATTTGGTACTCTTTTCTTCAGGAAATGAATAGCAAAGATACTACAAACACAATCAAATGGATACGATCCCTAGCGGAGTCGCCAGTTTGTTGTAGGGAAAAGTATCCGACTCGGATGACCCTAACCCACTCTAAGGGTGACAGTTCCTTAGCAACAACTGTAAAACAAACTACTGAAGGTTTACTTCTTTATGAAAGCAAAAGAGGATGGAGAAAGCACTAACCGTTGCCTTGCGCTTAATGTCGAATCCAAACTCTCCTCTTTGGCCGCTTGTTCCTAGCTCTTTGTCCTTCTGCTCGCCCAGCTACAATGAGATCCTGCACAATGACAAAGAAGGAAACTACAAGAGGCATGCAATCATAACTGGTTCATGGATTAGTGTAAACCAAACATGCAACCATCACAATATATAACTGAAACAAGAGCACGTAGAAGAACCTCAATAGATTTTATTAATGAAGAAATAAAGGTTCTGAGAGGATTACAACCATTGTAGGCTCCAACCCAGCAACACCTCCCAGCAGAAAGAATTGCTCTTCTTCACCTCTCTCAAACAATCACCCAATAACTCAAGAATGAAACCAACAGTATATCATTACTTTGCACCAAATTCCAGCCTCTTGAGCTCATAGGAGAGAGCTCAATATATAGATGAATTGAGAAAGGATGAGTCAGCTTGCAACTGATGTGTAGCTGCCTTGTGTCCTCTCTCTCTTCAGTTAATCTTTAGTTGATCTTCAGTTCTTGAGTCCGCTTGGTGAACCTTGCTTCCACTTGGAGAAACAAAGCCTCTGACTCATCACAAGGTGAAATACCTGATCCAAGTGTCATTTTTGGAAGATTCCAAAGCAATGACTCACTGTGCCACATGTCCAAACTCGCCCAACGCAGGTGGGCTTTGTTCTGCCTTCTTTGCAACGCAGGTACACCATGGAGCAGTTGTGTTTTAGCGCAGAAGCCTAGTGGAGCACCTGCTTTGATTTCAGGATTGCTTGTTTTTGAGTGTTTTCAGGTGGAGAACTGATCTGAGAGCTGTTGGTTTGCTGACCTTGTTCCTCTAGGGGTAGGAACATCATGTTTAGGGAACTTTGGATCCCTTGGATTATTGACAATTCATGCTTGTTGCTGTAAGGCACAAAATTGTCTATAACAACGTGGCAAGTGGAGGAGAGAGAAAACTACCGCTCATCGCGCCCTAATGGTTGAGCAAGTCAACTGCTCGATGGGGAAACTGGAATTGACAGGGGAGTAAGCCGTGATCTATAAGAATTTGAGTTTTGATTTGACTGCCAAGGTGGTAGATGACTCATTCCACGACATAACTAAAAAATCGAATAGACGAAGAAAGCTGGAGCAGTTGGCAGGAGGACAAGTGGCCACTCCCTGTGAGCTTGATGATGAAGCTGAAACATGAAACTCCAACCGAAGTTGCAGCAGGCGATCCAATGGAAGTGCAAGGGGAATCGAAAAACCATGAGCTTGAATGGCTCTAAAGCCATGAATAGACAAAGAAGAAGACACCCGGAGATAGAAGACGGAGAGGAAGAATAGAGAAAATAAGGAAACAAAGGGCAGAGAGAGAAAAAATGAAGAAGATAGTAAAGAAAAAATAAGAAAGAAGATAGAGGGCCGAGCTGACCATAGGTAGTGTCGAGCACTAGAGAGCTTGAGAGATTCAAGCCATCCCTGAGAGGATTTGTTAGGACTGAGCACCACATTGGGCTCCTTCCATTAAATACCAGAGGAGTCAAAGAGCTAGTAAGGAACAGAGTCTGTGCACTCTAGTGGCTTGGGGAATCCAAGAACCACCCTGCTAAGCAAATTCTGTTTCAGCAGACTCATACTGAGCTCCTTCATTGTAATTCTCTGCTTTAAGACACAATAAAAGAAGGCCACCACTGAGAGCTGGATCAGAGATGTAGTCCTGGAGGATAGGCTGAACTCCTTATTAAATTCTTGTGTTCTTATATTTGCTTTCTATATTTCTTTGCTATTTTCCATTTCAAGTGTCTCTGTATTTGCAATCTGATCGATCCGTTGCCTAAATAACATCGAAACACACCAGCACATGAGTTTTTAATACCTTCACTTAATAAATATTTAATTGAGATCACTCATAGGGTGATTTTTAGATCAAGTGGTATCAGAGCTTTAGGGTATAAGGTTAGACAAGATTGTGTTGGTTTAGCTGTTGGATGCTCACTAGATCAAAGCTCAAATTAGGAGAAGGAGAGTTGGTCGAAACTAATCCTAAAATTGGGAGAGTCTATCCTCGGAAGACAATGTCAGAGGAAGGTTCTATAGGGCCAGACCCTCAATTCATAGAAAGTTTCCTAGCCATAAAGTCCATGGTAGAAGAAATGTATAGGGACTTTAGGAAGCATATGGATGAAGACTCATCAGGCTCTAAACAAGACAAAGAAGAAGATGAGTCTCACTTCCATGACCACTCAAAAGGACAAGGGAAAGAGGAAAGCTTCCTCACACCTCCTAATAACCTTGTGCATAACAAGAAAGCATATTTGATCAAGCTAGATGTTAAATTTGATTTGCCTATATATGATGGAGAGTTAAATGCAGAAAAGTTGGATAATTGGATTAGACAAATTGATGTCTATTGCATAGTACAGAACATCAACTCAGAGAAGAGCAAGATTCAGCTAGCAAGCCTACACCTAGGAGGCACTGCCTTGGTTTGGTGGGAAGGCAAAACCCAAGCTGACATGAAAAGACATGATAAGACTATCTCTTTCTGGAGTGAATTTGTTTCTGCAATCAAAAATAAGTTCTATCCATTGGCCTACATGCAACAAGACATGATGAGTTGGCAAACTCTTCAGTAGTTGAAAGGGAAAAGTGTGCAAGGGTACACTCAAGAATTTAGAAAGAGAGCATTGCTTCTAGGAATCTCATTAGACTCACCAAAAACTCTTTTGAAGTACATTGGTGGTCTACACAGCTACATGAGGCATACCATCCTCATGTTTAATCCCACTAGTATAGATGAGGTATCTGTACAAGCTACTCATCCAGAATTTAGAGGAAAGAATGGAAATCCAGAAGTTGGGGGACCATCCCAGCTCACTGTAAGCAAGAGCGAGGAGAAAAAAAAGCATAAGTGGAAAGCCATGAAGGCTAACACTACACAGAAAAGCAAAGCTTCATGCACTCACTATAAAAAGGATGGGCATGATGATGAGCATTGTTGGATTCTGCATCCAGAGCTGAGACCTAAGAAGTTCGAGGGCAAGAAGAAGAAGACTGCTGCAACTATTCAAAAATATTTGGGGTTAGACTCAGGAGATGAAAGACCTATTGCAGCCACAGGTATAAAAGGTAAGAATTATGAGGCATCTACTAGTAATGCTGCTCAATCTATTATTGATGAAGAAAATGAGAGAAAAAGACATGAGCTTTTCCATATTCAAGTTGTTTCCAAATATCAAAAGATTGATACTTTGTTTGATAGTGGCTCACAAGTAAATTTAATTTCTGAAGCAATTATAAAGAAATTGGGATTAGCAACTACACCTCACAAGAAGCCATACCCATTAGGATGGTTGAACGATAAAGCACAACTACAAGTGACTAGACAATGTAAACTCAAGTTTTCTTTTGGGTTAGCATTTGTAGATGAGGTGGTGTTAGACATAATTCCTTTGGATATATGTGGAATTGTTTTAGGAATTCCTTACTTGTATGATAGAAAAGCTATTTTCTATAGAGCTGAGAACAAGTATCTACTTGTTAAAGATGGAATCAAATACTTTGTAAGAGCTCATAAGCTCAAGAATAATTATACTCACATAAACTCAGGGCAGATGAAAAGAATGATAAATTCATGCAAATAATTCTTACTGATGGTTGTAAAGGAAAAGAAACCTGATAAAACCAATGTATTTGAGGGCTGTAATGCTAAACAAAAAGCTGATTTAGACAAGGTTGTTTCAGAGTATGATATCTTGTTTCAAGAACCTAAAGGTCTGCCACCCAAAATGGAAATAGTACATGATATTATTTTGCAAAAAGATGTTCCATTGCCTAACATTGGAATGTACAGATTGTCTGCTTTAGAGAATGATGAAATCAAGAAGCAAGTGCAGGAGTTGCTCGAGAAAGGGTTCATCAGGCCTAGCACATCAGCATGTGGGTCACCAATCATTTTGGTGAGAAAGAAAGATGGCTCGTGGAGAATGTGCATTGACTACCGAGCACTGAATAAGATAACAATAAAAAATCATTATCCCCTTCCTCACATAGATGATCTTTTGGATCAATTGAAGGAAGTTGTTTATTTCACCAAGCTAGAGTTGCACAGTGGATGCCATCAGGTCAGAGTTGCAGAACAAGACGCATGGAAGACTGCTTTCAAAACAAAGCAACGATTGTATGAGTGGCTGGTTATGCCTTTTGGCTTAACTAATGTTCCTGCTACTTTCATGAGATTAATGAATGATGTACTCAGACCTTTTCTTAATGATTTTGTTATTGTGTATCTGGATGACATTTTGATTTTTAGTAAAATGTGGGATGAAAACTTGCGTTATGTGTAGCATGTTTACATTAGAGCAAAACATTCTTCTACATAGAGATCTCCTTTTGAGACCTGTTTTGGTTTCACACCAAGGTATCCTTTGGATTTTGTCTTTGGTAAATATACCACAGTTGAGGGACACAGTAATGTCGACAAGGCAACTAGGTTCATTGAAAAAATCTAGGAGATCTACCAGGCAGTACAGGAACAACTGGAAAATAGCCAAGCCAAATACAAGGCTAGGCATGACAAGCATCAGATGGAGCATAGTTTCCAAGTTGGTGACTAGGTCTAGCAGTATATCAGCAAGGACAAGATGCAAGGTGAAGGTAAAAAGCTAAAGCCTATCAGGTATGGACCCTTCAAGATACTTGAGAAGATTGGCGAGAATGCTTTTCGCCTTGATCTACCAGCTTACATGCACATCTACTCAATCGTAAATGCAGATTGCTTGAGATTCTTTGAACCCTCACTGATTAAGGACCCTGAAGAGCAAAGTCAGTTGCCTTCTATTGATGACTTGCTACCTTAATATCTTAATGAATTGTAGGAAGACACAATTTTGGATAGGAAGGTGAGGACGACGCGCAGAGGAGATGTTGAGTACCTCAGAGTAGGGCTCAAAGGTTCAAAGTTGAGCAATGCAAAGTGGATTGAGATTTGACAAGTGAGAACAAAATACCCTCACTTAGGCGATGCTTGAAAACCAACTTTTGGTGGTCCAAAAGCTTTTTTAGTGGGAAGGCCATGATCCGAATTGGATCCAAGAAGAGTTATCAGAGAATCATGACTACATCAGGTCAGGACAAACTTCAAATAATTAAGAGCAATGATCAGAAACACCTTTGAACAGTGGTAGTTGGCAGCCAATGTGGAACGACGAGGACCTCGGTCAAAGCGTGCTGACCGAGGCCCATGGAGACTGCACAAGAGGCGAAACTAGCCCCTCGGAAGCTCGAATCAGGAAAAGGAGGCAGTTTTTGATGCACGATTAGCGCATCATTGGGAAAAACCCCTCGAGAAGGAGAGGCCCTGAGTGCTCGGTCACATGGGAACTGGGAAAACCATGGGGAAAAGGCTAGATGCTAAGGTGGGACCCACACTCCAAAAACCGTCAGTATTTATTGGGGGCACCCTTGGGTTGTAAGCAGATTTGGTGAAAACAGAGCGATTCCACTCAATGCCCAATGAGTGGCAATCGGAGGAGAGACAAAAACACCGCTCATCACGTGCTAATGGTAGAGCAAGTCAACCGCGCGAAATGAGCGAATGGCATTGGATTTAGAGGCCCCAGATCTAATGGCTAAGATCGCGCCCAATGGGGAAATCGAAATTGACAAGGGATTAAGCTGTGATCTATAAGAATTTGAGGTCTGATTTGATTGCCAAGGTGGCGGATGACTCATTCCATGACGTAATTGAAAAACCGAACCGACGAAGCAAGCTGGCGCAGTTGGAAGGAGGATAAGTGGCCACTCCCTATGAGCCTGATGATGACGCCGAAACAGGGAACTCCAAGCGAAGCTGCAGCAGGCGATCTGAAGAAAGTGGAAGGGGAATCAAATAGAGTTGAGCTTGAATGGCTCTAAAGCCATGAACAAACAAAGAAGAAGACACCCGAAGACAGAAGGCGGAGAGGAAGAATAGAGAAAATAAGGAAACAAAAGGCATAGAGAGCAAAAGCGAAGAAGAAAGTAAAGCAAAAATCAGAAAGGAGACAGAGGGCCGAGCTTACCAAAGGCAGCGATGAGCACCAAAGAGCTTGAGAGATTCAAGCCATCCCTGAGAGGATCTATCAGGACTGAGAACCACATTGGGCTCCTTCCATTAAAGACCAGAGGGGTCAAAGAACTGGTAAGGAACAGAGTCTGTGCACTCTAGTGGCTTGGGGAATCCAAGAACCACCCTGCCAAGAAAGTTCTATTTTAGGAGACTCATACTGAGCTCCTTCATTGTAATTCTCTACTTTAAGACACAATAAAAGAAGGCCACCACTGAGAGCTGGACCAGAGATGTAGCCCTGGAGGATAGCGTGAACTCCTTATTAAATTCTTGTGTTCTTATATTTGCTTTCTGTATTTCTCTACTATTTTCCATTTCAAGTGTCTGTGTATTTGCAATCTGATCGATCTGTTGCCTAAATAACATAGACACACACCAGAACATGAGTCTGCAATACCTTCATTTAATAAATATTTAACTGAGATCACTCATAGGATGATTTTTAGATCAGTGACTGGTGTAAAAGAAAACAAATATTTCATTTTTAAGTAAAAAAAATTGGATTTCTCTTGCTGATGAATTAATAGATCTTCCCTCTGATGTTTACATTCCTTTTCATTAGCAATACGTTGGAGTGGAGGGAAAGAGAGAGTGAGGTAGAAGATTTAATCATAACTAATGATGCAAACCTTTTCTTAGAACTTTGTAAATGTGGGTTACTGAAATTATTCTGAATCCTAGGTATGAGGGCTCAGTTCCATTTGTTGGAACACTTGATGAGAATTTGGGATCTAGATGAACAACATTTCAAAGTTGGTATTCACACTCTTACCATTGATGTAGAATATATCTACCTTTTAACTGAGATTTTAAAGAGAGGGGCCTAAGTCTCATTAGATGGTTCCCAAGCTGGTGGAGAAAAAACTAATGATTTCATCATCCACTATTGTTTTGTGGAAACTAAGAAGAGTAGTGGAAAGATCCCAATCAAAAATAGGAGGGATATTCCTCTCATAATTGTGCTATTTACGATTCCTACATATCAGGGAGTGCAACTCCACATTTTTCCACTAAGGCACAAATGAAATATGCCATAGAGTGTATGCATTCCAATGTTTTTAACTGGTGTCAAGGGGTATTGGTCAATATGAAAGATCATTTGACCAAGTGTAAGATAGGTAAGTTGAAATGGTTCCGCTACAAATCATTTTTGGTGTTATTTTTCCTAGAAAGGGTACCTATTATGCGTCCACAAGTAGATGTGGATGACCTAGCACCACAAGATCCTTGTATGATGAGATGGGTCGAATTGATGCGCCATGGGGGTGCTAAAGCATTCTCATTTGGTCCCTAATGGTTCAGATAGTTAAAACATGAATTGATTATGATCGAAGATTTCCCTTATGTAGGTACATATTTCCAAGGAGATCCAAATCTAGGTCTTCTCGCCGGATTTCAATGGGATGCAATAAGTAAAAAGGACATTTTTTCAAATATTTTGATTTTTATGTATTTTGCCTTTCAAAATGTTTTTGTTGTGTTGAGACTATTGTCATGTTTACATGCAAATATTGGACTGATCGATTCAGTTGGAATGTCACCAATCCACTGACGATTTTAGCACGGTGGATTGGGTGACTATGAGAAAGAGGCAGCAGATGAGCTTCAGGAGATAGAGCAGAACCATGAGGGTTTGACTCAAGGTATTGTAGAGATGCGACTTTAGGGGGTGCCTTGGTGCTATCAATGCCATACCATAAGAGTATTCGAGTGGATGGATCGATTTCTTTGGCATTTAGCTTGGGTAGTAATATGTTATCATGAGCATCGTGCCTAGCTTTGGACACATAACAGATGAGATATTTTTTTTACTGGCATGTATTTTGATAAATAAAGGTGATGGGCCTTATGTTTTTTGAACACTTTTTGTGAAAAGATTTCACAAAAACTATTAATGGAAACTAGTTCCTATCATGCTACTATCTTATGAAATGTGTGAATGTTTTAATTTTTTATAAATTGCGCTAATGTATATATATAATAAAAAGTTAGCCAAAGTATTTGTTAATGTATTAAAATTATTTTGAATGTGTTGATATTGTAGATAATAAAATTCTCTTTCCAAGACATGAACATTTAAAAATACTCTTAGAAGAGTAGGAATTCTGAAGAAATAAACATTACTCAATTTTAGTACTATGAAGTGAGAATCAAGTCTAACAACCAAACAAAGAATACCAAGATAGATGGAATTAGATAATATCTCAATCATTGCACTATATTCCGCAATGTTGTTAGTTGTACAACCAAGACATATCCCATGTAAGCTTACCAACTAATTAGTAGGTGAATATATTACTCAAGAAACAGATGCGAGGTTCTCAGTACTACAGCTAACACCATCAGCAAAGGAAAAATAAGGTAAAGGGGACACTAACATCTACAAACCAAACACAAAGTAGTATAAAAATTGAATGATAAAAACTATTTGCAAAAATAAAAAATGCAACACACAAAAACTATGGTACAACAACATACAAAGTAGTTATGTAGAAAAATTCTAAGGATAGTACTTTTTGAGGTAAAGCCTAATTCGATGCTCTCCTAAGGGAATTCCATATTAATATTAATAGTAATACTAGGTTTATTATTAACACTAACACAACCATATTAATATTAGGTTTAGTTCAGAAAAACGATGGTTGATCATGGTCAACCGATTTACTAATGTGGTTGACCATGGTTGATGCAATTAAGGTTCAATATTAATATTAATATTAGTATTAGTTGAATTAAATCATGGCTGACCATGGTTGAGCATGGTGGACCATGGTTGACCATGATGGACAATGGTTGACCATAGTCAACCATGGTTGGTCATAGTGGATCATGGTCAACTATGATCAGCCATGGTCAACCATGGTTGATCATGGTTGATCATGGTCAACCCCATTTACTATTATGGTTGACGATGGTGGATCATCCTAAACCATGGTCAACCATGGTCAACCATAATGAACCATAATGTTAAATCAAGATACTTATGGTTAAAATTGTTCAACATGACCAAGATCAACATGGTTAGAATGGTCAAACATGGTTAATGAAGGTTAGCCATGGGCAACCATGATCAACAATGGATAACCATGTTGAACCATGATCAACTATGGACAACCATTCTGAACCATAATGGTCAATTAATGGGAAAATGGGAAAACATGGTCAACCATGATCAATCATGGAAAACAACAATCAAGCATGATCAACCATGATTAACCTTAATGGTCAATCAGGGTAAACCATGGTCGACCATGATCCACCATGATCAACCATGGTTAGACATGGTCAACTAAAATCAAAATCGTTATAAGGTTAGAATGGTTAAAGAAGATCTCTAAGGTTAGAATGATCAACAAATCATGGTTGGCCATGGTTGATCATGGTGGACTAAGTGACATAATAAAATTAGTTAACCACATTTATTAATGTTGTTGACTATGTTCGACTATGTATGAAAACCAACACTCATTAACTTCGGTCAAACAAAATTTCCTTTTTATAATATTGACTAATATTAATAATCAAACATAGTCAGCCATAATAGTCAAAATACATTTACTAATGTGGTTGATATACATTAATCGGTTAAACCACATGGTCAACAAAGGTCAACCATGGTAAACCATGATCAACCATGGGCAATTGTGTTCAATCTAGAATGGTTGTATGATGCAGGAGCATTCTTCAAGGTTTATAAGACCTAAGATCCTTATCACACATTTACTAAAGGGAGTGGGTTCCCTTAATTATTTATTTATTTTCCTAAGTTTATTTTGAGTTTTAAAGAGATTGGAATGTAATTTGATTAATAGGGAATATATCGTGAGTTGTAGAGATATTAAGAATGAATGAGCAATCCTACGAAGAGTGAGGATTTTACGAATTTGAAATATCTAATTTAGGATTTTGTTGAGGGAAAAATGGAGCTGAAAAGATACTTTAGGAGAAAGTGAGAGAGTTGTGGGATCAGAACTGAAATGGTTCGTGAATCCTTTTATTTTATATATTGTAAGCTTCAGAAACATTCAAGAGGTTTTTTTCAATAAAGAATGCTTCCTTTTGGGAAGAGAATTGGAGGTGAGCTATAGGTTAGAAAGAGTAGTAGAGGGATTTTATGGAAAAGAACTGAAATAGTCGAATGTGATAGTTTCCTTTGTAAATATTTTATAAATACAAAAATAGTGTGGATTGTATATATATGTGTGACAATCGGGATTCCCTCACTAGAATAGTTGAATTTGTGCACTGGTAGCGAGAGTTAGTGATTATTAATTTCCTAATTGGTATATTGCTGCATCTCTGTAATTTATATGCATGAATGGTCAAATTCCAAAGGCTTTGGATTCCCTATGAAATGATTGAACCTGTGTTCCTTATGTTTCGAACTCACATGACTTTGTGTTTATTATGTAATAATCATTTTGGTGATAAAGGTTTATGCTGGTAACTACCCTTTTCTTGGTGGTTGGATGTTATGTAAACTCATGTCTAGTTATTGATTAGCCACAAAGGAATAATCGTGACAGTCTAAAATCTGCTGGATTGAAGACAATCGATAGAAATTGTGTGAATTCGGAGGAGTATTATGGCAGCATAGTGCAGACTGGAGTCAAGGTAAAAGTGGCGGATGAGAAAGAAATTTGGCAGACTACTAAGATTGGCGGAAATCACAGGGGAGCAGTGATCGTCTAATCAGAGGAGATTGACGCATATCACATCAGAACATGCAAGTAGGTTAACATTTTAAATAGACGTGATGTGGTTATTAAAAAGAGTTTAAGGTTCACAGTGATCAGACCATCCGTTTAATGGGTGATCAGACGCATATCGCTTCTGAAAGTGCACATAGGTTAACATTAGAAACAGACGTGATAAGGTTTTATAAAACGGGATTAAAACCTCGTTGATTTCCAGCCATCAAGACCGTTTGTTGGTTGATTTATCAAACAATAATCTCACATGAACATGTGTGTGGGTTATCGAACCTTTTGTGACCCGATATGTTATCAAAGAGGATTAAATTTTATTTGAATTTCGGTCATACAAGTCAAACGATCATTTCATTCTGGCTATGTTTAAGCATATTAGACAGAGAGGAGTCACATGATTGTGTGAGTTACAATATTGTGAAGGATTTTTGTGAAGGAAACCATGGGCCACCACAATGAAAGCGTCTCACAATAAAAATTAACCATACAATGGGCCCATAACCCACCGGCCGAGGATTAGGTCGCGAAAGATGCGGCTTTGCTGCATCATTTTTGGTATCAAAGCTAGACTAATGCTCTGTGGAGTTTGTTCAGAGATTGAATTTTATTCCCAGCAGGTATATAATTTGCATTATAATGGATCTGATATAGAGGGAGAATAGGACACAATGATTCATGCATAGAGGAAACCTGAGATGTTGCAGACAATGAGGACTTCAACATTTCATCAAAGACAAAATCAGGTAGAGGTTGTGCAGGTTTTAAAATTTCAATGATATATATGAGAATGCAAAGTAACAAAAAATGTTCCAACACGTAGCTCTGACAAAGAAGCAAATGAAGAAATTGTAGCGAATGAAGTGAATATGGATGTACTCAGTAAGAAAAGAAATTTAGTTGAAAGAAGAACTGAAGTGTAGACAGTGAAAAGAAAAGCAGCATGTGTATTTCCCAAGCTAGTGAAAGGTTAAAGAGATAGATCATTTGAATATCCCTCAAGTATGACTTATATTTTGATGTCGGTTTCATTTGAATTGTTTTATAGGGAAGAGAGTGATAGTAGCAACACACAATAGTAGATTGTGTAAAGAAAGAGAGGAGTTGTGTTAGTGGCAATGAACCTAAATATTCCAGCTGAAAGTTGGACAGGGAGGACAATTAAAGTGTTCTCAAGAGAATTGAGTTGAGGATATAAGCCTAAAGAGAGCAAAGAGTGCTCAAGAGGTTCCAGAGATAAAGAACCAATGTTTACCAAAAGACCAAGTCCATAGAGGGGATTGGTGAAGTAAATGATAGCAGGGAGGACTTACTATTGCAAGAGGCTTAGTGCAGCTCATAGTGAGTGAAGAACTCATAGAGTGAGATGATAAAATGATTACTGATAGTCATAGCAGGGGTTCAGAGAGAAGCTACAATAGAAGAAACAAAGGTGCCAAGGCAAATGGCATATGGAAGCAGTTGAATGATGAAGAATATGAGAGGGAGAAGGTTGAGATAATAGTCTATCTTGAAGTACTGATGGAGCTATTATAGAGGAATGAGAAATACCAAAGGTATGGTTGGACTATGAAAAGAAAGAAAATAAAATGGAAGCTGCTGCAAAGGCAAATAAAGAGGAGAATGTACATCAGATTAAGTGAGGAACTCATAGTAGCTGAGTTAGAGGTGAAAGATAGATATTGTAGACTTGAGCAAGAGGTTTACCTTGTTGAGGAAGGAACCATTGATAATTTTTTAAACTATTGGACAAGTTTGAATCAGCAGAGAGATGTGATGATTGAGACATCAAAGAAAGAGGAGCTTGGAGATTTTGAAACTGATGATTTGTGTATGTGCAGGTAGTGAATAAACTTTAGAAGATATGTTTATGCAGGTTGCTGAAGAAATGAAGCTATTAGAAGAGATGGTCATAATAGAACATTTTCTAATTGAACATGTGTTCAAAGACACTGAAGATGGACAATTGTTGAAGACTAACATGGAAGTTGAAGATGATGAGTCCAGTAAGACTTGGAAAAAGGATGGTAGACAGTCTGAAGACAAAAGAAAATTGAAGATTGCAAAAGGAGAAGTAGAAAATAGGTATGAAGATAACCTTATGACATGATCAAACAAGAGTATATGTGCAGTACAAACACTTGAGGTAATGGGATTATCTCTTCAATTTTTATTCAAAAATTATGAACCTGTATTGGTAGTTAATGGGCAAGAAATTTTCTTAGGTGGATATAATGAAGCATTAATGGAAAGGACTCTTATTAAATATTGCACTATGGAAGATGAAAAAATAGAAATTTATAAGGAGAATTCAGTCCAAGGAGGTACAATTAATCCATTAAAGGTTGTAAAGAAGAAAGGAAAAGAGGACCATCAAGAACTTAAAGAGAGGTTGATAGAGACTGATGCACAACAAAAGATTGAAGACAGTGTTATTTGTACAAATTGCAAAAAGAGTAAGGGTGAATGTAATCAACAACTTGGAAAGAGACAGGAAATCTCAGAGGATGAAGGCAAAGATGCTTTTGTGAACTATGCATTTGCAGTAAGCAGCAAAGGAGTTCAGTGGAATGTGATATTCATGGTGTTGACAATAATTTTTACTATTGTAAAAGGGACTTTACAGTGGAATGGAAAATTTGTTGTATATGGTGATTTTTCTTCCTATATATGAACAAAGAGAACTTTAGGTTCTAAAATCAGAGATTGGTAGATTTTGATTGAAAAGAAAGAGGAATGGAAAAGGAAACTTAGTGGCTTACAGATTTGTAAGGAAGAAACACGAAGAATGAAAATGAGTATGAAAGGAAGGAAGGCCAAAGAGAAGAGTAGAGAACAGAATTCGGAAATTAGACAACATTCAGGGCAAAGTGAAAACAAAGAAGACTATTTCAAAATAAGACAATATGGAGGAGGATATGACAAGTTTGACATGTCATATGTGCATTAGAAGGATGACAAATCAGAGAAATTATGGAGAAGAATTAATGGAACATGTAATGTATTTTCTGATTTTGAATTATTAATTGTTGAATGTGATTTTTAGGATGAAGGACAAACTGCTCTTGGATATGCTTCTTTGTGCAAACATGAAGGAGAATGTAAGTTCCAAAATTGCAGAAAGATAATTTTCCTTATGGACACAAGAAGATGGGAGAAACCAACTAGTTGGCTCAAAAACTTGGAATAGTGGAAGGAGAGTTGGCAAAGCTCTTAAACAAGTCATTGCTGAAGAGAAAGAAGATTGCAAAATATGTGAAATTACAGTCCATGAACAAATTTTGTTTTTTATACAAAGAAGATTTGAATGTCAAGAGTCTATCTTGAGTTTGCAATTGGAAAATTAGGTGAACAGTTCAGTTAAATTTTTATATGAATATGGAGACAATTGAACAAGGTTCAATAACTAAAATATTTTCAACTCATGGACAGTGTGTGGTTGAAAGGTTATATGTTCTTCTATCAAACAAGAACCAATCTTATTTTGAGATTGGGATGATTCTACTCAAGCTATTGGATAGGTGGATGATGAAAACTACAAAGGTGATGAGCATGAGAAATTGTCAAAGTAACAAGTCAAGGAAAGATGGAAGGATATACTGTTCCGGATTTAAACAGGAACACAACAAATTACAGAGATAACCATATACACAAAGATGCAGCGGAAAGAATACTTCATTTCATTAATGGAAAATACTGAAATATGCTTACAAACAGAAATGGAAATAAACTAGCTAGGGCGATGGTAGCTTATCTCTGAGAAGACATGTGATGGCTACATGCCTCTGAACTGTGTTACAATGAGGCTCGAAGGCCTATTCATTGTTGAGAAACAATGGAAAAACCCTTAACATTCCAAAACCTAACCCTAGGAGATGAAACGCCAAACTGTGGGCCCCGTTTGGGGGTAAGTTGGTACATCAACTTCCTGGGGTTGTAACTTTGGCATATGATCTCCGTTTGACGCGTATAATAGCTCATTAGAAAGATCTATCCGAGCACTATCATTGTTGTAACAGGCAACACCAGTCCATTCCATGGACTCGTGTTGCCCCCGGATTCCCCAAAAAACGTCGTTTAGGGCCTCAAAACGGCTCCGGAAGTTCAGGACCCGAAAAACTGTTGGAAATAATACTGAGAGGGGGGGTGAATCAGTATTATCTAGCAATTTAACAAATCTTCCTTATTTGACCTTTTGAATTATTCTTGCATATCAGTACCATAAAATAATGAGCATGAACAAAGAAAATGGACAGTCACACCAAAGAACACAAGATGTAAGGTGGAAACCCAATGTGGGAGAAAACCACCTGCTGCAATATGTCTCTATCTTCTTTCAATTTAGAAATTCTTTTACAATGATTTTGTACTGGTGCAGTCCTTTACCAGTACGCAGGCTGCAACCTGCAGAGAGCTACAACTCTCTCTCGTTTTCCAGTCTACTCCTGGAAGGGAGCTACAACCCCCTACTTCTTTTCATAAAGCATCAGATGATCAACAAGTACATAACAGTTACAGATTACTACAGATATCAGATCAGCAATAACAGAATTAACCCAGAACACTTTATCAACAGAGAAATATAATCAACAGAACAGAGACGCAGTTTTCCTTTCTGTGGCCTGCGACTAGACGCAGCTAACCTTCTGCTGTCCTGCGTGCCCACGCACTGTTCCTTCAACTGTACTGCGTCTTTTTCTACAGGGACGCACCCAAAAATACTATCGCGCCGCGTCCTGATAACCCAAAGACGCACTCAGAGATACTATCGCGCCGCGCCTTTTATCTCAGGGACGCACCTGAACCTTGTCTGTCCTGCGTCCCCACGCAGATCTCCCGTTACTGCTCTGCGTCCCGGACGCACCTGAGCCACGTCTGCCCTGCGTCCCCACGCAGGTCTCTCTCTGCTGCACTGCGTCCCGGCGCACTTTCCCTTCACTGAACCTGCGTCCTTTCAGATATAAAAAAGATATGAAGACCAGAACTAACCCAAACAGTCAGATCTACAGATCTGATCATGCGCCAAAGAGATCACAGTCCATTAGAAGATTCGCCTTCATAGATCTGGACTAGATCTCACCAAAAGATATTCAACCAAAGATGATACATAATCCAAATGAACTCCTTTGCTTTATATAGGCAAGCTCCTCCCCAAAACATGGAACAATACCACGAGCCGACACCATAGGAACACAAAACCGTCGGCTAGATACCACACAAGAAACCCCCACGTGCTTTTCTTTGCCTTGAAATGTGTGCAATGGGTGGACGCACCTCCTGAACTGCTGACCTGCGTCCCTGGACGCGGGTTCTGCATGGAATACCTGCGGGGACGCACTTTATTAACCGATTGCCTGCGTCCTTCTTAATTTTATCAAACTGAGAGCCTTACCACTGGAGTTGCCATCAAGTACAACATCTGTAACATACAGTCATACCAGAAAACATAATGCCAACAATCTCCCCCTTTGGACTTGATGGCAACCTCATGATCTTCAGCTTCATTCTCCCCCTTTGACATCAAGGGCAAAGGGTATGCTCCCCCTACGCTCATGCTCCTCCAGATCTGCAAACATCCAGAAATCCACCATGAAAGAGATAGAGACATATTGCAGCTATTTCCAAGATCTCCTTCTTCATAATGCCAACAATGCATTATGTGCTCCCCCTGAGCCTATACCACCAATAAGAAGATGTTTAGCAATAAGATGATGCATCAACAACCCCCAGCTTTTGCCTGAGGTATTCAAAAGTGTCCCTGGGCAAAGGTTTGGTGAAAATGTCAGCAACTTGTTCCTTAGAAGGAACATACTCCAACTTGACCTTCTGTTCAAGTACTTGTTCCCGGAGAAAATGGTACTTGATTGGTATGTGCTTGGTTTTTGAATGCATAACCGGATTCTTTGAGATGCTGATTGCACTTGTGTTGTCACATAAGATAGGGATTGGAGGTGTACAAGTGATTTGATAATCCTGCAAAGTCTGCATCATCCAAAGGAGTTGGGTGCAACAAGATGCTGCAGCAACATATTCTGCTTCAGCTGTAGACAAGGCAATTGAACTCTGTTTCTTGCTGAACCAAGATACCAGTCTGGAACCCATAAAGAACGCACCACCACTTGTGCTTTTCCTGTCATCCACGCTTCCGGCCCAATCTGCATCTGTATAAGCATGAAGAGTGAGATCTGTATCTCTAGGATACCATAGGCCATAATTTTGAGTCCCTTGAAGATATTTGAAAATTCTCTTCACTGCCTGAAGATGAGTTTCCTTCGGATTTGCCTGAAATCTTCCAACTATTCCAACTGCATGCATGATGTCCGGTCGGGTACCTGTCAAATATAGTAAACTTCCAATCATAGATCTGTAGGTTGGTTGATGAACTGCTGCAGATTCATCATTTGCACTGAGACTACATCCTGTGACCATGGGTGTACATACTGGTTTTGCATCTTCCATGCCATATTTCTTCAAAATCTGCTTGAGATACTTGGTTTGAGATAAAAAGATTCCTCCTTCCTTCTGTTGGATTTGCAAACCAAGGAAATATGTCAGTTCTCCTAGCAAAGACATTTCAAATTCTTTCTGCATGACCGAGGCAAAGCTTTGACTCATAGCTTCTTCATTGCTGCCAAAAATAATGTCATCTACATACACAACAAGTATTAGCAATTTGTCATTTTCAACTTTTATATATAGATTGCTATCTGCTGAACCTTTTAAGAAACCTTGTTGATGAAGATATTTGTCCAACCGGTAGTACCAAGCCCTTGGAGCTTGTTTGAGACCATAGAGAGCCTTTTTCAATCGGCATACAAGATTTGGATCATTTCCAAGAATGAACCCATCTGGCTGTTCAATGTACACTTCTTCTTCCAAGTCTCCATTCAGAAAGGCTGATTTCACATCCATTTGAAATACTTTGAAGTTCTGAAAACTTGAGAGAGCAAGGAACATTCAGATGGCCTCAAGTCTTGCAACAGGAGCAAAAGTTTCTTCAAAGTCTATTCCTTCTTGCTGCGCATAACCTTTACAAACGAGTCTGGCTTTGTTTCTAATTACTTCTCCATTTTCATTCAATTTATTTTTGAAGACCCATTTTGTTCCAATAACATTATTATCTTTTGGTCTAGGAACCAGCTCCCAAGTGTTGTTCTTTTTGATTTGCTCAAGTTCTTCATCCATTGCTTTCACCCAACATTCATCTTTGCATGCCTCTTTCACATTTTCTGGTTCAGTAGAGGAGAGTAATGCCAAATAGCTTGAAGCTTCTGCAACTGTTCTTCTAGTTTGTATACCTACTTCTTTCTGTCCCATGATCTGAGATTCTGGATGGTTCTTCTGAACATATCTGGATGGAGTCTTTTCTTCTATTCTTGTTCGTTCTTCTGCGTTTTCGTGAGGTTCTTCTTGAGATTCTTCTTGAGGTTCTTCTTCTTCATCATTCTGTCTTTGAGGGTAGCTTTCATCTTCTTCGATGTCTTCACGATGTATTTGCCTAGGAATGTATCCCTTTTCATCAACCACTACATCAATGCTGTCAACAATTCTGCCAAGTCTTTTATTGTAGCATTTGTATGCTTTGCTATGTGGAGAATAGCCAAGAAGAATGCCTTCATCTGCTCTAGGATCAAGTTTGCCAAGCTGCTCCTCAGTATTCTTGATATAGCATTTGCTCCCAAAGATTTTGAAGTGCTTTACCGAAGGAGTTTTACCACTCCAGAGCTCATGAGGAGTTTGAGTGCTGTTCACCCGGACATTTGTTTTGTTGAGAATAATAACCGCAGCATGTGCAGCTTCACCCCAGAAAGTTGCGGGAGTTCCTGATTCATCAAGCATAGCACGAGCCATTTGTTGGATTGTTCTGTTCATTCTTTCAACAACTCCATTTTGCTGAGGAGTTCTAGCTGTAGAGAATTCTCTCCTTATCCCATGTTCATCACAGAAATCGAAAAATTCATTTGAAGTAAATTCCCCACCTCTGTCGGATCTGAGGCACTTAATTTTGTGACCTGATTCATTTTCAACCAAGGCTTTGAAGGATTTGAATTTTTCGAATGCTTCATCTTTGTGCTTCATAAGTCCTAACCAAACAAACCTGGAGAAATCGTCAATAAATAATATCAAGTATTCCTCTCCTCTAGGAGTTCTTTTCCTGAATGGTCCACATACATCTGTATGTACTAGCTCAAGAGGCATGCTAGCTGATCCTTCTTTCTCTGGAAAGTTAGTCCTGGTTTGTTTTCCAAACTGACATGATCTGCATATGGTGTTGTCAGGAATTTTGATATCTGGAAGATCGCGAACTACCTGATATTTGCATGCTTTCCTTATTTGTGAGAAGCTCAGATGTCCCAACCTTCGATGCCATAACCAGTGCTCTTCATCCTTGCTTAGATAGCATTGTTGTTGTCCTTCTTCAAATATGTATAGATTATTTGGAGTTCTTTTCCCTTTGAGAACTGTTTTACCTGTATCAAGATCACGAACAAGACATCCATTTGATCTGAATATAACCTCGGTTCTTTGATCACACATCTGGCTGACACTTAGAAGATTATGCTTCAATCCATCAACATACAAAACATTTCCAGCCTTAACTTCTTCTTTTAAAGGAGCAATACCTTTTCCTTTTATAGTTGCAGGAGTATCATTTCCAAAAGAGACTTTCTTTCCCTTTTCTAAAGTAGAATAAGACTCAAGTTTTTCTTTATCACCTGTCATATGCTTCGAACATCCACTGTCAATGTACCATAGATTTTCTTGTCCTTCTGCATAAAATGCTATCCCACATCTTTCTGTTTGAGGTTCCTTTATTCTCCATGTTTTGGTGCCTGAGGCTTGTTCCTTTTTCCGCTCTTGTTCCTTTCTTTCCTGAAACCTGCTTCTGCATTCAAAGTCTTCATGACCAAAATTATTGCAAATAGAACATTCAACTTCATTTTCAAGAGCCGAAAAGCTGTTATAGGCCCTTTTTGTAATCCCTGTCATACTTCTTTGTTTTTGAGCTTCCCTAGTCATGATTGTTTTATATGCAACACATTGAGCTGCTTTGTGACCAAAGTTATGGCAAGAAAAGCATTGTCCATTGAAGAAACTTCTGCGGTTATTGAATCTACCAGCCAACTGATTGTAATTTCTATTTTCATCTATCCTTGAACCAAACTGGGAAGATTTTACCTGTGGCTGGTTGTGGCTTTTGTTCACTCTTAAGCTGGATTGCCCCTGGTAGTTTCTGTTTGAAGTTTGTCCCTGCTTTACCTGATGATCTTCATTGTGCTTTTGCTCATTTCTTCTTGCTGCATCAAGATAACTTTTTGAAGTGGATGCTTGAGAAGTTTCTCCATTATAGCCCAGACCTGTCTTATTTAGTGGAGACCGCTGCACACTGATAATCTCATCCAAATTTTCAGATCCTTTGACAAACTTGAGATTAATAGCTTTTGTTTTCTCAATTTCTTTTCTAAGACCAACAATTTCACCTTCTAATTTTTCAAGATGTTTTTCCTTTTCATCAATTTGAAATTGTAGAGTATCAATGATCATGTTCTTTTCTTCTATACATCTCTTGAGTCTAGTAATTTCATCATAAAGGTTATCCACATCTACAGCATCCTCATAATCATCATCTTCAAATGCCATTAACAACCTATATTTATTACCTTGTTCATCTTCATCACTGTTTGATAAGCCATCACTATCTTCATGGGTGTAGTAGCTTTTCTTATTTGCATTTTGTTTCTTGTTCCATCTAGCTGGTTCCTTTCCTTTATCCTTATAGGGACATTTTGCAGCATAATGACCTACTCTTCCACAAGCAAAGCATTTGAAAGGTAGCTTACCTCTGAACCTTCCAGAACCCCTTTGAAGATTTCTGACAAAATTTGATTCTTCTTCCTCTTCTTCTGGAACATGGCTTGCTTCATAGTGATCTTCTTTGCCTGATGCCTTAAAAGCAGCCTCCCTTCTGTCTGATGGACCTCCCTTTCTCATTTCATAAGTAGTTAGAATTCCATGTAGCTGAGACATAGTGAGAACACGGAGATTTTCTTTTTCTTCTATTGCAGATACTTTAGATTCAAACTTGGGGGATAATGATCTTAGAATCTTTTGAACTACTATAGACTCTTTTATTTCTTCACCCAAATTTTTCATACAATTAACAATCTCATCTACCCGAAGAAAATAATTAGCCACACTTTCATCATTATACATCTTGAGAGTCTCATATTGAATCCTGAGAGTTTGAAGTTTAGCTTGTTTTACCTGTTCATCTCCTTCATAGCTCGTGATCATTTTGTCCCATATTTCTTTTGCTGATTTGAAGTGCATTACCTTCATGAATTCTGTTTGGGATATACTTCCTAATAGCGTACTGACTGCTTTTGCATTTGTTTCATACTTCTTTTTCTCAGCTGGATCTGTAGGAGTAGCTGAAGGAAAAGCATAGCCTGTTTCTACAATGTCCCAAACTTCTGTACCAAGAGATTGAAGATATGCAGTAACTCTTACCTTCCAATAATTGAAGTTTGTCCCATCAAAAACCGGTGGCCTGATTGATGCTTCTCTCTCGTAGTTGCTCATGATGAACGATCTACCTTCAAGCGATCAAGCTTTTCTGAAGGACCTGCTCTGATACCAATTGTTGGAAATAATACTGAGAGGGGGGGTGAATCAGTATTATCTAGCAATTTAACAAATCTTCCTTATTTGACCTTTTGAATTATTCTTGCATATCAGTACCATAAAATAATGAGCATGAACAAAGAAAATGGACAGTCACACCAAAGAACACAAGATGTAAGGTGGAAACCCAATGTGGGAGAAAACCACCTGCTGCAATATGTCTCTATCTTCTTTCAATTTAGAAATTCTTTTACAATGATTTTGTACTGGTGCAGTCCTTTACCAGTACGCAGGCTGCAACCTGCAGAGAGCTACAACTCTCTCTCGTTTTCCAGTCTACTCCTGGAAGGGAGCTACAACCCCCTACTTCTTTTCATAAAGCATCAGATGATCAACAAGTACATAACAGTTACAGATTACTACAGATATCAGATCAGCAATAACAGAATTAACCCAGAACACTTTATCAACAGAGAAATATAATCAACAGAACAGAGACGCAGTTTTCCCTTCTGTGGCCTGCGACCAGACGCAGCTAACCTTCTGCTGTCCTGCGTGCCCACGCACTGTTCCTTCAACTGTACTGCGTCTTTTTCTACAGGGACGCACCCAAAAATACTATCGCGCCGCGTCCTGATAACCCAAAGACGCACTCAGAGATACTATCGCGCCGCGCCTTTTATCTCAGGGACGCACCTGAACCTTGTCTGTCCTGCGTCCCCACGCAGATCTCCCGTTACTGCTCTGCGTCCCGGACGCACCTGAGCCACGTCTGCCCTGCGTCCCCACGCAGGTCTCTCTCTGCTGCACTGCGTCCCGGCGCACTTTCCCTTCACTGAACCTGCGTCCTTTCAGATATAAAAAAGATATGAAGACCAGAACTAACCCAAACAGTCAGATCTACAGATCTGATCATGCGCCAAAGAGATCACAGTCCATTAGAAGATTCGCCTTCATAGATCTGGACTAGATCTCACCAAAAGATATTCAACCAAAGATGATGCCTAATCCAAATGAACTCCTTTGCTTTATATAGGCAAGCTCCTCCCCAAAACATGGAACAATACCACGAGCCGACACCATAGGAACACAAAACCGTCGGCTAGATACCACACAAGAAACCCCCACGTGCTTTTCTTTGCCTTGAAATGTGTGCAATGGGTGGACGCACCTCCTGAACTGCTGACCTGCGTCCCTGGACGCGGGTTCTGCATGGAATACCTGCGGGGACGCACTTTATTAACCGATTGCCTGCGTCCTTCTTAATTTTATCAAACTGAGAGCCTTACCACTGGAGTTGCCATCAAGTACAACATCTGTAACATACAGTCATACCAGAAAACATAATGCCAACAAAAACTGCTAAAAATAGTAAGTTGTGCTACAATTAAGGAAACTGAAAATGCTGAGAAAGACAATGGTGGGGGTCCAGGTGGACTTGGCAGGTGGCCACCAATATCCACCTGGATCATTCCTCCCCCCTTAGGAAGCAATGGTCCCCATTGCGTTGAGCTCCTCCATGAGATGAGGAAACTTCTGCTGAACTTGTTCCCTGGTGAGCCACTTGCCCTGCTGAAGGAGTTGGCCTGCTTTGACAACTCGGTACAGTTGGATATTCTGTTTGCGAGTGTTCTTGATCTGTGTGTCCATGATCCGATCAGTTGCAGCTTGTTCCATGCAATCTGGATTTAATTCTGTGGGTTTGAGCTGTTCTGCAATGTCGGATGTGTCTAGCAATGGTGGAAAGTATGGCCGAAGGCGGTCCACATTGAATACTGGGTGCAGGCCAAGGAATGGGGGAATGCTGAGCTCAAATGCATTGTCTCCCACAGCCTTAGTAATGGTGTAAGGACCATATCGGAGTGGTCTCAACTTCCGATAGGCTCCAGTAAGGCGTTCCTTTTGCAAATGCAACCAGACTTTGTCGCCCACCTGAAACTTGTGTGGCACCCGATGTTGATCATGTCGCTTCTTGTACTTGGCATTTGATTTCTCAAGAATGTCATGGACCTGCTGGCGAATATGTTGGATGCGCTCAATGAAGCTAGTGGCCTTATCTGTTTCGGACTGGACCTGAGCTGAATTCATGTGAGTAGCTGCAAGTGGCATGGCCACATCAATGGGGCATAGTGGCTGGAATCCCAAACCCACCTGAAAAGGGCTATGGCCAGTGGAGCTGTGAAGAGCTCGGTTGTAGCTGTGCTGAACGTAGGGGAGGATCTCCTCCCATGTGCGTGGATGCCTTGAGTTATACATGCGCAGAATGTGCACAATCATCCTATTGACAACCTATGTTTGACCATCAGTTTGAGGATGGAAGGCTGTGGACTTCGTGAGTTTGGTGTCCAGCATTGACCAAAGACTGGACCAAAAGGTGCTGAGAAACCGACTGTCCCGATCTGAGATGATAGACTGTGGGATCCCAAAGTGCACCCACACTCGTTCAAAGAAGAGTTTAGCAGTGGCTTCTGCTGTGATATTCTTCTTGCAGGCCATCATAATGGCCATCTTTGAGAACCTGTCGACGACCACAAAAACACAGTCATTTCCATGCTTAGTGGAAGGAAGGCCTGACATGTAATCCATGGAGATGGATTCCCAAGGTCGACTAGGGGTAGGCAACGGGGTATAGAGGCCTTGCTTCTTAATGGCCGGTTTGGCAATGGCACAGACAGTACATGATCGGATGTACTTCCCAACATCCTGTCGAAGATTCGGCCAATTGAAATAGTTTTGCAGTACTGCCACTGTTTTCTCGACCCCGAAATGCCCAGCAGCCCGACTGTAGTGTGCTTCCCAAATCATCTTGGCACGCTCGCTTGAAGGAACACAAAGGTGACCGAGGTGGCATAATAGGGCATCCTGGAGGTGAAAATCTGCAACCTGCCGACCCTCCAAGAGTGTCTGGTATGTGTGGCCGAATTCTGGGTCGCTTTTGTAGAGAAGTGGCCAATCAGAAGTCTCGTGCCCGCAAGAGTTGAGCACGGTGGTTAGCGCCATGATCGGTGGTCGACTGAGGCAATCTGCAACATTATTGGTGCTGCCCTTTTTATACTTGATATTCAAGTGAATCTGTTGCAGGTATGTAGACCACTTCTGATGGCGATCATTCTGCAATTTCCCTTGGGTCTGTATGAACTGCAGAGGTCGGTGGTCTGTGTGGATGACCGTTTCCTTCCCCAAAATGTAATGCTTCCATTGTCGGCAGGCCTGTACAATGGAATACATCTCTTTATCATAAGTGGGGTACTTCCGGACTGTGTCTGAAAGTGTTTCACTGTGATATGCCACTGGATGTCCATGTTGAGTAAGGACTGCCCCAATAGCATAGTCAAAGGCATCTGTCTCGACCTCAAATGGTTGTTGTAAATCTGGTAACGCGAGCACTGGTGCTGTGCAGAGGCGATCCTTCAACTCCCTGAATGCCTTCTGTTGAGATTCAGACCAAAAGAATTTTGCTTTCGCCCCGCCCTTGGTGACTTGACTCAAGGGCCAGGAAATATGAGAAAATCCCAACACAAACCTGCGGTAGAAGTTGGCAAGACCTACAAAGTTGCGGAGCTCTGTTAGAGTGGTTGGAGAGGGCCAATCCCGAATGACTTGGACCTTGGCTGGATCGACATGCACCCCCTGTTCATCAATGATGTATCCCAGATATTGAACCTCGGTCATGCCAAAAGTGCATTTCTCCAAATTGGCACATAGCTTGTGTTGCTGCAGTGTTTGGAGAACCTGTCGGATGTGGTGGAGGTGCTCTTCCCAACTCTGGCTGAAGATCAGAATGTCATCCAGGTATACTACTACAAAGGAGTTGGTGAATGGCCACAAGATGTCATCCATCAGCCTCATAAAGGTTGCAGGAGCATTCGTCAATCCGAAAGACATGACCAACCATTCGAAGAGGCCCTCCTTGGATTTGAAGGCAGTCTTCCACACATCTGAGGGTTCAATTGGTACCTGGTGATATCCTGACTTCAGATCAATCTTGCTGAAATATTTCGCCCCCTTTAGTTGGTCTAGGAGGTCATCAATCCGTGGGATCGGGTACCTATTACGGACAGTGATCTTGTTCAGCGCCCGATAGTCAATACAGAGTCTCCACGTCCCATCCTTCTTCTGTACCAACACTATCGGGCTCCCACAGGGCGAAGAACTCGGACGGATGTGACCTTTCTGCAGGAGCTCCTGAATCTGCCTCTTGATTTCATTGTTCTCCAGAACGGAGCGCCGATAAATTGGTCCATTGGGTAGCGGCGCACCTGGGGTCAGATCGATGGAGTGCTTGACTTGACAGTGCAGAGGAACCCCTGCCGGGGAGGTGAAGATGTCTTCGTACTCCTCCACAATCTTGTCCATCTGTAGCTGCCGTGCAGAGGGACCCCGTTTGGAGGCCGCGGCCACTATCTTTTTCTTCCCTTGAGGGCGTATCATCAGGAAAACAAATTTCCTGGTTTTGGAAATGATCTTACTGCATTGTTTTGCAGTAATCAAAGAGATGGTGGCAGGTGGTGCTACCTCTGGTATCCTGAACAACTTATTTCCCAATGTAATAATAACAGCACGGGGCCTTGATTCATACACAGCATGTCGCTTCCACAAGTACGGTTGTCCTAGTAATACATCACAAACTTCAAGGGGAGCAATGTCACACAATACCTCATCCGTGAAGGGCTTGATGTTGTATGGAAGGCGACACTGTTGGCTCACGCGAAGATCTCGCCCTTGGTGAAGCCACCCAATGGTGTATGGTTGTGGATGTGCTGTGGTCGATAAGCCCAACCGCTTCACGACCTCTGCCGAAATGAGGTTCTTTTGGCTCCCGCTATCAACAATGAACTGTATCGGGGAGCCCTTTACCCACATCTGGGAGTGGAAGAGACGCTCCTCCTCCTCTGGATCTTCGGGTTCATTTTTCTGGATCTTTGCGGTAGCAACAGTGGCGCTGGGATCTGCATCAATGATCTGCTTCCCTTTTTCATACCCCTTATCGGGTTCTGACTCAGAGTCAGAACATGCATCTGATTCTGAAACCTTTAGCTCAGCCACCAGTGACTGCTTGGCCCGACACTCACTTGTGTTGTGAGTGGAGCTCTTATGGAACTCGCACCATTTTCCAGTGTCCTTTCTCGGCTTCGCGGCGTTGCTCTTTGCTTGCAGCTTCGGCTGGTTGTCTTGGGCTGTCCCGCCTTGGCTTTGTCCTTTGTTCTGTGGTTTAGGGGCACCTTTCCCCTGCTTTGGATTCGCAGATCCAAAGTCTCGCTTCTTTTGTTTAAACTTCTGCTCGACCTTGACGGCATACCGATATGCTGCGCCGAGCGAGGGGATGTTTAGGAACTGTATTTCTTCCTGGATGTACTTGTGCAGGCAGCCACGGTATTTGAGTATCAAATGTTGCTCCGAATCCTTGATACCCAACTTTGTGCGAAGGGTATGGAAAAGATTGGTGAACTCCGGCACGTCTTGGTCCCTTCCCTGCCGCAGCGTGGTCCACTTTATGTATTCATCCTCATAGCTTCCGACAGGGTAGTACTGCTCCTTGATGGCATCCCGGAACGAATCCCAGGTGGGTGCGGCTGAAAATAGTGAGCCAGTACTTTCATCCTTTTGCTCGCAGTAGGTTTCCCACCAGTCCTTGACGTGGGGGGCTGCTTTGAGAAGAGCAAAAACAATCTTTTCCCGACTCGAAAATTCATGAACAGAAAAATAACCCTCTAGCAGATTTAACCATTTATCTACGGCATCGGCGTCTATCTGACCCTCGAATATGGGGATTTCAAAATTAACTTGTACCTTAAAGGGTGTGGCGTTTCCAGAGGAGCTGCTGGAAGCCGATGCGCCGCTTCTGGGTAGCCGCTGAAGGATCTGCGCAAAGCTGTCCATCATCGCGTTCCGTTGTCGCTCGAGCGCTTCTTCGAGCAAGATTTTGATGGGATCTCCTGCCCCCTCGTCTTTCTTCTCGTCCGCCATGGGAGGCCGTCGGGATTTGCGAGGCTGGTCTTGCAAAGGTTCAACCAGTTCAAGCCCTAACTCCTTATATCCCGACCTTGTTGGGGACATGCAAAGAAAAACAGAGAAAAAGCAGACCGCTCTGATACCACTGATCCGGATTTAAACAGGAACGCAACAAATTACAGAGATAACCATATACACAAAGATGCAGCGGAAATAATACTTCATTTCATTAATGGAAAATACTGAAATATGCTTACAAACAGAAATGGAAATAAACTAGCTAGGGCGATGGTAGCTTATCTCTGAGAAGAGATGTGATGGCTACATGCCTCTGAACTGTGTTACAATGAGGCTCGAAGGCCTATTTATTGTTGAGAAACAATGGAAAAACCCTTAACATTCCAAAACCTAACCCTAGGAGATGAAACGCCAAACTGTGGGCCCCGTTTGGGGTAAGTTGGTACATCAACTTCCCGGAGTCGTAACTTTGGCATATGATCTCCGTTTGACGCGTACAATAGCTCATTAGAAAGATCTATCCGAGCACTATCATTGTTGGAACGGGCAACACCAGTCCATTCCATGGACTCGTGTTGCCCCCGGATTCCCCAAAAAACGTCGTTTAGGGCCTCAAAACGGCTCCGGAAGTTCAGGACCCGAAAAACTGCTAAAAATAGTAAGTTGTGCTACAATTAAGGAAACTGAAAATGCTGAGAAAGACAATGGTGGGGGTCCAGGTGGACTTGGCAGGTGGCCACCAATATCCACCTGGATCATTCCTCCCCCCTTAGGAAGCAATGGTCCCCATTGCGTTGAGCTCCTCCATGAGATGAGGAAACTTCTGCTGAACTTGTTCCCTGGTGAGCCACTTGCCCTGCTGAAGGAGTTGGCCTGCTTTGACAACTCGATACAGTTGGATATTCTGTTGGCGAGTGTTCTTGATCTGTGTGTCCATGATCCGATCAGTTGCAGCTTGTTCCATGCAATCTGGATTTAATTCTGTGGGTTTGAGCTGTTCTGCAATGTCGGATGTGTCTAGCAATGGTGGAAAGTATGGCCGAAGGCGGTCCACATTGAATACTGGGTGCAGGCCAAGGAATGGGGGAATGCTGAGCTCAAATGCATTGTCTCCCATAGCCTTAGTAATGGTGTAAGGACCATATCGGAGTGGTCTCAATTTCCGATAGGCTCCAGTAAGGCGTTCCTTTTGCAAATGCAACCAGACTTTGTCGCCCACCTGAAACTTGTGTGGCACCCGATGTTGATCATGTCGCTGCTTGTACTTGGCATTTGATTTCTCAAGAATGTCATGGACCTGCTGGCGAATATGTTGGATGCGCTCAATGAAGCTGGTGGCCTTATCTGTTTCGGACTGGACATGAGCTGAATTCATGTGAGTAGCTGCAAGTGGCATGGCCACATCAATGGGGCATAGTGGCTGGAATCCCAAACCCACCTGAAAAGGGCTATGGCCAGTGGAGCTGTGAAGAGCTCGGTTGTAGCTGTGCTGAACGTAGGGGAGGCTCTCGTCCCATGTGCGTGGATGCTTTGAGTTATACATGCGCAGAATGTGCACAATCATCCTATTGACAACCTCTGTCTGGCCATCAGTTTGAGGATGGAAGGCTGTGGACTTCGTGAGTTTGGTGTCCAGCATTGACCAGAGACTGGACCAAAAGGTGCTGAGAAACCGACTGTCCCGATCTGAGATGATAGACTGTGGGATCCCAAAGTGCACCCACACTCGTTCAAAGAAGAGTTTAGCAGTGGCTTCTGCTGTGATATTCTTCTTGCAGGCCATCATAATGGCCATCTTTGAGAACCTGTCGACGACCACAAAAACACAGTCATTTCCATGCTTAGTGGAAGGAAGGCCTGACATGTAATCCATGGAGATGGATTCCCAAGGTCGACTAGGGGTAGGCAACGGGGTATAGAGGCCTTGCTTCTTAATGGTCGGTTTGGCAATGGCACAGGCAGTACATGATCGGATGTACTTCCCAACATCCTGTCGAAGATTCGGCCAATAGAAATAGTTTTGCAGTACTGCCACTGTTTTCTCGACCCCGAAATGCCCAGCAGCCCGACTGTAGTGTGCTTCCCAAATCATCTTGGCACGCTCGCTTGAAGGAACACAAAGGTGACCGAGGTGGCATAATAGGGCATCCTGGAGGTGAAAATCTGCAACCTGCCGACCCTCCAAGAGTGTCTGGTATGTGTGGCCGAATTCTGGGTCGCTTTTGTAGAGAAGTGGCCAATCAGAAGTCTCGTGCCCGCAAGAGTTGAGCACGGTGGTTAGCGCCATGATCGGTGGTCGACTGAGGCAATCTGCAACATTATTGGTGCTGCCCTTTTTATACTTGATATTCAAGTGAAACTGTTGCAGGTATGTAGACCACTTCTGATGGCGATCATTCTGCAATTTCCCTTGGGTCTGTATGAACTGCAGAGGTCGGTGGTCTGTGTGGATGACCGTTTCCTTCCCCAAAATGTAATGCTTCCATTGTCGGCAGGCCTGTACAATGGAATACATCTCTTTATCATAAGTGGGGTACTTCCGGACTGTGTCTGAAAGTGTTTCACTGTGATATGCCACTGGATGTCCATGTTGAGTAAGGACTGCCCCAATAGCATAGTCAGAGGCATCTGTCTCGACCTCAAATGGTTGTTGTAAATCTGGTAACGCGAGCACTGGTGCCGTGCAGAGGCGATCCTTCAACTCCCTGAATGCCTTCTGTTGAGATTCAGACCAAAAGAATTTTTCTTTCGCCCCGCCCTTGGTGACTTGACTCAAGGGCCAAGAAATATGAGAAAATCCCAACACAAACCTGCGGTAGAAGTTGGCAAGACCTAGAAAGCTGCGGAGCTCTGTTAGAGTGGTTGGAGAGGGCCAATCCCGAATGACTTGGACCTTGGCTGGATCGACATGCACCCCCTGTTCATCAATGATGTATCCCAGATACTGAACCTCGGTCATGCCAAAAGTGCATTTCTCCAAATTGGCACATAGCTTGTGTTGCCGCAGTGTTTGGAGAACCTGTCGGATGTGGTGGAGGTGCTCTTCCCAACTCTGGCTGAAGATCAGAATGTCATCCAAGTATACTACTACAAAGGAGTTGGTGAATGGCCGCAAGATGTCATCCATTAGCCTCATAAAGGTTGCAGGAGCATTCGTCAATCCGAAAGGCATGACCAACCATTCGAAGAGGCCCTCCTTGGATTTGAAGGCAGTCTTCCACACATCTGAGGGTTCAATTGGTACCTGGTGATATCCTGACTTCAGATCGATCTTGCTGAAATATTTCGCCCCCTTTAGTTGGTCTAGGAGGTCATCAATCCGCGGGATCGGGTACCTATTACGGACAGTGATCTTGTTCAGCGCCCGATAGTCAATACAGAGTCTCCACGTCCCATCCTTCTTCTGTACCAACACTATCGGGCTCCCACAGGGCGAAGAACTCGGACGGATGTGACCTTTCTGCAGGAGCTCCTGAATCTGCCTCTTGATTTCATTGTTCTCCAGAACGGAGCGCCGATAAATTGGTCCATTGGGTAGCGGCGCACCTGGGGTCAGATCGATGGAGTGCTTGACTTGACAGTGCAGAGGAACCCCTGCCGGGGAGGTGAAGATGTCTTCGTACTCCTCCACAATCTTGTCCATCTGTAGCTGCCGTGCAGAGGGACCCTGTTTGGAGGCCGCGGCCACTGTCTTCTTCTTCCCTTGAGGGCGTATCATCAGGAAAACAAATTTCCTGGTTTTGGAAATGATCTTACTGCATTGTTTTGCAGTAATCAAAGAGATGGTGGCAAGTCGTGCTACCTCTGGTATCCTGAACAACTTATTTCCCAATGTAATAATAACAGCACGGGGCCTTGATTCATACACAGCATGTTGCTTCCACAAGTACGGTTGTCCTAGTAATACATCACAAACTTCAAGGGGAGCAATGTCACACAATACCTCATCCGTGAAGGGCTTGATGTTGTATGGAAGGCGACACTGTTGGCTCACGCGAAGATCTCGCCCTTGGTGAAGCCACCCAATGGTGTATGGTTGTGGATGTGTTGTGGTCGGTAAGCCCAACCGCTTCACGACCTCTGCCGAAATGAGGTTCTTTTGACTCCCGCTATCAAAAATGAACTGTATCGGGGAGCCCTTTACCCACATCTGGGAGTGGAAGAGACGCTCCTCCTCCTCTGGATCTTCGGGTTCATTTTTCTGGATCTTTGCAGTAGCAACAGTGGCACTGGGATCCGCATCAATGATCTGCTTCCCTTTTTCATACCCCTTATCGGGTTCTGACTCAGAATCGGAACATGCATCTGATTCTGAAACCTTTAGCTCAGCCACCAGTGACTGCTTGGCCCGACACTCACTTGTGTTGTGAGTGGAGCTCTTATGGAACTCGCACCATTTTCCAGTGTCCTTTCTCAGCTTCGCGGCGTTGCTCTTTGCTTGCAGCTTCGGCTGGTTGTCTTGGGCTATACCGC
Source organism: Pinus tabuliformis (assembly GCA_031772625.1). Lineage (NCBI taxonomy): Eukaryota > Viridiplantae > Streptophyta > Pinopsida > Pinales > Pinaceae > Pinus > Pinus tabuliformis. The sequence continues at coordinate 1,020,292,211 of CM062813.1, read as the reverse complement.
CTTGGCTTTGTCCTTTGTTCTGTGGTTTAGGGGCACCTTTCCCCTGCTTTGGATTCGCAGATCCAAAGTCTCGCTTCTTTTGTTTAAGCTTCTGCTCGACCTTGACGGCATACCGGTATGCTGCGCCGAGCGAGGGGATGTTTAGGAACTGTATTTCTTCCTGGATGTACTTGTGCAGGCAGCCACGGTATTTGAGTATCAAATGTTGCTTCGAATCCTTGATACCCAACTTTGTGCGAAGGGTATGGAAAAGATTGGTGAACTCCGGCACGTCTTGGTCCCTTTCCTGCCGCAACGTGGTCCACCTTATGTATTCATCCTCATAGCTTCCGATAGGGTAGTACTGCTCCTTGATGGCATCCCGGAATGAATCCCAGGTGGGTGCGGCTGAAAATAGTGAGCCAGTACCTTCATCCTTCTGCTCGCAGTAGGTTTCCCACCAGTCCTTGACGTGGGGGGCTGCTTTGAGAAGAGCAAAAACAATCTTTTCCCGACTCGAAAATTCATGAACAGAAAAATAACCCTCTAGCAGATTTAACCATTTATCTACGGCATCGGCGTCTATCTGACCCTCGAATATGGGGATTTCAAAATTAACTTGTACCTTAAAGGGTGTGGCGTTTCCAGAGGAGCTGCTGGAAGCCGATGCGCCGCTTCTGGGTAGCCGATGAAGGATCTGCGCAAAGCTATACATCATCGCGTTCCGTTTTCGCTCGAGCGCTTCTTCGAGCAAGATTTTGATGGGATCTCCTGCCCCCTCGTCTTTCTTCTCGTCCGCCATGGGAGGTCGTCGGGATTTGCGAGGCTGGTCTTGCAAAGGTTCAACCAGTTCAAGCCCTAACTCCTTATATCCCGACCTTGTTGGGGACATGCAAAGAAAAACAGAGAAAAAAGCAAACCGCTCTGATACCACTGATCCGGATTTAAACAGGAACGCAACAAATTACAGAGATAACCATATACACAAAGATGCAGCGGAAATAATACTTCATTTCATTAATGGAAAATACTGAAATATGCTTACAAACAGAAATGGAAATAAACTAGCTAGGGCGATGGTAGCTTATCTCTGAGAAGAGATGTGATGGCTACATGCCTCTGAACTGTGTTACAATGAGGCTCGAAGGCCTATTTATTGTTGAGAAACAATGGAAAAACCCTTAACATTCCAAAACCTAACCCTAGGAGATGAAACGCCAAACTGTGGGCCCGTTTGGGGTAAGTTGGTACATCAACTTCCCGGGGTTGTAACTTTGGCATATGATCTCCGTTTGACGCGTACAATAGCTCATTAGAAAGATCTATCCGAGCACTATCATTGTTGGAACGGGCAACACCAGTCCATTCCATGGACTCGTGTTGCCCCCGGATTCCCAAAAAAACGTCGTTTAGGGCTTCAAAACGGCTCCGGAAGTTCAGGACCCGAAAAACTGCTAAAAATAGTAAGTTGTGCTACAATTAAGGAAACTGAAAATGCTGAGAAAGACAATGGTGGGGGTCAAGTTGGACTTGGCAGGTGGGCACCAATATCCACCTGGATCATTCCTCCCCCCGTAGGAAGCAATGGTCCCCATTGCGTTGAGCTCCTCCATGAGATGAGGAAACTTCTGCTGAACTTGTTCCCTGGTGAGCCACTTGCCCTGCTGAAGGAGTTGGCCTGCTTTGACAACTCGGTACAGTTGGATATTCTGTTGGCGAGTGTTCTTGATCTGTGTGTCCATGATCCGATCAGTTGCAGTTTGTTCCATGCAATCTGGATTTAATTCTGTGGGTTTGAGCTGTTCTGCAATGTCGGATGTGTCTAGCAATGGTGGAAAGTATGGCCGAAGGCGGTCCACATTGAATACTGGGTGCAGGCCAAGGAATGGGGGAATGCTGAGCTCAAATGCATTGTCTCCCACAGCCTTAGTAATGGTGTAAGGACCATATCGGAGTGGTCTCAACTTCCGATAGGCTCCAGTAAGGCGTTCCTTTTGCAAATGCAACCAGACTTTGTCGCCCACCTGAAACTTGTGTGGCACCCGATGTTGATCATGTCGCTGCTTGTACTTGGCATTTGATTTCTCAAGAATGTCATGGACCTGCTGGCGAATATGTTGGATGCGCTCAATGAAGCTGGTGGCCTTATCTGTTTCGGACTGGACCTGAGCTGAATTCATGTGAGTAGCTGCAAGTGGCATGGCCACATCAATGGGGCATAGTGGCTGGAATCCCAAACCCACCTGAAAAGGGCTATGGCCAGTGGAGCTGTGAAGAGCTCGGTTGTAGCTGTGCTGAACGTAGGGGAGGCTCTCGTCCCATGTGCGTGGATGCCTTGAGTTATACATGCGCAGAATGTGCACAATCATCCTATTGACAACCTTTGTCTGGCCATCAGTTTGAGGATGGAAGGCTGTGGACTTCGTGAGTTTGGTGTCCAGCATTGACCAGAGACTGGACCAAAAGGTGCTGAGAAACCGACTGTCCCGATCTGAGATGATAGACTGTGGGATCCCAAAGTGCACCACACTCGTTCAAAGAAGAGTTTAGCAGTGGCTTCTGCTGTGATATTCTTCTTGCAGGCCATCATAATGGCCATCTTTGAGAACCTGTCGATGACCACAAAAACACAGTCATTTCCATGCTTAGTGGAAGGAAGGCCTGACATGTAATCCATGGATATGGATTCCCAAGGTCGACTAGGGGTAGGCAACGGGGTATAGAGGCCTTGCTTCTTAATGGTCGGTTTGGCAATGGCACAGGCAGTACATGATCGGATGTACTTCCCAACATCCTGTCGAAGATTCGGCCAATAGAAATAGTTTTGCAGTACTGCCACTGTTTTCTCGACCCCGAAATGCCCAGCAGCCCGACTGTAGTGTGCTTCCCAAATCATCTTGGCACGCTCGCTTGAAGGAACACAAAGGTGACCGAGGTGGCATAATAGGGCATCCTGGAGGTGAAAATCTTCAACCTGCCGACCCTCCAAGAGTGTCTGGTATGTGTGGCCGAATTCTGGGTCGCTTTTGTAGAGAAGTGGCCAATCAGAAGTCTCGTGCCCGCAAGAGTTGAGCACGGTGGTTAGCGCCATGATCGGTGGTCGACTGAGGCAATCTGCAACATTATTGGTGCTGCCCTTTTTATACTTGATATTCAAGTGAAACTGTTGCAGGTATGTAGACCACTTCTGATGGCGATCATTCTGCAATTTCCCTTGGGTCTGTATGAACTGCAGAGGTCGGTGGTCTGTGTGGATGACCGTTTCCTTCCCCAAAATGTAATGCTTCCATTGTCGGCAGGCCTGTACAATGGATTACATCTCTTTATCATAAGTGGGGTACTTCCGGACTGTGTCTGAAAGTGTTTCACTGTGATATGCCACTGGATGTCCATGTTGAGTAAGGACTGCCCCAATAGCATAGTCAGAGGCATCTGTCTCGACCTCAAATGGTTGTTGTAAATCTAGTAACGCGAGCACTGGTGCCGTGCAGAGGCGATCCTTCAACTCCCTGAATGCCTTCTGTTGAGATTCAGACCAAAAGAATTTTGTTTCGCCCCGCCCTTGGTGACTTGACTCAAGGGCCAAGAAATATGAGAAAATCCCAACACAAACCTGCGGTAGAAGTTGGCAAGACCTAGAAAGCTGCGGAGCTCTGTTAGAGTGGTTGGAGAGGGCCAATCCCGAATGACTTGGACCTTGAATGGATCGACATGCACCCCCTGTTCATCAATGATGTATCCCAGATACTGAACCTCGGTCATGCCAAAAGTGCATTTCTCCAAATTAGCACATAGCTTGTGTTGCCGCAGTGTTTGGAGAACCTGTCGGATGTGGTGGAGGTGCTCTTCCCAACTCTGGCTGAAGATCAGAATGTCATCCAGGTATACTACTACAAAGGAGTTGGTGAATGGCCGCAAGATGTCATCCATCAGCCTCATAAAGGTTGCAGGAGCACTCGTCAATCTGAAAGGCATGACCAACCATTCGAAGAGGCCCTCCTTGGATTTGAAGGCAGTCTTCCACACATCTGAGGGTTCAATTGGTACCTGGTGATATCCTGACTTCAGATCGATCTTGCTGAAATATTTCGCCCCCTTTAGTTGGTCTAGGAGGTCATCAATCCGCGGGATCGGGTACCTATTACGGAGAGTGATCTTGTTCAGCGCCCGATAGTCAATACAGAGTCTCCACGTCCCATCCTTCTTCTGTACCAACACTATCGAGCTCCCACAGGGCGAAGAACTCAGACGGATGTGACCTTTCTGCAGGAGCTCCTGAATCTGCCTCTTGATTTCATTGTTCTCCAGAACGGAGCGCCGATAAATTGGTCCATTGGGTAGCGGCGCACCTGGGGTCAGATCGATGGAGTGCTTGACTTGACAGTGCAGAGGAACCCCTGCCGGGGAGGTGAAGATGTCTTCGTACTCCTCCACAATCTTGTCCATCTGTAGCTGCCGTGCAGAGGGACCCCGTTTGGAGGCCGCGGCCACTGTCTTCTTCTTCCCTTGAGGGCGTATCATCAGGAAAACAAATTTCCTGGTTTTGGAAATGATCTTACTGCATTGTTTTGCAGTAATCAAAGAGATGGTGGCAGGTGGTGCTACCTCTGGTATCCTGAACAACTTATTTCCCAATGTAATAATAACAGCACGGGGCTTTGATTCATACACAGCATGTCGCTTCCACAAGTACGGTTGTCCTAGTAATACATCACAAACTTCAAGGGGAGCAATGTCACACAATACCTCATCCGTGAAGGGCTTGATGTTGTATGGAAGGCGACACGGTTGGCTCACGCGAAGATCTCACCCTTGGTGAAGCCACCCATTGGTGTATGGTTGTGGATGTGCTGTGGTCAGTAAGCCCAACCGCTTCACGACCTCTGCCAAAATGAGGTTCTTTTGACTCCCGCTATCAACAATGAACTGTATCGGGGAGCCCTTTACCCACATCTGGGAGTGGAAGAGACGCTCCTCCTCCTCTGGATCTTCGGGTTCATTTTTCTGGATCTTTGCGGTAGCAACAGTGGCACTAGGATCCGCATCAATGATCTGCTTCCCTTTTTCATACCCCTTATCGGGTTCTGACTCAGAGTCGGAACATGCATCTGATTCTGAAACCTTTAGCTCAGCCACCAGTGACTGCTTGGCCCGACACTCACTTGTGTTGTGAGTGGAGCTCTTATGGAACTCGCACCATTTTCCAGTGTCCTTTCTCGGCGTTGCTCTTTGCTTGCAGCTTCGGCTGGTTGTCTTGGGATGTCCCGCCTTGGCTTTGTCCTTTGTTCTGTGGTTTAGGGGCACCTTTCCCCTGCTTTGGATTCGCAGATCCAAAGTATCGCTTCTTTTGTTTAAGCTTCTGCTTGACCTTGACGGCATACCGGTATGCTGCGTCGAGCGAGGGGATGTTTAGGAACTGTATTTCTTCCTGGATGTACTTGTGCAGGCAGCCACGGTATTTGAGTATCAAATGTTGCTCCGAATCCTTGATACCCAACTTTGTGCGAAGGGTATGGAAAAGATTGGTGAACTCCGGCACGTCTTGGTCCCTTCCCTGCCGCAGCGTGGTCCACTTTATGTATTCATCCTCATAGCTTCCGACAGGGTAGTACTGCTCCTTGATGGCATCCCGGAACGAATCCCAGGTGGGTGCGGCTGAAAATAGTGAGCCAGTACCTTCATCCTTCTTCTCGCAGTAGGTTTCCCACCAGTCCTTGACGTGGGGGGCTGCTTTGAGAAGAGCAAAAACAATCTTTTCCCGACTCGAAAATTCATGAACAGAAAAATAACCCTCTAGCAGATTTAACCATTTATCTACGGCATCGGCGTCTATCTGACCCTCGAATATGGGGATTTCAAAATTAACTTGTACCTTAAATGGTGTGGCGTTTCCAGAGGAGCTGCTAGAAGCCGATGCGCCGCTTCTGGGTAGCCGCTGAAGGATCTGCGCAAAGCTGTCCATCATCGCGTTCCGTTGTCGCTCGAGCGCTTCTTCGAGCAAGATTTTGATGGGATCTCCTGCCCCCTCGTCTTTCTTCTCGTCCGCCATGGGAGGCCGTCGGGATTTGCGAGGCTGGTCTTGCAAAGGTTCAACCAGTTCAAGCCCTAACTCCTTATATCTCGACCTTGTTGGGGACATGCAAAAGAAAAAGAGAAAAAAGCAGACCGCTCTGATACCACTGATCCGGATTTAAACAGGAACGCAACAAATTACAGAGATAACCATATACACAAAGATGCAACGAAAAGAATACTTCATTTCATTAATGGAAAATACTGAAATATGCTTACAAACAGAAATGGAAATAAACTAGCTAGGGCGATGGTAGCTTATCTCTTAGAAGAGATGTGATGGCTACATGCCTCTGAACTGTGTTACAATGAGGCTCGAAGGCCTATTTATTGTTGAGAAACAATGGAAAAACCCTTAACATTCCAAAACCTAACCCTAGGAGATGAAACGCCAAACTGTGGGCCCCGTTTGGGGGTAAGTTGGTACATCAACTTCTCGGGGTTGTAACTTTGGCATATGATCTCCGTTTGACGCGTACAATAGCTCATTCGAAAGATCTATCCGAGCACTATCATTGTTGGAACGGGCAACACCAGTCCATTCCATGGACTCGTGTTGCCCTCGGATTCCCCAAAAAACGTCATTTAGGGCCTCAAAACGGCTCCGGAAGTTCAGGACCCGAAAAACTGCTAAAAATAGTAAGTTGTGCTACAATTAAGGAAACTGAAAATGCTGAGAAAGACAATGGTGGGGGTCCAGGTGGACTTGGCAGGTGGCCACCAATATCCACCTGGATCATATACAGGACAACATAAAGGAAATGGTTTATAGAAGGAATAAAATGCAGTTGATTGAGTCAGAAATAAAAATATACAGTTAGGTACAAGACAATGGAAAATACATAAAGTTGGAGCCCAATTCTATTGAGTTGATGACAAGACAACAACAGATAAAGGAGCAAAAATTTATGTTGTTTGAGGAGTTTTTTATGCAAGATATCAACATCAAAACACTATGCAGTGGAGATGCTCATGACAACAGAGCACAAGGACATCCACAATATAGAGTTTGGCATCCAGGAGAAGGAGAGGATGCAACAACAGCACCTGAAATTGGAAAAGGTTAGACATCCAATTGGAAGATGAAATCTGATGAAGTTTACAACAGAGGAAGTGGGAAGACTCGTGAACAGGAGTCCATGAATTATTTCAACCCAGGGAGTCTAATGCAAGAGCATTCTTCAACGTTTATAAGACCTAAGAGTCTTATCACACATTTACTAAAGGGAGTGGGTTCCTTTAACTATTTATTTATTTTCCTAAGTTTATTTTGAGTTTTAAAGGGATTCGAATGTAATTTGATTAATAGGGAATATCTCGTGAGTTGTAGAGATCTTAGGAAGGAATGAGAAATCCTAGGAAGAGTGAGGATTTTAGGGATTTGAAATATATAATTTAGGATTTTGTTGAGGGAAAAATGGAGCTGAAAAGATACTTTAGGAGAAAGTGAGAGAATTGTGGGATCAGAATTGAAATGGTTCATGAATCCTTTTCTTTTATATATTGTAAGCTTTAGAAACATTCAAGAGGTTTTTTTCAATAAAGAATTCTTCCTTTCGGGAAATGTTATAGACATTTTTGTGCCTTACAGCTATAAGCATGAAATGTCCATAATCTAAGGGATCCAAAGTCCCTAAACATGTTCTTCCTACCCCTAGAGGAACAAGGCTAACAAACCACAACAATTTACAGAAGTTCTCCACCAGAAACTGCTCAAAAACAAGTCAATTCAGGATCAATTCAGTGGCTCCACTAGCTGTCTGTGCTGAAATGCAAAGTCAACACTGGCTACCTACACTGCAACGCAGGTAGAAGCACTACCAGGGTGCGCTGAGCGAGAGTTGACAAATGGCAAGTTCATTCCAAGAGGTGTCAAGACTCATGAAGCTTCCAGAATCTTCCTCAATGACACTTGCCTCAGTGAATTCGACTAGTGATGAGTAAGAGGTTCCCAATCTCCAAGTGGGAGCAAGAACCTCCAAGTGGAATCAAGAACTGACAGAGGGAGAGGACACTAGTCAGATCTCAAGCTGACTCATCCTCTCTCCAAACATCTATATATGGATCTCTCCTCCATGAGATCGAGAAGGCTGGAATTTTGTTATTACAAAGAATTGCTGTTGGTTTGAGATTGGAATCATTGGGTGCTTAATGCTTTGAAGGAAGGGGAAGATAGGAATTTCATTTGCTGGGAAGGAGATGCTGGATTGGAGCCCTCTGGGGTGTATCTCTTCCTGAACCTTGTTATTCATCAATAAAGCTATCTTGGTTTCTCCTATATACTGGTGTATATTTGATGTATGATTGCATTAGTATGTTTAGTTTATTTCTAATCCTGAACTAGTTATGAATATGAATCTATGTCTTTGTGTAGTGTTCTCTTCTTGTGATCTTGCAGAAACCTCTTGAAGCTGGGTGAGCGAGAAGGCAAGTAGCTGGGAACTCCCAAAGAGAAGAGAAACCGGATCGAGGGACAAACGGAAGACACCGGTTAGTCCATCCATCTCTCTTCATTCTTAATTCATAAAGGAAGAATACTAGAATAGCTGTTTCTGTTTGTTGCTAAGGCACTTTCACACCTTAGGTGGATAGGATCGTCCTCCATAGGCATTTTTCCCCACAACAAATTGGCGACTCCGCTGGGGAGATCTGTTTAGTCATTTTATTTGTGTCTCTATCATTGTTTGTTTCATAGACTCAACAGAAACAATCGAACTGCATCTGTTATTCTCATATGCAAAGTAGACAGCTGCTGCTTTGATCCAATCACTGGATTTGTGTATGATTTGAACAGTGGACTCACAAATGATTTGATGATCCTTTGTGATAGATCTTAGCCCTTCCTCAAAGCATCCCTTTGATTGTACCTTGCTTGTTGCTTTGATTTGGCCTGAAACCGTAGATTAATCAGCAAACTGTGGCCCAGAACCCAGTGAGAAACTCTTGTTTCTCCTTCAGCGCAGACCTTGTGAAGAGGTTCTGCATTTCAACGCAGGTCCCGTGAAGGCTACCTGCGCTGAATGTCAAAACCCCTGTGTTGAGGGTGCGCTGATCCAGTTAGGCCTTGTGCAGCTGGGGTTCTCTGCTCTGTTTTGCCTTGTTTTGATCTCTGATTTTTGCAGCCTGTAACCAGCATAGGTACCAGTCTGATAACTCCTTTTCTCTACTTAAATTCCGCCTCCTTTTGTACAAAAAGACTGTGAGTGTTTTTATGTGTTTGTGGCGTCATTTACAGTTTTCCTTTGCAAGAGTGAAATAGTCATCCTGTAGCCCTTGATTCAGATCTGTTGATTGTGATCTTAGGAGAGAGTTCATTGGCTGTTTACAGTTGATTATACATTCATTTTTGCTTTTGGTTTGAGTTTGTCTCTTTTAAGTGTCAAAACAAGTATTCATTTCGGAAATCGTTAAGCGTTGTAATCTCTTCTACCCTCTCTGATTTCGGAAAAAGTAAACTTGTTTGTATTGGTCATTTAAAAGCAAATTCAAAGTTGTACAAAAAGCTTTCTTTGTAGGCATCAATACTAAGAAAGCGGAAAACAAACACCTGCATTGTGCACTTGCATCTTGATAGTTTGCATGTTTGATTTAGGAAAAGTGCATTAGAGTGTGTTGATTGCTCTTTGAGAAAAGATGGTGTCTTTCTTTTCCCTTTGTAGCTAGGATTTTCATAAGTTGAAAAGATATAAAGCTTGCTTATCATCTTTAGACTGCATTTAGGAATTGTATCATACATCTCGTGGTGAACCTCAAAAGGCAAACTTCTAAAAAGATCAACCTAAAATAAATTGAATGAACTTAACAACGCTTTGCAACATAACGCACAACATAGAGGTCTAGGCTAGAGACGTGTTCCGGCGTCGTAAAGCCTGGTGACTGTCGATCTCGTTGATGGTGGGTGATTCCTCCTGAGGGACGATAGCGCCAATATGGATTGTGCTCCCACGTACCGTCGCTTATATATTGGGAGACCCCTATAGGCATAAAACCTTTATCCTTAGGAAGCCGTGTCGGCCGCCCTACTGATCGCAATGCACTGAACACAGCATTCAGGAAGATCGACCGCCCGTACCCTAAAAAGTATTCTGCGGTTTTGCGAAAAGTTTGGCACACCCTCTACCTAGAACTCCAGAGCAGTTCCTTTTGGCCTTTTTCAGACTCTATAACGGAAAAAGTCCATCCGAGCATTTGTCACTTCGGTCTCGTTAAAACATCGAAGGAGACTAGAGTCATCTTTAGATTTTTCTCGACTCTTTAAAAGTGAAAAAGCAAGTTGTGTCTAAAGCGTCGTTAAAATTTATTTTAAACGGAACAATCACCCCTATTCCTGTGTTGATCTTTAGATTGAGAAAATGGAGCACACCAACCAAGGAATTCCCCTTGGTGGAAATCCTAGTCCCTTCTCCTCTTGGGGAGATGTTGGTGCGCCCCATATGGCCACATTGTTGCTTCCAGGACTGACAATTGGCCTGCCGGTCTGGTTCTTCTCAACCAATGTCATTCAGAACACCACTATTCCTGAATAGTCGAATCAACAGTTAAACCAGACCAGAGTTATCCACCAGCCTTCTACTTCATCTAATTCTCCCTCTCCTCCTTCCTCTTCGCTTGACGGAACTGGTAAAACAAAAAACCAAGTTCCTAAGGAGAAGAAGGAAAAGAAGAAGAAAGAGAAGAAGAAGAAGGAGCCAAAAGCGACTGGGGGCAAACAAGTGGCGTCTGACAAAAATCCACACACAGCACTGACTAGGCCTAAATCGCCATGTGTCATATGCAAGGGAGACCACTTCCACAGATATTATCCCTGCATCCATCCCTCGGATACTAAGGGACTGGTCTCCCTGTTTGCACAATTCGGTGGCGCCAACCTCTGATAGCCATGTTGACAACTCACCGTCAACTAGTGAAAGTGAAGTCACAGGACAGAGAGAGAAAACTAGATTTCCCTGCAAACTGTGTGAAGGCAACCATGCCATCCACCGTTGTCCCTTCTTAGACGAGGCTAAAAGAGTTTTGGAAGATCGCTTAGTTTTACCAGTGCAACTTCCTCCTGGATATCAAAAACTCCTGCCAAGTCCTTCACCAGTTGAGAACCCGGCTGGCCCGCTCAGGTGGTCAGCCGAAGCACCTATCATTGAGGATGAACCGTCTGAATCCATACCTGACGAAAGTCAAAAGGTTGAGGCGGCAGTTGACCCGGTTTTGCCTTCAGAGGCTCTATCCTCGAATGATACCGTCACAGAGGAGAATAAATACGACACCGTCCAAATTCTCTTCATCAATACAGACTCCGACGAACAAGGGGGCAATTTTCCCATTCCTTTATCGCAGGAAGGAACTTCGTCAGAGTCATACCTGGCCGTCTATTCGGTCCCACCACCAAGCAACCTAGTTGTCTCGTTCGACTGGAACCAACTAGGCAGACCCCGTTTGATGGCAAGCATACCATTCAGGATTATCGTTCAAATATACAGAATGGTAATAGCTGGCACTATCATTGATGAGGGGGCATCTGTGAGTATCCTTTCCTCTATTTCTTGGAAAGCGCTTGGTTCGCCAACGCTTTTGCCTGAAATGAGAAATCTGACAGGCTTTGACAAAAGGAACCAGTCGAGCTTTAGGGATCCTCCCCAATGTGCCCATAACATTGAAAGGGAAGACTGTTCAAATGAACGTGATGGTCGTTCAAGGACCCTTGGATTATAACCTACTCCTTGGACGAGACTATATATATTGCATGGGAGCCATCGTCTCCTCACTCTTTAGACTAATGTGTTTTCCGCACGAAGGAAGAGTGGTCAAGCTCGTGGACCAGCTTTCATTTCCCAGATCATGCATCGCAAATAGTCATATACCATCCCTAAATGGTCTCTTCACGCAAGAAATGTCTCAACCCACGGTCCATCCTCCTGATGAGCGCGAGTAATCCGGGAGGATATGACTGAAACCTAGGGGGCATGCATCCTAGTCTGCTTTGGCAGGAAAACTTTAGGTGTAGGGTAGGTTTCTGCGGGAGAATATGACTAGTCCGTACCCCGTCCGTGATTGGAAGAGGGGTTGTTCTAGAATAAGATTCTTTTGTCAAAGTTATGTGAGTTGGCGGGCTTCGTCGCTCACCTTTGTTTATCTCGGTAGACATCGCCGAAGAAGTGTTTTATTCGTGGCCGCGAATGGAGCAATCTTTGGTAACCTGAAAGAGGTAGGCCTCTCTCGGTAAAACAATTGTTTTGCAGGACTAAAGTAGGGGTAACCTTGAAACTCTGTTTTATACCTGGGGGCATGCTAACCTTTTGGAGTGCAAGCAAGGGGCGACTATTTATTTTTAAAATTTTTAGGTCCTCCCTTTAAACCTGTAGGTCTAACCCTTTAAACTCGTAGGATTAGCCGTTTCCGAACTTGCATAACGAAAGGATGCGGGGCGTAGCTTTGTAAGATGAAGCTCCATAAAAAATAGAATCTTAATGAGACATTTTGATCATATGACTGGGTAATCGAGCAGTTTTAGCACACAGTTCATGCTCGTTAAAAAATAAACGCAAGATCCGAGAAGTTTTTAGCACATAGTTCATGCTCGTTAAAAAAATAAACATAAGATCGAGCAAGTGTTTTCCCGCGTTTAAGCTCGTTAAAAAATGAACTATTCTGGTAAATAACCACTGTGAATGTAACATTATCAGCCATTAAAGCCTTGGTCGTGTTTGCACCGTCACCTCCACTTTTCCATTGGCCGACCATTCACCTCCATATGTTTGTTTACCCATTTTGAGGAACAGCTGCGAAGAGTGATTTCACTAGCCATCCTCGTGACACTGTCGTGATTGGAAAATTCCAACCTGTACCTGGAATCAGCTGCTAACCTGTTTCATCACTCGTTCCTCAAAAGACGAGTCTTCTTTAAGCTCTTTTCATCTGACTCGTAAAATATGAAAAGATTGCCGAGTCCTTGGCCTTCCAGCTCGTTAAAGGGACAAGAAGTGCTATCCCTCCTCTAGATTTTAATCTTTTTGGACCTGAGGGATTATTGCACAAAAAGATCGAGCGCTTGTTTTATTCAGCTCGTTAAAACTATCGAAAACTCATCCCTTCTGTATTGTTTTATACTTTTTCGGACCTAAGGGATTAGATGACGAAAAAGGACTTTTGGAGTTAACTTTATGTACCTTTTCAGACTCTCTAAAAATGAAAAGGACCGAGTTATCTTTGTCATTAGACTCGTTAAAATCATTAATTAGCGACAAACTTGTCTTTAGACGAGAACGAGTTTCACTATCGCTAGGCTCGTTAAAACATAGCGATGGGCTTGCCCGAAGGGCAAGTTATAGAACAAGCATATGTTATCCTCCTCAAGCTTGACAAAAATAAAGAGGTACTGGTCAGCAATGACTGGGGAAAATTGGGAGAAACTCAAGAAAACTTTGATGGTAGCAAGTTGCTCTTGAACATGACAATTTTCCTCCATACCACAATCGGGTTGGGTTGTTTCATTCACCGGTCACATCACCATGGTCTCGCCATACCATCCATATTTGGGGTAATGCTACCGATCCATCACATCAGTGTCGCCATATGTTCAAGAGAAGTCGTTCAGAGAAGTCAACCGTGTCCCATCCACTACCGTACATTATCCTTCATCCTTTCATGACCGCCACCCTGAATCATATGTCACAGATCGTTTTCACCTCCATCAAAATCATTAGCTCCGTTCCGTGTCATTGATGTGGGATTCATTAAGGCCCTCCTTTGACGGATCGCTTCTTGTCGACATCAACTCATTATCCAAGAAATTGATCTAGGAACAACCCCTTCAGTACTTTGAAGCTTGCATGCCTCAATGGCAAGTTTCTCACTTCCGGCGACAGGTATACATCAATGACCTTCGACCGAAATATTTTGCGTGGTGTTCGATGCCAAGTCCTTTATTCACACCACGTGAATTGTACTGCAGTACCTTGAGGGTCATTATCATTATCGGTGATTCCTCTCGCGCTTGTTAACGGTTTACCTCATTGACCGGTAATCAAGCGATGTCTTTCCATGTTCGACTTCAGAACATTTCTCACATGGATCGACTTGTACTTAGAGTGAAGATCGAACGAGTTTGAAGACCCCGGATCTAGTTTCATCCATCCGGGCTGCGATATATATTCAGGAAAGATAAAGACATTGACATGTACATCATTGTAGCAGATAATCATCCTACCCAAAGGATGATAGTTTCATCGAAATTATCAGTCTACCATCAGACGATTGTCTGTTCTATGTACAGAAAAATGAATTTATAAAGTTGAGCATGGGAATGCCCGCCTCAGCTAGATCATGAAAACAGTATGAAAAATAATGTATTGTATTGTATTGTATTACAGGTCTCCTCCCAGCAATGAATGAACTTCGGATCCTCCTGATAAAGCATTTCACCCGATAAACGGCCTCATACTTTAGGGGGCAACTGTTATAGACATTTTTATGCCTTACAACTATAAGCATGAAATGTCCATAATCTAAGGGATCCAAAGTCCCTAAACATGTTGTTCCTACCCCTAGAGGAACAAGACTAACAAACCACAGCAATTCACAGAAGTTCTCCACCAGAAACTGCTCAAAAACAAGTCAATTCAGGATCAATTCAGTGGCTCCACTAGCTGTCTGCGCTGAAATGCAAAGTCAACACTGGCTACCTGCACTACAACGTAGGTAGAAGCACTACCAGGGTGCGCTGAGCGAGAGTTGACAAATGGAAAGTTCATTCCAAGAGGTGTCAAGACCCAGGAAGCTTCCAGAATCTTCCTCAATGACACTTGCCTCAGTGAATTCGACTAGTGATGAGTAAGAGGTTCCCAATCTCCAAGTGGAAGCAAGAACCTCCAAGTGGAATCAAGAACTGATAGAGGGAGAGGACACTAGTCAGATCTCAAGCTGACTCATCCTCTCTCCAAACATCTATATATGGATCTCTCCTCCATGAGATCGAGAAGGCTGGAATTTTGTTATTGCAAAGAATTGTTGTTTGTTTGAGATTGGAATCATTGGGTGCTTAATGCTTTGAAGGAAGGGGAAGATAGGAATTTCATTTGCTAGGAAGGAGATGCTGGATTGGAGCCCTCTGGGTTGTATCTCTTCCTGAACCTTGTTATTCATCAATAAAGCTATCTTGGTTTCTCCTATATATTGGTGTATCTTTGATGTATGATTGCATTAGTATGTTTATTTTATTTCTAATCCTGAACTAGTTATGAATATGAATCTATGTCTTTGTGTAGTGTTCTCTTCTTGTGATCTTGCAGAAACCTCTTGAAGCTGGGCAAGCGAGAAGGCAAGTAGCTGGGAACTCCCAAAGAGAAGAGAAACCGGATTGAGGGACAAATGGAAGACACCGGTTAGTCCATCCATCTCTCTTCATTCTTAATTCATAAAGGAAGAATACTAGAATAGTTGTTTCTGTTTGTTGCTAAGGCACTGTCACACCTTAGGTGGATAGGATCGTCCTGCATAGGCATTTTTCCCCACAACAGGAAGAGAATTGGAGGTAAGCTATAGGTTAGAAAGAGTAATAGAGGGATTTTATGGAAAAGAACTGAAACAGTCGAATGTGACAGTTTCCTTTGTAAATATTTTATAAATACCAAAACAGTGTGGATTGTATATATCAGTGTGACAATTGGGGTTCCTTCGCTTGAATAGTTGCATTTGTGCACTGGTAGTGAGAGTTTGTGATTATTTATTTCCTAATTGATATCTTACTACATCTCTGTAATTTTTATGCATGAATGGTCAAATTTCAGAGGTTTTAGATTCCCTATGAAATGATTGAACCTATGTTCCTTATGTTTCAAAATCACACGATTCTGTGTTCGTTATATTTTGATTATGTAATAATCCTTTTGGTGATAGAGGTTTATGCAGGTAACTACCCTTGGCTTGGTGGTTGGATGTTCTGTAAACTCATGTTTGGTTATTGATTAGCTGCAAATGAATAATCGTGATAGTCTAAAATCTTGCAGATTGAAGGCAATTGACAGAAATTGTGCGAATTCGGAGGAGTATTGTGGCAGCATAGTGCAGACTAGAGTCAAGGTAAAAGTGGCAGATGAGAAAGAAATTTGGCAAACTACTAAGATTGATGGAAATCGAGGGGGAGCGGTGATCATCTGATCAGAGGAGATCGACGCATATTGCGTTAGAACATGTAAGTATGCTAACATTTTAAACAAACACGATGTGGTTATTAAAAAGAGTTTAAGGGTCAGAGTGATCAGACTGTCTGTTTAATGGGTAATTGGATGCATGTCGCTTCCGAAAGTGCATGCAGGTTAATGTTAGAAACAGACGCGATAAGGTTTTATACAATGAGATTAAAACCTCATTGAGTTTTGGTCATCAAGAACGTTCATTGGTTGATTGATTGGATGATAATCGCGCATGAACATGTGCGTGGGTTAACGGACCTGTTGTGACCCGATATGTTATCAAAGAGGATTAAATTTTATTTGAATTCCGGTCATACAAGTCAGACAACCATTTCATTCCAGCTGTGTTTAGGCATATTACACAGAGAGGAGTCACACGATTGTGTGAGCTACGATATTGTGAAGGATTTTTGTGAAGGAAACCATGGGCCACCGCAACGAAAGCATCTCATGATAAAAATTAACCATAAAGTGGGCCCATAACCCACCGGCCGAGGATCAGGTTGTGAAAGATGCAGCGTTGCTGCGTCATTGTACATGGTCAACCATGATCAACGATGGTCAATTGTGGTCAACCATGATTAACCATGGTCTAACATAACCAACCAATATCAACCATGGTCAACCAAGGTCAACCAAGATGTTGATGGTTAGAATGGTGGAACATGGTTAACCAATGTCAACCATGATCAACTATGATTAACCATGGTCAACCATGATTGACCAAGACCAACTATTGCCAGCCATGGTCAAACATAATCAACCATGATAAACCTTAACGGTTAATCAACATCTCTATGGCTAGAATAGTTAAACATGGTCAACTAAAGTCTCTCTAGTTGAACATGGTCAATCAAGGTCTCTATGGTCAACCATGGTCAACCATGTTCCACCATGGTCCAACATGATCTACCATGATCAACCATGATCAACCATTGTTAGCCATGCTTAACCATGTTCAAATATGGTTGAATATGGTCAACCATGGTTAACCATTATCAACCATGGTCAACAATTTTTAATGAGAATACACCAACATCAATCATTGTCAACCATGGTCAACCATTGTCAACTATGGTTGCATATAGTCAACTATGGTTGAATGTGATCAATTCTGATCAACCATGGTTGAATATCATTAACCATGATCAACCATGGTCAACCATCAAGGTCTCTACAGTTGAATATGGTCAACTATGATCAACCATGGTCATGTTTGGTGAACCATAGTCAAACTAGAACATCCATGCTATGCTAACTCTTGATGGCCAACAATGGTCGACCATGGTTAAAATGTTTGAACATGGTCAACCAAGGTCTCTAGGTTGATTATGGTCAACCATAATGATCAATCAAGCTCTCTATGGTTGAATATGGTCAATAATGGGCACCCTCTTGTTTCAGGGAAAACTAGTGTCGATTCGAACTGCTAGTCCCACTAAGATGGGTAGCTACCTTAGAAACAAACAATCAAAGCAATTCGAGATTTCCTTTAAGTGTAATAGATAAGAGGGAAGAAAAGAGGACCAACCTGGATCTTCCGCTTGGATCCTTGCTTGATTTCTCTTTCCCTTGATAGAATTTGCCACTTCTCTCCTACTTGTCCTACTTCAAAGAGTACCTATAGAGTCAAAGTAACAGAAAACCATCAAAGCATCTCTATTTAAAACATCATAAACAATGCAGAATCAAAAACACATTGACCATGCAATTGCATTCATAAACAATAAGATTAAAAAATACACGATTATATGGAGGAAAACTCAAAGAACTTTATTAATAGTAGAAGAGAGAATTACAACCCAATTGTCTAATCCAACATCATCCTCCCAGCATAGAAGCCCTCTTCACCTCATGAAAAGAAAGATCACCCAACAATACAATGCCTTTTCTCACGGATAAACCAACAACACTTCCTTACAAATTACAAAATTCCAGCTTCTAGATCTCTCAGATGAGGGATCCGTTTATAGATGTCTTGCAAGGATGTGAGTCAGCTCTAGATTTTTTATTAGTGTCATTCCGCTGATAGTTCTTGGTTCCACTTGGAGATTTCATTGATCTCTTACTCATCCCTGGGAGAATTCAAAGAGGCAAGTGTCACAGGAGAAGTTTCTGGAAGATTCCATAATCATCCACTTAGCAAATTGTCTCTGCCATTTGTCTATTCTCACTCATTGCACCCTACAGAAGGCCATTTCAGTGTGCATCACACCTTAACCATGGAGCAGTCAGTGTGGTCCAGTTTTGGCCAATTCTGAGTAGTTTTTTAGGTGGAATTTCTGGGAAATTATGTAATCAGTTGACCATGATCCTTTAGGGTATGAAACAACACTTTTAGGGACTAAAGAGCCCTTGGTTTATGGACATATGAGTTTGGGGTTGCAGTTCCCAAATATGTCTATAACAGTTTCCCCCTAAAGCATGAGGTCGTAAATCTTTTGATGTCGGGTGAAATGCTTTATCATGAGGATCCGAGGTATTCGAACTGGAAGGTGACCTGTATAAGATACAATACAATACATCATCATCATATTACTTTCATGATCTAGCTCAGGCAGGCATTCCCATGCTCAACTTCATAAATTCATTTTCATGTACATAGGACAGAGTGATTCTTCATATGAAGAGTCATCTTCTTTTGCTTAGATGACTATCTGTGTAGATTCTATGCACATTTGATGTCTTTATGTTCCTGAATACATCGAAGCCCGGATGGATGAAACTGTATCCGGGGTCTTCAAACTTGTTCAATCTTCGCCTGGTATACAAGTCAATCCATGTGAAAAGATGCTCTGAAGTGGAACATGGAAAGACATCACCTAATTACTAGCCAATAATGTAAGCTATTAACAGGCGCGAGAGGAGTCACCGATAATGATAATGACCCTCAAGGTACTACAGTACAATTCACGTGGTGTGAATATATGAGCCAATGTCGAACACCACGCAAAATCTTTCGGTCGAAGGCCATTGATGTAAACCTGTTGCCGGAAGTGAGAAACTTGCCATTGATGCATGCAAGCTTCAAAGTACTGAAAGGGTTGTTTCTAAGTCGACTTCCTGGATAATGAGATGATGTCGACAAGAAGTGACCTGTCGTAGGAGGGCCTTGATGTATCCCACATCTACGACATGAAATAGAGCAAATGATTTTTTGGAGGTGAAAACGATCTGATGATATAAGGTTTAGGAATGGCGGTCATGAAAAATGAAGGGTGAAGGTATTGCAATGGATGAGGCATTTGCTGGATGGTAAATTCTCTAAATAACTTCTCTTGAACATGTCGGAGACACTGATGTGGATTGGTAGCATTAACCCCATAGATGGTATGGAAGACCAATGGTGATATGATGAACGGAATAATCCAACCTGACTCAATCATGGTAATGGAGTGAAAGTGTCATGTTCAAGAGCGACCTACTACCAATAAAATTCTTCAAGTTTTCTTCCCTTTTTCCTCAGTCATTGCTGACCAGTACCTCTTTATTTTTGTCGAGCTTGAGGAGGATAACATATTCTTGGTCTATAATTTTCCCTTCAGGCAAACCTGTCACTATATTTTTAGCGAGCCTAGCGTCAGTGAGACTCGTTCTTGTCTGGGTGGACAAGTTTGTTGCTATTGTTTTAACAAGTTTAACAACAAAGATAACTCAGTCCTTTTCTTGTTTAGAGATTCTGAAAAGGGACAAAAAGTAAACTCCAATAGTCCTTTTTCGTAGCATGATCCCTTAAGTCTGAAAAAGTATAAAATAATATGAAAGGGATGACTTTTCGATTTCTTTAACGAGCCGAAAAAAGACAAGCGCTCGATCTTTTTGTTTGATAATCCCTTAGGTCCAAAAAGATTAAAATGTACAGGAGGGATGGCATTTCCTTTTACTTTAACGAGCTAGAAAGGCCAATGGCTCGGTAATATTTTTATTTTTAACGAGTCTAAAAATATTTTAAAAGCAACTTGTTTTTTAGGAACGAGTGGTGTTTTCAGGTAGCAACTGGTTCCAAGCAAGTTTGGAACTTCTCAAAACATGGTAGTGTGAAGAGGGTGGAAATTTGAATCACTCATCGCAGCTGTTACTCAAAAGGGTAAAAAATCAAGTGGAAGTGTATGATCGGCCAAATGAATGGAGGTGATGGTAGGAAAATAACCAAGATTTGAAAAGGTTGATAGTAGGGCAATCATGAACGTTATTTACCAAAGGTGGATTCATTTTTTAATGAGCTTGAATTGGAAGAAACTATGCTTAGTGGTAGGTTTATTTTTTAATGAGCTTGAACCTTGCGGGAACATTGCTCTTACCAGTCGTTTGAAGATGTCTCTTATTGGTAGGTTTATTTTTTAATGAGCTTGAACTCTACTATAACATGTTCTCATTGCCTTTTTATGTAGGCTAGAAACAACCAAGCTACAAAGCTAGAAAAACTAAAAGGCTAAAGGGTTGAGAATGCTAAAAAGCTAAAAAAACCAAATTGGTCATTTTTACTTACATAGAAAGGTTTGCATGCCCCTAGGTCTTTTAGAAAAGGAGAGTTTCCAGGTTACCATATGGAAGTTCCTGCAGTTAGGTAGGATTGTTTATGTCAGTAGACAAAAATCTCTTCCTTGGATTTGTCCATCGAAATAGACGAAGGTGAATGGTGAGATTCCAATCACATAACATACAAGGAAATACCTGTTTCAGATTGATCACATATCCAACAAGGAAATGATTTTTCAATCCAATCATATAACATTTCAAGGAAATATCTGTTTCAGACTGATCACATAACCTACAAGGGAATGTTTTTTAAGTCCAATCATATAACCTTCAAGAAAATCTCTCTTTTCCTCTAGGTTCACCTGCCAAAGCAAACCAGGGTGCATGCCCCTTAAACTTCGTTACATTCACCAAACTACTCGCGATAATTAGGTGGATGAAATGAAGGTTGAAGAAACATTGTTGATGCGAAGAGACCATTTAGGGATGATGGTTGATTCATATTTGTGTTTGAACCAAGAAATGAAAGCTGGTCAACAAGTTGCACCAGTTGGCCTTCATGTGGAAAACACATCACTTGAAAGAGTGTGGAAACAATAATTTCCATGCTATATATATAGTCACGTCCAAGGAGTAGATTGTAATCTAGTGGCCCTTGGACTACCATAACGTTCAAGTGAACGGTTTTCCTTTTGAAAGTTATCGGCAACTTTGGAAGGATCCCTAACGGTCGACTAGTTCCTTTGTTGAAGCCTGACAAATTTTGTGTTTCAGGAAGAAGCGATGGTTGTTATAGACATTTTTGGGCACTGCAACCCTGATCATAAATGTCCATAAACCAAGGGCTCTTAAGTCCCTAAAACTGTTGTTCCGACCTGTAAAAGAACAAGGTCAACTGATTACATCTTCTCCCAGAAGTTCTCCATGAAAAACTACTCAGAACTGGTCAAAACTGGACCATCTCACCTGCTCCATGGTCAAAGTGCTGCATCCCACCTAAATACACAGCAGAGGTGTGATGCATCTTGAAAAGCCCTGCTATGGGGTGCGATGGGTGAGAGTGGACAAATGGCAGGGTTAATCTGCAAGGTGGAGGATCATGGAATCTTCCAGAAACTTCTCCTGTGACACTTGCCTCTCTACATTCCCCCAGGGATGAGTAAGAGATCATCAATCCCCAAGTGGAATCAAGAAATATCAGACAGAGGAAACTAATCAAATCTCAAAAGCTGACTCACCCCCCTTACAAACATCTATATATGGATCCCTCATCCCAGAGATCCGGAGGCTGGAATTTTGTATCTTGTAAGGAAGTGTTGCTGGTTTCTTGGTGCAACATCATAGTGTTGGGTGATCTAAGCTTTTCATGAGGTGAAGAAGGGCTTTCTTGCTGAGAGGATGATGCTGGGTCAGAACAATTGGTTGTAATCCTCTTTGCTATTCTTGATTATTAATAAAGCTATTCAAGTTTTCCTCCACATTCTTGTATGATTGATTATATATGCATTTGTGTGGTCAATATATATCTGGTCCTATATTGCTTATGATAATAGATCTATGTCCTTGGATAGTGTTATGCTGCTTTGATTCTACAGGTGCTCTTTGAAGCCGGGTAGACGAGGAAGCGAGTGGCAAAGATCTATCAGAAGGGAGAGGAATCAAGTAAGGAACCAAGCACAAGACAGAGGTTGGTCTCCTTTATTCCCCTGTTATCTATTTCTCATAAAGGAAAATGAAAGTAGTTTTAGTTTGTTTGTTTCTAAGGTAGCTACCAGCCTTAGTGGGACTAGCAGCTCTACATAGACACTAGATTTCCCGATAACAAAATGGCGACTCCATTGGGGAGCAAATAGATTGTATGTTGGTCTATATTTGTTTACTTAATAAACTTACAGACGGAGCCTGAAGTCAAGCCAGCTAGCCTTCGAACCGCATTTGCTATGCAAGTGCAAAGTAGATCAATGCTGCTTTAGTCTATCTACGGGTTTTTTTTATGAACTGAACAATCAATTTACAAGCTCTCTAATTGCCCTTGTGGTCGCTCTAGTAACCTCCTTAGATCTACCCCCGTGATTGATTTACTGATTACCACTTGCTCGACCTAAATCCTTGAACTGAGCTGCAAACTGTGACCCGGAACCGAGTTGAATTCTCATCCCTGGACCATCGCACTGTCTCTTCTTTGGATTCTGGATGCATTGCACTTCCCGAGTGTAGTAGGTGCACTGCATCTCACTTTACCTATGTTACAGGTGCGCTAATCAGATTAGACCTCTCCCGCTCCTATATTTTGGTTTCTGTGTTCACTCTTTTCAGCTCTATCCAGGAGTTTTGCTGTCTGTAGTCAGTATACCTCTGTTGAAACTCCTTTCCTTGCCATTATTTCGCCTCCATTGTGCAAAGAACTGTAAATGTTTTATGTATTTTGAGCCATTTTCAGTTCTCTTTACAAAGAAGTAGCGTAATTGAACTGTCGTTTCTTGATTTGAAAGTGTCACAAGTGTCGTTTTCAGTCATAGAAGAGAATCTGATTGTTCTTGATAGTCGATTACACTGTTACTCTTGTATTTTATTTGAATTAGTAGTTTTTCAAGTGTCGAAAGCAAGTTTTCAATTCCAAATCGCAAAGTGTCGTCATTGTCTTCATTTTGCCTTGAAAAGAAACTTGTTAGTAGTGTCACTTTGAAAAATAATTCAGATTTGCGCTTGGCTTTCTTTTTATCATTCACACATTAAGAAGGCTGAAAACAAATACATGCATGTGCATTTGCATTTAGACTATTTGTTGGTTTTATTTAGGACAGTGCATATAGTGTGTGCTCTCTGCTCTATGTTGAAAGAATATCATCTCTCTTTCCTTAGTAGCTAGGATTTTCATTGCAAAAAGAAGATTAAACGATTGTTTATCATCTTAGATTGCATTTTAGGATTTGTACATCTACATCACGCGGTGAACCTGAAAGGCAAATTTCTTAAGCAAGATCAACTGTAAAATAAATTTAATGAATCTAAAAACGCTTTGGAACCTAACGCACAACATTTAAAAGTCTAGGCTAGAGACATATTCTGGCGTCGTAAAGCCTGGTAACTGTTGTTTTCATTGATGGTTGGGTGATTCCTCCACTTTGAGACGATAAGTTCTAGTACGGACTTGTGCTCCCATGTACCGTCGAGTATATATTAGGAGGCCACAATAGGCTTTATCCTTTATCCATAGGAAGCCATGTCTGCCGCCCTATCAATCACAATGCACTGAACACAACATTCGGGAAGATTGACTGCCGTACTGTAAAAAGTATTCTGCAGTTTTGTGATTGGTTTGGTAATCCCTCTGTCTAGATTTCCAGAGCAGTCTCTTTCGTTCCTTTTTAGACTCCTTAAAGGAAAAGGTCCATCTGAGTACTTGTCACTTCAGGCTCATTAAAAATCGAAGGCGACTAGAGTCATCTTTTGTTTTTTCTCGACTCTTAAAAATTGAAAAATCAAGTTGTGTCAAAGCGTCTAAAATTTATTTTAATCGGAATAAATATCACCTTTCCTACGTTGGTCTTAGGTTGAGAAAAATGGAGTTCCCCTTGGGGGAAATCCTAGTCCTTTCTCCTCTTGGGGAGATGTTGGCGCACCCCATATGGCCACATTGTCGCTTCTAGGATTGAAAATCGGCTTGCTCGTATGGCTCTTCTCAACTTCTGTCATTCAGAACACCGTGATTCCTGAACAATCAAGTCAGCAACTAAACAATACTAGAGTTACCCCCCAACCCTCTACTTTGTCTAATTCTTTCTCTCCTCCTTCCTCTTCGCTTGATGAAGCTGGTAAAGCCAAAAATCAAGTAACTGAGAAGAAGAAGGAGAAGAAGAAGAAGGAGCCAAAGGCAAAAAGGGGAGACCAGGCATTGTCTAGCGAAAATCCACACATTGCACCATCCAGGCCTAAATCTCCATGTGTCATTTGCAAAAGAGACCACTATCATCAAGATTGTCCTTGCATCCCTCGGATCTTAAGGGACTGGTCTCCTCGTTTGCACAATCTGGTGTCATCAACCTCTGATGATCATGTTGAAAGTACACTGTCAACTAGTGAAAGTGAAGCCCCTGGACAAAAAGGAAAATGTCAATTTCCTTGTAAACTGTGTGAAGGCGATCACGCCGTCCACCGTTGTCCCTTCTTAGACGAGGCTAAAAGAGTTTTGGACGATCGTCCGATTTCACCGTTACGGCTTCCTCCTAGATATAAGAAGCTCTTGCCGAGTCCGTCACTAGTTGAAAATCCAACTGACACGCCCTTGTGGTCGGCCGAAGCATCTATCATTGAAGATAAACCATCTAAATCCACACCGGGCGAAATTCAAAAGGTCGAGGCGACAGTTGATCCAGTCTTGCCTTCAGAGGATCCATCTTCAGATGATACAGTCACCGAAGAGAACAAGAACGACACCGTTCAAATTATCTTCGTAAGCACAGACTCCGATGAACATGGGGGCAGTCTACCCGTTCCTTTACCGCAGGAAGGAAGTTCGTCAAAGTCATATCCGACCGTCTATTCGGTCCCACCTCCAAGCAACCTGGTTGTTTCCTTCGATTGGAATCTACTAGGCAGACCCCGTTTACCAACTAGTGTACCATTTCGAATCATTGCTCAAATATATAGAATGGTCATGGCCGGTACCATCATAGATGAAGGGGCTTCTGTGAGTATCCTTTCCTCAACTGCTTGGAAAGTGCTTGGTTCGCCATCGCTTTTGCCTGAGATGAGAAATCTAACAGGCTTTGACAAAGGAACCAGTCGACCGTTAGGGATCCTTCCCAATGTGCTGATAACATTAAGAAGGAAAACCGTTCACATGAACGTAATGGTAGTCCAAGGACCCCTGGATTATAATCTACTCCTTGGATGTGACTATATTTATTGCATGGGAGCCATTGTCTCCTCACTCTTTAGAGTAATGTGTTTTCCGCATGAAGGAAGAGTGGTCAAGCTCATAGACCAGCTTTCATTCCCCGGTTCACACATAGCAAATAGTCATATACCATCCCTGAATGGTCCTTTCACGCAAGGAATGTCTCATCAATCCCCAGTCTGTCCTCCTGATGAGCGCGAGTGATTCGGAGGATATGAATAAAACCCAGGGGGCATGCACCCTGGCCTGTTTCGACAGGAAAACCTTGGGTATAGGGTAGGTTTCCGCGAAGGATATATGACTGGTTGACACACCTGTCCATTTAGGAAAATGGGGTTAGACCGGAATAAGATAACTCTGTTAAAGGTAGGCCTTTCCCGATAAAACAAATGTTTTGTCTGCAAATTGAGGGGTAACCTGGAAATTATACTTCACTATACCTGGGGGCATGCAAACCTTTCGGCATGCAAGCGAAGAGCGACCATTTATTTTTTTAAATTCGTAGGTCCTCTAACCCTTTAAACTCGTAGGATTGGTCGTTTCCTAACTTGCATAAAGAAAGGATGTGGGGAAAAGCTTTGAAAAGATGTCGTTTTTAAAAGAGATATCCTTATTATATGAATGGATCGAGCAGTTTTAACGTGGAATTCAAGCTCGTTAAAAAATAAACATAAGCAATGAGCAAATGTTCCCCCAAAGTTTAAGCTCATTAAAAAATGAACCATTTTTCGGTAAATAACCTTCGTGAATGTATTATCATCAGCCTTTGAAGCCTTGGTCGTGTTCTCATCATCACCTCCACTTTGTATTGGCCGATCATTCACCTCCATTTGATTGTTTACCCTTTTGAGGAACAACTGCGAAGAGTGATCCTGTTAGCCATCCTTGTGACACTGCCGTGATTGGAAAATTCCAAACCTTACCTAGAATCAGCTGCTACCCAATTTTATCAATCGTTACTCAAAAAACGAGTCTTCTTTAAGCTCTTTTCAACTGACTCGTAAAATATGAAAAGATTGCTGAGCAATTGGCCTCTCCATCTCGTTAAAGGGACCGGAAGTGTTATCCCTCCTTTAGATTTTAATCTTTTTGGACTTGAGGGACCATTACAAAAAAAGATCGAGTGCTTGTTTTGTTTGGCTCGTTAAAAGTACCGAAAATTCATCCCTTTTGTATTGTTTTATACTTTTTCGGACTCAAGGGATTATATGACGAAAAAGGATTATTGGAGTTTTCTTTACATCCCTTTTTGAGACTCTCTAAAATTGAAAAGGACCGAGTTATCCTTGTCATTAAACTCGTTAAAACCAAATAGTGACAAACTTGTCCATACAGACAAGAACAATTTTCACTATCGCTAGGCTCGTTAAAACATAGCGATGGGTTTGCCCGAAGGGAAAATTATAGAACAAGCATATGTTATCCTCCTCAAGCTTGACAAAAATAAAGAGGTACTGGTCAGCAATGACTGGGGAAAAATTGGGAAGAAAACTTGAAGAAACTTTATTGGTAGCAAGTCGCTCTTGAACATGACACTTTCACTCCACATCCGAGTCGGGTTGGGTTGTTCGATTCACTGGTCATATCACCATGGGTCCATCACATCATCCACATTTGGGGTTAATGCTACCAATCCATCATGTCAGTGTCACCGATATGTTCAAGAGAAGTCGCTCAGAGAATTCACCTGTGTCTCATCCACTGCAATACATTTACGCTCCATTCTTTCATGACCACCACCCTGAACCTTATATCACCAGATCGTTTTCACCTCCATTAAAATCATTTGCTCCATTCCGTGTCATTGATGTGGGATTCACTAAGGCCCTCCTATAATGGATCGCTTCTTGTAAACATCAACTCATTATCCAAGAGGTCAATCTAGGAACAACCCTTTCAGTACTTTGAAGCTTGTATGCCTCAATGGCAAGTTTCTCACTTCCGGCGACAGGTTTACATCAATGGCCTTCGATCGAAAGATTTTGTGTGGTTTTCGACGCAAAGTCCCTTATTCACACCACGTGAATTGTACTGTAGTACCTTGAGGGTCATCATCATTATCGGTGATTCCTCTCGCGCCTGTTAACAACTTACATCATTGGCTGGTAATCAAGCAATGTCTTTCCATGTTTGACTCCAGAACATCTCTCACATGGATCGACTTGTACTTTGAGTGAAGATCGAACGAGATTGAAGACCCCGGATCTAGTTTCATCCATCCGGGCTGTGATATACATTCAGGAAAATAAAGACATCAAATGTACATCATTACTGCACAGATAATCATCCAACCTAAGAGATGATGGCTCTACCAGAATCATCAGTCTACACTCAGACGATTGTCTGTCTTATGTACATGAAAATGAATTTATAAAGCTGAGCATGGGAATGCCCACCTCAGCTAGATCATGAAAATATTATGAAGATAATGTATTGTATTGTATCTTATTACAGGTCGCCTTCCATCTTGAAAAAACTTCAGATCCTCATGATAAAGCATTTCACCAGACATCAACAGATTAACGACCTCATGCTTTAGGGGGCAACAGTTATAGACGTTTTTAGGCACTGCAACCCCGATTATAAATGTCCATAAACCAAGGGCTCTTAAGTCCCTAAAAGTGTTGTTCCAACCTCTAAAAGGACAAGGTCAACTGATTACATCTTCTCCCAGAAGTTCTCCATGAAAAACTACTCAGAACTGGTCAAAACTGGACCATCTCACCTGCTCCATGGTCAAAGTGCGCTGCATCCCACCTAAATACACACGGGAGGTGCGATGAATCTTGAAAAGCCCTTCTGTGGGGTGCGATGGGTGAGAGTGGACAAATGGCAGGGTCAATCTGCAAGGTGGAGGATCATGGAATCTTCCAGAAACTTCTCCTGTGACACTTGCCTCTCTGCATTCGCCCAGGGATGAGTAAGAGATCATCAATCTCCAAGTGGAATCAAGAACTATCAGAGAGAGGACACTAATCAAATCTCAAAATCTGACTCACCCCCCTTGCAAACATCTATATATGGATCCCTCATCCGAGAGATCCGGAGGATGGACTTTTGTATCTTGTAAGGAAGTGCTGCTGGTTTCTTGGTGCAACATCATAGTGTTGGGTGATCTAAGCTTTTCATGAGGTGAAGAAGGGCTTTCTTGCTGAGAGGATGATGCTAGGTCAGAACAATTGGATGTAATCCTCTTTTCTATTCTTGATTATTAATAAAGCTATTCAAGTTTTCCTCCACATTCTTGTATGATTGATGATATATGCATTTGTGTGGTCAATATATATCTGGTCCTATATTGCTTATGATAATAGATCTATGTTCTTGGGTAGTGTTATGCTGCTTTGATTCTACAGGTTCTCTTTGAAGCTGGGTAGACGAGGAAGCGAGTGGCAAAGATCTATCAGAAGGGAGAGGAATCAAGCAAGGAACCAAGCACAAGATAGAGGTTCGTCTCCTTTATTCCCCTCTTATCTATTTCTCATAAAGGAGAACGAAAGTAGTTTTAGTTTGTTTGTTTCTAAGGTAGTTGTTAGCGCTTGAAATTTCACCTCAGGCTGAGAAAGGTAAACTCCAAGGCAACATCAAACCACTTAGCCTCGTAGCTAGCCCTACGGGGCAGGAGAGGGCTCTCTCCGGTATATATCAGTAAATATCTTCAATGGGAAAGATGACCAATAGGGAAACACTGATTTTAGGCTATTAAACTGATCAAGAGGTTTAATTTGGGATTTTTAAAGTTTTGGTGGAAAATTTGGGAATGGCAATTTCGGGTGCGGGGATTGGACACAATTTTCGCAGGGAGTTCTTTGGGGCAAGGTAGGAAATAGTATTGATGCCTTTGATAGAGATGGATGGATGAGAATGACTGGTGAGGAGTTAAGGAGAGCAAGCAATAACCTTGAATTCCCCTTAAATAGTTGAAAACATTGATATTAAGCAAACTTAAAAGCAGAGCATGACAGTCATGAATTCTACTTTAACACTTCATTTGCCTAATTTGCAGAAGGAAAAGTAAGGAAATGATTCACATAACACACTTACAAGTACAAAAAGAAACACACCATCAATACATGTGACCACAAGAATCCCAAAAAAGACTGCAAAACCCTGGTCTTCCTTTGCCAAAAATTGCAGAGATACAGTGAATAATACAATAAGAGCTTCTCCCTCAAGAGTCCAACCATGAAAATGAGCAAGAGAGTACATAATATAGATCATCTAACATCTTTCCCTGCCTCTAGGGGTCGAGCTCACTATCCTAGGAGCTGTTTCAACCAATTCTAAACTAAGCACTGAAAACTAGGCAGTCAAAACAACTTGCCTCTATAAGCTAGGAAACCAGTTCATTCATTTAATTTTCACCTATCTCATGAATGAATCTTCTAGAAGAGATACGTAAGTGTAAAAGTGTGATAAAATTACATCATTTACAACAAGGAGGATAAAAATCAACTCCAAAAAGTAAAAAATAGTCAAAACTGCGTTTTGCTGAGCTGTAGGCTGAAATCCTGAGCAATTTGCCTGATGGGTCGTGTGCCATTCCTGAACGGGTCGCGCGCCTTTGAGAGCACTTTTGGGGCACTTCCAAGTGTCCAAATGGGGCAAGAGTAGGCTTGTTGGAAAGGTCTGGATGTCTACTTTCCAACCCAAGTGGAATTTCTGAATTTGGTGGTCATTTACCGCTCCACAATTGCAATCTCCCAAGACTGCTTTCTGTGTGTCAAAAATGTGGCAGAAATTCATTTTTTGCTTGTTTTTTGACTTTCTGGAGGCCCAAAACTTCATAAAATCTCTTGGAAATCGGTGAGCATGTGTAAATTTTCATGAAAAATCCAGAAATGCTGATTTTTCCTGGAACGGAGTAGCCAAATGAAAGGGTCGCTCGGGGGGTGAGACCCGTTGAGGGGACAAAACCTGTTTTTTGCCAAAAAAAAACTCAAAAATGATCCAAAATACTCAAAATTTTTTGAAATTTGTGCTGGAGTTGAGTTATCTAGTATCATGCTCCTTCAAAGAAGCCTCAGCCAAGATGTGGAGGGGGTCGGGCCTTTTCCTTCGTTTTTGTGCTTTGGCCAACTTCCTTTGGAGCACTTTCATTTTCGCCTTGCATACGTGCATTCGTGCCCAATAGTGATTTTTCATGTTCCTGAGCAAGTCCTTATCTTGGTTGGCCTTGGCCAGCAACCGCTCCCAATGAGCATTGACCCGGAGAAGCATAGCCTCTCGAGAGATAAAATCCTCCCATGGGATACCCTGCTATTTTGACTGTTTGAGATGCTGTTTCAAGGGGACAAGAAGCACAAGGGAAATGTTAGGGAAGGGATACTTTAAAGGGAAATTGGGAATAATAATGAAACAGGGAGTTTTAGGGGAAAAATCATTGCATATACATCATTATACAATTTTACCTACAAGGATGTTATGGGAGGTAGGGTTAGGGTTTTAAGTTTTTGATTTCTTAGGGAGAGGGGTAGGGTTTAAGGCTCTTAGCAAATTTGGAAGGGAAATTTAAATAAAATGATAAGGAATATGTAATGGGAGGTGGACAATAGGAAAGAAAAGGGATACCTCAAAACAACATAATAAACCCTAGCAATTTTGACAACTTCAAGCCCAAAAGCACAATGGAGACTTTTACTTGCAAATGAAGACCTTTAAAAATACAATCATGATCTTCTTGAACTGTAGCAAGCAATAATTTTTCATGATTGAGGGCCTACCTTGCAAAATTTAGTAACTTGTGGTTCCTTGGTAGCTTGCTGGCGGTTTTGCAGAGAGAGCGTTGATGGGTCGCGCGCCTCACCCAACGAGTCGCGCACCTCTGACGGGTCGCGCGCGTTGTGAATTAACACTGGCGGAGGGTGCCTGATGAGTCGCGCGCCTCTGATGGGTCGCGCGCCTGGTTTGACGGGTCGCGCGCCTTCCTAACTCACAAACTTCACTCAAACTCTCTTGCAATCAGTTTCTCTATCACTTGGATGCATAATGAGGCTTGATAGAGGGAGATTAGGGCTTTTATAGCCTTGTTTGAATTAATTTCATATCACAACCCACTTTATAATGTTTTTCCATGACACTTTATAAACTTGACTTTTTGGTTTCCTTTTGTCCTGAAACTGATTGATTTGATGCTTTTCTTTGATAATTTTTGCAGGGATAGGCTCTGAGGTATCTTGGCAAGGGAGCCAGGGTTATATGCTGTCCTTTGAATCATTTTGAATTTTTTACAATTTTCACAAAATTTTTGAGAAATGACTTTGGCTTTAAAAACAGGGTTTTTAAATCCAAGGTGAAAATTAACTGTACAAGATAGAATCTTTTGAAAAAACACTTTAAAAATCATCCCTCTGGCTTGCTAGGTACTTATTGACCTTCAGAGACATGAGCTTGAAGACAAACTTGGCCAAAAACCCTAGACCTAAAAATTTGACCTCAAGACAAGACAAGTAACCTTGAAAAAGTTTAATGACTGAAACAACTTGATCCAGCAGTGCCAAGAGGGGAATAAAGACACCAGCTCCTCCATCAGGGTTATGGCATGCCTAATGGAATGCAATAAGATGACACTGATGAGACACCTACTTATGCAAATGCAAAGAGCTTTGATCGCTGATGGAGGGCTACTAGACCGACTCTAACAGTAGCTACTAGCGTTAGTGGGACTAGCAGCTCTGCATAGACACTAGAATTCCTGATAACATTGGTGAACCAAGCGCTTTCCAAGTAGTTGAGGAAAGGATACTCACTAAAGCCCCTTCATCTATGAGAGTGCCAGACACGATCATTTTGTAAACTTGTACTATGATCCGGAATGGTATGCTAGATGGAAGGCGGGGTCTTGCTAGTTGATTCCAGTCAAAGAAAACAACTAGACTGCTCAGAGGAGGTACTAGATAAATGGCCGGATAAACCTCGTGAACTGGGGGGTTTTCCTCCTGTTGTAAAGGAACGGGTAGATTGCCCCCAAGTTCACCAGACTCTGTATTGACAAAAAGAATTTGAACAGTGTTGTTCTCATTCTCTTTGGAAATTGTATCATCCAAAGGTGGTCCTTCTGAAGGCAAGACTGGGTCGACTGCCATCTTGACCTGTTGACTTTGGTCCGGTATGGACTCAGAAGGTTCACTTTCAACGATAGGCATTTTGACCGACAACTGAGTTATGTCAGTCGGATTTTCAACTAGTAATGGACTCGGTAAGAGTTTCTTGTACCCAGGCAGAAATCCCTGCGGTGAAGTAGGACGATTATGCAAGATTCTCTTGGCCTCATCTAGAAAAGGACAACGGGGAAGGTGATGGTCTCCCTCACATAGTAGACATGGAGGTTTGACCTTTCTTTCTTATCCAGGACTTTCATTTTCACTAGTTGATGGTGTGCTATCAATCTGATTGCCAGAGGTTGATGACACCGGATGGTGCGAACGGGGAGACCACTCTCTCAAGATTTGCAGAATGCAAGGACAATCTCGATGAAAATGGTTTGCTTTGCCAATTAGACAAGGATATCTAGGAGATTTAATGTGTGGATTTTCACTAGATGATTCATTGTTGCCCCCTTGCTTAACTGGCTTCTTCTTCTTTTTCTCCTTCCCTTTCTTCTTCTTCTCAGCTACTTGGTTTTTAGTGTCATTAGTTTCACCAAGCGAAGTATAAGGTGAAGGGATAACTTCAGTATCATCTAGTTGATGATTTGATTGCTGAGGAATTACGGTGTTTTGAACGACAAAGGTCGAGAATAGCCATACTAGTAGGCCGATTGTGATTCCCGGAAGGGACAATGTAGCCATATACAGAGCACTAATATCTCCCCAAGAGGAGAAAGGACTAGGATTCCCCCAAAGAGGGGTTCCTTGATTGGACTCCATTATCTCAACCTAAGATCAACGAAGGAACATGGATGTTATTCCGATTTAAATAAATTTTAAGACACTTTGATGCAACTTTGCTTTTTCAATTTTTAAGAGTCGAGAAAAAGCTAAAGGTGACTCTAGTCGCCTTCGATTTTTAATGAGCCTAAAGTGACAAGTGCTCAGATGGACCTTTTATTTTAAGGAGTCGAAAAGGAATGAAAGTGACTACTCTGGAAATCTAGACAGAGGGATTACCAAACCAATCACAAAACTGCAAAATACACCTTGGTGATAAATGATAGAGAAATTACCAAGGACTTATGTACAACAGTCAATCTTCCCGAATGTTGTGTTCAGTGCATTGCGATCGATAGGGCGATAGATAGGGCTTCCTAAGGATAAAGGGTATCAACCTATTGTGGTCTCCCAATATATACTCGATGGTACGGGGAGCACAAGTCCGTACTGGCACTTGTCGTATCAAAGAGGAGGAATCACCCAACCTTCAATGAAAACGATAGTTACTAGGTTTTACGACGCTGGAACATGTCTCTAGCCTAGACTTCTAGATGTGTTGCGTTAGGTTCCAAAGCATTTTTATGTTCATTGAGATTTATTTTAGAGTTGATCTTGCTTAGAAGTTTGTCTTTCAAGGTTCAACGCATGATGTAAATGTAAAATTCCTAAATATGCAATCTAAAATGATAAACAGTCGTTTATTTTGTTTTAGCAATGAAAATCCTAGCTACTAAGGAAAGAAGAGTACGATTCTTTCAACATAGAGCAAAGAGCACACACTAAATGCACTTTTCCTAAATCATCTTTCGCACACAGTCTAAATGCAAATGCAAATGCATGTATTTGTTTTTCGTTTCCTTAATGTGAGAATGTTTAAAAGGAAAACTAAGTATAGATCTGAACTATTTTTTTCAAAGCGACATTTCGACAATTTCTTTTCAAAACGAAAGGAAGACTAAAATGACACTTTCAATTTCGAATGGAAAACTGCTTTCGACACT
Source organism: Pinus tabuliformis (assembly GCA_031772625.1). NCBI lineage: Eukaryota > Viridiplantae > Streptophyta > Pinopsida > Pinales > Pinaceae > Pinus > Pinus tabuliformis. The sequence continues at coordinate 1,020,257,725 of CM062813.1, read as the reverse complement.
TCAAATATTAAAAATTCAAATCAAATACAATGACAAAAGTATAATCGACTATCTAGAGGAGGAAGACTTTACAACACTCTTCTTTTGACTCAAAATGACAGTTACGACACTTTTTGCATAAAAAACGACAGTTCGATTAAGCTACTTTTGACAAAGGAGGACAGTAAATGATGGACAAATACATAAAAACATTTACAAATCCTAATCAATGGAGGCTGAATAATGTAAAGGAAGGAGGCTTTAGCAATGAGATACTGATCATGAACAACAAAAATACTGAATAAAGCTGAAAATCAAGAGGAAAAAACCAATTTTCAAAGAGAGAAACCGTATCACTCAATCATCGCACCTCCAACATAGGGAAACAGGGATGCATCTCCCTTGCAACACATGGGAGATGCGATGCATACAGGCTACCCAGTTACAGATAGTGTGATGGACCAGGAAGCGAAACTAAGTTTGGTTTTTGCTCAAAATTTGCAGCTAAGTTCAGTGATTTAGGCTGAGTTATGATGGACAGTAAAAACAAAGTATAGGGGTATGATCTTATGAAGTTATGAGCTACCGCAAGGGAACTTAGAATGCTTGTAAGTCAGACGTTCAATTCATAAACCAACCCGAAGATTGACTGAAGCAGCATTCATCTACTTCACAATTGCATAGCAAAGGCATTTCGAAGGCTAGCTGGTTAACTTCAGTCTCCGTCTGTAGTTTATAAAGCAAACAATAAACAAACAGAACAAACTATTCGTTCCCTAGCGGAGTCGCCATTTTGTTTCAAGGAAAACTAGTGTCGATTCGAACTGTTAGTCCCACTAATATGGGTAGCTATCTTAGAAACAAACAATCAAAGCAATTCGAGATTTCCTTTAAGTATAATAGATAAGAGGGAAGAAAAGAGGACCAACTTGGCTCTTTCGCTTGGATCCTTACTTGATTTCTCTTTCCCTTGATAGAATTTTCCACTTCTCTCCTACTTGTCCCACTTCAAAGAGTACCTGTAGAGTCAAAGTAACAGAAAACCATCAAAGCATCTCTATCTAAAACATCATAAACAATGCAGAATCAGAAACACATTGATAATACAATTGCATTCATAAACAATAAGATTCACAAATACACGATTATATGGAGGAAAACTCAAAGAACTTTATTAATAGTAGAAGAGAGGATTACAACCCAGCTGTCTGATCCAACATCATCCTCCCAGCATAGAAGCCCTCTTCACCTCATGAAAAGCAAGATCACCCAACAATACAATGTCTTTTCTCATAGATAAACCAACAACACTTCCTTAAAAATTACAAAATTCTAGCCTCCAGATCTCTCAGATGAGGGATCCATTTATAGATGTCTTGCAAGGGTGTGAGTCAGCTCTGGGTTTTTTATTAGTGTCATTCCACTGATAGTTCTTGGTTCCACTTGGAGATTTAATTGGTCTCTTACTCATCCCTAGGTGAATTCAGAGAGGCAAGTGTCACAGGAGAAGTTTCTGGAAGATTCCATGATCATCGACTTAGCAAACTATCTCTGCCATTTGTCTATTCTCGCTCTTCGCACCCTACAGAAGGCCATTTCAGTATGCATTGCACCTGGCTAGTGTGGCAGCCAGTATGCATCGCACCTTGACCATGGAGTAGTCAATATGGTCCAGTTTTGACCAGTTCTGAGTAGTTTTTCAGGTGGAATTTATGGGAAATGATGTAATCAGTTGACCATGATCCTTTAGGGTATGAATCAACACTTTTAGGGACTAAAAAGCCCTTGGTTTATGGACATATGAGTGTGGGGTTGCAGTGCCCAAATATGTCTATAACACCTCTTCAACCATGGTCAACCCCATTAACCATCTCAATCATTAAAGTAACATTAACATTAACATTAATGTAAGCTTGACCATGGTCAACCTCATCAACCTTAATCAAGCTCATCAACCCTCTTCAAACATGGTCAATCAATCCACCCCACATACGCAGGTTGTAACTAACACAACCCCATTTACTATTTTTTGATATACACTCATAAACTTATATCAACTACATTAACAAATAAATTTATACTATTATATAAATCATAAACAAAGATATATTATTATTAATATTAATATTTTATATTTTTATTTTGAAAAATTGATAATTCTAAAAAAATAATAAAATATTCAAATTTTACAAATTACACAACTCAAACTTACTATTTAAAAATTTAAAAAACTATTAAAAATGAAAAATGCACTTTACATAATTAAAAAAGATTATCTTGTCTCATCATTCTATCTCTCTCTGTTGTATCAGACTTCCTGCTGTTGTCTTTTATCCCCCTTGTCCTTCATAATAATTATCGAATTCGCTTTGTCCTTCTTAATAATTAACGCCAATAATTAATACAAGCAAACGAGAGAGGCCTGTTTTTTATCTCCTTTTTGTGTTTGATGAGAGCCGTCTATACTTTTGAAGCAATCGATCTCTCTATACAGGGCCACCATTGTGTACTGTGGAATAGAAGAGTCTTTCAGAATTAACTTAGTGGGACCGAGAACGAAAATTAGGAAATTTTCCAGTTATAATATTATTGTCCCCATTTTTATTTCATAAAATTTTCCAGTTATAATATTATTGTCCCCATTTTTATTTCATATTTTTAAATCATTCCATCTGCAACTTTTTTTTCATTTTCATTTCTTACCATTTCCTTTGTATAGTCTACAGTTATAAATTCGCTAGGTAAATAAATTTTCGTTTACTTAATTTCTTAACATTTCCTTTGTATAGCCTAGAGATATAAAGATAAATTTGCTAGGTAAATACATTTTCGTTAACTTTATTTCTTACCATTTCCTTTCTATAGTATAGAGATATAAATATGCTAGATAAATCCATTTTCATTTACTTTATGTAGTATAACCTGACATATTAGTAATTATTATTTCATCCGTTTCCATCTTTTTACTATGCCGCAATTTTTTTTTAATTGATTTTGTATTAAATTTAAAAGAGTTTTGTGTGAGGGGTAAGTTTGAGGTTGAATAGATTATTAAATTTATTTATACATTTAAAAATATCAATCAACTAAAAATTAATTAATCAATTAATTATAAAAACTTTATAATAATATCGTATAAAGCATATTATGATTAATGATGGATGAACATTATGAACTTGATTTGATAGTTGTTGGTAGTTCATCATTATTGGTGAACACTATATCCACTGAGTTAAGTAATTATTCATAATGCATGAATTCTTAAATATAAATGTAAAATTCTTTTAACTTATGTTTAAATATCACTAGTAACAGGATAGTGATTATTCATAATGCATAAACTCTTAAATATAAATGTACAATTGTTTTAGCTTATGTTTATATATCACTAGTCACATGATTCAATAGGCATAGGGGTTTGGCACTGATGCTTCATCTCAGGACAAGCATTGGTGACTAGTGAGGTGTAGTTGGGCAATTAAGCCATGGCCGGTGGAAGACTAGGAGGTTTGGCATTGGCGCTTCATCTCAGGTACACTATTGTTTTGATTGTACTAAGTGTTGACAATTTCATGAGGCCTAGGACTGTATGGATTCTTTGTGTTGTTACTTTATAGCCTGGTATATTTTGGGCTTCACAGTGGCAGGAATGTTCCTTTACCCTATTCCTGAAGTGATACAAATCTCCCTTCTATTTATTTGTGCCATCAATATCCTTTTATGCATCATTATTGAACATTTCTGGTGCCCACATCGGAAGGCCAATGTCAGTACGGAATAGAATTAGTAAGTTTCTCATATCGGAGGTGGATATAGAAGCAGGTGCTCCGATTAAACAAGCCATAATTATTTTTCTATGGCGGAAATGGCTAGCATCCTTTAACATTTCACATACTTTTAAATACATTAGTTGTAGGTGTTGTTGTAGATGGTGGAAATGATTGGGTTACTGGTGGTGCTACTCTTGTCTCACTTCCTGGACTGTTGTGAGTGGTAAGAAGCATCACTTTTGGTTTTACTACCTTCTAGGTGGTATATAAGAGGGAGCTTTGGTTTTACAAGTGTCTGTTTACATTCTATTATGGGTGATATGGGGGGTTGTGGATCATAGTGTTCTATGTTCGCTAGCTATCCGGGTTTCTTTATTGTTCTGGGATTTCCATTGTTGTTGTGTTCAACATGATTTTATGCCCGTACTGGTCTGTTGGCGAGTGTGGGATGGTATTTTTGGCAGTTTTCTGTATTTTCCGGCTTCTGGATAATCAATATTTCCACTTTATAGGGGGTGAGGACATTTAATATTATTTATGGAGTGGAGCTTTGCCTTGTTGACACAATCAAGTGGGTGGGATCTTGATCCTATATGTTTCTCTAGATATTCGATCTGACACATTTCTATATATGATTACCTATCCTCGTAACATTCTTTGGGGAATTTTACCTCTTTTGGCGATGCTTGGGTTTCTGACATATTCTCTTTTTCACGATTTATTTTATTCCATTGTGTTGGTAGGTGGATTTGTTCAATGTTTAGCAGAATTATCTAACATGAGGTGATTTGATTGGACGGTTTGAGGTTCTTTTATTGTTCTATATGAGATAGGGGGTGGAGCATTATTATGGTAGTAGTGAATGCTATTTGCATGGGGCATTAACTAACTTATATGTTTCCTGGAGTGTGGTGTAATGATGGTGTTGGGATTATGAATTCTATTAATTTTTTGTCAAAACGGGTATTGACATGTCTTTCTCACTTTCTGTAGAGAATTAGGGGGATTTGTCCCCGCCACTAGATTGGTGACATAACAATTTAGTCGCATACGACACCCACCGATCTAAGTAGACATGGTTGTTTCTAGGGATCAATTCGATTACCTTAATTTAGATGTATCGGACCACGATGCCTACATTCAGGCGTTGGCTATCAATTTGGCTTTCCACAATTGCCACTCCCTACGGGGGGCTGTTGGGCCCTTTGATCACTCGTCGTATACACAAATCCACAAGTCTACGACATATGGCACACATGCAGGGGATCGGGATGACATTGGGCCTTCTCTATTCTAGGATTCTCATCTGTTGTTGCACTCCAAAGGGAAAATAATCACTCCTGCAGCGGAGAAAAAATTACTCAGTTTCAGTCATGAAATCTTATGGGATAGAGTTTCATGTTTACAAAAGCGTGCGCTGGTTGGTCATTAGGATTTTTAATAACCCCCTCATTAGAATATGTAGGATTAGATTAAAGCTCAATGGGCGCCCATTCTTGGATATTCACCAAAGGCTAGCTGTCTCATGAATTCGTGGTATAGCTTCCACTTCCTACACCAGGAGGACCTTGAACGCATCATGAACATGCCATGGGTTTGGGGTAGGAGTTTTCTTCAACTACATCAATGGTATGTTGGATTTAATCCATTGTAGGATACTCCAAAAAATAATTACATCTGGGTGAAGCTACCTGGTTTTCCATTAGAGTACTGGACCAGACAGGTCTTGAAGGCTATAGGAGATGTGATTGGTCGGTTCATATATATTGATCCTAGCTATCTAGAAGCAATAAATAAAAGGGTGGTGTGGATGTTAGTTGAAATGGGTTTCATGGTTGGGCTCTCAACTCATATTGATCTGGCATGGAACCAAATTAGGCACAGGGAATGACTCAACTTTTGGGGGTTTCCTTTCAGATGTTTGTTGTGCCCTCAGACAAGAAACTTAATGAACAGATGCCTTAAAAGGAACATACTTCATCAACATGGCCACTGTCATGACAGTTAGTGGCGGGATATACTGTCTGGGGATGAAGAATGAGAGATGCAGAGCTCAGGTATTGATTATTCTTTTGAAAAAACTCAATTACATTTCGATATGCCTTCTTTTGAACATTCTACTTCCCTGGGTCCATCTTCTGCCCCTATACCTCCTCTTCGGGTCGAGCGAGATTCCACTATATTTTGGATGGTTTGGGTTCCACATATGGTCAGAAATTCTCCGCCTTTACATGATTCTCATTAGCCATCTGAGCCATCTGAGCCTCCTCCAGATCCACTACAACAATATCCCTCTACTTCTGTTGATCCTCTTGCAAACTCGACCATTAATGTCTCACATATTTACCCTCCTTTAGCATATTCTACTATTTCCTTGCACATGACGTCATCTCCTCTGTCCCCGAATTTCCTGACAATGGTTTATCCCCACACAACTCTGTGGGTAGCGACATTGAAATTCTTATGAACAATCCTGCCATGGATCTTGCGGCCTTGACCATCCAACATGGATGACCATTGAATTCCCCTCCTTCCATTAGTCCCATGTCTGCATGAAACATAACGGTGCATCGACAAGGGGGTAGAGGGTCTAGGCAATACAATAAACATATGTTGGTGAAATCCGTACATTTCTCTAAATCTAAAGCGTTAAGAGACATTCCTATATTTTCCATGAATTCCCCTAAGGCACTTGGAGCAGAGTTTCTCTCTAATGATGTACCTTAATGAACTGCCTTACCTTGAACTATTGTGGTTTGGGGGATGAATCTAAATGGTTAGCCCTAGAGCACCTTTTTGGGTCAATTTGACCATTTATTATTATGTTACAGGAAATGAGGTCAGGTTCACATAGAGTTGTTTCAAATTTTAAACATTTTCTTCTAGAATGGCATATGGTAGTAGTGGATGTGATGAGCACTAGTATTGTAGCAAGAATGATGTAACTCCTAGGGCTACCAACTTTACTTCATCAACCCGGGGCTCCTACAAACTTGGAGGTGACAGTGTTGTATACACAAATAGATGTAATGGTCTACTCTTGTCACTGTTCAACTAGTGCGATAAACCAGTAGGTTTTCTCAAACCACTCTTCTATTAATTAGAAGAAGTTGCCTATTTTCAGGAATGAAAGGAGGAGGAGGAAAAATTATCCTTAATGCAAGAAAAGGAATGTTTCCTATTTTAAGGAATGAAAGAATGAATTGGAAGATGCTTGTAAAGTGACATGAAATCCCTTAGCTACTCATTGACACATTTCGCTTGCAAAAGAAACCTAGCTTAACCCTATTTATCACATGTGATGATCTAAACTAACTGAGCATGGAATCTATTCTATGGAGTATTATAATTGTTGCATGCATGTGCTAATTAAGAAATGTAAAAAAACTCTAAATTTTCTTTATGTTTTCATTTTATGAATGCAAATGGTAATCTCCACTTGTTCTTTGATATGGGAAACATGTATGGAGGAAGAGGGTTAGAATGGTCTCAATGGTATGGAGGTCAAGTAGATGCCTAATCCCAACTTCAGTGATGATTTTGCTAAATTTGGGCTCAAAACAGACTGCTACAGGATTTCCTCTAGGAAAACTACAAGATGTCCTAGTTCTCCTATAGGATCCCCTGTTTTACTACAAGAAATGGGCCGAAATCTTAGGAAGTATTTTAGAAGGTGTAATAAAGCATGGGAAAGGTAGATAATGGAATAATAAGGTATGGAGAGGGTGAACACTATCCAGAGCTCAATCAAGTGGTATAAGATGGTTGGATTTGCTCAATGGAAATGACAATTTTTACTTATAAAATAAGAATTCATTTTGAGATTTTAGTGGACTTTGGAAACATGGGTGGATAAGGCTTGGATGAGGAAAATGAGATGAGGTCTCCTTGCAATGTATAAGCTCCTACAACAACACACATTATTTCCTACATCTATGCACAAATTCTTCTATACATGGGAAAGATCTATTAAATGAAAGAAAACATAGTTATTACCATCTAATGGCTAAGTTCATGAATGGAAGTGCTTTGAAACCAATGAAAAACTTAAGAGATTAAAAATGACAATTGCAACTGATCCTAAGAAACTTAAAGACAATGACCCACTCATCAAGAAACCCTAGATTATGCAGCAAAGCAAGAACTCAATTTTTGGGCTGCATGAAAGTATCCCTCAAGTCATGATACCAAAAGGGAGATGAGGTGAAAGCCACTATCATTAGATTTTCTCGAATGTATTTTGTCTTTATGATACCACTGATCTAACTATCCGCAAATGGAAGCAAACTAATCAATCATACCACTACTTGCAAATTAAGAACACAAAAATCAGTTCAACAACTAACTATGAATGTAATCTAAGCATACATATACAAAAAGAGGAACCTATGTTGCTAGGATTGGGCCCTAACCCAAGAGCTTCAGCCCTCTGAGTCAACTCAGTGTTAGATCAAGGGAATGCTTCTCATTTCCATTAAAATATAAAAAATACACAAGAGTGATCAGTCACAATGCCTCAACTGGAAAATGCCTCTTGGCTACAATAAACAAAAGTCGAATCCTAATGAGGTTCTAGGCCTTCTTATTTATACAACTAAAGTTACCAACAACTTCCTTAAATTTAGGGAGGGTTGGCTCCAAAACTCCAGATCAACTGGTCTTCAACTATCACTGGCTTGGATGCCAATGATCTTAATGGCTCGATTGCTTGCAATTCCAAGATGATGAGATTTGATGGAGGAATATCTGAGTGAGTGATGAGTTAAGGAGGGAGATCCCTTCTCCTAAACTCCCTCTTGCTTGTATCCTTCGAGTTCCTGCACTTTAATTAGCCAAAATTTGCTCCAAAACTTGCAATCAATGCACATTAGACCACAAGAAATGACATCTCATCTTTACCGTTCTCATTAAGCAAAATATAACAAAACATGTAAAGAATTATGAGAAAAGTTGATTTTATTAAGTTGGAGAGTTGCATTAAGGTCCATATAGTTTACCCATTGATGAGCTTGATCAGGATGCTTGTGGATTATCTAGGGATTTGGATATCTTATGGGATCTTAGATGGGCCACGCTGTAAGTATACAAATTTTTTGAAGGTATATTGGTTTCTGGATATATCAGAGGATTAGCACGCATAATTCATTTCCTTGATTTATATGCACCATATCAGGACAAAATAACTTTTTGGGAATGTATGAAGGCATGTGATATAATTAAAATTGTATCTCTCATTATTATTAGGGATTTTGAATGCTACTATATCCAGAGAGGAAGTATGGGGGGTTCAAAGGAAATGAGATTCTCTGGCTGACAGATTTATTGAAATCTTTGACATAAACCACCTAGTTGATATTAGGCTAGTACCACTTTCTCCTACTTGGAGAAATGGTAGATCAGGGACACAATATGTTGAAAAATAGTTGGATCGACTTTCGGTGCATGAGAACCTCTTTGAACGACTAGGGAATATGTAGAAAATTGCACAAAAAGCATACTAGTTTGGGCATCCTTTTTAAGTTTAACAGAGTTTGGTTAGAGGATACAACATTCAATGAATTCATTAAAACTAAATGGCTCTTATTCAAGAGGGATGTGAATTGATTGGAAATGAAGCATATCTCAGAGAAATTAAAGACGCTCAAAAGCAAAATTGGAAATTTGGAAAGATTGAAGAAGAAAGAACTTACAAAATACCTTAGTGATATAGTGGTGGAGATGGTGCGTATTCGAAAGGATATGTAAAAGGTATTAGCATAGGCGGATATGTGGGATCACTTGAAAACATTAGAATAAAAGAGGGGGAATATACTATAGATTCAAGAGACTGCATGGTGCTTCAAAGGCAGGGCTTTGTGGATCAAGGAGGGGGATAATAATAGACACTTCTTCTATAAATATGAAAATCAAAGAAGAAATATCAATACTATTTTTCGTATTTAGAATAGTCGTGGGGAAAAGGTTTATACAACAGAGGAGATATAAGAGAAGCAATACAATATTTTGAAACCTTCTATTAATCAAGGATGGTTGTCGACATTGATGATTAGATCTGGGCTATGGAAGAATTCCACTATATTTTCAATGAAGAACATAATAATGTACTATATAACCTAGTCTCCCTTGACTAAATTTTGAGGGTACTAAAATCCTTTAAAAAAGACAAGTGTCCGGGGCTGAATGGTTGGATGGTTGATATATTTCTACACCTCTTTGATTTGATGGGTAATGAGCTATTGGATATGGTTGAAGAAGCTCAGACTACTCGTAGGGTATCAGGCACCATAAATTATAATTTTATTGCCTTGATTCTAAAGGTCATCGATACTGCTACCTTCTCTGACTTCCAGCCTATTTCGCTCTGTAACACCTGTTACAAACTCATTTATAAGATTATTGCATAACAATTAAAGTGGACTCTCTCGAATTATATTTCTCAAGAGCAATTTGGTTTTCTACATAACAAATTGATACATGATGTTGTGGCTATAATGCAGGAGGTGATTAACTCTATCCATACAAAGAAATTGGAGACCTTGGTCATGAAAATTGATTTAAAGAAGGCATATGAATGTGTATATTGGTCACTTCTTCGTCTTATTATGTTGAATATTGGTCTATCTATCAATATGATTGAATGAATCATGGTTTGTGTGACCACTTTACAATTCTTTATGCTTGTAAATAGATACTCATCGAACTTCTCCAAGGCTTATAGAGGTTTGCGTCAGGGGTGTTCTCTCTCGCCATTACTATTTATACTGGTGATGGACAAACTCAACAATAAGAAAAATAATGCTCATGCCAGGGGACTGTTCATGGGTATTAATATGGGTGTTCGCATAAACATCACACGGTGCCTCTTTGTGGATGTTTTTCTCTCTTTCAGGATGGTGTCCAGAGCACAATGGATGGTTATGCATCAAATTATACAAATATTTGGGTTTGCTTCAGGTATGCTTATCAATGAAGAGAAATCAATGATGATATACTCTTATGGCACATAGGAGGAGATCAATTTCATTGCTAACATCTTCCATTTACTAGCACAGCTTCTGGAGGAAGGATTCACATATTTGGGATATCGACTAAATCTAAACAATTACAGGATTGCGGACTGACAATGGTTACTGGACAAATTCCACAAAAAATGAATAATTTGGCGCACAAATGGTTAACACTAGCTGGTAGATATATTATGGCACAAATGCTTCTTTAACAATTAACGATATGTTGGGCACACCTTTTTATCCTTCCTTCTTATGTGGTTAATAAAACAAAAAGTATTGTGGCTCATTTCATTTGCGCGAGGACGATGAATAGACATAGGTTCCATTTGATTAAATGGGAGAGGATCTCTGTTCCGAAAGAATATGGCAGATGGGGGCTCCTAGATATTAAATATTTCGAATGGGCACTAATCATAAAATATCTCTGTCATGCACTTTATCGAGAAGTAATATGGTAAGATATTATAGAATCCAAGTATTTATACAATAGGGAAACATAAGACTGGATTATTTCTGGGCACATTGGACTCAAATTTGGTTCTTGTATATGGAACAACTTTCACAAAATCAAAGAATGGATCCTCCGGAGGATTACCTGGGCATTTGGTACAGGAAACTAGATTATTATTGGTAAAGGAATCTTTGACATGGAGGGGACACACAGTTTACCTAAAGACACCATAAACATAATGCACTATAGAGGTTATTTCATCTTGGCATAGGTCATTGTGGGATGGCAAGGGCTATTTCCTATCTAGCGTAGGGTGGAGGAAATGGGTTTATCTGGAAATTTTGCAGATGAATGGAGAAGATATATATAATCCCTTTGTAGGTCAGGAATTTTTTGGAATGAGGGCAGAGATTGCATCATATGTGATGGTATATTACGTGACAACTCGGTGGTCGTTGCCGATACGTATAGGTACATAGTCACTTCCATGCACTCATTTACACAGTCGTGTTGGTTTTATAAAATCTGGAAATTAAAGGTTCCTTATAAAATTATACTATATTCTTGGTTGGTTTGGCATGACAAGACTTTGACATGGGAGAATCTAAGGAAAAAAGGTATAAAGGGGCTTGGTAGATGCTCACTTTGCAAAAATGCACTGGAGACAAACATACATATGCTCTTGGATTGCCCGATTACTATGCAGGTTTGGCGCTTCATCATGATACAAAACAACATCCCTTTCATACAATTCACGTCCATAGAACTATGTTTGAATTGGTGGTTGGTGCGTGGCGATCGTCTACAAGCTATACGTCTATTAGTTTTTTGGGAAGTATGGAAAACTCATAATGGTTTTATATTTGAAAATTATGAAATGAGCACTTTCAGGATTTTATACAAAATTGGAACTTGGATGGATACTATAGGAGCAATTTCACTGAGAGTTAAGGATCTTTAGATCCAAAATTCTCTTCCTCAAATTATGTTTCCTACAAGTTTCATTGATGTGGCAGCACAATGGGGACAATGTGGATGTGGAGTATGGCTCAAATTGGATTATAGGACACAATACAAAATCTCATGGAATGCAGGTACAAGTACTAACAAGAGGGAAGATGTAATGGCACTATGGGGACTACTGTGGTTTACTAGAAGACCGGATATTTATAACATTAATATAAACAGAGACTCAAGAATGCTCATTGATGTGATTAGTGCAAATACTTCTTTTTCCCCACCGAATCTAAATGGTTGGATTTCTCACATTCATGGACTCAGACAAACTTTCCATCACATCACTTTTCAACATATATACAGGGAGGCCAACACTGTGACGGACCTTCTATCAAAAAAGGGCTTATCTAATGACACTAGGTACATGTTATATTCATATCTGGAAGATAATCATATTAGAGAGAAGGGATCAATAATTCTGCCCTAGACTCTTAGAAATTATATTTTGACTGTCACTCTGTTTTTGATATACTTTGGTTATGATTATATAGGATGTGTACCTTTGAGACATAGCTGAAACATAACTGACTATAATAGTAATATATGGTTAATAGAGTCTTGGATAAATTTGTATAGAAGTTTATAATCTTGCAGAAATATGTATTGATACATTATATAAACTAGTTTTTTTTCATGTGAAAAGAAAACTTAACCAAATAATAATAGAAAGAAGAGATCATAACTTACCCTAGACTTTTACAAATTATATTTTGACCGGTTTTTGATATACTTTGGCTATGACGATATAGATTTGCATAACTAAAATATTATATATATGGTTAATAGAGTCTTGAATAATTTTTTTATAGAAATTTGTAATCTTGCAAAAATATATATTGGTACATTATATAAATCAATATTTCTTTCATCGAAAAAAACCTAACCAAATAATAAATAATTCAAGTATCTGTAAACAATTCGCTGCCACCTAAGAGTCTTTCGGGAAACCTCGAATGTCGAGCTATCACAAATTCGCTTGTATTTATGGGATGTTTGTTAGCGTTTGAGGTTCTTGGTTTTCTATCCCGTAAATAACAAAAGCGGTTTCGAGTCTCCACAACGGGTCTCTTCAAAAGGAATTATTGAACAATTATTGCCGGCATGAGCGAGTGATTGACACGTTCATTCTTCAATTTCTGACGTATATTGCGTCGGAGCTCATCACACTTGGCACGAATCGACAGCAGTTGCTCGTTTCGTAAAAACCATGAGCTATTGAAAATAATTTTATTAAGTACTCACCCCAACGTGACAAACATATTTTAAGAAAAATATCAAAACTCGTTGAAAAATATCCAACAAATGGTGTTGTGTAACTATGCTATTATTGTTGCCTTGAGAGTTATTACTCAATTATTGGATTTGTCTGTTATAAATGTTTCCTTAAGTAGCAGTTACCAATCTTCAATGTCAATAAACCATATAAATAGAATTCTATTATTCTACTATTAATGGTAATTTGATAATTTTATTACTGTTAAATGATATTTGTTTCTAGCTATATTGTATTTTTATACATAAATTGATCAATCCATTAAATTACACATTGATATTGATTTTAATTAATAAATGGATCAACCCATTAAACTACATTCAAATTTATAAATCTTATAAATAAATTATTACTTAATTTTTATAAAATTGATAAACTCCAAAATGAAATACACTTTTTGTGAATTGCCAAATTTTTACCACATCCCTTTCCCTTTTCAAAACATTTATAACATTATCAATCTTCATACATCTCAATTAGTCACTTAACCTCTTAAATATCATATAAACCATATTGGTAAAAACATTTGTAACACCAACAATCTTCTTTTTTTTCAGAAAGAAAATCATTATATTATATTGAGGGTATATATACAAAATATTCAGATAGATCTGCATATAGAAATACTCCTGGAGATGGCCGATAGAGTATAAAGCATATCATGAAACAGATAGCCAAAGGATTTATAAGAGATCGCCATCGGACCGTCAAGTATCAAAATGAACAAAATGGAAACATAGAAAGACAAGCATACAACACCATTCATCATATTGGTAGATAGAGTGCAGAAAAAGAAGAGAGAACATATTTGGAGGAGATAGTAGAATCCTCGAAAATTTTGAGGTTCCTCCACTTCCAAAGGCACCATATAGTGATAGGAAGGATCGGACGTAGAACAACCTCTTGTCGTCCCCACCAGGCAAAAGCTACATCAACAGAGATGAAGTTAAGATGCGGAAAGGAAAGAAACAGAGCAAGTTCATACCAGATTTGTTGAGAGACCGAGCATTTGAAGAATAAGTGGAAGTTTGATTCCTCCTCCATTTTGCAGAGGACACATCTGCTTGGCCCATGCCAAGATCGCTTCCTTAAAGAATCCCAAGACAAATTTTTGTTGAAGAATACTAGCCAAGAGAATAAGGTCACTTTGAGGGGGCAACCAAGCTTCCACCAGTAGACTGAAAACGCTAACCATTCATTTTGTTTGATTTTGATATGAGATCCAAAGATATATCCTTAGCAATTGCATGAGAGGAAGAGAGGGATAAAGACAAGACCAGATGATCTTCATTTGAAGAGCGCATTAACCCACCCAGATGGAGAGAGGATATGAGATTGTTCCATAGAAGGAGCAAGTCCTGTGGGAGGCCGATATCGCGATAGACCATATTGATAGATATAGACCATATTGGTATTCTTTATAAACCTCAATTAATCACTTAACCTCTTAGATATAGATAGACCATATTGATATTCTTTATAAACCTCAATTAATCACTTAACCTCTTAGATATAGATAGACCATATTGGTATTCTTTATGGAAGTTAATCGCCACCATCAATGTTACTGCTATGATAACTTTCTATTTTATTGCATTGAATGGCCAGGGTGGAATAATCGTCCACCGGACTACAATAATGTATATTTGGCTATTTCTTTGTTCGTAAAAATTCCTAACATATTCAATTTTGACCGGAACCCTAGATGGTCTCGGTTAAAAATTATTCAAATTTTGATATTATTGAGGGATAAAATATGGTTTTTTTTTTAATAGTTTCACGAAGCTCAAATTTCGTTTTAAGCCATACCGCACCTATTAAAATAACAAAAACATCTTTCCCATGAACGCCAAACAAAACATTCCTCTCTCATGATAATATCCACGTGACCTTTAAAATAAATAATGAGCTCAAGGACCAAAATTATTATAGTCAATCATACAGATGGGACTGACATGAAAATTATTCAATATCGATTCTACCAATTTTGTGGTGATGGATTTTGATATGATTTAGGTAAAATATGTGATTTTTCCCATAGTGCCATTATGAGCAGTAGCGTTATGAAACTTATTGCATACATCGATAGGAAAACATGCATCATATAATACAGTTCACATAAACCTATGCATCAAAGTTTATATGCAAAATTTATAAGTTAGTATGGTCTATGTTTATATACATGTGAAACATGCATGGCACCATCGTCCAAAATAGCAGCACCGCCAAATTCTGCACCATTCTGCTTCATTGAACATGGTTCGACTTATTCACAACCTAAAATATCATGACTATGATTTTTTCCATATTTTTCATCATTAAAAGGTTTAAATTATCTCTAACGTTAACATAAATATGCATGGCTGAGATCTCCTGTCATTGCACGGTGCACCCACAAACACTTACAGATTCTCTCATTGTGCTGCATTGTTAGATGATTGTCCCTGAGAAATGCTGGTTCATTAAATCAACAGGTAAGGTATTTTTGTCTATGGAGTTGTGCTATAATTTGATAATTTTATGTATTGTTTTTGGAGTCGGATCAGTGCATTGATTTTGGGTACGTGAGAATGTTTTTAGTTTCTGAGAGTACCAGATGGTTGAAATAGTTTGTGTGAGATGGAGGAATAGTTAAAGGGTTAGCATGGTATTTGGTGTCATGTATATGAAGCATTAAAACTTCTTGCATAATTTGTTCTACAGGTTTTGAAGATTCGTATTGAGGATCTTGTGAGATGGAGGAATAGTTAAGGGGTTAGCATGGTATTTGGTGTCATGTATATCAAGCATTAAAACTTATTGCATAATTTGTTCTACAGGTTTTGAAGATTAGTATTGAGGATCTTGTTTTATTTTAAATTATAGCAAGACCTTAACTACAGCGAGATCGTCCTAGAATTACTGGCCGTTGGGGGCTCTATTGATTCACAGAGTTGACTTCCATAAACTAGTAGAGTTGGAAATATTCAAATTTTTACATTGCCTTACTAAAGAGCAGAAGATAGTTTAGGACTCCTCATGGTGGCAAGATTAGAGACCTTAGGAAGATCAGATAACTAGAGAATTAAAGAAACACGAGGGTTTCTCTTTGAAGGATTAAGATGGGTAAGGTTTCAGCTTCAGAAAATAATGGCATATATGGGGAAGCACCCAAGGTTCCAAAGGTTGAGGTTCATAAACAGAAGCTTTCAGTTGTGCCACTAGTGTTTCTCATATTCTATGAAGTTTCAGGTGGACCTTTTGGTGTTGAAGGTTCTGTGAGAGCCGGGGGTCCTCTTCTAGCTATTTTGGGCTATCTCATTTTCCCATTGATATGGAGTGTTCCGGAGGCTCTTGTGACTGCTGAAATGGCTACAATGTTTCCTGAGAATAGTGGTTATGTTGGGTGGATTTCTGCAGCTTTTGGGCCATCCTGGGGATTCCAACTAGGGTGGTGGAAATGGCTTAGTGGAGTCCTTGGCAATTGTCTCTATCCTGTATTATTCTTGGACTATCTCAAATCACTAGTTCCGATTGTGGGTAGTGGGCTTCCGAGAATCATGGCCATTTTGGCACTCACCATTGCCCTGACCTATCTGAATTACAGGGGTCTGACAGTTGTTGGTTGGGCTGCAGCTTGTCTGGGAGTTTTTACTCTTCTTCCCTTCTGTGTCATGACGATACTTGCAATACCAAGGCTTAAGCCTTCCAGATGGCTAGAGATGGATTTGCAGAAGGTTGACTGGAATGTTTATCTCAATATTTTATTCTGGAATCTGAATTACTGGGATAACATAAGCACACTTGCAGGGGAGGTAGAGAATCCAAAGAAAATTATTCCAAAATCCTTATTCTTCGCAGTAATTCTTGTTGTAGGTACCTACTTGATTCCCCTCCTCTCAGTTGCTGGTGCAATAGAAGTTGTTAGAGACAATTGGAACGATGGCTACTTTGCAGAAGCTGCCTACATTTTAGGTGGGGCATTGTTCCAGTGCTGGATAGCAACAGCTGCTGGTTTGTCAAACATGGGTTTATTTGAGGCAGAAATGAGCAGTAATTCTTTTCTTCTTCTTGGAATGGGAGAAACAGGTCTGCTTCCTGCCGTTTTTGCGGTGAGATCAAGATATGGAACTCCTCTTCTGGGCATTATGTTCTCTTCTGCAGGTGTACTTTTACTATCATCACTGAGTTTTCAAGATCTTGTAGCAGCTCAGAATTATCTGTATTGCTTTGGGATGTTTGCAGAGCTTGCGGCCTTTGTATGGCTAAGAATCAAGGAGCCAGGAATTGATCGCCCTTATAAAGTTCCTGTTGCAATTATTGGAGTTATTATTCTCTGCCTAGTACCTTCATTGCTACTGATTTTGGTTGTATCAATTGCTTCCTTTAAAGTGATGGCTGTCAGCATCTTTGCTGTCTTAGTTGGGTATGTACTGTGGGTATCTCTTTTGTTCGTGAAGAACAAGAAATGGGTGAACTTTGTGACAGTTTCAGAGCTTCCATGTGCTCCCTGTGATGTAGCAGTGCCCGATGCAGAAGTTGGGCTGCTTTCAAGTGAAAGTACCTAATGTCATGTCTGATAAAATACATGACTGTTTTAGATTCTTGCTCACGGCAGGAGAGGATGAAAGAATTGGTGTATTGAACTTTGAGGAGTTTGCCTGTGGCCAAAAAAAACACGGCGAACGTTTCTTATGCTAGAATCCTTGGATCTCCCAGGAACCTTGGGGATTTGAATAATACTATAGAGAGAAGAACAAGCCCTGTAGTGAGGGGTAATCTTATGCGAATTTCTGTCTTAGATAGATGCATGGGAGTCGGATTCTAAATCAGTCATGTATTGGCAAGAAATTATTTCTCTATTTTGGCGATATTAAGTACATTTGAAGTAGTTAGCATTGTTGTTTGTCTCGTTTCTGCAAAAATCTGAGGCCATATTTAGTGTTGTTCATTGATTGGTAAATGCCATCAAGATATGACAGTGAGTAATTAGTAATTTATTCTTATTTTCACCATTGCCTCGAGTCGGATAATTTTTTCCTAATTCTTTCTGTGTAAATGGCAACAAGTAATTCACTCCTAAAAAGTTGATTGATCTAACTTGTCCAACCCAGAAACATTTTTGTGGTAATATTGAAAGTATTCATGTGTGTACTGGCATATTATTGAAAATTGAACCATGGGAAGCAGAAGCAAACCTTGATGCAGTTATTTTCTTTTCCTGGATTTATATTGAAACAAACATTTTCTGTTTTCTATTTATATGTGTGTACTTGCATATTATTGAAAATTGAACCATGGGAAGCAGAAGCAAACCTTGATGCAGTTATTTTCTTTTCCTGGATTTATATTGAAACAAACATTTTCTGTTTTCTATTTATATTGGAGATGTTCTCTTTTCATTGATGTTTGATGTTTCCTTTTTATTGGAGATGTTTCTTTAAGCATCCATGTTTCCTCAATTGTGTGGATGTTTTTATAAACATGGATATCTATACACCTCTATATGGATTCACTACTATGGCTCATTAATTCAGCCATGTAGAGTATATTATGTAAATTTTTACTCATTCTAATTAATTTGCATTCTCTCTCAAGTTTGTTTCTGTTTTATTTTTTCTTTTGCAATTTTAGTGTGATTGTTCTGTTAGGTAGGTTCATTGCAAATAGTAGTAGAGTGAGGTTCTTGCTAGGAGAAAATACATAATCATTTTATTTGTAGGTTCAAGAGGAAGATGCAAACAGAAAGAACAAAGTTCTCATTAGCAATTCTTGTCACCACGCATAACTATGTCAAGTTGAAGATAAATATTTTGTACAAGCTCAGATGCAAAGGCTTGCACTGAATAACAATGACTATAGAGGTTGAGCCAACATCATCCATCCAGAAAAATAGGTATCTCAACCTTATGGATGAGGTCTATGGCCTTATTAGCTTCTCAATGTCCCCTTTCACATTGATTCTTGTACCACTCTAGATGACATTTGGACAAAGTTTGAATCTCCCTTTGGAAGGCAAGATGAAATGAGGCCACATGCTCGAGGTAGAATTGAATTATTGGGATCTGAGAAGATTTTGTTGGCAATATGGTGTGCATGGTCCTAGCTAGCTTATGTTGGCATTGGTTCATGATGCCAACTAGTTCATGCTGGCATTGATGTCAACCCTATGTAGACTAGGAGATGGTTGGATGTGTTCCTTGTATTGTGGTTGCAACTAGTTGAGTTGAAATTGGTACAGTTGTGTTGGCATTGATGTCAACAATATGATGTCACACTCATTATAGTCAGATGATGGCGTTGGTGTGGTTGATGGTTTGTTAACAACGTTACAGGTGGATGATGCAAATCTACTTGTGATGGAGATAATGAGTTGGCACTCATCTAGGTCTTCATGCTTTTGTTCATGGAGATGAATTTTTGCAATGATGGTTTGGTCTTATGATGATGATGGAGATGTGCTATAGAGTGTTGAAGGTCTGTCAGAGGTGTTGCAACTTCTGCATATGTTTGTTAGAGAGTGGAGGACTTGTTTGTACTCTTGCCAACCTTGTTTGTTGGTCCTTTAGGTCAATGAGGTAGTGGAACTTAGGAGACAAGTTTGACCCAAGTGCATAGGTATCAAAGGACTTCGAAGATGTTTGGAAGTGATTTCAGATGCTAGAGAAGATGCCCAAATAGTTGGCATAGGTTCTGAACTGAAGGTCCATTGATTTTCCTTATGGTCTGCCCTAGTCGTTGTGATGCACACTTATGCATGTGGTTGAAAGTCTCCAGTAGTTGGGAAATAAGCTTATACATGTGGTTGTAGTTGAGATCAGCTAGTGTTGTGCTTACTACTGTGGCATAAAGCAAGTTTTTCTCTGCATTCCTCGTGCAAATTGGATGAAAATTGACATGGAAATTCCGAGATATTTCTAGATTAAGTTGTAATGATCACGAATGGTTTGAAAAGGTCCTCTAATGCTATGAACACCTTTAGTGCATAAGTAGTGGTGTTACTAGGTTGATTTTTTCAAATTTGTGTATTCTTGATCCCATACCTAAGGTGATTTTCTTCCAACATGTTTTGTATACTTCACTTTGGAGCTGAGTGATAGTTGATGGTGAGTGTTTGTGAGTAAGAGAAGGATGCATAGAGTGAGTATGCTTCATACCTATTGGTGAGAAATATTGCTTCAATGTATGTGCTAATGGAGACAGAATGAGTAGATTTGAACCAGTGTATTGATTTAGATCTTCATATTTTACATTAGAGATGTAGAGAGATGTAGCAAAGTTGTTGGTATTGATGGAGAGCTTGGAATAGCTCGAAGTTTATGAATCTCACATTTGTTTTGCAGGAGCTCTTGATGCATTTGGCACATAGCCATTGTGTTTTATTCTGTTGATTGTATTATGCATCATTCATATTTCGATGTGAGGGCTTGATATTATGGTTGAGTGTGAGATTTGCTTTAGCTGCTGGTGATAATATTATTCATATTTGATGCATGTATTGTGGTGACTATTTAGCTAGAGTCGAGAGCATATGATTGTGGTATTTTTGATTGATTTGATGAGACTGTATTACTTTTAAAGATGATATTGCATAGCTAAATCGAGTTGACCAGATAGCCTTGGGATCTAGCTTGAAGAAAGATGAAATGAGGTCTGCATAGAGTAGAGGAGAAGTAATTGCAACGTTTCAACCAAAGGAATAGTTTCTCAATCCAATGGTAGTTGGATAGTCCGATTAGAGTTGGGTGAGGATTGTTGATAGTGGTGGCTTTCAACCGATGATAGCCAGTAGATCTGTGTGAGAACATAGTCTTCCAAGCTGATCAATAGAATCAAGTCTCCTGGCCGATGGGAGACAATTGATTGTATATGAGGTCGAGGCACTATGTTGATGGAGGTCAACAATCTATGTAAAAGACGTTTTGTTTAATAGAATATTTAGAGCAACACGACAACAACAAGTGTGGGTTTGTTTCCTGTTGAAGGGTTTTCCACCAGATATGTTGTGTGTCTTGTGTGATGGTCATTGTGGTTGTGTTTGATGTTTTTGTTGTGTATTTTTCTCTCATGGTTGGCTTATTTAACTTCTTACATTGTTTATATCCATGTGGTGATATAATGTGTTACTAGTTAATATATGTGATTCAGGAGAGAAGTTTAAATTGGTGAAAATTGATAACAAGTCACACTATTGATTCAACACCCCCTAAACAGTGCTCAAATGTTTCCAATATTTGGTATAAGAGAGGGGCCCTTGGTTTCAACTTGATCGTTAGAGAGAAGACTTGGGGTTTGTTGGCGAAAAACTTGATTTTATTTTTTTTAGAAGTACTTCTCAAGGAATGATTATCCTCGCTACTACAAATTTCAAGGTATGGAGAAAAAATGTTAAATCTCAATTTTTGTCTTGTGGACCTAAAATTTGGAGATTTGTATGTGAAGGTTGTGGCAAGGATCCAATTTCAAATGAATTTTTGCAGCAAGATGCGCAAGCTAGATGCATAATCTACAAAAATATTCATGATGATGATTTGAAGAGGCTAGTAGGTTTGAAACATGCGAAACAAATGCGGGACAATCTAGAATCCATATTTGGAGATGGTACTAGCAACAACATGGTAAATGAGAAAACGAGAAACAAAAAGAAGAGCAAGAATAAGAACGTGAAGAAGGGCCTTAAAAAACAATAAGTACAACCACAAGAGTTTCATCCTAATAGTACAAATGATTGAGCTCATGATGAGAAGAGATAAAAAAATCATGAACCCAAAGGTATAAATATTAATTATTTTCTTTTGAGTTACAATTTTGATGATTTATATTTTGATCATGCTGAAGTGCCTAGTGAAGATGAGAATGATATTAAGGGTCTTACAGCTAAGATTTATAGATTAAGAGATGGCTTCAAGGAACAAGAAAAAACATTGGCGATTTGTGATGATAGGGAGGCTAAGCTCAAGGAAGAAATTGTCATCTTAAGGATTAAGTTGGCAGAATCAGAAAGAGTCTAGGAAGGCATGAGGAAGTGGTACAAAGAGAAGTAAAATCAATTGAGAGATTAGAAGTTGAAGTGGTATCTTTGAGAATGCAAAAAAGTATGGAGAAAATTAATGTAGCCTTGGATAGTTTACTTGAGATTCAAAGATCACCATTAGATAAATATGGTCTTGGATTACAAAAGGGTGAGTCTAGTTTGCATGTAGGTAAAAACAACAAAGAAGAACCCAAGAAACCTGTAGCAAAAAATACTAGCAACAAGAGTGAGAACCAAGGAAAAAAAAAGAAAAACCAGAAGAAAATCAACCAATAGAACCAACAAAAATAGAAAAGAAAACCTCACGGAGTACCTACTTTTAAAATATCTTTTGCTCCAAGAGAAGTCTTTGAGAAAGAAACAAAGATGGAGAAAGGTACTATAGTCTTGGATAGTCTAATTGAGATCCAAACATCATCATTAGATAATTCTAGTCTTTGATTACAAAAGGGTGAGTCTAGTTTGCATGTAGGTAAAAACAAAAAGAACAACCCAAGAAACTTGTAGCAAACAATACCAACAACAAGAGTGAGAACCAAGGAAAAATAAATAAAAACCAAAAGAAAAGCAACTAGCAGAACCAACTGCGGTAGAAAAGAAAAACTCATGGAGCACCTACTTTTAGAAGATCTCTTGATCCAAGAGAAGGTCGTGGAAAATCTATTAGCTTTCAAAGGGAAAAAGTCCTTTTGTTGCTTTGATGCATGAGGTACAATGTTGTAGTTGTCACAAGTATGGACATGTTGCAACTAACAACATGAGAAGAAAGTATAGATCCAATCAACAAATGTGGCAACCATATCATCAGCCAAGGAGATTGATGAACAAGTATAATCATGCTTTTTATGGATATTTCTATTCATGTAACCTGTTTGGCCATAAGGCATCTGATTCTAGATCTAACTGAAGGAGGAGAAACACATTGCAAGCAAGGTATAGATCTAGTATGAGTAGTAGGATATTTGATCCTATTGCTTCATGTCTTGGCCACATGGAGTGCTACACATGTAATAAGTTTGGCCATATGGCAAGAGATTGTTTGTTGCAACATTATTTAAGGAAAAAATGACAAGAGAAGCAAAAACAAAGAGAACATAGTAGAAAACTAGTGAAGGAAGAAAAGAAGTAGCCAAAGACCATGTGGAGAAAGAAGGAGCATCAACTCTTCAAGTAGTGAAGAACATCCCCTCCTAAAGGATTGTGGAGTTTATGAGAGGTGCATAATCGTAGGGGGAGCGTATGATAGAAGTATGGTAGCTTGATGAGTATGTGTTATTGCAGCAATATATGATGAGTTCATTTGAGCCTCGTGCACATTCAAATCCATAGGATCAACCTATCTATGGGAGGTATATTGAGCTTAGGGGAGCTATGCATGGTATGATATTTACATGAGTTATTTGATATTTTCCTCATTGTTTTCACTCAGATATTTGTAGTTTTTTGGGTGAAAGTGGTACATTTTTCAGCCATATATATAGGCTTTTAGTTTCACTAACAAGATGGTTGAAACTATGGTATGTCCATGCATAGAAGGAGTTCATTGGAACAAGATGCATATAGATAACATTATACATGGACCAGCCATGTAGAGGTTGTTATATGTAGTTTATTACAACCATGCATTTACCATTGTTTCATTATTTCACATTGGTATTGGGTGTAGTCATTAGTAAGTTGAGTCATTATGATGATTGGCTTCTTATGAAGGAGTCTCATGAGTCATTTTGTAGACATATGTATGGGATGATGTTGATGTAACAACTATGATGTGTCATATTTTTGAGTCATTGGTTGGTTGGAAATGATCAAAGAAGCCATGTAATTCATTGATCAATCCATGTAAAATGCTCATGAGGGCATGTACTTGTACTATATTTATCATTGGGTCATTTAGTCATGAGTCATGAGGTCATGTTATGATCATATGAGAGTATGTATGAGGTATTATGTCACTGCTAGAACCATGTATTTATCAATGTATATGTTATTTAGTGATGGTCATGTGGAGTCTTAGCCCACCTTGTGCTTCTTTCCTTTGGAAAGGAAGCAATGTTGTAGCAGAAACGATTCACTTCAAGATGGATTGATTTTGGAGATGGAATATATTCAAGGGGAGCATCTATTTTCTCTTGCTTATTTTTTGCCATACATTGTTGGCATAATGATCCACTTGGGGGTGACCTTATGTGCCTCATGCTATCCTATGAAAATTGGGGTTCTTGGCCTCATGTTATGTTTAGAGATGTTTGGTAGTTGATGCTATGAAGTCTCCATGGAGAGTTGGATTGTTTCCACACATGGATATTGATGCATATACTTAGTACCACTCATAATTTCTTTTATGCTAATGTTGAATACGATGCTTCTGTGGTTGTCTCTTATGCATATTACTATTGCTACTAGAGGTTGTTGGTTGGATTTGTTGCTCTGAATGATGATTGTCTATATGTGTTTCTTTTTTGTTGATATGAGAAGCATGGATAATTGTTGATGTGCATTATTTTTTAGCCATATGGAGATCTGATGCTTCATTGGTTATGTTTCACTTTGTTGGGTTGTGTTATATTCTTTCCATGACTAGCCCACGTAGTTAACCGGGGGATTAGAGGGGGGACAGAGCCCCCCCTCCGTTGCGCCGATTGCATAGCGGGGGGGTCACAGGGGGTTTGAGGGGTGCAGGTAACCCCACTCTATGGGGTCTTTGGAAACGCCTCAGAAAATTTTGTTTTTTGGCCCCTATATTAGGTTGGGCAGACCTACCTATGGTTTTGTGCATGATTTTTTGGACGCGATGGTTTCTAGTCCATGGTTTTGGATACGATGGTTTTCGGTCCATGATATTGGATGCTTTGGCATGTATAAATATGTATTATAACATTAAAAGGAACATAATGAAAACTCAAGCTGGTTGTCTTGGTTTTGGGATCCTGGGGAAAATCTCTGTGTATATGTGTTATGCTCTCACATTGTTTATTTTCTATGTTTTAGAATTCATATGTAGGTATTTTTTGTACGGGGTTAAAACCTACATTTGGTATTAGAGCTGTTTTGGCTTGAAGGGGATGCCTTTGTTGCTGAGGGGTTTTGCTCGGGCTTTTGGTACACCCTGTTCAATGGGAGATCTACGGGATCGATTCTGGTGGTGAAAGAAGATGGCAAGCAGTGGAAAGATAGAGATTGAGAAATTTAATGGTTAGAGTTTTGAGTTATGGAAACTCAAGATGGAGGATCTGTTGGTGGATAAATATCAGTGGATCGCGGTAGATCTAGGTACTACACCAATGGGAGTGTCCGATGAAGAATAGAAGAAGTTGGATCAGAAGGCAAAGAGCGCAATATGATTGTGTGCCTCAGGTTCAATATTGCTGAATGTGCTTTGTGGGGCAAGTTACGGACTTTGTACCAATCTAAGTCTCTAGTGAATAAACTGTTCCTACAGAAAAAGATGTATAACATGAGGATAAAAGATGGAGACTTGGTGACAGAGAATCTAAACGCATTTAATACTGTGGTAAGTCAGTTATTATCTGTTGATATTAAAATTTCAGATGAAGATAAGTGCATCAATTTGTTGTGTTCTCTACTAGATTCATGGGATAGTCTAGTTATTGCAATAGGTAGCAATGCAACTGCCTTGCAGTTTGACGAAATAGTCTCATCCTTGCTGATGGAGGAGATGAGATGGAAAAATATGGAGAGAGAGAATGGTGATGCCTTGTCTGTACGAGGATGGTCCCAGGACAGAAACAAAAATAAGTCATCGAGTGGGAGATCTAAATCTAGAGGGAGATCTAAATCTCTATGAAAACTTGTAAAGGTGGTGTGCTGGAAATGCGGAAAGGAAGCGCACTACAAAAGGGATTGTAAATCTAAAGCTCCTAATAAAGGAAAGGGATCTGATGATGCTCCTTTTGCAGAGGCGAAAACCACCTCAAATGAAGGTGGGGATGTGTATTTGGCTTCTTCAAGTACACATGTAGATCATGAGGCATGGTTGATTGACTCAGGTGCATCCTTTCACTTCACTCTCCATAGAGAGTAGTTCTGTGAGTATGAGAAATATGATGGTGGTGATGTCTTCTTGGGGGATAACAAGAAGGCTATAAATCGTTGGTTGGGAAAAAGTAAAGTTGAAGTTGCAAGGTGGAAGGGTTAGAACACTTCTGAGTGTTCCGCATATTCTTGCATTAGCCAGAAATCTAATTTCTCTAAGCAAGCTGGATGATGTAGGTGTAAAAATAGTGTTTGAGAAGGATACCTATAAGATGGTTTGGGGGGCATTGGTATTGTTGCGGGGAGTTCGAATTGGAACTCTGTACAAGCTGCAAGATAGCACTGTTGTTGACCAGTGCAATAGTTCCATGGTTCCTAAAAGTGGAGCAGAAAATCTAGTGGTCTCTGGAGAGAAGACCATGTTGTGGCATCAAAGGCTTGACATATTGGAGAGAAGAGCCTTAGAATACTTCATGGTAAAGGTATGGTAGAAGCTATGAGTAATAGCTCTCTGGATTTTGATTTTTGTGAAAATTGTGTATATGGGAAGCAGAATCGGGTGAGTTTCCCCTCTGGTGGTAAGAGGGCGAAATAGATATTAGAGCTTGTGCATAGTGATGTGTTTGGACCTGTGAAGGTTCCATCACTGGGTAAGTCTGTGTACTATGTATCATTTATAGATGACTTCTCAAGGAATACATGGATATATTTCCTTAAGAAGAAATCTGAAGTCTTTGATAGGTTTAAAGAATTTAAGGCTTTGGTGGAAAACTAGACAGAGAAGAAGATAAAGGTGTTGAGGATAGATAATGGTGGAGAGTTTTGTAGTAAGGAATTTGAATAATTCTGTAAGAAGTGTGGTATAGCATGGCAAAAGACTACTCCATACACACTTGAGAAAAATGGAGTTGCAGAAAGAATGAATAAGACGTTGATGGAAAGGGCAAGAAGCATGCTTAGTGGTGTCGGGTTAGGATAGGAATTCTGGGTAGAGGCGATGGAGACAACATGTTACCTGTCAATAGATCACCTTCATCAGCGTCGGAGGATAAGACTCCACAAGAGGTATGGACTGGTAAGAAACCATCTCTTTCACATTTGAGGGTATTTGGATGTGATGCATATGTACATATTCCAAAGGAGAAAAGAACCAAGTTTGATAGTAAATCTAAAAACTGCATTTTTATTGGGTATAAGGATGGTTTAAAGGGTTATAAGCTTTGGAACCCAGTAACAAGGAAGGTTATGTAAAAATGAGATGTCGTGTTCAAAGAGGTAAAACATGTTATTAAACTTGAAGTCCAACCAAAGGAACATGAGAAGATAGAGTTTGAGCTTAAGGAGGAAGAATCAGACTCTACAACAGAGGATGAATCAAAAGACGAAGAGCCAAAAACTCTAGGTGTGAGAAGTTCAGTTCAAGAAAGAAGGCATGCAGAAAGGTATTGTCCATATGATTTCTTTTCAAATTTTGCTTTATCTGTTATTGATGATGATACCAGAATTGTGAAGGAAGCAGTAGATTGAGAGGATGGAAAACTCTGGAAAGAAGCCATGGTTGATGAAATGGCATCTTTGCACAAAAATGAGGCTTGGGATCTGGTGGAGTTGCCGGCTGGAAGGAAACCCATTGGAAGCAAATGGGTGTTCAAGAAGAAGACAAATGTAGAAGGAAACATGGAGAAATACAAAGCTCAGTTGGTAGCAAAAGGTTATTCCCAGGTGCTAGGAATTGATTTTGATGATATTTTTTCTCCTATTGCCAAAGTAGCTTCTATTAGATTACTTTTATCTGTTGATATTGCTTTTGATTTTGAGGTAGAACAGATGGATGTGAAGACATAATTTCTTCACGGGGATTTGGAAGAGGAGATCTACATGAAGCAGCCTGAAGGTTTTGTGGCGAAGGGTAAGAAAGAAATGGTATGAAATTTAAAGAAGTATCTGTATGGGTTAAAACAGCTACCAAGGATGTGGTATCAAAAATTTGATACATTTATATGGGGACTTGGCTTCACTAGAAGCAAAGCAGATCACTGTATGTATTTTAAATTAATTGGTGACCGTGTTATTTATTTGGTCTTGTATGTGGACGATATGTTGTTGGTTGGACATGACAAAGAAATTATCCAGGATTTGAAGACCCATTTGTTCTCCAAATTTGACATGAAAGATCTTGGTACTGCAAACTATATTTTAGGCATGGAAATTAAAAGAGATCGGACAAAGAGGAAGCTCTGGTTAAACCAGAGGAAGTATGTCAAGACAATATTGCAGAGGTTTAATATGCATGATAGTAAACCGGTGAAGGTTCCTATTCCTGTGGGTGTGAGGTTGTCTCCTGAACAGTGTCCCAAGACACAAGAAGAGGAAGAGGACATGTCCTGTGTTCCATATGCAAGTGCAGTTGGTAGCCTAATGTATGCAATGGTATGTACTAGACTAAACATTGCACATGCAGTGGGAGTATTGAGCAAGTTTATGTAAAAACCAAGGAAGGAGCACTGGACATCAGTGAAGCGGGTTTTCAGGTATTTGCGTGTCAATAGTGATTATGGTTTGCGCTACCAAGGAATACTAGGATTGGACAGAGTGTTGGATAATCGTGGCTTTGTTGATGCAGACTGGGCTAGAGATTTGGATCAAAGAAGATCTATAAGTGGCTATGTGTTTAACCTATTTGGAGGTGCAGTCAGTTGGATGAGTAACAAACAATCTGTAGTGGCACTATCAACTACAGAGGCAGAATACATGGCATCCACTCATGCAAGCAAGGAAGAATTTTGGTTGCAAAGATTGTGTTCAAGTATGGGGTTAGTACAGACAGCTATAAGGATAGATCATGACAGCCTAAGTGCAATTTTCTTGCCAAAGAACCCTGCATATCAATCTAAGGCAAAGCACATTGATGTTCAATATCACTTTGTGAGGGATATGATAGAAGAAAAAAAGGTGTTGCTGGTAAAGGTGGACACTTTGAAGAATACTGTAGATGTATTGACAAAATCTGTGAGCTCTGAGAAGTTCTCTTGGTGTAGAGAAACAATGGGCATTGCAGGGCTGGATAAATGACTAAGCTCTCTTATGGCCCCCTATGGAAAGAAAACAACAAGTGGGAGAATGTTGGGTTGTGTTATATTCTTTCCATGACTAGCGCACGTAGTTAACCACGGGGTTAGAGTGGGGGAAAAGCCCCCATTCCGTTGCGCCGATTGCGTAGCGTGGGGGTGACAGGGGGTTTGAGGGGTGCAGGTAACCCCACTCTATGGGGTTCGGGACAACGCCCTAGGATATTTTGTTTATTGGACCCTATATTAGGTTGGGCGGACCTACCTCTGGTTTTGTGCATGATTTTCTCAAATGGTTTTGGATGCGATGGTTTTTGGTCCATGGTTTTGGACACGATGGTTTTCAGTCCATGGTTTTGGATGCGATGGTTTCGGTCCATGGTATTGGATGCTTTGGCATGTATAAATATGTATTATAACACTGAAAGGAACATAATGAAAAATCAAGCTGGTTGTCCCGATTTTGGGATTTAGTGTAAAATCTATGTGTATATGTGTTTGATGTGTTATTCTCTTGCATTATTTATTTTTTGTGTTTTAGAATTCGTATGCAAGTAATTTCTATACGGGGTTAAAACCTACACAGTTATTACTACCTTATAAGATGTAGTTGACCCTTTGCCATTGATGTCAAAGGGGGAGTGATAGAGGAGATGGTCTGGAGTTTGTGTGTGGTTTCCATCAATGCCAAAGGGGTAGATTGTTGGCATTATGGTGTGCATGGTTTTAGCTAGCTAATGTTGGAATTGGTTCGTGATGGAAGCTAGTTCTTGTTTCCATTGATGTCAACCCTATGTAGACTAGCTGATGGTTGGATGTCTTCCCTGTAGTGTGGTTGCAACTAGTTGAGTTGGCATTGGCATGGTTTTGTTCACATTAATGTCAATTGTATGACATTACACTCATGATTCTCAAATGATGGCATTGGTGTGGTTGATGGTTTGTTGATGCTGCTACAGGTGGATGATGTAGATCTACATGTGATGAAGATAATGTGTTGGCGCACTACTTGAGTTGGAAACTAGGTCTTCATCTATGACTTCATGCTTGTGTTCATGGAGATGACTTTTCGTAGTGATGGTTTGGTCTTATGATGATGATGGAGATGTGCTATAGTGTATTGCAGGTCTATCAGAGGTGTTGCATCTTTCATAGATGTTTGGTGGAGAGTGGAGGACTTGTTGGCACTCTTTCCAACCTTGTTTGTTGGTCCTTTAGGTCAATTTGGTAGTGGCACTTAGGATACAAGTTTGACCCATTTGTGGAGGTCACAACAGACTTGGAAGAGGTTTGGAGGTGTTTTGAGATGTTATAGAAGATGTTCGAATAGCTGGCATAGGTTTTGAACTGAAGGTCAATTGATTTTCCTTATGCTCTTCCCTAGTAACTCCCATTGAGGCTTATGAATGCAACTAAAAGGATACAATTTCTAGAAACAAGGCTTATCCATGTGACCATAGTCGAAATCAGCTAGTGTTGTGCCTGTGACTATGGCCTAAAGCAAGTTTTTGTTCGCATTTCTTGTGAAAATTAGATGAAAATTGACATGGAAACTCCCAGGGACTTCTAGATTAAGTTGTGATGGTTCAAAAAGTTCCTCCATTGATGTGAACACCTTTAATGCACAAATAGTGGTGTTAGTGGATTGACTTTGTCAAATTTGTGTACCCTTGATCGCATGCATAATGTGAATTTGGCCCAACACATTTTATATACTTCACTTTGGAGTTGAGTGATGGTTGATGGTGAGTTTATGCGAGTAAGAGAAGGTTTCATAGGGTGAGTATGCTTTAGAGCTATTGGTGAGAAAGATTTCTTTAGTGTATGAGTTTTAATGGTAATAGAATGAGAAGATGTTTTTTT
Organism: Pinus tabuliformis; assembly: GCA_031772625.1. Lineage (NCBI taxonomy): Eukaryota > Viridiplantae > Streptophyta > Pinopsida > Pinales > Pinaceae > Pinus > Pinus tabuliformis. The sequence continues at coordinate 1,020,226,285 of CM062813.1, read as the reverse complement.
TATCTGAAGTAGTGTTTGCTTCAGATCTTTAGATTTTAGATCAGAGATGTAGAGAATTGTAGCATATTTCTTGGTATTGATAGAGAGCTTGGAATAGCTTGAAGTTTATGAATCTCACATTTGTTTTGCAAGAGTTGCTGATGCAATTGGAACATAGCCATTGTGTTTTATGTTGTTTATTGTACTATGCAATATTCATATTTTGGTGTGAGGTTTTGACATTATGGGTGTGTGTGAGATTTGTTTAAGCTGCTAGTGATAGTATTATTTATATTTGTTGCATGACATATTGTGGCCACTATTTCGCTAGAGTGGAGAGCATATGATTGTGGTGTTTTTTATTGATTTGATTGTATTTTCTTGCTGCTAGAGATCATATTGTAGCACTAAATCAATTTGAGCATATAGTCTTGGGATCTAATTTGAAAATAGAAGAAATGTGGTTCGCATAAAGTAGAGGAGAAATGGCTTCATGGATATGGAGAAGTAATTGGGAAGTTTCAATGAAAAGAACAATTTATCAATCAAATCTTCATTGGATAGTCCAATTGAATTTGGGCAAGGATCGTTGATCGTGGTGGCTTTCAACAGATGGTAGTTTGTAGATCCATGTGAGAACATAGTCTTTTGAGTTGATCAGTAGAATCAAGTCTTTTGGCGGATCACAGTCAACTAATGTATGAGGTCGAGTCTCCATGTTGATGGGAGTCAACTATCTATGTACAATACACATTTTACTCAATAGAAGATTTAGAGCAACGCAACAACAAAAAGGGTGTTTTTTTTTGCTCGGTGAAGGGTTTTCCACTAGACATCTTGTGTTTCTTGTGTGATGGTTATTGTGGTTGTGGTTGATGTTTTTGTTATGTGTTATTTCTCTCATGGTTGGTTGATTTAGCTCCTTAAATTGTTTATATTGATGTGGTGATATAATGTGTTACTGGTTAATATATGTGATTCAATAGAGAAGTTTAAATTGGTGAAAATTGATAACAGTCACACTATTAATTGACCCCCCCTCTCAGTAGTGCTCAAAGGTTTCCAAAAATTAGTATCACAATAGGGTTATTAGTTGCATAATGATCACTGGAGAGTAGATATGGGGTTTGTTGGCTAAAAGTTTGATTTTTTTTTTATTTTTTATTTTAACTTTTAGAATGACTTTTAAAGGAATGGTTATCCTCACTGCTGTAAATTTCAAGGTATGGAGAAAAATGTTAAATCTCAATATTTTTCTTATGGATATAAAATTTAGAGATTAGTATGTGAAGGTTGTGGAGGGGATCCAATTACAGATGAAGTTTTGCAACAAGATGCATAATCTATAAGAATCTTCATGACGATGATTTTAAAAGGCTAGTAGGTTTGAAATATGCCAAAGAAATGTGGGACAAGATGGAATCCATATTTGGAGATGGCACCATAAAAAATATGGTGATTGAGAAAAAGAGCAACAAAAAGAAGTACACGAAGAAGAACAAGAAGAAGTGATCCAGGTGGATATTGGTGGCCACCTGCCAAGTCCACCTGGACCCCCACCATTGTCTTTCTCAGCATTTTCAGTTTCCTTAATTGTAGCACAACTTACTATTTTTAGCAGTTTTTCGGGTCCTGAACTTCCGGAGCCGTTTTGAGGCCCTAAACGACGTTTTTTGGGGAATCCGGGGGCAACATGAGTCCATGGAAGGGACTGGTGTTGCCCGTTCCAACAATGATAGTGCTCGGATAGATCTTTCTAATGAGCTATTGTACGCATCAAACGGAGATCATATGCCAAAGTTACGACCCCGAGAAGTTGATGTACCAACTTACCCCCAAACGGGGCCCACAGTTTGGCGTTTCATCTCCTAGGGTTAGGTTTTGGAATGTTAAGGGTGTTTCCATTGTTTCTCAACAATAAATAGGCCTTCGAGCCTCATTGTAACACAGTTCAGAGGCATGTAGCCATCACATCTCTTCTCAGAGATAAGCTACCATCACCCTAGCTAGTTTATTTCCATTTATGTTTGTAAGCATATTTCAGTATTTTCCATTAATGAAATGAAGTATTATTTCCGCTGCATCTTTGTGTATATGGTTATCTCTGTAATTTGTTGCGTTCCTGTTTAAATCCGGATCAGTGGTATAAGAGCGGTCTGCTTTTTCTCTGTTTTTCTTTGCATGTCCCCAACAAGGTCGGGATATAAGGAGTTAGGGCTTGAACTGGTTGAACCTTTGCAAGACCAGCCTCGCAAATCCCGACGGCCTCCCATGGCGGACGAGAAGAAAGACGAGGGGGCAGGAGATCCCATCAAAATCTTGCTCGAAGAAGCGCTCGAGCGACAATGGAATGCGATGATGGACAACTTTGCGCAGATCCTTTAGCGGCTACCCAGAAGCGGCGCATCGGCTTCCAGCAGCTCCTCTGGAAACGCCACACCCTTTAAGGTACAAGTTAATTTTGAAATCCCCATATTCGAGGGTCAGATAGACGCTGATGCCGTAGATAAATGGTTAAATCTACTAGAGGGTTATTTTTTTGTTCATCAATTTTCGAGTCGGGAAAAGATTGTTTTTGCTCTTCTCAAAGCAGCCCCCCACGTCAAGGACTGGTGGGAAACCTACTGCGAGCAGAAGGATGAAAGTACTGGCTCACTATTTTCATCCACACCCACCTGGGATTTGTTCTGGGATGCCATCAAGGAGTAGTACTATCCTGTCGGAAGCTATGAGGATGAATACATAAAGTGGACCACGCTGCGGCAGGGAAGGGACCAAGACGTGCCGGAGTTCACCAATCTTTTCCATACCCTTCGCACAAAGTTGGGTATCAAGGATTCGAAGCAACATTTGATACTCAAATACCGTGGCTGCCTGCACAAGTACATCCAAGAAGAAATACAGTTCCTAAACATCCCCTCGCTCGGCGCAACATACCGGTATGCCGTCAAGGTCGAGCAGAAGTTTAAACAAAAGAAGCGAGACTTTGGATCTGCGAATCCAAAGCAGGGGAAAGGTGCCCCTAAACCACAGAACAAAGGACAAAGCCAAGGTGGGACAGCCCAAGACAACCAGCCGAAGCTGCAAGCAAAGAGCAATGTTGCGAAGCCGAGAAAGGACATTGGAAAATGGTGCGAGTTCCATAAGAGCTCCACTCACAACACAAGTGAGTGTCGGGCCAAGCAGTCACTGGTGGCTGAGCTAAAGGTTTCAGAATCAGATGCATGTTCCGACTCTGAGTCAGAACCCGATAAGGGGTATGAAAAAGGGAAGCAGATCATTGATGCGGATCCCAGCGCCACTGTTGCTACCACAAAGATCCAGAAAAATGAACCCGAAGATCCAGAGGAGGAGGAGCGTCTCTTCCACTCCCAGATGTGGGTAAAGGGCTCCCCGATACAGTTCATTGTTGATAGCGGGAGTCAAAAGAACCTCATTTCGGCAGAGGTCATGAAGCGGTTGGGCTTACCGACCACAGCACATCCACAACCATACACCATTGGGTGGCTTCACCAAGGGCGAGATCTTCGCGTGAGCCAGCAGTGTCGCCTTCCATACAACATCAAGCCCTTCACGGATGAGGTATTGTGTGACATTGCTCCCCTTGAAGTTTGTGATGTATTACTAGGACAACCATACTTGTGGAAGTGACATGCTGTGTATGAATCAAGGCCCCGTGCTGTTATTATTACATTGGGAAATAAGTTGTTCAGGATACCAGAGGTAGCACCACCTGCCGCCATCTCTTTGATTACTGCAAAACAATGTAGTAAGATCATTTCCAAAACTAGGAAATTTGTTTTCCTGATGATACGCCCTCAAGGGAAGAAGAAGACAGTGGCCGCGGCCTCCAAACGGGGTCCCTCTGCACGGCAGCTACAGATGGACAAGATTGTGGAGGAGTACGAAGACATCTTCACCTCCCCGGCAGGGGTTCCTCTGCACTGTCAAGTCAAGCACTCCATCGATCTGACCCCAGGTGCGCCGCTACCCAATGGACCAATTTATCGGCGCTCCGTTCTGGAGAACAATGAAATCAAGAGGCAGATTCAGGAGCTCCTGCAGAAAGGTCACATCCATCTGAGTTCTTCGCCCTGTGGGAGCCCGATAGTGTTGGTACAGAAGAAGGATGGGACGTGGAGACTCTGTATTGACTATCGGGCGCTGAACAAGATCACTGTTCGTAATAGGTACCCGATCTCGCGGATTGATGACCTCCTAGACCAACTAAAGGGGGCGAAATATTTCAGCAAGATCGATCTGAAGTCAGGATATCACCAGGTACCAATTGAACCCTCAGATGTGTGGAAGACTGCCTTCAAATCCAAGGAGGGCCTCTTCGAATGGTTGGTCATGCCTTTCGGATTGACGAATGCTCCTGCAACCTTTATGAGGCTAATGGATGACATCTTGCGGCCATTCACCAACTCCTTTGTAGTAGTATACTTGGATGACATTCTGATCTTCAGCCAGAGTTGGGAAGAGCACCTCCACCACATCCGACAGGTTCTCCAAACACTGCGGCAACACAAGCTATGTGCCAATTTGGAGAAATGCACTTTTGGCATGACCGAGGTTCAGTATCTGGGATACATCATTGATGAACAGGGGGTGCATGTCGATCCAGCCAAGGTCCAAGTCATTCGGGATTGGCCCTCTCCAACCACTCTAACAGAGCTCCGCAGCTTTCTAGGTCTTGCCAACTTCTACCGCAGGTTTGTGTTGGGATTTTCTCATATTTCTTGGCCCTTGAGTCAAGTCACCAAGGGTGGGGCGAAAGCAAAATTCTTTTGGTCTGAATCTCAACAGAAGGCATTCAGGGAGTTGAAGGATCGCCTCTGCACGGCACCAGTGCTCGCGTTACCAGATTTACAACAACCATTTGAGGTCGAGACAGATGCCTCTGACTATGCTATTGGGGCAGTCCTTACTCAACATGGACATCCAGTGGCATATCACAGTGAAACACTTTCAGACACAGTCCGGAAGTACCCCACTTATGATAAAGAGATGTATTCCATTGTACAGGCCTGCCGACAATGGAAGCATTACATTTTGGGGAAGGAAACGGTCATCCACACAGACCACCGACCTTTGCAGTTCATACAGACCCAAGGGAAATTGCAGAATGATCGCCATCAGAAGTGGTCTACATACCTGCAACAGTTTCACTTGAATATCAAGTATAAAAAGGGCAGCACCAATAATGTTGCAGATTGCCTCAGTCGACCACCGATCATGGCGCTAACCACCGTGCTCAACTCTTGCGGGCACGAGACTTCTGATTGGCCACTTCTCTACAAAAGTGACCCAGAATTCGGCCACACATACCAGACACTCTTGGAGGGTCGGCAGGTTGCAGATTTTCACCTCCAGGATGCCCTATTATGCCACCTCGGTCACCTTTGTGTTCCTTCAAGCGAGCGTGCCAAGATGATTTGGGAAGCACACTACAGTCGGGCTGCTGGGCATTTCGGGGTCGAGAAAACAGTGGCAGTACTGCAAAACTATTTCTATTGGCCGAATCTTCGACAGGATGTTGGGAAGTACATCCGATCATGTACTGCCTGTGCCATTGCCAAACCGACCATTAAGAAGCAAGGCCTCTATACCCCGTTGCCTACCCCTAGTCGACCTTGGGAATCCATCTCCATGGATTACATGTCAGGCCTTCCTTCCACTAAGCATGGAAATGACTGTGTTTTTGTGGTCGTCGACAGGTTCTCAAAGATGGCCATTATGATGGCCTGCAAGAAGAATATCACAGCAGAAGCCACTGCTAAACTCTTCTTTGAACGAGTGTGGGTGCACTTTGGGATCCCACAGTCTATCATCTCAGATCGGGACAGTCGGTTTCTTAGCAGCTTTTGGTCCAGTCTTTGGTCAATGCTGGACACCAAACTCACGAAGTCCACAGCCTTCCATCCTCAAAATGATGGCCAGACAGAGGTTGTCAATAGGATGATTGTGCACATTCTGCGCATGTATAACTCAAAGCATCCACGCACATGGGACGAGAGCCTCCCCTACGTTCAGCACAGCTACAACCGAGCTCTTCACAGCTCCACTGGCCATAGCCCTTTTCAGGTGGGTTTGGGATTCCAGCCACTATGCCCCATTGATGTGGCCATGCCACTTGCAGCTACTCACATGAATTCAGCTCATGTCCAGTCCGAAACAGATAAGGCCACCAGCTTCATTGAGCGCATCCAACATATTCGCCAGCAGGTCCATGACATTCTTGAGAAATCAAATGCCAAGTACAAGCAACGACATGATCAACATCGGGTGCCACACAAGTTTCAGGTGGGCGACAAAGTCTGGTTGCATTTGCAAAAGGAACGCCTTACTGGAGCCTATCGGAAATTGAGACCACTCCGATATGGTCCTTACACCATTACTAAGGCTATGGGAGACAATGCATTTGAGCTCAGCATTCCCCCATTCCTTGCCTGCACCCAGTATTCAATGTGGACCGCCTTCGGCCATACTTTCCACCATTGCTAGACACATCCGACATTGCAGAACAACTCAAACCCACAGAATTAAATCCAGATTGCATGGAACAAGCTGCAACTGATCGGATCATGGACACACAGATCAAGAACACTCACCAACAGAATATCCAACTGTATCGAGTTGTCAAAGCGGGCCAACTCCTTCAGCAGGGCAAGTGGCTCACCAGGGAACAAGTTCAGCAGAAGTTTCCTCATCTCATGGAGGAGCTCAATGCAATGGGGACCATTGCTTCCTAAGGGGGGAGGAATGATCCAGGTGGATATTGGTGGCCACCTGCCAAGTCCACCTGGACCCCCACCATTGTCTTTCTCAGCATTTTCAGTTTCCTTAATTGTAGCACAACTTACTATTTTTAGCAGTTTTTCGGGTCCTGAACTTCCGGAGCCGTTTTGAGGCCCTAAACGACGTTTTTTGGGGAATCCGAGGGCAACACGAGTCCATGGAATGGACTGGTGTTGCCCGTTCCAACAATGACAGTGCTCGGATAGATCTTTCTAATGAGCTATTGTACGCGTCAAACGGAGATCATATGCCAAAGTTACGACACCGGGAAGTTGATGTACCAACTTACCCCCAAATGGGGCCCACAGTTTGGCGTTTCATCTCCTAGGGTTAGGTTTTGGAATGTTAAGGGTTTTTCCATTGTTTCTCAACAATAAATAGGCCTTCGAGCCTCATTGTAACACAGTTCAGAGGCATGTAGCCATCACATCTCTTCTCAGAGATAAGCTACCATCGCCCTAGCTAGTTTATTTCCATTTCTGTTTGTAAGCATATTTCAGTATTTTCCATTAATGAAATGAAGTATTATTTCCACTGCATCTTTGTGTATATGGTTATCTCTGTAATTTGTTGTGTTCCTGTTTAAATCCGGATCAAGAAGGGCCTTAGAAAATAAGAAGCTTAGCCACAAGAGTCTGATCCTACTAGTGCAAATGATCCAGCTGATGAAGAGAAGAGAATAGAAAATCATGAACCGAAAGGTATAAATGTTAATGATTTTCTTTTGAGTTGCAATTTTGATGATTCAAATTTTGATAATTCTTAAGTGCCTAGTGAAGATGAGAATGTTATTAAGGGTCTTAGAGTTGAGATTTCTAGACTAACAACTGCATGGAAGAATCAAGAAACATTATTGCAGATTTGTGATGATAGAGAGGCCAATCTCAAGGAAGATATTTTCAGCCTAAAGATTAAGTTGGCAGAACTAAAAAGAGTTGAGGAAGGCATGCAGAAGAAGTACAAAGAGAAAGAAGATCAATGTGTGAGATTAGAAGCTGAAGTGGTATGTTCAAGAAAGAAATGAAAGATGGAGAAGAGCATTGTAGCCTTGGATAACTTACTTGAGATCCAGAAATCACCATTGGATACTTTTTGTCCTTGATTTCAGAATGGTGAGTCTAGTTTACATGAAGGTAAAAACATCAAATAAGAATCCAAGAAACCTATATAAAATAATACTGGCAACAAGAGTGAGAACCAAGTAAACAAAAAGAAAAATCAAAAGCAGATCAACCAACAGAAATAACAATAGCATAAAAGATAACCTCAAGGAGCACCTACTTTTAGAAGATATTTTACTGCAAAAGAATATCGTGGTAACTCTATTAGATTTTAAAGGATACAAAGTTCTTTTGTTCCTTTGATGCATAAGGTACAATGCTACAACTATCACAAGTATGGACATGTTGCAACTAACTACATGAGAATAACTTATAGATCCAGTCAGTAAAGGTTGCAACCATATCAACAACCAAGGATATTTGCCAACAAGTATAATCATGTTTTTTATGGATATTTCTATTCATGTAACCTATTTGGCCATAAGGCATATGATTGTAGACCTCACCAGTGGAGGAGAAGAACGTTGCAAGAAAGTTATATTTATGCTATGAGAAACATGATATTTTATCCTCTTGCTTCATATATTGGCCACGTGGAGTGCTACACATGTCATAATTTTGGTCAGATGGAAAGATATTGTTTTCTTCCCCATTATTCAAGGAAAAACTGAGAAGAGAAGTAAAAACAAAGAGGACCTAATAGAAAACTAGTGAAGGAAGAAAAGAAAGAGCCAAATACTGTGCGGAGAAAAAAGGAGTGGTATCTCTTCAAGTAGTGAAGAGCATCCCCTCCTACAGTCCATGATTATTTCTTGCATACTTATAGAGGACAGAAAAGTTTATGAGAGGTTCATAACCTCAAGGGGAGCATATGATAGAAGTACGGTAGCTTGATGAGTACGATTTATTGCAACAACATATGATGAGCTAATTTGAGGCTAATCACCATTCATGTCCACAGTATCAACCCGCCTATTTGACGTTCATTGAGCTCAAGGGAAGCTATGTATGATACGACATTTACGTGAGTTAGTTGACATTTTTTTCATTTTTTTCACTCAGATATTTGTAGTGGCCATACATATGTTTTTTGGGTGAAAGTAGTACATTTTTCAGCCATATATATGCTTTTGGTTTCATTGAAAAGTTGGTTGAAAAGATTGCGCAACCATGCGTATAAGGAGTTTATTTTCATAGGATGTATAGATATGACATCAGATGTGGACTAGCTATGTATAAACTATTATATGTAGTTTATTACAACCATGTATTTACCATTGTTTCATTATTTCACATTGGTATTGGGTCTAGTCATTATGGTGATACAATTGTTATGGAGGAATCTCATGAGTCATTTTACAACCATATGTATGGGCTAATGTAGATGCAACAACTATGATGTGTCATATTTTTCAGTCATTGGTCCATAGGAGATGATCATAGAACCATTTAATTCATTGATAAATCCATGTAAAATGCTCCTGGAGACATGTACTTGTATTGTATTTATCATTAGGTCATTTTGTCATTTTGTCATGAGGTCATGTATGGTCATATGAAAGTATGTATGAGGTCTTATGTCACTGCTATAACAAGGTATTTATCAATGTATATTGTTATAGACATTTTTGTGCCTCGCATCATGGAGCATGAAATGTCAATAATCACAGGGATCCTCAGTCCCTAAACATGTTGTTCTTACCCCTAAAAGAACAAGGTCATCAAACAACAGCACTTCCAATCAGTTCTCCACCTGAAAACACTTCAAAACAGGCTTATTTTGGATCATGTCAGCTGCTCCACTGAGCTTCTGCGCTGGAATGCAACTGTCCCTCCTTGTACCTGCGCTGGAAGTCAAGATTAATGAAGGCTACCTGCGCTGGGCGAGATTGGCCAAGTGGCACAGTCATCCTGCAAGGTGTCAACTGCCCAGGAAGCTTCCAAACTGACACTTGGTTCATGAGATTCGCCCTGTGATGAGTAAGAGGTACTTGATCACCATGTGTAAGCAAGGATCTCCAAGTGGACTCAAGGACTGAAGTTTAACTGAAGAGGGAGAGGACACTAGTCAGCTCTATGCCAGCCTCAAGCTGACTCATCCTCTCTTCTTCTCTCCTATATATAGAGCTCTTCTATGAGGTCTAAAGAGGCTGGAATTTTGTGTAAAGCAAGGAGGTGCTGTTGGATTACAGTTAGAGCTATTGGGTGATTGTTTTACTAGAGGTGAAGATGAGAGTTCTTGCTGCTGGATTGGAGCCATCATTGGTTGTAACCTTCTCAGAACCCTGTTACTTCTATCAATAAAGTTTTGCATGTTCTCCTATATACTTGTATTGCATTGATGTATTGTATTTACATGTATATTTGATTCATCCTAATCCATGCTTCAGTTATGAGTACATGTATCTTGTAGTTTGCTCTCTTGTTTTGTGCAGGATCTGTGTGTAGCTGGACCGGCAAAGAGAGTAAAGAGCTGGGAACAAGAGACAAAGAGAGGGGACAAGGATCGACTAAGCGAAAGACACCAGGTTGGTTAATCTTTTCATCCTTCTCTCTGTACTTTCATAAAGGAAAACATCAAAGCTTTACTTTCAGTTGTTGCTAAAGACTGTCACCTTTAGAATAGGGATAGGGTCATCCGCATCGGATACTTTTCCCCACAACAAACTGGCGACTCCGCTGGGGAGCCTAGTATCTTGTTGGTGTTTGTAGTATTTTTCTATTCATTTCTTGAAGAAAAGAGTACCAAATCGAAAAGCTTTTGACTATATCAAAAGCGAAGTAGAGGGACTGCTACTCTTGCTCATTTGCTGAGCAAATTCAAGATTTGAAGAGCTTATCTACAAAAGACTCTTTACTCTTTGTGATAGATCTTCATCCTCTTGATCATCCCTTAGCCTGTACTTGACCTATAGCTTTTTATTTCATCAAAAACAGTGCATTTTTGAGCTTTTTATGACCCGGAAAACTTTGTAGACGAAACTCTCGTGAGTCAGTGCAGGCTGTCCACAGGCAGTCTGCATTATAGCGCAGGTGCTCCCTTCGGGAACTGCGCTGAGAGTGAAACTGGCAGACTAGAACCTGCGCTGGTCCAGTTAGCCCTTGTCTTGCTCAGTCTTCCTATTGTGTCTTGGCCCTGTTTGCACTTGTTTTTGGCTGATTGCTTGCTGGTTATTGTACTTGCTGTAAGCCACTTCTCCTTGACATTATTCCGCCTCAGTTGTGTGATGAAACTGTGAATGTTCTTTCAGTATTTCTTGTTTCAGTTACAGTTTCCCATTGTGAAAAGCGAACCAGTATAGCTGTGGCCTCTTAGATCCTGAACTGTAAAAGTGTCTTTGTGATCTTTTGAGTTAGTTTTATTACTGTTCATGGCTGTTTGAGTTTGTTTGCTCTTCACTTTTATGGTTTGAATCTATACATTTCCTGTGTTCAAACAAGTCTATCATAAGGTGTCTTTTTGATTGTGGACAAGCTTGTTTATTTCTACTTGAAATTAGATTCAAAATTATACAACCGTTTCCTTTCTGTCTAGCATCAACATTAAGGATAACGAAAAGAAATACATGCATTGTGCATTTTACATTTGACTGTGTGCTTGACGATTTAGGAAAATGTGCATTTTAGTGTGTGTTCTTTGATCTGTGGAAAAAGTTGTGTCCTTCTTTTCCCTCAAGTAGATTAAGGTTTTCAAAGTTGAAAGATTGAAAAGATTTGCTTCTCATTCTTAGATTGCATATAGGAAGTTGTATATATACATCTCGTGGCGAACCTGAAAGGCAAACTGTTAAGAACGATCAACATTAAAATAAGCTCAATTTACATAACAACGCTTTGGAATTTAACGCAAACATCTAGAGGTCTAGGTAGAGACGTGTTCCAGCGTCGTTAAACATAGTGACTGTCGATCTCTACGAAGGTGGGTGATTCCTCCTGAGAGTCGGTGGCACTAACACAGACTTGAGCTCCCGCGTACCGTCGCGTATATTGGGAGACCCCTATAGGCTTTTATCCTTTATCCTTAGGAAACCGTGTCGGCCGCCCTACTGATCGCGATGCAGTGAACACAGCATTCACGAAGATCGACCACCCGTACCGTAAAACGTATTCTGTGGTTTCGCGAAAGGTTTGGCACACCCTCTGCCTAGATCTCCAGAGCAGTTTCTTTTGGCCTTTTTCAAACTCTATAACTGAAAAAGTCCAACCGAGCATTTGTCACTTCGGGCTCGTTAAAACATCGAAGGCGACTAGAGTCATCTTTAGCTTTTTCTCGACTCTTAAAACATGAAAAAGCAAGTTTGTGTCTAAAAGCGTCGTTAATAAAATTTATTTTAAGCGGAACATAATCACCTATTATTCCCACGTTGATCTTTCAATTGAAAAGTATGGAGCCCACCAACCAAGGAAGTAACCTTGGCGGAAGTCCAAATCCCTTCTCCTCTTGGGGAGATGTTGGTGCGCCTCATATGGCTACATTGTCGCTTCCAGGATTGACAATCGGCCTCCCTGTATGGCTCTTTTCAACTAATGTAGTCCAGATCGCCACTAATCCTGAGCATTCGAATCAACAGTCAGAACAATCTAGAACTACCCACCAGCCTTCCACTTCTTATAATACTTCCTCTGATCCTTCATCTTCGCAAGGTAAAGCTGGCAAAAGTCAGCCTCCCAAGGAGAAGAAGGAAAAGAAGAAGAGAGAAAAGAAGCAGAAGGAGCCTCTGGCGAAGGCGACTGGGGGCAAGCAGAAGAAAGCTGACAAAAACCCACACACTGCACCGACCGGGCCTAAATCGCCATGTGTCATTTGCAAAGGGATCCATTTCCATCGTGATTGTCCTTGTATTCCCCGGATACTAAGGGACTGGTCCCCAAGGTTGCACAATCCGGTAGCATCAACCTCTGGTTGTCATGTTGATTGCATTCCGTCGACTAGCGAGAGTGAAGGACGAAGAAGGGGACCAAGATCACCCTATCTATTGTGTGAAGGTCATCATGCCATCCACAAATGTCCATTCTTAGATGAGGCCAAGAGAGTTTTGGAAGATCGCCCGGTGTCACCGGTGCGACTTCCACCTGGATATCAAAAACTCGCGCCTAATCCCTCGATAGTTGAAAATCCGGTTGAACCACTCAAGTGGTCAGCTGAAGTGTCGGTCATTGAGAATGAACCTACTAAATCCAGACCAGACGAAAGTCTAAAGGTCGATACGGCAGTTGGCCCGGTTCTTCCTTCAGAGGTTCTATCGTCCAATGACTCCGTCATTGAAGATCCGTCTTCAAATGACACCGTCGCCGAAGAATCGTCTTCATGCGACACCCTCACTGATGAGAACAAGGATGACACCATCCAGGTTCTTTTCATCAGCACCGACTCTGACGAGCGTCAGGGCAATGCGCCCATTCCTTTATCGCAGGAAGGAACATCATCAGAGTCATATCCGGCCGTATATTCGGTCCCACCGCCAAGCAACCTGGTTGTATCCTTTGATTGGAATCAACTAGGCAGACCTCGGTTACCAGCCAGTGTACCATTCAGAATCATTGTCCAGATCTATAGAATGATTATGGCTGGTACTATCATTGATGAAGGGGCGTCTGTGAGTATCCTTTCCTCTGTTGCTTGGAAAGCACTGGGTTCCCCGGCGCTTTTACCTGAGTTGAGAAATCTCTCAGGTTTTGATAAAGGAACCAGTCGACCATTAGGGATCCTCCCCGATGTACCTGTTACATTGAAGGGGAAGACTGTCAGGATGAACGTGTTGGTAGTTCAAGGACCCTTGGATTATAACCTACTCCTTGGACGCGACTATATTTATTGCATGGGAGCGATAGTCTCCTCACTCTTTAGAGTAATGTGTTTTCCACATGAAGGAAGGGTGGTCAAGCTCGTAGACCAACTTTCATTTCCGGGATCTCGCATCGCAAATAGTCAAATACCAATCCTAAATGGTCTGTTCACTCAAGATTCGCCTCCGCCCCCGGTCCTCCTTCCCGATGAGCGCGAGTGATTCGGAAAGAAAGACTAGGACCCAGGGGGCATGCACCCTGGTCTGCTTCGGGCAGAAGAAACTCCGGGTATAAGACAGAATTTCCGCAGGAGAACATGACTAGTACGTACCCCGTCCGTAGGAAGTGGGGTTGTTCTGGAATAATGATCTTTTGTAAAAGTTATGTGTTTGGGAATCATTCACCTTTGTCTAAAAAAGTGGGCAATGCCCAAGTAGGAATTCCCTTATTACAACAAGTAGTCACCATCTTTAAATTCAAGCCTCGCCCATCGAAACATATGTTTTGAAGGATAAGCAGGGGCAGGCTACTAAGAAGGAGACCGTATTGTTGTGACAGAGGGTAACCATCTTAGGACAACCCAATGATAGGCACCGCCGAAGAAAGAGATTGGTCTGCGGCAGCAAATCGAACCGTCTTTGGAATAATAAGAAAGAGGCAAGCCTCCCTCAATAATACCAATGTTTTATCTTTGAGTAGTGTTCTTCTATTGTCACAAATAGTTGTTTGTTAAAAGTGGGCCGACGGGAAGCCTGAGTACTGCGTAAGACCCCTTAAAATAACGAGAAGACAAGTACCGTTAGCATTAGATTAGCAAGATGACAAATAAATGTGAACACCCAAAGAAAAGCAGAAGTAGGGGAGAGGAGGGGCAGCCTCGAAATTCTATCCTATACCTGGGGGCATGCAAACTTTCTGGAGTGCAAGCTAGGGGCGGTTATTTATCTGGTTTTAAGATTAGCCGTTTCCAAACTTGCATGAAAGAAAGCCTGTGGGGCAAAAGTAAAATTTGCCAAAAGTGAGCACAGCTGTGGTAAGGCATAAGCTCTATAAAAATTGGTCCTTACGAGAGGCGTTCTTCATATGACTGGTATATCGAGCAGTTTTAGCATACAGTTCATGCTCGTTAAAAAATAAACGCAAATCCGAGCAGTTTTAGGACTGAATTTATGCTCGTTAAAAAATATAAAAGTGTGAGCAAAAGTTTCCCTCAGAGTTCAAGCTCATGGAAAAAATGAACTGGTAAATAACCTTTTGAGATCGTAAATTCATCAGCCATAAGAACCTTGATCGTGTTTTCATCCATCACCTCCACTGTTCATTTGGCCGATCATTCACTTCCATTTGTGTGTTTACCTCTTTTGAGAAACAGCTGCGAAGAGTGATTTCACCTAGCCATCCTTGTAACACTGCCGTGATTGGAAAATTCCAACCTGTACCTGGAATCTGTAGCTATCCCTGTTTATCACTCGTTCCTCAAAAGACGAGTCTTCTTTCAGCTCTTTTCACTGACTCGTAAAATATGAAAAGTTTGCCGAGTTTTGGCCTTCCAGCTCGTTAAATGACCGGAACGCTATCCCTCCTCTAAATTTTAATCTTTTTGGACCTGAGGGATTATTGCACAAAAGGATCGAGCGCTTGTCTTGTTCGGCTCGTTAAAAGTACCGAACAGCCATCCCTTCTGTATTGTTTTATACTTTTTCGGACTTAAGGGATTTGCTGACGAAAAAGGAATTATGGAGTTGACTTTCCGTACCTTTTCAGACTCTCTAAAAATGAAAAGGACCGAGTTTTCTTTGTCGTTAGACTCGTTAAAATGATTAAATAGTGACAAACTTGTCTTTAGACGAGAACGAGTTTCCCTATCGCTAGGCTCGTTAAATCATAGCGATGGGCTTGCCCGAAGGGCAGGTTATAGAACAAGCATATGTTATCCTCCTCAAGCTTGACAAAAATAAAGAGGTACTGGTCAGAAATGACTGGGGAAAAATTGGGAGAACATCAAAATTTAATGGTAGCAAGTCACTCTTGAACATGACACTTTTCCTCCGTACCACATCGGGTTGGGTTGTCTCATTCACCGGTCTCATCACCATGGTCCTCGCCAAACCATCCACATTTGGGGTAATGCTACCGATCCATCGCATCAGTGTCGTTATATGTTCAAGAGGGGTCATTCTGAAAGTGTCAACCGTGTCCCATCCACTGCCATACATTATCCTTCATCCATTCATGATCGCCACCCTGAATCATATGTCACAGTTTGTTTTCACCTCCACTAAAGTCATTAGCTCCGTTCCGTGTCATTGATGTGGGATTCATTAAGGCCCTCCTTTGACGGATCGCTTCTTGTCGACTTCAGCTCATTATCCAAGAAGTTGATCTAGGAACACCCCCATCAGTACTTTGAAGCTTGCATGCCTCAATGACAAGTTTCTCACTTCCGGCGACAGGTATACATCAATGACCTTCGACCAGAAGATTTTGCGTGGCGTTCGACGCCAAGTCCTTTATTCACGCCACGTGAATTGTACTGCAGTACCTTGAGGGTCATCGTCATTATTGGTGATTCCTCTCGCGCTTGTTAACGGTTTTCATTATTGACCGGTAATCAAGCGATGTCTTTCCATGTTCGACTTCAGCGCAATTCTCACATGGATCGACTTGTACTTAGAGTGAAGATCGAACGAGTTTGAAGACCCCGGATCTAGTTTCATCCATCCGGGCTGCGATATATATTCAGGAAATATAAAAGCATTTGCCATGTACATCATTGCAGCAGATGATCATCCTACTCAAAGGATGATAATTTCAGCAGAAAATTATCAGTCTATCTTCAGACGATCGTCTGTCATATGTACCAAAATGTATTTATAAAAAAGCTGAGCATGGGAATGCCCGCCTCAGCTAGATCATGAGAATAATGATGAATGAAAAATAATGTATTGTATTGTATTGTATTACAGGGCACTCTCCTCAGCACTGGAACGAACTTCGGATCCTCTAGATAAAGCATTTCACCCGATAAACGACCTCATACTTTAGGGGGCAACTGTTATAGACATTTTTGTGCCTCGCATCATGGAGCATGAAATGTCAATAATCACAGGGATCCTCAGTCCCTAAACATGTTGTTCTTACCCCTAAAAGAACAAGGTCATCAAACAACAGCACTTCCAATCAGTTCTCCACCTGAAAACACTTCAAAACAGGCTTATTTTGGATCATGTCAGCTGCTCCACTGAGCTTCTGCGCTGGAATGCAACTGTCCCTCCTTGTACCTGCGCTGGAAGTCAATATTAATGAAGGCTACCTGCGCTGGGCGAGATTGGCCAAGTGGCACAATCATCCTGCATGGTGTCAACTTCCCAGGAAGCTTCCAAACTGACACTTGGTTCATGAGATTCGCCCTGTGATGAGTAAGAGGTACTTGATCACCATGTGTAAGCAAGGATCTCCAAGTGGACTCAAGGACTGAAGTTTAACTGAAGAGGGAGAGGACACTAGTCAGCTCTATGCCAGCCTCAAGTTGACTCATCCTCTCTTCTTCTCTCCTATATATAGAGCTCTTCTATGAGGTCTAAAGAGGCTGGAATTTTGTGTAAAGCAAGGAGGTGCTGTTGGATTACAGTTAGAGCTATTGGGTGATTGTTTTACTAGAGGTGAAGAGGAGAGTTCTTGCTACTGGGGAGGTGCTGCTGGATTGGACCCATCATTGGTTGTAACCTTCTCAGAACCCTGTTACTTCTATCAATAAAGTTTTGCATGTTCTCCTATATACTTGTATTGCATTGATGTATTGTATTTACATGTATATTTGATTCATCCTAATCCATGCTTCAGTTATGAGTACATGTATCTTGTAGTTTTCTCTCTTGTTTTGTGCAGGATCTGTGTGTAGCTGGACCGGAAAAGAGAGCAAAGAGCTGGGAACAAGAGACAAAGAGAGGGGACAAGGATCGACTAAGCGAAAGACACCAGGTTGGTTAATCTTTTCATCCTTCTCTCTGTACTTTCATAAAGGAAAACATCAAAGCTTTACTTTCAGTTGTTGCTAAAGACTGTCACCTTTAGAGTAGGGATAGGGTCATCCGCATCGGATACTTTTCCCCACAACATATATGTCATTTAGTCATGGTCAGATGGAGTCTTGGTACACCTTGTGCTTATTTTATTTGGAAAGGAAGAAATATTGCAATGAAAGTGGTTCACTTCAAGACGGATTGATGTTGGAGATGACATGTGTTCAAGGGGAGAACCTATTTTATCTTGTTTATTTTAGCCATACATTGTTGGCATTATGATGTGATTGTAGGTGTCATCATGTGCCTCATGTTATGCTATGATAGTTGGGTTTCTTGGCCTCATGTTATGTTTAGAGATGTTTGGTAGTTGCTACTATGCAATTTCCATGGATAGTTGAATTGTTGCCTTATGTGAATATTGATGTATATACTTGATGCTTCTCATAGTTTCTATTATGATGATGTTGCTTATGATTCTTGTGTGGTTTCCAATTGTGCATACTGTTGTTGTTGTTAGAGGTTGTTGGTTGGATATGCTACTTTGAATGATGATTGGTTACATGTGTCTCTTTGCTGCTGGTATGAGAAGCATGTATGATTGTTGATGTGCATTAGTTTTTAGCCATATGGAGGTTCGATTCTTTTATGGTTATGTTTCACTTATTCCTTCCTTATCAGATGGAGTTGAACCTTTTCCATTGATGCCAAATAGGTAGTGATAGAGGAGATGTTCTAAAGTTTGTGTGTGGTTTCCATTAATGCCAAAGCAGGAGATTGTTGGCATTATGGTGTGCATGGTTCTAGCTAGATGATGTTGGCATTGGTTCATGATGGAAGCTAGCTCATGTTGGCATTGATTCAACCCTATGTAGACTACCTGATGGTTGGATGTATTCCTTGTAGTGTGGTTGCAGCTAGTTGATTTAGTGTTGGGATGTTTGTGTTGGCATTAATTTCAACCATATGATGTCAGACTCATGATGGTTAGATGACAGAATTAGTGTGGTTTATGGTTTCTTGACGCTGCTACAAATGGATGATGCAGATTTACATGTGATGGAGACTTCATGGAAACTTTTAGGGGCTAATGTTCGCCCAGTGGGCTAATTTTCCATGTTTTTTCCAAAAAATGATTCGCCAGTTTCCAAATTTTATAAAAGATGATTCGCCCAAGTTTTAGAATATAAAATTATTTTATCTTAAAAATCGCCAACATTATATAGAGGCTATATATAAAATCATTATAAATTTTAATAATTTTGCAAATATATCATTAAAAAATTTATAGTTTGCATATTAGGGATTAGTGAGATTCGCCAATGTTTTTAAACTTCAAGAAAATTTTCCATCCTTAAAATTTTCCTTGGATGGAGATGATGAGTTAGAAAATAGGTCTTCATAATTGTGTTCATGGAGATGAATTGTTGCAATGAAGGTTTGGTCTTATGATGATGATGTAGCTATGATACAGTGTGTTGCAAGTTTTTCAAAGGTGTTACAGCTTGTGCATATGTTTGTTGGAGAATGGAGGATTTGTTGGAACTCTTGCCAACATTGTTTGTTGGCCATTTGGGTCAATTTGATAATGGCACTTAGGAGACAAGTTTGACCAATTTGTATAGGTATCAAAGGCTTTGGAAGAGTTTTGGGGGTGAGTTCAGATGCTAGAGAAGATGTCAAAATGGTTGGCATAGATTTAAAATGAAGGTCCATTGATTTTTCTTATGATCTTCCCCTGTAGATGCCATGTAGGGTTATGCATGTAGATGAAAGGATCCATTTGCTAGGAACAAGGCTTATCCATGCAACTGTAGTCGAGATTAGCTAGTGTTGTGCCTGCGCATGTGGCCAAAAGTGAGTTTTAATCCGCATTCCTAGCACAAATCATATGAAAATTGGCATGGAAATTCCTACATACATCTTGATTATGTTGTAATGGTAGAGAATGGTTTGAAAAGGTCCTCCAATGATGTGAACACCTTTAGTGCACAAGTAGTGGTGTTAGTGGATTGCTTTTGTCAAATTTGTGCACTCTTGATCCCATGCCTAAGTTGAAATTCGCCCAACACATTTTATATACTTCACTTTGGAGCTGAGTGATGGTTGATGGTGAGTGTATGAGTAAGAGAAGTCTACATAGAGTGAGTATGCTTAAGACCTATCAGTGAGCAATATTGATTTAGTATATAAGTGTTAATAGCAGCATAATGAGAAAATCTATTTGTTGAAGCAGTGTATTGATTCACATCTTCAGATTTCAAATCAAAGATATAGAGAGATGTAGAAAAGTTGTTGGCATTTATGGAGAGTTTGGAATAGTTCTAAGTTTATGACTCTCACGTTTGTTTTGCAGAAGTTGCCGATGCATTTGGAACATAACCATTATGTTTTATGTTGTTGATTGTATTATGCAACATTCATATTTTGGTGTGAGGGTTTTATATTATGGCTAGGTGTGAGACTTTATTTAGCTGTTGGTGATAGTATTATTCATATTTGATGCATTTATTGTGGCCACTATTTTGCTATAGTGGAGAGCATATTATTGTGGTGGTTTTCTATTGATTTTGATGAGATTTTCTTGCTGTTAGAGATCATATTGTAGAGTTGAATTGGGTTGAGCAGATAACCTTGGGATCTAGTTTGAAAATAGATGAAATGAGGTCCACATAGAGTAGAGGAGCAGTGACTTCAGTGACTTCATGGATGTGGAGTATTGATTGAAAAGTTTCAACGAAAGGAACAAATTTTCAATCCAATAATAGTTGGATAATCCAATCGGAAATAGGTGAGGATCATTGGTTGTGGTGGCTTTTAGTGGATGGTAGTCTGTAGATCTATGTGAGAACATAGTATTTTGAGATGATGAGTAGAATTGAGTCTGCTGGCTGATGGGAGTCAGATTATTGTATATGAGGTCGAGTGTCCATGTTAATGGGAGTCAACAATTATGTAAAAGATACATTTTTCTTAATAAAAGATTTAGAGTAGTGCAACAACAGCAAGGGTGGTTTTTCTCCTGGTGAAGGGTTTCCACAAGATATCTTATGTCTCTTGTTTGATGGTTATTGTTGTTGTGTTTGATGTTTTTTTTTGTGTTTTGTTACTCTCATTATTGGTTGATTTAGCTTCTTACATTATTTATATTCATGAGGTGATATAATGTGTTACTGGTTAATATATGTGATTTAGTAGAGAAGTTTAAATTGGTGAAAATTGTTAACAAGTCACACTTATTGATTCACCCCCTCCTCTCAGTAGTGCTCAAGGGTTTCCAAAAATTGGTATTAGAGCAGGGATCTTGGTTGCAACTCGATTGTTGGAGAGTAGATCTACGGTTTGTTGGTGAAAATTTTGAGTTTTTGTTTTTTCCAAAATGACTTCTCAAGGAGTGGTTGTCGTCACTGCTTCAAATTTCAAGATATGGAGAAAAAATGTTAAATATCAATTTTTTTTCTTGTGAATCTAACAATTGGAGATTAGTTTGTGAAGGTTGTGGAAATGATCCAACTGCAGATGAAGTTTTGCAGCAAGATGCATAATTTATAGGAATATTCATGATGATAATGTGAAGAGGCTAGTAGGTTTGAAATATGCCAAAATAATGTGGGACAAGTTATAATCCATATTTGGATATGATACCAACAACAATATGGTGAATAAGAAAAAGAGAAACAAGAAGAATAACAAGAAGAAGGTCCTTCAAAACAAGAATCTTACCCACAAGAGTCTCATCTTACTAGCGTAAATGATTCAACTAATGATGGGAAGAGATCAGAAAATCATGAACTCGAAGGTATAAATATTAATAATTTTCTTTTGAGATACAATTTTGATGATTCAGATTTTGATCATGCTGAAGTCTGTAGTGAAGATGAGAATGATATTAAGGGTATTTGAGTAGAGATTTCTAGACTAAAAACTGCATGAAAGGATCAAGAAATAATAGTGCATATATATAATGATAGGGAAGCCAAACTCAAGGAATAGATTATCAGGTTAAATATTAATTTGGTAGAATCATGAAGAGTTGATGAAGGCATGAGGAAGCAGTACAAAGAGAAGGAATATCAGTGTGAAATATTAGAAGTTGAAGTGGTATCTTTGAGAAAACAAAAAAAGATGGAGAAGGGCACTGTAGTATTGGATAGTTTATTTTTGATCCAAAGATCACCATTCGATAAATCTGGTTTTGGATTTCAAAAGGGTGAGTCTAGTTTTCATGTAGGTAAAAGAAAAAAAGGAGAACCCAAGAAACCTATAGCAAACAATACCAACAACAAGAGTGAGAACCAAGGAAAAAAAAGAAAAACCAAAGGCATATCGACCAACAAAACCAACAATAGTAGAAAAGAAAACCTCAAGGATCACCTACTTTTAGAAGATATTTTTCTCCAAGAGAATATCGTGGTAGCTCTATTATATTTCAAAGGAAACAAATTCCTTTTGTTCCTTTGATGCATGAGGTACAATGCTACAACTGTCACAAGTATGAACATGTTGTAGCTAATTGTTGGAGAATAACATATATATCCAATAAGTAGAGATTGCAACCGTATCAACAACCAAGGATATTGGAAAACATGTATAATCATGCTTTTTATGGATATTTCTATTCATGTAACTTGTTTGGTCACAAGGCATCTGATTTCATATCTAACTAGTGGAGGAGAAACACATTAAAAGAAAGGTATAGATATGGCATGAGCAGTAGGAGATTTGATCCTCTAGCTTCATACCTTGGCTATGTGGAGTGCTAGACATGTCATAATTTTTTACATATGGAAAGAGATTGTTTGTTGCCCCACTATTCAAGGAAAAATCGACAAGAGCAACAAAAAACAAAGAAGACCTAGTAGAAAACTAGTTAAGGAAGAAAAGAAGAACCCAAAGACGATGTGGAGAAACATGGAGAAGTAGCTCTTCAAGTAGTGAAGAGCATCCCATCCTAGAGTCCATGATTATTTCTTGCATACTTATAGAGGACTTCAAAGTTTATGAGAGGTGGATAACCTTAGGGGGAGCTTATGACAAAAGTATGGTAGCTTGTGATGAGCCTCGTCATTGGGTAATTATACGAGCCTTAATTCACCTCCTAGCTTAGTCAAACCAACTAATCTCATAACTTATTGCATACTTTTGATTATATTTTGTTTATGAGATGAGTTGGAGTTGGATATTTTTCTTTGTGGTCTAAAGTGCACTTAATGTAGGATTAAAGGAGAAAAGAAAGGAATTTTGGCAAAGACCAAGGTCAAAACTCGAATGGTACTAATCCGAGTTGAATCAACTCCTGGATTTAACCAAGATATTTTACTTTCGTGATGTGACTAGAATTGCATTTAAAATAGCGTAATTGAACATATTTGCATGTTGTAAAGAAGAAGGAATATGACAAACATCAAAAACATAACATAACAAGACGTTGATAATGGAGTTTGTCCAGGAGGGACTACGTCTATGGGCCCTGGTGTCAAGATGGTGTAGGCCGTTGCATTAAGTGTTGTCAATAGTGATGATGTACATAGATGGTGATGTTGCCATCATACAAGGAAAATTCCCTCACGCAGGAGTGGCTCCAAGAGATGTTCCACTACAGGAACTCTCAGACAGAAGGACTCCTATCAATATGACATAAACTCATGCATGATGATAATGAACATCCCGCCAACATGGCAGAAAAGGGATCTCAATGCAAACATACATGGTGACACATGAGTATCCCATAAAAATAACAACAAATTGATCTCAAACAAAACATGACGAATGATGACATCAAGTACATCTCACAAATGATTTCGCATCACATCAAGCAGGAATCATGAAAACAAGTAACATACAAGATCCAACATCAAACATCAAATAGGGATCTGTGCGGCACACTTCACAGCAAAAGAAGTACATGAACACACTGCATATACCTCACATCCTGAGGCCGTCTGAAGAAAAGGGTGTCAAATAGCTAAAGCTATTCGTACCATCAATATCACGGTGTCGAATCACATGGAAATGAATGCTCGCACATGAATGCTGACACTTGCACTCCACTTTGAAAAGTGGCCAAAAAATTAAATGAGAAAATGGAAAATCTAAATGCACCATCAGATTTGTGGCATCGAATAGTGCAAAATTGACTCTCAAATTTCTGAATTCTCAGAAAATGAAAATCTGGGGCTCAAGGAGTCTTTTAGATTCCCCCTAGATTCTTTAAATATTCCCTCCTCTGAGTCCTCTGCAAATCTGCTGCTCAGATTGAAATTTAGGCCGTGTCATCATGTTCATGTTGCTGAGAGGTGTAGGATTGACATAAGATTTTTCCAGTTTGGACACTACAGAAATTTCACACTCCTAAGAATTTCGCCCAATCTTGGTTTTGCCTGCCTCTTCCCTGGGCTCATGGTTCCACTTGCAATAAATTATTAAAAAAATCATGCCTTGATTTTTATGCACGCTCCTAGTTCCCCCATGCTGCCCGACAAACTGACAAATGAGGTTTTTTTTTTTTTATGTAAATTTCATGCAAATTATCTAATGAGGACCATTTGGCATTGTGGTAAAAATTGAAATTAGTTGAGGAGGGGTCAGGTGGTCAATCCTTGCCCCTCCCATTTTAATACATTACATTTTTTTTTGTAAAAACAACATATGGTCGTTTTGGGGTTCGGGTCCGTATTGGGCGGCCCGCCCCATAACCTCCGTAGCATGTATTAAATGGGGGGTGCATTTAAGGTTTGATTGCATGTTGTGGTTGGTTCATTTATTGGGCAGAGTTCCGTTGTATGGTTTGTTGGTTGCGTGTGTGGGGGTTCCCTGGAGGTGGGCCAGCCACACCGGCCGGGCGGGTTCACGCCCTACCACCCTCAGCTTATATATGGTAATGTGTTGGTGGTGGGGCGTGGGCCGGGTCCACTGGAGGTGGCCTGCTCACTGCCCAATTGTTTTAATGTATATGGTGGTTGCAGGAGGGCCGGAGGGGGACATGGCCCGTCGAACCATAAGAATTTTGATTTTTATGTAATATGGTTTGGGATGGTAGGGGTGGTGGCCCACCACCTCACATATACATACATACATACATACATACATACATACATACATACATACATACATA
Source organism: Pinus tabuliformis (assembly GCA_031772625.1). Taxonomy (NCBI): domain Eukaryota; kingdom Viridiplantae; phylum Streptophyta; class Pinopsida; order Pinales; family Pinaceae; genus Pinus; species Pinus tabuliformis. The sequence continues at coordinate 1,020,201,521 of CM062813.1, read as the reverse complement.
TATATATATATATATATATATATATATATATATATATATATATATATTGTTATTTAAAAATAATTAGTCATGTTTGAAAATTCAAAAAATGACCAAAGGAGACAAATTAAACAGGCCACAGATTTTCCTGGAATCCCGCTGGAATTGGCCAAATTCCGTCCACCGGAAAAGTTCCAAATTGTGTCTCCCTTAAGCCTGCCCAGTCAACAAAAGTCAACCAAAACTTTGACTGGCTTGTTCTCCCTCATACGAGCTTAGATTGACGAACTGTTCACACCATTGTGATCAGGACGACAAGATCTACGATTTAGTCTTGGTTGGAAAGCATTCCATTCACTTTGATTTTTGAGCTTCCATAAGCCCTCTTTGTCTTGTGTGTGTTTTTGGAGCCACCTGGATAAATCCTCCCCACTGAGGAGATTTTGGTCCTCCAAAATCATGAAAAACAATCTGCAACTTCTCTGTACTTTTTTTGCATCATAAGTGTCCTGAAAAGGTCTCGCTCCCATCTCCTTCACCTTTGTTCATTGGAGCCTTAAGTGATGAGCTGACACTTGCAACCTCTACAACCTATAGTACATTGTTTTGCAAATTACATGCTTGACTTTCATGACCAACTAATGACCCAATAATCCCATAATTTCCACGAGTTTATAACACATACTCGGTGGTCAAGTTTACATCAAGATGGACACAATACACCAGCTACGAAAACAAGGCCAACATATCATTGTTGCTTCAACAAGTGATGGAAAAGACATCATCACTACAACACATGATTTACAAAGATAAGAACAAACACTATTTTTTCTTTGACAAGTGATGGAAACGCAAGATCACTGTCAGAGTGTAAAATGCAACACAAAATAAGACCAGACATCATTGTTGCCTAACAAGTGATTGAAAACACATCATCACTTTTACATATTAAAATGAAACAAATGATTTACAAAAGCATTACCATGACAAGATAACATATCTAGAAACCATTTCTTACTTATCAATGTGAATGGGTCATCCCCCTGTGGTGGGTTTGCTTGTCAAAAAATTGTTTCACCTGGTTCATGCACCGACACTTTGTCTTTAAGGCGCTGCTCTAGATGGAGCCTCCAACATGTGGCTCTTTGATGACCATTTCTGTCGCAATGACTGCAATAGGTATTCTTCCTCCAGATCTACTTAACATGTTTCTTTACCTACTGTTGAGAGGGTCATTCACGCATCTTCTTTGTTTGTGCTACTATTCTTTTCCAATGCTTAGAAAATGTATGGTTATGTAATCCAAAAAAGGTGCATGCTTTTCGATTCCATGATTTACGTTCATCTTTAACAACATGATTATAACCTAAATGAACATTTGAATATCGAAATTGGTTATACCTTTCCTTGCCATCTCTGGTGTAAGTTGGCGATGAGAGATTGTCTCAGCACTTTCCTTGCCATGGGCACTTCCATGGGATGATGGTGATGTGTTCCCATCATTCTCTTTCCTTGACGATTTCGACGATGTATTGGAAGCATATGACACCTTCGAGCATTCTCCCTAGGTGTATCTCAAGTCTTCAAATTGAGGTCTCTACACAACCTCTAATGGTTGAGTTATGCCTTGGTTATTAACATCAAGTTCTTTCTCCTCCTTGCACCTCATCCTGGTAAGGTGCCTCAAGTTTGTCCCTATAATTGGTGTCTCCACATCTCCAATAGAAATCATACTATGTGAAGATGAAATTGAAAGGAAATCAACATCTTTTACCTCCTCTGTCGATTTGGAAATAACTAATGAGGATTTGTCATCATCTATTGTTGGTGGTTCACTAGTTGTCTCGGCGCATTCCCCAACTTCCTTTCTGACATACCCAAGTCCTTCCTGACGAGCTAATTCTTCTACTTTGATGGGGTTGAAAATGCCTTAGCCATTAAATCCCACACCTTTTCCTTCATACCCCATTATCTTCAATACTTTGGAGCCAATTCCTGTACTATGAATTTCAAAAACAATGAAATCATCATCAAGACTCATACGTGAATTTAGAGAATTACTTTTTACCTCACATGGATCATGCAACGACTTTTCCAAGGCCTTGTCCTTTGCTTGCAACTGTCGTAGCAAACTATGTTTTTCCTCTTTCTCTTCATGTAGATGCATCTTCAATTCAGTGTTCTCTGTTTGAAGATTATGTTTATTGTGCTTCAATTCTTCCAGGGCCTCTTCCGTGGCTTGCAACTGAAGCTCCAATCGCTCCTTTTCCTCTGTCTATTTTTGTAGATTTTCATACATTATTTCCACCCTTTTGGAAATTTTGAGCATGGTCTCGTACATCTCTTTTTCATCCTCCATCACTGTATGTTCCATTGCTCACACTTGCAATTCACATCCATGCAAAGACTTCTCTGATTCAAAACTTGATCTGAGTTGACTGAACTCCCGGATTTAACCAATATCTTTTACTTTCATGATGTGATTAGAATTGCATTTAAAATAGCATGTTATGGAACCAGCTCACAAAAATATAGAAAAGATAGATCAACACCTTAGAATTCAGCCTCTTCGAGGGGGAAACCTCCTTTACATTACATAAATGAACAATTCTTGGATGATACAAATGAAAAGACCTCCTTTCTATATATAGGAGTCTAAGGGGTCATAATATAATCAAAGCCGACATAACAATAATAATGTAAGGGCACAATAATAACAATAGCGGGCTTCTATGGGGCACAATAGAAACAATATAGGCACTACATGGGTACTACAATATAATAAGGGGGTTGTACTAATAACAATAAGGGGTTACACTAGTAGTATAAGGGCCTAACATGCCCCTCTCCTTCAAAAAGTGTTGTCCTCAACGCTTGAGTAGTTCTTGATGCTTTTGTATAACATTCTTGTCCTCCCATGTGGAACCTTTAGCGGGTAAGTTCTTCCACTTGATGAGATACTTTGAAATTGATCGATTTCGTAGCTGGTCGGTTCTTGTTTCTGTGACTGCTCTAGGTTCCAATATGAATTTTCCTTCCTCTTCAATTTCTGGCAATATTGTTTAAATTGGGATCTTTTGTAACTTTTTAATAAGTGGCCATACTTCTTCATCCTTCTTCGATTCATCCCTTGCTTCATTTATCAAATATGGTTGGATAATAGAAATAGCACAAAACAATGCTTCCACATCCTCATCCTTTCTTGAGAGTGCATCTGCAACAAAATTTTGCTTCCATTTTCTATAGATGATGTCAGAGTCATAACCCAACATATTTGTGACACATTTTCTCTGTTCTTTTAAAGCTAATAGTTGTTCTAAAAAGTATTTAAGACTATCATGATCCATTTTTACCTTGAAGTGTCTTCCCATTCGGTAAGGTCGCCATTTTTTAAGTGCATGTAGTATTGCCAACATTTCCTTCTGATAAATAGCTTGCTTGAGATGTAGCAGTAAAAATACACAATCACCTACATCAAAACATTTTTCACTATGATGTTGATCTACCTATTGTTTCATTCGATTTTGCACCAAAGTGGCCTTATCCTTTAAAAGTTGGAGAACTTGTTGTTGATGCTCGATGTGATCTTTCATTGCTTGAACCTTTTTCTTCTTGATATGTCCTTCTATCTTTAGAGTTTGAGGAATGGTAATTTCTTCCAATCCTTTACAAGATATGGTCGGATTCATTTGTTGATGCTCGATGTGATCTTTCACTTCTTAAACATTTTTCTTCTTGATATGTCCTTCTATATTGATAGTTTGAGGAGTGGTAATTCTGACCAATGAATTACAAGATATGGTTGGATTCATTTCTTTTTTCTCGATGTGATCTTTCACTTCTTGCACTTTTTTCTTCTTGATATGTCCTTCTATCTTGAGAGTTTGAGGAGTGGTAATTCTTGCCAATGCTTTACAAGATATGGTCTGATTCATTTCTTCTTTCTCTGGGGTTGGGTCCTGGCATATATCCTCTTTTTTTGATGTTTCTTGATCATTTTCTTCCTCCTCTTCATACTCTATGTAAAATAATTTCTTCTCAGCACACTTATGACCTTTAGTGCATTTGCTATCACAATTGTAACAAAGCCCTTTTTCTCCTTTTTCTTCCAATTGTTGTGGTGTAACCCTTGTAGGTTGTGGAAGGCTAGGATAAACAACACTTCCATCTTTATAGCTGTGAGGGGTAGACTTCCTTGTTGCCATAATTTTACTTTCCACTATGTCACAAAGCCCTTTTACTCTTTCCAATTGTTGTGGTGTTGCTATAAATAAGGTGTTTCTCTTTGTATCCTCATAATGTGCTATCATTTCCTGCATGAAAATTGACCACGTAACAAGTTGTTTACGAGAACAAATCCCTTTACACCATAAAAATTGATTCGGTTGTAAATATGAAGATGTAATACATACCTTTTGTAGCAGTGCTAAACCATGTAGATCAAAATATTTCTCCATCTGAAGTATCCAATTTACTGGATCCTTGTCATCAAACTTCCTCATATCGCCTATTATCACCCCAAGAAACTCTCCTAGGTTGTAGCTCGGAGATGCTCGGGACATCACAAACTCAACTTAATGTTGGAAATGGATAAATGGAAGGAATGATTCATATTCAAGCCAGATAACCACTCCTACTTTTCTTGACCCCAGACATGCGTGAACACCCCTAGACTACAAGGCTTTAGACCACCAATTACTCACAGCTTAAGGATTGGGTGAATATGGAGAATACTGACCACACTAGCAGATGCACAGGACCCTGTGATGGCCAGCTGCAACTAGTAAAAAGGTCTCCAAATCTAATTCCCTAGTGAACAGACAGGATGACAACTCTCTGTCATTGAGTGAAAAGAAACATGATCAATACATTCCCTGATATATGCAAGATCCAAACACAGAGGTGGGATGACAACCCCTCTAATTCTAAACATCAAGATTTCAGGAAGAAATGCACATCAAGCACATCATAGAACAGAAAAGAGGTGGAAAGTGAGCAATTAACAACAAAAGAAGCTTGTATTAGCTGAAAATGACAACGAGACGCTGCAAGTATCAAAGCAGTTACAGTCTCTAGAAGTTGAACCTTACATCAAAGCAACAACCATCAACCCTGATTACATCTATTTTCTGGGTATATGTAGAGGTTGATTACAAAAATTCTCTGCTATTCTATGCATGGAGGGGTCTTAATGGACCACCAACCTCTTTAACTATCTGAAAGAGTCTCTACTGCAAACTGCTTGCTTTAATAAATGAATTTAATATTTTATAATATTTGGTTGTCCTTCTTGAGTAGACAGAGTGTTGTATAGAAGAAGTTCCATAACTGATAAATACTGTGATATACTTGAGGCATGTCCTTCTCATTCTCGGTCATACTTCTCTTGAATACAGTTGTTGAGGAGTAATTGCGCAGAGTACTGAACATTCACCACCTTCATCCTTCGGCTGCATGGTACAGGTCAAGGACACAAGGACTGCATGGCGAATGAATGGAGGATGAAGACCAGTTGTTGGATCGCGTGGATGGATGTCGGAGATCTCTCGGCAGGATGGATCGGGAGGAAGTGGGAGCCGGGTGATCACAAGTTGTTGGATCCTGGGCAGGCAGATCCAACGGTCATCGAGCGTGGCAGATGCAAGGAGTTTATCGGGCGAGGAGAACGATTTGGGGGGTAAGCGGTATCCCCCACACTGCTATCAGGGGTTGGGCGGTAATCGTACATGGGTGTGTGATCCCATTCAGCACGCAACACGTGGATGACAGGATGCGGTGGAAACCACCATTATCGCGAGTTAAAGTGTGGGCAGCTCACGGGTGCGGGAGGAGCGGATGCTGTTGGATCCAGGTGATAGGTGATCGGACAGTGGGAACTTGATTGTACAGGTTTTGACTGATGTGACAAGAAAGGGCTTGTGTAAAGCATGCGGTCATGTGATAGTGGTTACAAGATGGTTTAGACTTGGTGCCCGGGGAGCTAAGGAAATATGGGTTTATTCCGGGTTTTGGAGGAAAATAGAGATAGCGGGGGGTTATGAGGGTATGAATGGTGTGAAGGAGCAGGAGATGAATGACTGATGCGAGTGATTTAAGAGCATAACCAACACGACCAAACTTGTGTTTGACCCTTGAATCATCAGAGTATGTAGCAGAGCTAACATCGCCTTTTCTTGATTTTAGGAGCTTGATCTTGAAATGACTATAACTCTATAATTTCAGTTCTTCTAGTTCTGAAATTGCAACCTGCAGTAGCCCTCTGTGTCCTGTTTCCAATGCCACCAGTCTGATTGAATTTATATTCTCCAAGAAAGAGTTATGCACAATTTCCCAAGATGACCTGATTATAGACCTTTTAAGAAGAGCAAACTTGTAGGAAGTTCCACGTGTCACTGTTTTGACATTTGGCTCTGAAAAATATTTGCAAGAAACTACAGTCTGTCCTCTTTCTGCACCTTCTTATGAAATTTCAATCCAATGCTCAGAGAGAGAGTTATGATGATTTTCCCCAAGTCACCTATTTGGAATGTAATTCAGGAGTCTGCAAAAAGACCGATTTCCTCAGATCATATCTCCACAAATATAGTGTGAAAAGCTTTGAAATTCGGACCTGAGGTTCAGTGCAATTTCATCTCAAACAATTTTTTTTTTTCACATCTGAAACGTTGCAGAAAGAAATTTATAGCTAAAATGCCACGATGACCTATTTGGAGCAGCGAAACCCTAGAATCCAAAGTTTTGATGACCAAATGTTATGAAACCAGATCACAAAAAGATACAAAAGATAGATCAACATCTTAGAATTCAGCCTCTTTGAGGGGGCAACCTCCTTTACATTACATAAATGAACAATTCTTGGATGATACAAATGAAAATACCTCCTTTCTATATATAGGAGTCTAAGGGGTCATAATATAATCAGAGCCGACATAACAATAATAATGTAAGGGCACAATAATAACAATAGTGGGCTTCTATGGGGCACAATAGTAACAATATGGGAACTAGATGGGTACATCAATATAATAAGGGGGTTGTACTAATAACAATAAGGGGTTACACTAGTAGTATAAGTGCCTAACATAGCATAATTGAACATATTTGCATGCTGTAAATAAGAAGGAACATGAAAATCATCAACAACATAAAATAACAAGACGTTGATAATGTTGATAATGAAGTTTGTCCAAGAGGGACTACGTCTTCGGGCCCTGGTGTCAAGATGGTGTAGGCCGCTACATTAAGTGCTATCAATAGTGATGATGTACATAGATGGTGACGTTGCCATCATACAAGGAAAATGCCCTCGCACAGGAGTGGCTCCAAGATATGTTCCACTACAGGAACTCTCAGACAAAAGGACTCCTATTAGTATTACATAAACTCATGCATGATGATAATTAACATCCTGCCAACATGGCATAAAAGGGATCTCAATGCAAACATACATGGAAACACATGAGTATTCCATCAACATAACAACAAAGGGATCTCAAACAAAACATGATGAATCATGACAAAAAGTACATCACACAAATGATTCCGCATCACATCAAGTAGGAATCATGAAAACAAGTAAGAAACAAGATCCCACATCAAACATCAAACAGGGATCTGTGCAGCACAATGTATAGTAAAAGAAGTACATGAACGCACTTCATATACCTCACATCCTGAGGCCATCTAAAGAAAAGGATGTCAAATTGTTGAAGTTGTTTGTACCATCGATCTCACGGTGTTGAATCACATGGAAATGAATGCTCTCACATGAATGCTGACACCTGCACTCCACTTTGAAAAGTGGCCGAAAAATGAAATGAGAAAATGGCAAATCTGAATGCACCATTAGATGTGTGGCATCGGATAGTGCAAAATTGACTCTTTGAATTCTCGAAAAATGAAAATCTGGGGCTCAAGGAATGTTTTAGATTCCCCTAGATTCTTTAAAGATTCCCTCCTTTAGGTCCTCTGCAAATTTTCTACTGAGATCGAAATTATGGCTATGTCATCAGGTTCGTGTCACTGAGAGGTGTAGGATTGACATAAAATTTGTCCAATTTGGACAATGCAAAAATTTCACCCTCCTGAGAATTTCACCCAATCATGGTTCCGCCTGCCTCTTCTTTGGGCTCATGGTTCCACCTACAATAAAGTAGTTAAAAAAAATCACGCCTCGATTTCCGTTGGTACTCCTAGTTCCCCCATGCTTCCTGTTGCACTAAAAAATGATTTTTTTATATAAATATCTGGCAGATTATCCAATGAGGATCGTTTGGCATTGTGGTAAAAATCAAAATTAGTTGAGGAGGGGTCGGGTGGTCAATTCTTGCCCCTCCCATTTTAATACATTACAGTTTTTTTTTTTTAAACTGCATATGGTTGTTTTGGGGGTCAAGTCCGCATTGGGCGGTCCGCGCCATAACCTCCGTAGCATGTATTAAATGGGGGGCACATTTAAGGTTTGATGGTGCATTGTGGTTGGTGCATTTATTGGGAGGAGTTACGTTGTATGGTTTGTTGGTTGCATGTGTGAGGGTGCCTGGGAGGTGGGGCGGCTGCACCAGTCAAGTGGGTTCAAGCCCCACCACCGTCGACTTATATATGGTAATGTGTTGGTGGTAAGGTGTGGGCTGTGTCCACTAGAGGTATGGTTTGGGTTGGTGGGGGTGGTGGCATTCCACCTCACACACACAGACACACACACACACACACACACACACACACACACACACACACACACACACACACACACACAAACATATATATTTATTTAAAAATAATTACTCATTTTTGAAATTTTGAAAAATGATGGAAGGAGACAAATTAAACAGGCGACAAATTTACTAGGAATCCGGTCGGAATTGGCCAAATTCCGCCAGCCGGAAAACTTCCAAAGTGTGTCTCCATTAAGCCTGACCAGTCAGCAAAATTCAACCAAAACATTGACTAGCTCGTTATCCCTCATACGAGCTTGGATTGACGAACCATTCACACCGTTGCAATCAGGGCGAAAAGATCTACGCTTTTGTCTTGGTTCGAAAGCATTCCGATCACTTTGATTTTGAGCTTTCATAAGCCCTCTTTGTCTTGCATGTGTGTCTAGAGCCACCTGGATTAGGGACAAGGTAGAGGGATTATAGGAGGTAAATCATCCTCATTTACTACCCCTCCATTGGAATATTTCTCCATCAGCTCAAAGTGTAAACAACCAAATCATGAGGACTAGAAGGCACCTGAGCAAGTGAAAGACAAAGCACCAGTTTATCTCGAATTTGGGAGACAAGCCTCCCTAATTTTAAGGAAGTCATTGGAGGCTTCAGATGTATAAGTATAGAGGTCTAGGACCTGTGTAGGATTTAGATTTTTATTGTAAAAATCTACTCTATTTTCGAGCTGCAAGACTTGTGACAGTTCTTTTGATGTAGTCTGTTGTTTTACTAATAAGAATGAGTTTTGTTTTGAGCCAGCATTGAGTTAACTCAGAGGGCTGAAGCTCTTGGGTTAGGGCCCAACCCTAGTAGCCAAGGCTACTATTTATTGTACATGTAGGCTTAGTGTATATTCATAGCTTAGTTGTTAGTTTGCTTATTATATGCTTCTCCATTATAAGTAGCATATATTAGATTGGTTGTGTGATAGTTTGCTTCCATCTGTGCCTTCTTTCAGTAGTAGGTTAGCAAGGAGAAAAAGGATCACCACAAAGTTGTCAGAAGGTGTCTCAGCTGCAATTCCTACCTCTGGGACCATGGCCTGAGGAAGGGATCCTTTAGCAGCCCCAAAAACACAGATTTCTAGTTCTTTTATGAGCTTTGGAGTTTGTTGTCTTTAATTTAGTATTTGGTTATTGCAAGGCAGATTTCATTGTGATATGTTTCCATATCCACTTTTGCAATAAGATCACTTATGCTTTCATTCCCTTCAACAACTTTCTTCATGCATAATATAGGAAATTGATTCATGCTTTTCTAGTATATGAAAATGTATCTTGTTGCATAGTTTTTGGAAGACAAAGATGTTTTAAGTAGAGCAGGTGCTTCAGGAGGAGACCAAGACTTCATAACTTGTAGCCACCTTCCACTTCATCCACCTTAGCCATCCCTTGTTTCACCATCACCCTCACTAGTTTTTCATCATTTTTCATTGAAATTCTCCTAAACACATTGAGCGAATCTAGCCATCTCTTATCTTGGATATTGACTCCTGAGTGCTCCTAGACCTTCTAACACTCCATTCCACCCATCACACACCTTTCCTAAGCTTCTCAACACCTCCAACACCTCATAATTAGCTCTTGGCTGTATCCTGTAGGTTTCCTGTAATTCCTACAGGATCATCCTGTAGGTTTCTAGTACATCGTGTAGGTTTTCCTAAAACGGCCTGTTTTGAGACCAAATTGATGGGAAACCTCTAGGAAGTCACAAAAATCCTCTTACAACCCCTCCACACCATCCAACTACTCCATAAACCTTCTAGCCATGCTCAAACACCTTCAATCCACCTGTCACATCCACAAGAACAATTAGTTTGCATGCTTGATTTTGCCTAGAAAGACCAAAAAAGTGAAAACAGAGTTAGTTTAATTTTGTTACTTGCACATTAGTCTTATTTGATGATTTTTACTTCTACAGCTTAGATAGTAGCATTTTTTATTGTTGATTTAGCATCTTTGCTTAGCATAGCTTCTTAAATGGTTAATTAGGGTATGCTGTGGTTTAGCATTACGTGTTGGTTTTTTTTCCATTACTACAGTAGAGTAACTATTTTAGAGCAGATTTGCCTTTCTTCGATCAAATAATCAAGCTTAATCTAACTCTATAGAAGTTTGTCTTGGAACCCCAGTGGTCTCTCGCTAGCTGAATAGTGACGACAGGTAGAACCATCAGTCTTACATGTGCATAAAACACTGTCACCTCCAAGTTTGTACGAACCAAAGGTTGATAACTAAAGCTGGTAGCCCAAGAGTTGCAACATCCTTGCTACAATGTAGGTGCTCATCAATTTTTGGCACTGTTTCCAGGGAGGTGTCTGAGTAGAATGTGATTACTACTTTCTCTTCTTTTATTTTTTTTCTTGTCTTCAATATTCTGCCATTAGTTTATTTATGCAAAGGTAATCTAATTGTTTCCATTCTTTCATTTTGCATTATTTGCTTTCCTTTCCATTCTGCAAGTAGGATTTCAATTCAGCAAGTAGCCTTTTCATTCTATCAGTAATTTTCATTCAATCAACAATTTCAATTCTACAAGTACGTTCTAAGTTTTAAAAAGAATACAAAACCAACCCAAAAATATTTCTTTTCATGCCTCGTAGGAATAGGGACAACTTAGGGAAATTTTTTCCAAATACCCCCACTACATCCAATAAGCAACCTTGTCTCTTCTTCAGTGGTTGTGAACTAGAGGAACCCTTAGGTGAGCAACCTGACATATTTGAAGAACCTACAGGGGAATAAGAAGAAGAGGAACCCATTCCTACTAAACCAATGGCTGAAAATTGAAATGATAGAGGGAATAGAGAGAGAGTTGAGGGCACCTTCCCCATCAGGGAAACCAATGGGGACACTAAGATGAAAAATATAAGCCCCTCTACCCTACCTCATTTCCATGGCCTGACCACAGAGGACCCCAACACTTTCCTATTTGAGTTTGTTGTTATATGCTGAACCTATGACTATACAAATGATGAGAAAAAGTTAAAACTATTTCCATCTACCCTCAAGGATGCAACATTGCGCTGGTTCATGGGTTTACGTGGAGATAGCATCACAACTTGGGTCAGATGTAACAAAACTTTAACAACAAATATCGGTGCTACTGTCAGTCAAAGGATACTAAAGAAGAAATTTTGAGGATGACCGTAGGCCATGATGAATCCTTAGAAGACTACGAAGAAAGATTCTAGCTCAGTTACAAAGGGGCCAGGTGCACACTTGACCCTGAGTCACTAAAGCTGGTCCAGCTTAGGGGAGTAAGAGAAGATCTTCTGGATCCCTTACATTTGTTAGTAGGAGGAGATATCTACCAATTACCTTATGAGGATATCAAGACTGTCTTTAGAAACCATTCTAGAGTGACCAAGAAAAAGGGTAGGGGTAATCAACCTATGGCTAGTACATCATCTTCCAACTCATCCATCAAGGGTGAAATTGGAAACATGCTGGAAGATTTCAAAAGTGAGATGTTGCAAACCCTTGCCTTGCAAATGGACACCATGAACATTAAAAGGAAGGAGGAGGAAGCATAGAGAGCCTTGGCCATATTTTGTCTTACATGCACTAGCGGGCATCCGAGGAATGAATATCCATTGAAATCTATTGAAATTTGCTTGGCCTGTGAGCAAAACCAGTCCACATACAAGTTCTCTTCTTTAATCGGACTCAAAGCTGTATATCAAGGAGCTAAAGGGGTCAATGATTATCTTTACTAAATTAACCAAAGGAGACCTCCTAGGCCTAGACCATACGAGCAGGGCATGCAAGGGTCATCCCATGCATATTAGAACTCCAACCAAACCTCATCTATACCATCTTGGGGACCCCCTGCTCATCCTTCCTAGTCTACACCCCCTCCTTGGTCCTATGCATCTCAGTATCATTCCTAGCCAGCCAGCTAGTCATTTCAACCTTATGCTCCGCCACAACCTCAGTGGAATACACCACTGTAGGGTTGGAGGCTCCAATTCAACAATGCTCCAGCTCTATTGCCTCCACCACCTACCCAACAACAACTCCTACACCCTGCTCCACCAAAGAAATCCCAGATGCCTGCCCAGCCAAATCCGACGCTGAACAATAGGTAGGCTCAGCAAGCATATAGTGGAGAGACATCATATCCAGCTTAAGTTGTGGAAATTCAGGAGATTAAACTGAGATTTGGGAGAGTTCTCCTGGATAACCAACCCCCCCTCCACCTAGGGAGGTTGAGGAAGAAAGAGAGGAAAGTGATGAGCCCCAAATTTGGTAACATTTTGGGCTCATTTGGCCTAATTATCCTTGTTCAATCCTTCATTTTTCATAACTTGTGCATTATTTTTTAGTATGTTTATGTCATTTGTACAAATAAGGGTAGTCACTCTCCCTACGTGGCTAACACGTGCTCATTTTAGGTTTTTTGACATATGTTGGAGAAAAACCGAGTAGTCATCGGCTAGGATATAGCCAAGCTTGGGTTGAGGATTCGTAGCGGGGTTGTCTATGGCATTAAATAGCCTCCCTCGGGATATTCACCCCCAACTCTGAGCTCCAAAGGCCACCAAAACCGGATCTAGAAGGTAACCAAACATATTTTGCAAGGAGTTGTTCATTCACAGTTTGGGCAGCCAAGTCCCAGAGATTAGGAGGCCAGCTAGGGCCTCTTGGTGTATAAATATTAAGGCCTCAGCCTTCATGAGGGACTTTTGGAAACTCTTGCATACTTTGCACTACAGTGCTGCTAGCTTCATTTCGTTCTCTTGTAGCCATTGTTGGCATAACTCTTGACTTATGATTATTTTTTGATAATGAGAAGCAGTCTGATTTGATATCAGCTCTGAGTTTTCTATAGGAGCCATAGCTCTCGGGGTTGGACCCAACCTAAGAGCCTAGGGCCTCCTTTGTATTGTTATCTTTTCTTTATGCATCGAATTCACTATTCGAATCTTGCTTGTGTTTGATTGACATGATTGGATTTCAACTCTTGAAATTTCCTTATGGATCATGGCGAAGCAACAATGAAGGTTGGGAAGCTGAAGGAAGCCTTTATACACACAACTCTATTTAACTCTTTCATTGCTCAGATGTGCTTGGGATTATTTTATGTCAATCCAGCAATGCATCCCTATAGTAGTCTTAGACATTAAGATGTTTGTAGTTAACAACATCGCTAACTAGCATTGGAGAATGCAAGATGGTATAGTTTTATTAAAAAAATAATAATGGAGGATTGTCATTATCCCCAACCCAAAGCAGATCAATAGTTTTCATTCAACCTAATGCAGATGTCAGTTATGTCATGATTGGAAACTATACAGGTAGTCCCAACATTTAATTAAAACTTTCTTAGTACCCAAGCTATTACATCAAATAATATTTTGTTTTTCAGTTGGCTAGGCTTAGTGATAAGACTTAATTATGTTTATTTCTCACCTCCGTTGTCATTCTGGGTTTCCTTCGGAGGTTTGGTACAATTATATTTTTCACCATCATCATGTACATACTCATTTTCATCACAGAAATTCACCCTTTTCTCATTTTTCTCATAATGGCAATAATGGTTTCCCCAGTATGTCTTCATCATTGTAGGGCATTTACTAATTTTCATCATGACAACTCACTCCATTATGATTTTCTCGTAATATAATGGTAACATAGGCGCCTTTCCAAATTACCTCTTAATTTTCAACATTTCACTTCATGAATAACCCAATTATAATTTTTTGGCTCCAATATGGGTAACTTGAGGAACTCTCCAACTCACCTTCTTCTCAAATGTTTATAGGTATACCATGCAGGTACACAACACCTCTTCAAGGTTTAAGTAAATACACAACAACTATACATAAGCTTGGTTGTGAAAATGTAGCCTACCATAGTAATTATATACTAATAATTGAGGCTTCTAAGGAATCATCTTAAGCAGATGCCACAATGATAATCGTAGGATCCAAATAGTAGATGCACAGGGGATTGACAAAGTGAGTTTGTTATCACATGGACAACAAGAACAACTCATATTTATAGTCCTTCTATTATTCAGGGGACTCCATAGAAGCCAGTGATGGGTTTTACAAAAGTCAATGTTGGTGCAAGAGGCACAAAAGTGGTGCATTTCACCATTGATGTGTGTAAATATCTAAGTATTATAGATGGGAGCGGTGTCAAGCAATTGCTTTTGGGTTGTCACTTTCTTAATGTTGGTGGTACCAAGCATGCCCTTTGTGTTGAAATTAAATGAATATATATTTTAAAAAGAGTAAGATCCTAAGTGGATTATATAAGATGAGAGACCAAATATCAAAGATCAAAGTGACATTATTGAACAACAACTTGTAAAAATTGGTTGTGGGTGCTATGGTGTAGTTTAATCGATTGGAAGCTTGTGCATGGTTGGGCTAGTGGACGTTGGTAGAAGTTCATTGTTTACTGTGCTTGGAAGTCAGGAAGGGGTGTAGGGAGCACTGTAAATGAAAATTTTTTTGGTAGTGCTAGCTCAAAGAGGAAATATGCAGGAGTTTTAGTTCCACTATAATTGAAAAATAAATTGGTGATTCTTTTAAATAAAAAGAAAGTACCATTGGTAATGGTTTATTATTGGAAATCCAATGTTCATGATATTTGTGATATAATGCATCTTCATGAAGTCATTTGACAACAAATTTTGTGATGAAATATGTTTTCCCTGAATGTAAGGAAACTTGTTTGTTTTTTCCTTGGTCAAAAAATGAAAAACCATTGTGTAATTTCACCCCCATTTCATGATGGGAAATCCATTTTCTCTATTTTTTAGAAGTTATTTTTAAAGTAATATTGGATGAAATCACATATTGTTGTACTCCTCAGTAACACCTTTATCTCTAGATTTTTATAAGATTTGATCCATCATTTTTGTATGATCTTTTGCAATCAATTTTCTTTTAAAATAATAGTGAATGAAATCCTTGATTAGTGTACCATTTAACATCACCTTTACTATTAGAGTTTTATAATATTGATTTGATCTATCCTTAATAAATCATAATTATCTTATGAATGTGGTTTCTTTGGCAAATATATAGATTCGCAAAACATGTTGTTTAAAATAAAGAATATAAGTATATTGCTATAATTTTATAGACTATAGATACATTTTGCATTTTTAATATAAGTAAAAAAAATGATATTCTATATAAATAAATTATAAAATTTTGGATTTGTCTTAATCTAAGTGAAGTATTTGAGCCCATCTCCAAATTACCTTCTAAAAATTACCTAATTTTTTATGGTTGCAACTCACATGGAAATTTTCAACATTGTAGTCCATCTAATTCTCAACTTCATAGTTCATGACCACATTATAATTTTTCTTAGCACAATCTTGGTAACTCAAGGCACTCTCCAAATCAACTTCTTCTCAAATATCTACAAGTATACCATGTAGACACAAAAGAACCCCTACAAGGTTTAGGTAAATACACAACAACTATCCATAAGATTGGCTATGAAAATGTAGCCTTCCAGAGAAATTATATACTAATAATTGAGGCTTCCGAGGCAGCATCTCAAGTAGATGTCGCAGTGATAATCGTAGGATCAGACCAAACGGTAAAAGAAGAGGGGCTTGAATGGGCCTATTATTTCCTGGACAACGAGAAAAATGGGTATTTCCAATCCTCTTTCTATTCAAAAAACTCCAAAGAAGCACCTAATGGGATTCAAAAAAGTCCATGCTAGTACAAGTGTCATATAAAGAGTGCATTTCAAGATTTTTGTGTGCAAATATATGAGTATTATGGATGGGAGCAGCGTGAAAAAAAATATTTTGGGTTCTTACCTTCTTCATGTTGGTGATACCAAGAATTCCCCTCGCATTGAAATTGAATGAATATATATTTCAAAAACAGTAAGATCCAAAGTGGATTATTTGAGATCATAGATTAGAGATCGGAGATGAAAGTGAAATTATTGAGCAACAACTTGTAAAAATTCGGTGTGGTTGGTATGGTGTAGTTTAATATTTTGGAATCTTGTCCAGGTTTGC
Organism: Pinus tabuliformis; assembly: GCA_031772625.1. Taxonomy (NCBI): domain Eukaryota; kingdom Viridiplantae; phylum Streptophyta; class Pinopsida; order Pinales; family Pinaceae; genus Pinus; species Pinus tabuliformis. The sequence goes on along the minus strand of CM062813.1, from coordinate 1,020,184,830 downwards.
GCTAGTGGAAGTTGGTGGAGCTTCAGTGTCACCTTGCTTGGAAGTATGCAAAGAATTTTGACAACACTCTAAATGAAAACAATTTGGTAGCATTGTCTCTAGGTGTAAACATGCAAAAGTTTTAGTTTAGTTCCACTCTAATTGAAAAAATAAGTTGGTGGTTCTTTTAAACAAAAAGAAAGTACCATTGGTATTGGTTTATTATTGAGAAACCAATGTTCATGATATTTTTGATATAATTCACCTTCATGATTTCGGTTTGACAGCAATTTTTTTAATTAAATATGTTTGCCCTGAATGTAAGGAAACATGTTTTTTTTTTTCCTTGGTCAGCAAATGAATTTTTTTTTGTCTAATCTCACCATCATTTCATGATGAGAAATCACTTTTATCTAATGTTTTTAATTGTTTTGAAGTAATATAGGATGAAATATCAGATTGTTTAATTGTTTTGAAGTAATATAGGATGAAATATCAGATTGTTTAATTGTTTTGAAGTAATATAGGATGAAATATCAGATTGTTGCACTCCTAAGTAGTACTTTTATATCTTCAGTTTTATAATATTTGATCCATCAATTTTGTTTGATGCCTTCCAATAATTTTTTTTTAAAGATAACAATGAATGAAATCCTTGATTAGTTTATTGTTTAACATCACCTTTATTGTTGGATTTTTAGAATCCTTATTTGACTTATCTTTAATAAATATAAATTATCTTCTGAGTTTGGTTTCTTTTGAAAAAATCTAGATTTACTAAACATCATGTTTCAAATAGAGAATATAAGTATATTGTAATAATTTTATAGATTAAAGATACATTTTACATTTTTAAGATAAGTACAAAAATTAATATTTTGTATAAGGAAATTATAAAATGTTCGATTTGTGTTAATCTTAGTGAAGTATTTGAGCCCCTCTCCAAATTACCTCCTAATTTTTACCTATTGCTTCATGGTTGCAGCTCATATGCGAATTTTCAACATTGCACTCCATCTAATTCTCAACATTACAGTTCATGACCAAATTATAATTTTTCTCACTCCAATATTGGTAACTCGAGGCGCTCTTCAATTCACCTTCTTCCCAAATGTCTACAGGTATACCATGTAGACATGCAATACCTATACACTGTTTAGGTAAATACACATCAACTATACATAAGCTTGGCTATGAAAATATAGCGTTCTAAATCAATTCTATACTAATAAGTGAGTCTTTCTACTCCACATCTCAAGTATATGTCGCGGTGATAATCACAAGAGAAGACAAAAGAGTAGAAGCAGAGGGGATTGACAGAGGTTTTCTATTATTTCCTAGAGAACAAGAACAACTGGTATTGCCAATCCTCCTTCTATTCAACAAACTCCACAAAAGTGCGTGATCAGCTTCAGAAAATTGCACGATGGTGGAGGAAGCTCAAAAAGAGTGCATTTCAGCATTGATGTGTGCAAATATATAAGTATTTGGATGGGAGATGTGTGAAGATATTTCTTTTGGTTTCTCACCTTCTTGATGTTGTTGATACCACAAATTCCCTTCGTGTTTAAATTTAATGAATATATATTTCAAAAAGAGTAAGATCCTAAGTGGATTATTTGGTATAATAGATTAGAGATTAGAGATCAAAATGAAATTATTGAGAAAAAAACTCCTAAAAATTCGGTGTGGTTGTTGTCATGTAGCTTAATAGTTTGGAAGTTTTTCCAAGGTTGGGCTAGTGCAAGTTGGTGCATCTTCATTGTTGCCTCTTCTTGGAAGTTTTGAAAGGAGTTCTGACATCACTCTAAATGAAAAAAAATTGGTAGTTGCAGCTCTAAGTGGAAAATATGCAGGATGTTTAGTTCCACTCTAATTGAAAAAACAAATTGGTGGTTCTTTTAAACAAAGAGAAAGTACCATTGGTATTAGTTTATTATTGAAAAACCAATGTTCCTGATATTTTTGATATAATGCATCTTCATGAAGTCAATTGACAACAAATTTGTGATGAAACATGTTTTCCCTGAATGTAAGGAAACATGATTGTTTTACTCCTTGGTCAACAAATTATTATTTTTTTTTGTCTAATTTCACCCCTATTTCATGATGGGAAATCCACTTTCTTTCATTCTTTTCAATTATTTTTGAAGTAATATTGGATGAAACATTAGATTGTTGTGCTGCTCAGTAATACATTTATCTATGGAGTTTTATAAGATTGGATATGTCATTTTTGTATGATGTTTTTCAATCATTTTTTTATAAGATAATAGTGAATGAAATCCTTGATTAATGTACCATTTAACATTACCTCTATTGTTGGAGCTTTATAGTGTTGATTTGATCTATATTTAATAAATGGGGATTTTCTTTTGAGTTTGGTTAAATATCATTATTTTTTAAGATAACAATGAATGAAGCCCTTGATTAATGTACCATTTAACATTACCTTTATTGTTGGAGCTTTATAGTCTTTATTTGATCTATATTTAATAAATGAGGATTTTCTTTTGAGTTTGTTTTCTTTTGCAAAGATTTAGATTTACACAACTCGATGTTTCAAATAGAGAAAATAAGTATATGGTTATAATTTTATAGATAAAAGATACATTTTACATTTTTAATAAAATCATAAAAATTAATACTTTATTGGAATAAATTCTAAAACGTTGGATTTGTCTTAATCTCAGTGATCTATGTGATCCCCTCTTGAAATTACCTCCTAAAAATTACCTATTTTATCATGGTTTCAGCTCACATGCCAATTTTCAACATTGCAGTTCATGAATAACCCAATTATATTTTTTCTCAACCCATTAATGGTAACTCGAGGCAATCTTCTAGTCACCTTCTTCTCAAATGTCTATAGGTATGACATGCAGATACACAACACCTCTACAAGGTTTAGGTAAATACGCAACAAATATACATAAGCTTCACTATGAAAATGTAGTCTATGAGAGAAATTCTATACTAATAAGTGAGGCTTCTGAGGAAGAATCTCAAGCATATGCCATAGTGTTAATCGTAGGAGTAGACCAAATAGTAGAATTAGAGGGGGTTGATAGAGTGAGCCTATTATTACTTGGACCACAAGAACAAAAGGTATTGTGAGTCCTCCTACTATATAGGGAACTCCACAGAAGCACCTAGTGAGCTTCCAAAAAGTCCATGTTGGTGTAGGAGGCAAAAAAACAGTGAATTTGGCAACAAATTTGAAGTCATTTGCCAACAAATTTGTGATGAAACATGTTTTCCTTGAATGTATGGCAACATGTTTGTTGTTTTCCTTAGTCAAGAAATGAAAAAATATTGTATAATTTCATGCCCATTTCATGATGGGCAATCACCTTTCTCCTATGCTTTTCAATTATTTTTTAAATAATATTCAATGAAATCTTAGATTTCTATACTCCATAGTAGTACCTTTACTTATGGAGTTTTATAATATTGGATCCAAAATTTTGTTATGATGTTTCTCAATCATTTTTTCAAATATATAAATGAATGAAATCCTTGATTAGTGTATCGTTTAACAATACCTTTACAGCTATAGTTTTATAATCTTGACTTGATCTAACTTTAATAAATGGGAATTGTCTTTTGAGTTTGGTTTCTTTAGAAAATATCTATATTTACACATCATGAAGTTTCAAATAGAGAATATAAGTATATTTCTATAATTTTATAGATTAAAGATATAATTTCCATTTTTAATAAAAGTATAAAAATTAATATTTTCTATAAAGAAATTTTAAAGTGTTGGATTTTTATTAATCTCATTGAAGTATTAGAGAAGGTCATGGGCTTGAATAATAGTCTTTTTAAAGAACATATTCGCAACCCTCACTATTGAATGATCATGTCTGCAACATCACAACCACCAAAGAATGTTTGATTTCAATAAATTAAGAATTCTTCAATGAAATCTCATAAACCAAAAATCGGGAGAGAAAGTCATGACATCACCACCGACCCTTTCTCATCAACAAATGCTCCATTTTTCTTAATCTCGGTGAAGTATCAATCTCCCCTTCTCATCAAAAAATGTTGATTTGCCTTAATCTTTGTGAAGTATTGGAGGAGGTAGTGGGTTTGAAGAATAATCTTTATGAAGAACATATTAGCATCCCTCATGATTCAAAGATCACATTTCAACATCACAACAACTAAATACTATTTGATTACAATAAATTAATAATTCTTCAAAGAAATCTCATAAATTAAAAAGGATGAGAGAGAGCCATGATATCACCACCCACGCCATGAAGAAGCATAAAATTTATTTCTCTTATCGTTTTTTAGGGATAGATGAATCACCTTAAAACTCTATTCAATGTCACTTATCATCATTCCCTGGTCATGCAACTTCCCCATAATTTTATCCTTCACCCGCAAACCCATATATTAATTGCAGACAAACTCAAGAATGCTTCTCTATGCTAATGGAGGGGACCTTTTGTAAACCTAACTACTTGAGGGTTCTAATGAGTACATGTTAGTATGAATATAACCAAACGGATAACAAAATTAGAAATAATTTACAATAACCCCTTAACCAATGAAAACTAAATATTACATTACATGAAGAGAAACATAGTAATTAGTTACCATGAGAGTATTCCATCAAAAAATGGTAACCAGAGCCTTGAAGAGTAGAGTGGCTTTGATTTTTGTACATTCCATTGCACATACGAATGGTAATTAGCTACCATGAGAGTATTCCATGGAAAAGTTTTGAGCAGAGTTTGAAAGAGCAGCGTGGCTTCGATTTTTGTGCATTCCATTTCCTCGGAATGAAGGAAGAATCCGTAAACCATAAAGCCATGAGTAAAGCCTAAAAATATCTCATAAAAAAAATAATTCAAAAACCCCTTCGAGTGCCATCATGAGCATCAAACTTTTGTGACCTCGACGCAAAATTTGTAGACTTTTCCTTCCCACGACCAACTTTTGAACTAGAAGAACTCATGTTTGCATGGATTTAGAATTGGTAACCAAACCTTAAGTAATTCTCATATCTCACAAGTGGATTGTTTCATATTGAACTCAAACCCTCGGGTGCACCTGAAAACATCCTAAATCCTTAAAATACAAATGAAAATTATAGGAGTGGTATGCCAATTTAAAGGACAAGGAAACGAACTTAATAGCATATTGTAAATATCAACAAGTTTAACGGTTGCACAAATCAAGATTAAGTTGACATTTGTAGTGATATCTAATGGTAGAAGAACTTTCAATCGTCTAACGATGTATCTAATGGTGCAATTGGGGGAGTTATTCTCAAAGGGGAATGCCTTACTAAGTAATTATAGTTTCCCCATCCGTGGTTGCCATGAATCTAGATGTACTAAGACATAATCTTATCCAAAGCAATCGAGGAGTAGTAGTTGAGCATAAAGGGGATCTCCCATATTAGATATTCCTTTTCTATATTAGGGAACAAAAAGGAACACCCAAATTTGCCCCAATTTTGTTTTTGGTTGGCAACACCATTGAGTGATAATTGTGGAAACAAAAGCTTCATATTGATAGACAGTTCCTAGTTTTAAGATATTTGGAATAAATTTGACTGGGTTATATAGTAAATTTCATATCTCATTAATGAATATAACATTTTTGGTTATGGACTTGAGGTTTGGGTATCCATCTTTTTTCCCATTGTATTTTTATATGATATACTATATTCAAAAGTATGATGCTTCCAAATATAATATTTCCTATTAACTATGTTGTGTAGCTAGTTGTTAGTTCCAATATTTCTACTATTATTTTTCTAATTGTTTTTGGTTCTAGATATCTCTAGATGCTTGTCAATGTTAGATATTTCTAGAAAGTTCTCAATTTATTGTAAAATTCATTCAATAGTGAAAAGGGTGGCATTACTTTCATTCATGACTATGTTTGCGATTTTAACATAATATTATAGACTTCACAAAGTGGTGAGAAGAATGTGAAGGAAGAAATCCATGGGTGTGAACATTAGGTCTAAGATCTAAGGCATTGAGGAGAAATTTTTTCAATGATAAGGAGAAGTTGTCGGTACTAATCAAGGAATCCATTTAGTTGAGTATAGAGCAACGTGAAGGGAAATTAGGATTTGTAAAGGAGAGGCACATAATGTGATTCATGTATCGTGGAGGGAGCTAGCCATCATGGCTATAGATTTTCTATTTCGAATGATCTGATAAAGGGGATGTATATCAAAGACCACTATATTGAGTGACACGATACATTTACGCTAGAGAAAGAGGATTACCATTCCTTCCCACCATGAGATACTTTCAATTTCACTCGATTCAAGTCATTGTTCTATTATTTACTATAACTAAAAGGTTTAAAGTTCAATACCCCTCTTAATATTGAGATATTTCATAAGTATTAAATGTTTTTTAGAAAGTATTCAACATGTTAAATTTATTAATAGCTTAGAAACTCTAAAATTTCATAGATATATTCATGCATTATTATTATGAATAATGGTAATATTTTAATTACTCTTGGAGTTAAGAAAACTATTTTATAGATAGATTTTAATGGCGATTTAATTATTTCCTCTAAAAATTGGTGATTGAATAGTAAGAAAAGGACACTAGAGAATTAAAAAAAAACAATTGTACTTGAAGTTATACCACTTACACTAGAAAATATTTTCTTAATTACACACTCTTCATAAAAAACTATTCAGGATTCATCGATTGTTTTATGTAGGACTACTTTAGAGAAACAAAGATATGAATATTTTGTGAAGTTGTTTTGTTTTCATTATTAATACTATAAAGTGAATTTTAGCATTATGAGAAATTTAGGATAAACCCAGGGATTAGTTTTTGTTGGAAAGAACTACAACTTCTAGTATATAAGAATGGATACCTTCTTCCACAGTCCACTATAGGAATGTTGGGAAGAAATTGAGAATTGCTTCGTACAACCAAATCAAAGCAAGTTTCTAGGCCCTCTCTAATCCACAGAAAAGTAAACTTGCAAAAATGAGAGAAAATGAGAATCGGGCCAAGTTTTGGATCCAAAGTTTAGTAGATGACTCAATTTTTCATACGAAAATGGGATCATATAACACAAATAAATACTACAATATTTTGGAGTTCGCATATGAGGGTAATGAAAATTTGAATATTATGAATCTTAAATCCTTCAGGAGAGAGTTTGAAAAATGGAAGATTGAAGAGGTAGAGAACATTGTTTGGTTCACGACGAAGGTAATGGAAGTTTGGAATGTACTCAAGACTCATAGAGAGAGGATTTTGCATTAGATACTTATATAATATGCCATTCTCATCGATGATGTGAGAGTGGAAAACTAAAGGAATTAACTTACAAGAGTAGTTTTATCAAGAAGACCCAATTTGGAGAATTAGGATTTGAAACCTTTTGGTTGTCACATGTCTACAAAACAAAGTTATAGAGTTTGTGACATTACTCGTACGAAACGTAAAAACCATAGCATCATAGCCCTCATACCAAAATATTATGAACCTTGAATCATAGAAATAATAAGAAACCAATAACTACGTTTGACTTTGAAGGGTGAATCTTCTTTTACAATGAGTACAATGTATAAGACAAGATTTGACGATCCTAAGTCTAAGTCTCCTTAGTGTGTGTGTGTGTTTGATAGAAAGAGAGCAACAAAGAGTACATCAATTGTATTAAAATGGTAGAATGAATGTATCTAGTTGACATAACAACATAAAAGTATAAATACAATAACGCAATATCTATGTTTAATGGGTTTTGTGATATGGAGCTTATTTACGGTGCAATAAATCGAGATAGAGCTCGAAGGGAAACAAAGTGGGAGAGAGGTGAGACGTTTTGAGAGAGTGGGGAGAGAACGATATATGGAGGAAGAGGGAATGTGGTAAAAAGATAGAGAAGGAGAGAGAGAGAGGGAGATTGGTATAGAGTTGGATAGGTTAGAGAGAGGGTACAAAAGAGAGATGTAGAGAGGAGTGATGGACAAGAAAAAGAGTGATGGAGTGATGTTCGGGGAGAAAAAGGATGAGTGAGGGAAATATATATAGATAGATATAGATATGGGAGATAAGGGGAGAGAGAGAGAATAAGAGAGAGAGAGAGAGTATGTGAGGAGGGGAAGAGAAAGAGAAAGAGGGAGACAGGGAGGTAGATAGGGACAATGATAAAGGGGGGATATATATGGAAAGAGAGAGTGGAAATTAGAAATATAAATAAAGAGATAAGTTGAGTGAGAGAGAGTGAGGGAGAGATGGGTGAAAAAGAGAGAGAGAGAGAGAGAGAGTATAGATTAGGGGAGAGAAGTAGAGACATGAGAAGAGAGAGACAACTATGGAGAGAGAGAGAGAGAGAGCTTGTGAGAGGAAGGGATATAGAACTGGATAGTGGGAGAGAGAGATAAGTGTATATAGATAGAGATAGATAGATAGAGAGATATAAGTATAGATATATAGATAGATAGATAGATAGATAGAGAGAGAGAGAGAGAGAGAGAGAGAGAGAGAGAGAGAGAGAGAGAGAGAGAGGGAGAGAGAGAGGTGGAGGGCGAGAGGGAGAGGGACAGAGAGGGAGAGGGACAGAGAGAGAGAGAGGGAGAGGGACAGAGAGAGAGAGAGAAAGAGAAGGAAATAGAGAGAAGGATGTAGGAAATGAGGGAGAGAGAGTATTGTTTTTTTTCTTATTGAGAGGGACAAAATGGTAAATGTGAGATGAATGGTATTCAATGACGGATGGAATACTATGACATGATACAATGGGATGCGAAACAAACTCCATGGAAGCATAGGTTACTCATCGTGGATGCTCTGAACAGAGGTGACTCGATGACACTGCCACATGGAATAGGCTTGGTGGGGACCATGAATAGATGAGAAAATGATGGCTATTCTTGACGAAAACTGACACGTGAGATGACAAGCACTAAGGGGAGGTGTTCCCCAAGGTACAAGTTTCACATATGAAGAAATTTGATTTTAATAGGTGACAATTGACCCTTCTTGGAAAAATGGTTTCTGGGTGAAATGTCAAATCATCCAAAACTAATAAATGCCTATAATAGTACTCGATGAGAGCTTCCAATGGTGCTAGCGGTTCATCACATTGAGCTACAATTTGGTCACCATGGGTGATAGAAAAGCTATGGGTTTTTCTATAAAAGGATGTTTTCCTAGAAAAGGGCTTTTTCCCTCCAATTTAGTTCATTTTCTAATTGAGCTTTGGTGAATTTAGAGAGGAGGAAAAGACCCTAAATCTTATGGAGATTGTAGTGGATAGATTGACCATCGAAATCAGAATCTGCGACGTCTAGGGGAGTGCCATTACTTGTCTAAAGATGGCCTTAATGCTTCTTGGACTGATGGTTCCTCATGAAGAATTAAGGCAAGAGGAATATGAGAATGAACTACTAGAGGAGGTCTAGAATCATCCTAACCCACTAAGTCAAATATGGGACTATGTGATAAAAGTGGTATGACATAGAGTAGAATATTTGAAGATATGGTATCACACTTCTATTTTATGCGATGTGAATATGACTTGTTGGAGAGGCCGGTAGGACAAACTATGCAAGGAATGGGAGGATAATCGACCATACCTAGATCCAATGGGATCTAGGTTGAGACTTATGTTAATAAATTGAGAAGATGGTAAGGGGAAAACCATCATGCCCGCAATCATGGGATACTTCTTGCAAGCATATGTGATGTAGGGGACTAATTTGGTATGCAAAGGTGGGAATGATGCCCTCTAGTAGGAGTTTTTGGTGCACCATTGTGTTCTGAGTGCTCAGAAAAAGGATTCAAGCATCTCGAACCAACTTGGCACGAGATCCTCCAAACGATGATAAGGATATGTAGGGGCCTATGTGTCGCCCGGTATTCTATGGGCGTACCAGATGTATTTAGGGTGGTGGACTCGAAAAACATTTATTTTTATATGTTGATACATAATGTGGTTATGAATATTTTTATATGATCATTGTGGTTCACCATTTTTTTTTGTTTATGGTTGTCTTATGTGGTATACATGTGACAAATGGAAATCTAGAATGTTATTTGCAATGGTATCTAGATAGTTATTTTGGGCTCTAGGAACATTACTAAAAGTTATGATTTAAAATTCATGTACCAACATCGTAACCCGTAGATGTTTTCTAAATAGGACTTGGTTATTCGCATGATACACACCATTCAATTGTGTGACAAGGAACAAGGAATCTAAATGAACATGAAGATAAAGGATGTGATGAGTGAGGGCATCGACTAACAAACCTATCACTATGTCATATGCGGCCTTGTTATTTGTGGCAGATCCAATGCACACTCCTTAGGATGTACGAACGTATGCAAGGGGGTGAAAATGGCCCATGTTGCCGAGGCAAGATTCCTCGAGAAGCAACTCACATTGTCGGCATAACCGATATACGGTGTGGATCATGGATCCATCTAAAAGGTACAAAAAAGACAATAGATGAGATTCTGTAGCCTACCTAAATACATGATAGAAATAAATACACACAAATCAATGGGATATGCTATGGATAAAATTTATTGAGGTACACTACATTGCAAGGATTAGGAAGGAGTTGGCCATCAAAATCCTCCATAAGAGATGCCCCTTTTCCTAAGTCCTTACGAATGTTGTAAGGTCCTATCCATAACGATTCGAAATTATTCGGGGGAAGGAATCTAAATCCATTGATTTCACCATGGATGAAGTCTTTCGATTCCACAACATATTGGTCATGATACTATTGCGGTGGGAAGTACACACGATGGTGCATATCATCCCAAGGGTAATCAGGGGTAGACATAGCTTCCATGATGTCCTCATCAGAATGGAAGATGGGCGGACGAGAGGAAGATTGACTACATGATGCAGTGGTAGTACCTAGTGCATCATCTTGAGAAAAAAGGTCCACATACTCATCATCTAAAATGGTAGATGATGAGATAGTACATGGAAAATCTACCGATGTTGAGATCTGGGTTTCCGACGAAGGAGGTTCAATAGAAGTGCGCGCAGAAACCTCAGAAAGGTTTTCCTGCGAGGAACTCAAGGATGACGATAGGTAAAGGATATGGACCATGGAGTCTGTCATCTCGACATTAGGGGGAGGTATCACGATGGTGGGACTAGAATCCCCCTGTAAGATAATCCACAGGTAGAGGAGTAGATGGTACAGTACGAGTGGCCTCGAAGTTGCAATGTAGTTGAAAGCAATCATGAAATTCTTCAAGATGAGGGAAAAAATGGGAATAGTGACCATAATGATCGCAAAAGGCACAAGGGTTATTTGTACGCAATGTTTTAAGTCTTTTAGCTGGGCCCGATAAGGGAACTTGGACCTCGGGGATATTAGACTCAGGGAACGTTTCATGAACTAAACGTTTGTGATGAGGAAGTTAATGACAATTATTGGTGGTATGCCCAACAACATTACAAAAAGCGCACGCAGGTGTTAGATTAGGAGCTTTGGGAGCTATAGGTGCTTGGGGAACATTGTTCTTAGGTTCCTTCTTCTTCGCTTTGGCCCCATCTCTGGATGCTTTTACAACAAGAGTGGGTTCTTGTTGAGGTTGTGGTGGAACAGGAGTAGCGACAGGGTTCGTAGGGACTACTTGAACCATGGTCAAAATGTGATATGGTCTGAGCTGACCTAGCGGAGTGCTCGTTGGGGGATCAATGTACCATACTAGGATCTCCAAAGTCATATTAGGGAGAGTCAACGAAGACATGATAGGGAAAAGAAGATTCCAGGAGGAGGAAACAAGAAAGGTATCTATCCTGCAGGGTAATCTCCCAGCAAAACAACTCCTGGATGGTTGAGACCAGGAGGAATAGTTCCTGGTGGGAACAAAGGCAAGACACCCACAAAAGGGCGAGTTCTTGGGGGGGTGTGTTCGCTTATAAGGGCTTGACCCAGGTTCAGAGATGATTTAGCCAAACAAATCCCGGTACTACTGGCCCATTTGGCAACAATCCGCAGAGCGCGGATTGTGGTCTCAGCGGAAGTAGTATGGGAGGGTGTTAGAACCAAGTTTTTGCACCCTATATATGTCTGATGATTTTTCGGTGGTCCATGATTTCACCCTACATGCACATCTATCGGTCCCTCGCAGCCTGCAATGCTGCCTTCATGCAACCCTACTCAAGGCGCGATCTCTGTTATTACCCAAGTTCCTTACTATTAACCTGATATTATTCGATTACTTAACTTATCTGTATGAGCCCAATTATAATTAATAGTGTTCAGTATTCATATAAGTGTGTGCGATAAACAAAATAATATAAATGCATAGAAAGTAATACAAAAGTAGATACAGAGTCATTGGAATCAAACTTCTCTTTATTATTGTTCTTCTTGGGTTATAGGCTCAACTCCGCCCTGCGCACTCGGCTGCAAGGGTCCATGCACTGAGCTACAGAGACTATCCCTACTACTACGACCCAATACACTTAGACTTCTTCTCTTTCCTCTATACTACATTCATTCTTTTCTATCTCCAATTATGTTTACAACTTAGAGAATTGCTCTATTTGTAAAATCCCATGGTCCGCAGACCATGGGTAGGCCGACATGACATTACATTACATTACAAAACATAGGGTGAACAACCCTATGATTCAATGTACATTTCGCACTCTGCACCCGCAATTCACAGAGTCTTAACATATTTGACCAAAACATGGGCTTTGAGCCCCAAAACATGTTGTGGGGGGATTCCATGCCCAACAAGCCCCCAACACAAACATCGTGACTCACCCTCAAGTCACTCTGTGAGCGCGGCGATCTTGGCATGGAGTCCCTCCAACTGGTCCTGAATTTCTCGGTGCTCCGCATAGCACTGCTCTGCGTTTTGCTGGACCTACTTCATGCACTCTTCCGAAGCCTCTTTGTCAGGAGTAAATCCCTGCCTTAGTGCGTACATACCCTGCATATGTGTGATCTTTCCTTCGATATCTACCGTGATGGTGAAGGCCTCATCAATCCATGGCTGGATGCACACTTTGAGAACTGCCTCTCTCTGTCGTGCCGCATCCACCTGCTCCTTCAGTGCCTTAGCATGCTGCATCTTCACATGACGTTGAGTGAGGAATACTATTTGCACAGTTCCTTGGACATTGTCATACTGCTCCTGAAGTTCATGTGCCTCTGTTTCCAGGCGCTGTATGTTGGGGTCCTCCTACAAAGATGGGAGGACCAGAAATGATTGATCCAACATACTAGTACAGTCTTGTACTGCACGTCCAATTTCTTCCAACCCTCTTTGGGTAGTGCTAACGTGTTGTTATTTGACTTCTAGGGGAGTAGAAGGTTGTGCCTTCAACTACAACTCGACAATTTGAAGATTTAACTCCAGCTGAACCTTTGTCATTTCTGCTCTAGCTTCATGGACACCAGTCGCCAACTTGTGGATCTGCTCTGCTGTTGGTAGATCTACTGGGATGGCCAGCTCTGGGATGCATTTGCAAGCATCATCTACCACCTATTCCAATCGCTGAGTCTATGATACCAGTTCATCACGCTGCAGGATGAGCTATTCGATGTTTATCTTTTGCTCACTCAGAACCTATATTGTGTGACCCTCCCTAGTGTAGGGTTTTATTATTATTCCATCCTGCAGTTGGTACAGTGTTTCTCGTTGAAGGGAAGACAAATTTAGGCCAAGTCCTTTTATCCTACCAACCGTAGCTCTTTCGATCTCATTTGTTGCTGCTATCGCTCCTTCCGATAACACTATGGTATTGGCCATCTTTGCGCGTAGCATTTGTTTTGTTGTTGATGTACCTACTGCGACGTAGGTGGACACGGTACCTTCCCGCGGGGGCCACACCTGTAGTTCCTACAACTGCGCTCTTAGGGCCCCAACACAATCTATTTCTCTGTCATAACTTCTTGGAGCGCTTCCTTGTGACATCGCAAACTGTTTCACTGATGTCGTAGAGGTCTCCTTCAGTTAATGTGTTTGGGTCGAGGGCCAGCCTCGAGGCTTTGACCTTTTTCCATGGACCCGATATCTCTACGACACACGGCCGTTTGAGTTGGGTCAAAGTGGTTCCTGGGTCTACGCCCTCTTCTGCAAGGTCTATGTCCTCTACCTCTTGTCCCGTAGACACTTCCTGGCTCTCCTCTGCCTGCATTATTGTGACTTTTGTTGTCTGCGTTGTTGCTGCTGCTTTGGCAGCCTTCTTTTGCTCGACGGCTACTTGTGCCGCTTCACAAACTTCCCTTACCTCAGCTACCGCTTTTCTCGGCCAGTTGTGTGATGCACAGCTTGGCCTCATCCTTCCTTTTCTATGTTGCTACCTTTTCCAACTCTACCAAATCCGTGGAGTGCCACTCGGGAGGCCACGTCTCTAACACTGTAAAGATCGCATCGTCAGTGGCTATGAATGTGAGATTTTTCCATTGCTGCGATGGATCCTTTCGTGCCCTAATGTAAATATTGCGCATGTCACCTTGAAGTCTGCAAAACTCTGCAGATTGTTATGCACCGTGGGGGACAGGCGCGGCCTCCTATTAATCAACATCCAGATGCTCGCCTCCATGAGCACCCAGAAAGTCTTTGTCTCATGAATCCGCTTTGCATCCTTGGTAGCCCATAGCGAACTGTACCTCGCGGCCTCTGGTAAGTCATGCTCAATGCTTGGGAACTGACTCTCCTTTGGCAATTCTCCCATTACCAGCAAGATGGACAATAGAAACCATGTGTAGTGGAAGGTCTTACCCTGCTCCTGGGCCTCCTTGCAATTGAGAAAAAATTCTTTGCAGAGGAACTCGACCCAGTTGAACTAGACCCCTTCCGCACACTGTTCAACCAACACAACTACCGATGCTGGTACTTCATCGCCGCAACATTTTCTCATTACTTTACCAGCCAAGAGTTGGGTGGCTACACGCACCCCTTTATCCTTGATACTGCTGATGGAGAAACGCCTCCTTTTCTTCTCGAGCTTATAGTTTTTCTTCATGGCTTCCGCGAGAGCGAAATCGCTTCTTTTTCTTGTGATCGTCGCGGGGTCCTTTCCCTTTTAGGGAAGCTGATAAATTCTATGGATGAGATTTTCCATGATGGGAATAGGCTCCTCCAGCCATAAGTACCCATCATGCACCAGGCAAAGCAACTGCCTTATGACGAAAATTGTGATGGGCACACGGTGAAAGTGTGGTATCCATAGCAGATGAAGCAACCCCACCTTCGCCACATTGCGCAGCCATTTTTGCGGTTGTAATGTGATCACCAACCCCTTTGTATTCTGTTTCATTAGGCTTTCCGTCTCCAAGTGTGGGAACTTATCACTGTCTGTGAGGTCCCAATCTTCAAATTTCAGGGTAGGCACACGTCCTAGGAGCGGACCCTCATTAGGGAGGGGCGGGTTCTAGAGTACACTCTTCATTGCATCCAGATCCTATGCTACCTTAGGTTTCCCTTTTCGCAGAGGGACATACTCGAGAAATTTTGCTGCAGAGCACATAGATTGGATGTTCGCCTCCATGTCTTCTTCCTCCTCTACCTCGGTAATCAGAGCCTATATGTCCTCCTCCTCTTCTTCTGTCTCAATGGTGACAGTCTTGCCCTTTTCCTCCATTGATAGCTTACCGAACTGCGGATTCCTCGGGGACATGCAAACTGGTCCAAGGTGATTTCAAGATTTCTGGCGCAACCCCAGTACCTTCGGGAACATCGTGTACCATATGGGTCAGTGCAGCCTCACCGGCGGTTCCTTCTTCAAAGCCCAAACCTCCCCTGGTAGCCTTCATCTTGTCTGTACTGTATGTGGTCTTTCACGAACTTAGGGGCTCGAATATTTCTCGATGCTCAACACTCTGTACTCTATTCAAACGCCTAGGTCTCAAGTGAACGAGTGTTTTCATGTGGCTAGCCTCTATAGTTTTATAGCGTCTTTTGAATTCAAACTCGACCGTTCCCACCAATTTCAGGCCATCAATGCTTTCTTGGTGGCAGATTTTCCAAAATCTTGACCATAGCTGTTGTCTTAAATGTCTGTGGCCCACTCCATTTGGCCTCATATCAGACATCCTGTCATGAACAGTGACACCAACGGTCACTTCCCAACGTACCCACGTGGCAACGCACCCCCCCTGCACGAGCGCAAACCTTGTGATCAGTTATTCCAGCGTGCATCTGTCAGAGCACGCAGTTGCCAAGAAGAATCATTTATAGTCCCGCACTCTCTTCCAACTGCCTGGAGTGCTAAGACTATGCCTCCTACGGCTATTCAGGTGGTCACACCGACTGTGTGAGGCTCCATCTCTCCTTCTAGTATAGTCCGAGGAAAATCCTCAATTCCCTCGTGACATTCGGCGCTGCGCGTTCTATTGTATGTAGTGCATTCCCCTGGTTACTACGTTTGGTGATATGTGGTCCTAGCCATGGTAGCAGACTAATCAATTCACAGTGATAGTCTTCTAGTTCGTTGGTATGATCATTCGCACCATGCCTTTCCATCATTGGTTTATCGACGAGAAATGCTTGCTTGATCTCATTTTCAAGCCTCTTGACCTCTATGTCCATCAAAATGATTTTCTTCCTTAGTCGTACCCAATCTTTTTCAAGTTCGCTAAGTCTAAGGTTCCCTTGCTTAATGGCTTCCTGAAGCCTTATGTGCTCTATCTCGTGTAGCAATGTGATTTCTTCGTCCCAGGCTTCATGCACTGTCACACCTACGGGTGCTCTTATGTGTGGATTCATCGTTGCATGCCCCTTAGAAATTACAGTCCCTACCTTATTCCTCAACCTTAGAATTATTTTCACCGTCAGGGTTTTGTACATGATCCTATAGGGCCATCAAACAGCTAGTACGCGCAGGTCCCAGTCAATGCGTCTCACTTGGTGCACCCTATTCAGCACCTTGCACACCCTGTCAAACACTTCTCAATGGATAATCCTTGGCGCGCTTTGCCTTTCCTGGTGCTGTGGTTTATTTCGATTCTCTATTCTAGGAGTGGTGTGCACTTGTGCGAGCTTCCTGTCATATGTCTGTACCCATCAGGAAAGTTGGGCACGCCGATTGTTCTGCCCCTCGTAACCAACTCTCATGCTTAGCTGGGGTTTTCTAAATTGTAGGCACATCATCCTCTTGCATCCGCACAAGTGCTCAATTTTTTTTTGATGTGTACCCCACCATCTTGCAGGCGTCGTGCGTAGTGCCCATTTCAGAGCATCGAACCATTGTTGTTCTAGTATTGCGCTTTCAAATTTGTTTAGGAATTCATCCACCACTTTCAACCCATCATATGTAGGCAGATCCCTTACCTGTGTTGTCACGCAGCGTAGTGATCTAACCATCATGTTGCAATTAAGCGTTGCTACTTAGTGCATCCGATTCTGCCAACGCTCTACTTCTTCGTCTGAATCTGAAGTGCAAGAGCTTTCGGGCTCCCACGAAATTCTTCCATCTACAGTCAGATTCAACCAATCCTGTTCTCGCATAATTATCTTGTAGATATAATCGAGATCGTCATCACTATCATCGTTGTGCACCGGTTCACTATATCACGCTCCTTCGGCTGGATCTAACAGTATTACTATGCATAGTGACTTTTTCTCAAAAATCATTTTTCGCTTCTTCAGGTTTATGACTCCATTCATATAAGTGGCCCAGTCTATTCCTAGTAGCATAGCATTGGGATTGTTTTCCTCGACAATCATCCATCGTTACACCTCGCAATCTTCCCATGGGTAAGATCTTCTGTTGGTTTGCCATTCGCAACTAAATAGGAGACCATTGTAGCACGGGTCTGCCCATGTGTTCCCATGTTTGTTTCGGTAGTACATTTGCATCCTATCGAAGATCCAGGATTACTTGATCCATTTCATATTCACCAATTTGTGCAGTCAACCTCATTTCCCTTCCTGTGCGCAATGCATGCTTTCCCAGTTTCTAGACCACACGCGGTTCTCCTCACCCTGCGCACCTAGTGATAAGTTCCTGTAGTCCTTTTACTGCCTTGTTGTTGCATAGTAGTTTCATGCATGTCTCCAAAAAGGTAGTGAGCATTGAAGGATCCATCCCTAGTTCTAGTTGATCCTTACTACCTGAAGTGGAGGCCTCCATGAAGATCTTCTTAGCTTCCATGAATGTCTCCTTCGTGTGTTCTAAATCAAATTCAAGTTCCTTTATAAGAGCCTTGCGAACCCAAGCACTTTCTTTTGATTGCTTACCTTTGTCATTGCCAATGGTCATACCACTCCTGAGCACTATCTTTACATTCAGGACTTCCTCGCGCGGCTCAGACCTTATCATCTGCAAATTATGAGTCGGAGGAGGCTGGAGTACCCCTTTTTTGCGCAGCCTCGCTATCAACGTAGGGAAGTCTTCTGCCTCATGGTCAAACTAAGTACAATACAAACATGATGTCCTTGTTGAGTTTGTACAATCATGGGCATAGTGCCTTGGCCCTCCGTAATTGTAACAAATTAGTTGTCCGTGACCCCTTCCTGGTCCCATTCCACCTCGATCTTGTCCATGCCCCTGAAATCCAGTGCACGCCATTCTTGTATTTGGGTCAAGGGCTTGTGTTTCGATCTGCACCCTGTAGGGAGGAGTCCGATCCATCATTAGTTCGTAGCTTTTGCAGGTACATTCATCATGGCCTATCGACCTGCAGAAATTACAAAACAATTGATGGGACGTCTGCATATACTTCCGCAGTAGATGACAATTATTTGTAGTGCGTTTTCCTCCTATCTGACAGATTGCATACCATAGTGTAGGCACCGTGCTTGGTCCTTCTGGTGCCTCAGGACTTGACAGCATCGGCCCTCCTCCCACCAAGTAATTCACGAACCCTGGATAGTGGTCCTTGTCATGCCCCTGACCCTTGCATTTTATGCACCATACCTACTCGCACGCCTCTGGCTGAGGTGTCCTGTCGTATTTCACACATTGCATCTCCAGACACAGATTTTGTAGTTGCGGATGGATTTGTTGGACTCCCATACCAGGGTCTTGTATAGGGGTCTCATGCAATCTCATTTCCATCTCCAAAGCTTTGGCATGGGTGGAAAGCTTTTGTTGTGACAATGCCATCCTTAAATGAGGTGTTAGTGACGCTACAAACCATGCGCAGTGTTGTCCATCTGTCAAAGTCATGTTTGCCTCGCGAATCATATTCTTCAGTCTTTGGTCCAGATCCCAAGGGGTCTTTCCTGGGAGCATCACGATCTCCTTAAACCCGATAATTGATTATGTCTCCAACTTTGGCCTGCTAAATTCCCTATTCAGCGCAGTCCGGATTTCTGTGATTCCTGTGTTTGGATGGTCACTAGAATTCTTGATGTACCATGTTAGTGCGCGATCATGCAATGCGCTTACTAGCGTAGCCTTCCTAATATTGTCATCCATGACTCCTTGTGCTTTCCATACCGCCCTTACCATGAACCAGAATTGGTCCAGATCTTCATTCCCTACTCCTGTGAATAACAGTAGTTTCATTGCACTCTCCATACTGAACTATAGTGGTGGTGGATGTGGGGTGGGTGGAGATGGAGGTGATGAGGGTGAGATGGGTGGCAGTGTAGGTGGAGGTGGTAAGTGTAGAATTCACTGCCTTATCAGAATGACTGCGCTTCTTGAAGAAACTTTGGCGAGCTCTTCCTCTCTTTCCCACGAGGGTGAAATTAAGGGACTAGTTTCTAATTCTTCACTACCTCTGCTTCTATAGATCTTCCCACTTTGCGTATTCCCAAACATTAATTTATTCGCATAACCCGCTTTTCAGACAATAGCATCTTAATCCAACTGTTCAAAGATTTAATATACCTACCTCGCGGTCCTTTGAGGAATCGTTGCTCCACCTCACTGTAGTTGATAGTCATATCTACCGTGAACTTAGTGATAAATCCTCCTATAATTCGATCAAGCCAATGGTCCACAGCTCATGTGATCTTATGTCTTGACACTTCTAGTCTACGCACTACTTCCGGAGTTGACATGATTGGTTTGTCGAGCCTACACCTTCCCTGACTGTCTGCTAGTTTCACGATCCACCCATACAGCTCAGGGGAAAGGATGCCAATAAAATTTCATGGATTTTCGTATATAAGTAGTGCTCCAACCATTGTTCCTTAAATACTCATAGATTCATGTTTTCCTGCACTACGAACTCGTGAATCTTCTTGTCCAACCACCCTTCAATTTCTTTCTTTGTTGGATTCCAGTGACACAACATCAGACATCCCTTATGCAGATCTCGATCCCGACAATGGAACCATTTGGTGGCTTATAGGGGCCTGACCCAGGTTCAGAGATGATTTAGCCAAACAAATCCTAGTACTACTGGCCCTTTTGGAAATAGTCCACGGAGCGCAGACTAAGGTCTTAGCCAAAGTAGTATGGGAGGGTGCTAGAACCAGGTTTCCACACCCTAAATATGTCTGATGGTTTTTCAGTGATCTGCAGTTTTACCCTAAGTGCACATCGCTATGCGCATCTATCGGTCCCTCGGAGCCTGAGATGCTGCCTTCGCGCAACCTTGCTTGAGGCACGATATGTGTTATTACCCAGGTTCCTTACTATTAACCGATATTATCTGATTACTTAACTTATATGTATGAGCCCAATTATACTTAACAGTGTTTAGTATTCATATAAGTGTGTGCGATAAACCAAACAATATAAATGCATAGAAAGTAATACGAAAGTAGATACAGTCATTGGAATCAAACTTCTGTTTATTATTCTTCTTCTTGAGCTACAGACTCGACTCCGCCCTGCACACTCAGCTGTAGGGGTCCGTACACTTAGTTGCGAACTCTACTAGGCCTTTGTGCACTTAGCTGCAGAGCCTCTTCCTACTACTACAGCCCAAGACACTTAGACTTCTTCTCTATCCTCTAGACTCCATTCGTACTTTTTTATCTCCAATTATCTTTACAACTTAGAGCCTCACTCTATTTATACAATCCCATGGTCTACGGACCATGGGTAGGCCAACATGACATTACATTACATTACAAAACTTAAGGTGAACAACCCTATGACTCAATGTACATTTTGCACTCCGCGCCTGTAATTCACGGAGTCTTACAACATATTTGACCAAAACTTTGGCTTTGAGCCCCAAAACATGCTGTGGGGGGGTTCCATGTCCAATAGGGTGAATCCAGATGGCTCGGTTGAGATGGTAACAAGAGGTTACTGAGGAGCTGGCTATTGACCAGACGTACTAGACTGCATTTGAGAAGCCCGTGATGCTTGTAATATGAAAACACTCAAAGAGATAGGCTCAGAGATGGGATGGGGAGGACCAAGGAAAGCACCCAACAAGGTGCAATATTTATAGATGCCGGGTGAAACACTCATGAGAGTAGTGGTAGACTACTTTTTGAACATCGATGAGATAATGGGTTCAGGGGGGGTTATGGATGACGGCTCGTAGTATGTCAATTGATCAACAGTGACGATCATTGTGGAAAACCGCAAATGCAACGGATGACATGGAATATGTGTAACTATGACCCAAGAGAATGTTGTAATATAGAGGGGCATCAATAACCTCGATGTCTACATGGATAGTCTTGCCTGGAAGAGTCACTGTACCATTGCAATACATGTCGGGAGGCTGGGAGGGTGGACTATCCCAAGCACGCAAAGTGATGGTGGATGGGGATAGTTCAGGTGACTTGAGTTGCTTCCAAATAGTAGTGGACATCACGCACGTGGATGCACCTTCGTTGATAATGCATCGAGATATAATGCTATTATAGACTCGAACTGGTATTTGGAAAGAAATAGATGGAGGTAAAGGAGGATATTCTAACTCATCAATAGGAAAGAAAATCAAACGATCGTTTAAAGGATCTACTACGCCCAAAGCTGTTAGTAAATATTTCCTTTTAGATGGGCACAACAGGAGGACTTACAACGTCGACATGGTAGCAGGTGATTATGCCATGTCATCTACTATATTGTATGTATAGGAAGCTCAGTTAGAAGTGGCATTACAGCATAATGGTCCTTTGGGGACCTTCGGAATTGACTCAACTTTAGGCTGAGGGATCTGTAATGAACCATTTGGTGTCATAAGAGGCTCAATAGATGCTTCTTTTTTTGTCTGAGTTGTAGACAAAGTCGATGGTTTGGCGTGATGATGCGACCAAGTTTGCAAGTTGACATCGGAGGTATTAACCTTGCCAGAATTCATCATGAGGATCTGGTAGTCACTAGGACTAAATGGTTAGGGAGGGTGGGCTCCTTGGCCCTTCTGAGGTTTAGTAGCAAGAAATCTTTGTTGGGGAAAGGATTTGTGAGAATGACTGGTTGAGATGGCGCAGGATTCTGAGGCAATTGCTGCATGGGCGATTGACCTCTATAAGCTCCTTGATCTTCCCAAATTTGGTGCATTTGGGGTAAGAGGGGACACTCATGAGTATAATTTCTATGTACACCAAAACATGCACAAGGCTTGTTCGTACGCATAGGCTTGTTCTACTTGGGCTGGTTTCCTTGTTGCTAGTTGTTGATGTTAGGCTGGTTCCCTTGGGGTTGATTGGGTTGATTACTTTGGTTACCTTGGTTACCCTTTTTACCCTTCTCCTTATTCCTTTACTTTGAATGTTGGAGATTTTTCACACTCTCTTGTGCATACACTTGACCCTGAGGGGGTGGTGGCTGCTGGGGCTAAGGATGCATGGGAGGTTGTTGCGCTAATTCCTTAGGTGCTGGAGCGATCGACGGTGCATAGGTGTAAGATGGCAAAGGGGAAACAGTCTAGTAGATAGGTTGAGCACTAGGTGGCTCTGACATCTATTGATGTGGTTGGGTGAATGCATAGGATGTGATTTGTCCTAAATACACGTTGTTGGCAGGAGGGGGATGAGAGTTGGAGGAATTGGTGCCCCCTACGGATAGACATAGCTCTGCTGAGTATACACTGAAGGATGTGAAATAGCTCCAATGATACCATCAGTGGTGGGAGATGCCCTTGGTGCATTGGAACCACTAGGATGGGGGAGGTTTGGTATAATAGTATAGGCATAATCAGATTGAGCATAAATCAAGTCATATCTCAGTGCGGTTTAGAGTGCCTCCTCCTTTGTATGAGGAAAATGAAATGTGACATCTTTGCCAATATGTGCTAAAAGAGTCCTAAGAAACCAATCGAGGTAGACACAGTCTTCGAAGGGTGGGGCACCACACATGCTCCTCCTTCGACACCATTTCTGGACATGATCGGAAAGATGGGTGGAAAAGGACTGACAAAATGTGGTCAAGAGCTCCATACCAGTGCCATATTGGATAGGTAATTGAAAATATAAAAGGAATGCTTTAGCAAGCATCATGAAAGTAGAATGAGAAGCGGAGGGCTGGTCAATGTACCACTTCACAGCATCTCCAATGAGCTTGCGTTGAACAACCGAAGATGAATGGAATCATCGGTGATGGAATCAGACAAACACCACATATGGAAGGAGAAAATGTGATTAGTGTGGTCCTCTCCAGAATTACCCTCAAACTTGGGAATGTCTGAGGGAAGCTTAGTCGGCATAGCTGGCCAACCAACATCGTGGTGTATGGGGTCGTTAATCAGATGGATAAAATCTGGGAGACTTAACCTAGCCATGAAAGGTAGCAACAGAGCTACCAAAATGGTTCCTCAAATGGTTCCCCTAGATATGATGACTGGGGTAGAACCGAAGCCAACACCAAGTTAGTTTTGTGCACCTGCAGTGGGTCATGACATGATGATGGTAATGCAGTGAAGGAGTCTCCGAATTAGATGAGGAATCAGATGAACCAGAAGAAGAGTCATTATGGGGACTCATGGGAGGATGAACATGAACCGTGTGGGGAGGAGTAATATGGCCAAGTGAAAAATTGGGATGAAGGCCTAATAATTTCCATGACAAATGCCTTGGTGGTGCAATGGTTACAAGACACAAGGGACATAAAAATGGTGAAGGAAGATAAACAAAATGGCTTTGTCTTTGTATGGGGAGATAAAGTAATTAATTTAACCTTGGCTTGGCGGTGTAAACCAAGTGCCCTTCACATAAGGTGTGCTTATGTGTGTAAGTGTGTTTGCTAACTTAGCCCATATCGTGTTTGAAAAGAGAAAAAGATTGCTGAAATAAACTAAAATTAGAAACAAAAAATGAACAACAAATCAACTATTTAAAACCCCACCCAAACTGGGTTTGCAAACATTGTGCTGGTTGGTGACGAAATTAACTAAAAGCACACACAAAATGCTAAGCAATATAAGTGTTGGTTTGACTAGGATCAAATGACACTAGGCTGTTGGAAAGTGGTGCATCAACAACAACAAACCACTAAGGAAAATCGTTGTCAAATATAGGGAGATGGGTGTGAAACCTAGGGCAAGCAGTGGCACCCTAATGAAAATGATGAAGCACGGTTGAAGAGGGAAATTTGGATGGAAATAACCTATATTTGAAGATCTAAAGAAGGTAGGTACAGATCTTAAAAAATATGGTTGAATGCTCCATAAAAACTCAGACTGCTTACTTAGCTAAACTCCTCCTATAAAAGTGGAAGCATACTAGTAGCCCTAAGGGGCTAAATTCCACTTCGACGAGAGAAACAGAGTATCTAAAGGCCTAAGTGGGCTAATAAAGTGATCAAACAACCTAGGAGACAACTCTTAGAAACATCCAGAAAAAGGTTAGAGAAATTCTGAGAAAACCCTAAAGCCACAGGTACTGACCCGAATCCTAGGATGTCACACTTTTTGGGCGAGAAAGTGTGCTCTGGACCTCTATATTGTAGGTTTGGCACATAAAAATGTGATTTCTTATCCTTAATTCTCGGGCAGCACATCTCAGGAAAATTTTCCATCTCTGTCGCGACTCGTTCTTGTGACTTGCGGAAATAACTAGAAAACTTTCGAAATTTAGAAATTTGAATGATCTGGGGTTAGAATGCTAGTAAAGAACATCAATAGATTGAAAAAGAAAAATGCTAAGCTAAAAACCGAAGGTCACCCATGTTTCTGAATCAGAATTAAAAACCCAGTGGAGTCGCCATCTGTTGGGGTTTTTTCTTATCAAGAGTGTCCGAAAAGAAATCACTTTCGACTGTGGATGACAAATAGCCTCAACCGTAAAAATGGTTGTTAAACAGTATAGATTTGCAGCAAATGATATAAAGAAAACTTGTCAAAGCCCTGATCTATGCAACATAAATAGTTAAACAACAGATTGGAATAAGAAAATAATCATAAGTAACTCCAATAGTCCAATGGAAACCAGATATATAAAGAATATATTTTATTAAACCACACAAGTGAAGGGAACGAATAGTATGACTAGTCCCCGTTTATGGGATGGGTTCTTAGCTATCCTCAATGTATTTAGCTTTTGTAGAGTCTCTCTGCTCTATAATGTGTAAAACGCAACAAACAAATGTTTGAGCCCAATCAGAACTTAAATGAAAAAGAAAATGGTGTGCGACAATGATAATAATCAAGGTTACAACAGTGAGTGCAACAATGAAAATTATCGAACGTGAAGAATTAATGTAAAACCCTTCTATTTATAACAAAATACTAGGTTATTCTTGAATAATGGGAATAATAAAATATTATTAACCAATTTCTAAAATTAACCATTTGGAATATTTTATTATGTTTGGTTCAAGGGAAAAAATATTTGAATTGCTTAAATACTTTTATTTAGAAATAATAAATAAATAAATGATTTATTTATCATCTCAAGAAATAGTGTTAAGGAATAATAAACAAATAATGATTTATTTAAGTATTCCTAGGGGATTTAGTCAAACTTGACAAGCAATAATAACTAATTAGTGATTAATTAATTATTTGTAGAGAAAAATAAAATAATTAATGATTATATATTTGTTTCTCATAACTAGGTCAAATATAACAAGGAATGTTAATTAAACAATGGTTTCATTAATTATTCATAGAAGATAATTAAATAAATAGTGATCTATTTAATTATTCTTCATGGGCTTAATTAGAAATGACTTAACAAATGTTGTTTATTAAGTAATTTGTTATAGTCAAAGCAATTTTACTATGGTAAAATTGGCCTTACATGGTGTATTTCGATCCATCTAGTGAATCATGGCTAGATGATCAATTTTTGGTGATAACGGTTAGAGAGGAGGGAGGGAGAGATATAGAGGCAAATTTGGAGAGAGAGAGTGAGAGAGAGAGAGATAGAGAGAGTGAGGGAGGGCAGGGGGGAGGGGGAGGGGGAGGGGGAGGGGGAGAGGGAGAGGGAGAGAGAGAGAGAGGTCGGGGGGGGGGGGGGAGAGGGAGAGGGAGAGAGAGAGAGAGGTCGGGGGGAGGGGGAGAGGGAGAGGGAGAGAGAGAGAGAGGTCGGGGGGGGGGGAGGGGGAGAGGGAGAGGGAGAGAGAGTGGGGAGAGAGAGAGAGAGTGGGGAGAGAGAGAGAGAGAGAAGGATAAAGGAAATGAGGGAGGATGGAGGGAGAGATATATAGGAAAATTTTGAGAAAGGGAGAGAGAGGGGGGGGAGGGGGGAGATATAGAGAGGGGGTGAGGTGGAGAGGGAGAGGGGAAGAGAGAGAGCGGGGGGGAGGGAGAAGAGAAAGAGATAGAGAGAAGGGAGCAGGGAGAGAAAGGGAGAGAGAGAGGGAGAAGGATATAGGAAATGAGGGAGAGTAAGAAAGGAGGGAGGGAGAGATATAGGGGAAAATATGGAGAGAGAGAGAGAGAGAGAGAGAGAGAGAGAGAGAGAGAGAGAGAGAAGGAGA
Organism: Pinus tabuliformis; assembly: GCA_031772625.1. Lineage (NCBI taxonomy): Eukaryota > Viridiplantae > Streptophyta > Pinopsida > Pinales > Pinaceae > Pinus > Pinus tabuliformis. The sequence goes on along the minus strand of CM062813.1, from coordinate 1,020,158,121 downwards.
GAGATAGAAGGATAGAGAGAGAGAGAGAGAGAGTGAAGGATAGAGGAAATGAGGGAGGGAGGATAAGATATAGATGCAAATTTGGAGAGAGATAGAGAGAGAGGGAGAGGGAGAGGAGGGGAAGAGAGAATGTAACAACCCTAGTGAAAATTCCATGTAATAAAAGTGAAAACAAATAACCATAGATTAATGAGACACTTATTTCAAGCTGAATGTTGGGAAAGACATCCTAGGGGGTGTTCATTTGGTTGTTTACGGCTAAAGAAATCAGCGAAGGCAATGGCTAAGGCTTTGGAAAGGAAAAATGGAATTTCTTTTACATTTATTAATGAAAATAATGGAAATTAGGAGAAAAAGGAGGTGAAAGGTCAGAGGTTGCATGTGAGGAGGTATATGGAGGAAAATAATGTAAAATGAAGCAAATAGAGGTCTCATCGATAAAAAGGCTTCAGAGGATCAATTTGTAACCGTTTGTCAGTTTAGTGTTGGATCTCTGTCATTACTTTAGCTCTCTCTCTCATAAACTTGGATACTTAGAGTTTTCTTGGAGCACTCTTGGAGGGTGTGGCATACTTCGATTATTGGAGAAAGAAGGAAAGGAAGAGAAGGAAAGGGCAAGAAGCCATCGACAACAACAACTACATCTGATTTTATTTCAGGTACCGAGTTGCATGTATGGTTTCTTCACTATTTTTGGCATGCATGGCATATGCATGTGGTTTCTTGGTTGTGATCTATCATTGGCATGGAGGATTGCCTGGATCGACAGTGGATTGCCTAGCATTTCCATTTCCTAGATAGCAATGGTGATTGTGGGTTTACTTTAATTATTTGTTTTTGGTTGGCTTTTCATGTTTTCTTAGCTTGGGTTGAGTTATTAGTCTTGGAAACCCTAGTTGAACAAACACTCTGGAAGCCATGTAACAACTTGGGCTGAGTGACTAGTCCTAGAAGCCTTGGTTGGAGAAATGCTCTAGAATCCCTTGGTGGGTTGAGTTACTAGTCCTGGAAGCCTTGGTTGGACAAATTCTCTATAACCCTTGTATAATTTGTGGGCTGAGTTACTATTTCTGGAAGCCTTCGTTGGACAAATTCTCTGGAAGTCCTGGAAGGCTGGGATGGAGAACAATCTGATGATGGTTTTGTGATGTCTGACCGTGAGGTGGAATCACTATTTGATGGGTTGAGGTGGATGGCCTCTAGAAGCCAGGGATGAGTTTTGATTGATGTGTTCCATGACATCCCACATTCATTCTTAGAATATGGCACGGGGGTGAACGACTGAAGAGAGATCTGGCTCAGTCATTCTATGGTTGGTTGAAACATGGTAGTCCCATCTTCGGTTGGTTTATTGCATTACCTTATGAGAAATTGATTCCCTTGATTTTCATGTGAAAATGTACTCATGTATATATGGATTTTGATGGCTAATATGTTTATGGTATTTTTGTTCCTATTATGTTGGTTATATGCAAATTTTGTGACAACAACTATGCATGGCTCTCAACATGCTTTTATTTGTACATGAATGGATAATGTGTCTATGACCTAATAGATGATAATGCAAAAAATGGCATGAGGGAAGAATGGTTCATAGTGATTCTCATATAAGTATTATATCCCTACACTTAATTCTGTTGTTTACACCTGTAGGTTACATGTCAATGATATGTTCGACGAAATGCCTGTCATGGCTAGTAGGGGTTTGGTGAAGGTCTTGTTGGGCTTATGGCTTTTGATTCATTGTTTCCCTGTACTTTTCATGATTTCAAGCTAGCATTCCATTCTGGGTAGTGGCCTGGGCTCTATGCTTGAAAAAGTGGCTTAAATCCTGGGGTTGCTAGCACAAAAATGGCAAGTTTGGTCCACAATCATTGGCATGTAGGCCTATTAGAGAGACTTTGGGTTTATAGGCACTCCCTTGCCCATAGCATGAGAGAGACTATGGCCTAAGAGTTCCAGAACAACAATGGCACCAAGGGATAGGCTGCCTAAGTGGTTGACTTGTCACCTGAGGGTTTTGTTGATGATGTTGGATGACTGTGTGTGATAATTCGTCGATTCCATTTCCTTGAGGTCACATAGGAGTTCGAATTTGATCGTAGTAGCATATCGTCTCATGTTTACCCCAATTGGCATGCTTACTTGGGTGGATGTGAAAGGAGTGCGTTAAAGAGTGGTATCAGAGCATGGTTCAACTCTCGGACTGGATGGGTTGAATGTGTTAGTCATGCATGCATATCAGTTGCATGTGTGTCTCTTACACTCATATAATTGTTTCAATTTCCTAATGTTGGATTAGGGTTTTAGTATGGTTATCATGGAGAATTTAATGTTGATTTTGTGAAGAGTATTTGACATGAGTATGTGACTGACTATTTATGGATTATGTCACTTACATGTTGATTTTACGTCAGCTACTTACATTGTTGTATTTTAGGTTACATTTTGAATATTTTGATTAGATGTATCAGTGTTGTAGGTTGATTGAAAAAACTGATCGATTATGTTAGACTACATGCGTTTATGGGTATTTGTAGTTTGCTAGGCATTTCCTATGCATATTGTTAGTTTCATTTAGCAATGTGTATAATGGAGTAATGGTTGTTCTCATGCATGAGGTCGTAGCATGCATGTTGATATGGCCTTGCATTCATGACTGGACTATATTTAGAGTGATCTTTACGAGTTGGTACATTTATTTATGTAGGTAAATATGCGATTATGATTATGTTATACATCTATCACGCTAATTTGGTGAAATTGCAAACAAGGTATCCTCCCTAAGCTATGCCAAGGTATATTGATTTATTTTTATTTGGATTATCTGTCATGTTATGCCTTGCAGGAAGAAATATCAAATGGCTAGAAAGATGTTTGACTACAGAAATTCTCCCTATGAATCTTAAGAGCAGTATGGTGTTGGGAACTCTTCCGATTCAGTAGTAACACTGATAAGTTTAAAGTAAGACATAAGGAGTTGTAAGGAAAATATTGACAAAATCATACAGACACAAGAAAAGCTAACAAAAGTAAATTCACTAATACTCCAAAACTTGTCAGATTTGTAGCGACAAGGACCACTTCGGATCAATCATGAGAAGGAGGACACAATGAATGGGGCATATGGTAGTAGATGGCATGGCAGCCACCGATCAGATAGAGATGACACAATCCGAGATCAAAGATTCTTGGACACTTTGGAGATGAGAAGAAATAGACATAGGTATGATTGTAGTTTTGATTCAGATATGCACTATAATCGTCACCATTATCATCCTTACATGAGGAGTGATAGGGGATACTTGTTGGATGAGTTTAAGAAATAAAATCCACCTACTTTTGATGGAGAGGTAAAGAGATCAGAGGATGCAGAGGCTTGGTTACTCAATATGAAGATGTTCTTCACGTTGCATGACTACTCAAAGAACATGAAATATAGAGTGGCTAGTTTCATTCTTAAAGGTAAAGCAAATATCTGGTGGGAAGATGTGAAGAATGTCTAGGACATAAATGAGGAAGATTTGACATGGATTGAATTTTAGCAACTATTCAAGAAAAAGTATCCATTGGAGAGATACTTTGATGATAGGGCAAAATAATTCTATGAACTAAAGATGGGATCCATGACAGATGATGAGTACACTAGTAAGTTCTTGGAACTATAGGGGTATGTGCCTTACCCCAAGGAGGAGGAGGCCAAGATTCAAAGATTCATTAGTGGACAACCAGTTTCATTCAAATATCGGATTGAATTCAATGAGCCTAGATCATTGGAGGAGGCCATTCAAAAGCTAAAGCATTTCTATGAACAATCAAAGCAAAACATTGAGACTAAGCCAGGCTAGAGAGGTAATGTAAAGAACTAAGGAAAATGGGATAAAAGGCGAGCAAGGCCATAGGATACAGATAACAAGGACAATGTTGCACCACCTAAGAGGTTCAATGCATCAGATAGAGAACAAAGACATCGATCTAAAGAAAAGAATAAGGAAGGAAGCTAGAATACTATAGAGTGTTGGACTTGTGGCAAAGATCATCGCGGGAGAGATTGTTCGCAGAATCAAGGTGGTATACCTCATATATACAGTGCATAGGAGGCACATACTTTTGGAGATGTAGGCTAGAGTATTCCTTGTATCTATGCATTCGTGGAAAAGAGGCATGTAGAACCCTAGACCTCTATCATTGAGATGGACGGTAAGCTTTGTGATCAGCTTATTTCTATTTTGATTGACCCTGGATCTAATTATAGCTATATTAGTCCTGACTTGGTGGATAAGTGTGGTTTGAATAAGGAATTCCATGAAGAGTCTTGGTTAGTGCAGTTGACTACAAGTACAAAGAAGTGAGTCCATCATTGGGTAAGAGATTGCACATTTGATTTAAATGGTATGCCTACCGCAACACATTTTAATGTTTTAGCTTTGGGATCATAAAGTATGTTGTTGTGCATGGATTGGTTGTATCTAAATAGAGCCAAGGTGGATAGCTATGACAAAGCTATTGAGTGTGTTGATAACAATGGAGAACCAAGAGTCTTATAGGGTAAGAATAAATCCACATCAATTAGGATGATGACAACTATGCAATCAAAATGTAGCCCTAGGAAAGGGTGCAAGCTATTTGCAATACACATTTCTAGTGATAAGGGTAAGGAGGTTGAAGATGCATATGTGTTGAACAAGTACCTAGTTTTGCAGCAGCCTCAAGATGTATTTCCTGAGGATATTATACAGTTGCCACCTCATAGAGAGGTATACTTTTCTATTGAGTTAGTGTCAAGGGTAGCTCCAACATCTAAAGCATCATAAAGGATGAGCACACATGAGTTGGTTGAGTTAAAATTGAAATTGAAGGAAATGTTGGACAAGGGATAAACTATGCCAAGTGTATCACCAAGGGATGCACCGATATAGTTTGTGAAGAAGAAAGATGATACTCTCAGATTATGCATTGATTACAAGCAGTGGAACAAAGTGATTATCAAGAAAAGGTACCCTTTTCCAAGGATTGATGACTTTCTTGATTAGCTGAATGGAGTAGTAGTGTTCTCGAAGATTGACTTGAGGTACAAATATCATCAAATAAGCATCAAAGAGGAGGACATTTACAAGACTACGTTCAGGACGAGTTATGGGCATTATGAGTTTGTTGTTGTGCCATTTTGCTTAACTAATGCTCCAACTAGATTCATGTGTTTGATGAATAGTGTGTTGTGTCCATATTTGGATAAGTTTTCTATTGTGTTCATTGATGATATACTGGTATATTCTAAAAATGAGGAAGAGCATGCCAAGCATTTAGCAGCAGTGTTGAGGTTGTTGAGGGAGCATCATTTGTATGCTAAGCTTAGAAAGTGTAGTTTCTTTTAGACTAAGGTGCACTACTTGGGACATGTTGTCTTCAAGGAAGGCATTGCAATAGATCCAGAAAAGATAAGGGCCATCATGTATTGGGTAGCTCCTAAGAGTGTGGATGAGGTGAGATCTTTCAAGGGTCTGACAGGATATGATAGGATTTTCATTAAGAACTTCTCGTAGATTTCTTATTCCATTACATCCTTGCAAAGGAAAGGTAATAATTTCGAATGGGTTGAGGAGTGTGAGGCTAGCTTCAAGAAGCTTAAGTAGTCATTGTCACATACACTAGTACTATAGATTGCAGATCCAGACAAGGACTTTGTGGTATGCACAAATGCTTGCAAGAGAGGTCGTGGTGGAGTCCTTATCTAGGATGGATAGATACTATGCTATGAGTCATAGAAACTAAACGAGCACGAGAAGAACTACACAACACATGATCTTGAGTTAGTAGTGATCATACATGCATTGAAGATGTGAAGACACTATCTTCTTGGAAAGAGATTTGTACTTATGAGTGATCACATTGGATTGAGATATTTGTTTGACCAGACAGATCTGAATCCTAGGAAGGATATATGGTTGGCCATGATCAACAAGTTTGATTTCGAGATCAAGTACATCAGAGCTAAAGAGAACAAGCTATCCAATGCTCTCAGTACAAGGGTATAGGTACACCACTTGGTAGATATGACCTCCTATGGGACAAACTTATAGTATAGGATCCCGCGGGTAGGTCAGCAAGATGTCAGGTATATGGAGATTGTGCACAGGTTGCAGCAGGATGTAGGTACATGTACAGGTACAAGTGCAGGTGCACATGTTATGGATTATTATCTTACAACAAATGGATTGGCCAAGTTGTGAGGCAGGATATATGTACCAGATAAATGTGAGCTCAAGAAGGTGATCTTGAGGGAGGTTCGTGTGAAACCATATTCAGGTCACCCAGGTTATTAGAAAACATTGATAGCCGTGAAGAGATATTATTATTGGCAAAATTTGAAAAGGGATGTAGCATAGTTTGTGGTGATTTTTTTTACTATCAATGAGTGAAAGAAGAGTGTAAACATCTAGGTGGGCTGCTACAGCCGATTGCGATTCTAGAATGGAAATGGGAGGTCATTTCCTTGCACTTCATCACAAGGATGCCAAAGAAAGTGAAGAAGCATGATTCCATCATGGTTATTGTGGACAGGTTGACAAAGGTTGCACATTTCACTCTGGTGAAGTCTACATTCTCAGCTAGTGATGTAGCCCACGTATTGATGCTAGATGTGCTTAAACTACATGGTGTTCCAAATAAGATTGTATCAGATAGGGATTCAAAGTTCACTTCCAAGTTTTGGAAGGAGTTATTTGTAGGTTTGGGCATGGAGTTGGCCTTCAACACATCTTATCACCCGCAAATAGATGGAAAGACAGAGAGGGTCAATAGGATATTAGAGGACATGTTGACGATGTATGTGATGCATCAACAATGGAAGTAGGAAGAGTATCTCCCTTTCATAGAGTTCGTATACAATAACAATTATCAGGAGTCACTAATGATGAGTCCTTTTGTGGCATTGTATGGGCGGAGTTGTAATACTCATATCAGTTGGAGTGATATTCTTAGCATGGTATTATTTGGACCAAATATGTTGATGGACATGGAACAGGAAATGTAGGTGATCAAGAAGAATCTAAAGGCAACACAAGATAGGAAGAAGAGTTATGCAGATAGGAATAGGTTGTTCGAAGAGTTCCACGTTGGGGAATAGTTGTACTTGTTCATCAAACCGAAGAAGAGCTCCTTGCATATTGGCTCAAGTGCCAAGCCGGTACCACGGTTTTATGGACCGTTCAGTATCATTGAGAGGATTGGGCCAGTAGCCTATCAACTTGCACTGCCTCTGACAGTGAAATTCCATGATGTGTTCCATGTATGTTTGCTTAAGAAGTATGTTAAGGATGATGATAATGTGATTTACTAGTTTGTATTGCAGGAGGAACCAGATGGAGAATTCCAATTGGATCCTCAGTGTATATTGTAGAAAAAGGTGCTCATGCTCTCGAACCGAGAAACCGAGCAATTTAAAGTGCAATGGAAGCATGTTGGGCCCAATGAAGCTACACGGGAGATGGAGGATCTGATGTGAGATCCTTCCTTCTTTTCCTGTTGAGGTAAAGAAGCTCGATATGGTCGTGTGTTATATGCTTTATGGTGGTTTGGTATTTTCCTTATGGTGGTTTGGTATATGCTTTATGATGGTTTGGTATTTGCTTTATGATGGTTTAATATATTCTATATGGTGTTTTGATATGTGCGTAGAGATGATGACTAGTATATGTTTGATATATCTTTTGGTATATTATTTGGCATATGTTTTGATATCTATATTTATAGTGATGTTGCTATATGTACCCATGTGTATGGATGTAAATACCATAATGAGTTGTGTTATAAATCTCCACTATATGGTATGGGTGTCATGTCATTATAGTTATGTTATCATGTTATCATGTTATTATGCTATCATGTGGTTATGTTCTCATGATGTTATGATGACATATGGGTTGGCACTCAACAGGATGATCATTGTAAATATTGTAATGAGATGTGTTATAAAGCTCCACTATGCGATATGTTGTCATGTTGTCATGATGTTTTTCTCTTGAGCAAGTCTTTCATTGTAAATACTACATCAACTTGTGTTATAAATCTCCATGAGCAGTATGTTTTCTTTCAACAGGTTGTTGAGGAATATGTGTGATTGAACACCGAGGATGATGTCCTCGAAGGGGGAGGGTTTTGTAAAAACCCTAGTGAAAATTCCATGTAATAAAATTAAAAAACAATAACCACGGATGAATGGAACACTTATTCCAAGCTGAATATTGGGAAAGACATCCTAGGGTGTGTTCCTTTGGTTGTTTATGGCTAAGGCTTTGGGAAGGCAAAATGGCATTTTTGGCACATCTTTTTATGAAAATAATGGAAATTAGGAGAAAAAGTAGGTGAAAGGCCATAGGTTTCAAGTGAGGAGGAAAATCAAGGAAAATAATGGAAAATGAAGAAAATAGAGGCCTCATCCATAAAAAGGCTTCCGAGGATCAGTTCGTACACTTTTGTCACTTTAGTGTTGAAGCTCTCTCATTATTCTCTCTTTCTCTCTCTCTCATACTCTTGGATACTTAGAGTTTTCTTGGAGCACTCTTGGAGGGTGTGGCATACTTGGATTTTTCAAGCAAGAAGGCAAAGGAAGAGAAGAAAACTGTAAGAAGGCATCGACATCAACAACTACATCAAATTTACTTATAGGTACCGATTTGCATGTATGATTTCTTCACTAGTTTTGGCATGCATGGCATATGCATATGGTTTCTTAGTTCTGATCTATCATCATGGAAAATTTTAGGGGCTAATCTTCGCCCAGTGGGCTAATTTTCCATGATTTTTCCACAAAATGATTCGCCAATTTCCAATTTTTATAAAAGACAATTCGCCCAGATTTTAGAATATAAAATTATTTTACCTTAAAAATCGCCAACATTATATAGAAGCTACATATATAATCATTATAAATTTGAATAATTTTACAAATATATAAATAAACATTTTATAGTTCGCATATTAGGGATTAGTGAGATTCACCAATGTTTGAAACTTCAAGAAAATTTTCCATCCTTAAAATTTTCCTTGTCTATCATTGACATGGAGGATTATCTAAATTGACAATGGATTTCCTAGCCTTTCCATCTCTTGGATAGCCATGGTGATTATGGGTTTAATTTCATTGTCTGTTTTTGGTTCGTTCTCATGTTTCCTTAGCGTGGGTTGATTTATTAGTCCAGGAAGCCCTAGTTGAAAAAAAGCTCTGGAAGCCCTATAACAGCTTGGGTTGAGTTACTAGTCCTGGAAGCCTCAGTTGAAAAAATGCTCTAGAAGCCCTTGGTAGGTTGAGTTACTAGTCCTGGAAGCCTTGGCTGGACAAATTCTCTGGAAGCCATGTAATGCTTGGATGGAGACCAATTTGATGATGGCTTTGTGATGTTCGGCAGTGATATCGAATCACTATTTGATGGGTTGAGATAGATGGCCTCTAGAAGCCCCGAATGAGTGTTGATTGATGTGTTCCATGAGATCCCACATTCATGCTTGGAATATGGCACAAAGGTGAATGGCTGAAGAGAGATTTGGCTCAACCATTCTATGTTCGAGTGGAACGTGGTAGTCCCATCTTCGGTTGGTTTATTGCATTCATTAATGATAATTTCATTCCCTTTATTTTTATGTGAAAATCTACTGATGTATATATATAGATTTTGATGGCTTATATGTTTATGGTATTTATGTTCCTATTATGCTAGTTGTATGTACACTTTGTCATCACAACTATGTATGGTTCTCAGCATGTTTTTACTTCTACTTGAATGGGTTTCTATGACCTAATAGATGATAATTCAACAAATGGCATGAGGGAACAATGGTTCATAATGATTCTCAAATAAGTATGAGATCGCTACACTTAATTATGTTCTTTACACTTGTAGGTTACATGTCGATGATATTTTGACGAAATGCCTATCATGGCTAGTAGGGGTCTGGTTAAGGTCTTGTTGGGATTATTGCTTTTTCTTCATTGTCTCGTCTTCCTATACTTTTCTTGAATTCAAGCTATCATTCCATTCTGGGTAGTGGCTTGGGCTATGGGCCTGAAAAATTGGCTTAAATCTGGGGTCATTGGCATAAACTTGGGAAGTTTGGTCCATAGTTGGTAGCATGCACGTCTATAGCATGAGAGAAATTATGGCTTAAGAGGTCCATAAAATTAGTGGGACCCAGGGACAGGCAATCTGAGTGGCTGACTTGTTTCCTAAGGGTTGTGTTGATGATTTTGGATGACTGTGTGTGATTTTTTGTCGATTCCACTTCCTTGACGATTCCACTTCCTTGAGGTCACATAGGAAGTCAAATATGATCATAGTATCCTCTTGTCTTATGTTTACCCCGGTTGACATGGTTACTTGGATGGATGTCGAAGGAGGGTGTTACAGAGAAGGAGAGAGACAGAGTGAGAGAATGATAGAGGATATGAGGGAGAGTTAGAGAGGTGGGAGGGATCGATACATAGGAAATTTAGATAGATAGAGAGAGACAAAGAGATAGAGAGAGAGAGAGAGAGAGAGAGAGAGAGAGAGAGAGAGAGAGAGAAAAGAAGAGGGAGAGAGAGGGAGAGAGAGAAGGATAGGGGTAGTGAGGGAGAGTGAGAGAGGAGGGAGGGAGAGATATAGAGGTAAATTTGGAGCGAATAGACAAAGAGAAATAGATTTTTAGGTGGGGTGGAGAATAAGAAAGGGAGGGAGTAAATGGAAGAGAGATAGAAAAAGAGAGGGCGGGAGATGAAGGTAGAGGTAGAGATGGGATAGAGAGGTAGATGGGGAGATGAGGAAAGAGGGGGTAATGTACAATATGAGGCGTTGGAGGAGATAGATATAAGAGGAGGAGCAATGGGAGAGAAGTGGTTAAAGAGACGAGTAAATGTAATGTCACAATACAAATTGTAGAATGTGTGCAACTTTCTACAAAAGGTACACCACACATGAAAGGGAGAGGGATGAAGGTAGGTAGACATTAATATCAAGAACATGTACACACTTTTGTTATGAATACAAAATGTTTCTAGCATTGATTTACAAGTATGGTTTAATGCTAAGTAATGTCTATTTTAAACTTTAAATTTCTGCGACTTTTATCATTATGTTGTAAATCAATTTCCAGATTTATATTGCATTCATTGTTGTTCTAATCTCGATGTTTCGAACCAGTAATGGTGGTTCATCTTTAGGTTAATGCTTTTCATCTTGAAGATGAATCATTTTTGATGGTTCAAAATGTCGATATTAGAACAACAGTGAATGTGGTATGAATCCGGAAATTGATTTATAACATAATGTCTATTTGTTTGCAAACCTTGAATGGAAAATTTGATTCAATCACTTTTTCTAGATAAAACTACTAAATTAATATTTTTGGTTCCACAGTAATTTAAATTGCACCATGTTATTTGTAGAACACAATTCATTGGTTTTTATGGCCATAAATTGCTTGAGTCTAGTCAATTTGTAGGGTATTGTTTTTATCACTAATAAATGTCCAAGTGGAACCAAATTGTTTGATGTCATATAAAAACATTTGGCTGTATTATTATTTGGATTTTTAGGAGAAATTATGGGAATGGTGTCAATGAAGAAGGGATGGAGAGAACATTTCTTAGTGAAGAAACCAACAAAGAAATACCTAGTAATAAAATGGTTATTGAGGATGATAAATGATAATGCTAGAATAGACATCATAAGAGTTGATGAACACAAATTTTAATTCAGGAAAGGTAACATATTAAGGTTTAGAAATATGTCAATGCTTGCTCTATTTATAGATCGTTATTGAGGATATTTACTATTTAGAAATATTCCTCTGTCAAGGGTCTACTTGGTTTGGAGGACCATTCATGATTATAATGCAAGGCACTGAAGAGGCATTAAAAAACAAAATAGTGAGTGATGGATAAATTTTAGTGGGGGTTATTGTGAAGGAAGACTCTGAGGGAGTGAGGGATGGATAGAGAAAGGTAGGAATGGAGAGAGCAAGATGACGTGGTATTTAGGGGGAAAGGGAGAGAATGAGAGAAGATTGTAGAGAGAGATAGATCTAGAGGGAGGAGGGAAGGAGAGAGATAGAAAGAGAGAGAAGGGGGGAGAAGTCTAAAAATGTGCCACATATTCCAAAATGAGGAAAAAATGGCTATGGGCACATGAAAAATACAATATACCAATTTTGCATGCGAAATTCCTAAGAATGCATGTGCATTCCTTGACCATTCTTACATGGTTCCCTAGTTAGCGTTTGTTTATAACTTAGGGCTTCTCAAGGCTTGATGTCTAGGAATGCATGTGCATTCCTAGGATAACATATTGGTTGGTGGTTCAGGGGTTGTTGAGGTTTGAACCCTAGGGAGGCATTTCTCTTTGTAGTAATGCACATGCACTACTATGGGCACATATTTTTAATGGCCTCATTACTATTTTTAGGACCATCACTACCATACAAGTGCCCATATATATGAATTATCATAATACCCAAAGGTAAAATGGTGGGGTTCTGTTTTATCACCTTCCAAATATGAGGATCCTATTCAGTTGTAATCATATTTAGGGCCACTAACCTGAGTAAGAATACTCGATATTTAGGTCTTTGTTCCTTGTTCCTTGAGATTGAAAATATTTTGATTTCTTTTTGTAAAGAATGGGTTTTTTCTCTGAGAGCAAACCAACAAAAAAAAAATATGAATCCATTTAACAAAAGACCTTTTAGTAACATAAGTTCATTTGGTATGCAAATTAATAGTTATCCATTTCCATACTTATACTATCTTGCATCGCATATGCCCTTAGTATTAAAGAGAAAGGCTAGAAATATAATCCATTATGGTGAATTATATTATTCTATTGAGAATAAGTACAAAAAAATCATACATAACAATAAATAATCTTCAAACACCCAAAAGACCTTACAAAATGAATCCAAAAGTTATAAACTACCGTGTGTATATATATGTATTATACTACTCAAATAAATCACATATTTATCTCACTTTCTTTTCCTTTTTCATATGTCCACCCAAAAAAACACACTATATAATTAACTATTTTTTTCCTTGGAATTAAAACTTGACTTGAGTTGTACATTCATTTCCAAAGATGCTATCTAGATATTTGATGTAAAGCTAAGGTGGGATAATAAAACGTTATTTATCTTATCTTTTACAATTTATTAATTAAAATTTAATTACGATATTTTCAAATTTATATTATTTAAATATTTTAAAATTTCAGATTATTTAATTAAAATTATCATTTTTAGCCAAGAAAATCTATTTTTTTTTTAAGAAATAAGAGATTAAAAAGAAAAAGAAAAAAACTTGGGTTAGGATCTATTTTACATATTTTAAGAACACCATGTATAGATGACACAATGCATGGAACAAATAATTATTTAACGAATCAAGTTTTCACCAATAAAATCTCAATACATTGATATACATAACATTATCATAGGCAGAAACTACTAGGTGAGAAAAGATAATTTGTTGGTCGTTTAGAGGAGGTATATATTGACCCTTATTAGATATCACTAGGTTTTGTCTCATTAGCCAACATCAAAAGTAAGGAGGGTGAATTCAATTCCTGACCAATCATAGGTAATATCCTACGATCAAAATGTTATATTTAGTTAAAATGTTAGGTTCAGTTGCGGGTTGTGGATTACTGTTAAGTGATTTCAAAAATAGCTTATAGACTTATGGCATGTATGATGCTTAAAAAAATATTTCTTTACGGTTTATCGTCGTACCTAAAAAGGTTCTATATTCATATTTAAATAAGTTTTAATATATTTTATTTATTTTTAATATTTAAATAAATTTTAATATATTTTATTTAATCATTTTTTTGTTAATAATAATATTATTAAAATAAGAATAATTTTTATGAGTTTGACAGTAAAACTAGTTGTTGGTTGGTCATTTCGGAAAAGCTATGAAAAACATATATATATTAAATCTCAATTTTAATATAATTATGAAACTACTCGTTACTAACCATTTAATATAGCTAACTATAGTGATTTTTGAACCTTTCTATTAATACTTATTTAGCAAAAAAATAAAATTCTAAAAAATTTAATATAATATTTTAACTGTAATAACTTAATTTTGATTTCAATAGACTTTAATCATCATCATAATAATAACTAACTATTTAACTAATCAAATTTCAAAAATATCATAATAAATTAAGGTTTAATAACTTAAATAAATTTTAATACTATCTTATTAAATATTTTTGTTTTATGAAATATAAATTAAATATTTAATTAAATAATTATCTTTAAATATTTTTATTTATATTAATATCTGTAAATTTCATTAAATTTTGAAACTAACTTCTAACATATTTATTTAACCATTTTTTTATCAAAAATGGATCTTGTATCAAACCTCTAAGTCTAAGTCTTCATATATGTTAACTATCGAAAAACACCATCGCAGAGGAAAACACTAAGGAATGGTGGAAAACAGAGTTAAACAAAGAATGAAGTCTCATTGCACCAGAGCCGTCAGATTTGCCAGATCAACAGCCTAGATTAAATCAGGATATCGCATCGGGAGAGGCCAGTGAAGTATATCAGAGGCAACCTTATGGGAAGTTCGATCAACGACCCAATGACATAACGTGAGCCGTTGGATCGAGCGCGCAGATCCAATGGTGGAGATCACATTATCACATCGTAATATTTCCAAAGGGAGGACTTAACGCAGGCGGACCCAAGGGAGTTATGAAATAAAAAAATGAAGGGTTTGAGTTCAGTGGTAAGCGATATTTCGGGTAGACTTCAGGCGGTAAGTGGTATTGGAGAGTCTCCGCCCAATTCCATACACCGGTCGACACGTAGCACACCGCAGGAGAGAGAAAACCTCTTTTTTGGGCGGGTAATCTCTGTGCAAGTGGACTACCCGAAATGATCGTCAGCCATGGATTATCGATCACTGATCCGACGGTGGATAATGATCGAACTGTTTTACACACCCGAAAGGAATTATAGATGCGGCTATATGAAATTTGAAGTCCGATAATAAGCGAATATGACCATAGTGCTTGCGACTTGCGATAGTGATGTAACAACAGACTCGATAGGATTATAGGTCGAATTCAATATCATTTGAAGTCCGGCTTGGTGGAAATTCTCACTGTTTTGGTGTATTTTTCTATGTAAACAGAGGAACGTATTCCTAGGGATATCACCCGTGCCAGTGGTCCTTTCCATTTGAAAACAGGTGGCCACCATACCTTAAGCATTTTACAATGATTGTTTAATGCTCAAAAGGGAGATGAATGGACAGGTTTCAGGAGCCAGAAAAGCTTAAGGAGGGAAGGCGAACAAACAAGGCCAATAGGCTTAAAAGCCATCCAATGGCAGAACAAAGGGAAGCGTCGGAGAAGAGAGCAAGAGAAAGCAGAAGACAAAGAGCAAGAGGGAGAGTCTATGCACTCTTTTGGACTCGAGGAGTTTGAGAAAATCCTTATTTTTTGTCATTGTTGTGTTGAGACTTTATTCGAGCTCACACTTGTAATATTCTGCTCTTAAAGACATAATATAGAGGCCGACACTGAAAGCTGGACCAGGAGACATAGCCAGGAATTTTGGTGAACTCCTTGATTATTTTGCTATGTTGATGTGTGTGTTTATTATGTTTTATAACTGTCCATTGTCTATATTATTCGCAATTTTTTCGATCCGTTGCATTAAATAATATATGCATTCCTGCACATGAGTCTGTAATACCTTAATATTGATTTAAGATCTCATTTTCAGATCAAGTGGTATCAGAGCATTTGGTTTTGGTTTTGTTAAGGTTAGACAAGCTTGTGCTAGATTTTGAATGCTAACTAGATTAAAGCTTAGACTAGGAGAAGGAGAACTTGTTGAGGCTAATCCAGAGATTGGAAGAGTCTATTCTCATAGGCGAATGGCAGAAGAAGCTCCATTGGGATCAAATTCTCATTTTATAGAAATTTTTATGACAATCCGAGCTATGGTGGAAGAGATGTATCTAGAATTTAAGAAGGGTCGAGGTGAAAGAACTTCAACACCTAAACCAAACAAAGGAGCAGAGGAACCTTTTCTAGTTGCCCCTCTAGAAGGCAAAGGGAAAGGGGAAATGCCTCCTCCACCATCTCCTCCATCATCACCTTCATCATCCTCATCATCTTCTAGCTCTTCTAAGAAGAAGAAGAAAACTTCCTTAATCAAATTAGATGTGAAGTTTGATTTGCCAATTTATGATGGAGAACTCAATGCAGAAAAGCTAGATAATTGGATAAGACAAATTGATGTATATTATTGGGTATAGAATGTTGATTCATAAAGGAAGAAGATTTAGTTGGCTAGCCTTCGACTTGGAGGAACTGCAATAGTATGGTGGGAAGGCAAGACACAAGCTGATCTGCAAAAACATGGTAAAATCATTTCTACCTGGAATGGATTTGTTTTTGCTATCAAAAAGAAATTCTATCCTTTAGCTTACATGTATCAAGCAATGATCAGTTGGTAAACTCTTCATCAATTGAAGGGTCAAAGTGTACAAAGTTACACTCAGGAATTCAGAAAGAGATCTTTAACTCTAGGTATATCATTAGATTCACCTGAGACTTTATTGAAGTATATATATGGTCTTCATAACTATTTAAAGCATACTATTCTCATGTTTAATCCCACTAGTTTAGATGATGTATCGGTTCAAGCCACACATCTAGAAGCTAGAGGTAAGAATGTAAACCCAGAGGTTGGGGGATCATATAAATATTTTCTAAGAAAGAGTAAGGAAAATAAGAAACCGAAATGGAAGGAGAGGAAAGCAAACACTGTAAAGAAGGATAAACCTTCATGCACTCATTGCAAGAAAGAAGGACATGATGAGGCACACTATTGGTTTTTGCATCTAGAACTGAAACCTAAGAAGTTCGGTGGAATGAAGAAAAAGAATGCTGTAGCTATTCAGAAGGACTTGGGATTAGATTCAGGCGATGAAACAATAGTTACAACCATAGGCATTAAAGGTAAAGATTCTGAAGCATCCACAAGTAATTCTACACAATATGTTAATAATGAAAATAATGAGAGGGAAAGAAATGAGCTTTTTCATATTAGAGTAATTTCCAAGCATAATAAGATTGATACCTTATTTGATAGTGGATGACAAGTAAATTTGATTTATGAAACAATTGTAAAGAAGTTGAGATTACAAACAAAACCTCATGAGAAGCCATATCCATTATGTTGGGTGTGTGATAAAACAAAGCTACAAGTAATGAGACAATGTAAACTTAGGTTTGCCATTGGATCAACATTTGTAGATGAGGTTGAGTTAAATATAGTTCCATTTGATATATGTGGTATTGTTTCGGGAAGTCCATACCTGTATGATAGGAAAGCAATTTTATATAGAGTTGAGAATAAGTATCAACTCACTAAATATGGAATAGAATATATTGTAAGAGCTCATAAACTCAAAGATAACTATTCTCTCATAAACTCAGGATAGATGAAAAGAATTGTGAATTCAAGTAAGCAATTTTTACTAATGGTTGTAAAGGCAAAGGATCCTGAAAAATCCAATGCATTTGAAGGCTGTGATTCTAAACAGAACACTGATTTAGTTAAAGTTGTTTTAGAGTACGATGTTCTATTTCAAGAACCAAAAGGTTTGTCACCCAAGCGAGAAATAGTACATGATATTTATCTACAGCAAGATGCTCCATTACCTAGCATTGAAATGTACAGGTTATCAGGTTTAGAGAATGCAAATATAAAGAAGCAGGTACAAGAGTTTCTCGATAAAGGGTTATACGACCAAGCACATCACCATGTTGATCTCCAATCATGTTTGTGAGAAAGAAAGATGGTTCATGGAGAATGTGCATTGATTATAGAGCACTAAATAAAATAATGATCAAGAATCGTTATCCTCTTCCTCGTATTGATGATTTATTAAATCAATTGAAAGAAGCAGTTTACTTTTCTAAGTTAGACTTGTGAAGTGGTTATCATCAGGTTAGAGTTGTAGATTAGGATGCATGGAAGACTACTTTCAAGACAAAGCAAGGACTTTATGAATGGATGGTTATGCCTTTTGGTTTAACTAATGCTCCTACTACATTTATGAGAGTTATGAATGATGTACTTAGACCTCTTATTGATGACTTTGTAGTTGTTTATTTAGATGACATTCTTGTTTTTAGTAAGACATGGGAAGAGCATGTAAAGCAGACTTTAGATGTTTTAAAAAGAGAAAATCTCTTTGTAAAACTATGAAAATGTGAATTTGGCAGAACATCTTTAAATTATTTGGGTCATATTGTAGGGGCTGGTGAATTGAAGATAGATCTCTCGAAGGTTGAATTCATTGTGAATTGGCCTAAACCCAAATCTGCTACAGAGGTTAGGAGTTTCCTAGGGGTAGCACAATACTGGAGAAAGTTTATTTCTAACCTCTCATTGATTGCAGCTGCATTACATGCTTTAACATGATTGAAACAGGTGTTTCAGTGGGGAGGCAAACAACAAAAAGCCTTCGACACCTTAAAAGAGAAAATCAGTACAACACCAGTACTAGCATTGCCAGATCTTCAACATCCATTTGAGATTGAGACAGATGCAAGTGACTATGCCATGGGAGCAATGTTGATGCAACACGGAAAGCCCATATGCTACATTCTGAGACATTTACTTCTGCAGTAGTTAATTATCCCACATATTGTAAAGAATTGTATGCATTAGTACAAAGTGTGAAGAAGTGGAAACATTACCTAATGGGTAAAGAAACAACCATACATACAGATCATCAACCACTTCAATATTTGCACTCACAAACTAAATTTCAGCAATCAAGGCATTATAGGTGGATGGGTTTTCTACAGCAATTTCATCTTGTCATCAGATATAAGAAGGGCATACACAATAAGGTTGCAGATATGTTGTCAATGCCAATCATAAATGCATCTACTATACTTAAGCATAACTCAGTAATGCATGAATGTTACATTGAACAATATGCTCAAGATGTAGATTTTAAAGATGTATATGCAACTTTAAGTCATGGAAAGAAAGTAGAAGAATTGGATTATTATGTAAAGGAACAACTCTTATATCATTTGGGAAAGTTATGCATTCCACAAACTGAAAGAGTTAACATAATTTGAGAAGCACATACTTCTCTAATATCAGGTCATTTTGGTGTAAGTAAAACAATTGCACAATTGCAAAGGTTCTGTTATTGGCCAAGAATGCATGAGACAATTTCTAGATATATCAAAGGATGTACTATGTGTGCTACAAGAAAACCAAGTAATAGAAAATTAGGCTTGTACACTCCACTTCCAATTCCTTCTCGTCCTTGGGAAAGTGTTTCCATGGATTTTGTTGGGGGATTGCCAAAATCTAGGAAAGGTCATGATTATTTGTATGTTGTTGTGGATAGGTTCAGTAAAATGTGTATTTTGATACCTTGTAACAAGCAGGTTACAGCTGAACAAACAACAAATTTGTTCTTTCAGAATGTATGGGTTCATTTTGGTTTACCCACTTCTATTATATCTGATCAAGATTCTGAATTTATTGGGAAGTTTTGGTCAAGTTTATGGGAGTTGATGGACACCAGGTTGAAGAAGAGCACAACATTTCATCCACAAACAGTTGGTCAGACAGAAGTGGTCAATAGGACAGTGATCCAATTACTCAGAGGCTATTGTGGCAAGCATCCCAAGCTTTGGGATGAGCATTTGTGTTATGTGCAGCATGCCTACAACCGTGCCAAGCACTCTTCTACTCAGAGATCTCCTTTTGAGACTTGTTTTGGTTTTATACCAAAGTCTCCCTTAGATTTTGTCTTTGGTAAAGACATAGCAGTTGATGGACACATTGATGTGGACAAAGCAACCAAGTTCATTAAACAAATCTAGGAAATTCACCAGGTAGTACAGGAACAGCTGGAAAGAAGTCAAGCCAGGTACAAGGAAAGGCATGACAATCATCGAGTTGAGCATAGTTTTCAAGTTGGTGATCAAGTTTGGTTGTACATCAATAAAGACATAATTCAAGGTGAAGGTAAGAAGCTAAAACGAATAAGGTATGAACCTTTCAAGATACTTGATAAAATTGGTGAAAATTATTTTTGCCTTGATCTACTAGCTTATATGCAGATCTATTCAGTCGTTAATGCATAAAACTTGAGATTGTATGAACCTTTATTGATTGAAGATCCTGAAGAGAAAAGTCAGTTGCCTTCTGTTGGGGATTTGTTACCTGAATATCTCAATGAGTTACAGGAAGACACAGTTCTGGACAAGAAGGTGTTGAGGGCCCGGAAATCGGGTCAACAACAAGGGGGATACCCACCCGGTTCGGAACCTGGTTGGCGGCTCCTTGTCGGTTTGGTATAGCGGGTCCGACTGGGGATAATGGGACCAGTTTCCCAATACAAGGGGGTATGTGTGTGTGTAGAGTTTGATTATGCTGATTCTAGAAGTATTTTAGAGCTAATTTAAATCTAACTTGTAAACTGACTCTATGCTATTGTAATCTAATGAAAACAACACATCTAATCTACGCTAACCTGGGATATATCTCTTCTATTATGCGATCTAAAAAGATTTCGAACAATAACTGGTAATAAAGATCATTCAGCTATCATAAGAATATAAAACAATTAAGATGAACCATTCTACATAAAAAGTTAGGCAAAACAGTTGTGAACAACATATCGAATAATAAGTCATTCATATGTCAAGCACAAACAAATGATTCCACCGTACAGAAGTGCCAAATGGTAACCCAGACATTCATACATCAACATATAAACAACTAAAACTGCATATCACTCTAAGAATATGAGCAGAAATTTGGTCAAGAGATAAAAGTACCATTTATGACTGATTTCACTCAAAAACTTCAAGCAATAACGATTTATTTCTACTTGTTCTAACATCTACTAAGAGTACAGAAGTGCAACATCAGTAGCAAACATTAAAATGCAAACATAAATAAATCTCGATCCTTCCATTCATCAAAACCTCCTCTGAGGGTGCAGAAGTGCATGCTCCGAGTACAAGTTTTTGACAAATTTCTGGACCCTTCTCCAATGCAATGAGAAGGGTTAAAGTACTACTTCCTAATTCTAATAATAGTATCATTACAAAATTTTAGGATACGGTTTTCAAATGACCGTCCTTTTCCTAATCTAGTTAAAAGAAAAAAAACAACATTCTAAATGAAATCACTTATGAACTTGGTCTTTAAAGTTGCAAGTGTCCAGCACAGGCTTGAGAAGAGTCGGCTGACTGCTTTCTGCGCTGAGTTGGGCTGCGAAAACGACATCTACGAGAGCTGGTGCTAACTTCTCGGCTGCTTTTGTAATGCATTTCACCGTCATCCATTGGTTGTGTGGTTTAACCAAATACGTCCAGTAACATTCCCAATTCAGCCTGGCCAATGCTTGGATTGCTTTCCCTTTTGCCTGTGCTTTCTGCCTCCATTCTGTTTCCAGTTGCAACTTGTTTGGTAGGTACCCCAGGGTGGTCTCTGCAATTAAATTTGCCCTGTGTAAATTCTCATTTACACAATCGATAAGAATGCTTGCCTGTGTCGCCGCTGTCTCTGCTGCTTGCTCCGCCTGCCTGATTTGATCGTCCCATTTATTAAAGAGCAACTCTTTATGATTTTCATTAATCCTGGATGCACCTGCTCTTTTCCCTTCCTCATCATCTTGCCAAGTCAAATATTCTGTCACCCTCTTGTCGTTCTGATCATAGTCACTCCGCAAGTCCACCACTTGACTGGTGATTTTGTCGCTCAGCGCACAATAGTGACTCCACTGTGATATTTTACGTCCCAACTCTTCCTGTTGCTGCAGTAGTTGCTTGTTCAAGCCGATAGATTATGAAATAAACTCTGCCAGCTTAGGCTCATCTTTATGCATTTCTTGCAAAGTCTGCAGTTGTTTTTCTTTTTCTTCGAGACTCCTTTGATAGCCTATCTGCATCTGTTGAAAGTCTTCCTGTAGCTTTTCGAGCTGTCTGGAAGCTTCAGTGTTCGCGTTGGCTTGTTGCAACTGTTGTTGTAGCAGTTGTATATGATTTTCTTGTTCCTTTAATAGTTGCTGAACTTCAGAGGCCTTGTCAATAGTTGCAGAAGCATATGCTTCTGCAATCTGAGACAGCTTCGTAAGATTTTCAGTCGGATTATTATTGGGGTCTTTCCATAAGACGTCAAAATGTTCAGCATCTTGAGACAGTGTATTCTCAAGCTTTCTTTTCTTTCTCTGTCTCGTTACAACTACTTTGTGTTGGGGACTATAGAATACATCCAGTGGGGAATTTCTTCTACGTTAAGTAGAAGTTCTGAGGTTGGAGCGATAGGAAGGTGTTCTGCTTCTGTGGCACTACTGACCATGGTCGAAACGACTTCTTGCATCACCTGTGTATTATTCACAGGTGTTTTCGGGACTTGCCCTTCAAGATTGATCAATTCATTGAAGGTTTCCCACTCTTTATCTAGCTCTGTCGTGACAAGTGGTGCTTCGATGACAGGAGGGGGGACATCTCTTGGTGGTGAGGCGATAACTTGCTGCTGAGACATTGCACTTGACTGAGCTGTATCTTTGGTTGTCTCTTCGTTTTTTCCTTGATCGTGAACAGACTCTTCAGGATGCTCAGATACTTCTTGCACGGCGTTGGACTTAGATCTGGAAGTGCTGGAGTTTTCACTGAGGCTGATGCTTGGAGTTGGTTCTCTAGTAGGTAGTCCCAGCCTCTCTAGTAGAATACTGGCCAGCCTTCTTTCTCTGTATAACGTGAATTTTTGGAGGTCACCTGGAGACAACCTCGACTGAGCTTCCCGCAAAATTTCTTTGAGCGAACTCTTACTCTGAAAGAGATCATCAAACAGATCTTTCTTTCCAGAGAACACTCTTATCTTAACGCTCGTTGTGAATTCTTGGGCCACATCATTTGGGTCGAATGGCCTTGCAGGGAACTTAAATAATTGAAGACACGTCACATTCTCCACTTCGCCAAAAGCGTGTCCTACATCGAACAAAGAGAAGGCCCCACAAGTTATGAGAAATTGAGGCCATATGGCCTTCTTCCTGTCCTTTAGCTCTTTGGTCAGGCCGCCTTCAGAACAGGTTTGATAAGCGATTTCCCGGGCCAAAAGTTTATCAGGGACATATAGGGGTAGGACATGTGGAGGTATAGTGCTTCCAAAAACTCTAATGTAAGTAAACCATTCTTCCCCAAACCATCTCGCGATGGGGATGACGTCGATTTGGGCCTCGGGAGAGCACCTTGGGGGGTCCTTATCATATATCATTCCATATAGGGGCAAAATAAGCCCATGGAAAATTTGGTAAAAGTGAGGGGTAAACTGGGAATCCCATAAGACCTTATGATAAACATGGATGGGCAATGGGTCTTGGGTAGTCCATTTCCAACCCATAGTAGGAAAATTAGATACAAGACAAACAGAATCCATAACATATGCAGCCAAATAAAAAGGAGTGTAGACCCTTTCTGAAAAGGATCTTTTAGACCGGTAATTGACAACAGCCGTGTATAGAGTATCAGAAACGATTTTGGCCCAATCTACTAAGTCGGCGTTTGTGGCAACATCAATTAATGGCAGCCATTCAGATGAAAACTTGGTTATATCCGGCATCCCAAATAACCTATAGAGCATGGCCACAGCAAAACAATATGGAGAGGTGAGGGAACCAGTGCTGTACATACCGTTTTTATCCCTTTTTAGCGGCTCGTCTCTTCTAGACCATTCTTTAGTGGTGTCTGATAGATCTGGGTTCTCCGCCATGAACTTCTTAACAAATTGTGCATTATAGGTCGCTTGCGGTTCAGGAAGATGATACATAAGCTTCAAATGTTGCGCAACAAACGATCCCACGAGCCCATGTCCATGAACTTTGAATTGTCTGTTTTTCAATTATGCATCATCCAGTATCCACTTGATCATATCTGTGTACGGTAGAATTTTGGGTCTTGCCGCTATTCTGTGAAGGAATGAACATGCTAGGTCCTCCAAGGATGCCTCAGAAGAGCGTGGTGCACCCGTGACAGCAGTCACCTTCATTATTCTAGGCTTTTCTTCCTCTAGCAGCCTGTACATGCCTTCCCATGTTGATATCCCCGCGTCTCTGTTACAGGCTGTGTCTGTGTACAGGGGCACCATCTCCTTGGTCTTCTCCCTCGCTTCGGAGCTTTGAGCTTTATTTTTCTTTCCCATTTCTCTTTGCGTTTCTCTCTGAGTCGTCTTAGCACTTTGTTCCTACAGATTACGAGTGAAATGGAAATGACTGATCCAGAAAGGTGATGGGAGAGTTTTAAATGCAATAGGTAAATCAAATATGCCACCTTACGTGAAGCAAATCTCTACCAAGGCACGCGTCTTTAATCCATTTAATAACTGACAACTAATTCATTTACTATCATTAAAAGCGCATGATTTCGGGTCAGATTATAGTAAGTGGTTTTTCTTTGAATGGCGCGCCCGAAGGATTCGTACCGAAGTGATTTATGATTTGCTGACGTAACCTCGCATGTCGCGCGATCGCTAATCACATCATCGCAAATCGCATGGATGTGGCATCGCAACGATCGCAATATCGCATATCGCAGAAATTTGATGTTTACCAAATCTTGCCTGGCTCATTTCTGCGATATGCGATCTAGCGATCGGCGTTATCGCAGATCGGCGAATCTTTAAGTTTTTCTTTATGAGCATTACTATGTTGCGATGCGATGTAACTTCAAAAAGAAACTCTTGCTTTTCCTAAAAATTAACTAAGGGTCCCCATTCATTCAGTATCATGGTTGATACTTAATTTGAACAAAGTGGGGGTGCTGCTGGCCACAACAATTGGCGATTCACTTGGGAGAACCAGTTATCTCTGCTTTTCTATTGATGCTTTCAAACTTCTGAAAAAATTTTCTTAAAAAACTTGAACTTTATTATAAAACGATAAAGCAAATGATACTTCAAACTGTCAATGATGTTTCGTTTCAACCTCTTTCTATTTCAATTACTTGCATCTTCAGTTTGTCTTTGCATTTAAATCAGTCATTACTTGGTCTTGTAAAACATAAAATAAAGTCTTCCCTATGTATCAGCCCTTTTTAAATATGCTCCTTTGTCGCAGGTAGAGCCTCTACTGCCAGCAAGCGTCCATAGCATCGACAAGGTTACCTATTACCCAACAATGATCCTTTATCCTGCTTAAGGTTATTTACAACTTTTTCAGAGAAAATCCCTTTTTGACACTTTTTCCTTTTTTATTCTCTAAAGAACAATGTCTTGGGTTGGTGGCCAAATTATGACACAGTCATTCACTTGATTTACACTTTTGCTAAACAAGCTGGCTTGTGATGAGACCCCTTGTCTTTTGATTGCAACAATCTTGAGTCATTGCCCTGTTTTGGTAGACAGTTTTGGCAAAGTTAGCAAGTTATAATATCTGTGATCATGATAAGCCGGCTCATGATGAGACCTCTTATTCTTTGAGATATAGTGTCTTTTTGGATTATTCTTCTGAATGCTGCGTTTTCCTTTAGCAGGGAGGAAGTCAAATTTTCTTTCCTTAAGAAAGTTCTGGACGACAATGATAGGGTTGTTTTGGTAATGGCTGTTTCTACAGAGAATCTTTATTTTAATATTGATAGCTTTCATTGTGCTGACCTAAAACAAATTCTTCACTGAGATAGCTTTCTTTAAAATTTTTTGGAGTTGAAACTATCATCATATCTGGGTTAAAGTTCTATTGACAATAAAGATCAAATTCCTAAAAAATTTGCTGTTCATAGAAGCAGAAGTTCAAAAATCTTTAACAGAGAAAAGGTGTCTTTAGTAAATTCCAAATGCCGTTAACCAAAGCAAACATTATTATGGAGAAAAATATTTCACGCAATGAGAGGCAAACATTCCCTAGGGTTATGTACAGAATACGAATAACTTTGCCTATAAATTATTAAAAGCAAACCTAATAACCTAGCTAAATTGCTCCTACTCCTATTCTAACTATATACAGAAAATAAACTATGTGACATGATATTTCCAATGGAACCATCTATTCATTTTTATTCCTAGACGTATGAAGCTTCCAAACATCAGTGTAAAGAACCAAACTTTCCTTGGATCGTAAATATTGGCTGTGGAATAAGAACATATAACCTCAATTGGAATTCTGTCTGATTTTCCTTTCTCATGAGAACTTTTTTCCAACTGGATACCTATTGGATCATAAAAATTAGGATGAATTTCTGTTATGAATTGATGATCTCGCAATAGGAAGGATAACAAGTCAGATTGTGAAAATGATTTTTTAGTTCCAATGGCTTGTAACCTGTTGTTTGTTAACGCTGAGCTTTTAGCGATTTTGTTTGAAATGAAAGTTCTCATATATAAATCGCTAAAACATAATCTATCAAAAGTTTGAAAATTTAAAAAGAAATCCGATTTTTTACAAAATGAGTTCAAGTGATAAAGAAATGAATGATTATTTGTACAAATAGTGTTACAACACAACTGGGATTGACTTGTAACATCTTGCTCCTCACAAGAACTGGCCAGGTCTTTTGAATCAGGAAATAAGTTATGATATTGGACAGGAGTGGAGCTTTCCTCATGATATGAATCATAGATCGGGGTATTGTCTTGGATAGTAAAATCATCCAAATGATTTTTTACTTTGAAATGAGGGTCGTTTGATATGATTTCTGATTTAAGTTGTTTCTCATTATCTGAACCTAGTTGAGTTACTTGGGATAACTCAACAACATTATCGTTGTCAAAGTAACTATCAAAAAAGACTCTACAGATTTCCCTAGGTTCCTCTTTTTCATTATATATTTTCAGACAAGGGAGGTCAAGCAGCTCTTGTTTGACATTGATCAAAGGATGTGCTAAAGCTGTCTCTTTATCTTGAAGACCTAATGATGAGTCGTTTGAATAACCCTCTGTGTTTTTTGAGATATCTTTAATATTGAGAGGGGAAAAAGTGTCATCACTAAAAACATCGGGATAAAGAGAAAAATGTGAATCTGGAATAATGCATTTGAAAACATCATGAAAAAAACTTTGTTCATCAGATCCATCATAAACATCGGGCTTTAGATCATACCTTTGTTCAATGATACTTTTTGAAAGAGAAATAGTTCGCTGTTCTAACCTTGGCATCTGCATTCGTTGATTTGTAATGATATTGTCTGACTTTGTGTCAGAGTCATCTTCTGGTTCCAAGGTAGTTTCTCTTTCAGCATTTTCGTTTTTGTTCTCTGGCATTAGAGCATGCATGACTCCTAGGCTTTGCAGATTTTCTTCATTACGGATGATTTGTGTATTTCACTTGAAATGCTCATTCATATTAGAAGAAAATGAAACAAAGGTTGAACTAATTTCTGCTTGATCAGACATAGGAGGTACGGAATACTCATCATAATCTGAAGATTCTTCATCCGTGAGCTCACTCTCAAGATGATACTTTAGGCATTTAAGATGAAATCGCATATTAAAATCCCTTACTGGTTCATCTTGCTTCCGTAGATAATCAATTTCATCATATACCTGGTAGTAGTCATAACAATCAAATTCCAAAATGAAAGTCTTGACGAATTGGTCCCAGCTGTGGATTGATGCAACTGGGAGGGTTCTGCACCATTTTCTAGCTTCCGCTGTGAATGTAAGAGTAAAAATCCTGCACAAAACGCCTTCATCAATTCTCTGAATATCAGAACTTGAAACTTTTTGAATGAACTAAAGGGCATGATTAAATGTAGAAGAGTTATTCTTACCGTTGAATTTTACCTAAGACAAGAGCCTTACCACATCTGGTGGAGTGTTGGAAGAGGTAGGAACATGGATGCAACTCCAAATAGGAATTCTATGAGCAGCCATCCTGTTTCAAGTTTTATAATTTGGAAAACATTCCAACAGACACTATGCTCAGGCCCTCCTTCTAGCGCCAATTATGTTGAGTGGCCGGAAATCGGGTCAACAACAAGGGGGATACCCACCCGGTCCGGAACCTGGTTGGCGGCTCCTTGTCCGTTTGGTATAGCGGGTCCGACTGGGGATAATGGGACCAATTTCCCAATACAAGGGGGTATGCGTGTGTGTAGAGTTTGATTATGCTGATTCTAGAAGTATTTTAGAGCTAATTTAAATCTAACTTGTAAACTGACTCTATGTTATTGTCATCTAATGAAAACAACACATCTAATCTAGGCTAACCCGGGATATATCTCTTCTATTATGCGATCTAAAAAGATTTCGAACAATAACTGGTAATAAAGATCATTCAGCTATAATAAGAATATAAACCAATTAAGATGAACCATCCTGCATAAAAAGTTAGGCAAAACAGTTGTGAACAGCATATCGCATAATAAGTCATTCATATGTCAAGCACAAACAAATGATTCCACCGTACAGAAGTGCCAAATGGTAACCCAGACATTCATACATCAACATATAAACAACTAAAACTGCATATCACTCTAAGAATATGAGCAGAAATTTGGTCAAGAGATAAAAGTACCATTTATGACTGATTTCACTCACAAACTTCAAGCAATAACGATTTATTTCTACTTGTTCTAACATCTACTAAGAGTACAGAAGTGCAACATCAGTAGCAGACATTAAAATGCAAACATAAATAAATCTCGATCCTTCCATTCATCAAAACCTCCTCTGAGGGTGCAGAAGTGCATGTTCCGAGGACAAGTTTTTGACAAATTTCTGGACCCTTCTCCAATGCAATGAGAAGGGTTAAAATACTACTTCCTAATTCTAATAATAGTATCATTACAAAATTTTAGGATACGGTTTTCAAATGACCGTCCTTTTTCTAATCTAGTTAAAAGAAAAAAAACAACATTCTAAATGAAATCACTTATGAACTTGGTCTTTAAAGTTGCAAGTGTCCAGCATAGGCTTGAGAAGAGTCGGCTGACTGATTTCTACACTGAGCTGGGCTGCGAAAACGGCATCTACGAGAGCTGGCACTAACTTCTCGGCTGCGTTTGTAATGCATTTCACCGTCATCCATTGGCTGTGTGGTTTAACCAAATACGTCCAGTAACATTCCCAATTCAGCCTGGCCAATGCTTGGATTGCTTTCCCTTTTGCCTGTGCTTTCTGCCTCCATTCTGTTTCCAGTTGCAACTTGTTTGGTAGGTACCCCGGGGTGGTCTCTGCAATTAAATTTGCCCTGTGTAAATTCTCATTTACACAGTGGATAAGAATGCTTGCCTGTGTCGCCGTTGTCTCTGCTGCTTGCTCCGCCTGCCTGATTTGATCGTCCCATTTATTAAAGAGCAACTCTTTATGATTTTCATTAATCCTGGGCGCACCTGCTCTTTTCCCTTCCTCATCATCTTGCCAAGTCAAATATTTTGTCACCCTCTTGTCGTTCTGATCATAGTCACTCCGCAAGTCCACCACTTGACTGGTGATTTTGTCGCTCAGCGCACAATAGTGACTCCACTGTGATATTTTACGTCCCAACTCTTCCTGTTGCTACAGTAGTTGCTCGTTCAAGCCGGTAGATTTTGAAATAAACTCTGCCAGCTTAGGCTCATCTTTATGCATTTCTTGCAAAGTATGCAGTTGTTTTTCTTTTTCTTCGAGACTCCTTTGATAGCCTATCTGCATCTGTTGAAAGTCTTCCTGTAGCTTTTCGAGCGTTCTGGAAGCTTCAGTGTTCGCGTTGGCTTGTTGCAACTGTTGTTGTAGCAGTTGTATATGATTTTCTTGTTCCTTTGATAGTTGCTGAACTTCAGAGGCCTTGTCAATAGTTGCAGGAGCATATCTGAGACAGCTTCGTAAGATTTTCAATCGGATTATTATTGGGGTCTTTCCATAAGATGTCCAAATGTTCAGCATCTTGAGACAGTGTATTCTCAAGCTTTCTTTTCTTTCTCTGTCTCCTTACAACTGCTTTGTGTTGGGGACTATAAAATACATCCAGTGGGGGAATTTCTTCTACGTTAAGTAGAAGTTCTGAGGTTGGAGCGATAAGAA
Source organism: Pinus tabuliformis (assembly GCA_031772625.1). NCBI lineage: Eukaryota > Viridiplantae > Streptophyta > Pinopsida > Pinales > Pinaceae > Pinus > Pinus tabuliformis. The sequence continues at coordinate 1,020,128,073 of CM062813.1, read as the reverse complement.
GGTGTTCTGCTTCTGTGGCACTACTGACCATGGTCAAAACGACTTCTTGCATCACCTGTGTATTATTCACAGGTGTTTTCGGGACTTGCCCTTCAAGATTGATCAATTCATTGAAGGTTTCCCACTCTTTATCTAGCTCTGTCGTGACAAGTGGTGCTTCGATGACAGGAGGGGGGACATCTCTTGGTGGTGAGGCGATAACATGCTGCTGAGACATTGCACTTGACTGAGCTATATCATTGGTTGTTTCTTCGTTTTTTCCTTGGTCATGAACAGACTCTTCAGGATGCTCAGATACTTCTTGCGCGGCGTTGGACTTAGATCTGGAAGTGCTGGAGTTTTCACTGAGGATGATCCTTGGAGTTGGTTCTCTAGTAGGTAGTCGCAGCCTTTCTAGTGGAATACTGGCCAGCCTTCTTTCTCTGTATAACGTGAATTTTTGGAGGTCACTGGAGACGACCTCGACTGAGCTTCCCGCAAAATTTCTTTGAGCGAACTCTTACTCTGAAACAGATCATCAAATAGATATTTCTTTCCAGAGAACACTCTTATCTTGACGTTCGTTGTGAATTCTTGGGCCACATCATTTGGGTCGAATGGCCTTGCTGGGAACTTAAATAATTGAAGACACGTCACATTCTCCACTTCGCCAAAAGCGTGTCCTACATCGAACAAAGAGAAGGCCCCACAAGTTACGGGAAATTGAGGCCATATGGCCTTCTTCTTGTCCTTTAGGTCTTTGGTCAGGCCTCCTTCAGAACAGGTTTGATAAGCGATCTCCCGGGCCAAAAGTCTATCAGGGACATATAGGGGTAGGACATGTGGAGGTACAGTGCTTCCAAAAACTCTAATGTAAGTAAACCATTCTTCCCCAAACCATCCCGCGATGGGGATGATGTCGATTTGGGCCTCGGGAGAGCACCTTGGGGGTCCTTATCATATATCATTCTATATAGGGGCAAAATAAGCCCATGACAAATCTAGTAAAAGTGAGGGGTAAACTGGGAATCCCATAAGACCTTATGATAAACATGGATGGGCAATGGGTCTTAGGTAGTCCATTTCCAACCCATAGTAGGAAAATTAGATACAAGACAAACAGAATCCATAACATATGCAGCCAAATAAAAAGGAGGGTAGACCCTTTCTCAAAAAGATCTTTTAGACCGGTAATTGACATCAGCCGTGTATAGAGTATCAGAAACAATTTTGGCCCAATCTACTAAGTCGGCATTTATGGCAGCCATTCAGATGAAAACTTGTTGATATCCGGCATCCCAAATAACCTACAGAGCATGGCCGCAGCAAAACAATATGGAGAGGTGAGGGAAACAGTGTTGTACATACCATTTTTATCCCTTTTTAGCGGCTCGTCTCTTCTAGACCATTCTTTAGTGGTGTCTGATAGATCTGGATTCTCCGCCGTGAACTTCTTAACAAATTATGCATTATAGGTCGCTTGCGGTTCACGAAGATGATACATAAGCTTCAAATCTTGCGCAGCAAACGATCCCACGATCCCATGTCCATGAACTTTGAATTGTCTGTTTTTCAATTCTGCATCATCCAGTATCCACTTGATCATATCTGTGTATGGTAGAATTTTGGGTCTTGCCACTATTCTGTGAAGGAATGAACATGCTAGGTCCTCCAAGGATGCCTCGGAAGAGCGTGGTGCACCCACGACAGCAGTCACCTTCATTATTCTAGGCTTTTCTTCCTCTAGCAGCCTGTACATGCCTTCCCATGTTGATATCCCCGCGTCTCTGTTACAGGCTGTGTCTGTGTACAGGGGCGCCATCTCCTTGGTCTTCTCCCTCGCTTCGGAGCTTTGAGCTTTATTTTTCTTTCCCATTTCTCTTTGCGTTTCTGTCTGAGTCGTCTTAGCACTTTGTTCCTGCAGATTACGAGTGAAATGGAAATGACTGATCCAGAAAGGTGATGGGAGAGTTTTAAATGCAATAGATAAATCAAGTATGCCACCTTACGTGAAGCAAATCTCTACCAAGGCACGCATCTTTAATCCATTTAATAACTGACAACTAATTCATTTACTATCATTAAAATCGCATGATTTCGGGTCAGATTATAGTAAGTGGTTTTTCTTTGAATTGCGCGCCCGAAGGATTCGTACCGAAGTGATTTATGATTTGCTGACGTGACCTCGTATATCACGCGATCGCTAATTGCATCATCGCAAATCGTATCATCGGAAATTGCATGGATGTGGCATCGCAGCGATCGCAATATCGCAGATCGCAAAAATTTGATGTTTACCAAATCTTGCCTGGCTCATTTCTGCGATATGCGATCTAGCGATTGGCGTTATCGCAGATCGGTGAATCTTTAAGTTTTTCTTTATGAGCATTACTATGTTGCGATGCGATGTCATTATTAACACGAGGGTGGTGTGCATATCGATTTTTAAAATGGAATGAAGGTGTTTCCTATCCTTTTGCAATGCGACTTTGAAGATTTTCTCTTTATCATAGACTTAGGCTTAAAATATCCAAGATGCTTTTTCTAAGCGTATGATTGTAACTTCAAAAAGAAACTCTTGCTTTTCCTAAAAATTAACTAAGGGTCCCCATTCATTTAGTATCATGGTTGATACTTAATTTGAACAAAGGGGGGGTGTTGCTGGCCACAACAATTGGCGATTCACTTGGGAGAACCAGTTATATCTGCTTTTCTATTGACGCTTTCAAACTCCTGAAAAAAATTTCTTAAAAAACTTGAACTTTATTATAAAAAGATAAAGCAAATGATACTTCAAACTGTCAATGATGTTTCGTTTCAACCTCTTTCTATTTCAATTACTTGCATCTTCAGTTTGTCTTTGCATTTAAATCAGTCATTACTTGGTCTTGTAAAACATAAAATAAAGTCTTCCCTATGTATCAGCCCTTTTTAAATATGCTCCTTTGTCGCAGGTAGAGCCTCTGCTGCCAGCAGGCGTCCATAGCCTCGACAGGGTTACCTATTACCCAGCAATGATCCTTTATCCTGCTTAAGGTTATTTACAACTTTTTCAGAGAAAATCCCTTTTTGACACTTTTTCCTTTTTTATTCTCTAAAGAACAATGTCTTGGTTTGGTGGCCAAATTATGACACAGTCATTCACTTGATTTACACTTTTGCTGAACAAGCTGGCTCGTGATGAGACCCCTTGTCTTTTGATTGCAACAATCTTGAGTCATTGCCCTGTTTTGGTAAAAAGTTTTGGCAAAGTGAGCAAGTTATAATATCTGTGATCATGATAAGCCGGCTCGTGATGAGACCTCTTATTCTTTGAGATATAGTGTCTTTTTGGATTATTCTTCTGAATGCTGCGTTTTCCTTTAGCAGGGAGGAAGTCAAATTTTCTTTCCTTCAGAAATTTCTAGACGACAATGATAGGGCTGTTTTGGTAATGGCTGTTTCTACAGAGAATCTTTATTTTAATATTGATACCTTTCATTGTGCTGACCTAAAATAAATTCTTTACTGAGATAGCTTTCTTCAAAAATTTTTGGAGTTGAAACTATCATCATATCTGGGTTAAAGTTCTATTGACAATAAAGATCAAATTCCTAAAAAATTTGTTGTTCATAGAAGCAGAAGTTCAAAAATCTTTAACAGAGAAAAGGTGTCTTTAGTAAATGCCAAATGCCGTTAACCAAAGCAAACATTATTATGGAGAAAAATATTTCACGCAATGAGAGGCAAACATTCCCTAGGGTTATGTACATAATATGAATAACTTTGCCTATCAATTATTAAAAGCAAACCTAATAACCTAGCTAAATTGCTCCTACTCCTATTCTAACTATATACAGAAAATAAACTATGTGAAATGATATTTCCAATGGAACCATCTATTCATTTTTATTCCTAGCCGTATGAAACTTCCAAACATCAGTGTAAAGAACCAAACTTTCCTTGGATCATAAATATTGGCTGTGGAATAAGAACATATAACCTCAATTGGAATTTTGTCTGATTTTCCTTTCTCATGAGAACTTTTTTCCAACTGGATACCTATTGGATCATAAAAATTAGGATGAATTTCTGTTATGAATTGATGATCTCACAATAGGAAGGATAACAAGTCAGATTGTGAAAATGTTTTTTTAGTTTCAATGGCTTGTAACCTGTTGTTTGTTAACGCTGAGCTTTTAGTGATTTCGTTTGAAATGAAAGTTCTCATATATAAATCGCTAAAACATAATCTATCAAAAGTTTGAAAATTTAAAAAGAAATCCGATTTTGTACAAAATGAGTTAAAGTGATAAAGAAATGAATGATTATTTGTACAAATAGTGTTATAACACAACTGGGATTTACTGTAACATCTTGCTCCTCACAAGAACTGGCCAGGTCTTGTGAATCAGGAAATAAGTTATGATTTCGGACAGGAGTGGAGCTTTCCTCATGATATGAATCATAGATCGGGGTATTGTCTTGGATAGTAAAATCATCCAAATGATTTTTTACTTTGAAATGAGGGTCGTTTGATATGATTTCTGATTTAAGATGTTTCTCATTATCTGAACCTAGTTGAGTTACTTGGGATAACTCAACAACATTATCGTTGTCAAAGTAACTATCACAAAAGACTCTATAGATTTTCCTAGGTTCCTCTTTTTCATTATATATTTTCAGACAAGGGAGGTCAAGTAGCTCTTGTTTGACATTGATCAAAGGATGTGCTAAAGCTGTCTCTTTATCTTGAAGACCTAATGATGAGTCGTTTGAATAACCCTCTGTGTTTTTTGAGATATCTTTAATATTGAGAGGGGAAAAATTGTCATCACTAAAAACATCGGGATAAAGAGAAAAATGTGAATCTGGAATAATGCATTTGAAAACATCATGAAAAAAACTTTGTTCATCAGAACCATCATAAACATCGGGCTTTAGATCATACCTTTGTGCGCTGATACTTTTTGAAAGAGAAATAGTTCGTTGTTCTAACCTTGGCATCTGCATTCGTTGATTTGTAATGATATTGTCTGACTTTGTGTCAGAGTCATCTTCTAGTTCCAAGGTGGTTTCTCTTTCAGCATTTTCGTTTTTGTTCTCTGGCATTAGAGCATGCATGACTCCTAGGCTTTGCAGATTTTCTTCATTACGGATGATTTGTGTATTTCACTTGAAATGCTCATTCATATTAGAAGAAAATGAAACAAAGGTTGAACTAATTTCTGCTTGATCAGACATAGGAGGTAGGGAATGCTCATCATAATCTGAAGATTCTTCATCCGTGAGCTCACTCTCAAGATCATACTTTAGGCATTTAAGATGAAATCGCATACTAAAATCCCTTACTGGTTCATCATGCTTCCGTAGATAATCAATTTCATCATATACCTGGTTGTAGTCATAACAATCAAATTCCAAAATGAAAGTATTGACAAATCGGTCCCAGCTGTGGATTGATGCAACTGGGAGGGTTCTGCACCATTTTCTAGTTTCCGCTGTGAATGTAAGAGTAAAAATCCTGCACAAAACGCCTTCATAAATTCTCTGAATATCAGAACTTGAAACTTTTTGAATGAACTGAAGGGCATGATTAAATGCAGAAGAGTTATTCTTACCGTTGAATTTTACCTGAGACAAAAGCCTTACCACATCTAGTGGAGTGTTGGAAGAGGTAGGAACATGGATGCAACTCCAAATAGGAATTCTATGAGCAGCCATCCTGTTTCAAGTTTTATAATTTGGAAAACATTCCAACAGACACTATGCTCAGGCCCTCCTTCTAGCGCCAATTATGTTGAGTGGTCGGAAATCGGGTCAACAACAAGGGGGATACCCACCCAGTCCGGAACTTGGTTGGCGGCTCATTGTCCATTTGGTATAGCGGGTCCGACTGGGGATAATGGGACCAGTTTCCCAATACAAGGGGGTATGTGTGTGTGTAGAGTTTGATTATGCCGATTCTAGAAGTATTTTAGAGCTAATTTAAATCTAACTTGTAAACTGACTCTATGCTATTGTAATCTAATGAAAACAACACATCTAATCTACGCTAACCTGGGATATATCTCTTCTATTATGCGATCTAAAAAGATTTCGAACAATAACTGGTAATAAAGATCATTCAGCTATCATAAGAATATAAACCAATTAAGATGAACCATTCTGCATAAAAAGTTAGGCAAAATAGTTGTGAACAGCATATCGCATAATAAGTCATTCCTATGTCAAGCACAAACAAATGATTCCACCGTACAGAAGTGCCAAATGGTAACCCAGACATTCATACATCAACATATAAACAACTAAAACTGCATATCACTCTAAGAATATGAGCAGAAATTTGGTCAAGAGATAAAAGTACCATTTATGACTGATTTCACTCACAAACTTCAAGCAATAACGATTTATTTCTACTTGTTCTAACATATACTAAGAGTACAGAAGTGCAACATCAGTAGCAGACATTAAAATGCAAACATAAATAAATCTCGATCCTTCCATTCATCAAAACCTCCTCTGAGGATGCATAAGTGCATGTTCCGAGGACAAGTTTTTGACAAATTTCTGGACCCTTCTCCAATGCAATGAGAAGGGTTAAAATATTGCTTCCTAATTCTAATAATAGTATCATTACAAAATTTTAGGATACGGTTTTCAAATGACTGTCCTTTTTCTAATCTAGTTAAAAGAAAAAAAACAGCATTCTAAATGAAATCACTTATGAACTTGGTCTTTAAAGTTGCAAGTGTCCAGCATAGGCTTGAGAAGAGTCGGCTGAGTGATTTCTGCGCTAAGCTGGGCTGCGAAAATGGCATCTACGAGAGTTGGCGCTAACTTCTCGGCTGCGTTTGTAATGCATTTCACCGTCATCCATTGGTTGTGTGGTTTAACCAAATACGTCTAGTAACATTCCCAATTCAGCCTGGCCAACGCTTGGATTGCTTTCCCTTTTGCCTGTGCTTTCTGCCTCCATTCTGTTTCCAGTTGCAACTTGTTTGGTAGGTACCCCGGGGTGGTCTCTGCAATTAAATTTGCCCTGTGTAAATTCTCATTTACACAGTCGATAAGAATGCTTGCCTGTGTCGCCGCTGTCTCTGCTGCTTGCTCCGCCTGCCTGATTTGATCGTCCCATTTATTAAAGAGCAACTCTTTATGATTTTCATTAATCCTGGGCACACCTGCTCTTTTCCCTTCCTCATCATCTTGCCAAGTCAAATATTCTGTCACCCTCTTGTCGTTCTGATCATAGTCACTCCGCAAGTCCACCACTTGACTGGTGATTTTGTCGCTCAGCGCACAATAGTGACTCCACTGTGATATTTTACGTCCCAACTCTTCCTGTTGCTGCAGTAGTTGCTCATTCAAGTCGATAGATTCTGAAATAAGCTCTGCCAGCTTAGGCTCATCTTTATGCATTTCTTGCAAAGTCTGCAGTTGTTTTTCTTTTTCTTCGAGACTCCTTTGATAGCCTATCTGCATCTGTTGAAAGTCTTCCTGTAGCTTTTCGAGCTGTCTGGAAGCTTCAGTGTTTGCGTTGGCTTGTTGCAACTGTTGTTGTAGCAGTTGTATATGATTTTCTTGTTCCTTTGATAGTTGCTGAACTTCAGAGGCCTTGTTAATAGTTGCAGAAGCATATGCTCCTGCAATCTGAGACAGCTTCGTAAGATTTTCAGTCGGATTATTATTGGGGTCTTTCCATAAGACGTCCAAATGTTCAGCATCTTGAGACAGTGTATTCTCAAGCTTTCTTTTCTTTCTCTGTGTCCTTACAACTACTTTGTGTTGGGGACTATAGAATACATCCAGTGGGGGAATTTCTTCTACGTTAAGTAGAAGTTCTGAGGTTGGAGCGATAGGAAGGTGTTCTGCTTCTGTGGCACTACTGACCATGGTCGAAACGACTTCTTGCATCACCTGTGTATTATTCACAGGTGTTTTCGGGACTTGCCCTTCAAGATTGATCAATTCATTGAAGGTTTCCCACTCTTTATCTAGCTCTGTCGTGACAAGTGGTGCTTCGATGACAGGAGGGGGGACATCTCTTGGTGGTGAGGCGATAACTTGCTGCTGAGACATTGCACTTGACTGAGCTGTATCTTTGGTTGTTTCTTTGTTTTTTCCTTGGTCGTGAACAAACTCTTCAGGATGCTCAGATACTTCTTGCGCGGCGTTGGACTTAGATCTGGAAGTGCTGGAGTTTTCACTGAGGCTGATGCTTGGAGTTGGTTCTCTAGTAGGTAGTCGCAGCCTCTCTAGTGGAATACTGGCCAGCCTTCTTTCTCTGTATAACGTGAATTTTTGGAGGTCACCTGGAGACAACCTCGACTGAGCTTCCCGCAAAATTTCTTTGAGCGAACTCTTACTCTGAAACAGATCATCAAACATATATTTCTTTCCAGAGAACACTCTTATCTTGACGTTCGTTGTGAATTCTTGGGCCACATCATTTGGATCGAATGGCCTTGCTGGGAACTTAAATAATTGAAGACACATCACATTCTCCACTTCGCCAAAAGCGTGTCCTACATCGAACAAAGAGAAGGCCCCACAAGTTACAGGAAATTGAGGCCATATGGCCTTCTTCTTGTCCTTTAGGTCTTTGGTCAGGCCGCCTTCAGAACAGGTTTGATAAGCGATTTCCCAGGCCAAAAGTTTATCAAGGACATATAGGGGTAGGACATGTGGAGGTACAGTGCTTCCAAAAACTTTAATGTAAGTAAACCATTCTTCCCCAAACCATCCTGCGATGGGGATGATGTCGATTTGGGCCTCGGGAGAGCACCTTGGGGCGTCCTTATCATATATCATTCTATATAGGGGCAAAATAAGCCCATGGCAAATCTGGTAAAAGTGAGGGGTAAACTGGGAATCCCATAAGACCTTATGATAAACATGGATGGGCAATGGGTCTTGGGTAGTCCATTTCCAAAGCATAGTAGGAAAATTAGATACAAGACAAACAGAATCCATAACATATGCAGCCAAATAAAAAGGAGGGTAGACCCTTTCTGAAAAGGATCTTTTAGACCGGTAATTGACAACAGCCGTGTATAGAGTATCAGAAACGATTTTGGCCCAATCTACTAAGTCGGCGTTTGTGGCAGCATCAATTAGTGGCAGTCATTCAGATGAAAACTTGTTGATACCCGGCATCCCAAATAACCTACAGAGCATGGCAGCAGCAAAACAATATGGAGAGGTGAGGGAACCAGTGCTGTACATACCGTTTTTATCCCTTTTTAGCGGCTTGTCTCTTCTAGACCATTCTTTAGTGGTGTCTGATAGATCTGGATTCTTCGCCGCGAACTTCTTAACAAATTGTGCATTATAGGTCGCTTGCGGTTCAGGAAGATGATACATAAGCTTCAAATCTTGCGCAGCAAACAATCCCACGAGCCCATGTCCATGAACTTTGAATTGTCTATTTTTCAATTCTGCATCATCCAGTATCCACTTGATCATATCTGTGTATGGTAGAATTTTGGGTCTTGCCGCTATTCTGTGAAGGAATGAACATGCTAGGTCCTCCAAGGATGCCTCATAAGAGCGTGGTTCACCCGCGACAGCAGTCACCTTCATTATTCTAGGCTTTTCTTCCTCTAGCAGCCTGTACATGCCTTCCCATGTTTATATCCCCGCGTCTCTGTTACAGGCTGTGTCTGTGTACAGGGGCGCCATCTCCTTGGTCTTCTCCCTCACTTCGGAGCTTTGAGCTTTATTTTTATTTCCCATTTCTCTTTGCGTTTCTATCTAATTCGTCTTAGCACTTTGTTCCTACAGATTACGAGTGAAATGGAAATGACTGATCCAGAAAGGTGATGGGAGAGTTTTAAATGCAATAGATAAATCAAATATGCCACCTTACGTGAAGAAAATCTCTACCAAGGCACGCATCTTTAATCCATTTAATAACTGACAACTAATTCATTTACTATCATTAATAGCGCATGATTTCGGGTCAGATTATAGTAAGTGGTTTTTCTTTGATTGGCGCGCCCGAAGGATTCGTACCGAAGTGATTTATGATTTGCTGACGTAACCTCGCATGTCTCGTGATCGCTAATCGCATCATCGCAAATTACATGGATGTGGCATCACAGCGATCGCAATATCGCAGATCGCAGAAATGTTTACCAAATCTTGCCTGGCTCATTTCTGTGATATGCAATCTAGCGATTGGCGTTATCGCAGATCGGTGAATCTTTAAGTTTTTCTTTATGAGCATTACTATGTTGCGATGCGATGTCATTATTAACACGAAGGTTATGCGCATATCGATTTTTAAAAGGGAATGAAGGTGTTTCCTATCCTTTTGCAATGTGACTTTGAAGATTTTCTCTTTATCATAGACTTAGGCTTAAAATATCTAAGAGGCTTTTTCTAAGCGTATGATTGTAACTTCAAAAAGAAACTGTTGCTTTTCCTAAAAATTAACTAAGGGTCCCCATTCATTCAGTATCATGGTTGATACTTAATTTGAACAAAGGGGTGGTGTTGCTGGCCACAACAGAAGGTAAGAACTATGCGTCAAGGAGATGTTGAGTACCTGAGAGTAGGGCTCAAAGGTTCAAATCCAAGCAAAGCACGATGGATAGAAGTTAAACAAGTGAGGTAGTTGTATCCTCACTTGATCGATGCCTAAAACTAACTTTTGGTGGTCCAAAAGCTTTTTAGTGGGAAGGCGTGATCCAAAATGGATCTTGTATCGAACCTTTAAGTCTAAGTCTTCATATATGTTAACTATCAGAAAACACCATCGTAGAGGAAAACACTAAGGAATGGCGGAAAATAGAGTTAAACAAAGAACGAAGTCTCATTGCACCGGAGCCATCGGATCGGCCAGAAGAACGGCCCGGATTAAATAAGGATATCGCAACGGGAGAGGCTAGCAGAGTATATCAGAGGCAGCCTTATGGGAAGTGTGATCAGCGACCCAGTGACATAACATGAGCTGTCAGATCGAGTGCGTAGATCCAACGGTGGAGATCACATTATCGCATCGCAATATTTCCGAAGGGAGGACTTGACACAGGCAGACCAGAAGGAGTTATGAAATAAAATAGCGAAGGGTTTGAGTTTCGTGGTAAGTGGTATTTCGAGCAGACTTCAAGCAGTAAGTGGTATTGGAGAGGCTTCGCCGGATTCCATACACTGGCCGACATGTAGCACACCGCAGGAGAGAGAAAACTGCTTTTTCGGGTGGGTAAATCCCGTGCAAGTGGGCCACCCAAAATGATCATTAGCCATGGATTATCGATCACTGCTCAGATGGTGGACGATGAATGAACTATTTTACAGACCCAAAAGGAATTATAGAAGTGGCTGTATAAAATTTGAAGTCCGATAATAAGCGTTTATGACCGTAGCACTTGCAACTTGCGATAGCGATGCAACAATGGACCTGATAGGATTATAGGTCAGATTCAATATCATTTGAAGTCTGACTTGGCAGAAATTCTCACTGTTTTGGTGTATTTCTCTGTGTAAACAGAGGAATGTATTCCCGGGGATTTCACCCACGCCAGTGGTCTTTTCCGTTTCAAAATGGGTGGCCACCATACCTTAAGCATTTTACAATGATTGTTTGATGCTCAAAATGGAGATGAACGGATAGGGGCCGGGAGCCCGAAAAGCCCAAGGAGGTAACCCAAACAGACAAGGCCGATAGGCTTAAAAGCCATTCAATGGAAGAACAGAGGGAAGTGACAGAGAAGAGAGAAAGAGAAAGCAAAAGACAAAGAGCAAGAGGGAGAGTTTGTGCACTCTTTTAGACTCGAGGATTTCGAGAAATTTCCTATTGTTTTGTCACTATTGTGTTGAGACTCTATTCGAGCTTACACTTGTAATATTCTGCTCTTAAAGACATAATATAGAGGTCGACACTAGAAGCTGGACCAGGAGACGTAACCAGGATGTCTGGTGAACTCCTTGATTATTTTGTTCTATTGATGTGTGTGTTTATTATGTTTTATAATTATCCATTGTCTATATTATTCGCAATATTTTCAATCTGTTGAACTAAATAATATAGGAATTCCTACACATGAGTCTGTAATACCTTAATATTGATTTAAGATCTTGTTTTCAGATCAATTTTGCATTAACGTAAAATGTAACATGAATGGTAGAATCTACGTTATTAAATGTATTTTTTGGATAATTAAGATTGGTTGAAATGAGGTGTTTTCTTGGACAATTAAGACTGGTACAATTTATTTTGTTAAGGTATTAATTAACTTTTGATAGTGCACACAATATCATACCTTCATTAATCAAATATGATATTACATATATACAGAAGTATTGTCTCAAGATAGGAAAACTATCTTGGACACACAACATGTTGGTTGAGAGAATATCTCAACCACACACAAATCTAGGAACATAGTTAGTAAGAGAATCCTCCAGATAGAAATAATCACAACTAAGACAAGTAGGAATTACATATTCCAGCACAACGCCTTAATGAGTACTTGTCTCAATATCAATCTGCAAAGTCTAGTTTTGGTCAAACATAACGAAAGAATGTGTTGATGTCCATATAAAGGAACAAAACTCCACTAGAATGCATGGGTGCTAACCACTACAACCGCCAGTCTTGTAGGATGTCCTTTGCATACATGGTTATGTCAACTGTTATAACTGCATACATGTACCTGTACCTGTAAATAAATTTTTCTATTGTTAGAATGGCTAGTTCCAACACAGACACAAATGTGTGACAATAGTTGGACAAACTAAATTCCATTACCTGATACCATCATCATGGGTTTTATCAGCTCACCCTCAACCATGCGTTGTGCTCAGCTAGAAATACATTGAGACTTATGTGAAAGCAAGTTTCTCCTGTGAGTAAGGTATTCCACTCCTCACCACCTAGACTCTGAAAACGTGAGAACTAAGGCTCATATGTTTCCACTAGGGCACTGTATCCACGAAGTCTATGTAGCCACAAAGGCTTTGTAGATTGTGAGCATTGAGGTTCTTATGTTGCCACTAGGGCACTGTAGCCACGAAGGGTCTGTTGCCACTAGGGCTCTAATGTAGCCAATAAGGCTCTGTAGGTAAATCAATTTTACATCCCACAGTCCAACTCTTGGAGTTACCAAGTGCATACATTATAAATACCACTAAAAAAGCATTACATAGACTTGCTTTCTAATAAAATGTTTGACTCATAATACAACATGCTAGTGAGTCTATCCCACAAACTCACACTAATTCACACAAACTCGACTGTCCATCATCCTCCAATCTCTGAGGCTGCCATTTTCAGTATCATGTCTTCATCATATCTGATAATCAATAATTCTTGCAAATTTGTGTATTGTTGGAATGACCAGTTCCAACACACACTCATAATTGTGACAATAGTTGGTCAGATGTCACTACAACAAACATCCAATTTCTTCAACCAGATCTACATGAATGCATTTATATGAAACACATGCATCAAAGGTCAGAGTCAAGGCACCATGTGATCAATATACAATCCACTCAAATCATATATGTCACAAGGTCAAAATCATATTTAACGCAGCAATCAACAAAATTTGTGAACTAGTAGAGCCCACATTGCATTGTGCTTCACGTTGGCTCCACTCTAGCTCTAGTTTTGGCATGGTTCAACAGTGAATAATTTGGTAGCAAATGATTGAGTTGCTAAGCTTTATTTCAATTTAGATAAATGTCATTTATTATTCATTGGTCTCTGCTTCTGTGAGCCTCACGTAGGTGGGGCAAGTCTATACCTTCTCCTGCAACATATATAGACATGCCCACAACCAATCTCTCTCCCCCATATGCACTCATGCATTCTTCCATTTCTATCCCTTCATTAATTTTCTCATCAAATTACCCAATGACTTGAGGCCCTGTAAGCCTGCACACCAGTTTTACACCTTGGTTCTGCAATCGTAGCTCTATTGATTTCTCATCAACATCTTCGGAGATGAAAATGATCTCGAAGTCCCCCTTCTGCAATTACTTTGAATAGATTTCAGATAGAATAGGGGTGAAAGTCCTGCATGGAGGGCACCAATGGGCAGAAAAATACAAACCCACATATTTCCCTTCTAGGCCTTCAATTTTAACCTTCTTTCCATTGTTTATAAAGAGAAAATCTTGCTCCTCATCATAGATCAAAGTCCTCAAGCTGATGTGGGATTCATCTGCAACCAAGACAACCCTCTCCTGCTCAATTAGCTCGACCCCCCGCTTTTGGCATCACAACTCTATCCTTGAAGTGAGACGGATCCACCACAGTTAACTGCTGCAGCTGAGATTTATTTGTTATAGCCTCACCATGTCTCCACTGCACCACCACTCAACCAGTGGCTTATGCACATCGCAGACCCAATTCTCCACGCAAGACACCAGCATGTAGCTTCACCTCGCAACTCCAACACATAGCTCGAGCATGCAACTCCAACACACAGACTGCACCCCACAGCTCCACGCTCCTCCGCAGTATGCATGGGTTCATGCCACCTATATGCATTGAAATACTGATCACCGAAATGATCAATGTCCAATGCCCAAGAATGTATAGAACGCTCCACAGACCGCTCCAAACTCAGCTCATCAGAACCCTGCTTGATGCTCGATGGACAAACTAAAAATTAAAAAATAAAATATATTCTTTTATTTCCTTAGCCCACGAGGAGCCAAGGCCCAGGCCCTCACAGGCTCTAATACCAAATTAACTTTTGATAGTGCACACAATATCATACATTCATTAATCAAATATGATATTACATATATACAAGAGTATCGTCTTAAGATAGGAAAACTATCTTGGACAGAGAATCTGTTGGTTGAGAGAATATCTCAACCACACACAAATCTAGGAACATAGTTAGGAACACACTCCTCCAAATAGAAATAATCACAAGACAAGTAAGAATTACATATTCCAATAATATTGTAATTTGTTAGTATTGATTCTTAAATTGAAAATCTTCCACATTTACTTTCATCATCAACATGCCCCTCTTTAGAACATGTTTTTATTTTAAATCTTGCTATAACTTGTTGCAAAATAATAAACTATATTATCATTTTATAAAAGCATGTTTCTCTTTTAATACATCAAATTGTATTTTTTCTTACTTTTGATCAATAAAAAGGAAATTATGCATTTTTAAGGCTTATCCTTTTCCCTAAACCATTTTGGCTTGATGGTCGTTTTACTATTTTCCCCATGTTTTCATATCTTTTTACATTGCAAGAAAAGTATAAAAAAAATGATTTCATATCTTTTTATATTGCAAGACAACTATAAAAAAATGATATCCGTGGATAATTTTTTTATGAAATTATATGAAAGAAGTATAAAATTAATTACTTCGATTTTTTTTAATGTTATATTGCAATGCCTATACAATTGGAAAGCAAAGGCTCCTCATGTCTATTCCTATTTGTCAATAGAATTGGGAAACTATGTTTCTAATCTTATCTTTTTTTAAAAAGGGAGCCCGCAGAAGAAGCATAAGCTTTTATTATATTACATATTGTACAGATAATTTTACAAACGTTGCGTCATGTTGACCACAACCCACCATAGTCATTATACGATGCGTACAGCATCCGATATATAAGCAGAATAATCATATCTTTATTTTAACTTTATTTTTAATTAGTGTAATTGTTTATACTAAAACGGTAGAATTAACCAACTGTTAAACACTATATTACTTTCATACTTTCCATTTAAATTACAAATTGAAAATAGGAATTGGGAAGCAATGTTTCTAAGTGTAACTATCCTTTTAATTACTAATAGGAATTGAGAAACTATGTTTCTAAACGTAACTCTCTTTTTAATTACTGTAATATTTTATATGGAAACAATAGAATTGGCGAACCTTTAAACACTAAATTACTTTCCATTTAAATTTAAATTACAAATGGAATGTATGCTGAGATTTCTCATTATCAATCAAGGAATTCAGTTATTGATTCACACCATTACTGTATATGTAACTGACCATGAGCTTAGGGAATACTAATGCAACTTCAAGTTTTCGATTATTTGACAGGTAAATTGTTGTTTTATAGTTTGATTGGTTGGAATTGATAAAATATTTATAATTTTTTTTATGTAGTGTAATTTTTTTTTGTTTATTTTCTAATTTTAATTATATATAAATAGAATGATAAAATAGATTTGGTTTATATTGGGTAGTTAGGAGAACAAGTTGTCATTACATCACAGTTCTAAAACTCATTTGTGACATTTTTTTTTTTTTTTTCTCTTAATTATGTGAGCATAGGACAACATGATTTCAAAAATTTCCAATCCCAGTGAACTAACTCAAATACTTGTTAATGATTCTAGATATTTGGATAGCTTAGTGGCAACAAATTTCCAATTTAAATATTTTTGTATACAATGTAGTCTATGTTGGCAGATCTCTTAAATATTCCATTAACAAGTACATGGAAGTGTCTCTTCAATTTCCCCATGAACGTTTCGTCAACCAAAAATTGAAAATTTTGAAGATAGTGATTAAATTTTGACTAATAATAGAAAGAAAATCATTATTTTCTTTAATCTCAAAAAATATAGCAATTGAAAAATAAATATAAACATGTAAACTTTATCTTTTCAAAATTAAGAAAAGTTTCTAATAATCCTAATATGAATTTATCAATGATAAGTGATCAACACATATTACAAATAGGTTGAGAACTAACATGGTGATGTAGAAGCTTCATAATAAAATTTTAATTTTTCCAAATCTAGGAAGTTTTATAAGATTCTAGATTTTGTAGATTAAAAAAATATAGATATTTTTTTTTTCCATTTTAGAAAAAATATTATAATAAGCTCTAAGAACATCAAGAGGATTTTCTCTTTCTTTCCTGGAAAAAATTAGGAGATAAACCACCTCTTGAGACTTCAGAGCTTTCTTTCTCATGTATAATTAATATTGTAATCCTTTACTAGAAAGAAATCACGGTTTTCGGCCTTTAATGAAGTAAGATTTTAGTGTTCTTATTAAATGATTCATTTATGTTATCATTTTGGTATGCTTTCTTTGTGGCACTTTATTATCATTTAGTATCAGAGAATGGTGAAATCAGAAAGGTCAAATATTGAAGTAGTACCGGTAAGGATCATTGCATTAACTATGATGAGTTTGTGGCAAGAATGATTGTATTATTTATGAATGAGTTTATGGTAGAAAAGTAACTAAATCACTACAACATAAAGTCTTGAAACCAAAGGAATGAAAACAATGGTGATTTAACAACCTTATAATTGGATGAGTGGACAACTACAACACAATGTATGGGCTCATGGAGGATTTTCTACTTGGGGAGGCTGATGTAGGAACATCATAAATAAATATGTATTTCGCCAAATCTAAGATTTTTTTAGATGATTCTAGATTCTGTAGTTAAAAAAAAACTAGAAACAATTTGTTAAAAAAAAACATTATGATAAGCTATACAAAAATGAAGAGGTTTTTTTCTTGATTTCCGCATAAATTTGAGGAGATAGACCACCTCTTGAAAACTCTAGAATTTGTATTCTTAAGTTTGAATAATATTATAATTCTTTGCTAGAAATTAGACAAGATTTTGGGCCTTTAATGAAATAAGATTTGAGTGATTTTGTGAATTGAGTCGTTTGTGCTATCATTTTGGTATGCTTTCATTATGGTGCTCTGTTATCATTTTCTGATGAAAAAGCTTCGTAATAAAATGTATATTTTTCGAAATCTAATAAGCTTTTAGATGATTTTAAATTTTGTAGATTTAAAAAAAAAAACCTAGACAAAAATTGTTTTTAGAAAACACATTATGATAAACATTAAAAAAATCAAGATGTTTTTTTCTCGCTTTCCTCCAAAATATCTAGGAGACAAACCACTTCTTAACAAATATAGATCTTTTCTTCTCAATATGAATAAGATTGTAATCATTTCCCAAAAACCAAATAAAATTCAAAACTTTTAATGAAATCATATTTAGGTGTTCCTATGAATGGAGTCCTTTTACATTATTTGTTTTGGTGTACTTTCATTGTGGTATTCTTCCATCACATGGATTCAGGAAGGAAATGAAAAAACAAATTTGTTGATTTAAAGAAAATTAGAGAAAAAATCTTTCTTCATGAAAAGCAAAGCAAATTTGATTCACGAGGTCTAAAAATGAATGAGAACCCGGTAAAGTTAAAAGAAAAAATAAATAAAGAAGATTGAAGAAGAGTTTAATATGGTTGTATGAATTTATGACTTGGAAAAGAGAGGTTAATTAGGGAGCTAACTATTTCTATCTTTAATATATTAAGGTTTTATTATTTTCCATTCGAATCTAATTTTTTAAGCTATATAGAATGTATTTATTTATTTCTATTTTTATCTAAATTCAAGAACTTTGTTAAAAAGACTATAATCCTTATATAAGTGTTGGCGTCAAGGATGATATCTTAAAAGAAATTTGTTGATTTAAAGCAAATTAAAGAAAAAATACTCCCTTTAACATCATGGTCAATTAAAGTAAAGAAAATTTGACTCATAATTTTCTTGTCTAAAGATGAATGGGAATAAGGTGACATTAGAAAATAAAATAAAATAAAATAAAGAAGAGTGAAGAAGAGTTTAAAATGGTTGTATAAATTTATGAATTCGAAAAGAGATAGGTTAACTAGGGATCTAGCTATCTCTATGTTTAAAATATTAAGGTTTAATCATTTTCCATTCGAATATAGTTTTTAGAATATGTAGAGTGTATTTATTTATTTCCTTTTTTTCTAAATTTAATAACTTTGTTAAAAATATTATAATATTTATATAAGTTTTGGTGTCAAGGATGATATCTTAAAACAAATTTGTTGATTTAAAGCAAATTAAAGAAAAAATCCTCTCTTTTAACATCATGGTCCACGACAGTAAAGAAAATTTGATTCGATTTACTTGTCTAAAGATGAATGAGAACAAGGTGACGGTAAAAGAAAAAATAAAATAAAGGAGAGTGAAGAAGAGTTTAAAATGGTTGTATGAATTTATGACTTCGAAAAAATAAAAGTTAACTAGGGAGTTAACTATCTCTATGTTTAATATATTAAGGTTTAATCATTGTCCATTCAAATATACTTTTTAGACTATTTAAGATGTATTTATTTATTTTTATTTTTTAACATTGTTAAAAAGACTATAATCCTTGTATAAGTGTTGGTGTCAATGATGATATCTTTATATGAGTGTTGGTGTCAATGATGATCTCAACAAACATCCATATAAAGGAAATTTGTGGGTAAAAAAACAAAGAAGGAAAACCTGATATGAAACTATATCAAGGTAAAGTTTCATCAAAGACAAGTACCAGTGTAAGGAAGAATGGTATGTGTAACTATTGTGGTACGTTTGAGAACTATTCTTATGAATATTGGAAAAACAATTTAATTATTTCAAATATGCAATAAAATAAGGCAACTTTATTGATAAAGAGTTACATGTTCCCCCACAGGTGATGACTCTCAATCCTCCACATGACAATCATGCAATGCCCCTTTTTTTTAAGCTATGTGGATAGACATGTGGCATTGTACAACATCGGGTACAAGCGGTTAAATTCTAACCTAAAATGAGATTTCTCATCCTCTATGGTTACATATGCTCCTTTGCAAATCATTATGGCCAACAATTATACCCTCACATTTTCCCATCGTCACATGCTTAATCCCATTATTAATCGACTCTATCACTTAATATCACCATGCCTAGTCCCTCTATGAACTTTGGTTCACATATAGCTATGAGCCATGCCATTCATATTTTCGACGTTCATGCACTTCCTAGATGGCCCCGCCGTGGGGGTCTATTGGCTCTCAAGGCATTGGTGGATGACCATTTCCCTTCATTTGGTGCAAACCTCTCTAATTCTAATAGACTTCTCCTATTTCATCTAGCCATCAGACCACCTGACATATGAAATCGTATGGTTCTGTATAACCTTCAAATTCTCATGCCTAATTACAATACGCAAGCTCTCCTAAGAGCCTGGGTCTCCCTGGCGGCTCAACATGCCATCTTCGTTTCCAATATCCTGCGTTGTAGCCTATATAAACTTCACACTTTGCAGAAGAACATGGGAAATTCAAAGGAATACTTTCTGTGAGCTTAAGTCGATTGTACATTTCCGGAATATTCCAGGATCTGATGGACATGGGCATGGTCAAAAAATTGATCGTGCCCATGTATGTCAGATCTCGAAATATTCTAGAAATCTACAATTGACTTAAGGATGGACGAATACTTTGGTGGCTTGAATTCCCTATATTGAATTGTTCAATTCCCTTCGAGTTATGGATTTGAAGTAAGTATGATCAACAAGGGTGATATCTGGTCCTTGAGGTTCCTTATCAATGCACGAGTGGCTTCACCGCTAGTCAGAGCTTAGGGTGTTAGCAAAAATTAGCCTCTTAGAAGCATCAATGAGCCAAAACTCACCTCAATTGGCCTCACTTCCACTCGAGCCTCCACCACGGAAGGCAACACTTCATGCAAAGGTTGGAATTGGGAGTGATGCGACTCAAGGTTTGCTTAGTAGATTGGGTTCTCTGCTCACAAGGTTCTCGTTCGCCCAAACAATTCTAGAGTAACTACATGTTCACAAAGCACATGGAGAAGCATCAGCAAGGGCAATTGGGTTTATGTTTGAGTAGTCACCATGCTACTCGTTAGGCAAGTCCCTGACTAGGGTCCATGTCATCGGCACTAGGCACTATGTTCCTGTATAATTTTTGGAATGTGTCCATTCTCAACTGGTGAGAGTCAAATTCCCTTGTTATTTCCAGATATGAAGGATAATGTTGAATGATTTTTGTAATAATAACCCTTCCAATTTTTCTTCAAGGCCAAGCATGTATGCCTTGTAACAATCTTATTTTTGTAGTAATATTTTTGTAACATTGTCTAATGCTCACATGAGAAGATCACATTGTAATATCAAGGTTGTATATCTATGTTATTGGTTTGGTGAGAAGATAACGTTGTAATATCAAGGTTCTATAACTATGTTATTGGTTTGGTGTTCCCTCGGTATGACTATTAACACTTTGTCAATGCTCATGTAATATTTCTCAAGTAATAGAAAATGAACTCTTACACAAAAAAATAAAGAATTACAGGTACATGACTGCCTCAAATACCTAAAGTATTTTTATTTTAAATTTAGCATTATCAATTAAAAAAATGATTCTAATGCATTGTTTATAGATTTAGGAGCATCTATTCATATGAATTGTAAAAATAATTTCTAAAACCTATCATGAGAAGTTAAATTATATTTAGGAGATGATAAATTTCATGCAATAAAAGGACATGGTGATTACATGTATATTTTCCAAATTGTCATTTGAAACAAATAAACAATGTAATGTTTATTATAAGGATTTAGAAAAATATAATCTTAGTTTCAACAATCACAAATCAAACTTTAAAAGCCAAATTTATGAAGCCACATTGCAAGGTAAAGGAGAGGCAAGATCACTACAAAGTCATAGTAGAAGGAACTGGAGTGGGAATCGTATACAAACTTAATGTTACTATTGATAGTCACCAAATTTTTTTATTTACAAGTTTCTCTACAAAATAATAATGGCACTTAATGTATGGGCATTTACACTTTAAAGATATAATTTTTTTTATTTACAAGTGTCTCTAGAAAATAATAATGGCACTTAATGTATGGGCATTTACACCTTAAAGATCTATTTTTACTTGAAATAAAAAGCATGGTGAAAGGGCTTCAAGTTTTTAAGAACGAACATGTTGCATGTCATGGCTTTTCAGTAGGAAAACAACATAGGAATGTCTTTCTAATGAATACAAATACATAGAAAATATATTTTCTTGAATTAGTGCATATTGATGTGTATTTCTCGTTGAAAACTAAATCACTTAGGGAAGATTCATGTTTCGTATATTCATTCATCACAAAAATATCTTCACTTGGGTTTTTTCTTAATTAATAATTATATTTGTGGAAGCTTCCACATGCATATTTATTTTATATATATATATATATATATATATATATATATATATATATATATATATATATATATATATATATATATATATATATAATTAAAGATGTAAAAGTTCCATAGTTGGTGGTAAGCCTTAAACCACCATTTAGTAGAAGATTACAACATCCACAAACCATAGGGTTTTTGGTCATCCCAAAATCACACGATTCAGAGAGAACATTCAACCATTTGTAGTTTTTCCTCCTCTCTTTGTTTGGACTCACAAGAACACTTACAAATTTACCAGAGAAATCTTAAACACCTAATTTTTTAGGCTTATGCTGAGGAATATGAATCTTCAAAAATATTCCAAGAGACCTTGGTATATGTATCCAATGGTTCAAAACAAGGTATAAATTTAACTCACACCTATTTTTTAATTGAGTTTGCAACACAACAAAAAACATAGGAAAATCCTTAGATCAGACGAAGTATCGATAATACACATTAATATAAATTTTAAAATACTGTAAATAGAATAGAATTAAAAAAATTAGTGCACAATACAAGATATCCCTCAGTAGACTTATGTGGCCAAGGGATAATTTGAGATACCCATTGTAGAGCCATTTTCTTAAAATACAATCATAGTAGGGAAAATTTTAAAAACCACCCTAAATTTATATGTATAATAAATGGGCTAATCCCCATGATACATAGGAAAATGGGAGGTGATTTTATCAATAATATAATATGTATATATAATTTTTTTGGTGAATCTCTCACCAAATTATATTATCTTGTATAGTGATGGAGAATCTTTCATTGAATTACAAAATCTTGTAAGATCTTGGCAAATCTTTTACTGAATAATAAAACATTGTGATGTCTTTGCGAATGTTTTGTTAAAGTATGAAACCATATATGATAATAAGAAAACATATTCATTAAACTGTAATATACTAACATACATGTTTGGAAAAAAGAAACATAATTTTCTCTTCCTACAAACAATGTTTTAAGTTTCAGTGGCCATGTTTGTCAAGGTTCTTACAATACACTCTTTCATATCCTTCTATTAGTTTTGATAATATTCCACAACAAAGTTCTTGTAGGTGTTGATATTGACCATGAGTTTTGTCAAGGTAGGAGAGATTAATATTTTCTCTACAACTTTTGTCAAGCTACCACGTTTTTCAAGTTATCTAATTTTTTCTTATTCCATAGACTGCAACTGCAAGATAAAAAAAAAAACACATCAAGTTTGTTTACCCCAACATGCAAACAAGTAGCAAGCCCCAACTATATTATATAAGAAAGTATTAGGTATCCCAAAGACTTGAAGGCGATCTAATTGAAAGAAGTGACCATTGTGAGAAGCCTTCCAATCAATATATGAATATGTAAATGTAGATTTGTTATTATTTTAATTGGAAATCTTCAATTAAATAATAAAATTTAATTACATCTCTCCCAATCTAAATTGCTTATTAGAATAATTCACTACCCTCATACGTCTTCCATTTTTTAACAACATTGTAACATGTAGATTAATTTCTTCTTTGGTGAACAATCTTCACCTTTTAGGAAAATATGGTGCAGTGGCTCCAACCCTACAGATCATTAGGACAAACTAAGAATAGCACAGAAGATGAAAGGTTGTACAAACCAGCTTATTTTTCAAACAACTAATCCAGCATCAATACCTAAACTTTTTCATGAAGATATCATATTGAGAATGTTTCAAAAATGGTGGGAAATCCTCTGCGAGGGTGATGCGGAAAGAGTGATAAGGTTCACAGTTTTGAATTTTTTTTGTTAAATAAAAAAAACCAACATTAATGGAGATATTGGTATTTTTTACTAAATTTTGTGAAGTCACTAAATGTAGCTTTAACCATTCACCTTAAGATGTTTTTACAATATAAATTCCTAAGTCTATTTAATATCTTCATTATCATAAAAACCAACCTATATCTATCTTAACTCCACATCTACCACTCTTAGAGGGATGAAATCTATTTATCCCTCTGTGCACTTGGTAGACCCAGAATAAGATGGATCTATGATGATAGAATTTCCCCTTTAAATAGTCTATGCTCACATGAATACCATGGTATTAGCATGGGTCAATACTATGGGTTATCATAAACCTGGAGCTTAAAAATTACTATTAGTAATTTATAAAAAATAATAAAATTAATAATTGATTTTTATTTTATTTTTTATTTTAACCAAGTTAAAATGTTTAACAAACATTAAATTACAACATCCATTTTTACTCTTGATCCACTAAGCCCCGAGCGGGATCAAATATTTTTTTCACTCTATGCTAGCTTGTATATCACGATATTTGATCCCTCTTGCGGCTTAGTAGATCCAGAGTAAAGATGGATCTATGCTGGTTTAATTCCCCCCTTCAAATTGGCTACATTCCACGTGAATACTATGGGTCAATACCATGTGTCATTTTTATTTTTATTAATACTAATATTAGGGTTAATAATGTTCTTTTGCATGGTATTAATAATAATCTAGCCCATGGTATTTGGCCCATAGTATTTTTCCCATAGGTTTTACCTAAATATAACGCATTTTTTGAGTGTCCTTAAATATAAGTTGACTTATGGAGTGAATGTAAAAAAATGTTTTATTCATTTATCATAACTCTCGTTTATTTATATTTTTATTAATTTACCATACCTATTTTACAAATATGGTATTTGGCCCATAGGATTCACTTAAATAAAACCTCTTTTTTGAGCCTTCATAAATAGAAAGAGGGTTATGGACTAAATATAAAAAGAGGTTTTATTTATTTACCATACCTCTAGTTTATTTATATTTTTATTTATTTACCATACCTTTTGAGCAAGTATAAAAAGAGGTTTTATTTATTTACCATACCTCCACTTTATTTATATTTTTATTTGATTACACCCTTGCATGCATATAAGGTGACTTATGGAGTAAATATAAAAAATGTTTTATTTATGTACCATACCTCTCATTTATTTATATTTTTATTAATTTACCATATCTCTTTTATAGATATGGTATTTGGCCCTTGGGATTCACTTAAATAAAACCTATTCTTGAAAATTAGGGCGAATGGAAGGTTGTAACTCCTAATTTAAAGGGCTAAATTTACCTTTTTTACCCTCTCCCTCATACCTAATTTTTTTATAAAATAAATTTGAGGCGATTTGTAAAAATGTAGTATGATACAAAATATTCACCCACTAAAAATTTAGAACCCCTTAATTTCGCCAAAGGGCGAAAATTCGCCCCTAAAATTTTCCATACCATGCAATAAAATTAATTGCTAAAAAACAATTATGGTTGATTATTTTACCCAAAATATCAATTATAATTCATTACTTCTTATTATTATTATTAAAAAGTGGTTATGTATTATCTATGTTATCAAATTTGGTATTTAAAAAAAAGGCTACCCTCACAAGGGTAGTGTGTGGCATTGTTTCTTCTTTCATAACGTTAGACACCTACTAGGTGAGATTCCCTTTTTTTCATTGGATTTTCTAAATAATGAATACTACTAGATAATCAAGTTCAAACTCAATATTAATTTAATTATATATATATATATATATATATATATATATATATATATATATATATATTTATATATATGATTCATAATATGTCATCATTATGAGATTGGTAAACTATGTATTAATTTTAAATTTATTCAATTTCTTTTTTCGGTTGATTCTATTTTTTTTTTCCACCTACCATTCACATGTATCCATTTACTACTTACAATTGTGACCAAACACACATGATTGAATGCTATCATATTTAATTATTATGTTATCTTGTCACACATATAGATGTAATATTCTTCATCTTTATAATGTTTTTTCTACCTTGTCATACAAATTGATGTGATATTCTTCATCATTGATATGTTTTAAATACCTAACCTTTAATTAGATAAATATATGGAACATCACTTTTCACATTGTTTAGACATGTTGAAATATGGCCTTATTGGATGTTTAATCATAAGAGACCATGAGGTTTCATCATTGAACCATGGTAGTAGAGTTTGTTTTTGAGAAAAACCTTTTCACCTTTTTTCCTCACCTATACAATAGGAAGATAATATAGATACATAATATAAACATGCCACTTGTTTTGATACCAAGAGTATTTAGAATATTATTTGTTGGACAAATAATCCATTCATGTTATGGTGTCGAATATAAAAACTCATTGGCATTCCAAAATACCTCAGAGGGAGGTCAAATTATATTTATATAAGTCTCATGCTTATTCATTTAAATATATGGTTGACACCTGAATACGAGTATCATAGCTATGCCTCTCAAATCTATGGTGTACTCAAGCATGTAATTTCCTTAGCCCTATCCTCAATCATTTCTTTGGGTGATGTCCATTTCATCCTTTATGACTCAAGGTACTTTGTTCCCCTATCCTCTCTTCACTTTATTGTTGTGACATTTCTCTATCCATAATAACCCCCATAGCATTCATTCCTTTCATTATTAAAAAGTAAGGTCGATCATTACGTTTGCATGGTGTAATAATGGGAAGCAAAGGGTAGATAAGCCAATGGATTCATTTGAAAAATGGGTGATTCAATAGGGATAAGGCCTTTATGATGTCAAAAATATTGAATTTTATGTTTCTCCTTTCTATAGACATGGTCCATCAATTTAATTTACAATAGTAACAATTGGGGTATGTACCCTTTGGAATTCAAAGCTACCTCTAGGGTTTTGAAAGTTACCCCCATGACATTCATTCTCTTCATTACTAAAAAAAAAGGTCAATCATTGCATTGAAATGGTGTAATATTGGGAAGTCAAAGGTAGATAAGGCAACGGAGACATGTGCAAAATGGATCATTCAACATGCATGAGACCTTTATGATGTCAAAAAAGTTGAAAATTTTGGTTCCACCTTTTTCTAGATATGACCCATCAATTTAATTTACAATAGTAATATTTTAGGTATGTACTATTGGGAATTCAAAGCTACCTCTAAGGTTGTGAAATTTTTGCTCACAAATCCATATGTGAATAGTAATAATATTAAATGTGATATTCTTATTGATGATGTACTCATCAAAGATTTTTTTTTACCTAAATTCATTAGCTATAATATTCTACAAAGTAGAGGATTTGAAAAGGGTCCTTACATAAGATTCAATAACATTGCTAAGGTCCTTTCCCCAATTGTTTGGATCGAGATTTATTCTCTTCTGGTAGATATCATTGACTCCATTAATGGAAAGTGTCCTTGCACAAACTATGAAGACACATTTTAGAAAATCATATTGCTTGGTTTTTGTTGCGGGGAATGCAAGGAATGAAAGAAGGGCATTGATGGTCATGAACTCATCAACTAGGAATGAGACATTGGAGGTTTATCATGAAATAGTTTTCTTATAAATCTAAGGGGATGGGTGGCTTCATGATTTTAGTATTCACAGTCATAGTAGATGCTCCAATAAAAGGCATCGAGTTCATGAGTATTGAGTATCACATAAGAAGCGACGACCTAAGGTTTCTATGTAATCTAGTGGTGGATACTCTGGAACATGTTACTATGTATTCCTTCACTTCATAGTTCTTTCATATCTCCCCCTACATTTAATTCACTAACTTTCATTTTTCTTACACTTGCTATTCAGGTCTTTTTTCCACATATTTGAACATATATTATTTTTGTTGTAAGGGTTTCTTCTATTAGAGAAAACCAACATTGAAAATATTAATCCATTTCGCTAGATATTTTTTGGAAATACAAGGTTTTTTGGTGAAGAGACTTACAATTAAAACTTTAACAACAGATTTAGTTTTGAAAATCGGTTAACATCCATAATGAAGAACATTGGTAACTTGAAAATGGTTTTTTCTAATTCTATTAGTTATATTGCATTGTAAATGGATCTATTTTTGGTAGAAGTTGACCCCCTCATTAGGTTTACCACATAGAGGATCATAGTT
This sequence comes from Pinus tabuliformis, assembly GCA_031772625.1. NCBI lineage: Eukaryota > Viridiplantae > Streptophyta > Pinopsida > Pinales > Pinaceae > Pinus > Pinus tabuliformis. Next base: position 1,020,100,125 of record CM062813.1, on the reverse strand, counting down.
TTTTATATTCATCCCTATGAGCATTGTCGAAGTATTTTCACCCTCTCACCTTGAATATGAGGGGGGTAATAATAGTAGTGATTAATAATCTAGCTTATATTTCAAATCCTTATCAAACAATCATGTACAAGAAAGCTCAAGCCTTAAGCCCAATCTATAATCTGAGTTGTAGCTAGAACGAAATCCATGTGTGTGATTTAGTTTCCGTTCATCTTCATAGCAACATCAGTTTGTGCTCATCCTTAAATCACCATTTGTCAACAATTTAATTTAGTAGAAGACATCACCTTACTACTAAAGTAGGAAATGTATTAAGAATTGTCGATCTTTAGAGCTAAGTTCCAAAGCACTATGGTCATCTTCAAGTCAACATTTGTGAGAATGTCTAATTAAGAAAAAATATCAAGTTATAACAAATTTTGGAAATATCCCTGGAACTAATAAGCATTATATTTGAGCTCCAGAGTTGGTGGTTAGCCTTAAACCAACATTCAACAGAAGACTTTGACCTTTTCTACCGATTTGGTTTACGATATTCCTTAAACCACCAGTTCTACAAAGAACATTCAATGATTAGAAAAAATCATATTTTCTTGTTTTGGACTCAAATACACCCTTTTAGGTTCAGAAGGGGAATGTTGAACACCTAATCCCTTAACATTATGGTGTGAAATGTAACCATCATTGGGAGTCCAAGATACCTTGTAAGAGGAGTCCAATGGTCATAAACGTTGTATTTATATCTATTTCATCTCAATGTAATGAAAACTCACACTTCTACTTTTCAATATTTGTTCAACAACCCAACATTCACTTTATATCACTACTACATTATTCTTGAAGCCTTCATTAAAAACAACAATTTGGGTGATAAATGTCATCATGTATCTAGATCTTGTTCAAAAGTGCACATGTCATTTCATGTTTCTTCTATGTTTTATCTTGCAAACCACCATGTGTCATATGTTAATTTCTCTATATTCTATGTTGAATCATACACTACACTTCCATCCTAAGTAGAACCTATGTGTATCCCCCCTTCACCTTATCGCCTTCATTTACCAAACACTATCCTTTGGTTTTGTTTTATCATTATCTTTTCATCCTCTTAGTCACCAACTCATCACCCTCTTAGTCACCATCTCCTCTTCCTTCTACTTATCTATGAAATAGTAATGGTCACAATCAAGTGAGTATGCATATGGGGGATTCAAATTTAGAATTAGAAGATTATCTAAAATATTTAGTGAGATTAACCTTGTGAAATATTTATTCTTTATCAAAAAAATATATACTAATTATTTATAAGCTACAATTTCGTACAATATATACATCATTTTCACAACTACCACCTATTGAGCTACTCTTGAAAAAATTATCTATATATTACATGAATTGAAAAAAATAATTAAAAATCAATTAAACCTTCACTTAAATTTCTTAAACATTATTTAATCTACTTCTTTCTAAATATAAAACTTCTTATAATCTAAACCTGCTAACATAAAAAGCTGGGTAAATAAATGAGATCATAAATTGAGTTTGTTTTATAATCTAAACCTGCTAACATAAAAAGCTGGGTAAATAAATGAGATCATAAATTGAGTTTGTTTTTAATATAAAGTTTGTATCCTCTATCAATGAATTGTTTAAATCCATGGATCATTCCAAATATGGGAAACACTACTCTATTTTCAAAGCTACTGCACATTGGAAACGATTTATGAGTGTTCCAGATATGGGAAGCATTTCTCTATTTTTAAAGCTTCCGCTAGTCAATCTCCTCTCCACTTTATCCGCTAGTCAATGCCCTTATCCTGAAGGCAGAGTAAATTGTCGAAAGAATGGTATACCACAACATGCCAGTATTAGTAAATTTTCAAATTCGTATTATTACGTTTGTGTTATATTGGTTATTCCATGAAATTGATGTGATGTGGGGTAATTGACGTTTAGTGTGACGATTACTTCAGCCCCTTTTCTCAAATGCAAGGATCTCAGACGCAAATACGGGAATCGAACTTCAGTCACGGTTCTATGTCATTTTGAGGTTTTCGTTACATCAAAAGTGTTAGGTTTTTAGTAAATTTCTGAATTCTTATCATTACATTGAGTGGCTATTAGTACAATGTTCTTAGGGTCGCATGTTTTTAGGATGACGGCGATTTCCAATAATGTGTGATAAATACTCTAACAAAAATAAAAGGTTTTGTGGATGCTACACTTTTTTTTTCGCAAAGAAATTGGATTCTAAAAGTGTTTAAATCTTTTTTATAGTTGAAATGGATTAATACCATCATGACTCCATTAAAAATATTTGAACATTCAAAATCCTAAAATTTAACCATTGTCATCTAAATTTTCAAATATTTCCACAGTATTCTTTCAAAATCATATCATAATTTCGTTTTTTTGGGAATAAAAATGCAGCCTATTTAGACTAAGCGAAAACAAATTTTGATCACTCAAATTCGAAACTCAGCGCATGTTGAGAGCATGTTCAATTCCGTGGCGAATAAAAGGAGACAACCCTTGCTTTTTTGTTGTTTTGTGTTAATGCAACTTGTTAGGGATAGAGAACGGAAAATATTTATAAATGAAAAAGGTCAGTGATGATATTGCTAAATTATGAATATTTAATGTCAATGGTAGGTTGTGGATGTAGATCGAAAATCAATTAATATTTGTTTGAGACTCGATGACTCGTGGCCAGTGTGTAGGAGTCGATCCTCTGCATGCTTCAAGTGGTGATTCCTAGATATAAGAAAACTATGGTTTGTTGATCTCCGCCAACAATATTCAACGAGCTTGTTTTATCAAATCTGTGTGCTCTTCCTCTGCCAGGATATGTTTGACAGTTAGGTATTTGTAATTGTATAGCTCTCTTTGTTTTTTCTGGAGTTGATGTGGGCTCCAGTTAAGGTGATTGTCAGAAGAACGGTCCAAGGCAGCGCGAGTACCAAGACCATGAGTAGTTCATTTAGCCGAGTAATTAGCAAGATTATGTGGGTCTTTTCTAAAATTTCAATTTTAAATTATATTTTAATTCCACTTGCAGAACCAGATTTGAAGTCTCTCGTCAGTGATCTTTTGGATTAATCGCCAAATAGCATTATAATTTTTACATCCCTGCGCAAGAAAAATATTTAAATTTTGTAAAATTATTTTTAATATAAATTTTTTAAATGTTTAATTATATGTTACTCTAGCCAAATTTATTATTCATAATGATGTTGCTGATGATTATTGCTGCGAATTTGTGAGAAATTTATTTATATATTAAAAAAACATTAAGAAGAGTGTTTTAAAATCATTATAGTTTTGAATTAAAAGGTCTAGAAGATTGGTATAAGTAATATTTGGAAATTTAGATCTAATCAAAGTATATGATGGAGATCTTAAGTATAAGTGTTTTTCATCTTCAACCCTGTAGTACCATAAATATGATTAACTCTTTCATTCCAGAGTTTTGAGAATTGACCAATGCTCACTTTTACTATGAAGATCCCCATGTTCTTATTTTAGCAATGCTTATTCTCTTGTTTGCACTTAAAGACATACTTTTGAGTTTTTATATTTGGGTCAATCACCTCTTTATAATATTTTAATTTTCTATTTTCTCTAGTCTATATCTTACCATAGTTTCTCATTAAAATTTGACATAATAGTATGTTTAATACTATTCTTATTTTGCATAATAATCTCCTTTATCCCTTAATGATCTAGCCAAAATCGGGCATCCTTATTCCATCCTTCGTTACGACAAAAATGATATGTATAGAGTTTGTAGTAATTTGAGGAAGCCTCTTGTTTTCCATGTTGTTTAACCTCTTTTTATACATTAGACACCTGGTCATAGAAATGCACCTAATGGGAGAAGTACTTGCTCCGATTAGAATGATAGGATTTGATGTATTTCGTTTATTTTTGAGATTATAGAATATAAATCCCTTTGCGATGTATTTTATCTTTCTACACTACTCTCGAGAGATACTGCCTCTTGAAGCTTCACATCCATATAATATAAAATGAGTAGTGAGAGTCTCAAATAGGAGTTTTTTAATGCCATATCGAAATATTTATTCTTTTGCAATTTTTTTCAAGCAGATAAGAAGCTTTTCCCCCCTTCAGTAATCTTTTTCATAATGTTATAATTTCAATTGAAATTTTGATGGATATCGATTCCAATATATTTGTAGGAAGAAATTTCCTCCAAGCTATTGGTGTTGTATACAAAGGTATCATACGTGCTCTTTTTGGACGTAATTATCATGACTTTAATTTTGTGAGTTTTAATAGTCATACTCATCTTGGAATAGAAATATTAGAGGATAAATGTGTGCCAAGATTGGCAAGATTCCTTGCCAAAGGAATAATATCATCACCATAAATGAAAAGAGTGATGAATATACTAGCGTGATTTGGGTCAATCCAATTTCCTTCCTCTCAAAACTCATATTTCTCAATATATATGCCAAGAAGTGTTGGGGATAGTCGGCCGCATTTCTTGACTATGATACTATACCTAATTTCTTCCATCTATTGGATAGTGATCCTAAACATGACAATAACAATCTCATACAACCTTTTCACAGCATGTCTCATCTCAAAAGGTACCTTTATTTCTTCCAAATATTTCCAAATCTTTGTCTTAGAAATGGTGTTGGAATATTTTCTGAAGTCAACAAAACAATGTAGGATATTGGTTTTAATATTTATGACACTGCTTCACAATGGTTTTATGGATAGCAAGGTGGACCGCAATTGAATGATATCCCCTAAATCTATCTTGCATTTAGTTAATTTTTCACGACATTCTAGCCAAACGATAATATTCTTTTCCAAATGATAAAATGAGACTAATCATAATGGTCTTAAAATTAAAGGAAATATTTTTATTTTCTTTTTAAAATAGCTACAATACAATTTTGCATCCATAGTTTATGGAACAATTGATTCATTTCCAAATTTAATTAAACTATGGAACAATTGCTTCATTTCCAAATTAATGTGAAACATGAAAATAAATCTTATAAATTTCAATTGCTTCATTTCCAAATTAATGTGAAAAATGAAAATAAATCTTATAAATTTTAAAATTTAAGCTTAATACTATTCCATGTCCTTTTCATTAACAAACCACTTAATGTTAAACTTTATATCTTCCGAAGAAAACATTTCACGGAATGTTTCAAATGGTATCCATGAACTTATACGAATAAAAAATACTTCAAATGTAAGAATTTGATTCCTTTAAGGGAATAATATATTATACTTAGTTTATAAATTAGAGCTTTCATTTGATACTTTTTCTAATTCAATTTAGAAAGTTGTAACAATTTCTCTTTCGTTCCTTTTATATATTCGTGTTATTTTTATCGAGGACAATTTCTTCCTCGTAATAAGGGTGTTACATGTATTTACCATATCAAGTTTTAAGGATTCGTTATAATAATTCATAATGATTTTTCTATTTTACAATAATTTGTTGGTAATTATTTTATTTCTTTAAAATGATATTGTGATATTTCAATAGAGAACTTATTAATGGAAATAGAAGGGTTGGAGTAAAGTTAGATAAAGGATTTCATTTTGGTTTTTACAAATTATGAATATTAAATTTATATTTAAATCTTTTAGTAATAATTTTTTTTTTTATATTGTCTAAAAGTAGGTGACTTTCATTATCAAGATTTTCTTTCATGTAGATTTTCATGTGTATGGAAAGCATTAGACTTAGGGTTAATGATATATGATAAAAGTCAGACTCATATTTATCTTACTCATGCTTATCTTATCTAGGAGGCTCTCCCCTGTTGGACAAATTTTAAAGGTGTCTATTGTTGGCACTTGATGAGCTCCAAAACAACTATACACAATAAGGAAATGGTCATAGATACTTTGGATGAATGTGGAAAAGTTTGAAGTTTAAATGATTAATACATTATGGGTCTCAATTTGCTCATGTATTTTTCATTTAATTTTGTAAAAAATGAAATTGATGAATTGTGAGAATCCACCTCGCAAAAAATTTCCTAATTTCATGTTGGAAGTTGATATTTTCATGGGATTATTTCCCTTAAAAAAGTGGATGGAGTCCTTGATCTCCTTGAAATGTGGATCCAAGGAGATATTCTCTCATTTGATTATGGATCACAAAAAGCTTTAAATTATCTTATGTATTTTTGGAGGGAGAGAGTTTTATTGAGATCGCTTGTTGAGAGTCTTGTTAGAGGGTTTTCTAAATAATATTTTGTTTGAGAGTCATGAGAGCTCAAGAGAGGAGGTATTCTTTTGAGGTATTAAAGAAATGTATGAAATGTGTTGGCATTGAAGGTTATTTGGTAGTAGAAGGAAGTTTTTGGATTCACTCCCTTCTGTAAAACATCGTACGCATACAACCTCTTTTGAGGAAAGACAATAAAGTGATTCGATGTTTAGAGACGAATCCATAAATGTAACCCAGTTGAGGGGGTGAACCTCGTTATCATCTATGTCTTGATACTACATGTTCATGCTTGACTAAGCTCTTTTATATGCATCTTAAGTTACAAATTCATGTTAAATTTTGTATTTTTATGTGACAAATTGTGACTTAATTTTACAAGCCCTTATAATCAATTAAAATGACTTTGTTACAAGCTTTATGCTCTATAGTTTTCATATCATTTGGTATCAGAGTGTTTGATTGTTTGACTTAGTGGGTAGATTTTGCAAGGTCAATTCAAGCAAGGACAAAGAAACTAACTAAGAAGATACTTTCTTAGGTTTTGAAATGTCAATTTCAAAGAATAAGTCTTTTTTTTGTCCTTTCTTGGAAAATATTTATTAAGGCTCAAAGGTTTTTAAAGAATTCTTAACCATGAAGAAGATGGTAGAGGAGTTGTACAATGACGATAGAGAAAGCGATGCGTTGCAAAACTAGATGAAGATATTGGAAGGAGAAAAGTAAGAGCTCGAAAATAGATTCAGAGAAATGGAGTTGCAATTGCAAGATTGAAAAGAGAACTTTGTAGGAGTTTTAGAAGGCTAAGGTGTTGATGATTATAACTAGGTTCGGTATTCATAAATTGTATTTGAGTCATAATTCTTTTTTTTTGTAATATTGTTAGGACTACATCTTCATCATGTCCAAATTCCTACCCTGATCAAGGGGATATGACAATATTTGAACCCAAGACTTCCAGTTCAGTGAGACTTCATTTCCATGACCATTTCCAATTGAGCTACCCCAAATGGACGTATTTGAGTCATAATGAAATCAAAAGAAAGAAAAATATTTTGTTATTATTATCATTCTTACTTATTAAAGCATGGGTTTCACGCTTGGTTCATCATGTTTTGGGACAAAATCCACATTGAGGACTTCTAGGTTTTATACTAGGTCAATAGAGTCATTATCCATTTAATGAGACCCTTCTTGGGCTTTTGAATCATGTAAAAAGAATTATTATTAAGTAAAATAAGAAATTTGTCACCTCCACACCACGTCAACCCTAAACTCATTAAGTCAGCCTACATGAGGGTAATTCGAACTCTAGAAGAGGCTATATATAAATTGCAGTTTGATTCATTTGGAGATTACACACACAAGTTTGATATTCAAGATAAGGAGGCAGAAGAATATGAAATTGTAGAAGAAATATGAGGAGATTTGTTGGAGAAAGAAAATCAAAGTTTATGGGTTACCTTTCTCTAACACATGTGAATTTACTGGGGCACGGCTAGAAGGTCAAAGTACTTCATCAAGATCAATGGTTTGTTGCTGGGTGGAAGTTTTGTTGTGTTGATAGTGTTTGACCCACCAACATTCAGGGGATCTCCAAGGTATGAAGTCCAAAATCGACCTCACATAATTTGGAGTAGGAGTCCCAGCAGTGGGTGGTAGTGTAATTCCTTGACTACGGTAGCACATATAGGAAAATATGATAACTTTGGGTGAGAGAAAGTGTGTAACCCTACAGAGAATCAAGTGCGATGCATGAAGGTTCTAACACATGGAAGGGAAAGGGAAGTGTGCCACTTAGAATCTTTAATAGTACGCAACTTCAGAGGAACACATGAGGAGAATGACATCTCAAGCTAAAATGCAGAATAGTCCACAAATTAAAGTGATGAGTTAATCCAACAACTTGAAATCAAAAAGATTTCTACTAATGCATATAAAGTAGTCCATAAGCACATGCGTAAGTTAAATAACATATATTTCCAATGAAACTAGAATAGTTGAATTACATTAACAACATATCCATGAAAGTGTGTTAGCTCTCATATTATTATTACAAGTGAAAATTCCATCGATACATACACCATTGACAATCACTAGCCCCACTAGTGGAACATTACAGTCAAGAACACTTGATCCTCCAAAAATGTATACTCACTCTATGCTATGGAGAAGCCAAGTCTCTTCACAATACTCCCAAGCCTTTTGTAAGCCTAAGCCTACCCAAATATTGGCTCCCAAAAGAATGTTCTATGAGTTATGAGGTTCTATTTATAGCAAAGGGTGGGGTGACACTTGACGTTCCCCTTTGTGACTCTTTGAATTACCTCATGACTCTTCAACTTGTTAACTAAATGAAACATTAAATAACATGATGACTTTTCACATTCCAATAACGGCACTTGGAATTTCACATACAACATATTTAGAAATAATATTACATTTTCGACATGTACCCATATAATACAAAATAGGCTACAGAAAACCTAATAAGACACAATGCTATGACTCTGGAGTTTGTGGAATTTCCACCTCAACAACATCCACTTGATGCTTCTCGGCCACATATCAGTACCAAGCTTGGTATAGTGTGATGGTGTTCCCAAACTGTCTGATGGTGTCTTTCTAGAAGTAGACTCTTGCCTCCATGGCATCTGGGTATAGGGTCTTGGAACATATATCCAACTCGTTCTGAAGCATGAGAAGCATGGTTTTGACCTTGACAGGACCATTGATGTACTTTTGCATGTGTTTGTGTGTTAAAATCCAAGTTTTCCCAAGTGGCCTCCTATCTTAGTTGCTCCATGTACTCATTGATCTCTAGCCGAAATTGGTTCTTAGGTTGAGCATCAGTGAGGGAACTGATTGATGGGATCCTATGCTTCTCGCTATGAAATCCAAGCTATTGTATAACCGCGGATATGAGGCTTGTGTGTTGATGATGAATGGGGCGAGTTGCTCATATTTCTAGATCAACATTCAGACCTTTTCTTTATCAAGCTCTTCCTATGCCTTCACCTTATTTGCTAAGTCAAGTGGGGCCCCTTTCTACTGATTTTTTCACTCTTATACATGGGCGATCGCAACATGTATTTTCTTGATAGTTTGACAAACTCTTTGCTTCACTGTTGTATCACATGCACACAGATAAGTTCTTTATGCACAGTGACAAATATTTCATAGAGATTCTACGTGGTACCCTCAAGTGTTGATACTTCAACAAGTATCACTATCCTCATTTCCACCAATGCAGAAACTGTGTTCTACATTCATGCTCAAATTTGTTTTTCCTCTTACCTAGAAGCCTACAAGTTCTTTGCCAGTTGTTCATTCTCGGCTGTCAAGTACTTCAAATTTGAGCTTGCTTCTCCTACATAGGCCAAGTTGGATTTGGCAAGGGCAGTTGGATGATTTATGGTGCCTAACACTATCACCCTTTCCTTGATCAATGTCGGTGATGCGTGATCATCCGAAAAGTGATTCCTTCACACCTGTACAATCTTCTTCTGCAACTCCTCAAATGATGAATTGTATGCAACCATGACTAGATCATCATCAAGGAGAACAACATCTCCTTTCTCTCTTGAGACTGGTTCTACCAATAGAGGTGGTGGAGACTGAGAGGTGACCTGTGGTGTTCTTGGCATCAGGTCAGTGTCTTCATTCTATGGTTCCAATTTCAATTCCATGTCTTTCACTTCAATCATTTTCTCAATCTGTTGAGCAAGATCCCAATCATGAATCTCTTCACCCTCTTCCTTAACTGTTGGATTTTCTAGCTCATCAACATGTATTATCATTGTTTCCTCTATCATTGTGTCTTTCCTTTTCTCTCGCTCCTACTTCTACTTCTCTTCTCTTTCTCTCCTCCTCAACTCTTGTTCTTCCTTAAACTTCTTCTCTATTTCCTATAACTTCAGTTGTGCTTATTGCAACATCTTCTTTTCTCTCTTCCTTCACTCTTCTCTCTTCATCTCTTGCTCCGTCTTTGGTTTTGATGCCAAAGTTTCCTTATCCAAGATAGGTTGTAGCTTCATCTTGCATCTTTTCTCTCCCTTTGGATTCTCAGTAACCTTCCTCTTTCCCTTATCCTTCGCTGGACTATTTCCCTCTATTGTTATTTTTGTTGCTTTCGGAGCTACTGTTGTCTATAGAGAAACCTATCAAGCTTGTACTATTTTGAACGACTCATTGAGTCTAGAGGAAGTGTAGCAGTACCTCCAAGTGTCCTCCTATGACCTATGAAATTTCTCGTCGATCCATGGAAAGTACACACTCGCATAGTGGTCCTTGAAAATCCCATGGGGATTATACCGATTAAAGTCCTTGGTGCTGAAATCGAATTTGACTATGTCCTTAGCCTCAACATCTGCATCTTCCAAGCTCTTAATGTCATATAATCTGATCCGAAAAGGAAGAGTAGGCCATGGAACTTTCTTCTTCCTATGTAGTCTTGCTAATAACCCTATAGTTAGGTGGTATGAAACTTCTTGCATGATTAGCTTGTCAGTGGCATACCTTGGTAGAATATGTAGGCTTATCTGCCAAATAACCTGGTAGACCATGTAGGCTTGTCTGCCAAATACCCTGATGAATGTGTCACTTGGTGAGGCATACAAATCTGCAATGTTTACTATTTCCTCCATTACTTCTTGGGACATGCAAGGTGGATCCTACTCAAAGATAATCTTGTACAACGAGATGATAAAATGGTTAGTTAGCCTTTCCATCACTCGTCGATAACTGTAGTCGAAAAGAAACTTACAATAGATGTTGACGGAAGTCTCTTTTGATGTCCATGTCCAACTCATGCTAGGGAATTACTACTAGGCACACATTTCATCTAGTAAGGATGCAGACATATAGAACCTTGCTTGCTCATTCTTGGGAGGATTATGAGCCTTAGCTACATGGGTCTTCAACTGATGATCCAACAAACCCGACCAGCTGAATGGCCTCCCATCATTTACCAACTTGTCTAGTAAGACCACCCACCCTTGAGGAAAGGTTTTTATTTTCTCTTGACCATATATTATGCAGGTAAAGATGATCAGGAACTGGTAAGCCTTCCTGAGGGACATCATCTTGTAAACATGGGGAGTTTTCTATCTAAAATTCGATAGCTCCTTCACCCAGCGCTTGAAAATATCTCTTGTGTTCACATAGTTATGGGTGGAATAGAAGCGTGATCCCATGTGCTTCATCAAGTTTGGAAAGCGATACATCTACTGAAAATTCTCTTCTCTGAAGGTGGAAATCTCTCTCTCCCTGGCACTGATCCATGTCATAGTTTGTTCATCTGTGTGTTAGACAATCCAAGTGATGATGTCCGCACATGGGAAGGTGGGGTACCTGCATGCAACCTTGTATAACCTTGATCGTTGGATGCTAAGATAAACCTACTGGTCCTCTAAGTCTTCCTTGAAGTCCTCTGCAAAAGTGGCCTTGATATGCTGCCATGTCAGTGTTGTACCCTTCTCAATAAAAAACTGAGCATCTACATATACTAGTAAATCCACTAATATGTTGTTATCACCAAAAATGATCACCTAGCCACTTATAACTAGGAAAATTGAAATACACCATGTAGGATTAATTTTACCATCGTAAAATCACTTTCACTGTGGCAAATAATTTAGTAAATCACTTTTATTAAATTACTTTCTAATTTAAATAAAAAAAACCATGAGAATATTTATAAATCATTATTTATTTTATTTCCTATAGGAATAATTACTAAATCATTATTTAAATAATTATTCCTTTTCACATTTGACTAAATCCCATAGGAGTAATTAAATAAATAACTATTTATTTGTTATTCCTTATTTCCATTATTGGAATAACTGTTAAATCACTATTTAATAATTATTTCAATTTCACGCCATCCTTAATCCTCGCGAAATAGTTAATAAATCATTTTATTTGTTATTTATTTCTAAATAAAGATATTTAACCATTTTTAAATATATTTTCCCTCTCCAATAAATATAATAAAAGATTCTAAGAAGCTAGATCTTGATTTGGTCAATATTATTTTATTATTCACCATTTTCAAGATTAACTCAATACTTTGTTATAAATAGGAGGGTTTTCCATTTGTTCTTCACCATGATCATTATCGTTGTCACCATTATCCTCTCTTTTCTTTTGAGCTCCCATTTGAGTTCTTCACATTGTTTGGTTTTTTCACATATTGAGAGAGAAGAATCATTTACTAAAGCATCAAGGACATCAAAGGACCCATCCCATAGAGGTGGATTTGCAGACCCTTTTTTAGATCTCCTTCACCAGGTGTTGTCAATAAAGAATTTATCTAATTAAAGTATTTCCATTTGGGTTATTGCATTGGATACCTTTACTGTTGTTTATAGTTCTAGATCGTATATGTTTTTCTGTAGGTTTCTACTTTCTATTGCAGATCTGAATAATAAGGCACTATTATTTTTGTGTTGTAGCGGCTACAACGACCCTCCAAAATTTTTCCTTAGCCCATTTTAGAGCCTCCCTACCAACCTTTCATAGCATCTTCCCTTGCTTCGTCCATTTCAAAAGCTTCATTGTTTTGCTTGCACAAAGGCAGCCTGTCGATCACAGCTTGATACATTTTCCTCATAGGATATTCACCCAGAGTTGGTCCAACTGTAGGTTGAGCAGCTGCCCCAAGAAAATTGTTCATTTTTGGAGGGAAACCAACCTTCCCTCCAGAAATTACGCAATTATATTTGGCAACTTGCTAGGCTCCAAAATTTCCCAATTATTCCAACCAACACTCCTAGCAGGAATTGCGCAAATTTCCCCAATAGGGTTTCTCAACCTAGAATTTGTGCAAATCTATGCAGTAGTCAACTTCTCTGCCAAAAAATTGTGTAAATATCCATGGCTATCCAATCAACTCCTAGCCAAAATGTGCATTTCCTTCAAGCAGTCGAATAACCTCTTGCATGTGCAGCTGAGTTGACCGGTTCTCTCCGGGACCGAGAAAAATAGACTTGCATGCATGGGCTGCTTCTCCCAAGGTAGCATGAAAATGCATGCCTTGTTTCAGAGATATTTTTCTAGTAGTTGGAGGTTACATGCAAGGATCATTTCAGAAACCTCCGACCAAGTGTCGCTTTCGACAGATTTGTGGCATGTGCGTCACAACCTCAATGTTATTGAATCTCATCAACCAGACGTTGCAGAGCTCATTCCTCACATCGAACTTATAGCTATGACATCCCACATCACATCTAGGAATAGTCAGCACATTCAGCTAAGTTGTTTTAGCCTAAGCTAGCTTCCCATGCCTTGTGTTGCATTTCTATCACTTTTTCTGTTTTCTCTTGTATGAGTACTATTTTCTTGATTTCTTTGAATGTTTGCTATCATTTACATGTATATTAGCTTGTCCTAGACCCATTTCAGTTTTCATTTCTAATTCACTGTTGTCACATGCATGAAACTGTTTTTCACAAACAATCACCGATTTGGCAACTCGCCTCACCCACATGCATGTTGTTCCATTTTTTGAATCTGTCATTCGCCATTTTCATGTGTGATCATTCAATTATGCTTACACTTAGGATCACCATGCATTCGCACTCACGTTCACTTTCAGTCGCCCGTCAGTGAGCCTCGGCAGCCTTGGCCCGGACTCTGCCTCACCAAGAGCCTCACCACGACAGCGTTGCACAATCCTGAGAGGGAAGGATCATTTTCCTCTCAGAAAATGTGCATTTATTCCCAGTGACTGTCCTCCAAGACTGTTTTGTGCATTTCTAAGGGACTGTGATTGCTGGCTCAAAAAATTGCACAATGCGATCATTGAGCCTGCAACCATTGCCAGCTGAGATTACGCATTGTGAAATTCCAATAGTTAGAATCCAAAATAGACTATGCATTGTGCAGTTACAAAATTCATTCAGTCTCCCAGTAGCCTAGACTGTGCCTTGCGCAGTCTTGGCAGTCAGTCTCCTGACCTCCCAGCGAAAATTACTCAACCTTCATGATGAGTCACACAGGTATGTTGTGAGTCAATTATCAATTTCATTTTGGTTTTTGACTGACATAATACTTTCCATGAGTGTTTCCATGTCTCCAGGTGTTGTAGTTGTTCATCTGCCTCTCAGTAGTGTAGGTATAATGGTTTCATAGAGAGCAAATTCGACGACACTGTTCAGAGCACACCTGATGATGCAGTCGATCAAATGTCTATGAGCTTACCTACTCATGAAGATATCAAGTTGTTCGTATAAAATAACATCAAGATATCATAGCAAGTAGCATCATGAAAAACAGCTAAAGTTAGCATACCGAATGCAGCAAATAAAACAAATGCGGCGAACACAGCGAATGCAGCGAACATAGCGAATGTAATGAATGCATGATGAAGGTTGTTGACAACACAAAGGTGGAATAATTTGCAAGATAAAGCAGATCCACCAATAATAAAAGAAAATTTGGGGACTCAGGCTATCAGGTGACAGCGCGACATGAAGATTGCGTGAAGACAGAGAATGGAATAGATAAGGAGTTGCATGTGTTGAGGCAGCAACTCAGGAAGAACATGAAGCTACATAGATAGACGAATGAGTTGCACTAGGAACAAGAACAAAAATGGGCACAACATGCAGTCACAGATGAAACTGAACCAATACAAGTTAAAGATACATCCCAGCAGCTGATATGGAGCAGACATGGTGAGTAGTGTTGTTGATAACATGTAAGGGACTCAACATCATGCATGTCATTGTGTGCACGCATGCAATCCAATCCATTCAGCACACTCACCAAGGCAAAGACAAGAAGCAAGTCCAACTCAAGCTAAACATGCACCTCAGCAAGTTGATGTGCATGACCACTAGCACACACTTGAAGATAAGCACAGAAACTATGCATCAATATGTCACTAGTTCAGCTACACCCAAGAATATCATGTGCACGTTACCAAACGAGTTGGATGAAGGGAATGAACCAATGCACTGGTTGCAATGGAGGCAATATTTCACTTCAGCAGGATGTCACCAGGACGTGCATCCACACCATCATGGATGACCAAGCTTGGTATCAACTCACTAACTTCCACATCACATGCATGTCAAAGAGTTGGTCTCATCATAGTGGACTAAGTGTTAGTGATGTCTTGAATGGTTTGCTCAAGCCATGTTGTCTCACATGAGTACATGTGCATTGTAATGTTCAGTCATGTCAAGTCTCAATAGTCAGATGTAACAGTCATAGAGGAGGTGAAGAGTCATGAGGGTAGTTAAATGATCAAAAAGGGGAATGACAAGGGTCACCCCACCCTTTGCTATAAATAGTCCCTCATAACTCATTAGATAGGCTTTTGGTCAGCCAAGCTTCTAATAAGCCTATCTTGGAAAAATCTTGAACAATATTGTAACACGCCTTGGCTTCTCCATTGCACAGAGCTAGTTAATCTCTTTGGAGGAGCAGGAAGATGTGGTTGTAATGTTCCACTGTTGGGGCTAGCAGGTTCACATGGATGTACTATATGATTGGAACTTACACTTCCTTATATAATAAGAGCCAACACATTTTCACACATGTATTGTATATGTTGTAAGACTGATCTTTAACACTTGTAATGCATATTGCTTTAACTTGTGTTCTACATCTGAACTAATTCATTTGTTGTAATGGATAATATATTAAGGGAAATGTGTTGCATATGATTTTAATGCTATCACGTCCATGTCGGCTGCTCTGTCGGACATCAGACAGACCTTTCACATGAACCTTGCTGTAACAACCGTTGAACTTTTTTGGACTGATCCACGAGTGTTGTACGTGTTATCTTACCTTGTATGTTGTGACTAATGCATCCGAGTGGACTGCTCTGCTAAATTCTATGTTTGTCTTGTGTGTTGTGTGTTCCTAGCTGAGTTAGGATTGATCCCTTCAACTTGGAAGTCATCTTCACCCACATCGCAACCCACCTGCGTTAGAACCTCTCATGCACCTTCCTTGACTCACTGCAGCAGTCACACACTTGCTACTAATAGAGTTATCTTACTTTCCTCTATGCGACATCGCAGTCAAGGAATTTCTTTATGACCCACTGCTGGGACTCCTACACCAAAAGGTTTGAGGTCTAATTGGGACTTCTTACCGGGGAGATCCCCTTACATGTTTGCAAGTCCAGCACCATCAAAATTTTGGCACTAGAAGGAGGGCTAGATGACAAGATGAGTCCTCACATCTGCTTTGAATCTCTACACATCTATCATGACTCACTACCGAGTTGAGCTTCCGGAATGTATGTATTATGGAAACAATTTCATCATCCCGAAAAGGATCTCAGATAACCGGTCTCATAAAACATTTTATGGTGGAGGCTACATAGCCTTGGTCAAGAATGTGGTCGGTGTTGTAGGCTCATGTGAAAGACGTGGATTCTTTGAAGAATACATGAACTACATGTTGTTAATCTACATGCTTCGAGGGAACCCGATGCACTAGTGTGCCATGGTGCCTGAAAAATATATTCATTCTCTTTCTCATCTAGTTTCAGAGATAGAATGCGATTTCAATCACTTTAACTATAAAGCACTCAACAAAGAAATTATGGAATTATGAAAAGCACTCGATGAATCCGTTGAAAGTTTGACACACGCTTTTGTAATCTTACATATTGTGGTGCAAGTAAATTCTAGGTGCTGACACAAACAATTCCTCTAGCCCGAGAGAGTGAGTATAGTCACAAACAAGCAATCTATGGAAAATCTCCTTAATCATTAATCAATTAAGAGGGCCTACCTCTTAGAACACTATTCCACTTGGTGGTAATCCTGCTTCCTCGCTCCAACTATCTTCTGTTTCCTTTCTTTGAATACTTGAAACAAGCAAACAAAAAAAAAAACAAACATTATAGCATACAATATTGTATTCAGCCTACTTAATAGGTGAAGGAACATTAAGCCATAAAGATGAAAAATGATACTTCATGTAGGAAATCAATCAATATTTACAGTTATATCAATTAGAAAGAGATTACAACTAGTGCCTTGATGTTGCTGGTCTCCTTAGACGTATCTGTGTTCCAACACTTCTGCTAGCACTTCATGGATAGCCTCAACAATGAAAGTTTTAAGGCCTCTTTCCCTCTAGTTTCAAACAAAACCAAAATCACACTATTCTCCCTTAAACATACACTATAAAGCTACAAGCTATAGATGAATAGCTTATTATTCAAACTTGCTCCGAAACTCCAACTAGCTTTTGCTTGGGAAAAAGAGAGGTTTATATAACTAGGATGGATGGGAGATGGTTCCTCTCATCATGGGAGAAATTCTTATCTCTTGAGGTTGCTTCATCCTAATAGGGGAAAGGATCCCAAACTAACTTCCTCGGCTCTATTCAGCCCAACCATCTACCAGACTTCTGTTACGAAGCTTCTAGACATGGGAGATTTAGACCCTTATTTAAAAAACCTTCCAAAAGAGGATCGATGCGACTGGAAAAGGGCTCAGTCACTTGTTATGGCGCGAGGGCTAGTTTTAATCTCTGCAAATCAGCACGATGGGGAAACTAGTCAATAACGTCGGTCTTGTAAACTAGGGTAAAAGGAAGATTCTTGGGAAATTATGAAAAGGGGAATCATTCTGCTCATGAAGAGGGACATATTGGGAGTTTCTTCATGATGTGAAAGAATGTCGAGTTCACTGTAGAGGTCCTCCAGGATCGTGGATGAGGAGTATAGGGACAGTGACAAAATGTTGTGTAACAGATGCCCCCTAAATCATGAAGGCTGAACTAGAGTGATGGGTGAAATGCTTTACAAGTGGAAGTCGGGAACCAGAGTCCGTCATTGGAAAACCTCCAAGAAAGAATAGATACATATACATCACTGGAAACTCTGAGCAATGATACATGAATCATGGTATGGACACAACCATCCAGAGAATGATCATGTAAATGGACTGAAGGCATGGGAACAACCATCCAGTAGAAAGTATCATAATGAAACCAAGGTATGGTCGTAGCCATTCAATAATGAGAATGATCACATATAATAACTGATGGTATGGTCGCAGCCATCCATCTGAAAGAGACATTTATATCAACATAATCATGTCACATCACCTTGCAACTTGGACTTGTGTAATCTTAGCTCAGGGTCTTGCACTCCAAACAACCCAGCCAAAGTAAAACTCCTACCATGCGAATGAACATGTTGAAGTCGAACATGCTAGGAAGTCACTTTATTACTAGTCAATGATGTGAACCATTAACAAGCATGAGAGAAACCACCAATAATGACAATGTCTCTCAAGGTACGAGCAACACAGTTCATTGAATGTGAGTAAAGGAACTGATGTCGAACACCCGTGAAATCACCCAATCGAAAGCCAATGATGGGAACTTGTCGTTGAGTGCTAAGAAATTTCCATTAAGGCATGCAAGCTCTAAGGTACTGGAAGGTAGTCTCTCGGCCGGCTTCCTAGATGATGAGCTGAAGTTGACAAGAAGAGACTGTGTCGAAGGAGGGCCATGATGTATCCCACATTATCAACATGCGACAAAGGGATGCAAATGATTTCAGATGATATAGAGAATTAGGAGTAAGTGTAATTGCAGAAGGACTAACTCTTGAACATATCGGTGACATGATTATGGAGTTTGGAAGCTTTTGGATCCATAGGATCAGTGGTCATGATGTTGTGGCAGAGATCAAATAGAAGGAAAAAATGAATGGCCCAACCTAGGAATGTCAATGATTGAAAAGCGGATATCCCAACCTGACATGAAGTAGAAAGTGTCATGTCCAAGAGTTAGTTGCTGACATGACTGATAGAATTTCCAGTTTTCCCCCACCATTTCTGGTAGGTACCCCAATTATTTTTTATCGCAAGCTTGAAGGGGATAGCATGTGCTTGCACTGTAACTTCACCCTTCAGATGAATTTGACCTAGTAGTTTTAATGAGCTCTAGGAAGGAGAAGTTCACATTCATCACGGTGATGAATCCAATGTTGTTTAATGTTTTAACAAGTCCGACAAAGGTGTAACTCGGTATATTTTTCATGTTTAGAGAGTTTGAAAAAGATACAGAAAAGAAAACTCCACATGGGTCCTTTTCATACATTTGTGTCTCTCAAGCCCAAAAATGTAGAAAACGATACTTGAGAGAACCGAGGTAAACCTATATTGGGTGAACGATGTTTCGTAGCCTTTAACGAGTTCAAAATGACAAGAGCTTGGCAATATTTTTGTGTTTAAAGAGTCAGAAAAGAGCTTGAAAATGGAACCCCCATTTTTGTTCTCCTATATGAGTCAAAAAAGGAAAAATACTCGGCGACATTTTCATCTTTTACAAATCAGAAAATAGATTAAAGGGGACTTGTCCTGGAGGAACGAGTGGTATAAAGGGTAGCAACTACTTCTGGCAATGGAGGAACTACTCAAAACATGTAATGGTCAAGAGGCTAGCTAATAAAACCACTCATTGTTGTGGTTCCTCAAGAAAAAAAACAACCAAGTGAAAGCATATGATCAGCCAAAGAGATGGTGGCAATGGAATAAAACAACCAAGGCTCATATAGAAGAAATTAGTTGATAAAAATGGAAATCACGAGATGCAAATTGGGCATGGGTTCATTTTTACACAAGCTTGAACCATGGAGAACTCCGCTTGGATTTGGTTTCATGTTTACACAAGCTTGAAATGAAAAACTATGCTTTTTATAAGTTTTCATGCCCCCATCATAATGACTCAATCAAGGTACATGCCTCCCAAGCTTCATTTCATTCAACTAGGTGGATGGAATGATGATTCACTTTTGAGATCTTGGAAAGTGTCGACTGGGATTTTACGAGATCTTAATCAAATACTTGATTTGGAAAAGGGATTTTCTTCATTTTTTAATGAGGTTGACATAGTAGAAGAACTGTCCTTGAGACCCTTGTTTCATTTTTTAACGAGCTAGAAACAAGACAAAGAACTATGCTAACACCCTTTGTTTCATGTTTTTAACGAGGTTAGCACAAGACCAGGAACTATCCTCATGACCCTTGTTTCATTTTTTAACGAGCTTGACATAAGTCAAGGAACTATGCTCACAATGTCCTTTTTTTATTTTTTAATGAGCTTGACACAAGATAAGGAACTATTCTCATGCATTTGTTCATGGACCATACAATAACATGGCACCTAAGAGGTCCTCAGTAGATAGGAGAACCACACTCTGGGAGGAATACATGTCAACTGGTACCAATGACATATCAGGTTCCAATACCCCTAGTACATAATGTACAATACCATCTGTGTGATCATCAACACATGCAGAGACAGAATGGGTAGCCACATAATTGACCTATGGCGTGGAAGGTGCTTCTTGCAAACAAGAGCCGATAGGGGATGATGGTTGCAATGGAGGCACATGGTGACCAATGAATGACAGCTGAATAATAGTCAAAATTTTCCGTTTGTGTGGAAAACAAACCACACGGAAAAGTGATGAAACAAGAGCTCCCATGACATAAACATAGTTGTGTTCAAGCAGTAGATTGAAATCTAATGAACCTTGGACTACCATCACATCTATATAGATGGTATTTCCTCCCAAAGTAATAGGGAGCTTCTGAAGGACCCCTGAGGGTTGACTGTTTCCTCTGTTGAAAGCCAACAGATTTTGAGTGACAGGCATAAGCTGTGGGGAGCCCAAAGCTTGCCAAGTAGTAGAAGACATGATGCTAACAGACGTGCCTTCATATAATATAGTGGCACGTACTACCATATTATAGGTGTGTATTGTGATCTAGAAAGGCACATAAGATATGAGGTTGAAAGAAATCAATTGAATCCAATCAAAAGAAACGATAGAACTACTTGGTGGGGGTATCATATGATCACCCCCATGCCCTGCACAAGAAGGATAAGGACTCTCCTAAGCAACTGGGATGGGAGGGCCACTCTTCGATTCACGAGAGTATGAGGAGATGAGAAGAACATGAGTTGTATGATCACTACTCTCTTCGAGAACAAAGTGAACAACTGAAGGCGGAGCCAAGTCAACACTCTTTTCGACCATTTGTCGTTTGGGAATAGACAAAAGAGAGTGATTCTCAGGAAGAGTAGGAAGGGCAAGAGATGAATCCAAGTAAATCTCTTTACCAACTAGGAGAGGGTTAGAAGAAAGCCTCTGATAACCAACAAGAAGTTGGGGTTGAGGAGCTGCAAGGTTTTCCAAAACTTTGGAAGCTTTATCCATAAGAGGACAAATGTGAAGAAGATTTTCTCCTTCACATAACCTACAGGGGAATCTAATCTTCCCTTTCTTCTTACCATCGATAATTGAGGGTGCAGCATCAACATGATATCCAGAGGTTGATGGGGATGGTCAAGCTAGATTTTGAGACCATACCTCTAAGACTCTAGGAATGCCAAGACAGTTTGGAATGAGATGCTCACCCTTACTCAATGTTATTGGGAAAACTAGTGTCCATTCAGAGCTGCTAGTCCCACTAAGATGGGTGACTATCTTAGAAACAAGCAAACTAAAGTTACTTGTGTTTTCCTTTATGAGAGATAGAAGAGAGAGAAGCAGAGAGTACCAACCTCAGTCTTTCACTAGTCTCCTTGCTCGTTTCCTCTCTCCCTTGAGAGAGCTTTCGCCACTCCTTTCTTGCTTG
Source organism: Pinus tabuliformis (assembly GCA_031772625.1). Taxonomy (NCBI): domain Eukaryota; kingdom Viridiplantae; phylum Streptophyta; class Pinopsida; order Pinales; family Pinaceae; genus Pinus; species Pinus tabuliformis. The sequence goes on along the minus strand of CM062813.1, from coordinate 1,020,078,264 downwards.
TCCCACTTCAAAGAACACTTGCAGAGTCAAGGCAAAAAAATGCCATCAAAGCATAGAGATCTATAACCATAAACAATGTAGGATCAGATGTACATTAACCATATAAATGCATATACAAATACAAGATTCAGAGATATACAAGCATATGGAGGAAAACTCAAATAGCTTTATTGATAGAAGTAGTAGAAGAGAGGATTACAACCAAGCTGTCTGATCCAGCATCATCCTCCCAGCATGAAAACTCTCTTCACCTCATACAAAGCAAGATCACCCAACAATGTCTTCAAAGAGAAACCAACAACATTTCCTTGCAAATTACAAAATTCCAGCCTCTGGATCTCTAGGATGAGGGATCCATATATAGATGTTTGTAGGAGGTTGAGTCAGCTCTTGGGATTTTTATTAGTGTCATTTCACTGACAGTTCTTAGTTACACTTCGAGATTCCATGATCTCTTACTCATCCTTGGGCGAATTCAGAGAGGCAAGTGTGAAATGAGCAGTTTCTAGAAGATTCTTTGAGTTTCCACCTAGCAAACTGCTTCTGTGATTTGTCTGCTCTCGCTCATCGCACCCTACAGAAGGGCTTTTCAATATGCATCACACCCCCGTGTGTAATAGGTGAGATGCATCGCACCCTTAGCATGGAGCAGTCTGTATGTTCCAGTTTTGACCAGTTCTGAGCAGTTTTTCAGGGAGAACTTCTGGGAAATGATGTAATCAGCTGACCTTGTTCCTTTAGGGTATGAAACAAAAATTTTGGGGGTTTGGAAGCCCTTGGTTTATGGACATATGTGATTGGGGTTGCAGTGCCCAAATATGTCTATAACAGTTTCCCCCTAAAGCATGAGGTCGTAAATCTTTTGATGTCGGGTGAAATGCTTTATAATGAGGATCTGAGGTTTTTCGAACTGCAAGGTGACCTGTAATAAGATCCAATACAATACATTATTTTCATAATTTTTTTTTATCTAGCTGAGGCAGGCATTCCCATGCTCAGCTTTATAAATTCATTTTCATGTACATAAGACAGACAATCGTTTGTGTGGCAGACCAATGATTCTGGTAGAGCCATCATCCCTTAGTTTGGGTGATTATCTATGCAGCAATGATGTACATTTGATGTCTTTATTTTCCTGAATATATCGCAGCCCGAATGGATGAAACTAGATCCGGGGTCTTCAAATTCATTCAATCTTCACCCAAAGTACAAGTCGATCCATGTGAAAATGTTCTGATGTCGAACATGGAAAGACGTCGCCTGGTTACTAGCCAATGATGTAAGATGTTAACAAGCGCGAGAGGAATCACTGATAATGATAATGACCCTCAAGATACAACAGTACAATTCACATGGTCTGAATACATGAGTTGATGTCGAACACCACGCAAAATCTTTTGGATGAAGGCCATTGATGTAAACCTGTCGCCGAAAGTGAGAAAATTGCCATTGAGGCATGCAAGGTTCAAAGTACTAAAGAGGTTGTTCCTAAGTCAACTTCTTGGATAATGAGCTGATGTCAAGAAGAAGTGACCCATTGTAGGAGGGCCTTAATGAATCCCACATCTACGACATGGAATGGAGCAAATGATTTTGTGGAGGTGAAAACGATCTGATGATATAAGGTTCAGGGTGGCATTCATCAAGGAATGGAGCATTAAGGTATTGCAGCAGATGAGGCATTAGATGCGTTGGTGAATTCTCTGACCGACTTCTCTTGAACATATCGACGACACTCAAATGGATTGGTAGCGTTAACCCCAAGATGGATGGTACAGAGGACCAATGGTGATATGACTGGTGAACAGAATAACCGAACTCGACTTAATCATGGTGATGGAGTGAAATTGTCATGTTCAAGAGCGACCTGCTACTAGTGAAGTTATTCAAGTTTTCTTCCCTTTTTCCCCGGTCATTGCTAACTAGTACCTCTTTATTTTTGTCAAGCTTGAGGAGGATAACATATTCTTGTTCTATAATTTTCCCTTTGGTCAAACCTGTCACTATGTTTTAACGAGCCTAGCGATAGTGAAACTCACTCTTGTCTACATGGACAAGTTTGTCGCTATTGTTTTAATGATTTTAACAACAAAGATAACTCGTTCCTTTTCAATTTTGGAGAGCCTAAAAGGAGACGGAAAGGCAACTCCATTAGTCCTTTTTTGTAATATAATCCCTTAAGTCTAAAAAAGTATAAAATAATACGAAAGGGATGAATTTTTTATAGTTTTAACGAGCCGAATAAGATAAGCACTCGATCTTTTTGTGTAATGATCCCTCAGGTCCAAAAATATTAAAATATAGAGGAGGTATGGCACTTCCAATCACTTTAACGAGCTGGAGAGGCCATTTTCTTGGCAATCTTTTCATATTTTACGAGTCAGATGAAAAAAGTTTAAAGGAGACTCGTTTTTGAGGAACGAGTGATGTTTTTGGATAACAACCACTCACAGGTAAGGTTTGGAAATTTTTCAATCACGGTAGTGTAAAGAAGGTGGCTAATAGAATCACTCGTCGCAGTTGTTCCTCAAAAGGGTAAACATCAAATGGAGGCATATGATATGCTAAAAATGAGTGGAGTTGATGGTAAGAACACGACCAAGGTTCAAAAGCTGATAGTTATGTGATCGTAAAGATTACTTACCGAAGGTGGGTTCATTTTTTAATGAGCTTAAGCTCTAGGGGAACTTGTGCTCATTTCTAGGTTTATTTTTTGATGAGCTTGAACTTCGCGTAAACCTACTCATGCCAGTCATATAATAAGGGTGTCTCTCATCAGTAGGTTCATTTTTTAGGGAGCTTGTCCCATGCGCAACTTTGCTCCAAGCCTTTTGTATGCAAGCTAGGAATGACCAACTACTGTCCTAAGGGTTAATGAACTACTAAGGTTAGGTAGGATAGCCTCTTGGTGGGAAACATCTCCTTTACCTTGCCATTTTCGTTGGTGTCGGAGAAGGTGAATGGTGGACCAGACCAATCACCTAACTTAAGCAGTTGAAGTTAGTAGAACTACGGGGTTAGAGTTACGATGGTTGCTTTTCGCTTTGATACAAAAATGTTTGCATGCCCCCAAGTATAAAGAGAAATACAGTTTCCAGGTTATCCTATGGAAGTTCTTGCATCAAAGCAAGATTGTTTCATTTGCAAAGTAGGAAAAACACTTCCTCGGCTCTGTCCATCGAAATAGACAAAGGTGAATGGTGGGAGCTTCCAATCACATAACCTTTGATGGGGGAATCCTTTTCCAGTCTACTTCCATTTTCCTAAAAGGACAGGGGAGTCAGACTAGTCATATTCCTACGTAGAAACCTACCTTATATCTAGGGTTTTTCTGCCGAATCATACCAAGGCGCATGCCTCCTGGGTTTCAGTCACAATCACCGAATCACTCGCGCTCATCAGGTGGATAGATTGGAGATTGATGAGACATTCCTTGTGCAAAAATACCAGTTAGGGACAGTATTGACTAATATTTGTGTTTGAACGGGGGAATGAAAGCTGGTCTACGAGCTTGACCATTCTGCCTTCATGCAGAAAACACATCACTCGAAAGAGTGATGAAACAATAGCTCCCATGCTATAAATGTAGTCACGACCAAGGAGTAGATTGTAATCTAGGGTCCCTTAGACTACCATCACATTTAGATGAACATTTTTCCTTCTCAAAGTTATAGGAAAATTTGGAAGGATCCCTAACGATCTACTGGTTCCTTTGTTGAAGCCTATCAGATTTTGAATCTCATACAGAAGCGATGGTGAACCAAGCACTTTCCAAGCAGTTGAGGAAAGGATACTCACAGAAGCCCCTTCATCTATGATAGTACCAACCATGATCATTTTCTAAGCCTGTACTATGATTCGAAATGGTACATTAGATGGTAGGTGGGGTCTACCTAGTAGATTCCAATTGAAGGAAACAACTAGATTTCTTGGAGGAGGGATCGAATAAACAGTCGGGTAAATCTCTAACGAACTTCCTTCCCATGGTAAAGGAACAGGTAGATTTCCCCCATGTGCATCGGAGTCTGTGTTAATGAAAATAATTTGAACTATGTCATTCTCATTCTCTTTGGGGACAGTATCATTTGAAGGTGGACCTTCTGAAGACAAGATTGGGTCGACTGCCATCTCGACTTGTTGACTTTGGTCTGGTGTGGACTCAGAGGATTTATCTTCAATGATAGGTACTTCGACTGACAACAATGGTGTGTCAGTCAGATTTTCAACTAGCGATGGACTCGGCAAGAGTTTCTTCTATCCAGGAGGAAGTCATTGCAGTGAAGCAGGACGGTTATCCAAGACTCTTTTAGCTTTGTCTAAGAAAGGACAATGGTGGAGGACATGATCACCTTCACACAGTCTACAAGGAAATTTAGATCTTCCTTTCTTTCCATTGGTTTCATTTTCACTAGTTGATGGTGTGCTCTCAACATGATCATCAGAGGTTGAAGACACTGGATTGTGCAAGCGGGGAGACTAGTCCCTCAAAGATCCATGGGATGCAAGGACAATATCGATGATAGTGGTCTCCCTTGCAATGAAACATGGAGATTTAGGTTTGGATTGTGCAGTCTGTGGATTTTCGCTAGATGATGCATGGTTTTCCCCTTTCGCCGTTGGATTCTTCTTCTTCTTCTCCTTCCCTTTATTCTTCTTCTCAATTACTTGGTTTTTGGTGTTATTGGCTTCACCAAGGGAAGAGGAAGAAGGAGAGGGAGAAAAAAATGAGGTAGAAGGTGGGGGAGAAACTTCAGTATCATCTGGTTGATGATTTGATTGCTGAGGAATTGCGGTGTTTTGAATGACAGAGGTCAAGAAAAGCCATACTGGCAGGCCAATTGTGAGTCCTGGAAGGGGCAATGTAGCCATGTTTGGAGCACCAACATCTTCCGAAGAGGAGAAGGGACTAGGATTTCCCCCAAGGGGAAATCCTTGATTAGTAGACTCCATTTTCTCAACCTAAGACCAACGAGGGAATAGTGACATTATTCCGATTAAAATAAATTTTATGATGCTTTGACATGACTTGCTTTTTCAATTTTTAAGAGTCGAGAAAAAGCTAAATATGGCTCTAGTCACCTTTGATTTTTATTGAGCCTGAAGTGACAAGTTCTCAGGTGGACCTTTTCTTTTAGGGTGTCTGAAAAGGAACGAAAGTGACTACTTTAGAAATCTAGATAGAGGGATTACCAAACCAATCACAAAACTGCAGAATACTTTTTATATTACGGCAGTCAATCTTCCTGAATGCTGTGTTCAGTGCAGTGCGATCGATAGGGTGGCAGACACGGCTTCCTAATGATAACGAATGTAGCCTATTGTGGTCTCCCATTATATACTTGACAGTACATGGGAGCACAATTCCGCACTGGCACTTGTCTCAAAGAGGAGGAATCACCCAACCTATGATGAAAGTGATAGTTACCAAGCTTTAAGACGTCGGAATACGTCTCTAGCCTAGACTTCTAAATGTTGTGTGTTAGGCTCCAAAGCGTTTTTATGTTCATTGAGGTTTATTTTACAGTTGATCTTTCTTAAGAAGTTTACCTTTAAGGTTTAACGCATGATGTAGATATACAATTCCTAAATGTGCAATCTAAGATGATAAACAGTGATTTACTTTCTTTTTGCAATAAAAATCCTAGCTACTAAGGAAAGAGAAATGAAATTCTTTCAACATAGAGCAGAGAGCACACACTAGATGCACTTTTCCTAAATCAATTTCATCGTGTAGTCTAAATGAAAATGCACATGCATGTATTGTTTTTTAGTTTCCTTAATGTGAGAATGACAAAAGAAAACTAAGTATAGACCTTAATTATCTTCTTTCAAAGTGACAATACTAACAATTTTCTTTTCAAAAAATGAAAGGAACACTAAGACGACACTTTGCGATTTCGAATTTAAAATTGATTTCGACACTTGAAATACTATTAATTCAAATCAAATACTATGGGAAAAGTGTAATCAACTATCTAAAAGAGGAATGCTTTGCGACACTCTTTTTCTTGACTAAAAACAACACTTGCGACACTTTCAAATCAAAAGACGACAGTTCGATTAAGCTACTATTTGCAAAGTAGAACCGTAAATGATGAAAAATACGTAAAAAAACATTCACAATTCCTTCTGATGGAGGCTGAAAATAATGCAAAGGAAGATGGTTTCAACAGTGATATACTGATCATAGACAGCAAGACTACTAAATAACGCTGAAGACAATGAAGAAAAAACCAAAATCTGGAAGCAGAAACAGTCTCATTCAATCATTGCACCTGTAACACAGGGAAATAGGGATGCATCTCAACTACAACACACGGGAGCTGCGATGCATCCAGATTGCCGAGAAGAGATAGTGCGATGGTCCAGGGATGAGACTGAGCTTGGTTTTCACTCACAGTTTGCAGCTAAGTTCAGGGATTTAGGCTGAGCTAATGATTGTCAGTAAACACAAAGTATAGGGGCTGATCTAATGAGGTTATTTGAGCTACCACCAGGGCAATTAGGATGTTTGTAAGTCAGATGTGAAGTTCATAAACCAACCCGGAGATTGATTGAAGAAGTGTTGATCTACTTTGTAGTTGCATAGCAAAAGCAGTTTGAAGGCTAGCTAGCTTAACTTCAGGCTCCATCTGTGGTTTATAAAGCAAACAAAAGTAACAAAACAAACAAACTATTCGCTCCCCAGTGGAGTCGCCATTTTTTTATTGGGAAAACTAGTGTCCATTCAGAGCTGCTTGTCCCACTAAGACGGGTAGTTGTCTTAGAAACAAAAAAACTAAAGTTACTTGTGTTTTCCTTTATGAGAGGTAGATGAGATAGAAGCAGAGAGTACCAACCTCAGTCTTTCGCTAGTCTCCTTGCTCATTTCCTCTCTCCCTTGATAGAGCTTTTTCCACTCCTTTCTCGCTTGTCCTACTTCAAAGAACATATGCAGAGTAAAGGCAGCAGAATACCATCAAAGCATAGAGATCTATAACCATAAACAATGTAGGATCAGATGTACATTAACCATATAAATGCATATACAGATACACGATTCAGAGATATACAAGCATATGGAGGAAAACTCAAATAGCTTTATTGATAGAAGTAGTAGAAGAGAGGATTACAACCAAGCTGTCTAATCCAGTGTCATCCTCCCAACATGAAAACCCTCTTCACCTCATACAAAGCCAGATCACCCAATAATGTCTTCAAAGAGAAATCAACAGTAGTTCCTCGCAAATTACAAAATTCCAGCCTCTAGATCTCTAGGATGAGGGATCCATATATAGATGTTTGCAGGAGGGTGAGTCAGCTCCTGGGATTTTGATTAGTGTCATTTCACTGATAGTTCTTAGTTCCACTTGGAGATTCCATGATCTCTTACTCATCCCTGGGCGAATTCAGAGAGGCAAGTGTGAAATGAGCAGTTTCTAGAAGATTCTTTGAGTTTCCACCTAGCACACTGCTTCTGCCATTTGTCTGCTCTCACTCATCGCACCCTACAGAAGGGATTTTTAGTATGCATCGCACCCCCCATGTGTAATAGGTGAGATGCATCGCACCCTTAGGATGGAGCATTCTGTATGGTCCAGTTTTGACCAGTTCTGAGCAGTTTTTCAAGGATAACTTCTAGGAAATTATGTAATCAGCTAACCTTGTTCCTTTAGGGTATGAAACAACACTTTTAGGGGTTTTGAAGCCCTTGGTTTATGGACATATGTGATTGGGGTTGTAGTGCCCAAATATGTCTATAACACACAGCCTACAAGGGAATTTGACCTTTCATGGACGATCAAAAGGTTTATTAACAAGAGGTGAATTTGCAGTAACAACTACACAATTGGCCTCTCGCTTATATGTTTTCTTCTTCTTCATCTTCATCTTCTTCTTCTTAGCCTCGTAGTTACAGGATTTCAAAATTTCACTAGGCGAAGTAGAAGGGGAAGATAAACAAACATGGGAAGAAGGTGAGAGGTCAACCTTAGAATCAACGTGATCTAGTTCAGCTAATGAAGATGGATGGATAGGAGTTTGGACACTCGGGACCACTGAGGTCGAAAATAACTAGATAGGTAAACCAATGGTTAACCTAGGGAGGGACAACGTTGCCATATAAGGAGCACCAACATTTCGAAAAGAAGGAAAAGGACCAGGTGTTGCACAAAATATTGTCACCATGACATTCTGCAATCAATATGAGTCTATCACCACTCATACCTTTCTCCTATGCAAGTCTTAAACCTCAGCTCTTCATGTCAAGCCTTGAAAAATGAGAGAAAGTCCTTAAAAATCTCTAAAACTATGGTTCTATACCTTCTCTTAGCATTACCTACGGTCCCACACCCCCTGGTCATGTTCCATACGGACCTGCCCGCTCTGTTTCTGTGTAATGGGTGCGGACCCCTGTAAAAGTCAAAAAGGCGCAAGTACATTCTTAAAAACTCACTTTGGGTTATTTCTGGAAGCTTAAGAGCTTGTATGGGATTGGGTAGTTATTTTAGATTCTAAATTATTATTTTTTTTCACACTTTTGAAAGAGGACCGCACGTTCTGTTTGTAACACAGTGTGGACATCCCTGCACTGTTGCTTTACTACACAGAGCGGTACCGCACCTGGTTATACCAGACGCCTACGGACGATGTCAAATTTTTGAAAAACCTAAAATCTATTCATCCAGTTAAGCTTAGGATTTGTTTATGTTTTTGAGCCTCTGCCCAGATCTACATGTGTCTTGTCAGAAACTTCTTGTTAGTGAGTTCCATTAGCATTTAGGTTTTAGGTGATTTTCTAGAAGTTTTTTGTGCCTGGCTTGATTTTTGTTTGGTCTTTGTAGTAACTTAGAGTTTAGAAGCCTAAGAAACCTCAGATTACCCTAGTTTTTGTTGTTCTTCTTAATGAGTCTAACCGATTTGTAAAATATGCCTTTGGTGAGAAACAGATCTCGTTTTCTCTTTGCAAAGCTTTGAAAGAACATGTTTTTGAAAGTTTTGAATTTCATTTTTACAAAGAAAACATAAGATGGGTGTTTTTTGATTAATTTGTTATTCTGAACGAATTAGTCCTTAGTTTGCTTAATAATTAAGTAAAACATCCTCTAGAAGAAATTTTGTAAGCTTTTACTTCAATTAAGTTTTTAGAAGTTGTAGATCTCAAGATTAGAATTTTTATAGTTTTGAGTGTTTTCTAGAAATTTTAAAATCTCTTTTGAAAAGAATTTGTTTTTGTAGTTTTTGAGTGTTGAAAAGAAAGGGATATTTTTTGTGAGCATAATTAGTAGTCTCGTTTTTGAGTTTATTGAAAAAGACAAAAAGTTTTTATTTTCATTTGTTTGTTAAGGAAAGATTTGTTTTTCAAGCAATTGCATTCTCAACTCTTTCTTTAGCTAGAAATTCATTGAAGAAAAAGGATTGTTTATCATATTAGGTGCATTTTTAGTGTTATGGAGTCGAGTCTTCACACCATAAAGTTTCATCTCCATACCTTTTGACCTAAGGAACAACCAATAAAAATAATGCAAAAGTAAAATTTATCTAGCAATCCTTTTATTTCTAGGGCTCTTTATCACCAACATAGCTTAGGCTAGTATCTTGGAGTAGGGAGTAATTAACTCTCCAGGATAGTTAAAACAAACAAGTAGCTATATCTTGCGGTAGGAGATAAATTCCAATTGTTACATCTATGCTCTGGGAAGCTCCTCTTAAAGGAGTCAAGCACGAGATCATATCTGAACCAGTGGGGTAATCAATCCTTCCTCATTGGGAAAGATAGAAGATATACACGTATTAAAAACGGTAAACCTTGGATTAAACATTGTCGAGGAGCCTGGGATCACTTTTTGGTAAACCTTGGATTATGTCAAGGATCCTTCAAGGGGATTGAGCTTTGCTACTCTTCCCTCGCGTGTGTATCGGATCACAGACTGTTCTCCCAGGTATATTTGTTTCTGTTGGTAACCATAGTGACCATAATCTATAGGATTCTTTCCTAAGGTGACGGTGGAGGGAAGATCCCACTGTACCTGGAGCAGACGTCGACTAGACTCACTTGGACTCTCTGGGGGGTTCTCCTCACTCGAGACGGTTTAGTGAAGAAACGTGTGCTAGTCGGTTTCATTAAGCAGGTTGTCGAGGTAATTGTTCCAACCGCCATTTCTGTATTGAATTATGTGACATTGGATTTCATAACCAACTAGTGTTTTCGGTATGGAAAGTTACTGTTTGTGTGTGGTTTTAACTCCTAGATTCTTTAGGCGTGTGATTCAAATTGTTTGGTTCTTTAGAAACTTTAGGTGGTTTTATTGAGATTTTTCTTTGTTTGTGTGTGAAGTAATTAAAATATTTAATCGTGGCTGAATTACCGAGACAATTCCGTAGACTTCGGGGGAAACCTCCCGAGTATTCACCAAGCCAGCTTGAAGGGCTACGAGCTCTTGTAACTCCTAGTGACAGTAGAGTTGGGTCACCAGAAGAAAGAGAATTTTCTTTAGTTTTTCACCCTGATTATCAAGTTCAAGCAACAGAGTATATTTCTGAACCAATTTCATTCTCCAAAGTTACTGGTAGTTTTTCTTCTACTAGTGAATTAGCTAAAGAACCTGAAATTTTTTAGCCTGAAACTGAACCTGCTACTACTCCATCGTCAGGATTTGCTTCTCCAACTTCCAGTGGTCTTGGTTCACCCAGGTAGGAAGGATCATTACCCAAAATCTTCCTTCTGGACTTATTACTATTGAAGAACACGTTACTCCGGAAGAAGGTATATCTACCCCTGAAAATCAACCAACTATAGAACTTAGGGAGCGTGAATCGATTTTTTACAGTCCACCTAGGAGGGATGCTTGGTATCTTTCATTGACCAAATTTTTAGAAAATCCAGGTCTCAGTTTTTCACCACCTCGCATTCCTTTTCATCCAACACCTAGAGGTTATTATCCTCCTTTGAATATGTCAAGACAGTCATGCATGTTTTCTCAATCTCCAGAAACATTTTTATATGGCGGTCACTCTGTTCCTTCTGGGTATCTGTCACTTATTGGTACTTTTTCAGGAGCATCTCCTCAACCCATTAAACATGGATTATCAACTGGTAATAACGAAACTAAACTGTTGAGTGTAGAAGATATTCTTATGATGTCAGGTACCATTCCAAATCCGCAACCTCAAGGTAATCAGTTACCACCTAGGGGGCAACCTCAAGGTACTCAATTATCACCTGTGGGGCAACCTCAAGGTACCCAGTTACCGCCTGGGGGGTAACCTCAAGGACAATACATACCTTTGGGACATTACATTCCTCAACGTCAACCCCAGACTCAATACGTACCTCAAGGTCAACCCCAGCATCAATATGTACCTCAAGGTCAACCCCAGTTTCAGTGCGTGCCTCGAGGTTATCAACCTCAAGGTCAGTACCCAACTCAAGGTTTCCAACCACCTTTAGGTCAATCATTTGTCCAAGAAGCTGGAAATGTACCTTTGAATTATCAACCCTACCCTAAACCCAGTTATGGTCCTCAATATGCTCAACCTTCTTTGGGTGCGTACCCCGAAATGAACGTAGTGTGGGATCCATCTCAATCTCAATAGATCTTGCAACCTAATGTGCAGTTTTCATCTCAATCTGGACAACCTTTAGTTTCTGGTTCAACCCAGCAACCTGTCCAGCCTACTATTCAAACTTCTGCACCCGGTGTAGCTCATCAGTCTGGGCCTATTTCACCTCGAACTTTGCCTCAAATGACTGCTGCAACTACTTCAACTTATGTTCAATCTACCCCACCTACTTCTGGAGTATCAGCAGCTCTAGTTTCTACTATTCCTGCATCAACTCCTTAAGCATCCTTACCCTAGTCTAGACCTACAATTCAAACATCGGTTCAGATGCCTGTAGGACAACCCGGTCCAAGTACGGTTGTCACAAGTCAACCTCAATTTACTTATCGACCATACTAGGGACAGTACCAATTCAGTCCTGCTGTTCAAAGCCTAGCCAATCAGTATCAACCGTACCCTGGATATACTTATCAGCAACCTCAACAACCCCAGTATGATCCGGTTAATCTTGGTTTTCTGGGACGATATAATATCCCAAATGCAATTCCAATTCCAAGTTATCCTGGATATCCTCCTCCTGGGGCTGGTCTTATGACCCAGTGTTTTTGAGACCCTAATCGTTAGTTATCGTTCATTGCAACTTTGGACTTACCTGATTTGTCGCGCCTTATGAATGATCCGATTAATTACCTTTTGTTTTGGACACCAATGCTGAATAAGTTGCCCAGTGATATCCCAAAGTTTGAAGGTAAACCAGGAGAGGATCCGTCAAACCATGTGATGACTTATCACCTCTGGTGTGCATCTAACTCTATTATAGATGGTTCAATTTGTTTACGTCTTTTTCAATGCACTCTGATTGGTCTTGCGGCCAGGTGGTACATTGAGTTACCGCGAGCCTCCTTTTATAATTTTAGTCAATTAGCCACTTCGTTCTTAACTCATTTTCAGTTGCGTGTCAGATATGACAATGGCAGAGAATTATTAACTTTATTAAAACAATCAACGTCCACTTACATTTCAGATCATATTCATGAATGGAGGTGTCGATGGCATTTAGTGAAATTTTTTATTTCGGATCAAATTTCAGCACAATGGTTTGTTAAATCATTATTACCTAAAATCACTGAGGATGTAGCTAAGGTAGGAGTTGTTACTGAAGAGCAAGTAATTGCTCAATCTCAATACCTTGACCTCATTTATACGCAGTCATGTATTTTACACGAGAAAATCCCCGACCTTCTGAAGCAAAATCAAATAATTGCAGCTCCTTCAGGGTCTCATGCCACTGACGGTATGATTGGTTCAGTTAATACCAAAAGTAAGAAGAAATCCTCAAATAATTCTTGTCCTATCATAACTTTACCAGATTCCCCGACAGGAGACTCTTCTGCTGAAATTCCTGCCGATATTCATGTCGTAGAATCATCTACGGCCAAATCAAAATATGGCGGTAAAAAGAAAGGGAAGAATAAAAATAAGAAAAATTCGAAAGATAAATCAGATAAAACGGAATCTACTGACGAGAAATGTAAACCTCGTTATCCTTGTCTCATTTGTGACGAAGAGAATTTTACAAGAGACTGCCCTCATTGCGCTGAGGTTGCGAAAATCGTCAAAGGTTCCCAAACGTATGCTGTCTTGAAGGATCCTTTTCCTAGTCAAGATAGTAAGATGATAGGTTCTTCCTCAAATGCCTTGAAGAACACATAATGATGATGTCCCATGTTAGGATTGTGACTCAATCGCAAGATTATGGAAGTAAAAGTCTTGTTGATGGTAAGGAAGCAGAATCTTCTAATTCAAACCCATCAACTTCAACTCCAGGTTCTGATCCACTACAGATCGAGAAACATAACCCAGACTTAGTGATCAAACCACCTGCAAAAGGTATACTTCAAAAGTCAGCTTTCAATCCGCATGCGAGAGCTGGTCAGAACTATAACATTGTTGAAGATTTAGCTATTTCCCCTTCAGCAATGTCGGCTTTGGACGTGCTACAATCATGTCCAGCACAACGTAAATTGCTATTGTCGGCTATAGGAGCTGTTGATATTCAGGACTTGAACTTTATAATATTCGATTTAGAAAATAGTACACCTCGCTTACCTCATCAAATGGCTTTCCAGATAGTCAAAAACAGGCCTTGCTTTACGACTTTAATTGATGAGGGAGCTTCAATGTGTCTTATGTCGATCAGTGTTGGAGATCGCTTTGTTCTACCACACTTAATCAATCCCCGATGATTCTAAAGGATTTTGATTGCCGTGGGTTCCATCCTTTTGGCATTCTACAGGATTTACCTATAGGGGTTGAAGGAAAAACTGTTAATCTAGATGTGGAAGTGGTTGATGCCCCTCTAGATTACAACCTTCTCTTGGGTCGTAGTTGGTCTTACGCTATGACTGTTGTTGTTTCATTGGTCTTTCAGCTTATAAAGTTTCCTCACAATGGAAAGATCGTAGCTATAGACCAGCTAACTTAATTTTCATCCGACCCAACCTCTTTTGAAAGTATCCAGCATGTAGGCAAAACAACTATCCCTTACAAGGATGTTGGAGTAGGATTAGTTAAAGATTCTGGATTACTAGGAACTTTTTCCTTTCCTCCTCCTAACATATCACCTTCTACTGCAACCACTCATATGATTTCATCAGACACTATTGTTTATGATGATCCTTGGATCGTACCTTTCGAATATGAGATGGATTCATTTGGTGACACTATGCCTTTGAGTTCCTATGAAATTGCATATCAGGTTGTACAATCATTTTCCAACTCTTCTTCAATCGAAATTGATCTAATGAATGTGGTCCATGGAGAATCACTTTCAACATCAAACTCAGATTCAACAACTTTTTCCAAACTTGTTCATACTGATGAGCAGATTCGTGAAATTTTTTCTGATGATGACTTACCATGGGAGGATCTTCATCATAGATCTTCGTTATTACCTGAGATTGATCATTTTGAAAATGATTTTTCATCTATTTTTACTACTGATTATGTCAAACAAATATAGAATCCATTGCAAAATCCTGATTCTGAGTTAAATTTGGGAAATATTTCTCGAACGGTTCCTATTGACATTTCAGTTAAACCTAGAATTGTTGAAAACATTCATATAGGTTCCTCCTATACAAAAAATGAACTCCAAACATATAAGGCCCTATTTCAAGAATTTTGTGACGTGTTTGCCTGGTCATATGAAGAAATGCCAGGAATTGATCCAGCAAGTGTCGTTCATGAAATCAAAACTTACGCGGATGCTAAAACCGTCCAGCAATGTTTGTGTCAGATCCACTCGCAAAAATCTGCTGCTATTAAAGCAAAAATTGAGAAATTACTTAAAGCAGGTTTCATTTATCCAATTCCCTTAACGGATTAGGTGTCGAATATTGTTCCTCTTAACAAAAAGCAAGGAACGATAAGAATATGTATCAATTATAGGGATATTAATCAAGCTTGTCCAAAAGACAATTATCCAACTCCTTATATCGATCAAATCATTGACGATTGTGCTGGTAGTGAAATTTTCTCCTTTATGGATGGTTTTTTGAGTTACAATCAAATTAACATTCTACCTGCCGATCAACCAAAAATGACTTTCATTTGTCCATGGGGGACATTTTCTTATTGCAAATTACCTTTTGGACTAAAGAACGCCAAAGAAACTTTTCAAAGAGCTATGTCTTACGCATTTCATGATATCAAGCACATTGTGCAACCTTATCTCGATGATTTACCTGCTCATTCATTACACAGAGCTGGTCATCTCACTCATTTACGAGCAATCTTTATGAGATGTAGGCATTATCGAATTAGGTTGAATCCACACAAATGTGTTTTCTATATAGAAACAAGTCGCTTACTGGGATTTGTTGTTTCGAAAGCCGACATTCGTGTTGATCCCTCGAAGGTTAAAGCTATTGTCAAATTGCCTCCTCCTTCGACTCTTCGCCAACTCCAAAGTTTGCAAGGGAAAGCAAACTTTTTACATCGATTCATTCCTAACTACGCCGAGATAACAAAGGGTTTTACCAGGTTGTTGAAATAGAATACTCCATTCTTTTGGGTTGAGATAGCTGACAAATATTTTGATGCACTTAAACATGCGTTGACCCATGCACCGTTATTGCATCGTCCCAACTACAACCAGGATTACTTCTTGTATCTCGCTGCCTCTCATTCCACCATCAGAATGGTGTTAGTTCAGGAAGATGAATTTGGTAGTGAACATGTGATTTACTACCTTAGTCGAACTTTGAAACTGACTGAGTTAAAATATTCACATGTGGAGAAATTGGCCTTGGCAACTGTTCAAGCTGTTCAAAGATTTCGTCATTACATCTTACTACGCAAAACTACCGTAATTTCTGACTGTAACCCTATGATCTATATTTTGACCAAAAAATTGCTAGGGGGCAAGTATTCCAAATGGATTGTTATCCTGTGGGAATTTGACTTGGAATTTGAAAAATCTAAGTTAAAGAAATCTTTAGTTTTTGCGGAGTTGATGTGTGACTTCCCGCATGCTGATACTGAAACTGTGGCGGAAGAGCCCATTGCAGATGAATCCTTGTTTCTTATCAGCACTCTTGATCCATGGTATGGAGATATCATAGTTTATCTCCGAACCCAATCTTTTCGGCGTGAAATTTCACAATCTTAATGACGGAAAATACATTTCCAATCCCAACAATACAAGATCATTAGAGATAAACTCTATCGTCGTGGGGCGGACACTGTTTTCTGATGTTGTTTAATGCATGAGGAAGCTGAAAAGGTTTTAAATGACTGTCACTCTAGATTGTGTGGTGGTCATATGTCTGGGTATGCCACAACCCAAAAGATATTGCACGTTGGCTATTTTTGGCCATCTTTGTTTAAAGATTGTATTTACGCGGTTCGGAAATGCCACAATTGTCAAATTTTTGATTGAAAGATGTGTGCTCCACCTGCTCCTCTCCACCCTATAGTTGTCATTTGTCCTTTTGCAAAGTGGGGTATCAACTTTATTACATGTAACCCTCACTCGGTCGGGGGGCATGCGTATATCATCCTTGGGTAGATTATTTTACGAAGTGGGCCGAGGCGATGCTTACATTTTCGGCAGACGGCAAAACTGCTGCAATTTTCATTTTCAATCATATAATTACTAGATTCGGTGTTCCACAAGCAATTATCACTGATCATGGGCATCATTTTTGAAACATCATGATGACTGAACTAACATATCAACTTGGCCTGCATCATGATAGTTCTACTCCATATTACCCATAGGCTAATGGTTTGGTTGAAGCCATCAACAAAGTTCTGGTCATTATGATCCGACGAATCATTGGGATTCATAGGTCGAATTGGCATAACATGTTATTTTCAGTGCTTTGGGCATATCGAACCTCAGTAAAAACATCAACTGGTTTCACTCCTTTCCAACTAGTTTACAGTTTGGAAGCTGTGTTACTCATTGAATGCGAAATCCGGGTCATTGCAAATAGCCATAGAATTACTTCCAACCACTTCCGAAGAGGAGAAAATTTGTTGTACTCAGCTCAGCTAGATGAGAATCAACGTGATGCTGCACTAGCAATCGAAACTCATGCCAAACGAATTAAAGCTAAGTATGATCGAAATGTTACGCCTCATAATTTTTCTGAAGGAGACCTAGTCTTACTATACGATCAAAAAATGATAAGCTAGGGGCTAGAAAATTCGTACCTATGTGGCATGGTCCTTATGTTGTTAAGTGAAAGCTGGTGAAAGGGGCCTATGAATTGGTATATTTTGACTGTGTCTCTTTAGGTAAGCCCAGAAATGGTCTTTATCTGAAGAGATATTATGTTTAAACCTAGGTGTGGAGATTTTAGTTAGATTAGTTTTCTTTCTAGTTGATGTATTTTAGATTAGAAAAGTGTGCTTAGTTTAGAGAGTGTTTTTGTCATTATTCCTCCTTATCTTAGTTTTACTCTTGATATTGCAGATGTCGACGTCTCTTCAAACATACATTGGTTTCACAGATGGTGCTTGTCGTAATACACGGAACATTTATTCCGCAGCTTGGGTTATCTATTCACCCTCTGATAAGTTGGTATCTATGCATGGGGTAAGCCTCGGTCAAACAACGAACAACATTGCAGAGTATAGTGCAGTGATTGAGTTATTATCTGAATCCATCTCATTTGGGATTCGGAGTTTGATTGTGAGGTTAGATTCTGAACTCATTATATTGCAACTTAATAGAGTTTATGCCATTAGAAATCCAGTGTTATTGAGATTATTTTTGAGAGTTCGTCTCTTGGAACGTGAATTTGATTATATTGAATATCAGCATATTCCAAGAAATTTAAATACATTAGCAGATGCAATTGTTTCTCGAATGTTAAGTAGACATTTGCAATAATCAAACAGTAAATTTAAAAACATTCCATAACATGTTTTACAAGATACCCAGTAATAGTGATATAGCATAACATAGAAGTGTGTCAAATATACATCGTCTTCGATCATAGGTTGAAAAACACCTTATGATCGGAAAAAATGATAGTACAAAAAGCAAAAATGTCATATGAGTCTACAACAGGCGATCATCCTATCATTGGTTATGATCATGATAAGAAACCACTGCTCGGACCACCCTACAAAGGAACCTCCTGAAAGGTCCTGGGACCCCAATCACATAGCGCTGTAACCTAAGCGGAATGTCATCTATGCTAGTCTCCAGAATATCTACTGTCAAGCACTCTAGATGGTTTTCCAATTTGGCCAAGGTCTCTGTAGATTCGTCCTGTGGGGCTGGTACTTTAGTAGTTGGGTGTTTCCTCTCATAGGGTCGGAGAGTGGCTGGTCTCTGTGGACCCACATCTGCATTTGAAACTTTTTACTATCATTTTTGGGATGATTTGAAAAAGAAAAAAAAAAACTTAGAAAATGTTGAGAATGATTTTACCTGAGTCATCCCACTGCTCTCCTGGTGGAAGAGCCATGTCTGGGTCACCACGATAATCCATCCCAACATAAGGAAAATCCTGAATAGCGAAAACTTGGTTCTCCAACCAATGAAAATACTCAGGAGGAAATTGAACGACCTCTGAACCCTCCTCAGGATGACGACCCATAACTGCAACCCAACGCATCAGCTTGGGCTCTCGGGGAAGTCCAACTCTAATGGGAAAATGTTGTGGGACCAACATTGGGACCCTCTCTAGACCAAAGCTCATAACTAAGAAATCATATCCAAAGTTTTTTAGTTGTCCATTATTTGCTCTAGTCAGTTGGCCTTTTACATTAGCCAACACAGCTTCGCACCAGTTGAAGATGGTGCCTCAATAGTAGTCTACTGCCATTCGCATTTGGGATCCAGTGGCTACATGCATTGATGCGCTTCCGCAGAGTCTGGAGAAAGTAAATGCAATCGCTTTCAATTTCGGACAGGAGATGGTTTTCATATTAATCCCTTTGTCCTTGGTTTGGTCATTACAAAACTCTAGCCGGAGACTATCAACAGACTGGCCACCTGGCCTAGTCCCGGATAGAGTCAAATGTTCACCTCTCTTGGGAAAACCAGTCAAGAAGTAAATATCCTCTGGCTCCATTTCAACTTGGTGGCCACCAATAATGAAACAATGGTCCTGTATATTCCATCTATCCACCAGCCACTGCAAAAAGTACACTTGGGCCCTCATGCTAGGTATGGCCCAGAATTTAAATAAACTGCATGCCTTCAATGCATCAATTGAAGGTTGATGATTATTTGCAGCAAGGTCCACATCTTCATGCTCTCGTTCCCACCAACTGAGCATTGTGTATATCCTACATTGAAAGAAAAGGCAGATTAGAACATTTTAATTTAATGTTTTTGGGTGGAAAATGAAAAAATTGAAGTTATGAAACCTATGTCACGGGGTCTGCACTCTCCAGTTAGGGACAATGCGTAGGTCCGCACTCTGCCCAAACAGCAGGTGAGGGCCCCTGGCTCTTTCCTTTGCAGGAAAAAGTCGGGGTCCGTAGGTTTCGCATGCTATGCCTGCGGACCCCCGCAAGCGGTCTTCAGAATTAAATTTTGCATAAAAATCAAAATAGAAACCTAAAAACAAAATTCAAATGGTTGAAATACAAGATTAAAGTGATTTGGATTACCTGGAGGTGATAGTTTTCGTTTCCAACGAACGGATTTTCCGCAATCTTCACGGGAAGTTTCTTACCCAAAAGCTCTCTTTTCTCACTTTGAAGTCAAACGGTAAAAATGAATTTACAAAAGCCCTTTTTATAATCTTTTTTGAATAAATGAATTTTTAATTTGTTTATTTTTCACTTTAAAGAGGTAACTTTTTGATGCATTTTTATTTATTTTTAAACAGGTATGATTAATGTTTGAGTTTTTGTGCAGAATATCGGATTTTTCAGGCAAAATTGATCATTTTCAACAAAAAACATTAGAGTCATCTTTAAGCTCTTTTCTGACTCCTAAAATATGAAAAGATTGTCGATTTTTTCTTTTTAAGCTCGTTAAAATGGAATTAAAAAGACGATCCACTTATAGCTCTTTTCTGATCGCATAAACATGAAAAGATTGCTAGATTTTTGTTGTTTCAAATTCGATATTGGTTAGAAAATGACATGTCTTACTTTTTTGGATCAGAGACACTAATTATGAAAATTACTCCTTGATCATAATGGTCAAGCGGTTCTCTCGAGTATTATTTTATACTTTTTCAGGCTTGGGAGACACAAATTTACGAAAAAGGACAACCATGGAGTTTTCTTAAGTTTTTCTTCCGACTCCCTAAAATTGAAAAACACCGAGTTTCTCTTATAGTGGACTTGTTAAAATTTAATAGTAAAGGACCTGTTCAATTACAAATAGGAACGGACCACTCCTTCTTAGGGTTCAAATTTTAAACTAAGTTGGACTCATCCGAAGGATGAGCTTATAATCAAGCAAACGTTATCCTCCTCAAGCTTGTCAAAAATAAAGAGGTACTTGCCAGAAATGGTGGGGGAAAAGAGAGAAAAATGAACCTGTTTGTTATACTTTGTGTCTCAGAAAAGCATTCAACCACTCTTGAACAGGACATTATTTTTGTTCACCTGGGTTGGGAAATCCTTTGCCTAATAGTTAATCAAACCATATTGGAAGTCTTTAGCCAGTTTCTAGGTATTAGCTTTGGGTCAATTGTGACCAAACCGTCTACAGTGTCGTTATGTGTTCAGGAGGTCAGTGCAAATAAACCATTCATCTGCAAAATATCTGTCATCCATCTTGACCATCCCTGAGTTAGTCCTTGCAAACATATTTCTTCAAACTTGATCTATGATTTCGTGTTATGGGCTTGCCTACGACGGATCGCTTTCTATTGAATTCAGCTCATTATCTAGAAAGATGATCTAGGAATCGTCAGTACCTTGGAATCTGCATGCCTCAATGGCAGGTTTCTCGCCTTCGACGACAGGTTGCATCATTGACCTTCGATCAAAGGATTTCGTGACATGTTTGACATCAACTCATCTATTCACATTTCATGGATTGTACTGAGTACTTTGAGAGCCATTAACATTACTAGTGGTTTCTCTCACACTTGTTAACAGTTTACATCATTGGTTGGTAATCAAGTGGTTTCTACCATGTTTGACTTCGACACATTCATTCACATGGATAGAATCGTACTATTTCGGGAAGTAGAAATCAAGACCCTGGATCTAGTTTCCACCATCCAGGCTGCAAGGAATTTTGTTATTCATTATACAGTGGACTATTCATAAACAGATGGTTGCGCCCATACTGGGTCTACATATGTCTATACTTGTGATGTATTACAAGATCATCCCTATATCAGAGAAGTTTAGTTAGTTTTCTAGTCAGTTTTGATCTGAGTATGGGAATGCCTACATCAGCAATGATATGATCACATATATATATTTTGTATTGAATGTCTTTACAGGTTCCAACCAGGCTCTCCACAAGATGATCCTCGAAATGATAAAGTACTTCACACTTCTTAGATGACAAATCCTTATCTATTAGAGACTTCGCACTTTAGTGGGCAATCTGTTGCACAAAATACTGTCACCATGACATTCTGCAGTCAATATGAGTCTATCACCACTCTTACTTTCCTCCTATGCAAGTCTTAAACCTCAGCTCTTCATGTCAAGCGTTGAAAAATGAGAGAAAGTCCTTAAAAATCTCTAAAACTCTGGTTCCATACTTTCTCTTAGCATTACCTGCGGTCCCGCACCCCCTGGTCATGTTCCCTGCGGACCTGCCCGCTCTGTTTCTATGTAATGGGTGCGGACCCCTGTAAAAGTCAAAAAGGCGCAAGTACATTCTTAAAAACTCACTTTGGGTTATTTCTGGAAGCTTCTAGAGGGAATCTTGAGGTGGCAAGTTCACTCCTTTGATGTTCATGCATCCCATAACTAAAGGAGCTAACCCCTTGATGTGAGGAGCTTATCCCTTTGAAGGAGGACTCTATCCCTTCATGGGTGGACCTGGTAACTTCCTTCCTTTGCACTATAAAATGAGGCATTGGGCTGGTTTCTAAAGAGGTTAAAAGCTAAATAATTTTGAGGGTAAATGCTGTTGGAATTTAGACTTCCTAATTGAGCTTGAGAGGAGAGATTACATACCTTTTGACCTCATTGGGAAGAGTGTGAATCTTGTCAAAGTAGGGGAGATTCTTGTTTGGACCCTGGGAGGAGGTTGTACAGCATCAAGGCACCAAGGTTGTAAAGTTCTTCTTTGTTTAAAGTTAATACAATCAAGTTTATTTTTCTCAATAAGCTGTCTTCTATAGTTTATTTCGTGGATTCCTTGATCACCATGATGAATATGATTTATTATATTGGCTATGCAGGTGTTATTTGATGTGTGCTTGTTTGTGTTTGCAGGTTCTTTAAAAGGAAACTCATTCAGACGGTCGAAGCGGGGCTGCCACAAATGAGCATTGGACTTCAGGTAGGGTCTAAAAACACCTTTTGGCTTTTATTTATAAATCACAATATTTAGAGAAAGGTAGATTTGCTTGTTCTGCTTGTCGCTAGATATCAGTTGATACTAGGGAGATCGGTCTTGTCCGCAAGAATGATTTATCCGGCCGACACCAGGATTCCCATCCGAGGGGAATCCTTGACTAGTAGACTCTGGAAATGTTGCCATTGGAAATGAAATTAAAGAATCACCAAGGAAGATAACTTTAACCAAGAATATTTAGTGGGTAGTTAATTTTAAGACACTGAAACAAAACTTTTCCTTTTCATGTTTCAAGAGTCGAGAAAAGGCTAAAATATGACTCTAGTCTCTTTCAATTTGAATAAGCTCGAAAGGACAAGTGCTCAGTGATCTTTTAAATTTAAAGATTCAAAAATACCAAAACAACTACTCAAGATAATCTAGGAAAAATGGATTACGAAGTAATCGTTAACTGTAGAATACCTCTCGACAAACAGAAAAGTATGAGAAGGCAATCTCCCCGAATGTTGTGTTTGGTGTATCATGTTTACAAGGTGGCAGACTTGGCTTCCTATGGATAAAGGATTGCAACCTAGTGGGGTCTCCCTTTATATATGCTATGGTATGGGGAGCACAAGACCGTACTAGCGTTGTCTAATGCCGAAGCGAATGACAGCTGCTAGGTTTAGAGATGTCAGAACACCTCTCTAGCCTAGACCTCTAATTACAAGAGTTAAGTTTCAATGATTCCTTAGGTTAATTTGATATATTTTAATGGTTTATCTTGAATTAGGTTTCGATTACAAGGCCCTACCGCTTTCATCTAAAAAAACTCCTACATGAAACTATATGAAAAAAAATCTTAGTCTTCGATGAAAGTTAACACTAATTGAGAGATAGAGAACACACAATCAATGCAACAATCAAAGAATGAAATCTTTCACTAATAAATCTCCTAAATGCACTTCAAGTAGCCCTTTTCTAGTAAAGAGAATTCATTCTTATTCAAACGTAAGTGATGATGCAACTTTACCCTTCAATGATGCTAAATAACATAACATATTGATTCAACAAACTAGAATTATGTATTGTTCAATGAAATGACAGAATGAATCTTTCAGAAACACTTCAATGAAATATTTCCAATACAATCAATCACAAGAAAACAAAAAGAAAAAAGAGAATTCCTTTCAAACTAATGAAGCAAATACTGAACCAAAAACAAGATGGGCAATGTGATCTATGCTTGAAAAGATATGCTCAAACACCAAACAAAACTTTTCAAACTTGTTAAATGGAAATCAAAGCAACAAAAGGACTAATCAAGAGAACTGTAAGGAGAAAATTTGACTATCGACTTGACTTTCTGAGCACACAAACAAGTGAATGGGTGACGAGCTAGATTCCCTAGGGTTATACACCATCCAAGGACTCAAGACACGAGGTGAAGAAGATGCAAATCAACCAATAATACAAACCAAGCTAAAAGAGATTTCCAGCCAACGAGAACACAATTAAAACAAGATGAGAGACAGAAATCAGAAGGGAAAGACACACTGGTTGTGATCTAGGGTAAACCCTAATATTCACCTACAGGAATCGACATGACTGCCTAACAAACAATAGGCACCAAAACAGGGTTGGCATGACTGTTTTCGAGAAACTCGTGCTGATCGGCGCGATTGTCAGAAAAATAAACGCGCTGACCGAGGATTCAAGGAAAAAAATAATTTTTTTCAAAGGCTAAGACTAGACTTGCCACTGTAAATTTTAGGCTCAAAGCAGTAAACCAGGTAAAGTAGAGAACATGAAATGGAAATGGTGATACTATAAAAGTTCACACAAAACCATAAATGACAATCAATCAAACAGAAGGATTGGTTCCCCAACGGATTCGCCAATTTGTGGTGCAGGTAAATTCTTAGTGCGGACATAAGCAATTCCTCTAGCTCGAGAGAGCGGGTTTAGCCGCAAACAAAACAATATATGGAAAATCTCCTTAAGCTAGAATAAATTAAGAGGGCCTACCTCCTAGAATGCTATTTCTCTTGGTGATGATACTGCTTCCTCACTCCAGCTATCTTCCATTTCCTTCCTTCGAATACCTGAAACAAGCAAACAACAACAAGAACAAACGTGATAGCATACAATATTGTATTTAGCCTGCTTAATAGGTCAAGGAACATGAAGCCATAAAGATGTAAAATGACACTTCATGTAGGAAATCAATCAATAGTTACATTTATATAAATCAGAAAGAGATTACAATCGGTGCCTTGACGTTGTACATCTCCTCTGACGTATCCAGGTTCCCACACTTCAGCTAGCACTTCATGGATAGCCTCAAAAATGAAATTTTAAAGGCATCTTTCCCTCTAGTCTCAAACCAAACCAAAATCACACTATTCTCCCTCAAATATACACTAGAAAGCTATAAGCTATAGATGACTTGCTGATTATTCAACCTTACTCCAAAACTCCAACTAGCTTTTGCTTGGGAAAAATAGAGGTTTATATAGGTTAGATGGATGGGAGATGGTTCTTGTCATCATGGGAGAAGGTCTTATCTCTTCCATCCTAATAGGGGAAAGGAGCCCAAACTGAGTTCCTCGGCTCTATCCGGCCCAACCATCTACCAGACTTCTGTTACGAAGCTTTTAGACATAGCAGTTTTGGCTCCTTATTTAAAAACCTTCCAACAGAGGATCGTCACGACTGGAAAAGGGCACAGTCACTCTGTATGCCGCGAGGGATAGTTTTAATCTCTACAAACCAGTGCGAGGAGGAAACTAGTCAGTAGCATCGGTCTTGTAAACTAGAATAAAAGGAAGATTCTTGGGAAATAATGAAAAGGGGAATCATTATGCTCGTGAAGAGGGACATATTGGGAGTTTCTTCATGATGGGAAATCATGTCGGGTTCTCTGTAGAGGTCCTCCAGTTTCATGGATGGGGAGTATAGGTACAGTGACAAAATGATGTGTAACAGATGCCCCCTAAATCATGAAGGTTGAACTAGAGTGATGGGTGAAATGCTTTACAAGTGGAAGCCCAGAAATGTCAAGTTCACTGTAGAGGTCCTCCAGGATCGTGGATCGGGAGTACAAGGATAGTGACAAAATGTTGTGTAACACACACCAATTCCCAGAAGATGATATTGATTGGGAATTTCTTGATGGAAAATTTGAGTATCTTCTTCACATATCCAAACCCCGCTTAGCACACTTCAGTGATGGAGCTACGCAATCATAGGCAGGCATAATTGTTGTCACAAGTGTATGTCCACCTTCACCTCATCAAACACCTCCACCACTATGGAGTGATGTGGGAGATCATACACACACCTCGGTTGAACTGTCACATTCTCCCACCCCACCTCCTCTTGATATTTGCACAAATTTAGCTTGCAGGCCTGTTGGTTGTCACATGAATTCTTTCCCTTGACCTCTGTACTCACATTATGTTGATCCTCCAGATTGTACTGTCTTGTGTTCTTCGATTCTGGACTCCTCACCTGTTGTGAATGAGGATCAAGAATTCGACGGAGTTGGTGTTATGCAACCAACCAGTGCCACCATTCATGATGAGTGCATGCGTGAATCTAAAGAAGAGCCCATGGTGAAGGATGACTCCCTTCCAGCCACGCCTCATCCACTTCATCCTGGCATCCCTTGTGATTCTTCCACTGCTGATTTCCCCTGTAAAAACTGATTTCCAGATGCTTCTACTTCCAATCATTCACTGACACGTTCGATGTCATTCTATCATTACAGTGCGGAGAGGACACATCTTCCTTGCAACATCTATCCAATATTTCATCTATCTTTCTTGAAAACACAGAGGGTGAACATCTTTTCTTCTCGTCTACCCCTCTACTTGATTCATTAAATCATGAGGATGCCAACGAACATCTCAAATTTTCTGATCTTGTTTGTTGTGATATATTCACTTGTTCATCTGATCACGATGTTGATTCAACCATTGTTAATCTATCCAAGGCACTGGTCTACAATGATATATCTGTCAATGAAGTCGAAACCCCCTTGACTGTCAAGGCACTTCAGCCCAAGCTGATGGTTATGTCAGGCCCTCGCTATCCTGAGGTTGGTTTCACTTCTGGTTAAGAAATTGTTGAAACACTCAAGGCCCCTCATCACTCTCTACTTTTCATAGAAGATCAACCAAGTTATTACGCTTCCTCCATTTTGACTACACGATCTCATCGCTCATGCATTGTAGGAATCTTACATAGCAAGCACATATGCACAACACAAGTGGTCTACCTTTCTCATGTTTGCTTGCATGTCACTGTCAAGAGAATGCATACACTCAACATCTGCAGGTGGTGTAGCACAACATCATGGTAGCACCAAAGAATGCATCTCATGCACTTTCACTCATCTTTGTTCTGTGGTCACTTGTAATCTTGGAGTGTATTTGTCTTCACTGTTATATATTTCTTGGTTGCTGGTTCACACAACTGTCTTGTTCGCGAACCATGCCTTTACCAACATGGGTCAACCAATGCGCCGGTGGCTGCATTGAAAGTCACATGAGATGATCCATGCACTGTTAGCTTAGGAGTAGGAGTAGTGTTTTCTGTTGAGTTGTTTTCTTGAATGCGTGTTTTCTTACTTGCTTTGTTTGTTTGTTTGTTTGCTTTCTTGTTTGCTTACTTTCTTTTGTTTTGCTTTTGATTCTGCTTTTTCTTTTCTTTTTTCTTTGTTATTTCACTTGTTTCATTTCATAGTATAGTTTCGCATGAAACCATGTATACCTCTTGAAGCAAGCTGGGTAAAGTACAAGAGGCCTTGTGCTACTATCACTACCTAGTTATATGTCATCTTGCCTCTATATGAAGAACTTGTTGCCTTCAATACATGATACGTCAATGGAAAATTCATATTGTTGAAAGTGAACCTTGGTGAAAACACAATGCTTGCACGCTAACTAGTGTCACCTACTCTAGTAAGTTGTTTTTGGGTTAACCCTTGTCAGCTCATTCAAGTAGAGTAAGTTGAGGGGAAAACCTTAACAGGCATGTCAGAGGTATAATAAACTACATCTCTGTAGGAACAACCTCTTCTGATATGAGTAAGTCAGGATCCCTCTTCTGCCTATGAAATAAATAGGTGTTATGCATAGTTAAAAAATGAAAAAAGGAAAGTGAAAAAATTAAAAATGAAAAATGAATAAGGCGAAAGAAGAGAAAGGCTTCCTACGTAGGGAGGTGATGCAAATAACTCTGTCGGGGCACTGATCATGCTCATTGGTAGCAGAGCCATGCTTGTGCTCCTATGCGACTCCACTAGGGTATTGTCTAGGCCTACTAGCAGTGGAGCAAACTCAAAGATGAAGCTAAGACTCTGATGACTATGCTACCTGGGTATCAATATACCCCTCAAACCCAATCAAAACAACTGTATTGCCTTGGCTTGGAATGTCTGTCAATTGACCAAGAGCTTATTAGATTCTACATCTTACAATCAAGCTAGTATGGAAACCAAGATGAGCTGACAACTAAACAAGACATCTAGTGGTGTTAGACTTTCTTTCCATGAACAAAGTCCATTCAGAGAGCTAGAGTTCTACCAGTGTGTCACCAAGTGTTGTAGCAGATATAACCACCCTCCAAAATTTTGCCTTAGCCCATTTTGGAGCCTCCCTACCAACCTTTCACAGCAGTTTGCCTTGCTTCATCATGTTCACAAGCTTCAGTGTTTTTCTCGCATAAAGGCAGCCTATCGATCACAACTTGATACATTTCCCTCACTCGTTGTTCACCTGAACTTTGTCCAGCTACACGTTGAGCAACTTTCCCAAGAAAATTGTGCATTTCTGGAGGGCAACTAACCTTCCCTCCAGAAATTGCACAATCCTGTCTCGTAGCCTGTTGGGCTCCAAATTTGCGCAATTTTGCCAGCCAACACTCCCAGCAGGGATTGTGCAAATTTCCCTAGTGGGGCTGCTCCACCCAAAATTTGCTCAAATATGAGTATCAATTAGCTACTCTACCCAGAAACTATGCAAATCTCCTGGGCAGTCAGCCGAGCTCCC
Source organism: Pinus tabuliformis (assembly GCA_031772625.1). Lineage (NCBI taxonomy): Eukaryota > Viridiplantae > Streptophyta > Pinopsida > Pinales > Pinaceae > Pinus > Pinus tabuliformis. Next base: position 1,020,049,716 of record CM062813.1, on the reverse strand, counting down.
AACCAGAAATTCGCATTTCCTTCAAGCAGTCAAACAACCTCTTGCATGTGCAGCTGAGTTGACAGATTCCCTCTAGGACTGAGCAAAATAGACTTGCATGCATGGGATTCTTCTCCCAAGGAAGCATGCAAAGGCATCCCTTGTTTTAGGGATCTTTTTCTAGTATTTGGAGGTTACATGCAAGGATCATTTCAGAAACCGCCCACCAAGTGTCGTTTTCCCTAGATTTGTGGCATGCGTGTCAAAACCTCGATGTTATCAAAACTCATCAACCATATTCTACAAAACTTATTCATCACATCGACGTTACAGCTCTGACATCCCACATCACATCTAGGAACAGCCGGTAGATTCAGCTCAACTATTTTGGGGTAAGCTCGCTTCCCATGCCTTGTGTTTCATTTCTTACTTTTTCTATTTTCTCTTGTATGAGTACTATTTTCTTGATTTATTTGAACACCTTCTCTCATTTACATGTATATTAGCTTGTCCTAGCATTGTTTCAGTTTTCATTGTTATCTCACTGTTGTCGCATGCATGGAATTATTTTTCACGAACGGTCGTCGATTTGGTGACTCGCCTCACCCACATACCTGTTGTTCCATTTTCTGATTCTACCATTTTCCATTTTCATGCGTGATCATTCACTTATTCTTACACTCATTATCACCATGCATTCACACTCACATTCACTTTCAGTTTCCTGTCGGTAAGTCTGGGTAGCCTTGGCCCGAAATCTACATCACCAAGACAATATTATGCAATCCTGAGAGGGAAGGCTCTATCTTCCTCTTAGAAAATGCACATTTATACCTATTCACTATCCTCCAGGACTGCTTTGTGCATTTCTGAGGGACAGTGACTGCTGGCCCAAAAAATTGCGCAATGCAGTCATTGAGCCTGCAACCATTGCCAGCTGAGATTGGGCATTGTGCAATTCCAACAATCATCAACCAGATTGGACTATGCATTGCACATTTCCAGTAGTCAATTAGTCTCCCAGTAGCCCAGGCTATACCTTTTTCAGTCTTGGCAGTCAGTCTCCTGACCTCCCGGCTGAAACTGCGCAACCTACATGATCAGTCACACATGTATGTTATGAGTTAGTTCTCAAGTTAATTTTGTTTTTCAACTCAAATATTTCTTGCCATGAGAGTTGCCATGTCTCTAGGTATTACATGTGTTCATCTACCTCTCAGTTGTGCCGATACAATGGTTTCCAAGAGAGCATGGTCGAAGCCACCATTCAGAGTACACCTAGAGATGCAGCAGATCAAATGTCTATGAGCTTACCTACTCATGAAGATATCAAGTTTTTCGTAGATAAGAACATCAAGATATCACAACAAGCAACATCATGAACAACAGCGGAAGGAAGCTTACCAAATGCAACAAATACAATGAATGCAGCGAACGCAACAAACACAACAAATGTAGCGAATGCAAGAGGTATGTTGTTGAAAACATAGAGGCGGAACAATGTTGCAAGATTAAGCAAATTCGCCAATAATGAAAGTAACTTTGGATACTCAGGCTATGAGCTGAAAACATGACATGAAGATCATGTGAAGACAGATAATGGAACAGAGAAGGAGTTGCATGTGCTGAAGTAGTAACTCAGGAAGAACATGAAGCTGCACAGACAAATGAATGAGTTGGAGCAGGAACAGGAACAACAGTGGGTGCAACATGAACTCAAGGATGAAACTGCACCTGTACAAGTTAAAGATCCATCCCAGTCACTGACACGGAGCAGACATGGTGAGCAGTGTTGTTGATTTCATGTAAGGGATTCAACAACATGCATGTCATTGTGCGCACACATGCAATCCAAACCATTCAACACACTCACCAAGGCGAAGACAAGAAGCAACTCGAACTGGAGCTGAACATGTTCTTCGGCAAGTTGATGTGCATGACCACCAGCACACACATGGAGATGAACACAGACACTATGCATCATTACGTCGCTGGTTCAGCTGCACCCAAGAAGATCATGGGCATGTTAGAAGACGAGTTAGATGAAGGGGTCGAACCAATGCACCAGTTGCAATGGAGGCAATAGTTTGCTTCAGTAAGATGTCACCATAAGGTGCATCAACACCATCATGGATGGCCAAGCTTGGCATCATCTCACGACCTTCCCCATCACAGGCATGTCAAAGAGTTGGTCTCATCACAATGCACTGAGTGTCAGTGGTGTCTTGCATGGCTTTCTCAGGCCATGTTGTCTCACATGTGTACATGTGCATTGTAATGTTTAGTCATGTCAAGTGTAAGTTAAGTGTCAATAGTCAGATGTAATAGTCATACAGTAGGTGAAGAGTCATGAGGGTAGTTGAACAGTCACAAAGGGGAATGTCAAGGGTCACCCCTCCCTTTGCTATAAATAGTCCCTCATAACTCATTGTATAGTCTTTTGGTTAGCCAAGATTCTGATAAGACTATTTTAGAAAGAGCTTGGATAGTATTGCAACGTGCCTTGGCTTCTCCACTGCATGGAGCTAGTTCATCTCTTTGGAGGAGCAGGTGGATGTGGCTGTAATGTTACACTGTTGGGGCTAGCAGGTTTACATGGATGTATTGTATGATTGGAACTTACACTTCTTTATATAATAAGAACCAACACATTTTCACACATGTATACTATCTATTGTAAGACTGATCTTTAACACTTGTAATGCATTTTGCTTTAACCTATGTTCTACATCTGAACTTTTCATTTGTTGTAATGCATAATATATTAATGGAAATGTGTTACATATGTTGTTAATTTTGTCCCATTCGTGTTGACTACGCTTCCGAACATCAAACATACCTTTCACATGAACCTTTCTGTAACAATCGTTGCACTCATTCGAACTCATCCATGAGTTTTGTATGTGTTATCTTACATTGTATGTTGTGACTACCGCATCCGAGTGCACTGCTCTACTGTAAGTTGTGTATGTCCTGTGTGTTGTGTGTTCCTAGCCTCATTGGGACTGATCCCTTTCAACCTGGAACTCACCTTCACCCTCATCTCAATCCACCTGTGTTAGAACTTCTCATGTGCCTTGACTCACTACGGTAGTCACATCCTTGCTACTGATAGAGTTATCTTACTTGCCTCTGTGTGATGTCGCGTTGAAGGCATTGCTTTACGACCGACTACTGGGACTCCTACACCAAATATTCTAATATGTAATTGGGACTTCTTACTGGGGAGATCCCCTTACATGTTGGTGGGTCCAAGACCATCAACATGTTGTTAGGGTCACTTGTCACCTAATGAATTGTATTTTTGGTACACCTTCCAAGAAATTCCACACTAATGAATAGTGAATCCACTGGATCTTTAGTTACATTTGTCGTCAACAAATGGTGACTCCACTGGTGTAATAACAACGTTCTTGGGTGACTGAAGTTTCAGTAAATTTTAATGTCTTCCACAACTATTTTTAGCCTCTCAATTTCTATTCATAGTATTATTTCCTTTTTTTTTTCAAATTTTCAGATTCTAGTGGCTTTTTGGTTCTTTCCAAAGGTCACACATACTAGTTGAGCAGGAGATGATAAAATCTATGTGAGATCTCCTGACTGAGAGCCTCGGGAGAAAAAGTCACTTTTTGACCCCTGATCTACACTCCAAAGTGGACTATTTAGCCCATAAACTACATTTGCCACTGTTCAAGGTCAGTACCCACGTTCTGGTATTTTTCCCTAATTTTTTCATTTATTTTTTTTTTCAGATTTGCCAAGAGTGCTTCTTGCATATTGTGAAAGGTAATTCTCCTCTATTTTCAGTCTCCCCTAGGCCTAGATACACTTAATTTTTCTCTTTGAGGAAGGAAAACTCCCCCTAAGGTTTAGAGTACATCTCCGAATTGTTAGGAAGAGATTTATTGAGTGAGGAGTCTAAGGTTTCAGCGTTTTCAGCCACTGATTTTCAAAGTCCGATGCATTACTTTTCAACACTTTTGGATATGTTTATTTTTACATTTTCCCCCTCAGGATCCCCTTCATCATATTAGGTTTTAGAGCTTCACTCCTGTTGTAGCATCCATCGTCATTTGAATTTCATTTTTAGTATTATCACAAAAATAAAATAAAAACAAATATTATGTTTTAAAAAATCAAAAGAGAATTTGAAAGTTCGAAGTAGTGATTTAATTTATACTATCGGCAACATTCAAAGAAATATAAGGTGGACCCGACCCATATGCTAAAACTTGAGCGGTTTTATGAAGTATGATCAAACGATGGCTTAAGAGGCAGGCAAAACGCTCTGTAGGGGAACAATGAGCACGAGTTATAACTCAGGCTCAACCCCCATAATTGATTGTGACATCAATATGGTTGACTAAGATCTACAGCCTATGATCGTTGCGGGGGTTCAAGCCTGATAAACCTCCTGTACACTCCCTACCCCCGCAACAGGCCACCCAGACTGTTTCACTCCACCTCATCTCCTCCACGTCATCCACCACTCTCATTCATTTCCGTCCACCTCACTCACTGTACCCCATCACCTCATCTACCACTCCATTAATTTGTTACATTAATTATAGGTTTCCCTCCATTTTTATTACCATATATATAAAAGAAAAGTAAAAACCTCATTGCATTAGTCATTTTCTTTTAGTACTGAGCAACCTCACCTCTAATTCAACATTTCAAGTTAGAAACTCTCACCAGCAACTCTCACTATCAACTCTCATCAGCAACTGTCATATACAGACACCATGGCCAAACAAGTAAGTTCTTCCTTAGTCATCCATACCCCATTAATGGACATTGAACGTGGTATTTTTGATACCCTCTGCACAATTAAGCACCTTTCACTATATCAAGAAGTCACTCATAATCATAAAAATTCCCCTATATTCATGGCAATGTTTAGGTCAGGAGTTTTAGCAGCTTTTTTCCCAAGGACTCATTTGTTCCCTCAATTCATTCAATGGTTAGCCTCAGCAGTGTATCCCAAGAAGTGTTTTGTAATGAATCAGTTTGGGGAGAGTGTTTTCCAAGTAACCTCTCAATTAAGTCACCAAGCTTTGAATTAACCTATATCTAGAACTTACACCACCTTTACTGAAGAGTCTTTGGTCTCATATTACGATAACCTGTCACCCGAGGAGTTTTCTCATGTTACCTCATTCCTAGCTCCTAAATATGGACAATTCTCTCTATATGGAAATATGTTCTCTTTAAAAAAAATTCATTTGATATAAGACCATCTCATGCAAGTAATTTTTAAGATTCTGGGAAAGGAAGACTCCAAGCAAGTTGATAAAGTAGTGTTGGGATTTTTCTCTTTAATGATTAAACCAGAAGTAGTACTAGAATCCATGACTTTGCCTCTTACTAGGTCCTTTAAGCTCCCTTCAGTCATTACTTATTTATTTTTGTACTAGAATGCTGAACATTTTATAGGTTTTGGACTAAATATTGTTGACATAAATAAAAAGAAGCAGTGAGTGGTATTCTGGACAAACCTGATAAGGGGTGATCCAAGATATGGTGGTTTATTTGAATTCACTTCTTTATTTCTTCCATTGGCCTACAAGATCTTGAATGGAACCTTGCCGCCAACATTTCTTTCTAAAGCTCAAGAATTCCTTCAATTGAGTAAATATGTGAGGTGTGGGGACTAGTTCATATTTGAAGAACATGCAGAGATCAGGCTTTATGTAGCCTTTGTCAAACCATACAAGTTACCAAAATTTGTGCCAATGAGGCTTTTCCCCTTGAATTTATCAAAAAATCTTGAATGTAGATCAGGTTCATTTTGTTCCTATGAAGAAAGGCTATTTATTTAAATTTCCCAAAGCAGTAGGACCCTTCATTGTGAACACTAGATAGGCTCCCAAGAGGTTGAGAAATTATTGAATGACATGTGTCTTTTATAGGTGGCTGAGTGGGCTTATGATCCTCATCAAATTATTTCAAAGAGGAGGTTAGAGAATGGATATTCGTCCTTTGTGCATGAGAGTAGACCAGGAATAGAGAAATTGGTAAATGGAGGTTTGCAGAAAACCTAGGGGACAAAGATTGAAAGCTCTAGCATTACAAAAATATTGTTGAGAAGAAGATAAATGAGATGAAGAAAGCAGTTTCCAAGTTTAACATCATGTTTGATAAAAGGGTTAGAGTTGTGCTTCCCTCTTGCTAGGATCTACAAGGAGACTTGCTTCCATGGAAGACATATGATACTTTGCTAGTTGAGGCGAAAAGAAAAGTTGACAACACTCATGAAAAGACAACAGTATTCAAGGGAGCCACTATTGTGAATTACCTTAATAAATATTTTAAGCTTCTATGGATTGTGAGGACTCTGTTTACAGATAAGCCTAATTATGGTAGGATTACAGCATGTACAATAGCACTTAACATATTGGAAGAAGCACCAAATTCAAATGTACCATTCTGGAGAAAATGCAAGGAATGGATGATAGAGCAGACTAAAGGCACAGCAATAGAACCACCTACTCAAGCCACAAATTCAAAAAGCGATCAACAATCACCAATCATAATTTAATTTCTTTTACTTTATGTTATCTTATTTCCTCATAAAAATGAGGTGCTTTTTACCATGTATTGTAATGTTTTGTAATGACTTTTACTGTAGACAATTAGAAAGTAGTTAAGCAGTTTGACAGTTTTGGTAGTTACCAATTGTCTTGTGATGTATAAAAAGAGGGAAAATTATTAAAGAAATGTCCAAATTTTGAAGAACCTAAAGTCTATGCTATTTTGTACTTGATAGACTGATTATTAATGAAAGAATCAGAAGTTTTCCATACAGTGTTGGGTATGATTTTGTAATTTCTCTGTTATGTGTCATTATGTCTCTTCCTCTCTTTAAATCTGGTAATGAAGCTGTAGGTCTTTGTTTTCTTATGTGAATAAATTTAAAATTCCTTAAAAAGTGCTCCCATATTTAAAACACCTTTCTCTATATTTCTTCTAAGTTACAAATGATAGTTTCTGTCAAACAGAACATATTGTCTTTAATTTCTCAAAATATTCCTCACACATCATTTATATTTAGCATCACATGGCATATTGATATTTTCATATCAGCTAAATATTAAAGGTTTAAGGTCAGGTCTCTCAGATCCTTCAAAAGAAGATACATTATACAAATAAGTGACATGCATAATAAAATTTAATGTCTTAAGCACAATTTCTTCACAGCCTAGAAATTGGTTTCTTAAGGGACAACGACTCCTATCCTTTGCAACATTTTTTACCTCTGATTTTTGTTGTTTGTGTGCACTATTTACAATATATTAGTGCCTCTAGATCTAAGTCCCTTGACATTATATCATTTAGGCCATTTTAGTTTTATTTTAGTAGCTTGATTGCCCTCTCTTTCTTAGTTGATTAGTAACCCTTGTGGGTGGGGTTTTGTGTGATTGATTGGTTATTTATTTTATGTCATTTTCAAATTTATTTACAGTATTTCAATATTTTATTTTCAATATCACATGGCATCATAAACCATGCTTAGTTAACTCATCCATTTGACACATTATTTTCACACACTCACACCCTACGCGAACGTGACGTTTCTTAACACTGCCAAGCCAAGACTTGAAACAATACACCTTAATAAATCAACACACATAGATTAAGCCCACTTGGGCACCAAGGCCAAACAATCTTTATACTATAGGTGTAGGATCGGTGGGATAGGCTTCCAATAACATCCGTCAATCATTTTTATTGAGACATAAAATTTGACATATTAGGGGGATTAATATCCTTTAGCATCCCACAGTCCAAAGCCGAAGTGTGTTAGAAACTTGATTCAGAGGGGTTTAGGCTAGGTCATCATTCGAGCAACTCTCCTTAGGGCTAACCAACCCGTGGCAGGGAATCTGTGCATTGGCTAACTTCAAAGAAGCTGAATACTCAACCACCCTCGTGGGACAAAGGTAACCATAGTGACCAATATATTATAGGACTAGTGGTGGGAAGAAGTTGGTTCTCTACCCTACCTTTCTCTAGAAAAATATGCTTGCAGGGATGAGTTTCCATCAAGTAAGAAGTTCTTCTAAAGGTCATCTAAAATAGTAGATCTAATATTGTTTGACGATTTAGACCACCTGTAGGCTAGAGGTATTTTTCATTGATAGGACATGTTTCCTTGTATTATAGTAACAACATTACTATAGTTCGTTTACACTTGGCACCATTGCACTAGTTTTTTTCTTGTTTTTTTTTTTCTCTTTTATTACTATCACCACCCTTTAGTTCTTAGAGTCATTATTGTCTAGACATCATTGTGCCCCCTAGGGGTTTGTCGCAGATATTTGTTAGGACATATTACTCCTCCTGGTCGAGTTAGAGTTCATCCTCACAGTCCTTCATCGAGTCATCATTTTGATTTTGATTCTACTGATTCATCTAGTTCCTCCTTTGATTCTATGTCTCCCCAACCCCATATTGCCACCATGTGAGGAACCAGTGTGAGTGTGGGAAACTACGATGCTAACCGAAGTAGCAACCAAGTTACCCCCACTAGGGTGGTCACTCCAACACTATTGCTTTCTTTTATGGGTGGTTTGAGTCTCCCTGATTTCAACTAGCTCATCAATGATCCTCTTCTCCATGATCCAACTTGGTCAGCTATACCTACTAAACTCCCTTCAGATAGACCAAAGTTTGAATTTAATCCTGGAGAAGATCCCACTAATCATGTTCGCTCATTCCACATGCGGTCTTCATCAAATTCCATTACTGAAGACTCCATCTGTCTTCATTTGGTCTAATGCACACTCACTAAGGCTCCTAGTAAGTGGTATATCAATCAACTTGGAACCACTCATTCCACTTTTGTAACTCTTGCCAAATATTTTGTTGCCAATTTCCAGTTACCTCTCTTTTATGACACTAATACCAAACTATTGACTTCTTTCCTTCAAACTTCTTCCACTCACCTATCCAACCATGTTCAGGAATGACTTAGAAGGAGGAGTGTATGAAGAGCTGCTGAATTCAAAGACCATGTCTATATGGATTGTTTCCTTAGATCAATTTTGGCCCCCATTGCGAAAGATGTCGCATCACACTTCCCAGAGTATGAGGAAGATCCTCTCCAAGTAGCCTTCAAATTTGATCTAATCCACTCCCAGTCGGGTTATGTTTATACTGTCATCCTCGATCTTCCTCAGCTTGGTGCTACTAATGCAACAAGGGAATATTGTGCCACAAATGGTATAGTTGGAACCATTTCACACCCTCAAAATTATGCTCCACCTTCAATGAGTTATCGTCCACCTCACAGAGGGACCAGTTCCTCTTACATTTATCCCTCCCCAATTCCTCCAGATGGCATCTGTTATCGAGGCCCCACCACACCATATGCATATCCCCATGTGCATCAACAGATTCCAGGGCTAGCCATTGCACCACCTATTTATCCCAATGTTTCCCCTTCTCCTTATTATCAGTATGTACCACCTAATGCTCTAGCCCCTCCAGCACTAGTGCCCACAACAACCACCTCCTCTAGAAGGTTAAGCCCATGCTCAACATATTGTACCTAATCCCCCTAATCCCATGAAAAGGAACAATGGGAAGGTTAATTAGAACCAACAATCTTAAGGTAATCAACGCAACCAAGATCCTCCACCCAATGCACCTCAGGGTCCTCAAACTAATCTCACAACCTAGAAGCAACACGGTCAACCCAAGCAAACCAAGGGTCTTCGCACAAATAAACCTTGTGCATGTTGCGGATTATATAGTCATTATACTCATGAGTGTCCCATTTTACCTCATATGCATCAAGTATAGGAATCTTAAGCAACTGCTTTTCAAGGATTGCAGCCCATCGCTCCTCATCCCCCTCCTGCTTCATCTCAATAGAAAGTGCTTACCAATCCTTTTCTGTACAAAGGATATATTTCTACCCAACCTACGAAAGGTCAGGAAGATCAGTCAACTCCAGCATCTGGTCACCATGATTATGAGATTCTTATGATGAATTCGGATGAGGTTAATATCGAGCAAGTCAACCTTCAAACCTGATCCTGCCAATACGACAAGCCATCCACTAAGCCAGTGAATTAGTCCTAACCGCAAGTTTCCACTAAGCCTATGTTGTCACCCAATGGTACCTTATAGATCCCTCAGCCTAAGGTTGAGGTTATTCCCAAGATCATTAAAGAACCATTATGTTGAAACATTGTATCTACTAAACTCGCCCATACCTATAGCATAGTAGATGACTTGGCATAGTCCCCTATTGCCATCTCAAAACTGGAAGTTATCCAGACATGCCCATCCCAATGGAAAACTATAATATCTTCTTTGGGTGCCATGGATACCCAAGACGATTTTATGATTATTTTTCATGTTGACAAGCCAAAAATACTCCCTTGCCTTCATCTGTTGCATTTCAAATACTAGTGTCCATTAGAAACACCACTATTCAATGATGTATCATCGATGAAGGAACCTCCACCTGTGTGATCGATGCCAATGTTCAGAATAAACTTGGTTCCCCTGACCTATCCCCATCCACCATCACTCGTCGTGCATGGGATGGTCATTCTTCACAGCCCCTTGGCTTATTTCACAACTTCCCAATCAGGGTTGCTGAAAAGAATCTCTCTATTAACATTGAAGTCCTTGGTTCTCCCTTAGACTATAACATCCTTTTTGGTCGTAGTTATACCTATGCCATATTAGCTATCGCATCTGCAGTTCATTGTAAGATGTGATTTCCCCACAACAGAAATATCATCACCATTGATCAATTGACATATTATGCTCCCAAAGCCTAGACTTCAGCATAGTCCAACATTTCTTCCGTGGATAAAAATAAGACTATCGTGTCCCTCACCAATGTCTCTCTAAGAGTTTTTATAGAATCCACTTTTCTTGGTGCTTATTATGGTCCACCACCTACCCCTTCTGAAGCTATCTCATCCATTTTTTCCATGATCCAAGCATCATGGGCCACCCACAAATGCTCTGGTATGCCTTCACAATAGAAAACATCTCTACAACATGTTGTTCCTAACTCAACCCAAGCTTCCATTACTACTCCTCGAGGACCTTTTCCTTATGCTGGTATCTCTCCTAGTCCATTTCGGGCTAGAACCAGGGAAAATTTTAAGAACGCCCCCTAAATTTATAAATATAATAAATGGGCGAATCTCCATGGTATATAGGAAAAATGGAAGGCGATTTTATCAATAATATAATATGTATATATAATTGTTTGGCAAATCTGTCACCAGGCATGGCGAATATTTTACTCAATTATAAAATCTTATAAGATCTTGGTGAGTCTTTCACTAAATAATAAAACTTTGTAAAGTCCTAGTGAATCTTAGCATAGGCTACATGTTGGTTTAATTCCCCCATTTAAATAGGCTACAGGTGAATACCATGGGTCAATACCATGTGCCCTTTTGGTGAATACCATGGGTTAATACCATGTGCCATTTTTATTTTTATTAATTCTAATATTAGCGTTAATAATGGTTTTTTGCATGGTATTAATAACAATCTAGTCCATGGTATTTGTCCCATAGTATTTTGGCCATAGGTTTCACCTAAATATAACCCATTTTTTGAGTGTTCGTAAATATAAGGTGACTTATGGAGTAAATATAAAAAAATGTTTTATTTGTTTACCATACCTCTCATTTATTTATATTTTTATTAATTTACCATACCTCTTTTACAAATATGGTATTTGGCCCATAGGATTCACTTAAATAAAACCTCTTTCTTGAGCCTTCATAAATAGAACGAGGGTTATGAACTAAATATAAAAAGAGGTTTTATTTATTTACGATACGTCTAGTTTATTTATATTTTTATTTGTTTACCATACCTTTTGAGTAAGTATAAAAAGACGTTTTATTTATTTACCATACCTCCACTTTACTTATATTTTTATTTGTTTACACCATTACATGTATATAAGGTGACTTATGGAGTAAATATAAAAAATGTTTTATTTATTTACCATACCTCTCATTTATTTATATTTTTATTAATTTACCATACCTCTCATTTATTTATATTTTTATTAATTTACCATACCTCTTCTATAAATATGGTATTTGGCCCATAGGATTCACTTAAATAAAACCTATTCTTGAAAATGGGCGAATGGAAGGTTGTAAGTCCTAATTTCAAGGGCTAAATTTACCTTTTTTACCCTCTCCCTTAAAATAAGGTGGGCTATTTGAGGTGATTTGTAAAAATGTACTATGATACAAAATATTCGCCCACTAAAAATTTAAAACCCCTTAATTTCGCCAAAGGGCGAACATTCGCCCCTAAAATTATCCTTGGCTGGAACCATTCCCCTCGGTCTTAACCATCGTAGAGAAGTTCCTCTAGGCCACTATCCTACTAGTCAAATATCATTCTTATTCCCCCCTGTAGTTTATTCTACACCTATAATGGCTATGTTGAGTTTACCAAAACTTAACTTGGGGATCCTAGTTTGGTATATTGATCATCCCACAAACACTCTATCCAATAAACTCAAACCTTACAATACTTTGACACTGGTCCAACTTGTTGTTCCTACCTATTCCTTTGCTTTAGTTCATGTTGATGCCCTGAAAATCGTTGTATCAACATTGGGGGATAACCACCCGGTCCGAACCTTAATACAACTCCTTTTCCGTTTGGAATGGTGGCTTCGACTGGGGATAATGGGACCAGTTTCCCAGTAATGAATAAAAGGGGTGGATGAATGATTGATTGTCTAATCTAATGATAGGCAAATAACTTAATCTATCAGCAAAATAAAGGAACTACTACTAATCACGGGAACTATTGTACTTTGAAATGTAGCGCTTGATGATTTATGTCTATTGACAGGCATATAATGACTCTATCTAATAAACATAGACATTTATTCATTCAATGATTACTTTGTTTAAATAGTTAAACAAAGTGATTAACACATTATTGCTACAATTATCATTTATATCATCGATACATATATGATCAAAAGAAAGCATAATATAAACATCCAATAGTGGAAAGAATAAAGAATGTTGTTAAAACACATATATATATTCGATAATAGCAAAGGCAGTCAAATGACAATTCATATAAAAAGAATGAATTCAGACATAGATAATAGTACCATATGAGCTGCTAGTCACTCCCAATATCAATCGCTATTTGAAATTCTTCTTACAACGCAGAAATACTTTCGAACAAAGACAGTAGTGCACATTCGCATAAAAGCTTCTTTGTCAAAATCAGAATAATTGGTCCAGTTTTATAAAAGAATATGCCTGAAGTACAGTAGTGCAACTTCAGGCTTTAATTCATGTACAAAAATTACGACCCTTTCCAAATACAATGAAAGGGTCTGTAAATACTTAATTAAGCTAACTATCTATGAAACTGAAATCCTACTTAATTGGTATCAATTGATCTTCAATATCTCCTTCACAACAATCTGGCAGTCGGAGGGATGAATCATCATTTAGGCTGTTTGCCTTTAAACCTGAGCTGACATATCGCAAGCATTGGCTCCACTTCGGGCAGTCTGTTGAGGCGAGAGTTGAGTTGGGCGGCATAGGTGGCATCCTGAATATCGGGAATGATATACCCGATTGCATCTGTAAGGCATTTGAGGGCGGCTCTCTAGCTGTGTGGTTTGACTAAGAAGAACCAATAGGCATCCCATGTCAAACTATTAATTCCTGCGATTAATCTCCCATTTTTCTCTAGTTCCGGATAACATGACTGCTCCAATGTTTTCGCTGCTATCAATTTACCTGGAGTGCATTGGGAAATCATGTTAGACAAGTAGAGAGTATTATTAACCAATTCAACCAAATTAATTGTGGTTGATTTGCATCTTGAAATTGCTCTCTCTGCTTTTGTTAACTGGGACTGCCATTCTGTAAATAATATTTCCTTATGTGATTCTAAAATCTTTGGTAAATTCGCCGCCTGTCCCTGATCGGTATCTTGCCACTCAAGAAAATTGGTTAATGTTTCATCGGCTTGATCCAAGTCTGTTCTAGCTTTTACTAATTTTTCACTTATTGATGTCGTCAAATCGCACAATGGTTCTGCCTGGGCGATTTGTTGACATAAAAGCTTGATCTGTGTTATTAATGCCTTATTTATCTGTAATGCCTCTACTTTGAATTCGACTATCTGTGGAAGATTTTTTGTTTTCTCTAGCTGGGCTGATATTTGAGCAATCTGCTCATCTTTTGACTTCAGCATTTGTTCATTCACTGCTTTCAATTGTGCCAATGCCTCAGACAACTCTTTCTGCTTTTGGATTGCACTGTGATCAATCCTCTGTTTCTCTTCCTGCAATTGTTGAGTTAATTGATTATTTATTTGTTGTTGTGTTAACAATTGTTGTTCTACAAAAAATATTTTTCGGCGAAGATCACATGAGACATCATTTGTCGACGCGTTTTGAACCAACCAGTGTGGTTCATCATCAGGACAAGTTGAAGAAACAGATCTAGCTTAGCATGTTAAATAGACCGAGCAGAGCCTCCAACAACTAATTTGACCAACCGCTAATATTGACTATTGGACCGGGATCAAAAATTTTTTAATAATAAAAAAAGAGATAAGTTATACAAGGGACCAATCCCTTAATAAATAAATAAAATAATTTAAATTAGTGATAATGGTTAGTTAAAAGTTATTAAAAATAGTTAAAAATTATAGGTTAATTATTATTTAAAAGGAAACTAGTTGTAAAGGACCTCGCCTATGAATAAATTAATTGTGAATACAAGTTAATATATATATATATATATATATATATATATATATATAAGAGTAAATAAATAAAAATAAAAATAAAAATAAATAATAATAATAAAATAAATAAATAAATAATAATAATAATAATAATAATAATAAAATAAATAAAATAAATAAATAAATAATAATAATAATAATAATAATAAGAATAAGAATAAGAATAAGAATAAGAATAAGAATAAGAATGAGAATTAAAAATAAAATAAATAATAAAAATAAACAATAGATAGATAAATAAATAAATAAATAAAGATATTATTATTATTTTTATTTTTATTTTAATTATTTATTTATTTATATTGTTATTTATTTATTTTTTTTTTTATTATTATTATTAAAAATGAGTAAAAAATAAATAAAAAATTAAAAAAAAAGAGGATTAGGACGAGAGTGCTGGGACCCAACATCGACTGATTTTCCAGCCATCATCTCTATTGAGATTACACGGCTTCGTTTCAATCTCAAGCGCCTCCCTAAATTTCCGATGATGGAAGTGCGAAACTTTAGCAATAACACTAGGGAGGTGCTTGAGATTGAAAAGAGGCCGTGTAATCTCAATAGAGATGATGGTTGGAAAATCAGTCGATGTTGGGTCCCAGCACTCTCGTCCTAATCCTCTCTTTTTTTTTTTTTTTTTTCTTTTTACTCATTTTTAATAATAATAATAAATTAAATAACAATATAAATAAATAAATAATTAAAATAAAAATAAAAATAATAATAATATCTTTATTTATTTATTTATCTATCTATTTATTATTTATTTTATTTTTAATTTTATTCTTATTATTATTATTATTATTATTATTATTATTATTTATTTATTTATTTATTTTATTTATTTATTTTATTTTATTGTTATTTCTATTATTATTATTATTATTATTATTATTATTTTATTTTATTATTATTATTATTATTATTATTATTTTATTTTTATTATTATTATTATTATTATTATTATTATTATTTTTTTTATTTATTTATTTTATTTTATTGTTATTTCTATTATTATTATTATTATAATTTATTTATTTATTTATTTATTATTATTATTATTATTTATTTTTATTTTTATTTTATTTTTTTTATTTTTATTTTACATATATATATATATATTTTAACTTGTATTCACAATTAATTTATTCATAGGCAAGGTCCTTTACAACTAATTTCCTTTTAAATAATAATTAACCTATAATTTTTACCTATTTTTAATAACTTTTAACTAACTATTATCACTAATTTAAATTATTTTATTTATTTATTAAGGGATTGGTCCCTTGTATAACTTATCTCTTTTTTTATTATTAAAAAAGTTTTGATCCCGGTCCAATAGTCAATATTAGCCGTTGGTCAAATTAGCCATTGGAGGCTCCGCTTGGTCTATTTAACATGCTAAGCTAGATCTGTTTCTTCAACTTGTCCTGACGATGAACCACACTGGTTGGTTCGAAACGCGTCGACAAATGATGTCTCATGTGATCTTCGCCGAAAAATATTTTTTGTAAACTTGAAATGGATCACAGAAGCCTAAACTCTACATTTGTTGTTCTGCCTGCTCCGCCTTCTGATGTGCTTCTGATAGTTGCGCTTGCAATGAAAAGATCTCCTGGTCTTTTGTTTTTAATAAAAGACTCACCTCTGATGCCTTATCTATTGTTGCTGCCGAATAGGCTCCAGCATATTGTGATAGTTTTGTTAGGTCGTCAGAGGGGTCAAATTCCTCCTTCCAAACCACATTTCCCGTCACTGTTTGTTCTGGGAATAGGGAAGGTTGATCAGTCCTTCTCCTCTTCCTCTGTCGTTTTACCACAGCTTTGTGTCTTGGGCTATAGAAGACATCTAAAGGAGGAATTTCTTCTATTTGCAAAATAATCTGATCGAAGGGATCCTTTGGGATTATCTCTACTTCTTTTGAACTGGGTAGGCCACTGGCTCCACTTGGAACCTGCTTTGAAGTGGTCTCCTATGTGTTTGCCGCTTTTGATGTCTCAACATCTTTAGAGCATTCAAGATTACTGATAATTGAATCAAATTGCTGCCATTCCTGGAGCAATTTCGAGTCAATTTGAGTATCTACATTCACCTCTATGCTGCTCTGTTCCTGCTCTTCCGTCTGGGTTTCCTCTTGTTTTTTCATATGCACTTACTCTTGTTCTTTTGATGTAACAGAAGGTTCCTTAGTATGTCGTTGTTCAGGCTCGCTTGATTCTGTTTTTGGGGTTGTCGCTAACAGATCTAGAGGCAAAGTTTGCAACTTGTGTTCTCTAAGTCTGTTGAATTCAACTAACCCTTCATCTTTGTATTCCATTATGGCCAGCGATTTAACTTGGGACATCGACTCAGCTAAGGAGAACAAGTCATCAAACTTATCTTCTTTATGATCAAACTTTGTCAATTTGGCATGTTCAAGTGCATTATAGGCGACTTTGTTGGGATCAAATCGCCTATTAGGGAGAGTTGCTAGAGTTAATGACTTCATCTTTGTAGATTCTTTCTCTGCATGTTTGAAATCATGCAACGTGTAGACACCACATCTCAGAGGAAAAGAGGGCCATACCTGCTTCTTATTTTTCTTTAGAGTTTGTGTAACTCCTTCAGAGATAATCTGATAGGCTATCTCCCTCGCCAGCAGTTTATCAGGTATGTACAAAGGAAGGACATGAGGTTCAGCTTGGCTGCCGAAAATTCTTATATAAGTAAATTTTTCCTCTCCGAACCATCTTCCTATTGATGTCAAATCAATCCCTGCTTGGTAGGAAATCTTGGGAGCAGGTTTATCAAAAATAGAGTAATGAATGGGTAACATAAAGCCATTGCAGACTTGGTATAAATGGTGCTTATAGGAAGTTTTCCACAATTTCTGATGGTATATGTGAATAGGCATGGGGTCTTGTGAAGTCCACCTCCAGCCGAGCACGGGAAATTGAAAATTAAAACACAGGGTGTCTAGTATATAAGCACTGTAGTAGAATGGGGGAATAAGCCTTTCAGTGACGCGGGTTTTGGTTCTAAAATCAAGAACTGCTATTGCTAGCTTATCTGACAGTATAGTTACCCAATCCATTATTTCACTATTACACGCCACTTCCATCAAGGGAACCATTTCTATAGTGAAATTAGCAGAATCGTGCAACCCCCACAATCTACACATCATTATCCCAGCATAACAATAAGGAGAACATAGGGAATCAACAGAGTACTTACCGGAAGATTCATGCTTGTATTTTGCCGGATTTTGCCTCCAATCCCGAATGGGTTCGGATTCAGTTTCGTTCTCATTTCGGAATTTCTCCAGAAATGCCTTGTTGTACTTCTTCTTTGGCGCAGGCAAATGATACATTTGCCTCAAATCATTAGCCTGAAATGAACCGAAGATTCTCCCTTCTCTGGTGCAGAAGGTTCTATCTGTGATTGGGATTTCCTCAATTGCCCACCTCACTACATCCATATATGGGAGAATTTGTTCCCGAGCTGCTATCCGATGAAGGAAAGAGTCGGCTAAGTCCTTTAAAGTAGCATCAGATTTTCGATTGGTATCTGTTGTGGCTTGTACTGCTGTCACCTCTGGTTCTTCGGCCTCAATCAAATTATAGGTACTTTGCCAAGTAGTTCTGCCAAGTCCTGAACATGTAGTATCAGATATCAATCCCTTTTTTTTAGTTCCTGGATCGGCGACGAGTTGTCCTGGGGCTGGTGAAGCGGAAGCGATTGCAGTTTTCTTAGACTTCTTCCCCATTCTGCTTGAATCTATTACTTCGGAAGAGTTCTGCACAGGAGTGAAAATGAACGTAATACAGAGAATTGGTAGCGAAAACCAAATACGAGCGAGATAAATTGGTTAATGCACGATGAAGGATTAACTTAAAGTGGCCGCGGATACAATCTTTGAAAAGATTTTTAAGCTTACTATTTCATTAAATGGCTGTTAAAACCTTCCAATCCTTTAAATGCCCATCATATCGTTTTATTGGCCGAAATTATTTGTTTAAGCGTGCCTTAGAAGTTTTGGCGGTTGAGCGCAGGTGAATCATTGTTTGGAAGATAAGGCCTTTAATACGAATTAATCGTAATATCCCCGCTTTAACAATTTTTTGAAGTTCGCGCTTTTGGCTTTATCGCAATCGAGCGTCGGGGGAAAACTTAAATCGTTATATTGGTTCCTTTTGGAATCCCCGATTGCCGATAGCGATATTGCATCGCATGGGGAGTATTAACTGAGCACTTTGAAAAGTATGCATGGTATATCCCTGATCGCCGATAGCGATATCGCATCGCATCGGAGTGAAAGGGACTTTATCGCATCGCATCGGAGTGAAAGGCACTTTTGTTATGGTAACTTATAATTGCCGATATCCAATAGCCTATTGCATGTTGTCGTGTCGGAGAAAACCAATGGGTCTTTAAATTATGCCTCCTTTGTCATTGCGACATGTGATCTTGCGATCGCTTTATCGCAATGATAAAAGATTAATCATTTATATTATAAGACCAAATAATTGGTTTATCAAAAAGGTTTTATAATGTTTTCATTTTTCTTTCGGACCTTTTTTAGTAATACAAAATTGATACCAAAAATAAAAAGGGACCCATTTCATATTATAGTTTTGTGAATAAAATGATATAAAATGGGGGGGTTGTTGTAGAGCACAACAATTGGCGATTTGCTGGAAGAAACAGTTATCTCTGAAAAGTACGAAAATACTTAAACTTTTTCAAAATAGAGTTCTCATCAAAGGGGAAAATTCTAATATAACTAGGTATATATGCATTCCAAGTAAAATGAAACTATCTTTTCTAATTTCCTCTCTTGTTTAAAATTAGATACATTCTAAGTTTTAAATTGGCCTTTATTGGTTGATAATGATAAAACAGAAAACCTTTCCAAATCAGCTTTTAGAATTGACTCCTTTGTCATAGGTAGAGCCACTGCTACCAGCAAACGTTCATAGTTTCGACAAAGATACCTTTTAACCATATTTTTGTCCATTGTCCCATTCATTTCAGAGTATGATTAACAGAATGAATTCAAAACATTCTTTTCATATTTTGTGTTTCTTTTCTACTTTTCTTTTATTTTGTAAGATAAAAAGCCATTGTCCTGGTTTGATGACCAGCTGAGTGACAATGCCATTCACTGGTAGTAATTTAACCGAACAAGCTGGCTCGTGATGAGACCCCTTGTCTTATAATTCTAAGCCATTACCCTGTTTTGGTATGCAGTATTGGTAATGTCGGTTAAACTATTTCCCTATGATCATGGTAAGCAGGCTTGTAATAAGACCTCTTATCTTTTATATCAAATATTTTAGAATTACACTCTAAGTAATCATAAGCTTTGGTGAGTGGGATGGACAATTTTCTCCTTAAGAGTAAATGGATGACAAGGTAAGAGTTAAAGATGCTGAAGTTGGATTAGTTCCTATTTTGATATTGATAACCTTTTTTGTGACCAATCTGAAAACATAAAATGATTTACAATATTTATAAACTTTTAGAAGCGTTCACAAAAATTGAAGTGTGGTTTCAGAATGCAATTACACCTAGTTTCCTAGAAATTATCCCTTTTGTTTAAGACTTCTATTATTTTAAAAGTAAATATCAACCCTACTTGTTTTGAGCAACTTTTAAGTATAGCAGTGGTCAATGGAAGATACTTCACAACTTTATTTTCTAATGGTCCTACAAACTACAAAATTCTATTAGAAAAGAGGAGAAGGGGTTACCTCCTCAATTGAAGAATTTTTTTTAAGAGAAGGCCATTAACAGGGAGAGAATCTCTCAAACCTGATAAATCTTGTAATATGAAGGTCGAATGGCCTATCTTCTCACAGATCTTAAATGGCCCAAGCCACATCTTCTGGAACTTGGTGTGTTTTCCCTTGTCCTCATGGGCTTTGTCCCATTTCAGAACTAAATCACCGACTTGAAATTGGTTTGAACCGGATGAGACTGAATCAAAGGATGACTTGATGATTTGTTGATGTTTTGCATGAATAACCTTGGCTTTTTCTCTTTCCTCTTCTAATTTTAGAATTTGATCATGTCTAAGTTGAACAGAAGAAGAAGGGCTTTCCTCAATAAACTGAACTAGGGCTAGAGAAGGAAGGACAAGGTTTGTTGGTAGCACTGCTTCTTTTCCATACAGAAGATTAAACGGGGAAGAACCTATGGAAGCCTTCTGCGTTATCCTATCAGCCCATAGTGCGAATACTAAGGATTTGTGCCATTTTTTATGATTCTGTTCGATAGTCCGCTTAATAATTTTAATCAGATTTTTATTTGTAGACTCTGCTAAACCATTACCCTGGGGATAGTAATTAGCAGAATATTTCAATTTAAATCCTCTTTTAATAGTGAAATCAAACATAGCATTGCCTGAGAAGTAAGATGCATTATCGAAAAAAAGAGCATTTGGGACACCAAACCTAGTAATGATGAATTGATCTATGAATTCAATAGTTGCCTCAGAATTAGTTGTCTTTAAAGGAATTGCTTCAACCCACTTAGTAAAATAATCAGTAGCGGTAAGGATATACTTATGCTGTTTGGAAGAATGTAGAGTAATTTCTCCAATGATGTCCAATCCCCATTGCTCAAATGGTTGTTCAATGTTGACTGGTTGCAAAGGGAAAGCTGGTTTTCTTTGTCTGCCACTAGAAGTTTGACAATTTCGGCATTTCCTTACATATTCATGAGCATCTCTAAACAGAGTGGGCCAATAATATCCAGCATGAATGATTTTGTGGGCTGTCGTATCAGCTCCAAAATGTCCTCCTGTTGGTCCATCATGTAATTCCTGCAAAACCTTTTGTGCTTCAGGTTTTTCTAGGCATCTTAATAAGATTGAATCATAATTTTGCCTAAAAATCACATCATGAATAATTGTGAAATTTTTTGCTTTTAATCTAATGGCCCTTTTATTTTTGTAAGACAGGTTAGGAGGTGCATATCCATTTTTCAAATAAAAGATTAAGTCAGCATATTGTGATTCAGAATCAGTAATACTTATCTCGTTGATTTCTTCGGTTTGATCTGTATCACCTGATTCTGGAATGTTGGATGCTCCTGCCAATAACCTGCAAAAACCTTGGCCTCTAACAATCTTTGCTGGTTTAATTTCTAAGTCATATTCTTGAAGTGCTGTAACCCAATTCGCCCTTTTTTCACCTAGTTCCCTTTGGATTAATAGTTGCCTTACTGCAGGGAAAGGAACTATAACTTTTGTATGGGTTTTTAAAAGGAAGGGTCTGTAATGTTTGACAGCTTTATATACAACAAAGGCTTGTTTTTCTACTTCGGAGTAATTCAATTCAACACCCTGAAGATTTGAACTATAGAATGAAATGGGTGCTTCCAAATTGTGATCGTTAATCTGTGTGAGTACTGCTGCATAAGACAAATCGGATGCGATAGTATACAATGTGAAATGATTAGAAAAATTAGGAGTATTTAAGGCGGGGGCATTAATTATTGATTGTTTGATTAAATCAAACGCTTCCTTTTCTACTGATCCCCATCTAAAGACTGAATTTTTCTTAATCATAGTTTGAAGTGGCAAAATGATTTGAGAAAAGTCTGGAACGAATCTTTTGACAAAATTGATTTGGCCTAAAAATGACTACATGGATTTTTTATTATGAGGGAAAGGGATTTCAGAGATTTCTTTGATCCTGTCGGGATCAATATAAATGCCATCTTTAGAAACAATAAAGCCTAAGAGCTTCCCTTGGTCAAGAGCGAAGAAGGATTTTTTAGGGTTAAGTGAAATATCGTACCTTTTGCAGCGTTGAAAGATTTGATTTAAATCATGCAAATGATTGGATTTCTCTTTAGAAAATACAGTAATATCGTCTAAGTAGATGACTATTGTTTTGTTAATCAACCCTTTAAAAGCTATATCCATCGCTCTTTGGAACGTGGCTCCTGCATTAATAAGTCTGAAAGGCATTTTCTGATACGCATATGTTCCCCATTTTGTTCTGAATGTGGTTTTGAGTCGGTCATCAGGATGGACCAAAACTTGGTTATATCCTGAAAAACCGTCTAAAAAGGACATTAACTCAGAGCCTGCCACTGATTGGAGTATCTGCTCCATAGTAGGTAATGGGAAATTATCTTTTAGGCTCGCCTTATTCAAATTTCTGAAATCTATACAAATCCTGATGTCGCCATTTTTCTTTCTGACTCGCACCATATTGGAGACCCAGTTTGAGTGCCGAACAGGAAAAATAATCTTAGCTTTCAAGAGTTTATTGAGTTCAGATTTTATTTGACTCTCTAAGTTCGGATGTATTTTCCTCAACTTCTGCTGAATTGGTTTCTGTTCAGGAAGCATTGGAATGGTATGCTAGATGATGGATGTATCATATGTCTTTAAATCATCATATTTCCAAGCAAAATCATGTTTATTTTTCCGTAACAGTCGAATGAATGCTTCCTTCTCTTCCACGGAAAGTCCTAATCCTAAATTAATGTTTTGAGGAGTTTGCTCAGTGCCAAGGTTTATCAATTCAAACCTTAAGGTAGAACTTTGGATCTTTGTATTGGTCATAGGTTTAAACCTATCTTTAATATCATAAAGATCCTCAAGCTTCACCACAGGCTTTGGGATTGAATTTTCCTCATGTTTACCTCTCATTTGAAGGTCATGCTCGTTTTCCTCAATGATTTGATCATCATAGGACTTTTCGGAAGTTAAAAACTGTAAAATGTCTTCATCGTGGTTGAATACTCTCCAATTAGTGATATTGTCAGGAATTGATGGCCTAAAAAGTAATTCTACTGAAAATCTATCTGGGCTATAATGTTCGAAGGTAGGAGCTTGGAAGCAACATTGGCTAGCAGGTCGGCTGCTGAATTTTGAGACTTGGGAATGGAAGAAATATTGAATGCCGAAAAGTGGGAGGTGAGTTCCTGTACCAGCGACTGATAATGTTTGAGATGGCTAGAAAGACAATGAATTGTATTCCTTACCTGTTTAACAATAATTTTAGAATCTCCAAACACTTTCAAATATTGGACCTTGAAGCCAATAGCTTTATATAGTCCCTGGACTAAGGCTTCGTACTCTGCTGTATTATTCATGCATTCAAACTCTAACCTACAGGACAACATTGTTTTTTCTCCCTACGGGCTAATCAAAATACATCCTGCTCCTGAGCCCTCACTAGACTTGGACCCAACGAAATATAATGACCAAAATAACGAAGTATTAACAGTTTTATTTACAGTTTCCTCAGTATCATTAAAACATCTTGACCTATTTGTTTGTGAATAATTTTCGATCTGAGATGTAGAATGGTTTACTGAGAAAGGAGATGGTTGGGCAGCGAAGTTGCCAAAGAATGACTCTGATGAATAATTCCCCAAAATGTTGTTATTAAATGCTATTGGTTGGTTTTCTTGTTCAAATTCTGTAACTGTATGGGTCATGTGTTTTTCCCGATCGATTTTTATTTGATTTGGCTTACCCTTATAGGGAAGCCACATATGGGACCAATCGGTAGAAATATACCCATGTAGTTTTTCAGACCAATCCCTACTCAAGATCAAACCATAAAATTCAGGTATATCAGCGATCAAGATATCAATTCTTTGTACTACTCTAGGATCAGCTGATAGCCTGATAGTTACTGAGTTGATTTCTCCTAAAGCCTGTACTTTAGTCCTGTCCAACTGCACAATATGAATAGCGGACTTTTGGGGTTCAATGTTCAGTTTGGAACAAACTGAAGCTGGAATTATATTAGAGGACGCCCCTGAGTCAATCAAACAGTTGTGAAGGTTTCTATTTTAGAACTCGTAGGTTAGAAGGAAAGGTGGAGTATGAGAATTTGATCTATCTCCTATCATAACTGCATCAATAGCTTCGACCATACCAGAAGGTAGCTGACCTGTATCATTTGCAGCTTTAGCACTGGGAAGGGGTGAAGTAGGAAAAGCATTTAATTCTTTGAGAAGCAATTTTTGCTGATGTTTCAATTTACTAAGTTCAAACATAGTAATGTTTGCCTTAGTCCTTTTCATGTCATCAACAATATTGTAATACATTGAATCGGACACTACCAATGTCTTAGATGTTGATGGGATAGTTGAGGTTGAAGGTTGGTTTTGTGGAACTGTTACAGGTGGCTTCTTCGGGGATACCTTTTCCTTTGTTGTAGCACCACCTGCACTCCTTTTCTTCAAAGTTGTCTGAACAGGTTCGGAGGTACCTTTACTCCTGGTAGTGACAGGAAATGCTTCTTCTTCATTTTCTGTATCGTAGTTAGGCAATATAAAATCCCACATTCCATGACATTCAACAACTTCCTCTTCTTCATCAGTTGGTGAAGCTATTTCTTCTTCTCCTTCTTCAAGATCTGAATCTGCATTAGATATAACATTCGGTGGTTTTGATTCAGTTTTCTTGTAATTCCTAAAGGGTCTTTTGGTTGAGGTTTCAACTACCTATTTTTTGATTTCAACCATTTCATTTGACATAGTTTTGAGGACCTTTTGTAGACCCTCCATGTCATATGAATCTTTAGGGGCTTTCTTCTTTGAATCATCTTTAAAAGAATCTTTTTTGGTTTTTCTATCTTCAAGAGCAGCTTTCTTCTCTAGAGCATTAATACGTTTCTCCACAGCAAGTGCTTCTTTCATGTTTTCAGCTAAAGTTGGTTTTCGAGCCCTGTCTACAAAAATAGCTATATTGGCAGGTAGGGCAGTTATATACCACTTGCTTCAGATTTGCTCACTTGGTTTGGAGGCCGTTGGGATTTTATTCAAGAGTTTATTGAATCGTGCATTAAATTCTTTAATTGGTTCCCTATGCTCTATCCTAAGATTGGAGAGATCATTTATTAGTGTAGCCAAAGACCTATCATCACCATACTTAGTAAGAAACTGTTCTTGGAAAGTCATCCAACTGGTAATGGAACCAGAAGGTAAGGAAAAATACCAGGATCCTGCTGATCCTTGCAAAGTATAAGGGAAAAGTCTAACGACAACATCTTGCTCCATTACTCCCTTCAAATTAACTGCCAACATGAAGTTATTAATATGTTCCTCAGCTTGTGTTCCATCATCTGGATTAAACTTGGGTAGCCATTTCTCAGGTGCATCAGGTAATGCATGCAATGGAGCAGGCATATTGACTGCACCAGGCCTGATCCATGGATCTGCCATTGTAACCGCAGTAGTGGATGATATTACTGTTGAACGTCAAGAAGTCTAGGATGGAGTTGATATTAAGGATTGCATAGGTTGGGATGTTGAAGTTGCTAATCCCTGATGAACACCTATGTGTGATGAGGGAGTGGATGGTTGACTTCGCACTGGGGAAGGTGAGATGGAGGATGTGGATGAAAGTTCTTCACTGTCAGATCCTTCAGTGTTTTTCTTTGCCTTTTTCCTTTTGGGTAAAGGGAACTCAGTAGGTTCAATACCGAGCTTTTCGCTCTGAAGTCTGGTGAGAGGGTGAGGTAAATTGAACTGCGAAGTTGCACTTCTTTGAGATACCTCATATTTCTGTGGTGATATCGAAAAACTCTGAAGTTTGTGGATAAGAGATTGGACTTCAGGAGATTGAAGACTTAGTTGTTCTGGAGTATGATGGGTTTGAGTAGTGGTAGTTGATTCCTCTTCTCCTTGTTTGGATACTGGAGAACCAACATACAATTGGGAAGCGCGAGGTGATGTGGAGGGAGAATTACTCTTAGAATGGTCTGTAGATTTGGGTTTGCTTGCCATTCACAGTTGATGGCCCTCCTTCTAGCGCTAAAAATGTTGATGCCCCGAAAATCGTTGTATCAACACTGGGGGATAACCACCCGGTCTGGACCTTAATACAGCTCCTTTTCTGTTTGAAATGGTGGCTCCGACTGGGGTTAATGGGACTAGTTTCCCAGTAATGAATAAAAGGGGTGGATGAATGATTGATTGTCTAATCTAATGATAGGCGAATAACTTAATCTATCAGCAAAATAAACTAACTACTACTAATCCCGGGAACTATTGTACTTTGAAATGTAGCACTTGATGATCTATGTCTATTGACAGGCATATAGATGACTCTATCTAATAAACATAGACATTTATTCATTCAATGATTACTTTGTTTAAATAGTTAAACAAAGTGATTAACACAATATTGCTACAATTATCATTTATATCATCGATACATATATGATCAAAAGAAAGCATAATATAAACATCCAATAGTGGAAAGAATAAAGAATGCTGTTAAAACACATATATATATACTCGATAATAGCAAAGGCGATCAAATGACAATTCATATAAAAAGAATGAATTTAGACATAGATAATAGTACCATATGAGCTGCTAGTCACTCCCAATATCAATCGCTATTTGAAATTCTTCTTCCAACGTAGAAATACTTTGAAACAAAGACAGTAGTGCACATTCGCATAAAAGCTTCTTTGTCAAAATCAGAATAATTGGTCCAGTTTTATAAAAGAATATGCCTGAAGCACAGTAGTGAAACTTCAGGCTTTAAGTCATGTACAAAAATTACGACCCTTTCCAAATACAATGAAAGGGTCTATAAATACTTAATTAAGCTCACTATCTATGAAACTGAAATCCTACTTAATTGGTATCAATTGATCTTGAATATCTCCTTCACAACAATCTGGTAGTCGGAGGGATGAATCATCATTTAGGTTGTTTGCCTTTAAACCTGAGCTGACATATCGCAAGTGTTACACAGTAATTTGTCACCATCCCTGTTACTCCTCTTGTCGTACCTTGGAGGACTCATCCCGGGAGTTATAAGAAGTGACAAAGTCTAAAAACACTTGCATTATGTTCCCCTGAGTATGTACTTCATGTTCCCTGAAGACACCTCCTGCAGATTATCCCTGAAAAGTGCTCTTTTTCCATTGGCGCAAGTCCACAGTATCTTACCCGCGCCAATCATGGAGATCCTCAAAAGAGGGCGCGACCATTGGCGCTCTGTCTTAGAGCAACAGTCGCGCCAACCAAGTTTAGTCATGCTTTTTGCCTTAACGCACGCCCGACTGTTGTTTCCTTCATTACATGGAGCTTTTTGAAGATAAAAAATCAGCCTTATGTCGAGCTCTATCCTATCTCCATATTTAATGGCTTTTGGGGGATAATGTTAATCCACAAAAGGTGTCCCGGTTCATCGTATCCTCCTCCCTTCTTCATCTATATAAGCTTGTCATTATGCATTGGGCAAGCTAGTGATAGTAGTGATAATCATTAGTCATGGAGTGTTAGATGTTGAGTTCTTGAGTTCTTGGAGGAATGGTAGTGAGTGCTAGAGAGGTTATGCTGCCAGAGTGGAGATGCATTGCAAGACACATATAGTTACTCGCCCAGCCAAGAGAAGGGTCAACGTCAGAACAATGGTTGTAACTTTTCCTGTTTATTATTAATTGATGAGCGACTGCTATTATAGTTCCAATCTCATTGTCTATTATGGTGATGTGTTGATTTATTTCCTTTCTGACTGAAATATAGTTGTGCCTTGGTAGCTTTTATGTTGGTATCTGTCTCTTCCTTTGCATGTGCAGGTGTTCGTTTATGATCTGTTGGAGCGAGGGAGCGGGGATATCAACTCTGCTTCAATCATAGCGTTGGACTCCAGGTTGGTCTTCTTGATTCACCTTTGATGCATAACTAGGAACTTGCGTAGCAGCGTGGTTTGATTGTGGCTAGTTCTGTTATAGGCTAGTGGGATCGCCTCTGTCCGCAGAGGGGATTTACCTGACCAACAATTTGGCGACTCCACTGGGGAGTAGCTATTTGATTTTTGTCTTGCATGTTAATTTTCTTCTGCTTGCTTGAGTGAATGAGCTTCCTGAGTTAGTTTTGAGTTTATTCTTTACTGTTTGACCCATCTGAGCACTGTCAACCCGACCTGAGGTCGTATCATTTATTTTTCTAGCCGGCAAGCTTAATTGGCGCGGTTATTTCTCTGACAGTCGCGCCAGTTGGCGCATGTTTCTCAAAAGCAACTCGCGCCAATCCCGTGGTAGCGCAAGTTGCAGGCTGATAGTCGCGCCAGCCCTGTAAATTTTGCCTGTGTGTGGGTGGGAAGCTCTTTCAGTCTCTTTTTATATCTCTTACAGCCTCTGGAAGTGTGTGTTGAACCTCTGCTTGACTGGTCTTAGCCTTCATCCTTCAGCTGTTTGCTTATTTCTATTGATTTTCGTCTCAGCCCTAGGATATCTAGTGACTTTGCATGTCTAGCCTTCTGTGGGAAGTTTCGATCTCTTGATTATCCAGTCAGCTTGTTGGTTGTGTTCTGCACCTATCCAGTGATTTGTTAAAGCTTGATCTTCTATACTCTGAGTGATTCACTTCTAGCCTCTTTGGATTTCACTCGATTTCATTCGAACTTAGATTACATGGTTCAGTGAAAGTCTTTTGTGTTTTTCCTTGCTTGCATGGTTCATTTTGGTGTTTCATAATTGGTTCTATTTCATTGAGTGAACTTGGATTGTGCATATCTCTTAAAATTTGTTTACATGCATCATGCCATCTTAAAGGAAAGAAAAACAAAAAAAATCTTTTGCATCATATTAGTTAGCATTTATTGTTATTTGTTGCTATTCAAAAGAAAAAGAAAAAATTTCATTTCTTGTTATTAGCTGCATTAGGATCTTTGTTGTTTGTCGAGTGATCACTTCGTTTGTGTAAAAATCTCAACCCTCCCGTAGATAGAATTCATCGAATCAAATGATATAATTTTGGCATATAGTTTGCATTTAAGAAGTTTTTGAGATATCACATACGGTAGGACCAAAAACTGAAACATAATCGAAGATAAACTTTAAAACGAACTCAATGAACATAACAACGCATTGGAACATAACGCAAATACTCTAGAGGTCTAGGTTAGAGACGTGTTCCGGCGTCTTTAAACCTGGTAGTTTATTGTCGAGTGGTTGGGTGATTCCTCCACGGTGAAACGATAGGTGCCAATACAGACTGTGCTCCCACGTACCGTCGCGTATATATTGGGAGACCCCTATAGGAATAAAGCCTTTATCCATAGGAAGCCGTGTCAGCCGCCCTACGATTCGCAATGCAGTGAACATAGCATTCACGAAGATTGACCACCCGTACCCTAAAAAGTATTCTGTGGTTTTGCGAAAAGTTTGGCACACCCTCTACCTAGAATCCCAGAGCAGTCACTTTTGATCCTTTTCGGACTCCCTAAACGAAAAGGTACCGGTGAGCGTCTTGTCACTTCGTGCTCATTAAATATTCGAAGGAGACTAGAGTCATATTTTATCCTTTTCTCGACTCTTAAAAAATGAAAAGGTTAAGTTCAGTGTCTTAAAATTTATTGGCCACGATAACATCTACCCAATTAGATTTTGTTTGCGTTAGCTTGAGTAGGATTACTTCTCGTTCAATGGCAGCCTTCCCGGCGCCCACCGGCCAAGGTGTTCCTCCTGATGGAACCCTCGTCCATTTCCTTCTGTTGGAAATGTCGGTGTTCAGTATATCGCAACATTGTCTTTGCCTGGGTTGACCATTGGTTTACTCGTATGGTTGTTTTCAAACTCGATGGTCTCAAATGTGATGACTCCTGTTCCGCCACCACCTCCTCCACCCGAACAACACCATGTTGATTCTAAGGTGGACCCCTTCCCTTCTTCGCCCATTGCTGCGTCCTCATCTTCTACTTCGCTTGGTGAAACCGTGGATTTCAGTAACCAGGTGGCTAAGAAGAAGAAGAAGAAGACCAAAAAGAAGAAGTCTCCTAAGGGAAAGGTCGCATCTACCACCAAAATATCTGAGGTGGAACCACCTTCTGCTCCTCCGCGGAAGGCTAAGTCTCCTTGTCGATTATGCAAGGAGGACCATTTTCTTTCTGATTGTCCTGGTATTCCCCGGATCCTAGATATATGGTCCCGTGACCCGTCTCACTCCTTGTCGTCGCCAATCGATGATACCTTGTCAATTGGTAAGAGAAAAGGGAAGGTTCGTTTCCCTTGTCGACTTTGTGAAGGTAATCATCTCCTTCGTCTTTGTCCACTTATGCGTGAAGCCTCCCGTCTTTTGGCAAGTCTGTCGGCTCCCTTACCCCAACTACCCGCTGGATATCAGCGTCTGTTTGCGACTGCAGATCATCTCTCCACTAACCAAGTGATCAAACATGATTCCTCTTTGGTCCAGACCTCTCTTCCTGAACCTACCTGTGCTCCGCCAGCTCCAGACCAGTCCCTGGTCGGAACGAGTGTTGATTTACATTCATCATCTACACACCACTCTATCATCAAAGATGAACCATCTGAGTCCAAACCAAACGAAAGTCCACAGTTCCAGATTACAGTTGACCCAGTCTTTCAAAAGGTCCAGATTACAAGTGACCCGGTTTTGCCTACAGAGGTTCCATCTTTAGATGATCTTACACCTGAACCTAAACCAAACAAAAGTCAAAAGGTCCAGATTACAAGTGACCCGGTTTTGCTTTCAGAAATTCCAGCCTTAGATGATCTTACACCTGAATCCAAACCAGACAAAAGTCAAACGGTCCAGATTACAAGTGACCCGGTTTTGCCTTCAGAAGTTACCTCCTCAGATGATGTTATCACTGCAAAAAATGAAGATCCCACCGTCCAAATTCTATTCATCAACGTAGACTCTAATGATCAAGTGAGCATCCCTCTCATTCCTTCGCACCAGGAAGAAAGTCCATCAGAATCATATCTGGCTGTCTATCCAGTCCCACCTCCAAGTAACCTAGTTGTTTCCTTCAATTGGGATCAACTAGTCAATCCTCGGTTACCAGCCTCCATATCATTTCGAATTATAGTCCAAGTCTACCGCATGGTTATGGCCGATACAATTATTGATGAGGGATCTCCTGTGAGTATCCTTTCTTCAACAGCTTGGGAAGCACTTGGTTCCCCACTGCTTCTGCCTGAGATGAGAAACCTTACAGGTTTCCATCGAGAAATCACTCGACCTTTAGGAATTCTTCCCAATGTACCTATTACGTTAGAAGGGAAGACTATTCAAATGGGTGTCATGGTAGTCCAAGGT
Organism: Pinus tabuliformis; assembly: GCA_031772625.1. Taxonomy (NCBI): domain Eukaryota; kingdom Viridiplantae; phylum Streptophyta; class Pinopsida; order Pinales; family Pinaceae; genus Pinus; species Pinus tabuliformis. The sequence continues at coordinate 1,020,017,901 of CM062813.1, read as the reverse complement.
CCGTTAGATTACAATTTACTCCTTGGACGAGACTATATTTATCGCATACGTGCTATTGTGTCCTCACTCTTCAGAGTGAAGTGTTTTCCGCATGAAGGAAGAACGATCAAAGTCGTAGACCAACTTTCCTTCCCCGGTTCACACTTCACATATAGTCATCTACCATTCCTAAATGGTCTTATTTCCACAGGAAATGCCCCAGCATCCACCCCGTCATTCTGATGATGGCAGCTGACCCCGGTGCGTGACTAAAGCCCGGGGGGCAGGCATCCTCCTTCAAAATCGAGTCTTTCCAAATAAACCTTCATTCCATCCACTCTGTGAATGCCATGAAGCTTGGGGGGCATGTACCTCGATTTGTATGATCATGCTGGGGGCATGCAACAAAAAAAAATTTTACAAGCAAAGTTCTCCATGGTTCAAGCTTGTGTAAAAATGAACCCATTTACATCCCATGATTGCCTTTTATCCGCTAAATTCTGCTAGATGAGCCTTGGTTGTTTCATTCCATCGCCACCATCTTTTTGGCCGATCATATGCTTTCACTTGGTTGTTTCTCCTTTCCTAAGGAACCGCATCGATGAGTGGTTTTATTAGCCAGCCTCTTAACTTTTACATGTTTCGAGCAAGTTCCACCATTACCGGAACCAGTTGCTATCCTTTATACCACTCGTTCCTTCAGGACGAGTCGCCTTTACGCTCTTTTCTGACTCGTAAAATATGAAAAGATTGCCGAGTATTTTTCCTTTTTGACTCGTTAAAGAAAATAAAAATGGAGGTCCGCTTTCAACTCTTTTCTGACCATTTAAAGAGGAAAAGATTGCCGAGTCGCTCCTCTTGACTCGTTAAATGGTAATAAGGGGCGGTCATTTTAAGTTCTTTTTGACGACCGTTAAAACATAAAAAGATTACCGGGTTTTTGTCATTTCAAACTCGTTAATGGTTACGAAACGACGTGGTTTTGACCGCTTTTTTACTTTTTCGGGTCGAAATCACTAATTATGAAAAGTACTCCTCGATCGTAATGATCGAGCAGTTCTTTCGGGTATTATTTTATACTTTTTCGGGCCTGAGAGACACAACTTTACGAAAAAGGACATCCCTGGAGTTTCCTTTTCTGCTGTTTTTTCAAACTCTCTAAACATGAAAAGACCCCGAGTTCTTCCTTTGTCAGACTCGTTAAAACTTAATGACATCGGATTTTGTCACAACACAAGCATATGCTATCCCCATCAAGCTTGTTAAAAATAATTGGGGTACTCGCCAGAAATGGCGGGGGGAAAAGAAAATTTTTGAACCATACTTATTACCGTGACGGCAGTATGTCACTCTTGAACATGGCACTTTTTGCTTTCGTGTCTGGGGTGGGGATATCTCATCTCATATCTTTCACTTGCTTCCATGGACTTGGGTACCTTATTTGACCTCTCATCCACTCATTGCCTCGTCATCATGACCTTTGATACATTGATGTCAAATACTGCCAATTCCGTTAATGTGCCGCCGATATGTTCAAGAGAAGTTGACCTCTGCAAAGAAACAACCTCCCTCTGATAGTTCGCACAATCTCGATTCACAACATTATCTCTCTGTCTCATGTCGATGATGTGGGAAACATTATGGCCCACCTTCGATCAAGGTCACTTCCTGTCGACTTCAACTCATTATCCAGGAAGTTGATCTAGAGACTCCTTTCCGGTGCCTTGGAGCCTGCATGCCTCAATGGCAGGTTCTTCGTGTTCGACGTGAGGTTTTCATCATTGGCCTCCGATCGAATGATTCTACGGGTGTTCGACTTCGGATCATTGATTCACACGCCGTAGATTGTACCTATAGTACCTTGAGGGCCATTGTCATTATTGGTGGTACCTCTCGCGTCTGTTAACAGTTTCCACTATTGACTGGTAATCAGACGATGTTCATGCATGTTCGACTTCAGCTCATATATTCACATGCTTGAACTTGTACTCTTGTTCGGGGCGAGATGGAGCGCAAGACCCTGGATTGTGTCTGTTGTAATCCAGGCGTGATTCTTGATACTTGACTCATTCACTGGATGGCTGCGACCATACCTGAGTTAATTCATTGATCCTAACCAGATGGCTGCGTCCATACTATGGATCTAGATTATTTATGTACTCTCTTATGGATGGCTGCGACCATACCACGTACATCATGTAATTGAACTATCAGTCTTGTCTCTTAATACAGATCCTCGGCGGCAGTAACTATATGTGCTCTTATGTGTTCTTGTGTGTTCTTGTAAATCATTTCACCCCTCTCCACCTCTCGGACTTCATTCTTTAGGGGGCATCTGCTACACAGTAATTTGTCACCATCCCTGTTACTCCTCTTGTCGTACCTTGGAGGACTCATCCCGGGAGTTATAAGAAGTGACAAAGTCTAAAAACACTTGCATTATGTTCCCCTGAGTATGTACTTCATGTTCCCTGAAGACACCTCCTGCAGATTATCCCTGAAAAGTGCTCTTTTTCCATTGGCGCAAGTCCACAGTATCTTACCCGCGCCAATCATGGAGATCCTCAAAAGAGGGCGCGACCATTGGCGCTCTGTCTTAGAGCAACAGTCGCGCCAACCAAGTTTAGTCATGCTTTTTGGCTTAACGCACGCCCGACTGTTGTTTCCTTCATTACATGGAGCTTTTTGAAGATAAAAAATCAGCCTTATGTCGAGCTCTATCCTATCTCCATCTTTAATGGCTTTTGGGGGATAATGTTAATCCACAAAAGGTGTCACGGTTCATCGTATCCTCCTCCCTTCTTCATCTATATAAGCTTGTCATTATGCATTGGGCAAGCTAGTGATAGTAGTGATAATCATTAGTCATGGAGTGTTAGATGTTGAGTTCTTGAGTTCTTGGAGGAATGGTAGTGAGTGCTAGAGAGGTTATGCTGCCGGAGAGGAGATGCATTGCAAGACACATATAGTTACTCGCCCAGCCAGGAGAAGGGTCAACGTCAGAACAATGGTTGTAACTTTTCTTGTTTATTATTAATTGATGAGCGACTGCTATTATAGTTCCAATCTCATTGTCTATTATGGTGATGTGTTGATTTATTTCCTTTCTGACTGAAATATAGTTGTGCCTTGGTAGCTTTTATGTTCGTATCTGTCTCTTCCTTTGCATGTGCAGGTGTTCGTTTATGATTTGTTGGAGCGAGGGAGCGGGGATATCAACTCTGCTTCAATCATAGCGTTGGACTCCAGGTTGGTCTTCTTGATTCACCTTTGATGCATAACTAGGAACTTGCGTAGCAGCGTGGTTTGATTGTGGCTAGTTCTGTTATAGGCTAGTGGGATTGCCTCTGTCCGCAGAGGGGATTTACCTGACCAACAGCAAGCATTGGCTCCACTTCGGGCAGTCTGTCGAGGCGAGAGTTGAGTTGGGCAGCATAGGTGGCATCCTGAATATCGGGAATGATATACCTGATTGCATTTGTAAGGCATTTGAGGGCAGCTCTCTGGCTGTGTGGTTTGACTAAGAAGAACCAATAGGCATCCCATGTCAAACTATTAATTCCTGCGATTAATCTCCCATTTTTCTCTAGTTTCGGATAACATGACTGCTCTAATGTTTTCGCTGCTGTCAATTTACCTGGAGTGCATTGGGAGATCATGTTAGACAAGTAGAGAGTATTATTAACCAATTCAACCAAATTACTTGTGGTTGATTTGCATCTTGAAATTGCTCTCTCTGCTTTCGTTAACTGGGACTGCCATTCTGTAAATAATATTTCCTTATGTGATTCTAAAATCTTTGGTAAATTAGCCGCCTGTCCCTGATAGGTATCTTGCCACTCAAGAAAATTAGTTAATGTTTCATCGGCTTGATCCAAGTCTGTTCTAGCTTTTTCTGATTTTTCACTTATTGATGTCGTCAAATCGCATAATGGTTCCGCCTGGGCGATTTGTTGACATAAAAGCTTGATCTATGTTATTAATGCCTTATTTATCTATAATGCCTCTACTTTGAATTCGGCTATTTGTGGAAGATTCTTTGTTTTCTCTAGCTGGGCTGATAGTTGAGCAATCTGCTCATCTTTTGACTTCAGCATTTGTTCATTCTCTGCTTTCAATTGTGCCAATGCCTCAGACAACTCTTTCTGCTTTTGGACTGCACTGTGATCAATCCTCTATTTCTCTTCCTGCAATTGTTGAGTTAATTGATTATTTATTTGTTGTTGTGTTAACAATTGTTGTTCTGCCTGCTCCGCCTTCTGATGTGCTTCTGATCGTTGCGCTTGCAATGAAAAGATCTCCTGGTCTTTTGTTTTTAATAAAAGACTCACCTCTGATGCCTTATCTATTGTTGCTGCCGAATAGGCTCCAGCATATTGTGATAGTTTTGTTAGGTCGTCAGAGGGGTCAAATTCCTCCTTCCAAACCACATTTCCCATCACTGTTTGTTCTGGGAATAGGGAAGGTTGATCAGTCCTTCTCCTCTTCCTCTATCGTTTTACCACAACTTTGTGTCTTGGGCTATAGAAGACATCTAAAGGAGGAATTTCTTCTGTTTGCAAAATAATATGATCGAAGGGATCCTTTGGGATTATCTCTACTTCTTTTGATCTGGGTAGGCCGCTGGTTCCACTTGGAACCTGTTTTGAAGTGGTCTCCTGTGTGTTTCCCGCTTTTGATGTCTCGGCATCTTTAGAGCATTCAATATTACTGATAATTGAATCGAATTGCTGCCATTCCTGGAGCAATTTCGGGTCAATTTCAGTATCTACATTCACCTCTATGTTGCTCTGTTCCTGCTCTTTCATCTGGGTTTCCTCTTGTTTTTTCATATGCACTTCCTCCTATTCCTTTTATGTAACAGGAGGTTTCTTAGTATGTCGCTATTCAGGCTCGCTTGATTCTGTTGTTGGGGTTGTCGCTAACAGATCTAGAGGCAACGTTTGAAACCTATGTTCTCTAAGTCTGTTGAATTCAACTAACCCTTCATCTTTATATTCCATTATGGCCAGCGATTTAACTTGGGACATCGACTCAGCTGAGGAGAACAGGTCATCAAACTTATCTTCTTTATGATCAAACTTTGTCAATTTGGCCTGTTCAAGTGCATTATAGGCGACTTTGTTGGGATCAAATCGCCTATTAGGGAGAGTTTCTAGAGTTAATGACTTCATCTTTGTAGATTCTTTCTCTGCATATTTGAAATCACACAACATGTAGACACCACATCTCAGAGGAAAAGAGGGCCAGACCTGCTTCTTATTTTTCTTTAGAGTTTGTGTAACTCCTTCGGAGATAATCTGATAGGCTATCTCCCTCGCCAGCAGTTTATTAGGTATGTACGAAGGACATGAGGTTCAGCTTGGTTGCCGAAAATTATTATATAAGTAAATTTTTCCTCTCCGAATCATCTTCCTATTGATGTCAAATCAATCCCTGCTTGGTAGGAAATATTGGGAGCAGGTTTATCAAAAATAGAGTAATGAATGGGTAACATAAAGCCATTGCAGACTTGGTATAAATGGTGCTTATAGGAAGTTTTCCACAATTTCTGATGGTATATGTGAATAGGCATGGGGTCTTGTGAAGTCCACCTCCAGCCGAGCACGGGAAATTCAGAATTAAAACACGGGGTGTCTAGTATATAAGCACTGTAGTAGAATGGGGGAATAAACATTTCAGTCACATGGGTTTTGGTTCTAAAATCAAGAACTGCTGTTGCTAGCTTATCTGAGAGTATAGTTGCCCAATCCATTATTTCACTATTACACGCCGCTTCCATCAAGGGAACCATTTCTATAGTGAAATTAGCGGAATCGTACAACCCCCATAATCTACACATCATTATCCCAGCATAACAATAAGGAGAACATAGGGAATCAACAAAGTACTTACCGGAAGATTCATGCTTGTGTTTTGCCGGATTTTGCCTCCAATCCCGAATGGGTTCAGATTCAGTTTCGTTCTCATTTCGGAATTTTTCCAAAAATGCCTTGTTGTACTTCTTCTCTGGCGCAGGCAAATGATACATTTGCCTCAAATCATTAGCCTGAAATGAACCGAAGATTCTCCCATCTCTGGTGCAGAAGGTTTTGTCTGTGATTGGGATTTCCTCAATTGCCCACCTCACTACATCCGTATGTGGGAGAATTTGTTCCCGAGCTGCTATCCGTTGAAGGAAAGAGTCGGCTAAGTCCTTTAAAGTAGCATCATATTTTCGATTGGTATCTGTTGTGGCTTTTACTGCTGTCACCTCTGGTTCTTCGGCCTCAATCAAATTATAGGTACTTTGCCAAGTAGTTTTGCCGAGTCCTGAACATGTAGTATCAGATATCAATCCCTTTTTTTTAGTTCCTAGATCGGCGATGAGTTGTCCTGGGGCTGGTGAAGCGGAAGCGATTTCTGTTTTCTTAGACTTCTTCCCCATTCTGCTTGAATCTATTACTTCGGAAGAGTTCTGCACAGGAGTGAAAATGAACGTAATACAGAGAATTGGTAGTGAAAACCAAATACGAGCGAGATATATTGATTAATGCACGATGAAGGATTAACTTAAAGTGGCCGCGGATACAATCTGTGAAAATATTTTTAAGCTTACTATTTCATTAAATGGCTGTTAAAACCTGCCAATCCCTTAAATGCCCATCATATCGTTTTATTGGCCGAATGATTTGTTTAAGCGTGCCTTAGATGTTTTGGCGGTTGAACGCAGGTGAATCACTGTTTGGAAGATAAGGCCTTTAATATGAATTAATCGTAATATCCCCACTTTAACAATTTTTTGAAGTTCACGCTTTTGGCTTTATCGCAATCGGGCGTCGGGGGAAAACTTAAATCGTTATATTGGTTCCTTTTGGAATCTCCGATTGCCGATAGCGATATCGCATCACATCGAGAGTATTAACTAAGCACTTTGAAAAGTATGCATGGTACATCCCCGATCGCCGATAGTGATATCGCATTGCATCGGAGCGAAAGGCACTTTTGTTATGGTAACTTATAATTGGCGATATCCGATAGCCTATTCCATGTTGTCGCGTCGGAGAAAACCAATGGGTCTTTAAATTATGCCTCCTTTGTCATTGCGACATGCGATCTTGCGATCGCTTTATCGCAATGATAAAAGATTAATCATTTATATTATAAGACCAAATAATTGGTTTATCAAAAAGCTTTTATAATGTTTTCATTTTGTTTTCGGACCTTTTTTAGTAATACAAAATTGATACCAAAAATAAAAAGGGACCCATTTCATTTTATAGTTTTGTGAATAAAATGATATAAAATGGGGGGGTTGTTGTAGAGCACAACAGTTCCATAACTACCTCAGTAGGAATCCACTCCTATTGTGAAAGTAGCCAATGAAGGGGGCAAAGCCCATAAAAAGGGAGCCAAAGAAAACGCACCCCCAACAACACCAGCTCCTCCTAAGCACCCAAATCCTATTCCTGCATGTGCTTTATGTGATTTTGTTGGTCATGCCACCAATAATTTTCCTAAACTCCCCCGTGTCAATGATGTGGTCTCTGATACCTTCCTTTACTCTAGCATTTCTCCAGTCCATGTCACCTTACCTAAGTCAGCTAAGAAGAATAGATCATTATGCACAAATCACCCATGTAATTTGTGTGATAATTATCGCCATTATTCTCATTCATTTCCCTATCTCAAATGTTTTCATGATACGCATCAAGTAATTCACGAATTAGAGGCCGCTCGTAGTGAATCCACCTCTCCTCTACCCATGGATTTTGGCCCTGTTCCTACACCATAACAAGAGGTCTCTCAAACACCCATTGTGATCCCTCCCCCTGATATGGAGATGATAGATAGTACTACTCCCATTTTCTACATGTTTTCATCCATGAGATCGATGCATTGGGACTCCCTTTATGTCTCCTATTATGATTATGTTGAACCTTCTTTGACGAACACCTCGTCTCAACATTGGTAGATATTCAATATACTTGTCATATGTCTCCCACCCTTGAAGATGCGTATGTGAACCTTGTCTCTCATGAAGATGCCTCATGTATCTCTTCTTCATCATGTGGTCTCTATTCCTTTAGTCTTCCCATCTTCCATTGTGATGAAGACATCATGGAATCCATGACCACCTTTGACTATCCTTGGGATAAAGATGCATCATCGTGCGTACTTCCTTCCACAAAAAAACCATGACCAATATGTTGTGGAGTCCAAGGACTTCATCCATAGTGAGGTCAATTAGTTTAACCACTGCTTACTTTAGATCCATGAATTTGAACCACATACACGTTGCTACCCAATGTTTGGGTGAAGTGGTATCCATTTCTAAGAGTCTAGGAGAAGTAATTCTCAGCAACCCTCATAGTGGATCTAGTAGTCTCAACTCTATTACCATCATTGTTCCCCATTTAGAAGAACCTTTAGAATCCCATATCACTCCAGATCACCATGGGAATGATCCCCTTAATCATCCGTCCATCTTACCTCAACAACACAGTTGCTTATACATTGTTGTTGTTCAACCACCATGTTTTCTATGCAAGCATCAATTCATTATATATGAAGCCACTTTTTGGTATAGTGATACCATGTATGAAAACACAGAAATTCAGTGTATTTGACTCATATATGCAGTACCAAACAATATTGGTAATCCACCATTTCCTATCTCTTATTGCATCCTTTATTCATTCTTCTCAGAAGAAGACACCCATAACATAAACAAATGGCGAACGACATCAATAAAATGTTTTTATAGTCCACTATTCTAAATACATTCAGCATTTCTCTATCATGCTACATCCAGCCATCCCAAACTAAGGGGCACCTGCGCCCCTACATCTCCTCATGATCCTTTGCAAGATCTTGTGCCAGTAGGTATGAATGTTTGAATCCATTATTTTAGCACTTGGAACATAATGGCACTCCACAAACTCATCTATTTAGGGGGCATCATTCCCACCTAATCAGTCCCCTCCATCATCACTTGTTGGGGGGAAATATATCATGCTTGAGGGAATGATGAACCCTGCCCACATTCTCACTTGATTAACATAAGTCTCAACATAGATCCCACTAATCTAGGTATGGTCGATTATCATTTAATTCCTTGGATAGTTTGTCCTACGAGCCTTTCCATCGAGCCATATACACATCGCATATCGTAGACGATTCATACCATACATTGAAACATTATACTCTGTGTGGTGCCACACTTACCACTTAGTTCCCATATTTGACATGGTGGGTAGGGATGATCCTACAGCTTCTCTAGTAGTTCATTCATGTATTCCTTTCATTACCTTTATTCTTCACTAGGACTCATCCTTCCAAGAAGCATTAAAGCCATTTTTAGACAAGCAAGGCCACCTACCTGAAAGTCACATATTCGATTTCCAATGGTTTGTTTGTCTGTTACGATCTCCACAAGATTTAGGGCCTTCTCCTCCTCTTCAAATTCTCCATAGCTCACTATGCAAATGAGTTGTATTTGGGGGAAAATACCCTTTTATAAGGAAAATCCTAGTTTTTTTATCGCCCGTTGCGACCAAACCGTATGTTCGTTTGACGAACTATCAACACCACTCTCAATGAGTTCTATAATGGGTCTCCTTTTGTTTTTGGTAATTTGACACTTCACCGGGAAGCCATTTTTTCCATGACATCTCACTTTGTCACCTATTAAAACTGAATTTCTTCATTTGAGCCATCCATACTCTGGTACCACTTTACCTTTTCACTGGTTGACTCATGTGTCGATTTTCATCATGAGTAACCATCCTTTACTCATGTTTTTATGCTCCCCTTTGGAGCTTCCCCCCCATGGTAGAATCATCGAGTCACCCTTGTTCAAAGCATCCAAGATGAGTAACCCTTGTAACTATGGAGTCTATTCTGATTCCCCTTAAGTCCAGTTACAATGTTCCATGCATCATCGTGTCGCATCTATCACATTTTTTATATTTTGCGTCCAACTCTACTGCTCAGTCTTTGCCAAACCCCAATTTGAGTCATTGATTATCCCCTCTGGAATTGATTTAGTCGCTACTAGGTCAACCATTCTTATTATTCCCTGACAAGGGAAGTTTTCAGTCTGGAACCCATCTTATTTCCTATCACCATCATCCCTGGTTTTAGTCCACTAGTCACTCTACTATGATTCCTCATACCTTTGTTAAGGATTCCTTATTTCCTTAACTATGGTGGGTCCTCTTTTATTGACCTCAACACATTTATTCCATAATAGTGATCTAGAGGGCATTATACCTTGGTTCCAGCTTCCATATTTGTTCGATGCCCTAGATCAAGCAAAGGGAAACATCATTTCCTTTTGACTTGTTTGTTTCTCACGTGCTTGACACTAGCTCCGTATGGCACGATTGAGATTCATACACTTAATGGTTCTTTGATCAAGACAATTGTCTGAGTGATTCCCCGGTGTGTGTGAGATGTTTCAAACCTCATGAGGTGGTGGCCCTTAAGGTAGCCCCCACATGCATAGATGACCATAGATGTTGATCCAGCCTCAGATGCAGATCCACAAATGTGATGGGCTCATTTTCCACTACTTGTAGCACCCACAGCACACATGTCTCCTTCAGATGATCCACTTCAGATTTGTGCAATTTTGTAAGCCAAAGTAGAGGTCTTGAGCTCCTATTTTATGTAGTGCAAGCAATGAAGTGTAAGATCTGGGCAAGGGGACCCAGATCTACTGAAGGGGACTATCAAAATTAGCAGATCTGAAATATTGTGTGACGTTGAGTGCATATTTGACTAAGTGTTGATGCATGCATGTGAAACAAGTGTAGGAATTGATTAAACTAAAGGAAAACAAAGCATGTGAATAGAGTCATAGCAATAATGACCATTGGTGCAAAAATGAGACAACTCATGCAACCCTCGGGAAAGATAATATAAAACATGAAATAACACTTATACAAGCTAGAAAAATTTAAAACACTAGAAATTGTTCAAAGAAACTAGTGAAACAACACTCTAACGAGCTAAACAACAAAAAGTGAAAGAAAAGTGGAAAAAGACAAGAAAAGAAAAACTCACCCAAAAAAGTGACAACGATCACACCGAAGGCTCCTTCATCTCCTTAGGAATGCTAAAGCTCCAATATCGAGTGTGAAAATGAGCTCCAATAGTCTCAATTAAATAGATTTGGTCAAGTTACGGTTTATTACCCACATGCCTAAAGTCAAGGAGAAAAAACACTTAGCGACATTTTCCAAAATAACTCAAGTGCCTCCTTCAGGTTGCTAAAAATAGATCACTTTTTTTTAGGGATTCTTTCTATTTTTTTTTTTTTTTTCTTTTTCAGGAAAAACTACCATGCATTGCTCAAAAAGATTACATAGTTCAAGGAAGGACTGGGAAACTCTTTGGTTCATGCACTGCGAAGTTTTCAAGCACAATGAGGTTTGCACAACTTCTAGGCTAAGTAGCTTTGGGCTTCCTATCCTGTCTGAGAAATTTCCCAGCTGAAGGTTGGATGACATTCAATACTATGCATTTTATGAGCTCAAGGCTCATTGGTATTTAGGAATATGCAATTCCCAAGAGCAAGGCTAGTTTCCCTCAAGAATTGCATAATACTCTAAAGAAATCCCAGAACTGACAAGGGACCAAGTCAGGAGATCTACTACTAGTTTAGAAGATGAATTAAGTGAGAAAACACAAGCCAAGATGAAAAAGATAAGGCTTAAGTACCTGTATCAGTGTAAGACGAGCTATTGTGGTTCAGAAGGAATGATCTAAAATCGAAGAATAATTTTTTTTTTGGAGGGTGGTTATAGCTGCTACAACATTGGCGACACATTGGTAGAAATCAAGATCCCTATATGGACCTTGTATCATGTAAAGCGAGTCTATCTCTTTCATAATTATTGTTAATTTATTTGATTATCATAGCTTCTTCACTTAGCTTGAGTTAAAGATGTAACCCCTACATTTCTCTTTATCGACAAGACACATACCAAGACAAGTCAAAATGAGTTGATTCGATTATGGATGTGGGGTATATAGATGCATAAGTAAATTAGACTATCATAGTTTTAGCTTCATCTCTATCATTGCTCCACTGCCAGCAAGCCTAGATAGTACGCCAACGGAGTCACTTTAGTAAGACAAGCATTGATGTCCTGCTAGCGAGCCAGGATAGTACCCCGACTGTGTTACTCACTTCACCTCTCTGTGCAAGAAGCCTTTTCCTTATTTTACTCTTTATTTTATATTTATTTTATATTTTTCAAAGAACTTTGCATGTCCACTCATTTATTCCATTAGGCGGAAGAGGGATCCTGACTTGTTGAGAGTAGAAGAGCTTGTCCCTTCAGAGAAGGATATTATATACACATATGACATACTTGTTAAGGTCTTCCCCTCTTCTTACTCTGGTTGATTGATTTGAAAAAGGTTAACCAAAAATAGAAAATTGATTAGAGTAGGTGGTACTAGTTAAGAGTGCAAGCATCGTGATTTCACCATGACTCTCTCCGAGAGGAGCATGTTTTCCATCGAGGTATCATAGACTAGAAGAAATGAAAGATTCACACAAAGAGAGAAAATATGAAGATAACAAAGTGTTGATAGTTGTACAAGTTCCTCTTGGATTTTAGGTTTCTTCTATAAGAAGCCAAACATGGTTTCATGCAGAAACTATCCGACAGGTGCGAAAGCAAACAAAAGAAGTAAAGGAGCAAGACAAAGTAAACAAAGTAATAAAATCAGGAAACAAACAATAAAATAAAAGAATACACCTACTCCTAACCTAAGCAAGTCAAATCACATAAAGTGATACTTCCAATGCAACCATCAGTGCATTGGTTGGTCCATGTAGGCAAGAGCATGGTCGACAAGAAATATATACAAGAAAACCAACCAACAAGAAAGATGAAACAATGAAAAGAAAAACATATGAAGCTTGAATGTATTTGTAGAAAAGTAAGAATGAAAAGCACATGAAATGCATTTTGCAAATGTCTCATGGTGTCCTAACACATTAAGAGTGGAAGAAAAACATGTAAACATCTTTGAACTTTAAAAAAGAGAAAAGATAAAGAAAGAATAAAACTTTCATTTCACATGCGTGCTTTCTAGGTACGACTACTCCAGTGCTTGAGAAATAGGATCATGTGATTTCGGTGGAGGATGCAAAAATTGTGAGATAGATTGATTTTGAATGTGAACAATAGAGTGATGAGGAGTATGGAAATATTCAACAAATTTCTTATCATAAGTGGAACTAACCTCAAGGCTACAAGAACTTGACATAACAATTAGCTCTGGTTGAAGTGCCTCAACAGCTTGAGGAGTTTCCAATTCATCATAAGATGGATCATCAAATATCGGTGGCTTATAAAGATCAATAGTAGATAAGTCAACATCGTAATTGGATGAATGAAAGAAAAGATCACGATAGCCACGATCAGAAAGTTCAAGATGATGGACAACGTCATCCTCATGATATGATGAATCTTATAGAGGGAATAATGGAAAATGAGAAATTTCACCCTCCATGTTTCTTGAAAGGTGAGATGAGAGATTGGGAGGATAAGGGAAGATAAATTTATCATCTCCACAATCAAATGAAAACTGGCATTCTAGGTGTTTTGTGAATGATCAGAAATAGAACATATGGAAATGAATTTTCCCTAGATGGAACATAATTGACAGAATCATGGAAGATGTCAAGATAAAGCAGAGGAGGTATGGACAGAAGGAGGTCATTCTTCACCGTAGATTCTTGCTCAGATTCGCACACATACTCATTAAAAATAAGATCATAGGTTGGCTTTTCAACACAAACTTCATCAAGAACTTGATCCTCGTGAACATCACATGTGAGATCCAAGATGGATGAAAGAAATACAAAAAGCTAGAGGATCAAAGGGACCGAAGGGTGGAGGATGAGGAGATAAGGCTGCATAAAAATCCATCAGAGTTATAGTCAAAATTCGTGTAGAAATCTTGAGCAGGTGGGTTAGGAGGAGATGGTGATATATCAATAGGTGGATTCTCAACTTCTCCCACCTCGACCTACGGAGTTAGAGTTGTTTTATGGGAAGGGGATGGAGGGACACTTGGGACAACAAACATTTTAATTCATAGATTTAGAATCTCTAACACCGAGGTATGTTGGGATAGGTTTGAAGGATTATAACTCGTATTGATTCTCAGAAATTTGAACCAGATATTGAAATATTTCATCCAAGAATTCCCAGTCAACTTCATCTTTGTGAAATTCAAAACAGTTGTGAAGAAAACAATCATCGAAATCTTGAAGAGATTCATCAAGTGATTTTTGCAATTTTAAGATTTTTCTATTAAGGATCTCATGGTCATAAAGAACGAAAGAATGACATAATTATCTAAACAATAGATCAAAAGAATGTATAGGGGCTGCAGGAAATGTGTGACACCATTTCTTTGTGCACCCTTCAAATGTGAAAGTGAACAACCCAAACGCAATATCATCACACGGGACATTATGTGTGCCACAGAAAAAGACAAAGGAAATTGTGTGCTTGAACAAGGTAGTTCCACCCTTTCCATTAAACTTATATTTGAAAAAGTCGTCTAAAATTCTTTTCAGTACTTCAAAATTATCAGAGTTAGAAAAACATGTCGTGGATTTGATTTGGACAGAAGTCATGAAATATGTGCATAAATTCAAATTAGACTTGAAGGGCTCAGCTTTTCATCTAGCCCTCCTACCAACAAAAATGTTAATGATGCTCTACCCACCAACATTAAGGGGATCTCCTTGATATGAAGTCCCAACTAGACCTCACACCATTTGGAGTAGGAGACCCAATAGTGGGTGGTAATGTAAGGCCTTGACCATGGTAGCACGCAGAGAAAAGTATGATAACTTTGGGTGATAGAAAGTGTGTGACCTTGTGGAGAGTCAAGTATGATGCATGAAGGTTCTAACAGATAAAAGGGAAAGGGAAGTGTGCCACTTAGAAGCATGTTATAGTACGTAGCTGTTATAGACATATTTGGGCACTGCAACCCCAATCACATATGTCCATAAACCAAGGGCTCCTAAACCCCCAAAAGTGTTGTTTCATACCCTAAAGGAACAAGGTCAGTTGATTACATCATCTCCTAGAAGTTCTCCATGAAAAAATACTCAGAACTGGTCAAAACAGGACCATACAGACTGCTCCATGCATAGGGTGCAATGCATCTCACCTATTACACATGGGGGTGCGATGCATATTGGAAAGCCCCTATGTAGGGTGTGATGAGTGAGAGAAGACAAATGGCAGAAGAAGTTTGCTAGGTGGAAACCCAGAGAATCTTCTAGAAACTGCTCATATGACACTTGCCTCTCTGAATTCACCCAGGGATGAGTAAGAGATCTAAAATCTCCGAGTGGAATGAAGAACTATCAGTGAAATGACATTAATCAAAATCCCAGAAGTTGACTCACTTTCCTGTAAACATCTATATATGGATCCCTCATCCAAGAGATCAAAGGGCTGGAATTTTGTAATTTGCAAAGAAGTTCTGTTGGTTTCTATTTGAAGACATTGTTGGGTGATCTTGCTTTGTATGAGGTGAAGAGAGCTTTCATGCTGTGAGGATGATGCTAGATCAGATAGCCTGGTTGTAATCCTCTCTTCTACTACTTCTATCAATAAAGATATTTGAGTTTTACTCCATATGCTTGTATATCTCTGAATCTTGTATTTGTATATACATTTGTATGGTTAATGTACATCTGATCCTATATTGTTTATGGTTATAGATCTCTATGTTTTGATGGTATTTTGCTGCCTTGACTCTACAAGTGTTCTTTGAAGTGGGACAAGTGAGAAAGGAGTGGTGAAAGCTCTATCAAGGGAGAGAGGAAACGAGCAAGGAGACTAGTGAAATACTGAGGTTGGTACTCTCTACTTCTCTCTCATTTATCTCTCATAAAGGAAAGCACAAGCGACTTTAGTTTGTTTGTTTCTAAGATAGCTATCTATCTTAGTGGGATTAACAGCTCTGAATGGACACTAGTTTTCCCGATAACAAAATGGCGATTCCACTGGGGGGCGAATAGTTTGTTTGTTTTGTTACTATTATTTGCTTTATAAACCACAGATGGAGCCTGAAGTCAAGCGAGCTAACCTTCGAACTTCTTTTGCTATGCAACTGCAAAGTAGATCAATGCTGCTTCAGTCAATCTCCGGGTTGGTTTATGAACTAAACATCTAGCTTGCAAACATCCTAAGTGCCCTGGTGGTAGCTCAAATAACCTCATTTGATCAGCCCCTATACTTTGTGTTTACTGACTATCATTAGCTAAGCTTAAACCCCTGAAATTAGCTGCAAATTGTGAGTGAAAACCAAGTAGATTCTCATCCCTGGAGCATTGCACTATCTCTTCTTAGAAACCCAGATGCATAGTACCTCCCATGTGTTGCACGTGAGATGCATCCATGTTTCCCTGTGTTACAAGCACGATGATTGACTAAGACTATTTCTGCCTCCAGATTTTGTTATTTTTCTTCATTGTCTTCAGCGTTATTCAATAGTTTTGCTATCTATAATCAATATATCTCTATTGAAACCATCTTTCTTTGCATTATTCAGCCTCCATCAGAAGGAATTGTGAATTTTTTTTATGTATTTTTCATCATTTATAATGCTCCTTTGCAAATAGTATCTTAATCAAACTATCGTCTTTTGATTTGAAAGTGTCGCAAGTGTCGTTTTCGGACAAGAAAAAGAGTGTCACAAAGCATTCCTCTTTTAGATAGTTGATTACATTGTTGCCATTGTATTTGATTTGAATCATTAGTATTTCAAGTGTAGAAAGAAATTTTAAATTCGAAATTGCAAAGTGTCGTCTTGGGTTTACTTTCATTTTTTGAAAAGAAAATTGTTAGTACTGTCGCTTTGGAAAAAGATAGTTCAGATCGATACTTTGTTTTATTTTTGTCATTCTCACATTAAGGAAACTCAAAAGCAATACATGCATGTGCATTTGCATTAAGACTGCATGCTGAAGTTGATTTCGGAGAAGTGCATCTAGTGTGTGCTCTCTGCTCTATGTTGAAAGAATTTCATTTCTCTTTCCTTAGTAGTTAGGATTTTCTTTGCAATAAGAAAGTAAACGACTGTTTATCATCTTAGATTGCACATTTAGGAATTGTATATCTACATCACGTGGTGAACCTTAAAGGAAAACTTCTTAAGAAAGATCAACTATAAAATAAACTTAAATGAACATAAAAATGCTTTGGAACCTAACGCACAACATTTAGAAGTCTAGGCTAGAGACGTATTCCGACACTGTAAAGCCTGGTAACTATCACTTTCATCGTAGGTTGGGTGATTCCTCCTCCTTGAGACGACAAGTGCCAATATGGACTTGTGCTCTCACGTACCGTTGAGTATATATTGGGATACCACAATAGGCTACATCCTTTATCCTTAGGAAGCCATGTCTACCGCCCTATCGATTGCAATGTAATGAACACAACACTCGGGAAGATTGACTGCTGTACCATAAAAAGTATTCTGTAGTTTTGCAATTGGTTTGGTAATTCCTCTGTTTAGATTTCCAATTTAGTCACTTTCATTCCTTTTCAGACTCCTTAAAATAAAAGGTCCATCTGAGCACTTGTCACTTCAGGCTCATTAAATATCGAAGGTGACTATAGTCATCATTAGCTTTTTCACGACTCTTAAAAATGGAAAAAGCTAGTTGTGTCAAAGCATCATAAAATTTATTTTAATCGGAATAATGTCACTGTTCCCTTGTTGGTATTTAGGTTGAGAAATGGAGTCTACCAATCAAGGATTTCCCCTTAGAGGAAATCCTAGTCCTTTCTCTTCTTGGGGAGATGTTGGTGCTGCACATATGGATACATTGTCCATTCCAAGACACACAATTGGCCTACCAATTTGGCTTTTCTCAACCTCTGTCATTCAAAACACCGCAATTTCTTATTTATCCAATCAGAAACCAAATGAAGTTGCTCCCCAACCTTCTACTTTGTTTTTTTCTCCCTCTCCTTTTTCCTCTTTGCTTGGTGAAACTAGCAATGCTAAAAACCAAGTAACTGAGAAGAAGAAGAAAGGGAAGGAGAAGAAGAAGAAGAATCCAACAGCAAAAGGGGCCAACTGTGCGTCATCTGGAAAAAATCCACACACTGCACCTTCCAAACCTAAATCTCCATGTGTCATTTGAAAAGGAGACCACTATTCTCGAGATTGTCCCTACATCCCACGGATCTTGAGGGACTGGTCTCCTAACCTGCACAATCCGGTGTCCTCAATCGCTGACGATCATGTTGAAAGCACACCATCAACTAGTGAAAACAAAGTCAATAGACAAGAGGAAGATCCAAATTTCCTTGTAGACAGTGTGAAGGCGATCATGCCCTCCACTATTGTCCCTTCCTAGACAAAGCTAAAAGAGTCTTGGATAACTGTCCTACATCACTGCAGCGACTTTGTCCGGATACACGAAACTTTTACCGAATCCATCGCTAGTTGAAAATCTGACTGACACACTGTTGTTGTCAGTTGAAGCACCTAACATTGAAGATAAACCCTCTGAGTCCACACCGGACCAAATTCAACAGGTCGAGATGGTAGTCGACCCAATCTTGTCTTCAGAGGGTCCACCTTCAGATGATATTGTCAGCAAAGAGAATGAGAACAACACCGTTCAAATTCCCTTCATAAACACAGACTCCGATGAACATGGGGGCAATCTACCTATTCCTTTACCGCAGGAAGGAAGTTCGTCAGAGATTTATCCGGCTGCTTATTCGGTCCCGCCTCCAAGCAACCTAGTTGTTTCCTTCAATTGCAATCTACTAGGTAGACCCCACCTACCATCTAATGTACCATTCTGAATCATAGTACAGGCTTACAGAATGATTATGGTTGGTACTATTATAGATGAAGGGGCTTCTGTGAGCATCCTTTCCTCAACTTCTTGGAAAGCGCTTCGTTCGCCATCGCTTCTGCCTGAGATTCAAAATCTAACAGGCTTCAACAAAGGAACTAGTCGATCGTTAGGGATCCTTCCAAATTTACCTATAACTTTGAGAAGGAAAATCGTTCATCTAAATGTGATGGTAGTCCAAGGACCTCTAGATTACAATCTACTCCTTGTAGTGACTACATTTATAGCATGGGAGCTATCGTTTCCTCACTCTTTTAAGTGATGTGTTTTCCACATTAAGGTAGAGTGGTTCAACTCATAGACCAACTTTCGTTCCCTGGTTCGAACACAGCTATCAGTCAAATGCCATACCTAAATAGTCTTTTTGCATAAGGAATTTCTAATCAATATCCAATTCATCCCCCTGATGATCACAAGTGATTCGGTGATTGTGACTGAAACCCAGGAGGCATGCGCCCTAGTCTTATTCTGCAGAAAAACCCTAGGTATAAGGTAGGTTTCTGCATAGGAATATGACTAGTCTGACAATCTTGTCCATTTAGGATAATGGATCAGTTTGGAAAAGGATTCCTCTGTTAAAGGTTAGGTGATTGGAACTGGAATCACCTTCTTCCATTTCTATGGACAGATTCAAGGAAGTGTTTTGTCTGCAAGTGCGGATGAAACAATCTTGTTAATGCAAGAACTTCCATATGGTAACCTGGAAACTCTATTTCGTTATACATGGGGGCATGCAAACATTTTTGCATGCAAGGAAAAACGACCATTTATTTTCTTAGTTTGTAGGCTCTTTACCCTTTAAACTTGTAGGTTGGTTGTTCCTAGCTTGCATAACGAAAGGCTCCAGAGCAAAGTTTTGAATGGTGCAAGCTCCCTGAAAAATGAATCTATCGATGAGACATCCTTATTATACGGCTGGCACGAGCAGTTTTACGTAAATTTCAAGCTCGTTAAAAAATAAACCTCGCCATGAGCAGTTTTACCCGAAGTTGAATCTCGTCAAAAAATAAATCTAGTAATGAGCAAATGTTTCCATAGAGTTCAAGCTCATTAAAAAATGAACCCCACCTCTGGTAAATAACCATTTTAATCGCATGACTATCAGCTTTTGAACCTTGGTCGTGTTCTTACCATCACCTCCACTCCCTTTTAGCTGATAATGCGCATCCATTTGATTTTTTACCCTTTTCAGGAATAGCTACGACGAGTGATTCTATTAGCCACTTTCTTTAGACTGTCGTGATTAAAAAGTTCCAAACCTTACCTGGAACCAGTTGCTATCCAAAAACATCACTCGTTCCTCGAAAAACAAGTCTCCTTTAAGCTCTTTTCATCCGACTTGTAAAATATGAAAAGATTGTCGAGAAATTGGCCTCTACAACTCGTTAAAGCGACAATAATTGCCATCCCACCTCTACATTTTAATCTTTTTGGACCTGAGGGATTATTACACAAAAAGATCCAGCGCTTTTCTTGTTGGGCTTGTTAAAACTATTGAAAAGTCATCCCTTTCGTATTATTTTACACTTTTTTGGACTTAAGGGATTACATTACAAAAAAGGACCACTGGAATTGCCTTTACGTCCCTTTTTAGACTCTCTAAAATTGAAAAGGACCGAGTTATCTTTGTCGTTAAACTTGTTAAAACAATAGCGACAAACTTGTCCATGCAGACAAGAGCGAGTTTCACTGTTGCTAGGCTCATTAAAACATAGCAACGGGTTTGCTTGAAGGGAAAATTATAGAACAAGCATATGTTATCCTCCTCAAGCTTGACAAAAATAAAGAGGTATTGGTCAGGAATGACTGGGGAAAAAGGGAAGAAAACTTGAATAGCTTCATTAGTAGTAGGTCGCTCTTGAACATGACACTTTCACTCCATCATCATGATTGATTTGGGTTGGGTTATTCCATTCACTAGTCATATCACCATTTCTCCACCATACCATCCACCTTGGCGTTAACTCTACCAATCCATTTCAGTGTTGCCGATATTTTCAAGAGAAGTCGCTTAGAGAATTCACCAACCTAGCTAATGTCTCATCCGCTGCAATGCCTTCACTTTCCATTTTCGTGACCACCACCCTGAACCTTATATCATCAGATCGTGTGAACCTCCACAAAATAATTTGATCCATTCCTTGTCGTAGATTTGTGATTCATTAAGGCCCTCCTACAATGGGTCACTTCTTCTCGGCATCAGCTCATTATCCAAGAAGTTGACTTAGGAACAACCCTTCTAGTACTTTGAAGCTTGCATGCCTCAATGGCAAGTTTCTCACTTACGGTGATAGGTTTATGTCAATGGCGTTCGACTGAAAGATTTTATGTGTTGTTTGACATCAACTCATGTATTCACACCACGCGAATTGTACTACAGTACTTGGAGGGTCATCATCATTATCAGTGATTCCTCTCGCGCCTGTTAACAGCTTACATCATTGGCTGGTAATTAGGCGATGTCTTTCCATGCTCAACATCAGAACATTTTTTCACATGGATCAACTTGTACTTCGGGCGAAGATTGAACAAGTTTGAAGAGCCTGGATCTAGTTCCATCCATCTGAGCTGCGATATATTTAGGAAAATAAAGACATCAAATGTACATCACAGCTGCACAAATAATCATCCAAACTAAAGGATGATGGCTCTACCAGAATCATCAGTCTGCCACATAGACGATTTTTTGTCTTATGTACATGAGTATGAATTTATAAAGCTAAGCATGGGAATGCCCGCCTCAGCTATATCATGAAAATATTATGAAGATAATGTATTGTATTGTACCTTATTACAGGTCACCTTCCAGTTCGAAAAACCTTGGATCCTCATTATAAAGCATTTCACCCGACATTAAAAGGATTTATGACCTCATCCTTTAGGGGGCAACTGTTATAGACATATTTGGGGACTCCAACCCCAATCACATATGTCCATAAACCAAGAGCTCCTAAACCCCTAAAATTGTTGTTTCATACCCTAAAGGAACAAGGTTAGCTGATTACATCATCTCCCAGAAGTTCTCCATGAAAAACTACTCAGAACGAGTCAAAACAGGACCATACAGACTGCTAGATGCATAGGGTGCGATGCATATCACCTATTACACATGGGGGGTGCGATTCATACTAGAAAGACCTTCTGTAGGGTGTGATGAGCAAGAGTAGACAAATGGAAGAAGCAGTTTGCTAGGTGGAAACCCAAAGAATCTTCTAGAAACTGCTCATATGACACTTGCCTCTCTGAATTCGCCCAGGGATGAGTAAGAGATCTGAAATCTCCAAGTGGAACCAAGAACTATCAGTGAAATGAAACTAATCAAAATCCTAGAAAATGACCCACTCTCCTGCAAACATCTATATATGGATCCCTCATCCAAGAGATCCAAGGGCTGGAATTTTGTAATTTGCAAAGAAGTGTTGTTGGTTTCTCTTTGAAGATGTTGTTGGGTGATCTTTCTTTGTATGAGGTGAAGAGGGCTTTCATGCTGGGAGGATGATGCTGGATCAGACAGCCTGGTTGTAATCCTCTCTGCTACTACTTCTACCAATAAAGCTATTTGAGTTTTCTTCCATATGCTTGTATATCTCTAAATCTTTTATTTGTATATGCATTTGTATGGTTAATGTACATCTGATCTTATATTGTTTATGGTTATAGATCTCTATGCTTTGATGGTATTTTGCTTCTTTGACTCTACAGGTTTTCTTTGAAGTGGGACAAGTGAGAAAGGAGTGGCGAAAGCTCTATCAAGGGAGAGAGGAAACGAGCAAGGAGACTAGCGAAATACTGAGGTTGGTACTCTTTGCTTCTCTCTCATCTATCTCTCGTAAAGGAAAACACAAGTGACTTTAATTTGTTTGTTTCTAAGATAGCTACCCGTCTTAGTGGGACTAGAAGCTCTGAATGGACACTAGTTTTCTGGATAACAGCAGCCTGAAAGGAACACACAAGCGAAATGACATTAGAAGCTAAAATGTATAATAATCCACAAATTAAAGTGATGAATTGATCCAACAACACACATTCAGCATGGTTCATACAAATGCATACAAAGTAGTTCATAAGAATATGCGTAAGTTAAATAACATACATTGCCAACATAATTAGAATAGTACAACTACATTAAAAACATATGCATGAAAGCATGTTGGCTATGATATTATTATTATAAGTGAAAGTTCCTTCCATACATACACCATTGAAGAACACTAGACCCAATAGTGGAACATTACAGTCAAGAACACCTGCTCCTCCAAATACGTATACTCGCTCAATGCTATGGAGAAGAAAAGGCTCTTCACAATACTCCCAAGAATTTTCTAAGCATAATATTATCCAAAATATTGGCTCCAAAAAGCTTGTTCTATGCGTTATGAGGTTCTTATTATAACAAGGATAGGCTGACCCTTGACATTCCACTTTGTGAATCTTTGACTTCCCTCATGACTCTTCAACTTCTTCAGTAAACGGCATGTTACATAACATGATGAATTTAAACATTCCACTAATAACACCAGGAATTTCATTTACAACTTATTTACAAATAATATTACATTTCCCACATATACCCATATAAGACAAATTAAGCTAGAGACAGCCTAAAAAGACACAACACTATGACTCTAAAGTTTGGGGAAATTCCAACTCAACAACATCCACTTGATGCTTCTCAGTCACATATCGGTTCCAATCTTGGTAATGTGTGATGGTGTCCCCAAACTATTTGATGGCATCTTTCTGCAAGCAGACTCTTTCTGCCATGCAATTTGGGTGTATGGTCTTGGAACCTATATCCAACTCATTCTAAAGCATGAGAAGCATGGTGTTGACGTTGATAGGCAAAACCAATGTACTTAATGAGTGTTGTGTGCATTCAAATCCAAGTACTCCCTCATGGCCTCTTGTCTTAGCTGGTCCATGTACTCATCGATCTCTAGCTGAAAATGGTTCTTGGTTGAAGCATCGATGAGGGAAACAATTGATGGGATCCTGTGCTTTCTCACCATGACATCCAGGCTATTGTACAAACACACATATTAAGCCTGTATGTCGCTGATGAATGGGGTGAGCTACTCATAGCTCTGGATAAACATCTAGACCTTTCTTTCTCCATCTCTGTCTGTGGCTTCATCTTCTTTGCTAAGTCAAGTGGGGCCCCTTTGTACCACATTTACCACTCTTGTACATGGGTGATGGCACCATGTATGTTCTTGAGAGTTTTACCAAACACTTTGCTCTGTTGTTGTAGTCCATGCACACAGACAACTGCTTTATGCATGGTGACAAATCCATAATAGAGCTTCTGCATGGTAGCTTCAAGTGTTAATACTTCAGTGAGTATCATTGTGCTCATTTCCCCCAATGCAGAAATTGCATTTTGCATTGATGCTCAGAGTTTTTCTACCTCTTTCCTCACATCCTACAAGTTCTTTTCTAGTTTTTCATTCTCGGTCGTTAGGTACTTAACATTTTAGCTTGTTTATCCTACATAGGCCAAGCTAGCTTCGACAAGGGTAGTTGGATGATTCTTGGTGTCTGAAACTATCACCCTTTCCTTGATGAAAGTTCGTGATGTGTGATCATCTATAAATTTCTTCCTCCATGACTGTTCAATATTATTTTTCAACTCGTCAAATGATATATTATACACTTCCATGATCAAATCATCATCAAGGAGAACAATGTCTCCTTGCTTGCTCGGGACTGGTTCTGACACTAGAGGTGGTGGAGACTGAGAGATGAACTCTGGTGCTCTTGGCATTAGGTCATTGTCTTCATTTTGTGGCTTTTGTTCCAACTCCATGTATGTCACTTCAATCAGTTACTCAATCTATTGAGAAACATCCCAATCCTACATATGTTCAACGTCTTACTTAATTGTTGGTTGTTCCGGCTCATCAACCTGTATTTCCATTGTTTCCTCTATCATGGCACCTTTCCTTTTTTCTTCTTCCTGCTTCTACCTCTCTTCTCTTTATTTCCCCCTAAACTCTTTTCCTTCCTTCATCTTTTTCTCTGTCTCTTATAGCTTCAGTTTTGCTTCCTGTAGCCTTTTCTTTTCTCTCTTCCTTCACTCTACTCTCTTTATTCACTAATCCCTATTTGCTTTTGCTACTAAAGCCATCTTCTCCAAGATACGATCTAACTTCATGTTGCAACTTTTTTCTCCCTTTAGATTCTCAACAACCTTCCTCTTTCCCTTGTCCTTCGCTGGATTGTTACCTTCTATTGTTGTTGTTCTTTCTTCTAGAGTTGTTGTTGTCTGTAGAGTAGCCTTCCAAGCTTGTAGTATACTGACCAACTCATTGAGTTTGGAGGCATTGTCACAGTACCTCCAAGGGTCCTCCTTTGAACAATGAAATGTCTCATGGATCCATGGAAAGTACACTCTCACAAATTGGTCCTTGCAAATACCATGGGGATTATATGGATTAAATTCCTTAGTGTCAAACTCAAATTTTACTATGTCCTTATCCTCAACATCTGCATCTTTCAAGCCCTTAACATCATATAATCTGATCCACAAAGGAAGAGCAGGCCATGGTGCTTTCTTGTTCCTATATAATCCTACTGACAACCCTATAGCGAGGTGGTATGAAACTTCTTTCATGATTAGCTAGTCAATGGAATACCTTGGTAGAACATGCAGAGGCTTCTCTCCTCCAAACACTCTAACGAAGGTGCCACCTAGCGAGGCATACCAATATGCAATGTTTATTATTTCTTCCATTGCCTCTTTGGACTTGCAAGGTTGATCCTGCTCAAATATAAGCTTGTACAAAAACATGATAAAATGGTCAATTAACCTTTCCATCACTCCTCAATATCTGCAATCGGAAAGAAACTTGCAATAGATGTTGATGACAGTCTCTTTTGGTGTCCATGTGGATCTCATTTGAGGGAACTGTTGTTGGGCACATATTGCATCTAGTAAGTATGCGAACATGTAGAACCTTGTTTTCTCATTCCTAGCTGATTCCGAGACTTAGCCACATGAGTCTTCAACTGATGCAATAACAAACTCAACCAGTTGAATGGGCTCCCATCATTCACCAACTAGTCTAGTAAGACCACCCACCCTTCAGGAAAGGTTTTTGTTTTTTCTTGACCATATATTACGTAGGCAAAGATGATCAAAAATTGGTAAGCCTTCCCGAGGGACTTCATCTTGTAAACATGGGTAGGTTTTTTTCTAAACCTTGAAGGCTCCTTCACCCATCACTTGAAAATATCTCTTGTCTTCACATAGCTATAGGTGGCATAGAAGAGTGAGTCCATGTGCTTCACCAGCCCAAGAAAGTGATACATTTGTTGAAAGTTCTTAGCCCTAAAGGTGGCAATCTCTCTCCCACTGGTGCTGCTCAATGTCATAGTCTATTCATCCGTGTGTGAGACAATCTAGCTGATGATGTTGGCACATGGGAAGGTGGGGTACCTGCATGCAACCTTGTATAACGGTGACCTCTGGATGCTAAGATAAAGCTGATGGTCCTCTAAGTCTTCCTTGAAGTTCTCTGCAAAAGTGTCTTTGATCTGCTACCATGTTAGTGTTATACCATTCTTAATTAACAATTGAGTATATGCATATACTGAAAAATCCACTAATATTTGCTCAACTACTTGCCCAATACTTCTCTCTAGAGTTTCCTTTGATATAGCTCTCTTGGATTCCATATTAACTGTAACTTCTAGAGATATGCTCAAAAACTAATATACCTATGGGACATAGATGACACTTATGGTAAGAAAATGTTAGCTTAAAAACCAAAGCAACTTCATGATAAGATCAAGCAACAAGTTGGGCTAATGATGGAAGGATTTCACAATTTTGGTTGACAAAGGTCACTAGCTGACTATGGGAACTACAAACCATGTAGTCCCAAGAGTCATTTGGGAAGCTTGATCACTGCAACTACATAATGCATAGTTCAGTCTAGGGCAAGTCCAAGAGAGACTGCATATTGCATAGTCTCAATGGCCAACCTGGAAGGCTGCCTCCCAGAACTGCGCAATGTCAAGTTGGAGCTATTCTAGGCAAAGCTCTATGTAATTCCAAAAGCCAAAGTAGAGGCCTTGATCTGCCAAATTGCATAGTGCATCTAGTGAAGTGTGAGATCTGGGAAAGGGGACTTAGATCTACCCAAGGGGAATGTGAAAATCAAGAAAATCTAAAATATGGTGTGATGATGAGTGCAAATATGACTAAGTGCTAATGCATGCATGTGAAACACATGTAGGAATTGATTAAATTGAAGGGAAACAAAGCATCTGAAGAGAGTTTTCGCAATGACTGTTGGTGAAAAAATATGAAAATTCATGCAACACTTGGGAAATGAAATCTAAAATGTGAAAAAACACTTCTACAATCTAAAGCAAGTTGAAACAACAACAATCATTCAAAGAAACAAGTGAAAGAATACTCTCACAAGCTAAACAACAAAAGGTGACAAAAAAAGTGGCAAAAGGTGAGAAATGCAAAAATCACCCAGAAAGGCAACGACGATAGCACCAAAGGCTCCTTGATCTCCTCATGCATGATATATCTCCAAGCTAGAGTGTGAAAATGAGATCCATCAACATCGATTAAATAGATTTTGTGAAGTTAGGGTTTATGACGCACATGCTTAAAATCAAGGAAAAAGTGACACTTCGCAGTAGTTTCTAAAATAATTCAAGTGCCTTTGGGGTGCCTCTTCAGGTTGCTAAAAATAGATCATTATTTTTAGGTATGTTTTTTTCTTTCTTTTTATTTCTTTCATTTTCAAGAAAAAATGCCATGTATTTCCTAAAATGATTGCACAGTTCTTGAAAGGACTAGGAAACTCTTGGGCTCATGCACTTTGCAATTTCTAAGCATAGTGATGTCTGAATAGTTTCTCAGTTGAGTGCCTTTGGTGTGCCTCTCCTATTTGTGCAATTTCCTAGATCAAGGTTCACTTCCATTCATTACTACGCATTTTATGAGCTCAAGGCTCATAGACAGTTAGGACTGCAAAATTCCCAAGAGCAAGGCCATTTTCCCTCAAGAATTGAGTAGTTCTCTAACGCAAGCTCAGAACTAAAAAGGGACCAAGTGAGGAGATGAGATTTTCGGTCAAAAAATGAACTAAGTGAGAAAACACAAGCCAAGATGAAAAGGATAAGGCTTAGTCAAAGCACAAATACCTATTGTAGTGCAAGATGAGATGTTTTGTTTTAGAAGGAAGGCTCCAATATCAAAGCATAAGAAACATTTTGGAGGTCGGTTGTAGCTGCTACAACATGTTGTTGGGTTCGAAGTTCTTTTGTTGGGATATCAAAATTATGCTACAACAATATCAAAGTGTTAGGTCAAAGTTGTCGCTGGAAGGTTATCATCTCCAAAATAAAAGGAAGGGTTGACTTGGTGATTGGAGGAAGTCTGTGTCTAGATCATGGATTCTTGGTTAATCTCATAAAACTATTAAAGGAATAGTTGTTGACTGGGTTTTCCCCTAGATAGGTTTTTTTACCCTGGATTTCCACCTACATATGGTGTCTTTGATTTTTGTGTTATGGTTATTGGTAATTGATTGATGAACTAAGAAAAAAGAACACAAGAACATTAATAATAACATAATAATATCACAAGTAATTATCAAGATAAAGAAAATATTCTACCCTTTTTCTTTTCGAACATGGTATCAGAGCTAAGGTTAAGAAGAAGGAAAAAGGTAGCCTGAAGATCTATTGAGAGGAGAATAGGGAGTTTTAAGAAGTTTGAATAAGGAATATCAAGGAGAAGGATCATATAAGAAGTCCATCCTACTATCTTCAAGAAAAATTTCCAACTTAATAAAGGGAGAAAACAAATTAGAAGGACCATCCAATTAGAAGGCATTGAAAAGGAGGATAAATCTCATCCTCGAGAAGAATAATGTCTTGGATCTAGTCAAATAAAAAGTAAGAAAACTACAAATGAACCAAGGGATGCAAAAAAGGAAAATTTCATAGAAACAAATATATTGACCATGACCCTACTGGTGGATGTAATAAATGATAAACTCATCCCATATATTTCCAATATAGATTCTTCTCAGGAGATGTATGAGGCCTTATACAAATTATTCACAATCAAGAATCTTGGTCAAATTGCTCGTCTTAAGAATGAAGTAAGAACTATAAAGATGACAAAGAAGGACTCTGTGGCATCTCTCTTTGTAAGGATAGCTAGAATCATAGATGAACTCTAGGCAATAGATGAGATAGTATCTAAAAATAAGCTTGTAATCATTGCACTTCTATGATTATCAACATCTTGCAGTTCCTTTTCATCACATATCAATAGTTGGAATGAAACTACTACATTCGAACAATTATGGAATGCTTGTAGTCAAGAAGAAGTCAAAATTTCATTAGTTTGCAACAAAGAGAATGAAGAAGAGAAAATTTCAAATGCCTAGTCCATTCATCGCAAGAACAAAGGAACCTTCAATATTTCTAAAGGGTGTAGCAAGAAGGTAGACCTATCCAATATAGAATGCTACAATTGTTACAAGATGGGTCACTATAGAAGCGATCGTCCTGAGAATCTGAGAAATAAGAAAAGAGAAAGGGAACATGCAATTATTCTTGATATAGGACCACCAAAGAAGAACAAGATGGAAGAATCTAAAGTCAAAGAATTATTTGCAAGGGACTCTATCCCTTACATATCCTTCTACTCTAAAGTTTTGAATTATTTTCCTTTATGTTTTGTTTTATAGTACTTTTAGGTTTAAAATGCTTTAGAAAAACATTTTTGAATTGTTTTGTTAAAGTTATATGTATACCTCGAGATTGGATTAATATGGATCCCTCACGATTTTTACAAATATAGTATCTTACTCTTTGTATTATATTTTATATTTGGTTTTCTTTTTATTATCTAGATGTGTTTGTTTTAGATGCTAATAAAATTTCTTTTCATATTTTCCTTTTTGAGGAAAAACTTGTGGATATGCTCAAGGGATACATAGAATATCTTACAAGACAAAGCATGATAGAAGTTCTATTGGAATTGATGTCATGTAAGGTGTTTCCAGAAAACAACTCAAATGTATGTTATAGATCATAAACTTTGTTCTCTTCATGATAAAGGTATATTCATTCATTCTAATAAATCTAATTTACATTACTAACACGCGTTATGTCTAGGACCTTTGAATCTTAAAGATTGTTATTTGTGTGATTAATAATTAGATTGAATCTACCCTCATTAAAATCATCATGTTTATGGAACCCTAAAAGGTTCTATGTAAAAATATAATCTAAGAGTATGTCAATGCTAATGTTAGAAACCTAGGCTACTTACATTTACTCATAGAAAATACTATTATTTAGATGTTTGGGGTTTTGATGGTAATGCCATGTTTGGAATTTTACTATTGTTACAGAAAACCTAGTCATTTAGCATTAGATGGTAATGTATTCCTAGACCTTAAGGTTTTGGTAGATTAGGTTTTATGAGAAAAACCCTTATAATATCTAGAGAGATTTACTAGGAATGAAAATCTAGGTGTAGGTTTGTCTCTCTAATCAAAACCCTAGCCTAATTAAGATCATTATATGTCTAACTTTAAATGTATTGATATTTGTGTCTTGGGCCTACCTAATTGATATTGATATGCTTGTGCATGATTATTAAATCCTAGTTATGTATATGTTCTAACCTAATTGTTGATGCTCATAGCGTGTAAATTATAGGGTTTGTAACTAATCCCTAGTAAAAGTTATATATTCTAAGATATGGTGATATTTTTTCCATTATGATAAAATATAGGGTTTACAAAAAAGCCTAGTAGAATTTGATCATATTAGATTGTGATGTGATTGGTTTTTTTTTTGACATCTAAGGTTGAGTGTCTCAAAGATGGAATCCAGGGTTTTGCCTTACATCCTAGTAGAAGTCTAACATATGAGCTCTAAATTTGATGGATGCATTGTAAAATCATACTTGTTTGAATTTATTCTAGGATTTTCAATATATTATAGTAGAGTCTGTCATATCTCTGAAATAAATATTGAGGCCCTAGAGATAATGAGATTGATATCTTGATTGACTGATCTATGGGTTATAACCAAGCATGAGCAAGAATTTGAAGTTTAAAAGAATGTACCTCTTATTGATTATGAACCTCACTAAGTTTAGGTATTTTATAAATAAACTCTAATGCTTCCATGATTATGATATAGTTAAAATCATGGTTCTATATATGTATTTTGGTTTTTCTTTTTGTTTAAGTTGTGTAGGTACATAATATTAAGGAGGTTGAAGATATTCATAAGTAAAGTTTATTTGATAGGCATGATGAAGGAAGTTATATGAATGATGATGATCAATATGATTTTAATGAGGATTGAACCCATGAAAGATTATCTAATTCTATGGAAAAGAATAATATCTCCCTATGTTAAGAGGTATCCTAGATAAAAAAAAAGGGTATATCTCCCAAGGTGAGAGGGAGGGCATATTATAGTCATGATGGATACCAGAAAGAAGAAATTAGAGAATGTATATTGGGATGTTGTTGGAATAAGAAAAGCAAGATATGATTGTAGATTATGTTTCTACATGTAAGGTAGGAAAGGAAGTTGCATGGTGGAAGAAACCTCTATCAATATTCAAGTCCAACTATGACAAGTTGTGAAGAAGCATCAAGATTTTTCAAAAAATTTAAGGTTTGTGTTTACTTATGTGTATTTGAAAGGTTGTTACCACTAGGGGTAGTGATTGTTCAGGTAAATCTGTCAAAGTTTTGGAAGCATGCCTGATGTTATCGATCTATTTGATTAGGAAATATTTTATTTTCTCATGCTTTATTTGTAATACACATTTCCTCAAATGACATATAGTCACCCTATATATTGATTTCTAGTTCCCGAATTAGGGAGCTGCTGCAATCTTTAGTCCATCTTAGTCCCACCTAAATAGATTTCCCTACTCAAGAATCTAGTATGTTCCATCGTGCGTGCCTAAACTCTTCATGATTCATGTGTTCCAAGATCTTCCACGTACTTATATGAATACCTCCCTAGTTAAGAGGGAGTGTTGAAGAAC
Organism: Pinus tabuliformis; assembly: GCA_031772625.1. Classification (NCBI taxonomy): domain Eukaryota; kingdom Viridiplantae; phylum Streptophyta; class Pinopsida; order Pinales; family Pinaceae; genus Pinus; species Pinus tabuliformis. The sequence goes on along the minus strand of CM062813.1, from coordinate 1,019,985,946 downwards.
GTAACTAGTATCGGTCTTCATAAACTATATTTGAGTCCTAATGAAATCAACAGAAAGAAAATTAAATTTTATTATTATCATCATGACTTATTAAAGCAAGGTTTTCTTGCTTGGGTCATTATGTTTTAAGTCAAATCCCCCATTGCGAAGCTCTATGTTTTATAATTAGTCATTAGAGTCATTGTCCATTTAATGAGACCATTATTGGGGTTTTGAATCATGTAAAAATAGTTATTATTAAGTAAAATAAGTCATTTGTCACCTCCACACCAGTTAAACCCTTAACTGATCAGGTCGACCAACATGAGGGTAATTCGAACTCCAGAGGAAGTTATATAGACAATGTACTTTTATTCATTTGGATAATACACATAAAAGTTCAATATTCAAGAGAAGAAGGCAGAAGAATATGCAATTGCAGAAGGAAAATAAGGAGACTTGCTAGAGAAAGAAAATTGAATTTTTTGGGTTACCTTTCTCTCACACATGTGAATTCACTAGGCTATTGTTGGAAGGACAAAGTACTGCATCAAGATTGAAGTTCTATTGTTGGGTCAATTTTTTTCTAATGGGAGATCGAAACTATGCTACTGCAAGATCGAAGTGCTAGGTCAAAGTTGTTATTCGAAGGTTATGGTCTGCAGAAGAAATGGAAGGGATGACTTTGTGATTGGAGGAATTCTATGTCCAGGTCAAAGAATATTAGTTGATCTCGTGAATCTATTAAAGGAAGATCTCTTCATTGGGTTTTCCCCTAGATATGGGATTTTCCCTAGTTTTCCACCTACATCTAGTGTCTTTGATCTTTGTGTTATGGTTATTCGTAATTTCTTGATGAGATAAGATAAAACAAGAACACAATATGGTTAATAAGAACATAATAATATCATGAGTAATTACCAAAATAAATAAAATCTTTTTGCCTTTATCATTTTCCAACATGGTATCAGAGCTAAGGTTAAGAAGTAGGAAAATGACAACCTGATGATCTATTAACAGAAGAATAATGATTTTTAATAATTTTGAATAAGGGTCATCAAGGAAAGGGATCATATACTAATTCAAGCCTACTATCTTCAAGAACAATGTCTAACTCGATGAAGGGAGAAAGAAAATTATAAGGCACATCCAACTATAGGGCATGGAAAAAGAGGATAGATCTCATCCTTGAGAACAATAAAGTCATGGATCTAGTCAAAGGAAAAGTAAAGAAACCTACAAATGAATCAAGTGATGTAGAAAAGGTAAAGTTAAGAGAAACAGAGATATTGGCCATGACCCTAACGATGGATGGAATAAAGGATATCCTCATCCTAAATATATCCAACATAGATTCCTCTCAAGAGATGTATGTGGCCTTATCCAAAATATTCACAATCAAGAATCTTGGTAAAATTTCAAGTCTCATGAATGAACTAAGAACTATTATGATGACAAAGGTGGAAATTGTGGCATCCTTCTTTGTAAGGGTAGCTAGAATGAGAGATGAAATCTTGGAAATAGATAAGATAGTACATGAAAAGGAGCTTCTAATCACTGCACTTATAGGATTACCAACAACTTGGAGTTCCTTTTAATTAGGTATCAACATCTGTAAGAAAAATCCTACATTCAAACAATTATGGAATGCTTGTAGTCAAGAAGAAGTCAGAATTTCATTAGTAATAAATAAAGAGAATGAAGAAGAGAAAATTTCAAATGCATATTCTTCACATCACATGAACAAAGGAATATTCAAGAATTCTAAAGGGTCTATCAAGAAGGTAGACCTATCCAAGATAGAATGCTAGAATTGTCACATGATGGGTCACTATAGAAGCGATTGCCGTGAGAACCCAAGAAATAAGAAGAGAGAAAGGGAACATGAAAATGTTGTTGATGAAGGACCAAAAAAGAAGAACAATATGGAAGAATATGAGGTCACATTCTTATTTTCTAGGGACATGTAGGGACTCTATCCCTTACATATCATTATACTCTAAAGTTTTGAATTATTTTCCTTTATTCTTTTATTTATAGTACTCGTAGGTTTAAAATTATTTGGAAAAACATTTTTAAATTGTTTTGTTATATTTATAGGTATCCCTCATCATTTTTCCAAAGAAACGTATCTTACTCCTTGTATTATCTTTTATATTTGATTTTCCTTTTCTTATATAGATGTGTTTGTATTATATGCTAATTATTTCTTTTTCCATATTTTCCTTGTTTAGGAAAAATTTGTTGATATGCTAAAGGGATATGGAGAAGATCTTACAAGACAAAGCATGATAGAATTTCTATTAGAATTGATGTCTTGTAAGGTTTGTTTAGAAAAAAAATCAAAGGTAGATTATAGATCATAAGCTTTGTTCGCTTCAAGGGAAAGGTATATTTGTCCATTCTAATAAATTTTCTTTACATTACTAACAAGTGTTATGTCTAGGACCTTTGATTTTTAAAGATTCTTATTTGGGTGATTCATCATTAAATTGAATCTACCCTCATTAGAATCATCATGTTTATGGAACCCTAAAAGGTTCTTTGTAAAAACCTAACCTAAGGGTATGTCAATGCTAATGTGAAAAGCATATCCGACTTAGGTTTAATGATAGAAAATAGTATTCTTTTGATGTTTGGGGTTTTGATGCTAATGTCATTATTGGAGTTTTAGTATTGTTATGGAAACCATAGTCCTTTAGGATTGGATGGTAATGTATTACTAGACCTTGAGGTTTTGGTAAATTACATTTTATGAGAAACACCGTTATAATATCTAGAGTGATCTCCTAGGAATGAAACCCTAGGTCTACATTTGTTTGTGTGATAAAAACCCTACATAGATGAAGATCGTTACATGTATGAATTTAATGTAGGTTTTAACCTCATACAGAATTTACCTGCATACGAATTCTAAAACACAGAAAATAAACTATGCGAGAGTATAACACATAAAACACATATACCCAGAGATTTTCCCTTGGATCCCAAAATCGGGACTACCAAATTGATTTTTAATTATGTTCCTTTCAATGTTACAATACATATTTATACATGCTGAAGCATCCAATATCATGGACCGAAAACCATCGCGTCCAAAACCATGGACCGATAGTCCAAAACCATGTGTGAAAAATCATGCACAAAACCATAGGTAGGTCTACCCAACCTAATATAGGGTCCAAAAACAAAAATTTCTGGGGCACTCCCCTGACCCCATATAGTGTGGTTACCTGCACTCCTTAAACCCCCTATGACTTCCCCTGCTACACAATCGGCGAAACAGATGGGGGGATCTGCCCCCCTTCTAACCCATGGTTAACTACGTGGGCTAGTTGTGGAAAGAATATAACACAACCCAACATTCTCCCACTTGTTGTTTTATTTCCACAAGGGGCCACAAGAGAGCTTAGCTATTTATCTAGCCCTGCAATGCCCATTGTTTCTCTACACCAAGAGAACTTTTCAGAGTTCACATATTTTGTCAATGCATCTATAGTATTCTTCAAAGTGTCCATGTTTACCAGCAGTACCATTTTGTCTTCTATCATATCCCTCACAAAGTGATACTAAACATCAACGTGCTTTTTCTTTTGAATGATATGCAGGGTTCTTTGCTAAAAAAATTACACTTTGGCTATCACAGTCTATCCTTATAGCTCCTTGTACCAACCCTATACTTGAACAAAATCTCTGCAACCACATTGCTTCCTTGCTTGCATGAGTGGCTGCCATGTATTTCACCTCTGTAGTTGATAGTGCCACTACAGATTGTTTCTCACTCATCCAACTGACTGCACCTCCAAATAGGTTAAAAAATACCCACTTGTAGATCTTCTCTGATCCAGATCTCCAGCCCAGTCTGCATCAACAAAGCCACGAATATCCAACAATTTTTCCAACCCCAATCTTCCTTGGTAACACAAATCATAATCACTAGTGCCACATAAATACCTGAAAACCCGTTTCATTGTTGTCCAGTGCTCCTTCCCTGGTTTTGACATAAACCTGCTCAATACTCCCACTGCATGTGCAATTTCTAGTCTAGTACATACCATCGCATACATCAGGCTACTCACTACACTTGCATATGGAACACAAGACATGTCCTCTTCCTCTTCTTGTGTCTTGGGACACTGTTCAGCAGATAACTTTACACCTATAGAAATAGGAACCTTCACGGGTTTACTATCTTGCATATTAAACCTCTGCAATATTGTTTCACCATACTTCCTCTGGTTTAACTAGAGATTCCTCTTTGTCCAATCTCTTTTAATTTCCATGCCCAAAATATAGTTTGTAGCACCAAGATCTTTCATGTCGAATTTGGAGGACAAATGGGTCTTCAAATCCTGGATAATTTCTTTGTCATTTCCAACCAGCAACATATCATCCACATACAAGACGAAATAAATAACACGGTCACCAATTAATTTAAAATACACACTGTGATCTACTTTTCTTCTGTTGAAGCCAAGTTCCCATACAAATGTATCAAATTTTTGATACCACATCCTTCGTGACTGTTTTAACCCATAGAGAGACTTATTTAACTTGCATACCAGTTCTTTCTTACCCTTCACCACAAAGCCTTCAGGTTGCTTCATGTAAATCTCCTCTTCCAGATCACCATGAAGAAATGTTGTCTTCACATCCATCTATTCTACCTCAAAATCAAAAGCAACAACAACAAATAAAAGTAATCTAATAGAAGTTACCTTGGCAACAAGAGAAAAAATATCACCAAAATCAATTCTCGGCACCTGGGAATAACCTTTTGCTACCAAAAAATATTTGTATTTCTCCACCTTTCCTTCTGCATTTATCTTCTTCTTGAACACCCATTTGCTACCAATGGGTTTCCTTCCATCCGACAACCCCACCAGATCCCAAGCCTCATTCTTGTGTAAAGATGACATTCAATCAACCATAGCCTCTTTCTAGAGTTTTCCATCCTCTGAATCTACTTCTTCCTTCACAGTTTTGGGATCATCATCAGTAATTGATAAAGCAAAATTTGAATAGAAAGTAGATTGACTATACATTTCTGGTTGCCTTATTTCTCAAACTGATTTTCTCACACCCGGAGTTTGTGGCTCTTCATCTTCTGATTCCTCCTCTATTGTAGAGTCTGATTCTTCCTCCTTTATCTTAAACTCTATCTTCTCAGGTTCCTTTGGTTGGAATTCATGTTTAATAACATCTTTCACCTCTCTGAACACCACATCTCGGTTGTACACAACCTTCCTTGTTACTAGGTTCCAAAGCTTATAACCCTTTAAACCATCCTTATACCCAATAAAGATTCACTTTCATATGTACTATCCAACTTGGTTCTTTTTTCCTTTGGAACATGTACATATGCATCACATCCAAATACCTTTAGATGTGAAAGAGAGGGTGTATTACCAGTCCATACCTCTTCTGGAGTCTTATCCTCCAATTCTAATGAAAGTGATCTATTGACTAGGTAACATGCCGTCTCCATCGCCTCTTCCCAAAATTTTTGTCCTAACCCGACACCACTGAGCATGCTTCTTGCCCTTTCCATCAATGTCTTGTTCATTCTTATGCAACTCCATTTTGCTAAGGTGTATATGGAGTAGCCTTCTATCATGCTATACCACACTTCTTATAGAATTCTTCAAATTCCTTATTGCAAAACTCTCCACCGTTATCTATCTTCAAAACCTTTATCTTCTTCTCTGTCTGCTTTTCCACCAGAGCCTTAAATTCTTTAAACTTGTCAAAGACTTTAGTTTCTTCTTAAGGAAATATATCCATGTATTCCTTGAGAAGTCATCTATAAATGATACATAGTACACAGACTTAGCTAGTGATGGAACCTTCATAGGTCCAAATACATCACTGTGCACAAGCTCTAATATATGTTTTTCCCTCTTACCACCACAGTGGAAACTCACCTGATTCTACTTCCCATATACACAATTTTCACAGAAATGAAAATCCAGAGAGCTATTACTCATAACTTCTACCATACCTTTACCATGAAGTATTCGAAGGCCATTCTTTCTAATATGTCTAGGCCTTTGATGGCACAACATGGCCTTCTCTCCAGAGACCACTAGATTTTCTACTCCACTTTCAGGAACCAGAGAATTGTTGCACCCATCAATAATAGTGCTACCTTGGAGCTTGTAAGAAGTTCTAATCCGAACACCCCGCATCAATACCAATGCTCCTTGAACCATTTTGCAGGTATCCTTCTTGAACACAATTTTTACACCTGCATCATCCAGCTTGCTTACAGAAATCAAATTTCTGGCTAATGCAGGAATATGTAGAACACCCAGAAGTGTTCTAACCCTTCCACCTTGCAACTTCAACTTTACTTTTCCACGACCAATGATTCTAGCATTCCTGTCATCCCCCAAGAAGGCATAACCACCATCATATTTCTCATACTCGAAGAACCACTCTCTATGGGGAGTGAATTGAAAGGATGAACCTGAGTCAATCAACCATGCTTCATTATCTACATGTGTACTTGAAGAAGCCAAATACACATCCCCACCTTCATCTGAGGTGGTTTTCACCTCTACAAAAGGAGCATCGTCAGATCCCTTTCCTTTATCAGGAGATTTATATTTACAGTCCCTTTTTTGGTGCCCTTCCTTTCCGCATTTCCATCACACCACCTTTACAGGTTTTCCTAGAGATTTAGATCTCCCACTTGATGACTTATTTTTGTTTCTGTTTTGGCACCGTCCTTGTATAGATAAGGCATCACCACTTTGGCTCTCCATATTTCTTTGTCTCATCTCCTTCGTCAACAACAATGAGACTACTTCATCAAACTGCAAGGCAATTGCATTGCTACCGATTGCAATAACCAGACTATCCCATGAATCTGGTAGAGAACACAACAAATTGATGGACTTATCTTCATCTAAAATTTTAATATCAAAATATAATAACTTACTTACCATTGTATTAAATGCGTTCAGACGCTCTGTCACCGAGTCTCCATCTTTCATCCTCAGGTTATACATCTTTTTCTGCAAGAACAGTTTATTCACCAGAGACTTAGATTGGTGCAAAGTCTGTAACTTGTCCCACAAAGCCTTAGCCTTAGCTTCCCCTGATACATTTAGCAATACTAAGTGTGGGACGCACAATCGTATTGTGCTCTTTGCCTTCCGATCCAACTTCTTCCATTCTTCATCAGACACTCCCTTTGGTTTAGTACACAGATCTACCATGATCCACTAATCTTTATCCACCAATAGATCCTCCATCTTGAGTTTCCACAACTCAAAACTCTGACCATTAAATTTCTTGATCTCTATTTTTCCACTGCTTTCCATCCTCTTTCACCACTAGAATCGATCCCACAGATCTCCCACTGAATAGGGTCTACTATAGGCCCGAGCAAAACCCATGAACAGCAAAGGCGTCCCCTCGAAGCCAAAACAGCTCTAATACCAAATGTAGGTTTTAACCCTGTACAGAAATTACCTACATACAAATTCTAAAACACAGAAAATAAACAATGTGAGAGCATAACACATAAACACATATAAATAGAGATTTTCCCCTGGATCCCAAAACCGGGACTACTAGTTTTATTTTTCATTATGTTCCTTTCAATGTTGCAATACATATTTATAAATGCTGAAGCATCCAATACCATGGAATGAAAACCATCGCATCAAAAACCATGGACCGAAAAACATTGCGTCGAAAACCATGTGCGAAAAATCATGCACAAAACCATAGGTAGGTCCGCCCAACCTCATATAGGGTCCAAAAACAAAATTTTCCAGGGCGCTGTCCCAGACCCCATAAAGTGGGGTTACCTGCACCCCTCAATACCCCTTTGACTCCCCCTGCTACGTAATCGACACAACAAAGGGGGGGCTCCGCCCCCCTTCTAACACCCCGGTTAACTATGTGGGCTAGTCGTGGAAAGAATATAACACAACCCAGCATTCAAATGTATTGACATTTGTGTATTAGGCCTACCTAATAGATATTGATATGCATGTGCATGATTATGAACCTTACTAAGTTTAGGTATTTCATATATAAAGTCTAATACTTCCATTATTCTGATATAGTTAAAATCATTCTTCTATATATGTATTTTGGCTGTACTTGTTGTTTAATTTGTGCAGGACATAATCTTCAAGACGTTGAATTTATTCGTAAGTAAAGTTGATTTGATAAGCATGATGAAGGATGTTATATGAATTATGATGATCAAAATGACTTTAATAAGAAGGATTGAAGCCAGGAAATAATCTCCAATGTTATGGAAAAGAAGTTGATCTCCATAAGTTAAGAGGGACCATAGATAGAAGAAAGGGTATATCTCCCAAGGTTTGATGGAGGGAATATTATAGTCATGATGGATACCTTGAAGAAGAAATTGGAGAATGTATATTTGGATGTTGATTAAAGAAGGAAAGTAGGATTTGATTATAGAGTATGTTGTTGCGGGTAAAGTAGGAAAGGAAGTTGTATGGTTGAGGAAACCTATGTCAAGATTCAAGTCCTACTATGATAAATTGTCAAGCAACATCAGGATGTTTTAAAACCTTGAAGGTTTGTATTTAATTATTTTTATTTGAAAGGTTTTTATTGATTGGGTTTGTGATTGTTTAGGTTAATATCTCGACATTTTGGAAGTATGCTTGATGTTACAAATCTATTTGATTGATATTTGATGTGTTGACGCTTTGTGTGTAATACACATTTCCTAGGAGGACATCTGGTTGGCATATGCGTTGATGTATAGTTCCCAAAGTAGGGAGGGTGGCATTTGTCATAGATCTCTAACCTTGCATTACACACCTAGCTACCTACGTTCATGGTTAGAAAGTAATATTGATGGCACCTAGAGAGGCTGAAAGCTTTAGTCCATATTAGTCCCACATGGATAGATTGACCCAGTCAGGAATCTTGTTTGTGGCACTGTGTGTGCCTAAACTCTTTGTGGTTCATATGTTTTTAGATCTTCCATGTACTTATATGAATACCTCCCTAGTTAATAGGGAGTGTTGAAAAATGTAACTAGGTTCAGTATTCATGAATTATATTTAAGTCATAATGAAATCAAAAGAAAGAAAAATATTTTTTTATTATTATCATTATGACTTATTAAACCATGGGTTTCATTCTTGGGTCATCATGTTTTAGGTCAAAGTACCCATTGAGGAATTCTATGTTTTATACTAATTAATTAGAGTCGCTGTCCATTTAATGAGGCCCTTCTTGGGCTTTTGAATCATGAAAATTAATTATTATTAAGTAAAATAAGTCATTTGTCATGTCCACACTAAGTTGGTCATTACCTGATCAAGTCATCTTACATGAGGGTACTTAGAATTCCATAAGAGGCTATATATACAATGCAGTTTGATTCATTTGGATATTACATACACAAGTTTGGTATTCAAGAGAAGGAGGCAGAAGAATACGAAATTGCAGAAGAAATAGAAGGAGATTTGTTGGAGAAAGTAAATTGAACTTTATGGGTTACCTTTATCTCAAACATGTGAATTTATCGGGCTATTGCTAGAAGGTCAAAGTACTACATCAATATCAAAGTTATGTTGTTGGATCAAATTTTTGTTGTTGGGAGATCAAAATTCTATCGCTGTAAGATCAAAGTGCTAGGTCAAAGTTGTTTTTGGAAGGTTATCATCTGCAAAAGCAAAGGAAAGTCTGATTTGGTGATTGGAGAAAGATTTTGTCTAGGTCAAGGAGTCTTAGATCATCTTGTGAAACTATTAAAGGAAGAGTTGTTCATTGTATTTTTCCCTAGATATGGGATTTTCCCTAACTGCTAGCCTGCATTTGGTGTCTTTGATCTTCATGTTATGGTTATTTTTAATTACTTGATGAACTAAGATAAAAGAAGAACACAAAAACATTAATAAGAACATACAAATATCACATGTTAGGTAGATGAGGTGAGCAACACTTTTTTACATTTAGTTTCCTTGCAAGAAGATTATCATTTTAGTTCCTTTGAGAACCACACTTGAGGAATTGGGTCAAAATTGTTATTAAAAATGGGTTATGAAGGGAAAGGATTGTGAATCCATGCCCATGGTATAACAAATCCCATTATGGTTGAAGATCGACCTCGATATGTTGGGATAAGATATGACAAAGAGTATATTGGAGAGTTGTCCAAGGCTATTGAAGAAATTGATACCTCGAAGGGAACTTCTACATCATCAACGTCACCTTGTCAAACTTGCAACAAAGGAAAACATCAAGTCACAAGCCCAACTACACTAAATTTTCTTTTGATTATAAGAATCATGGTTTTTGTCATAGAAGTTTGTGTTCATTTTTTGGGTTGATCAATTGTAAGGTTTCCAAATGCTAGAAGAGAATGACAATGTACAGGAAATTCATGAAGGAAAAGCAAAAAAAAAAACCAATCTCCAAATCATGAAAAATGGTAGAATATTTGCACACATTGTCATCAAAATTGTCATTTAGGCAATAGTTATTGGAAGCTTCATCCCATGTTTTGTCATATGCCCAGCAAGAAGCCCATAAAAAATACATGTCAAAGGAGGTTGCAAAAAAGTTGAAAAGATAGAAAACTTTATGAATCTATTTCCAAATAAGATAACATTTGATTTTTTTCCAAAAAATAACAAATAACATAAAATTTTAAGTAAAAATGGAAATTAAAATCAACTTTAACTGAGAAAGTAAATCAAAATAAGAAAATAAAAATAAATTGTATAAACTAAAAAAGAAAAGGTGACAGAAACCAAAATTCCAAAAAATTGAAACAAAAACTTAAATATTAAAAAAAAAAAAACACATTTGTAAAAAAAAATTGAAAAAAGAAAAAAAAGGTTAGATAAAAAATTATTAATTAATCAAAATTATTTAAAAAATAAGAAAAGGAAAATGAAAAATGAAAAAAAAAAATATATATATATATATATATATATATATATATATATATATATATATATATATATATATATATATATATATATAATATATAATTGGAACTAAAGGATCAAATAAGCTTTAAAAAAAAGAGGAAAGGCAAAATGAAACATAATTAAAAAAGAAATGAATGAATAAATAAATAAATATTATATGTAAAGCGTAAAAAAAAAATAGTCTACATATTTTGAGGAAAAATTAAAAATATAATAAATAATATGTTATAGTCTTTTTTTCTCAAAGATGTATGGAAAGAAATCGCCTAAGACTGTTGATGAAAAACACTCTCAACAATATAAATGACTGCTAACATTGTAGATCTGCAACAAATGATTGAAACAAAACCTAGCAAAGTCTTGATCTATGCCACGATCATAATTAAACAACAATAAGAAATAGTAATAAATGCGAGTAACTCTAATAATCCAATGGAAACTAGATATACAAAGAATAGACTTTATTAAATAACACATGTGAAGGGCACAAATAAATGTTACTAGTCCCACTCTATGGGATGGGTTCTTGGCTATCCTCAAACTTCTTCAGCTTTTGTAGAGTCTCTGTCCTTTATAATTTGTAAACCCAACAAATAAAATGTTTGAGCTTAATGGGAACTCAAAATGGAAAAGAAAATGGTGTCTGCAGTAATAATAATTAGAGTTGTAACAATGAGTGAAACAATGAAAACAAGTGAAAGTGAATAATGAATGGAAAACCTTCCTATTTATAAAAAAATATTATGTCATCCTCGAATAATGAGAGATAAAAAAATATTATTAACCCCATTCTAGAAATAACCACTTGTAATATTTTATTATATTTGGTGAGGAGGGGAAAAGTATTTAAACTTTTATTTAGAAATAATAAATAAATAAACAATTTATTTATCATCTCAAGAAATATGGTTAAGGAATAATAAACAAAAAATGATTTATTTAATTATTCCTAATGGATTTAGTCAAACTTGACAAGGAATAATAATTAATTAGTGATTAATTAATTATTCCTAGAGAAAAATAAGATGATTAATAATTTATTTGTTTATTTTTCATAATTGGATCGAATATGACAAGGAATATTAATTAAACAATGGTTCAATTAATTACTCCTAGAAGATAATTAAATAAATACTGATTTATTTAACTATTCTTCATGGGTTTAATTATAGATTACTTAACAAATTTGGTTTGTTAAGTAATTTCTCACAGTGAAAGCAATTTTACTATCATAAAATTGGCCTTACGTGGTGTATTTCGATCAATCTTGTGAATTAAGGCTAGATGATCAATTTTTTGTGATAACAGATTGCCCCCCAACATATGAGTATTAGGTGAAAAACGCATGACCGAACTAAGTTGCAATGTCACAATCACTAGACAACAAAATGGAGTCCGAGAGAGAGAGAGAGGGAGACCAATAGAGTTGAAGTGAAAGAGAATAGGGATAGAGGGGGCGAGACCAATGTAAGTCTCATTTTAAGTTATGGTATTGGATCTCAGTGAGGCGGGGAAGGCATACGCATACCCTCCGAGATAACTTAGTACAAAAATAATGATGCACCCTGAAACATAAAACTGGCAATGAAGTACATGCTAAATGGTACATGACACGCTAGCATTAATGAGCCAGAAAATAATACAATGTGTCCCATATACATAATGCACCTAGAAAAAACATGAGCCAGGACTGAATACAATATCATTTAAGTATATGAGATATAATTTCCCTTCCCTAAAAAAATGCGTGGGAGGGAGGGTAGAAAAACCGAAGAAGCCCTGTTGAATAGGGAAGGGCTCTATAAAACTTAATGGATCATCTAAAGGATATATGCATGTGATGAACACTACGATCAGTAGGAACTGAACCCGTCAAATCTGTCGAAGTGAATATGCGGTTGTATCATATTATGAAGGCATCCAGACATGTGTGGAGCTACCTAAAGGGACACCCCCTCATGAGGTCTGAAACATCTCACACACACACTGGAATCACTGGTACAATCTATTGCATCACTGGACCATCAGGGTATGAATCAGGAGCATGAAACAACCTAGTCAAAGGGAAATAATGACTCACTCTGCTCAATCCGAGGTACCGAGCAAGAATGGAAGCTAGAACCAAGATACACTGCCCTCTAGGCCATTCTTTTGGACTAAGGCCCACCATAAGTGAGGTGATGAGCATACTCAACTAAGGCACGAGGGAAAATAGTAATGTGATTGATGGATTGACACCAAGGACAATGGGAAAAATGGGACTAAGGGACAAACAGATGACTTCCATTGTCAGAGCATAAAGTGCATGGTTGACTTGGTAGTGACTGACTCGACTCTAGAGGGGATGGTGGATATTATGACTAAAGGAAAAAATGGGAAACACAGGATGAATGGTATGAAAATATGGTTGGAATATTGTGACATGATATAATGGTATGTGAAACAGACTCCATGGATGCAAAGGTGACTCATCGCAATTGCTCTCAACAAGGGTGACTTGATGACACTGCCACATAGAATAGGCTCGATGGGGACCATGAAAGCATGAGTAAATTAAGGTTACTCATGATGAAAATCGACACGTGATATGAAAATCATCAAGGGAAGGTGGTGCAAAAAGTACAAGCATCATATATGAAGAAATTTGGTTTTGAGAGGCAACGAAGTGACCCTTGTTGGAAAAATTACTTCTGGGTGAAGTGTCAAATCATAAAAAACTAAAATAGATCCATTATACTACTGAATGAGAGCTTTCCAATGGTGCTGATAGTTCATCAAACTGAGCTACGGTTTGGTCGAAATGGGTGATAGAAAACTTGTGGGTTTTTCTACAAAAGGATGTTTTCCCTCCAATTTGAATTCATTTGCGAAGTGAGCTGTGGTGAATTTGGAGAGGATAAAGAGGCCATAAATCTTGTGGAGATCATAACAGACAAACCAACCATCAAAATCAGGATATGTAGCTTTCAAAGAAGTGGCCTTACTTGTCTAAAGATGCCCTGAACGCTTCTTAGAACGATTGTTCCTGGTGAACAATTAAGGGAAGAGGAAAATGAGAATGAACTACTAGAGAAGGTCTAGAACCATCCTTGCCCACTAAGTCAAACACGTATACTCGGCGGTAGGACATAAAGTGGAATATTTAAAGATATGGTATCCAACATGTATGATATGCAATGTGAATATGGCTCGATGAAGAGGCCGGTAGGACAAACTATCTAAGGAATGGGAGGATAATCAACCATACCTAGATTTGGTGGGATCTAAGTAGAGACTTATGTTAATCAATTGAGAAGATGGTCGGGGGGGGGGGGAACCATCATGCCCCCAAGCATGGGATACTACCCACAAGCATATGTGATGGAGGAGACTAATCTTGTATGAAAAGGTGGGAATGATCCCCCTTAACAACAGGAATTTGTGGAGCACCATTGTGTTTTGAGTGCTCAAAAAAGGGATTCAAGCATTTCGACCCAACTTGGCATGCGATCCTCCAAAGTATGATAATTAGATTTAGGGGCCTATGTTTTTCCCTAATATTTTATGGTCATACTGGATGTATTTAGAGTGGTGGTCTCCAAATATGGAAGGAAGTACACACGCTGGTGCGTATAGTCCCAAGGATAATCACGGGTATTCATGGATTCCAGGATGTCCTCATCATAATGGAATATGTGGGGATGGCCGGAAGATTGGTTACATGATGCGAACGTGGTACCTGGTGCATCATCCTAAGAAAGAAGGTTCACATACGCATCATCTGGAATGGTAGATGATGAGCTAGTAGATGGAAAATTTATTGATGTTGAGACTCAGGTTTGCGATGAGGAAGGTTCAACGAAAGGGCATGTGGGAACCCCAGAGAAGTTTTCTTGTAAGGATCTCAAGGATGAAGATAGGTAAAGGATATGACTTATGGAGTCCATCATCTCGACATCGGGGGGAGGCATCACGATGGTGGGACCAAAGTCCCCCTATTCTGGTTTACTAATCATACCAGAATACATGGGTAGAGGAGTAGGGGATCCACTACGAGTGGTCTTGCATTCGTGAAGCTCTTTAAGGAAATCATGAAATTTATTGAGATGAGGGAAACAATGGGAATAATGACCATGATGATCGCACAAGGCACAAGGGTGATTTATGTGTAACGTTAAGAGTTTCTTGGCTGGAACTCGTAAGGTAATTTATACCTCAGAGATATTTGACTCAGGGAGTATTTCATGAACCAAAGGTTTGAGATGGCCTGCCAAACAACTTTACATAAAGTGAACAAAGGTGACGGCTTTGGGGAGCTTTGTCCTTAGGTTCTTTCCTCTTGGCTTTTCCCCCCTTTTCGGATGCTTACGCAATAGGAGTGGGTTCTTGTTTATGTTGCAGTGGAACTGGAGCAACAACAGGGTCATAGGGACACATTGAACTAGGATCAAAGCATGATAAGGTCTTAGCTAACCAAGTGAAGTGCTTGTAAGGGGATCATTGTACCATAATGGGATCCCCAAAGTCATATTAGGGAGGACTATCGAAGCCATAACAGGGACAAAAAAGATTCTTGGAGGTGGAAATAAGAAAGGTATCTAGCCTGTAGGGCAATGTCCTGATGGAATAGCTCCTGGATGGTTGAGACTTGGAAGAACAGTTCCTGGTGCAAACAAAGGCGAGGCCCCAGCAAATGGAGGAGGCCTTGGGGGGTGGATCTAGATGGATCGGGTGAGAGGGCAACAACAGGGTTTTGGGGAGCTGGCTATTGATCAGATGTACCAGACTTCTTATGAGCAGCACTTGACGCTTGTAACATGAAAACACTCAAAGAGATAGGCTTAGAGATGATAGGGGGAGGACCAGGGAAAGCACCCAACAATGAGAATTCTTTGTCAACTCCACGTGAAAAACCGGTGGGAGGATTGGCAGACTATTTATCAGACATCGACGAGATAATGGACTCAAGGGAGGTCATAAATGATCACTCGTAGTATGTCAACTGATCGATGGTGATGATCTTCCCTTCATGGGGGAAGCACATCTTGCGGAAAACCACATATGCGACAGCTAACATGGAATATGTGTAACTATGACCCAAGAGAATGTTGTAATATAAAGGGGCATCGATAACCTCAATGTCTACATGAATTGTCTTACCCGCAAGAGTCACTGGACAGTCGTGATACATGCCGAGAGGCTGGGAGTAGTGACCCTCCCAAGCATGCAAAGTGATGGTGGATGGGGACATCTAAGGTGACTTGAGCTGTTTCCAAACAGTAGTAGACAACACACAATTGGATACACCTTCGTCAATAATGCATTGAGAGATGATGACATTACGGACTGAGACTGGTATTTGGAAGGAAATAGAAGAAGGTAATGGGGGTTGTTATGATGGATCAACTGGGAAGACAATCAAACGATTGTCGGAAGGATCTACTATACCCAAAGCACTTAGTAGATCTTTCCTTTGAGAGGGGCATGACTGGAGGACCTCTAGCATCGACATGGTAGCAGGTGATTGTTCCAAGTCATCTACTATATTGTATGTATGGGCAGCTCATACAAGCCGTATTATGATGTAATGGTCCCTTTGGAATCTTGGGAATTGCCTCAACTTTAGGCTGAGGGATATGCAGCGAACCATTTGGTGTCATAAGAGGCTCAATAGATTCCTTGGTTTTGGACTTAGTGGCAGATGAAGTCGATGGCTTGTCATATTGAGGTGACTAAGACTGTAGATTGATATCGGAGGTATTAACCTATCCAAAGTTCATCATGAGGATCTAGTAGTCACTAGGACCAAAAGGTTGTGGGTGATGGGATGCTTGATCTGGCTGAGGTTGAGCAGCAGCAAATCCTTGCTGAGGGAAAGGATTTGTAAGCATTTCTAGTTGAGATGGCACGAGATTCTAAGGTGATTTCTGGATGGGCGGTTGACCTCTAGAAGCTACTTGAGCTTCCCACATTTGGCGTATACAAGGTAAGAGAGGACACTCACGTGTATAATAGCCATGTACACCACAACATGCACAAGGCTTGTTTGTATGAATAGCCTTGTTCTACATGGGTTGGTTGCCCTATTGCTAGTTGTTGGTGTTAGGCTAGTTCTCGTGGGGCTCACTAGGTTGATTACCTTGATTACCCAAGTTTCCTTTGTTACCTTTCCCCTTATTCTTTTTCTTCAAATTTTTGGGATTGGTCGCAGTCTACTGTGAAAACACTTGACCTTGAGGGGGCGGTGGCTGTTGGGGTTGAGGATGCATGGGAGGCTACGATGCTAATGCTTGAGGGACTGGAGTGCTCGACTATGCATAGTGATAATTTGGTGGAGGAGAAACGGTTTGGTAGACAATTTGAGCATTGGTTGGCCCTAAAAGTACGTTGCTAGTAGAAGGGGCATAAGTGTTGGAGGAATTAGTGCCACCTGCAGATAGCGATAACCTTGACGAGTATATGGCGAAGGATGTGAAAGGGTTCCAACGATATCGTTAGCGGAGTGAGATGCCCCCAGTGCATTGGCACCTCAAAGACGGGGAAGGTCTAGAATGGCGGTATAGACATAACTAGATTACGTATAAATCAAGTCATATCTCAGAGCGGTTTTGAGAGCTTCTTCCCCTGTTTGAGGAAAATGGGATGTGCCATATTTGGCAATGGGTGATAAAAGGCTCCTAAAAAACAAATCAAGATAGACAAGGCCTTCGAAGGGCGGGCCATGACATGTGCTCCTCCTTCTATGCCATTCTTAAACATGATTGGAAAGATGGGTGGCAGAGGACTGACAGAATGAGGTAAAGAGTTTTGTACAGTGTCGTATCGAAGAGGTAACTAAAAATATGAGAGGAACGCTTTAGCAAGCATCGTGAAAATGGAATGAGATGTGGCGGGCTGGTCTACATACCATTTTGCAGCATATCCAGTGAGTGTGCATTGGAATAGTCGAAGACGAATGGAGTCATCGATAATGGAATTGGATGAACACCACATGTGGAAGGAGCGAACATGATTAGTAGGGTCCTCTCTATAATTACCCTCAAGCTTGGGGATGTTGTAGGGAATCATAGTCGACATATTTGGCCAACCAACATCATCGTGTATAGGGTCATTTATCAACTAGCTAAAATCCAAGAGGCTTAGCGCAGCCATAAAAGGTAGCATGGGAGCTGCCAGAATGGTTCTTAAGATGGTTCCTTTAGATGTGACCATCACGTTAGAACCAGAGCCAACACCAGGTTGGTTTCCTGCACCAACCCTGGGTCAAGACATGGTGACAATATGTGGTGAAGGAGGCTAGGAATCAGTTGAACAAGAAGAAGGGTCGGTATGGGGACTCGGGGGACTATGAACTCGAACCTTGCGGGGAGGAGAAATATGCCCAAGTGGAAACTATGGATGAATGCCTAAGAGGCTCCACAACAAACACCTTGGTGGAAAAATGGTGGTAAGACAAAAGTGACATGGAAATGGTGAAGGGAGATCAACAAGATGTATTTGTCTCTATGTGGGGAGAAAAATCAATTATGTTAAGTCTTGGCTTGGTGGTGTAAACCAAGTGCCCTTCCCTTAAGGTGTGCTTGTGTGTGCAAGTGTGTTTATTATTTAAGCCTACATCGTGTTTGAAAAAAGAAAAAAGATTGCTCAAAATAAACTGAAATTGAAAACAAAAAATGAACAACAAATAAATTAACTAAACCCCACCCGAACTGGGTTTGCAAACACTGTGCTGGCTAGTGTTGAAATCAAGTGAAAACACACTAAAAAGGCCAAGAGATCTAATTGTCAGTGTGATTGGGATCATATGACACTATGCTGCTGGAAAATGGTGCAGTAAGAACAAAAACAAATAGAGAGGAAAATCATTGCAAAAAGATAGGGAGACGGGTGTAAAACCTAGGGAAACCAATGGGACCCTAAGGAAAATTACCAAACAAGGTTTAAAATGATCTTTGAAGATATGAAACAAAAGGGTACAAATCTAGAAAATATGGCTGAAAGTACTACAGACACTCAAACTTCTTACTCAGCTAAACTCCTCTTATAAAGGTGGAAGCATACTAGAAGCCCTAAGGGGATGAATTCCATTTCTACGAGTAAATAAAAGTATATCAAGGTATAAGTGTGGTGAGGACAATGGTAAACCCACCTAATAGACATCTATCGGCAAAATCGAGAAACAGATCTGAAAAAATCGTGGAAACCTTAAAAATTCCAAGTGCTGACCAGATTCAAAGGAGATTGCACTTTTTGGGCTAAAAGGTGAACTCTAGACTTCCAGATGACACTTTTGGGGTAGAAAAGAGTGATTTCTACTCCTTGATTCCCAGTCGGAAAGTCTTGAAAAAAAAAATTGTCTCTGTCGCAACTGGTTCATGTGACTTGCAGAAAATACCAGAAAACTTCCGAAAGTTAGAAATTTCACAAATCTAGGGTTAGAAAGCTAGTAATCAACACTAAGAGACTAAAAAAAGAAGAAATCCTAAGGTGAAAAGTGAAGGTCACCATGTTTCTAGATCAGAATTAAAATCCCAATGGAGTCACTAATTTTGTTATAGTTTTTCTTCTCAAAGGTGTGCGGAAAGAAATCACCTAAGACTACGGATGACAAATAGTCTCAACTATATAAATGGCTACTAAACATTGTATATCTACTACAAATGATAGAAACAAAACCTGTCAAAGTCTTGATCTATGCCACAATCATAGTTAAACAACAAAATGAAATAGTAGTAAATGCAGGTAACTCCAATAATCCCATGGAAACGAGATATACAAAGAATAGATTTGATTAAATAACACATGTGAAGGGAACAAATAAACGTTACTAGACACCCTCTATGGGATGGGTTCTTGGCTATCCTCAAATGTCTTTAGCTTTTGTAGAGTATCTCTACTCTATAATGTGTAAACCCAGCAAATAAAATGTTTGAGCTCAATGAGAACTAAAAATGGAAAAGAAAATGATGTGCGACAATGATTATAATCAAAGATGCAACAGTGAATATAATAATGAAAATAATTGAAAGTGAATAATGAATGGAAAACCCTCCTATTTATAACAAAATATTAGGTTATCCTCGAATACTGGGAAACAATAAAATATTATTAACCCCATTCTAGAAATAACCACTTGGAATATTTTATTATATTTGGTTAGGAGGGAAAAGTATTTAAACTTTTATTTAGAAATAATAAATAAATAAATGATTTATTTATCATCTCAAGAAATATGGTTAAGGGATAATAAAGAAATAATCATTTATTTCATTATTCCTAAGGGAATTAGTCAAACTTGACAAGGAATAATAATTAATTAGTGATTAATTAATTATTCCTAGAGAAAAATAAGATATTTAATGATTTATCTGTTTATTTTTCATAACTGGGTCAAATATGACAAGGAATATTAATTAAACAATGGTCTAATTAATTATTCGTAGAAGATAATTTAAAT
Source organism: Pinus tabuliformis (assembly GCA_031772625.1). NCBI lineage: Eukaryota > Viridiplantae > Streptophyta > Pinopsida > Pinales > Pinaceae > Pinus > Pinus tabuliformis. Next base: position 1,019,965,588 of record CM062813.1, on the reverse strand, counting down.
ATATAATTATTTATTAAATTATTATTCATGAGTTTAATTATAAATTACTTAACAAATGTGGTTTATTAAGTAATTTCTCACAGTGAAAGCAATTTTACTATGGTAAAATTGCCCTTACATGGTGTACCTCGATCCATCTAGTGAATTAAGGCTACATTATAAATTTTTTGTGATAACATAATAAGTAATTGTATATTAAAATATATATTAAAAAGGGTATAAAAAATGAAATAAAAAATTAATAGAGAGCATAACATTAAAAGATAAAAAATAAAAAATAAATAAATAAAAAACTAATAAATAAATATAATATATATACATTTTTTTGTAAGCAAACAGAAAATTGTTTTTTGTTAACATGAAAAAGATGACTTACAAGGACAACATATAAAATTCAAAAAAAAATTGATATGGGAGTATAAAATCCAACCAAATTTCCACAAGTGACAAAAGATATCTAATTCGAACGTCCACTGAGCTTGTAAACAAAGACAAGAAAACAAGTAGAGCCAGAGGTAAAGTTCGTAAGTATACTCTCAAAAAAACAAAACTAACAATGTTTATTATTTCTAGGGATTCCTTATAATATTTGTCGATGAGTTTAATTGAACCATCAGTCTTATCATTCAGGATGCCCTTACATTGAGAGACAATGTACACTGGATTAGACCACAACTAAAAAAAAAAATTCCTGCTACTTGTTTAGTAGTAAGAGAGAAAATACCAGAGGAAGCACTTCAATCACAAATAATCTATAGAGAGAGAGGCAATATGTTTGACTGTGGAAATATACCATTTGGTGGACCATTAGTGGTAGGAGTAGGCTCAATGTTAAGTTGCAGAGCATTGGAATTTGGTTGACTATTAATGATAGTGAGAGGCATGATAGAGTCATCCAAATCTGAATCAAATACACCATACTTCTCCACTCTTTGTAGCTAAGATAGGATATCATCTAAACAGAAATGAACAAAACTTAAATGGCACTTAATGTCCTCTTGCCTCACAAATATTTGATAGTTGTCTACTTGTGTGTCTCTAAGAATAAGACCAAAAAGAGTATCTAGTTGCTAATGAACTACCATGGAGTTTTAAAAATATGACCTTCACCTCTTCAATTTCCCAGGATCTGGAATCCACCTTAGATCTTCAACACCAACCTCTGAAATCGAGTAGTAAGGCCTGTCATCAAATTCTCATGACTCCAAATTACTAACTTCCTTTCTATTTTCTAGAGGGGCTGAATCATATAATGGTGTAGTCAAATTCTATTTGAAAAAACATTGTTTCTACGAAGAGGAAATATTAGCTCCCCTCTGTCAACTCATAATCCTTTGTTGTGGTGGCATAATCATAACTTCACACATATAGGACACCCTAAAAAAAATGAAACAAATTTTCCAATAAGAACTAACTGGACTTACACAGAGTAATTGATAGAGGGAAATGGAAATTGGAAGACTAAAATGAGACATATAGCACACCCTCAACAACTTGACACAATGTTTCTAATAAACACTGGCTCAACTTACACAAAGCAATTGAGGAAGGAAAACCAAAATTCAAAAACTAAAACCATTGAAGATTACATCATCAAAAAACAACTAGAAATGCTTTGCAGGATTATTTGGATACAATCCATGAGCCTTGATGTTCTTTAATTGAAAAAATGACCTCGAGTATTAAAAAAAAAATCCCAATGGAAATTGTACCTAGTAACTTGAGACCTTTACAAGAAACAAGACCAACTAGACAACAAAAGATATGACCAAGAAGATGCAACATAAAACAATCATTCTTGCAACCCCATTATTAAACTACACACATATTCCAACGTGTTAAAACTAAATGGAAAAATTGATAGGATACTTGACTCCATAGACTAAGACAAGGTAGTTAAACAATATACTTGGAAAATCAGACCCTTGGAGTGGTTAGGATGGGAAAACTATGGCTAATTTGAAGATTGTTCAAGAGGTAGTATTGTGCAAGAATAATATGAAGTACATTGACCTCCAAAGCAAGATGAGGACCTAGTGAAAAATATATTACCATAAACCACCAATTCCTCATAATGGCAGTGACTCCTTAGCCAACAACTAGGTGGTTGCTTATCACAAAAATACACTATTAAGAACATGTATAGGGAATAAAATTGGAAAAAATTGTTGCACTCCTTACCATCTACCTAGGTCTCTTCATAATCTTGCCACCTTCTGATTAAATTTTCATATTTGTAACAATATTACAAGGGTGAATGTGGTGATTCAATTACCCCATTTCTCTCGCAAAACTTGAGATCAGTATGACTAGTGTAGATAGTGGCATGCTTGTTAATACTCTCCATCATTCCCATATATGGTTTCCCTCCCTTGGGAAGTGTGGGATCATCCAATACATATCTTTTTAGCCACTACTAGATTCCACACATAAAACCCCTAATAACACCAAAATTATCATCGTTAGCTTCAACAATTTTTCACAACTCTCTATTCTAACCCTATATTCCCAAAACAATTGGAGAAATACTTAATAATTGATTCTAGAGAAACCAAGGTTAAATTGGTTCCAAGGTGAAAAATAGTACAAAAACCACAAAGTTTTTGAAAATCTCTACAAGGAAATATAATAAACAAAATGAGAATATATGAAGAATGGAAATGTAAATTTTTTATAACCATATAACTATTATGACCACCCTAAATCGAAATAGTGTTTTAACCTTCAAGCAATTGTGTAACTATAGTCTAAATTTATAACATTTGAGTACTTGAAAATGTACCTAATGAGAATTGACAATGAGAGAAGTGACCAAGTGAAGGAATTATTCATCTTGTCAAAGGGGAAACACCCATATGAAATGATCATAAAGATCACTCAAATCCTACAATCATGCAAACATGTGGAAAACTATACCACATTAGATTGATTTTTCAAACAAATAGTATATTGAAAGGGTAGGAAGAATAAATGTTTGAAATTTCACTTCAATATTATGGATGAAATAAAGTTGGGTTGATGATTTATGTAACAAATTGTGAGAGTGGATAATGGGTGCACAAATAAATGGCCATCACATCCAAATGGTTTTAAGTAGAGATGTAGTATGTATGGATAGAAGGAAGGCACATGGTGAGGAAAATGGAAGAGACTTGATGCAATAGGAGAAGTAGAGAAGATAATAGGTTGGAGAGTTCTGACACAAGAATTCAGGAGTTAATATCGTGCTTTGATACCACTATTGGACTAAAATATATATTAAAGGGTAAGGGAAAGTTATTATATTGATAGATAGATAGACATAATAATACATGTTTATTACTATTGGATTAATATTCCAAGGTCTCTTTGATTCCTAACTATTCTTATTCCTCAACTTAACCCAAATAAATTAGGTGTCTAACATTTATCTATTTGTTTTTCAAATAAATTTCTAAATTCTTGTATGTCTTCAAAAACATTACATCTCTTCCATAAGAAACAAACCCATGTGAATGTAATTCTGTCATCAGTGAATATTAGAAATAATAAGTTTCCGTGTGTGCTTTATTTTTCATTTTCCAATCTAGATTACTATACATTAACTCAAGAAAATATATGTTGATTTATTTTTCAACATTGGAATGTCATTCCTATGTTGGTTTAGTGGTGCACAACCATGACATGAAACATGTTCATTCTTAAAAAATGGAATACCCTTCACCATATATTTTCCTTGAAGTAAAACTATGTCTTTCATATTTAAATGTCCATACTTTATGTGATATGGGCCTTTTGTAGAGACACTTGCTAATAGCAATGTTCTTTGATTGTCACTAGTAACATAAAGTTTTTATATGATTCCCACATTGGTTCCTTTTACTACGACATTGTACTGATCTAGTGCATCCTTCACTTAGCAATGTGAATTCACAAATTCATCTTTGAGACCTTCATTTATTATTGTTCAAACTAGGGCTAGAGTTTTCCAAATCTCTAGCACAAACATTAAAATATTTATTTGTTTCATAGGACCATTCGAGAAACATATGTACATGTCACCATGTCCTTTTATTTCAAGAAATATATCATGACATAGATATCTTTTAACACCATTATACTTTGTAGGATATGATTTAAATAATCTCTATTACATTTCATATAAATAGATGTTCTAAATCTATGAGCAGTGTATTACAATCATTTCTTTCTATTGATAATACTACATCTAAAATAAATAACTTTAGATACTTGAGGAAATCGAGTACCTCTAACTCTTTCTCAATAGAGTTTCCATCTTATTTTTTATATTTGAACTCATTCACTTCTTTTTCATACATTCATAATCAGTATTTCCAAACATACCATGGTAGTTGCTCTTTATCCATGGTTTTACTTCCTATGCATTGTAATGCCCAAAAATTGTTTTTTTTTAAACTACTCTGAACTATTATTTGAATTAAGGCACCCAAACTGGTGGCATACATTGTAATGAATATTGCAACTAGATGATTCTAGTAATAATAAATAAACAGAAAGAGGTTGAGGGGTGATGTTAAGGAGTATGGATTGAGATTTTATAAACAGATTCTACTTGACTGATGAAAAACTATGAAATATATATGGCAAGTCCAAGAACTTTTATTCCCTAGAAAGGAAATTTGGATGGGGGAAAAACAACAAATTTTAATTGTGACCTAGCACAGAGGGGATATGGCCTGATGGTCTAATAAGGAATAGGAAATCGCTAACTATTAGTTGGATATTATATTCCATGTTATGCGTCTAGGAAGGGTCAAGTTGACTGCTGAACTACTTGAGAAAAAAAAGGAGTCTAGAGTTGTGGGAGCATAAGGCGATGTGTTAGGATGAGATTGTGTCTAAATTTCCACCATCTACTATTAAAAATGAAATCTATGAAATAATAATAGGTAGGAGGAGGATGTTGTTTCTATAAAATTACATTTGAGGCTTAGGGTTATCTTTGTCAATATATTTTGGCTTACCAATTATCTATGCATGGGTGGAATTCCCCTTATCAATCTCTATCACTCATTTGGTTGTGGGTTCATCTAAACCTTGATGCATGTGTTTCCTGTATTACCATTAATTAATACAAATGATTTCATGTATGTTGTACTACTATTCAATTTGATTGTGTATTAAAGGTGTCACTATCGTTTTTCAGAGATTAAATGGCATATGAGTCTTTTAGTCTTATAGGTTCCATGAATTGATTAGGTAGGAACTGTTCGTAGATATAAATAAATTTCATTCCAAAGATAGAAATTGACCATGAGTTCCTTAGAGATAAATAAATAAGTGTTAAGGCTATCCCATACTGATGTATATACAACTATTTATTGTCTTGGGGCAATGCAGGGTGGTGGAGGGGTGTGGGAAAATACATACATGTATGGTGGAAAAAGTGGATAGTTTGAATTCACTAGGACATGATGGAAGAAAGACCCTTAAAGGATTGTAATACCTTGGTATAGCTCCTAGAGACAGCCCCAGGGTTGAGGAGAGACTAGTTCCTAGGACATCTTAAGGAGTGTTCGCAAGATCTATTGCAATTGTTCAGTTACACTCAACATTGAACATATTTTTAATAGAATTGATTTAGAATATCTTTCAAGAGGGTAGATTACCATTTAGATCAAAATAGACTAATAGAAGACTTAAATATCAGGATCTGGTGTCTAATTTATAGAATCATATAGTTCATTTTTCATTATAGCAAGCATGAAAGAAGAATATGTAGAAGAGAAATCAAATACACAGGGCTAAGCATAGAATCCCATGCATCAGACTTCAGTAAGAAATGGAGGAATCAACATTTGAACTTTATTTCAGATTACATGGAATGCATATTAAAGACCTCATATCTGATTAGTCACATGAATCTTAGTTCAATATTAAACAAAGATTAATCCATGATTTCATAAAACTAGATCTGACAGGTACTATTACATGTCATCTAAGAAGAAAAAATTAGATGAAATGAATAAACATATAACATAGTACAGACTACGACCTTATGCAAGAAGAATCACCAAAATTGTTTATTAATCTTCAAACAGATCATACAATTTCCATTTCTCCATTAATAGTTCTAGAGCCTTCTTCGAAACAAAATTTAGAACCTTTCAAAATGCATCATAAACATTTTTTATAGGGCCCTGGAATGAGTACTCCTTACAAAAATATTCCTTCTTGATTTCTCGATGATTCGTCAAAAAAAATGATATGAGTGTGCTACTTTCAGGAGGGTTGAAAAATTAATCATATTTCTACCATAGTGCTCAGCTTAGTAGAGGAGAGCAAAACAATTTTTGATAGGTGATCTTAAGCTCTGTGAGCCTTGTATAATTTGTCCTGATTGAAACAAGGTCCTCACCAGCCCTAGCAGTTGGAAATATCTCCTTAGATAGTTCACCATTGTCTTTCCCTTTAAGGACGGGGTCCTCTTATGGGAGGAATAAAATCTAATATTAACCTCTACGAGAATTTGATTGTACTAATCCTATGGAATTAATCCACCTATGAGGTCCCAACAACTCGACAGTCCTACTCAGGCCATCTACTCAAAGCCTGAGTCAAAAGAAGCTACATCCTTCAACACCTTCTGCAGATATTCTTCAGCTTTAGCTGTAGAAACTTCCATTTTTATCACTTCAGATACCTCCATGAGTTCAGTCACCCAGTATAACACATTTATGGCCATCAACAAACTAAATGGTTTTTCATTGACATATTGAATGGATCTTTTAGTTGTCTCAACATTATTTTCACGCTCCTCCTTGGCAAATAAGATGAAGAACTCATAATCCTTTATTGCAACTTTTTTCTCTACCATCAGAGTCATATAATCCTAGTTATTATTCATCTCTATTATCAATTCATCCAATATTAGTTACTTGGTCTGAAGAAGAGACATGCTACCTTTCATCTTCTCTTTGAGCTCAGTGATTTCTTGATTTGCTGCTTATATATTTTTGTTGATAAACTATGTATTTGTTTTGGCAGTCTCCAATTATTTCTCTTCTTGTGTAACGGTGTGTTTGTCATTGTCTAGATCCACCTATAACTTCTTGAGTTATTATTATGAGATTTACATCTCACTGAGAGTTTTAGTGAGTTGTTTAGTAGGATTCTGATGATTCTTTGGCACAAGTAATGCACAAATATGGGAGTCGATTTTTTGTTGGAGCTCTTATACATATTGTTTGAGGCCCACCGCTTTTTTTATTTTGATGTATTATATCCTTGGCTAGAATATGTTTTTCTTCCTCAATATGTGCTAGTTCTTTTCACTGCACATGTTCATTAATAGGCATCTTCGGATTATGCCTCAGATCTTGGATCTTATTATGTGAACTTTGGATAAGAGATTCTAAGGAAACTTTATCTTTTGGGTTCATTCCCAGATTTACAATCAGTTCCTTGAAGTTATCATTTTGCATATGTAGAGATCTAGGGTTAGCTCTCTCTTGCTTCATCTTCATTGAAACCTTCTAGCGTATTTTTAGCTTTTCTAATGGTCATTAAATTCTTTCTTGGTTCAATATACAATATTTCTCTCACTTGCCTATGAAATTTGATTTTGTCATGAAGAGGGACACTTCTCAGGTCGAGAGATACATCCAAATCCATAAACTGTGAGCCCAAGGGGAGGGACATTGCTGAGGCATGGTGTAGTAAGAAATTCATTTTATTCCTTTCCAGGTCCATGGAAGTCATGAGTCTCATCTAGTAGGGGATTGAATGAGATTCCAACTACTGTTGCCTCTATTCTCTAACCCTTTGGTTGATTTTCTCTATCACTTTCCCTGTATGCCACATAGACTCTTTCGTTATTGAACTCCCAACCAAACTCGAAAGGGCTACCTCTATAGATGAGCAAGAAGAAGCTTTTAGTGGGTCTTTAAAGTCACATGGAAACCTAGTTGATCTAACTTTGTCTCGGTTAACCTAGTTTCAATGTCTTCCTCCACTTATTTTATGTTTTTGGCCCTTTTGGTGGTGTGAACATCTTCCATTTCCACATCTCCAGTTTCATCCACACTCCTTTTCTGTGCCTTGTCCTTTGTCGTTGGAGTCTCAGTCTCCATTTCTGTATTAATAGGCCAGGAGTCAAAGCTAGCTTTCCACTCAACTTTTGGCCTATATTCATGATCATAGGTTGAATCATTAATTCTTTTTATTTTCTTTGCAATGACACCATCCCAGTCATAATTCCAAATATCCCCCATTTCTAAATTCATTTCTTTCAACAAATTCTCAGCTGGCTGAACGGCTTACCTGGAATTGACAATGAAAGGACATATAGTCTTACCCAATTTGAAAATATATCCTTGCTTAGCAGGGACAAAGTGTATTTGATCCACGTGCAGGATTTGTCTCATCAACTCTAAGGAAAAAATCCTCATTGGCAAGAAAACAGGTAATCGGTAATGAGGGAGCTCACATCCGTAAACCCTAATTTCATTGTAATTCACAAACAAATACCAATCACCCACCTTGGTGTACTTTCTAGAGTGGAGGATCTCTTTTTGTTGAGGCAAGATTCTTGCAGGGAGACATTATTGATTATTTTATATCCAATATCCATATAAGAGAATATGACTTGGGAGTAGCCCTCATTGTTTTGCTTCTGCCAAACAACAACATCCTAGTCAAAGGAAAACTTTTTCTGTTTGTTTGAATCCATTAGCCTGAGACCTATGCATTCAAATTCATCTACATGGGTATGCAGAAACGAATAAAACATTATGGAGTAATATTTGAAGAATGAGGTGATGGAGAAGTGGTGCAGCTGGAATTTGACGGACTCAGCTAGGAAGGATGATATATCCAATAGATGGCCTCACTGCATCATGTCTCTCAGAAACCCCATGGTGGCTTTGATAGAAATTGTGGTTTCGTCCTCCCCAAAAATCTCGGAAATTACAATGAGGATAGGCTACGCTGCCTATGTAAAGGTAGGTATTAGGAAAGTATCAGCATTAGCCAAGGATTCGCGGCTAGTGGCAAAAATAATTTTCAAAAAGGACTATTTCTCCCCAACCGAGATGGCACTGTAACTGTAGAACAAGGTGGTTTCCATGAATTTTTGTGGCTTGAGAGAAACTAGGTATACTAGAGCCTTTTGAATTATTTCTAGGTTCACCTCCATGATTTTCACTCTGGTAGAAGATATCAAGATTTCTTCTTCTCAACGTAAGACACAAGAAGCCATGAAATGAACTCAGGAAAAAGGTAGACATAGGATGCAATTTGGTAATATAGTCTTGATTCAATCACTTTGAAAGCATCATCTCCCTTAACATAAAGGTCATACATGTCAAATTGGAGGTTCAACAGGTGTTAGGTATGGGACTAGTTGAATATTTGTGAATTTGTGTCCATTAGTGGCTCAATATAGGATGAGGGTTTGGATTCCCACACTTTGGGGGTCTTTGGGGCTGGTTTCTTCATTTTGAGCACTAAGAAAAAAATTATAGGTATGAGGCTAACAGATTACCTAGTTGACCGAGTGAGAACTAGAGAATGACATTGGTTGGAGATCTAGAGAAAGTTTTTGGATGAGCAGCGTCACGAACCACATGAATGATGGGAAAAATTGGCTTCGAGAAGAATGAATTTTAATTAAAATGGCTAAATGGGTAGCGCCCTTTCTATACAGGGGAAATGTATATCTAACATCAGATGACGTAATGAGGTGGAGCCACATGGCGAAAAATGATTGGAAGGGTGACAAGTGGACCATGGAGGGGACACTTTAATATTACCTCAACACTCCCTTAATGGCATTATCGACGGCCTGATGCATGGCGGGTGTGGTACCCACCTCTCTTTGACATGTGGGCGAGTGGAAAGTGGGATCAAGTCGAGACCCCCCAGAGTTAATCTATTTCGTTGATTGATTGATCCCGCCTTGCTGACTTTTCAAATCCAAGGGTGGCGTTGACGTATTGGTCATGCCAGTTACCCCTCGACAATTCCCGTTTTGGTTGGTATAGCTATCGTGAATGATGATTCATGCATTATCTACTCAGTATTTAAGTAGGGTTGTGCCTTTTCTTTTTTTGAGCTCCACGACCAAGTGCCAATCACTTCATCTGCCTCTTTTAGCGTAATGTTTTTCAAAATGATTTTATAATGGAGTTCCAATGCGTGCAACCTCTGATATGCTCCATATAAATTTGGTGCTTAGCCATGCTCTCCGTACTTGGTCCTTTTGGGTCCTCACGACCAAACACCTTGCAACATCAAAAGCTCCCTAGTTCGTAACTTATTCAAATTGGAGTTAGAACGGAGTTACAATGTCTCCTACCTCTGAAAAACTGACCTTCAAAATACTTTCCATGTGGCATAATTACAACACTAGTTGCTAAGTCCTACTATATTCCCTTGGTCTTTTGGGTCCTCATGGCTAAGTAACGCTTGACATTAAGGCCCCCTTCGATCATAAATTTTTCAAATATCATTTTCACAGGAGTTATGAAACCTATATCCTTTGATATGCTAACCTCTAATCATTAGTGGTGTGTCACGCGTATTCCCCATTAGGCCACCCAAAAATGCCGAAAATGACGGCCACCTCATGTTGACATCCTCTACCTCATTAGCTTCTCAGAGCCAATCATATGTTGACATGTGTCCTATTGGAAGAGAGATAAAAGGGTCCCTAGGGTCCTTGGTTTCCTTTATAAATCTCCGCTCCTTGCTACTTCGACACTTCTAAAGAATCACGATTAGTAAGAACTTACAAGATTCTGATCTCTGAAATTCTAATATGACCAACCTTCCGAATTTCAACTTCCAAAATTTTAGCTCTCCCTTTTTCATTTCAACTTCCAACATCTGAATTTGAGATTTCCTTTTTCATTTCCCTTTATTATACCTAGATTGCACCTCTCCGTATCTATAACAAGGATGAAAAATAAGACCATTTGACATAAATACAAGATAGTATGATAGATAACAACATTATCTCCCATTGGGGATGACGTATTAGAAGTAATGCATTGAGAACCTATAAATTAATAGCCTTAACCATTAAATCTTTTTATTCATATACACAAAAACAAAAAAATATTAAAAAATTAAAAATATTTTAAACTTTAATCTTTAAAACAATAATAATTAAATAAATAAAATCATATAAAATTTTAATATTTGATTATAAAAATAAAATAAAATTACATGATATAAAAATAAAAAAAATGAAATTACTATTAAAACAAAATTTTCAAGGTAAACATATAAAGTCAACTTAACATATAAAAAACAAGCTTGAAAGTAAATACGTAACATCAAATTCCCACAATTTTGACTTTCAAAACCTCAAATGAATATAAAGGTGGAATTCTAAAATTAGAATATATGATTTTAAAATTAGATCATATAATAATTAGTTATTTTGCCACCTTTCCGGTTAATATAAATAGTCATATTTAAACTAATCATCCAAAAAAATTGAAATTGAAATTGAAATGTATATAAATTAATTTAATTGATTAAAAATTTTAAAGTTAATAATTTAAATTTTTATTATAAGTAATAGATTTAATATTTAAAAAGATATGTTTTTATTAAAAGTTATAATTTAGAAGTTAGAAAAATAAAATATATATATTTTAATAAATTTATATAATCATATTGTTAACTTTAAATCAAGTTCAGATTTTTTGGAAAAATGACAAACATAATAAAAGGTCAACATGTTTCGAATCTAAATTTAAATTTATTATCAAAACCACTTTATTTTATAAAAAATAAAATATTTAATATTATCAAAACCACTTTATTTTATAAAAAATAAAATATCATACATCTCTTTAATCTTTAACATTCACAATATATATATATATATATATATATATATAAATAATATTTCTCACTTTACATTTATTTAATATTTAAATAAATTATTTTCCTTCTCTTCAGTGAGAAGAAGTATACAATTATAATGTCCTTACACTTTTCATCCAGGAATGGTCAAGAGTGGGCACGCTCTCTAGAGGAATAATACAGGTTTAACCATTTCAATATGATGGCATTTGTTTCTGTATGGACATGTGAAAAAACGGTATGGGTGAACGTGAGCTTCAATATCGAGAAAAGCAAAAAACTATTTTAGTAAGCTATTAATCAATATAAATTTAATAATGGTTATTTTACGATATGTTTAGATAGCGTTTGTAGTGGACAGATTAAATAGGAAAACGTTATAATTGGTCTAATGCATAGAGTAGGACGGTTTTTAGCATAAATATATGGAATTAGATTTAATTATTATGTTTATAGATATATTTATTTTTAGAATAGAGTTTTTTGAATTTTAATTTTATTATTAATAAAGTTTAGGATGATGATGATGATGGTTAACGTCCGTTGAGACCAAATAATGGTTTATCGGACCTAAAGAAGCAAATTATCTATTTTGATTTAAGATTTTATTCATATGCTCAAAATGTTTGGAGAGAAGCCTCCAGAGCTCACTATAATTTTGACATTGTAAAAGGCTAGGAAGGTCAGTATTGTAACAAAGATTGTGAAACTGAGATCTAATGTGGTTATAAGCGGGGCACTCTAAGAGGAAGTGGTTTTCATCCTCGATGTTCCTATTCTCACATATATGGCAGATCCTTTCCGTCCATGGCATTTTAGGAACTGCCATGTTTCACTATGGAGCTCATGAGAATTCGTTCTAATCTTTGCTATGTTAATTTTCTTCTTTGAGCTAGTAATAATTTTTATTAAATTATTAGTAATAATTTAATTATCATAAAATATATTAAAATAGTTTTGGTGGTTTTCATATAAGAGAGATTGAGATTTATCTAAAGAGTAATTATATATATATTTTTTATTTTAATTAAATTAATTAATAAAAAATGATATGAACACGAGTTATGATTTATTGGTAATATGGTACTAGTAAATCATGATATTGTAACATAAAATATATACATGTTAAGAATATGAATCTGCATGGTAAAATGGCAATGGATCTCAAAGATTAAGATTAAGATATTATTACATGTTTTTTTAAATCCATATATGTTTAACACATATTTGATTACTTTTATAATTAATAATAATAATAATTACATAGATAGGTGTATCTATTTTAGAATAAGTTTTGCATAATTTTAATTTATTTAACAATAATTATTAGATAAATGATACACATTTAAACTGTACAAAAAATTTTAAAATATTCTTAGTAATATTCAAAAATAATGATAAATATTTATCTCCATATATATATATATATATATATATATATATATATATTAATTTTTTCATTAAATAAAATAAAATTAATTAATTAATAAAAAAAAAATCAGCCTTAAAACAAATTATCAATAATAATTAAACAAAATTTATTCCGCAATAATATAAAAATAATATTACTTTCCCGAGTCCATATTCCTAGAGATAATATTTTCCCGAGTCTATATTCGTAAATAAATTTTCACTTCCTAAATAATTTTTCACTTTCTAACATATTTATAGAAGCCCTTCCCTTCTCCTTTAAAAAAGTATTATATACTGGTTTGGACCTTTAAGTTTAGGTTTCACAACATTTAAATAACGTTTGATTAAGTTTAGGTTTCACAAAATACCGCATCCTTTCACATCTTGCGGATACTCCAACTTGGGACATATGTGTCATTATCAAACTTATGACTCACGTTACTCGTTGTACCATCTATCGCATGTTATATAAATCCTCTACCATATTACAAGGTCTAACGAACGTCATATATAAAAGTCGTCGACGGCTCAGCTACGAGGTAGGGAGGCGCGAACATGACAGTTAACGGCCAAGCGTTGTGCGCGGCAACGCCTGAATAAACGCAAAAGTCGTCGGTGGCATACAAAATGAATACATTTATATTGAAATATACATACATAAATAAAACTAACCAACAAAATTTAATATAAAACATTTATATTAAAACTTTAATATAAAACATTTATATTAAAACTTAAAATAAAAACATTTATAAACTAACAATATTTATATTAAAAACCTAAAATAAAAACATTTTTATTAGAAGATTTAAAATATAAATATTTATATCAAAATATTTAAAATAAAAGCATTTATATTACAATGTAAAATAAAAAGATTTATATTAAAATATTTATCCACAAATTTAAAATATATATATTTTTTTAAATAAAAACATTTCTATTGTAATATTTTTATATAAATTTAAAATAAAAACGTTTAAAGTAAAGAGATTTATATGAATAGACTCGCAACAATTTGCAGAGAATCCGTGGATCACGTAGAATTTTTTTAATATTAATTTAAAAAATTTTGTGATATTTATGGATTTAAATTGCCATGATTTATTTTTTTTTACAGAGATTTGTAATTCCCAAGCTATATTCTGTAGAGTAAAAAAAATGTACAGAGGAGGGAAAGAATTGTATATGAGAGAAGTTTAAATGGTAACGAGAGAAAAAGTATTGGGAAGTAAATTTCTGTGAGATAGAAAGCAATTTCTTTCGGGCTACTCGCTTTTGAGAAAAAAAAATGATAATTGATTTCTCAACTCGAAAATTTTCGTAAAGTTGTAAATTGCAGAGAGATTTTTTGAAATCAAGTCTAAGAAATTGGCGAGGATAATTTTACTTCAATAGGACAATGAATTTTTTTTTAAATAATTTGTGAACTGCTAAAAAAAATTAGACTTATTTTTGTGAATTGGATAGACAGCTTCAGTTGCACAGAAGAAGGAAAACACTTGTTCTTAAAAAAATTAAGAAAAAATTTCATTTTCGTTTTCTACCAAAAGAAACAAAATATCAGGAAAGAAAATATTAATAATAATATCTGAACTCGAAAGAATTTGTAAACAATTTACAAATTGTAGAGAGTTTTTGAAATCTATTTCCGGAAATTGGAAAGATATTTTTACTTTAAGAGGACAATGAAAAAAAAAATTTAAACAATTTTTGGACTGGTAAAAAAAAGGTGTTTATAAAAAAAGTTGAAAACAATTTTTTTTTAAACAATTTAAATGCATGGCAAAGAAAAAATGTTTATGCAAACAATTTAAATGCATGGAAAATGTTTATGAAAACAATTTAAAGGCATCGCAAACGTTGATGAAAACAATTTAAATGCATGAAAAGGAAAAAAAGGGCTGCGGTGCGAATTCGTTTGACAAAGAAAGAAAGTATTTTGAGGTGAAATTAAAACAAAAAATAAAGGGAAAATTCTCTATGTCCATATTTGACGAATTCGGAAGAAAATAAATGCATTCTTTTTTCTATAAATAAATAAATGGTGTATGAATGCACACCAAATATAAAAGAGTTGAGGTGCGGTGGAAATTAATCTGACCAAAAAAAAATCAGGAACAAAATGTTTGAAATTTTTTTCGAGAAAATCTCTAAACTGCACCGAAAAAAATAATAAAATATATTTTTTATGGATATTTCGAAAATTCGAGAAACATTTTACTGGCAGGGAAAATGTGAACATTCATATTGTGTTTTGTGAGGAGAATTTAGTCTCGTCTAAAAATTTCTCGCGACGACGTGCTTCTGCAGCCTTGACCAAGGGGTCAACAAATATTTGGAAAGAAATGTTCAATGGTAAAGGGTGTTAGTAATCATGATTGCGGTTAAATTAAAATCTGCAAGTGTTAGTTAACGAACACATTTTCAGAGAGAAGGATCCCCAGTCCATGTTACTAAACACACAAGAGTGTTGGTTTATCAAATGTCCAACAATCTCCCACCTAATGCGAGCTGATTGTGTATTGAACTCGTGACCTAACCTCTCATACTAATTGATATTCATGATTGGAAATCACTGAGGGTAGAGTGAATTAGTAATTTAGACTCTTTACTTTTTCTCAACTTAATTTTTTCTTACGTAGTTAATGGTTTATGTATGTGCTTTATTATTATTGAATTCATTTTTCACGTGTCAAAGAGATAAATTTGTAGTTATATTTATCAATAATTCAAGAATATTCACACATCATTCAAGAACCAACACATAAAGAAACTAGATATAAGTGGAAACCCTAAAGAGAAAAAACCATGAATTTTATGCTAAAAGTGATGTGAAGGCAAACTATTACATCATATTTTTGTAGTCTCCAACCTACAAGAGGCTCCTACCTCAAAGGAAGCTCCTACTCCCACAAATTTTCTGCAACCACGAATTTTAGGCTAAAAGTGATGTGAATGCAAACTATTATGTCATATTTTTGTAGTCTCCAACCTACAAGAGGCTCCTACCTCAAAGGAAGCTCCTACTCCCACAAATTTTTTGCACGATACAACCCATAGGAGGCTCCTATCTCAATAGGATAAAACTTGTTATGTATCATGCTACAACATAGAAAGCGACATAAAAATCTCAATCACAACATCAAGTCACAGATGTTGGTTACCATTATGTTGTCAAGTCTACTAGCGCACTACTTCTTCTTTCAAACTTTATATAGTTAGAAATAATTAATTCCTACTTGTCTATGGTTGTAATTCTCTATTTGAAGAGTTTGTTCCTACATAATAGGAATTAGCTAGAATATAGTTTCTCCTAGGTTAGTGTGTGGTTGAGAGAATCTCTCAACCACACTACTGTACATCTAAGATAGAATTCCTATCTTGAGACTATTACTTGTATAAATATGTGTGCAATTTCCTCATTCATAATATAGAATATATTGCTGTGTACTATTTTATCTTGGTATCAGAGCGTCAGAGCCCGTGAGGGCCTGGGCCAGGGAAATAAAAGAGGATATTTTGTTTAATTTTTTTTTTTAGTTTGTCCATCGAGCAATTTTCTAAGTCTTTGTGAGCATTTTCTGCTCTCGCCACTCAGTGAACACAACTTGTTTTTTGGTGAACGCTACCTGCATTGCATTGAGATGCTCGTTCTTTCTTTTGGCTGCTGCTGTGCATTGAAGCATCGTGGTAGGCAGTGTTTGAGGCCGATCTTGTTCCTGCCTCCTCACCTGTGGATCTGTGGATCAGATATGTACCTGCGCTCGGCGGATTCGTGGTGTGTCTCCCAGTCAGAGAGCGTGATTTAAGCGGTGGTGTAGCAGCGGAGGTGACAGTTGTGGTGTGGTTGTTGGCCCAGGTTTCCACGGAGTGATCCGAGCGGTGGACTGTGGCGGCGGAGGAGCTCAAAGTGAGGGAAAGAACCAACCTCTGCTCAGAGAACGCAGTGTTGTTGCTGAATGCAGTAATAAATCGTGGTCGTGGAGCCTGTCGTGCCTGATGTAGTGAAGCAAAGATCCCGTGGTCAAGGAGTTTGTTGTGGTTGAAGGTTCTTGTTCGTGACCTCCGCCTTCATGGTAAAGGAAGATTGTGGCACTGAAATCATGGATCTGCGAGATAAAGGTTGTGGATCAGTGACTCAGAGTTGTGAGACAGTTGCTTGAGCTACGGATCATGGTGGCAGCTTGGATTGATTGGTCAAGGATCTAGTTGAGCTGAGGAGGATCCGGACCGGACTGTTGTGCACCCAAATTTGTGGGACTGAGTGGATCTGCTATCGAGTGAGTGAGTTAATCTGCTCCAGTGGTGGAGTGAGTTGATCTGTCAAACAAATCAGGTGTTGTTTCATTGATTGAGCCCTTGAAGGTCTAGAAGTGTGGCACCGATCACGAGATCTGCAAGATCGTGAGATCGAAGAGTGGTGAGATCGAAGATCGTCATAATGAAGTGAAGGGTGCTCCCTTGCACGGTTGAGCGTAGAACAAAGGCGAAATCGGTGTAGATTGACGATCTCTTGCAGCAGATCTGGAGTTTTCTGTAGCTCTCTGGTAGCAGATTTCCGACGATGTGATCCGTATGTAGAAGTTATTGGGATTTTCTGCGCAGAATTCAAATTCTAATTCTGCTGCCTCCTATGCAGATGATTTGAAAAGCTTCCAAGGATGCCAAGATTGGCAAGAAAATGGGTGAGCTCTATTTACTCATCTCTGGTGAAGATGATGCATAAGCTGCTACCACGGAAGAGGTGGTCACTCCACTCAGATCGGTTCAGATTTATGCATTAAAGCATTGACAAATTATGCTCATGTGTGGAGACTGCATCTAGATCCAGATCTGCTACGTTGGTGTTGGAGCAATCTGCGGTTTCTTTTGAGGGATCTGCGATTTCTTTTAGTTTTGGGTGTGCGCGGGCCAGTGATGGCCGATTGCGGTGACGCCACTCCTCTTCCGGATGTACTGAAGGCGTGCATCAGGCCCGATAGTGTGGAATTCGTTAACACCAACCCTGCCCCGTCAGCAAGAAGGCTGGTCATCAGACTTTCGCATAGTTATGGGGAACGGGCGGGCCTTTTTTGGAGGCGCGGAGGGAGGCAGCATCGAGGGAGGATTTGTAATGTATGTTAAGATGGCACGCCCTGTTGGCGTCTTGGGTTCACGACCTCGCACGTGCAGGGCTGCCTAGTAATTTCTGGATGCATTCTGATTTGCTGTTATGAGTACTGAATATGTCTCCCCTGAGTATATGTTGAGGTCTTTAACAACGAATGGTTCCACATAGTGGCCGTCCGTCTCAGCTAAAGTCATGTTATGTTCGTGAAGCAGGAAATTGAATGACGATAAGGAAGCCACGCTAGTAATCCGCAAGCGATATGTGTGTTTGGCGACTACAGAAAGAATGTAAGGAATCGAACATTCAAGATTTGTAGGGTTGCAGATACTGCCCGTTTTTGTTGAATTGTTTGTAGATTTCACCAGTGTTCGATTGTCGGATCAAGCTTGGTAGAGGAAGGCAAGCTGGTGTTGAGATCTGCTACCTGCGTGGATCTGCCATGGCCGACGAGGAAGAGCGCTATGAGGCCAATCTCTCTATCGAATTATGGGGGCAAGCTACCTGGGAGCTTCAAGCTAGAGGCCCGTGATGTTTGTACCTTAAAGGTCACTGATTCTTCACTTTCTGTAACCCTTGGGCTCTTCTGTAATGATAATTTTCTCATTGAGTTGATGCAGATTGCAGAGAGTTTGTGTGGCCATTATTGTTGACCAGATCTTTCCTGGAGAGAAATGTGCAATCATGGACTTTTATGGTGCAGTCCAA
Organism: Pinus tabuliformis; assembly: GCA_031772625.1. Classification (NCBI taxonomy): domain Eukaryota; kingdom Viridiplantae; phylum Streptophyta; class Pinopsida; order Pinales; family Pinaceae; genus Pinus; species Pinus tabuliformis. Next base: position 1,019,946,519 of record CM062813.1, on the reverse strand, counting down.
CATCATTAACAAGGCTTTCATCATTATTCAACCATGGTTAAGCGTTGAATTCGTGGAGCTCCAGAGCTGGAGTGAGAGAGTAAAGAGCCGTGAGTCGACCTCTTTGGTGTCATGTAGAGACTGAGCGCAGTAGAAGCGTGGTGGTGTTGCGTCGTAGAAGAGCCAACCATCCTACGTTGTTGGAGCCAGAGGTTCTTCTGGATGGAGACCATTCCATTGACAGAACCCTTGAAGTGGCGGAGAAAGTCTGGGCGGAGGATTACTTTTACTTGGAAAAGTGCTATGGAGGCCATCAGTTTGAAATGAGGGCTGGTTAGCATGGTGATGGACGAGCCATAACAGTTGGGTTCGAGTTTCTTTGGTAATATTCTGCCACTACAATAGTAAAATGTGGTATTTATAAATGTTGTGGAATTATAAGCATTGAGCTTAGCTAACTCAATCGAGTGGTTTTGTTAGAATTAACTACTCTAACAAATCATGCAGGTAAATCCAAGACAATTAAATGAGAAAGATGATGCAAATGTACTATGTGGTGGGTAACAAGGTTGAATTGCATCAAATATTAATTTTGTGCAACAGTGACACTAAAGGAGCAACGAAAACGTTTATGGTGGACAACAAAGTAGATGTTTGTTTGAATTAGTGTGGTTTGTGGAATAGACTCCCTAGCATGTTATAAGCAAGTCCAGTTGTTGTAATGGTCATTGTATGTACCCAAAAACTTCAAAATGTGGAATGAAATGTAAGTTCTAAGGCATCTAAAAGTTCGTAGTGATCTTAAAACCACTTTGTAATGGTTTATGGTCAGCCTGAAACCATCTTTTGTCACTGTAAAGTGAGGGTTGGTGGTGAGCCAGAAACCATCTATAGAGTCTTTGTGGCTGAAGTGCTTGCCTTTGTGGCAGAATTGCCTCTGTGGCTTGAGGTGCCTTTGTGGTTGCGTGTACACAAGAGCTGTGTGCTCAATTGAGCAGGTGGACTTCAGAACACTTGGCTCAAACTCAGATGATTTTTTTTTTAATTTTCTATGTAGAAGGGGATTGGCGTGCTTTTCGTCCTGACAATCGCGCCAAGATGCGCAACTGGCGCGTCTGTTAGGCCATTAATCACGCTGGTGCGGAATTTTGCTGAATTTTATGGAAAGACCACGTCAATTCACCTTCAAGGGGATCCGCGTGAATCCTCATCTTCGTTTGAAAATTTTCGAGAGGAGGCAGATCGAAGAAGTTGTGGATGTGTCTGAGGGAGGCAGATTGTATTTTGGATGTTCTATACATGCAATTCGCCTGATGGTGGTGGATTTGACTATCATGACAGGTAGTCATTAAGGGGGGGAGTTAGAAATAATTAATTCCTACTTGTCTATGGTTGTAATTCTCTATTTGAGGAGTTTGTTCCTACATAATAGGAATTAGCTAGAATATAGTTTGTCCTAGTTTAGTGTGTGGTTGAGAGAATTTCTCAATCACACTATTGTACGTCTAAGATAGAATTCCTATCTTGAGAATATTACTTGTATAAATATGTGTGCAATTTCCTCATTCATAATATAGAATATATTGTTGTGTGCTATTTTATCTTATATCTCTTTTGTCGCTGCTCATCAATCTTTTTATGCAAAAATTTTTCACTTCAAAAAGTTATGTTTCCATTCCACATTGTATATTTTAAAAGCAATCCATATTGGCTATTTGTATTCTTTGCAGCAATATGAAATGAAACATTGTCTCTTGGAATTCCCAAAACTTCTCATAAGCTTATCTCTTCATTTTCAGTTCTAAAAATAATTTGTTAAATAAAATATAGCTCAGCTAAAATAGCTCAATTAGTAATGATTACAATAGACAAATCAGATTTGTATTATCTACATTCTATGTTCAATGAAACATGTATATTTAAGATTTTGTCTCAATATTTTATGTCTCACTTTAACAATGTTCAACCTTCACATTTAATATCATAGCCTTTTTAGTGCACATCACTTTTAGCCTTTTGCATTCAAGAATAAACTATCACCAATTCAACATTCAACATTCATGTGCACTTAACATTCAACATCAATAATCACCCATGTGATCAATGACATCAATGCCAATATTAACAACATTCTACCCCTTTGGAATTGATGAAAAAACAATAGTTCCTTATCTTGCTTGTCCAAAAACACCTTTGTTTATACCTCTTTCTCTAGAAAAAATACTTCTATTACCTCCCCCTTTGACATCAATGGCAAGGGGTTTTAGGACTGACCAGGGTAATTCATAAAACCACTCAAGGCCTCAATCCATAAAAGCATATCCATTATTAGTGCCAAGTATTAATGCATTATCAATATTGGACAATGTGGTGTTAATTAATTGTACAAGTTGCTTCAATTAACATTGTGAGCATTGCTCCAAATTGTAAACCCTTAAAATGAAATATGTTGAAAATGCTGCCATATTTCTCCACATATACAAATATATGAATGGATTGCTAGCCCAATATACAAATATATGAAAATGTATGTTTATATGAACACATTGCAATATATTAAAATAATTTCACCTCACTTTTGTGCAATAGGGATGCTACCGTTGTCCAATATATGAATAATAATAACTAAGACAAATAATATGCTGCTCCAAATAAAAAAAATTCAAGAGAGAGAGATAATAAGTTGCTCAAAATAGGCATTTGGAAAATAGGTTGCTCCAAATAAATAAATAATATGTTTCTCATAAGATTGAACACAAGGGGAGCGGTGGTTTATCCAATGTCCAAAAGAAGGCTATCTAGTCAATGTGGGCAAAACACCTAAGGAAGAAAGAGAAATTTAAAAACTTTACAAGTCTGAGAGTTGTTCCAGATGGTCATCAACAATGGAGAAAAAAAAAATCAATCAATAAAAATTCATAGCCTCTGCACCATTCTACAACTCTCATATTATTCGAGAAGCCCTCAAAATCGAGAACACTAATAACTTTAATAGTGAGGATGGTTACAAGCTTAACCAATTCTAGAAAGCAGTCATCCACTATCTCACCCAATAACCCTTAACCCTGCCCTGATTAGTGTCTCCCACTTCCTAGTACCACTTATCACCCTCTTTCCCCCTTTTTTGATTATTTCCTTTCTTTTATCTATTCATGTTTTAATTAAAAAATTGGTCATCTTAAAAGAACTCATATCTCTTAACTTTATCTAACTAATAACGATATATATATTCTACATCATCAAAGTTTATTTTAATCATTAACTCCTTTTAATCCTTTAATATATATATATTTATTTCTTGCTTTAATTCATATCCCCGTTATTTTTTAGTTATATTAATGACTATTGACTATAAAATTAGAATTTTTTTTTTATTATTCATTAATTTCACTTTATTGAATAATCCCGGTTTCATTTAAAAGATAATCAAATTCAACTAATTTTTCATTTAGAAAAAAAAAATTTATGAATCTAATAATAAATAAATATATTTGGTATTATCTATGTTTGTTATTAACTTTTAAATTTTTTTTTTCAATAATTTTTAAAATGATTGTTAATAATTTTAATTGTCAACTAATTCTTAGATTAATAATTTTAGTTTTTTCAAATAATTCTTAAATAAATAAAAAATAATTCCTATTTTCAAAATTTAAAATCTAATTCTTTCTACTTTTTCATTACCAATGTTTTTAATGTTTCAAAATTAATAAATCTTAATTTAATAATTAGTTTTTGAAAAAGTGAAGGTGGTCAAATATTATTTATCGATTTTAAATTTTGACCGTTAATCCAACAAATACATAATTCAATTTTTCCCTATTGAAAGGCTCTCAAGCACTTGGTTAATCACAAGGCTCTCTTTCGTCCATGAAAATGCATGGAGTCACCATATGAAACGTTGGATGTATCACACATATTTCACAGTGTTATTCATGAAATATCTAACAACATGAATAATTGTGGAGGTCTCTAATCACTCAATAGAGAAAAAATGTGATGGAGGAGCATTCGACTCAGAAATATCAACGTGTTTTAGTAGACATAGGGGGTCTTGTGTTTTCAAGGAAGTTGGTTTCCTGAGTATTAAATTGATGTAATTATTAAGCTTTTGAGTGATTTTAATGAGAGAAACTAGAAAGGGATTAATTAAGTATTGCGAGGCATATTTGAAAATGTTCTCGAATGTAGGAGAACATGAGTGATGATGAGTGATTAGTGAGGATTGAAAGATTTTGAAATATTGTAAATCTTAGATTAGGAATTGGTTTCATTATTTTGGGGATTAAAGAGAATTATTAGGATTTAGTTAAACTATTGAGATCCTCAAGGGATCATTGAGAGATTTTAGGACTTGATGAGCAGATTAAGGATCTGAACCAAGAAATGGGTTACATAACCTTTTGTATAAATGTAAGCCTAAAAGGCATAGAAGAGGGTTAGCTAGCTAGGAGTTAGTCAGAGTTAGGAATTATTTTGAGAGTTAGATAGGTTTGATTGTAAGCCTACAGGAAGAAAAGGGAAAAGGCCACTGATACAAAAGATAAGGCTAGAGAATGAACTTCTATGTAAATAATTGAGTGTTAATACAAAGAACAGATTCCAAATTTATATGGTGTGTGAATGTGCATTGGTTGACTAGTGATTTATAGATTATGTATGAATTAGAGTAAAACTGTGTAACAGAGTGTTCTAGGTATAAGATCAGTGAGAAGATGGTACTGGAGAACACCTAATACATAAAAGAACAGAAAGAGGATAGTGCACAGAGGAGGAGAACAACAATCGGAAGTGATTGAACGATTCCAAGAAGGATAAACACACAAAGAATGATATAGGCAAGTGTCGGGTGAATAGACTAGAACACTGGAAAAGTCGCATAAAGACGGAGTAAAGGGAAGGGAGAAGAAATGAAGTAACCTTGCACAGGAATTGTTGGATCAGTCAGATCAATGAACGTGGTTTTGTGAGATACATGGTCAAGATTAAGTCGCTTAGAATAAGTTAAGAAGTTGAGCGGCAGAGATTAAGCCACTTGTTAGCAGAAGGATGAAGCGGTCTTCGTAATCAGAAGTGGTTTCTCGCGTGGCCTCAAAGCCGTAAGCGGTAATAAAAAAACGAACACGAGAAAGTTATGAACTGTGATTAAATCCAGTTGAAGTCTGGATAGATCACAGCCGTCCATTGGGTGATTGATCAGATAGATATCGTGCTCAAATAAGTGCAGAGGTTAATTTGGAAATCAGACACGATGAGGGTTTGTACAACAAGGTTAAGACCTCGTTGAGTTCCGGCAAGATAGACCGTTCATTTGGTGACTAATCGGACAGTAATCACGTGGAAAAGTGCGTGCAGGTTAATATTTCAGGTGGACCTGATGAGTTATTCAAAAAAATTTAACTTCTTTGAGTTCCAGCAGGTGAATGAGTTAAGGTTGGAGATCAAGTGATAGTTGTTGATCTGAAGGAGTGAAATCGACGTTGGAGGTTGAACGCGATAAGGAGAGCATACGATAAATGTTCAAAAGTCCATGGAATGGCGGAAATGTAAGGCTAAGTGTATTTCTATTATATCAGCATTATAATAAAAATAAAATCTTATGAAAGGTTATGAAGGGTTGCACTCAAAGGTTTATTAAAATCTAACCTTGAGTGTATTTATGAAATATTTCCGCTTAAGACTTAACCTTTGATAAAGTGGGTTTTAGTCCAATGTTATGTTTCCGCATAAGAGTTTAATTAAGAACATTAAACCTTGGTTATAGAGGGTATTCACCATGGATCAGGTGATTAATTCTTGGGACTAGTGACATGCAATTTTGTTTGCATAATGTGGGTATGTGTAGCTTAGGCTAGCATCAAATTGGAAACCGATACCTAGGAGGTTTACAGTGGAGACTCGTCCATCATCACAATAGTTGAGGCACAACTCCTCTGTAGAAGACAAAGGTGGAAACTTCTTTAGTAGTAGGAAAAAAAAATATATGGGAAAATAGGCTCGTGATAAAAATATGTATAAAGCCAAAGGTAGGTCAGGTTGGGCTTAGAGATATACCTATTTGGAGCCTGCCTAAAGCCGTGCTAGTGTAGGGGTTGTGCTAGAAAATTCCTGGGTTGAAAATCGTCGCTTTCAGTGCTTTAAAGACCGATACTACGAGAGAAAGTGGAGTGTGGATATAAGAAAACCCATGCATGTGAGAAGCCCTCGGTGATGTGGTCACAAGGGATTTTAACATGGGGATCCCATGACTCATTTCTCGTTCTGGTGTAGTGGTCGCGCCGAGGTAGAGTTGGGCTAGAAACCCTGGGTTGTTGTGGTTTAGAAACCAACACTGCGGAATAAGTGGAATGTCGAGATCAGATAACTGTGCTTGCGAAAAACCCTCAGTGGTGTGGCCGGAAGGCCTTTTTAACAACGAAAATCCCTAACTCAGACACGGGGAGGAAACATTGATGGCAGTCTAGCAAGATCAAAATCCTCGTTGTCAGCAAGAGGGGTTGGTCTACTCCTATTGGGCGACATTGAAAATGGTTAGAGTTGGTGGGGAGGTTGTGGGGGTGAGGTCACACGATTTTCTGGCATGATGTCATGTTCCCCAACTCCAAAGTTTTTATTTTCCTAATGTTAATCTTAATAGTAGCCATTGTTGATGATTATAACATTCTCTCATAACACATAACATTAAATTATGTAATCACGTGGTTTTGTTCTATTGCATCTCACCACCCTTAAGACAAGTGATCATTCTCCCTATGTCTTTTACATTCAAATTATAACTATCTACATTCAGTTCATGTACACAATTCATGCCTATAACCCTTGAATATGTAGGGGCTGATTTTATCTCGTAACAAGCAATATAACATATCGTTCTACTCAGTGATACTTAGTAATAAGGTTTTCACTTATACCTTCATGGTTACCCTCTTCATTAACTTGGTGATACTCTACAACCTGTTCTCAGTGCCCTCAATGTGTCCCTATCCACTCATGCCAAGTTGTATCCTGGGCCAGTAGAGTGGTGCCACATCCCTTAGGGCCATGTTTATCATCCTCCTCCATGTACCAGGGATTCCTCGATTGTATAACTTTGTGGTTGATGAGACTTCAAGGGTGGCGATCGACTGGGGATAGTTCGAGGACTCATAATGAAACTCTCAAACCCTAAATGGTTTAACCTTATGTCTTCCCTCATTTTCTTCATCGTTTGATTTAGTTCTACATTTGCACATGGTTTCCATTATTTTCATGGTCTACCCCTCAGTTTTCCCTCTGTGGTTGAGGTATGGTTCCTAAGTGAAAAAATGGTTACGAGGGAATGACGACTGTTTCATGGGAGCTTCCCATGGAGAACACTCTATTGACCTTCGGGTTCCTTTGCTTCCTTCTTGGCATAGCTCCTTACTAATCCAAAATGGATCCTAAAACCTCTAAGTCTAAGTCTTTAATACTATCGGAAAACACTATCGTAGAAGAAAAACCATGAAAAATGGCAGAAAATAGAGTAAAGCGAAGGTTGAAGTATCGTTGAATCCTAGCTGTTGGATCGGACCAATCAATGGTCCATATCATGTCGGCGGATTGCATTATAGAGTTCGGCGATATCGCATTGGCAGAGTGTATCAGGGATGGCCCTAGGGGAAATGCGACTACGACCAGTGACACAGCGCGAACCCTTGATCGAGCACGCAAATCAATGGTTGTCATTACACCATCGCATCACATGTTTCAAAGGGAAGGACTTAACAAAGGCCCAAAGACCATGCGATATGCGATTGCGATATATCGCATCGCAACAATACAAAGCGGTGAAGACCCATATCCCGTGCGATTTGCGATAGTGATCAAGGCAGACCCAAAAGGGTTTTCAAATGCGGCTCTATAAAATTTGAGTTCTGATATAAAAGTGTTTGTCGGGCTTTTTCTGTGTATTGGTGTATTTTCGTTATAAAACTGAAATACAAAGGAGACATGGCATATGGCGATAGAGTGATAAAACACGAACCCGAAAGGATTTATGGATGCAAATTTATGTCATTTGGGTTCCATGGTGAATGGTATTTCGGGCGGGCTTCAAGCAATAAGTGGTATTGGACGAGCTCCGCCCAATCCCATACACTAGCCGACACGTAGCACGCCGCAGGAGAGAGAAAACCGCTTTTTCGGGTGGGTAATCTCCGTGCATGTAGGCTATCCGAAATGGCTGTCAGCCATTGGGTTGGGGGACCATGGATCAATGGTGGACGATGAACGAGCTGTTTTGCGGACCCGACGATGTTATAGATGTGAGTCTATTTTCCTTTGAGATCTGGCTTAGCCCTTTCGGATGGGTTTTTCATGTATTTCCGATAAAATGAAATAAGGCCCAAATATGTATTATATTGGGGGATTTGTGCGGAGGAAGACTGAACTGTCCGTTTCAACGCGCTCGCCGATCCTTCTGTTTCTAAAAGAAACTCTTCGTGTGCCTCAAGCGTTTTTAAGAAAACGTGTCCACACCGAAAAGGAAGGCATACAGACAGGGTCGAGAGGCTTAAAAATCCATCCCATAACAGAACAAAAACAAAAGTCGGAGTTTAGAAACAGAGAGTCAGAGAAATGCATAGCTACAAACAGTTGATCAGAGGCACTAAGAGGGAGAGTCTGTGCACACTTTAGACTCAAGGTTTTCGAGTGAAATCCCTATGCAATATCATTGTTGTTGTGTTATGTCTCTGATTGAACCCACACCTATAACCTCTATTCTTGAAGGCTTGTGTTGAGACTCTGATTGAGCTCACACCTGTAAACCATGTTCTTAAAGATATAATATAGAGGTTGACACTAAAAGCTGGACCAGGAGACGTAGCCAGGAAGTATGGTGAGCTCCTTGATTATTTTATTGTGTTGATGTGTGTGTTTATTATGTTTTATAATTGTTCATTGTCTATATTATTCACAATTTTTTCGATCCGTTGCACTACATAATATAGGCATTCCTGCAAATGAGTCTGTAATACCATAATATTTATTTAAGATCTCAATTTTAGATCAAGTGGTATCAGAGATTTTGGTTTTGGTTTTGTTAAGGTTAGACAAGCTTGTGCTGGATTTTGAATGCTAACTAGATTAAAGCACAGATTAAGAGAAGGAGAAGTTGTTGAGGCTAATCCAGAGATTGGAAGAGTTTATTCTCAGAGGAGAATGGCAGAAGAAACTCCATTGGGATTAGGATCTCAATTTATAGAAAGTTTTAAGGCACTCCAATCCATGGTGGAAGAGATGTATCTGGAGTTTAAGAAGGGTCAAGGTGAAATCACTTCGACACCTAAACCAGACAAAGGAGCAGAGGAACATTTTCTAGTTGCCCCTCCAAAAGGCAAAGGGAAAGGGGAAATGCCTCCTCCACCATCTCCTCCATCATCACCTTCATCATCCTCATCGTCTTCTAGCCTTCTAAGAAGAAGAAGAAAACTTCCTTAATCAAATTAGATGTGAAGTTTGATTTGCCAATTTATGATGGAGAACTCAATGTAGAAAAGATAGATAATTAGATAAGACAAATTGATGTATATTTTAGGGTATAGAACGTTGATTCAAAAAGAAAGAATATTCAGTTTGCTAGCCTTCGACTTCGAGGAACTGCACTAGTTGGTGGGAAGGCAAGACACAAGCTGGTCTACAAAAACATGGTAAAATCATTTCTACCTGGAATGAATTTGTTTCTGCTATCAAAAAGCAATTCTATCCTTTAGCTTACATGCAACAGGCAATGATGAGTTGGCAAAATCTTCGTCAGTTGAAGGGTCAAAGTGTACAAAGTTATACTCAGGAATTAAGAAAGAGAGCTTTAACTCTAGGAATGTCATTAGATTCACCTGAGACTTTATTGAAGTCTATAGGTGGTTTTCATAGCTATTTAAAGCATACTATTCTCCTGTTTAATCCCACTAGCCTAGATGATGTATCAGTACAAGCCACACATCTAGAAGCTCGAGGTAAGAATGTAAACCCAGAGGTTAGGGGATCATCTAAATATAATGTAAGAAAGAGCAAGGAAAAGAAGAAACTTAAATGGAAGGAGAGGAAAGCAAACACTGTAAAGAAGGACCTTCATGTAATCATTGCAAGAAAGAAGGACACAATGAGGCACACTGCTAGTTTTTGCATCCACAATGGAGACCTAAGAAGTTCGATGGTAAGAAGAAAAAGAATGTTGTTGTTATTTAGAAGGACTTGGGATCAGATTCAGGCGATGAAACAATAGTTATAGCCACAGGTATTAAAGGTAAAGATTTTGAAGCATCCATAAGTAATTCTGCACAATCTGTTGATAGTGAAAGTAATGAGAGGGAAAGAAATGAGCTTTTTCATATTAGGGTAATTTCCAAGCACAATAAGATTGATACCTTGTTTGATAGTGGATCACAAGTAAATTTGATTTCTGAAACAATTGTAAAGAAGTTGGGATTACAAACAAAACCTCATGAAAAGCCATATCCATTAGGTTAGGTGTGTGATTAAACAAAGGTACAAGTAATGAGACAATGTAAACTTAGGTTTGCTATTGGATCAACGTTTGTAGATGAGGTTGAGTTAGATATAGTTCCATTGGATATATGAGGTATTTTTTTGGGAAGTCCATACTTGTATGATAGGAAAGCTATTTTCTATAGAGCTGAGAATAAGTATCAACTCACTAAAAATGGAAGAGAATACATTGGAAGAGCTCATCAACTCAAAGATAACTATTCTCTCATCAACTCAAGGCAGATGAAAAGAATTGTGAATTCGGGTAAGCAATTTTTACTAATGGTTGTAAAGGCAAAGGATCCTCAAAAATCCAATGAATTTGAAGGTGGCGATTCTAAACAGAAAGTTGATTTAGTTAAAGTTTTTTCAGAATATGTAATCCTATTTCAAGAATGCAAAGGTTTGCAACCCAAAACGGAAATAGTACATGATATTTGTCTCCAGCAAGATGCTCCATTACCTAACATTGGAATGTATAGGTTGTCAGCGTTAGAGAATGTAGAGATAAAGAAGCAGGTATAGGAGTTGCTTGATAAAGGGTTTATATGACCAAGCACATCACCATGTGGATCATCAATCATGCTGGTGAGAAAGAAACATGGTTCGTGGAGAATGTGCATTGATTATAGAGCACTAAATAAAATAACGATCAAGAATCATTATCATCTTCCTCGTATTGATGATTTATTAGATCAATTGAAAAAGCAGTTTAATTTTCTAAGTTAGACTTGCGAAGTGGTTATCATTAGGTCATAGTTGCAGAACAGGATGCATGGAAGCCTGCTTTCAAGACAGAGAAAGGACTTTATGAATGGTTGGTTATGCCTTCTAGTTTAACTAATTCTCCTACTACATTTATGAGAGTTATGAATGATGTACTCAGACCATTTATTGATGACTTTGTAATTGTTTATTTAGATGACATTCTTGTTTTTAGTAAGACATGGGAAGATCATGTAAAGCATGTAAAGTGGACTTTAGATGTTTTAAAAATAGAAAATATCTATGTAAAATTGTCAAAATGTAAATTTGGTAGAACATCTTTAAATTATTTGGGTTATATTGTAGGGGGTGGTGAATTGAAGATAGATCCCTCTAAGGTTGAAGTCATTGTGAACTAGCCTAAACCCAAATCTGCTAGAGAGGTTAGGAGTTCCCTAGGGGCAGCACAAAACTAGAGAAAGTTTATTGCTAACTTTTCTTTGATTGCAGCTCCATTACATGCTTTAACAAGATTGAAACAAGTGTTTCAGTGGGGAGGAAAACATCATAAAGCCTTCAACACCTTAAAAGAGAAAATTAGTACAACACCAGTACTAGCACTACCAAATCTTCAACATCCATTTGAGATTGAGACAGTTCAGGTGACTATGGTATGGGAGCAGTGTTGATGCAACACAGAAAAGCCATATGTTATCATTCTGAGACATTTACTTCTGCAGTAGTTAATTATCCCACATATGATAAAGAATTGTATGCATTAGTACAAAGCGTGAAAAAGTGGAAACATTACCTAATGGGTAGAGAAACAATCATACATATAGATCATCAACCACTTCAATATTTTCACTGACAAACTAAATTGCAACAATCAAGACATTATAGGTGGATGGGTTTTCTACAACAATTTCATCTTCTCATCAGATATAAGAAGGGCATACACAATAAGGTTGTAGACATGTTATAAATACCAATCATAAATGCATCTACTATACTTAAGCATAACTCAGTAATGCATGAAAGTTACATTGAACACTATGCTCAAGATGTAGATTTTAAAGATGTATATGAAACTTTAAGTCATTGCAAGCAAGCTGAAGAATTGGATTATTATGTAAAGGACCAACTCTTATATCATTTGGGAAGGTTATGCATTCCACAAACTGAAAGAGTTAACATAATCCGAGAAGTACATACTTCTCTCACCTCAGGTCATTTTGGGGTAAGTAAAACAGTTGCACAATTGCAAAGGTTCTATTATTGGCCAACAATGCATGAGACAATTTCTAGATATATCAAAGGATGTACAAAGTGTGCTACAAGCAAACCAAGTAATATAAAATTAGGCTTGTACACTCCACTTCCAATTCCTTCTCATCCCTGGGAAAGTATTTCCATGGATTTTATTGGGGTATTTCCAAAGTCTAGGAAAGGTCATGATTATTTGTATGTTGTTGTGGATAGGTTCAGTAAAATGTGTATTTTGATACCATGTAACAAGCAGGCTACAGCTGAACAAACAACAAAGTTGTTCTTTCAGAATGTACGGGTTCATTTTGGGTTACCGACTTCTATTGTATTTGATCTAGATTCTCGATTTGTTGGGAAGTTTTGGTCAAATCTATGGGAGTTGATGAACACCAGATTGAAGAAGAGCACAAAATTTCATCCACAAACAGATGGTTAGACGAGAGTGGTCAACAGGACAGCGACCTAGTTGCTTAGAGGCTATTGGAGCAAGCATCCCAAGCTTTGGGATGAGCATTTTTGTTATGTGCAGCATGCCTACAACCGTGCCAAGCACTCTTCTACTCAGGGATCTCGTTTTGAGACTTGTTTTGACTTTATACCAAAGTTTCCCTTGGATTTTGTCTTTGGTAAAGACATAACAGTTGATGGACACAGTGATGTGGACAAAGAAACCAATTTCATTGAACAAATCTAGGAAATTCACCAAGCACGACAGGAACAGCTGGAAAGAATTCAAGCCAAGTACAAGGCAAGACATGACAAGTATTGGGTTGAGAATAGTTTCCAAGCTGGTGATCAAGTCTAGCTGTACATCAGCAAAGACAGAATGCAAGGTGAAGGTAAGAAGCTAAAACCAATAAGCTATGGACCTTTCAAGATACTAGATAAAATTGGTGAAAATACTTTTCACCTTGATTTACCAGCTTACATGCAGATCTATTAAGTCATTAATGCAGAAAACTTGAGATTGTATGAACCATCAATGATTGAAGATCCTGAAGAGAAAAGTTAGTTGCCTTTTATTGAGGATATTTTTCCTGAATATCTCAATGAGTTACAGGAAGACACAGTTTTGGACAGGAAGGTGAGCGCTATGTGTCAAGGGCATGTTGAGTACCTAAGAGTAGGGCTCAAAGGTTCAAATCCAAGCAAAGCATGATAGGTAGAAGTTAAACAAGTGAGGAAGCTGTATCCTCACTTGATCGATGCCTAAAAACCAACTTTTGGTCGTCCAAAAGCTTTTCAGTGGGAAGGCATGGCCCAAAAAGGATCATAAAACCTCTAATTCTAAGTCTTTAATACTATCAAAAAACACTATCACAGAAGAAAAACCATGAAGAATGGTACAAGACAGAGTAAAGTGAAGGTTGAAGTATTGTTGAATCAGAGCCATTGGATCGGACCAATCAACGGTCCAGATCAAATCAACGGATCACATCGGAGGGTTCGATGATATCACATTGGCGGAGTATCGGGGACGAACCGAGGGGAAATGCAACTGTGATCGACAACACAACGCGAATCGTTAATCGAGCATGGAGATCAACGGATGCAATTACATAATCACATTGCAGGTTTCCAAGGGAAGGACTTACCAAAGGCCTGAAGACCATGTGATATTGTGATGGCGAAACAATACAAAGGGGTGAAGACCCATAGCCCGTGCGATTTGCGATAGCGATCAAGGCAGACATGAAAGGGTATATAAATTCATCTCTATAAAATTTGAGTTCTGATATAAAAGTGTTTTTCGGGCTTTTTCCATGCACTGGTGTATTTTTGTTATAAAACCGAAATACAAAGGAGACATGGTATATGGCGCTACAACGATAAAACATGGACCCGAAAGGATTTATGGATGCAAATTTATGTTATTTGGGTTTCGTGGTGAATGGTATTTCGAGCGAGCTTCAGGAAGTAAGTGGTATTGGACAGGCTCCACCAGATCCCATACACTGGACAACACGTAACATGTCGCAGGAGAGAGAAAACCACTTTTTTCAAGTGGGTAATCTTCGTGCACGTAGGCCACCTGAAATGGCTGTCAACCGTTGGATTGGGGGATCGTGGATCAATGATGGATGATGAACGAGTTGTTTTGCGGACCCAACAATGTTATAGAGGCAAGTCTATTTTACTTTGAGATCTGCCTTAGCCCTTTTGGACGAGTTTTTCATGTACTTCTTTGTATTTCCGATAAAATGAAATAAGGCCAAAATATATATTATATCGAGGGATTTGTGCAGAGGAAGATCGAACGGTTGGTTTCAGCGCGCCTGCCGATCCTTCCATTTCTAAAAGAAACTGTTCATGTGCCTCAAGCGTTTTTAACAAAACATGTCCACACCGAAAAGGAAGGCAAACAGACAGGGCCGAGAGGCTTAAAATTCCATCCCATAATAGAATAGAAACAAAAGTCACACTTCAGAGACAGAGAGTCAGAGAAACACATAGATACGAAGAGTTAATTAGAGGCACTAAGAGGGAGAGTCTATGCACCCTTTAGACTCAAGGTTTTCAATTGAAATCCCTATGTAATATCACTATTTTTGTGTTATGGCTCTGATTGAGCCC
This sequence comes from Pinus tabuliformis, assembly GCA_031772625.1. NCBI lineage: Eukaryota > Viridiplantae > Streptophyta > Pinopsida > Pinales > Pinaceae > Pinus > Pinus tabuliformis. Next base: position 1,019,931,483 of record CM062813.1, on the reverse strand, counting down.
ACACCTGTAAGCTCTATTCTTGAAGGGTTGTGTTGAGACTCTGATTGAGCTCACACCCGTAAAATATGTTCTTAAAGACATAAAATAGAGGTCGACACTGAAATCTGGACTAGGGGATGTAGCCAGGAAGTCTGGTGAACTCCTTGATTATTTTTCTATGTTGATGTGTGTGTTTATTATGTTTTATAATTGTTCGTTATCTATATTATTCACAATCTTTTCAATTCGTTGCACTAAATAATATAGGCATTCCTACACATGAGTCTGTAATACCTTAATATTGATTTAAGATCTCATTTTCAGATCACTTACACCTGTAGAACGTTCAAGTTTTGACTGCCTTACAATATTTAAGGTATACATTTGCTTTTGGTTAAACTTTTTTTACTCTTATTTCCTAGCCCTATTTATTATGTGAGTTTCGAATGTTTTCCCCATTTGTTGTAGGGTTTTTGGGTGCAGAATTTGGACAATCTCGGCAGCCCTCCAGAGTTGGAGCGCACCCCTTCACCTTCGCACGCTTTAGGTAAGTTATCGCACAATCAACTATTTTTCCAATTTTACATATGTAACTTGTTGCACTATTCTAGTGCTCACAATGCTTGGTATGCACTGTGAGTTTCCGTTCCAGCGTGCACCAATCCTCACCACTTCAAAGGTATACTTATCCGTTACCTTTGTTCTTTTTTCTCATATAGAAGAACATTAAACATTTCTTTACCCCTGCCACCTATGGCTCACTTGTTTGTGAATGTTTTTTTTTTTTTTCTTTTTTTTTTAGGGCAGGTAACTTCAATTCCCGTTAGCGTCTAAGGTCTTTCCATACATTCACCTAGCTAACCTTGAGTTGTGTCCCATATACGAGGTCGATTCCTGATTCCCCTATCTTCCTAAAGAGTCTAATATGGTTATACCTCATAAGAGGAATGCTCCTATGGTTTGGTTGATATGTTTTCAAAAAAAAGCTTTCTTCAAACTCTCTTGCTTACAGTCATGATGTGAAACCAATCACGGGAAAATTTGCAATTAGGGTCTTTTTACTCTTGTTAGAGTTCTCAGATTAATTTAATAATCTCAGTATATTTTAATGATTTCAGACATCTCCTTGAGCTCTATCTCTAGCAATGACATTCCTCGCCTAGTTGGGTTAATGAGGTTTTATATTATTACTGTACCTTTGAAGTTTCAATAATTTCTAGTTTATATTGGTAGTTATGATTTCATCCTCTAAATTGTAGTTGTTATTATTACTTTTGCTTGATCTGTGTTAACTCATCATTCCTACGTGTGTGTTATTCTTTATCAGACTCAAATTGATATCATCTTACTACTCTATATTACTTCTTGCTGTGAAGAAAGTTTAGGTTGTGAATGTTGTCCATGGTTAGACTAAATATCTCTTGTTCTACTATATTCCATTATTTTTATGATTATTACTATGTGTTTGACTGTGAAGAACTACACTTACTTTGTTGAGTCTTCTAGAGGCCTTGCCTCAGCTCCAGCTTAGGCCTAGGGATTGTTTCCTCTGTATGCATAAAAATACGAATGAGGGTTTTCTGATAATGTTTCCATTTGTTGAGACTGTATTGAAAGTTCTATTTATTTTTAAACTTGTAATGACTCCTGAATAATTATTGTTCGATGCTTTCAGTATAGTACTGTAACTCTATTAATTAATTTTTAATGGATTTCCAATTGTATTATTAGTGTGATCCATTTGTAGAGCTGAATATGCTCCTTATTAGTTCTCTATAACTACTTAAGGCATTTGTTTCTTACGTTTTTTTACTATAGCCACTTCATGAGTTTGGTTAGGAAATGAGTTGCCTGTAGTTATTTATGAATTCATTTTTTGAATTGTTTTACTATAACTTCTCTATTACACTAAAATAACGATCCCCCCAGTCTGCATTAAATTTACTAGCCTACGAGATAGATATTCATCAATTCTACTTTGGATTTTCTCATGGTATGTATGTATATAAACTAAGGTCCATCTGCACCTTTCCATCTTAATGGTATGAGTTGTGTACAAGTGGCATGGTAACTATGTCCACTATGCTACATTAAAACACTTCATATCACTAGAACTTGTGATTAGAATGGCAACAGAGTTGTCTCTGGGAGGAGTCCCTTATGTTCCCTCCTTTCCCATCTATCTCCTCTCCGCATACCAACTAGCCTAATCACAACCTTGGGTGAGAATGTCTCAAAGTTCGGTTCAGGTAACCTGCAAACCCAGACCCCACTACTTACTAGATGTCCCTCACTATATTAGGAACACAACTTCCCAGTCCCATATCATTGCATTCCACAAATGTTTAACACCCTATCTATGTTCCCGCTTAGGCGTCACTCTACTCAAATCACCCCCTTGCTAAAGTCAGTATTCATAACCAATCATGCATGCTAAACATAAGTTTAATAATCATTTAAAAATGATTGCATATAATATATTTATGCATAACAATCTTAATATGAGTAAATATGAGAAAATGATTATACAAAATTTACTTCTGCCTGATAAGCATAAGATAAATAATTATTGTAAAATGATTTAACATAAATTTATGCGACATAGTTATATCAGACTTTAGAGAAACTGCTATAACAAAATTTATGTAAATCTGCACAAAATAATGAACACACGGTCACCAAAATCCAATTTTCTACAACCGAATTAAACTGGACAGAAAAAATTTCCACCCAACCATGAACCTTATCTCTTGGTTCTCCACAAGATGATATCAATAATACTTCTCCGAGAACCAACAACCTCTACTAGTCTAGTATAGGCTTTATTTATATTTCACTTTCCCCAACAAAATTTCTAAAACGACATCTCGGTTTTTTGGGAATCTGCTAATCCCCATTACCTAGGATTTTTCCAATTTTTATAAGAAAGTGATTCTTTTTCATTGCTTAAAGCCTGTCCTTTTTCTTCTATTGTGTGTTTCCAACCCTTTTAGTGTTGTTTCCCCCACAGTGGGTGATTTTTCCATATTCCTTTCTCTACTTATCTAGAAAATCACATGGTGCTACTCAAAGGGGATTTTTCTTTAGAGTGATTTGGGAAAGTTTAGTGTTTTGCCTCTTTTCCTAAATCTTATCCATTGATCCAGAACTATGGATCAGGATAATGATCTTAATCATTCTTTTGTTCTTTCCAACTAATTCCTTGCAACATCATAATTTATTATTTCAACATAATTAATTGCATTCTCCTAGTTCTTTTTCCAAAAACAACTCGGCCAACCTGCCATTATTACCAGTATTTTTAACTACTAGTTATAATGTATTAGCCACTATGACTTTACAAAAAACAAAAAGGAGGGATCAAGTCGAGACCCCCCAGAGTTAATCTGGTTCATTGATCGACTGATCTCGCCTTGTTGACTTGTCAAATCCAGGGGGCGGCATCGATGTATCGGTCATGCCAGCTACCCCTCGAAAATTCCCCTTTGAGTTGGTCAAGCTATCGTGAATGATTATTCATGCATTATCTGCTCAGTATTTAAGCAGGGTTGTGCCTTTTCTTTTTTTGAGCCCCACGACCAAGTGCCAATCACTTCATCTGCCTCTTTTAGCGTAATTTTTTTCAAAATGATTTTATAATGGAGTTCCGATTCGTGCAACCTCTGATATGCTCCATATAACTTTGGTGCTCAGCCATGCTCTCCGCACTTGGTCCTTTTGGCTCCTTACGACCAAACACCAAGCAACATCAAAAGCTCCCTAGTTCATAACTTATTCAAATTGCAGTTAGAACGAAGTTACGATGTCTCCTACCTCCGAAAAACTAACCGTCGAAATACTTTTCATGTGGCGTAGTTACAACACTAGTTGCTAAATCCTACTATATGCCCTTGGTCTTTTGGGTCTTCATGGCTAAGTGACACTCAACATCAAAGCCCCCTTTGATCATAGATTTTTCAAATATCATTTTCACAAGAGTTACGAAACCTATATCCTTTGATATACTAACCTCTGAGATGACATCATGTTAATGTCATCATCTCCATGTGGCACCTCGTTAGTGGTGTGTCATGCGGATTTCCCCATTAGGCCACCCAAAAATGCCGAAAATGACAGCCACCTCATGATGACATCCTCTGCCTCATCAGTTTCTCAGAGCCAATCATATGTTGACATGTGTACTATTGGAGGAGAGATAAAAGGGTCCCTAGGGTCCTTGGTTTCCTTTATAAATATATGCTCCTTGCTACTTCGACACTTCTAAAGAATAGCGATTTGTAAGAACTTACAAGATTCTGAACTCTCAAATTCTGATATGACCAACCTTCCAAAATTCGGCTCTCCCTTTTTTATTTCGGCATCTGACATCTGAATTTCAAATTTCCTTTTTCATTTCTCTTTATTATACCTGGATTGCACCTCTCCATATCTATAACAGGGATGAAAAATAAGACCATTTGACATAAATAATAAATACAAAATAGTATGAGAGACAACAACATTAGCTCCAATTGGAGACGATGTATTGGAAGTAATGCATTGAAAACTTGTAGATTAATAACCTTGACCATTAAGTATTTTTATTCAGATACATGAAAACAAAAAAAATAAAAAATTAATAATATTTTAATCTTTAATCTTTAAAACAATAATAATTAAATAAATAAAATAGTATAAAATTTTAATATAATTATAAAAATAAAATAAAATTACATCATATAAAAATAGAAAATATGAAATTAATATTAAAACACAAACACAAGTTTCAATGTAAACATGTAACATCAACTTAACATATAAAAAACAAGCTTGAAGGTAAATACGTAATATCAAATTCCTACAATTTTGACTTTTAAAACCTCAAATTAATATAAAGGAGGAATTAGAATATATGATTTTAAAATCAGATCATATAATAATTAGTTATTTTGCCACCTTACCTTTAATATAAATAGCCATATTTAAACTAATCATCCTAAAAAGATTGAAATTGAATAAATTAATTTAATTGATTAAAAATTTTAAAATTATTAATTTAAATTTAAATTTACATTTTTATTATATATAGTAAATTTAATGTTTAAAAGTTAGAAAAATGAAATATATATATTTTAATAAATTTAAATAATCAAATTCTTAACCTTAAATCAATATAATGTTCAAATCTTCTAGAAAAATCACATAAATAATAAATAATAAAGAGCCAACACGTGTATTTCGAATCACATAAATAGTAAAGAGTCAACGTGCGTATTTCGAATCTAAATTTAAATTCATCATCAAAACCACTCTATTTCATAAACAATAAAATATCATACATCTCTTTAATCTTTAACCTTCACAAAATTATATATATAATTGATATTTCTCACTTTACATTTATTTAATATTTGAATAAATTATTTTCCTTCTCTTCAGTGAGAAGTATACAATTATAATGTCCTTACACTTTTCAACGAGGAATGGTAGAGTGGGCACGATATGTAGAGGAATAATACAGGTTTAACCAATTCAATATGATGGCATTTGTTTCTGTATGGACATGTGGAGAAACGGTATGGGTGAACCGGTATGGGTGAACGTGAGCTTCAATATCGGGAAAAGCATAAAACTATTTTAGTAAGCTATTAATTTATCAACATAAATTTCATAATGGTTATTTTATGATATGTTTAGAGAGCGTTTGCTGTGAACAGATTAAATAGGAAAACGTTATAATTGGTCTCATGCATAGAGGAGGACGGTTTTTAGCATAAATATATGGAATTGGATTTAATTATTATATCTATGTTTATTTTTAGAATAGGGTTTTTGAATTTTAATTTTATTATTAATAAAGTTTATATAATTTTTATTTAATTATTAGTAATAATCTGGTAGATGTTAAAAATCTAATTATCATAAAATATATTAAAGTAGTTTTGGTGGTTTTTATATAAGAGAGATTGAGATTTATCTAAAGAGTAAACAAATTATCAATAATAATTGAACAAAATTTACTTTACAATTATATAAAAATAATATTACTTTCCCGAGTCTATATTCCTAAAATTATATAGAGATAATTTTCCCGAGTTTATATTCGTAAATAAATTTTCACCTTCTAATATATTTATAGAAGCCCGCTTACTAATATGAATAATTTCCCCCCTTCTTTTAAAAAGTATTATATACTGGTTTGGACCTTTCACTTTAGTTTTCACAACATTTAAATAACCTTTGATTAAGTTTAGGTTTCACAAAATACCGCATCCTTTCACATCTTGCGGATACTCCAACTTGGGACATATGTGTCATTATCAAAACACGTTACTCGTTGTACCATCTCGCATGTTATATAAATCCTCTTACCATATTCCAAGGTCTAACGATACTCGTATATAAAAGTCGTCGACGGCTCAGCGAGAATGTAGGGGGCGCGAACATGACAATTAATGTCACGGCCGCGTGTTGTCGGTGGCAACGCCTGAATAAACGTAAAAGTCGTCGGGGGCATACAAAATGAATACATTTATATTGAAATATACATACATAAATAAAATTAGCAAACAAAATTTAATATAAAAGGATCTGTCATATATGTAAGAATAAGAACATCGAGGATAAAAATCATTTTTTTCTATTTTTTTTTAGAGTTTCACAATCTTTGCTACAATACTGACCTTCTTAGCCTTTTACAATGTCAAAATTATAGTGAGCTCGGGAGGCTTCTCTCCAAGCTTTTTGAGCATAGGAATAAAATCTTAAATCAAAATAGATAATTTGCTTCTTTAGGTCCGATAGACCATTATTTGGTCTCAGCGAACGTTAACCACCATCGTCATCATCATCATCATTAAAACTTAAAATAAAAACATTTATAAACTAACCATATTTATATTAAAAACTTAAAATAAAAACATTTATATTAGAAGATTTAAAATATAATTATTTATATCAAAATATTTAAAATAAAAGCATTTATATTACAATGTAAAATAAAAATATTTATATTAAAATATTTATCCACAAATTTAAAATATATATATTTTTTTGAATAAAAACATTTCTATTATAATATTTTTATATAAATTTAAAATAAAAACGTTTAAAGTAAAGAGATTTATATTAATAGACTCGCAACAATTTGTAGAGAATTCGTGGATCACGTAGAATTTTTTTAATATTAATTTAAAAAAAAATTGTGATATTTATGGATTGAAATTGTCATGATTTTTTTTTTTAACAGAGATTTGTAATTCCTGAGAAAAAAATGTACGGAGGAGGGAAAGAATTGTATATGAGAGAAATTTAAATGGTAACGAGAGAAAAAGTATTGGGAAGTAAATTTGTGTGAGATAGAAAGCAATTTTTTTCAGGCTACTCGCTTTTGAGAAAAAAAATGACAATTGATTTCTCAACTCGAAAATTTTCGTAAAGTTGTAAATTGCAGAGAGATTTTTTGAAATCAAGTCTAAGAAATTGGCGAGGATAATTTTACTTCAATAGGACGATGAATTTTTTTTAAATAATTTGTGTACTGCTAAAAAAAAATTAGGAAAAGAAAAATTTAGACTTATTTTTTGTGAATTGGATAGACAGCTTCAGTTACACAGAAGGAAAACACTTGTTCTTAAAAAATTGAAGAAAAAATTTCATTTTTGTTTTCTACCAAAAGAAACAAAATATCAGGAAAGAAAATATTCATAATAATATCTGAACTCGAAAGAATTTGTAAACAATTTACAAATTGTAGAGAGTTTTTGATATCTATTTCCGGAAATTTGGAAAGATATTTTTACTTTAAGAGGACAATAAAAAAAAGAAAGGTGTTTATAGAAAAAGTTGAAAACAATTTTTTTTTAAACAATTTAAATGCATGGCAAAGAAAAAATGTTTATGCAAACAATTTAAATGCATGAAAAGGAAAAAAAGGCTGCGGTGCGAATTCGTTTGACAAAGAAAGAAAGTATTTTGAGGTGAAATTAAAACAAAAAAATAAAGGGACAATTCTCTATGTCCATATTTGACGAATTCGGAAGAAAATAAATGCAATTTTTTTTTATAAATAAATAAATGGTGTATGAATGCACAACAAATATAAAAGAGTTGAGGTGCGGTGGAAATTAATCTGACCAAAAAAAATATGGAAAAAAATGTTTGAATTTTTCTTCGAGAAAATCTCTAAACTGCACAGAAAAAAATAATAAAATATATTTTTTATGGATATTTAGAAAATTCGAGAAACATTTTACTTGTAGGGAAAATGTGAACATTCATATTATGTTTTGTGAGGAGAATTTAGTGTCGTTTAAAAATTTCTCGCGACGACGTGTTTCTGCAGCCTTGACGAAGGGGTCGACAAACCTAGGCAGTGTGTTTCTGCAGCCTCCACCAAGGGGTCAACAAATATTTGGAGAGAAATGTTCAGAGGTAAAGGGTGTTAGTAATCATGATTGCTGTTAAATTAAAATCTGCAGGTGTTAGTTAATGAACACATCCCATCAACCGAAGCAGCTAGTCCATGTTACTAAACATACGGGAGCCTTGGTTTATCAAATGTCTAACAATCTCCCACCTAATGCGAGCTGATTGTGTATTGAACTCGTGACCTAAGGTCTCATACTAATTGATATTCATGATTGGCAATCACTTAGGGTAGAGTGAATTAGTAATTTAGACTCTTTACTTTTTCTCAACTTACTTTTTTTCTCAGGTAGAGAATGGTTTATGTATGTGCTTTATTATTATTGAATTCATTTTTCAGGTGTCAGAGAGATAAATTTGTAGATATATTTATCAATAATTCAAGAATATTCACACGTCATTCAAGAACCAACACATAAAGACACGAGATATAAGTGGAAACCCTGATGAGAAAAAACCATGAATTTTAGGCTAAAAGTGATGTGAAGGCAAACTACTACATCATATTTTTGTAGTCTCCAACCTACAAGACGCTCCTACCTCAAAGGAAGCTCCTACTCCCACAAATTTTCTGCAACCATGAATTTTAGGCTAGAAGTGATGTGAAAAGGCAAACTATTACATCATATTTTTGTAGTCTCCAACCTACAAGAGGCTCCTACCTCAAAGGAAGCTCCTACTGCCACAAATTTTCTGCACGGTACAACCCATAGGAGGCTCCTATCTAAGTAGGCTAAAACTTGTTCTGTATCATGCTACAACATAGAAAGTGACATAAAAATCTCAATCACAACATCAAGTCACAGATGTTGGTTACCTTATATACAATTATGTTGTCAAGTCTACTAGTGCACTACTTCTTCTTTCCAACTTTATATCTCTTTTGTTGTTGCTCATCAATCTTTTTATGCAGAGTTTTTCACTTCAAAAATTTATGTTTCCATTCCGCATTGTATATTTTAAAAGCAATCCATATTGGCTATTTGTATTCTTTGCAGGGATATGAAATGAAACATTGTCTCTTGGACTTCCCAAAACTTCTCACAAGCTTATCTCTTCATTTTCAGTTCTAAAAATAATTTTTTAAATAAAATATAGCTAAACTAAAATAGCTCAATTAGTAATGATTACAATAAACAAATCAAATTTGTATTACATTTTATGTTCAATGAAACATATATATTTAAGATTTTGTCTCAATATTTTATGTCTCACTTTAACAATGTTCAACCTTCACATTTAATATCATAGCCTTTTTAGTGCACATCACTTTTTGCCTTTTGCATTCAAGAATAAACTATCACCAATTCAACATTCAACATTCATGTGCACTTCACATTCAACATCAATAATCACTAATGTGATCAATGACATCAATGCCAATATTACCAACATTCTCCCCCTTTGGCATTGTTGAAAAAACAACAATTCCTTATCTTGCTTGTCCAAAAATACCTTTGTTTATACCTCTGCCTCTAGAAAAAATACTTCTATTACCTCCCCCTTTGACATCAATGGCAAGGGGTTTTAGGACTGACCAGGGTAATTCATAAAACCACTCAAGGCCTCAATTCATAAAAGCATATCCATTATTAGTGCCAAGTATTAATGCATTATCAATATTGGACAATGTGGTGTTAATTAATTGTAAAAGTTGTTTCAATTAACATTATGAGCACTGCTCCAAATTGTAAACCCTTGAAATGAAATATGTTGAAAATGCTGCCATATTTCTCCACATATACAAACATATGAATGGATTGCTAGCCCAATATACAAATATATGAAAATGTATATTTATATGAACACATTGCAATATATTAAAATAATTTCACCTCACTTTTGTGCAATAGGGATGCTAGTGTTGTCCAATATATGAATAATAATAAATAAGACAAATAATATGTTGCTCCAAATAAAAAAATTTCAAGAGAGAGATAATAAGTTGCTCAAAATAAGTGTTTGGAAAATAGGTTGGTCCAAATAAATAAATAATATGTTTCTCATAAGATTGAACACAAGGGGAGCACTGGTTTATCCAATGTCCAAAAGAAGGCTATCTAGTCAATGCAGGCAAAACACCTAAGGAAGAAAAATAAATTTAAAAACTTTATAAGTTTGAGAGTTGTTCTAGATGGTCATCAACAATGGAGAAAAATTTGTTTCAATCAATAAAAAGTCTTAGCCTCTACACCATTCTACAACTCTCATATTATTCGAGAAGCCCTCGAAATCGAGAAGAACACTAATAACTTTAATAGTGAGGATGGTTACAAGCTTAACCAATTCTGGAAAGAAGTCATCCACTATCTCACCCAATAACCCTTAAAGGTGCCCTGATTACTGTCTCCCACTTCCTAGTACCACTTATCACCCTCTTTCCCCCTTTTTTGATCATTTCCTTTCTTTTATCTATTCATGTTTTAATAAAAAAATTGGTCATCTTAAAAGAACTCATACCTCTTAACTTTATCTAACTAATAACGATATAAATATTCTACATCATCAAAGTTTATTTTAATCATTAACTCCTTTTAATCCTTTAATATATATATTTTTTCATTTCTTGCTTTAATTCATAACCTCTTTATTTTTTAGTTATATTAATGACTATGGACTATAAAATTAGAATTTTTTTTTTTATTAATTTCACTTTATTGAATAATCCCTATTTCATTTAAAAGATAATCAAATTCAACTAATTTGTCACTCATAAAAAATAATTTTATGAGTCTAATAATAAATATAGATAAATATATTTGTTATTATCTATGTTTGTTATTAACTTTTAAATTATTTTTTTCAATAATTTTTCAAATGATTGTTAATAATTTTAATTGTCAACTAATTCTTAGATTAATAATTTTAATTTTTTCAAATAATTCTTAAATAAATAAAAAATAATTCCTATTTTCAAAATTTAAAATCTAATTCTTTCTACTTTTTCATTCTTCTACCAATTTTTTTAATGTTTCAAAATTAATAAATCTTAATTTAATCATTATTTTTTCAAAAAGTGAAGGTGGTCAAATATTATTTATTGATTTTAAATTTTGACCGTTGATCCAACAAATACATAATTCAATGTTTCCCTATTGAAAGGCTCTCTTTCGTCCATGAAAATGCATGGAGTCGCCATATGAAACATTGGACGTATCACACATATTACACAGTGTTGTTCCTGAATTATCTAACAAGATTAATAACTGTGGAGGTCTCCAAACACTCAATAGAGAAAAATTTGTGATGCAGGAGCATTCGACTACGAAATATCATTGTATTTTAGTAAACATAGGGGGTCTTGTGTTTTCAAGGAAGTTGGTTTCCTGAGTATTAAATTAATGTAATTATTAAGGTTTTGAGTGATTTTAATGAGAGAAACTAGAATAGGGATTAATTAAGTATTGTGAGACATATTTGAAAATTTTCTCGAATGTAGGAGAACATGAGTGATGATGAGTGATTAGTGACGATTGAGAGATTTTGAAATATTGTAAATCTTAGATTAGGGATTGGTTTCATTATTTTGGGGATTAAAGAGAATCCTTAGGATTTAGTTAAATTGTTGAGATCCTCAAGGGATCATTGAGAGATTTTAGGACTTGATGAGCAGATTAAGGATCTGAACCAAGAAATGGGTTACAAAACCTTTTGTATAAATGTAAGCCTAAAAGGCATAGAAGAGGGTTAGCTAGCTAGGAGTTAGTTAGAGTTAGGAGTTAGTTTGATAGTTAGATAGGTTTGATTGTAAGCCTATGGGAAGAAAAGGGAAAAGGCCATTGACACAGAAGATAAGGCTAGAGAATGAACTTCTATGTAAATAGTTGAGTGTTATTACAAATAAAAGTTTCCAAATTTATATGGTGTGTGAATGTGCATTGATTGACTAGTGATTTATGGATTATGTATGAATCAGAGTAAAACTGTGTAACAGAGTGTTGTAGGTATAAGATCAGTGAGAAGACGGTACTGGAGAACACCTAATACACAAAAGAACAGAGAGAGGATAGTGTATAGAGGAGGAGAACAACAATCAGAAGTGATTGAACGATTCCAAGAAGGATAAACACACAAAGAATGAAATAGGCGAGTGTCGAGTGAATAGACCAGATTATTGGAAAAGTTGTATAAAGACGAAGTAAAGGGAAGGACGAAGAAATGAAGTAACCTTGCACAGGAACCATTGGATCAGTCAGATCAACGAATGTGGTTGTGTGAGATACATGGTCAAGATTAAGTCGCATAGAATAAGTTAAGAATTTAAGCGGCAGAGATTAAGCCTCTTGTTAGCAGAAGGATGAAGCGGTCTTCGTAAGCAGAAGTGGTTTCTCGCCCGGCCTTAAAGCCATAAGTGGCAATAAAAAAACGAAACCGAGAAAGTTATGGACTGTGATTAAATCCAGTTGAAGTCCAGACTATCACAGCCATCCGTTGGGTGATTGATAGGATGGATATCGCTTGCAAATAAGCGCAGAGGTTAATTTGGAAATCAAACGCGATGAGGGTTTATACAACAAGTCTAAGACCTCGTTGAGTTCCGGCAATATAGACCATTCATTCGGTGACTAATCAGACAGTAATCGCGCGGAAAAGTGTCCGCGTGTTAATTTTTGGGTGGAGCCAATCTGTTATTCAAAAAAATTTAACTTCTTTGATTTATAGCAGGTGAATGAGTTAAGGTTGGAGATCGCATGATATTCATTGATCTGAAGGAGTGAAATCGACGGTGGAGGTTGAACGCGATAAGGACAGCATACGATAAATGTGCAAAAGTACATGGAATGGCGGAAATGTAAGGATAAGTGTAGGTAATGTGTATTTCTATTATATCAGTGTTATAATAGAAATAAAGTGGGTTTAATGAGTTGGGGGTTAAGTTGAGTTAACCAAAGTATAAGACGTGGTATGGTGAATATGCGCGGGTAAATAGACTTAACCAAAGCTTATGAAAGGTTATGAAGTGTTGGACTCAAAGGTTTATTAAAATTTAACCTTGAGTGTGTTTATGAAATATTTTAGCTTAAGACTTAACCTTTGATAAAGTGGGTTTTAGTCCAATGTTATGTTTCCACATAAGAGTTTAATTAAGGACATTAAACCTTGGTTATAGAGGGTTTTCACCATGGATTAGGTGATTAATTCCTCGGACTAGTGACATGCAATTTTGTTTGTATAATGTGGGTATGTGCAGCTTAGGCTAGCATCAAATTGGAAACCGATACCTATGAGGCTTACAGTGGAGACTCGTCCATCATCACAACAGTTGTGGGACAACTCCTCTGCAGAAGACAAAGGTGGAAACATCTTTAGCAGTAGGAAAAATAAATCTATGGGAAAATAGGCTTGTGATAAAAATATGTATAAAGCCAAAGGTAGGTCAGGCCTGGCTTCGAGATATACCTGTTTGGAGCCTGCCTAAAGCCATGCTAGTGTAGGGGCTGTGCTAGAAAATACCTGGGCTGAAAATCATCGTTTGTGGTGCTTTAAAGACCGATACTATGAGAGAAAGTGGAGTGTGGATATTAGAAAACCCATGCATGTGAGAAGCCCTCGGTGATGTGGTCGCAAGGGATTTTAACAAGGGGATCCTATGACTCATTTCTCGTTCTGGTGTAGTGGTCGCGTCAAGGTAGAGTTGGGCTAGAAACCCTGGGTTGTTGTGGTTTAGAAAGAAACATTGTGAAATAAGTGGAATGTTGAGATCAGATAATTGTGCTTGTGAAAAGCCCTCAGTGGTGTGGCTGGAAGGCCTTTTTAACAACGAAAATCCCTGACTTAGACACGGGGAGGAAACATTGATGGCAGTCTAGCAAGGTCGAAATCCTCATTGTTAGCAAGAGTGGTTGGTATACTCCCACTGGGCGACATTGCAAATGGTTAGAGGTGGTGGGGAGGTCGTGGGGGTGAGGTCACATGACTTTCTAGCATGATGTCATGTTCCCCAACTCCAAATTTTTTAGTTTCCTGATGTTAATCTTAATAGTAGCCATTACTGATGATTATAGCATTTTCTCATAACACATAACATTAAATTACGTAATCACGTGGTTTTTCTCTATTGCATCTCACCACCCTTAAGACAGGTGATCATACTCGCTATGTTTTTTACATTCAAATTCTAACTATCTACATTCAATTCATGTACACAATTCATGCCTATAACCCTGGAATATGTAGCGGCTGATTTTATCTCGTAACCAACAATATAGCATATCGTTCTACTCAGAGATACTTAGTAATAAGGTTTTCGCTTATACCTTCATGGTTACCCTCTTCATTAACTTAGCGATACTCTACAACCTGTTCTCAGTGCCCTCAATGCATCCCTATCCACTAATGCCCAGTTGTATCCCGAGCTAGTAGAGTGGTGCCACATCCCTTAGGGCCATGTTGTATCACCCTCCTCCACGTACCAGCGATTCCTCGATTGTATGACTTTGTGGTTGATGAGACTTCAAGGGCGGCGATCGACTGGGGATAGTTTGAGGACTCATAATAAAACTCTCAAACCCTAAATGGTTGTACAACCTTATGTCTTCCCTCATTTTCTTCATCATTTGGTTTAGTTATGCATTTGCACATGGTTTCCATTATTTTCATGGTCTGCCCCTAAGTTTTCCCTCTGTGATTGAGGTATGGTTCCTAACTGAAAAAATGGTTAGGAGGTAACGATGTATGTTTCATGGGAGCTTCCCATGGAGAACACCCTATTGGCCCTGGGGTTCCTTCACTTCCTTCTTGACATAGTTCCTTACTAATCCAAAATGGATCCTAAAACCTCTAAGTCTAAGTCTTTAATACTATCGGAAAACACTATCGCAGAAGAAAAACCATGAAAAATGGTGGAAAATAGAGTAAAGCGAAGGTTGAAGTATCGTTGAATCATAGCCATTAGATCAGACCAATCAACGGTCCATATCAAGTTGGTGGATCACATCAGAGAGTTTGGCGATATCGCATCGACAGAGTGAATCAGGGATGGCCCGAGGGGAAATGCGACTAAAATCGGTGACACAATGCGAACCCTTGATCGAGCACGTAGATCAATGGCTGTGATTACACCATCGCATCACATGTTTCAAAGGGAAGGACTTAACAAAGACCCAAAGACCATGCAATATGCGATTGCGATATATCGCATCACAACAATACAAAGGGGTGAAGACCGATAGCTTGTGCAATTTGCGATAACGATCAAGGCAGACCCGAAAGGGTTTATAAATGCAGCTCTATAAAATTTGAGTTCCGATATAAAAGTGTTTGTCGAGATTTTTCTATGTATTGGTGTATTTCCGTTATAAAACTGAAATACAAAGGAGACATGGCATATGGCGATACAGTGATAAAACATGGACCCGAAAAGATTTATGGATGCAACTTTATGTTATTTAGGTTCCGTGGTGAATGGTATTTCGGGCGGGCTTCAGGCGGTAAGTGGTATTGGATGAGCTCTGCCTGATCCCATACACTGGCCGACACGTAGCACGCCGCGGGAGAGAGAAAACCACTTTTTGGGGTGGGTAATCTCTGTTCGTGTAGGCCACCCGAAATGGCTATCAGCCGTTGGATTGGGGGATCATCGATCAATGGTGGATGATGAACGAGCTATTTTGCGGACCCGACGATGTTATAGATGCAAGTCTATTTTCCTTTGAGATCCAGCTTAGCCCTTTCGGATGGGTTTTTCATGTATTTCTTTGTATTTCCGATAAAATGAAATAAGGCACAAATATGTATTATATTGGGGGATTTGTGCGGAGGAAGACCAAACTGTCAGTTTAAACGCACTCGCAGATCCTTCTGTTTCTAAAAGAAACTGCTCGTGTGCCTCAAGCATTTTTAACAAAACGTGTCCACACCGAAAAGGAAGGCATACAGACAGGGCCGAGAGGCTTAAAAATCCATCCCATAACAGAATAGAAACAGAAGTCAGAGTTCAGAGACAGAGAGTTAGAGAAATGCATAACTATGAACAGTTGTTCAGAGGCACTAAGAGGGAGAGTCTATGCACTCTTTAGACTCGAGGTTTTCGAGTGAAATCCCTATGTAATATCACTGTTTTTGTGTTACGGCTCTGATTGAGCCCACACCTGTAAGCTCTGTTCTTGAAGGGTTGTGCTGAGACTCTGATTGAGCTCACACCTGTAAACTCTGTTCTTGAAGACATAATATAGAGGTCAACACTAAAAGCTGGACCAAGAGACGTAGCCAGGAAGTATGGTGAACTCCTTGATAATTTTGTTGTGTTGATGTGTGTGTTTATTATGTTTTATAACTATTCATTGTCTATATTATTTGCAATATTTTCGATCCGTTGCACTACATAATATAGGCATTCCTGCACATGAGTCTGTAATACCTTAATATTGATTTAAGATCTCATTTTCAGATCAAGTGGTATCAGAGATCTTGGTTTTGGTTTTGTTAAGGTTGGACAAGATTGTGCTGGATTTTGAATGCTAACTAGATTAAAGCTCAGACTAAGAGAAGGAGAACTTGTTGAGGCTAATCCAAAGACTGGAAGAGTTTATTCTCAGAGGAGAATGGCAGAAGAAACTCCATTGGGATCAGGATCTCAATTTATAGAAAGTTTTAAGGCACTCCAAGCCATGATGGAAGAGATGTATCTGGAGTTTAAGAAGGGTTGAGGTGAAAGCACTTTGACACCTAAACTAGATAAAGGAGCAGAGGAACATTTTCTAGTTGCCCCTCCAGAAGGCGAAGAGAAAGGGGAAATGCCTTCTCCACCATCTCCTCCATCATCACCTTCATCATCCTCATCATCTTCTAGCCCTTCTAAGAAGAAGAAGAAAAATTCCTTAATCAAATTAGATGTGAAGTTTGATTTGCCCATTTATCATGGAGAACTCAATGCAAAAAAGATAGATAATTAGATAACACAAATTGATGTATATTTTGGGGTATAAAATGTAGATTACAAAAGAAAGAAGATTCAGTTGGCTAGCCTTCGACTTTGAGGAACTGCACTAGTATGGTGGGAAGGCAAGACACAAGCTGATTTGCAAAAACATGTTAAAATCATTTCTACCTGGAATGAATTTGTTTCTGCTATCAAAAAGCAATTCTATCCTTTAGCTTACATGCGGCAGGCAATGGTGAGTTGGCAAACTCTTCTTCAGTTGAACGGTCAAAGTGTAAAAAGTTATACTCAGGAGTTCAGAAAGAGAGCTTTAACTCTAGGAATATCATTAGATTCACCTGAGACTTTATTGAACTATATAGGTGGTCTTCACAGCTATTTAAAGCATACTATTCTCATGTTTAATCCCACTAGCCTAGATGATGTATTAGTTCAAGCCACACATCTAGAAGCTCGAGGTAAGAATGTAAACCCAGAGGTTGGGGGATCATCTAAATATTCTGTAAGCAAGAGCAAGGAAAAGAAGAAACTGAAATGGAAGGAGAGGAAAGCAAACACTGTAAAGAAGGATAAACCTTCATGCACTCATTGCAAGAAAGAAGGACACAATGAGGCACACTGTTGGTTTTTGCATCCAGAACAGAGACCTAAGAAGTTCGGTGGTAAGAAGAAAAAGAATGTTGTTGTTATTCAAAAGGACTTGGGATCAGATTCAGGCGATGAAACAACAGTTATAGCCACATGTATTAAAGGTAAAGATTTTGAAGCGTCCATAAGTAATTCTACACAATCTATTGATAATGAAAGTAATGAGAGGGAAAGAAATGAGATTTTTCGTATTACAATAATTTCCAAGCACAATAAGAATGATACTTTTTTTGATAGTGGATCACAAGTAAATTTGATTTCTAAAACAATTGTAAAGAAGTTGGGATTACAAACAAAACCTCATGAGAAGCCATATACATTAGGTTGGGTGTGTGATAAAACAAAGCTACAAGTAACGAGACAATGTAAACATAGGTCTGCTATTGGATCAACATTTAAAGATGAGGTTGAGTTAGATATGGTTCCATTGGATATATGTGGTATTGTTTTGGGAAGTCCATACTTGTATGATAGGAAAGCTATTTTCTATAGAGCTGAGAATAAGTATCAACTCAGTAAAAATGGAATAGAATACATTGTAAGAGCTCATCAACTCAAAGATAACTATTCTCTCATCAACTCAGGGCAGATGAAAAGAATTGTGAATTCAGGTAAGAAATTTTTACTAATGGTTGTAAAGGCAAAGGATCCTGAAAAATCCAATGAATTTGAAGGTGGTGATTCTAAATAGAAATTTGACTTAGTTAAAGTTGTTTTAGAATATGATATCCTATTTCAAGAACGCAAAGGTCTGCAACCCAAAAGGGAAATAGTAAATGATATTTGTCTGCAGCAAGATGCTCGATTACCTAACGTTGGAATGTATAGGTTGTCAGCGTTAGAGAATGTAGAGATAAAGAAGCAGGTATAGGAGTTGCTCGATAAAGGGATTATACGACCAATCACATCACCATGTGGATCTCTAATCATGCTGGTGAGAAAGAAAGATGGTTCGTGGAGAATGTGCATTGACTATAAAGCACTTAATAAAATAACGATCAAGAATCGTTATCCTCTTCCTCGTATTGATGATTTATTAGATCAATTGAAAAAAGCAGTTTAATTTTCTAAGTTAGACTTGTGAAGTAGTTATCATCAGGTCAGAGTTGCAGAGCAAGATGCATGGAAGACTGATTTCAAGACAAAGCAAGGACTTTATGAATGGTTGGTTATGCCTTTTAGCTTAACTAATTCTCCTACTACATTTATGAGAGTTATGAATGATGTACTTAGACCATTTATTGATGACTTTGTAATTTTTTATTTAGATGACATTCTTGTTTTTAGTAAGACATGGGAAGATCATGTAAATCATGTAACGTAGACTTTAGATGTTTTAAAAAGAGAAAATATCTATGTAAAACTGTCAAAATATGAATTTGGCAGAACATCTTTAAATTATTTGGGTTATATTTTAGGGGGTGGTGAATTGAAGATAGATCCCTCTAAGGTTGAAGTCATTGTGAACTGGCCTAAACCCAAATTTTCTACAGAAGTTTAGGAGTTTCCTAGGGGCAGCACAAAACTGGAGAAAATTTATTGCTAACTTTTCTTTGACTGCAACTCCATTACATGCTTTAACAGGATTGAAACAGGTGTTTCGGTGGGGAGGCAAACAGCATAAAGCCTTCAACACCTTAAAAGATAAAATCAGTACAACACCAGTACTAGCACTACCAGATCTTCAACATCCATTTGAGATTGAGACAGATGCCAGTGACTATGCAACATAGAAAACCCATATGCTATCATTCTAAGACATTTACTTCTGCAGTAGTTAATTATCCCACATATGATAAAGAATTATATGCATTAGTACAAAGTGTGAAAAAGTGGAAACATTACCTAATGGGTAAAGAAACAATCATACATATAGATCATAAACCACTTCAATATTTGCACTCACAAACTAAATTGCAACAATCAAGACATTATAGGTGGATGAGTTTTCTACAGCAATTCCATGTTGTCATCAGATGTAAGAAGGGCATACACAATAAGGTTGTAGACATGTTATAAAGACCAATCATAAATGCATCTACTATACTTAAGCATAACTCAGTAATGCATGAAAGTTACATTGAACAATATGCTCAAGATGTAGATTTTAAAGATGTATATGCAGATTTAAGTCAATGCAAGCAAGTAGAAGAATTAGATTATTATGTAAAGGACCAACTCTTATATCATTTGGGAAGGTTATTCATTCCACAAACTAAAAGAGTTAACATAATTCGAGAAGCACATACTTCTCCCATGTTAGGTCATTTTGGGGTAAGTAAAACAGTTGCACAATTGCGAAGGTTCTGTTATTGGCCAAGAATGCATGAGACAATTTCTAGATATATCAAAGGATGTACAAAGTGTGCTACAAGCAAACCAAGTAATATAAAATTAGGCTTGTACACTCCACTTCCAATTCCTTCTCATCCTTGGGAAAGTGTTTCCATGGATTTTATTGGGGTATTTCCAAAGTCTAGGAAAGGTCATGATTATTTGTATGTTGTTGTGGATAAGTTCAGTAAAATGTGTATTTTGATACCATGTAACAAGCAGGTTACAGCTGAACAAACAAAAAAGTTGTTCTTTCAGAATGTATGGGTTCATTTTGGGTTACCCACTTCTATTGTATCTGATCGAGATTCTCAATTTGTTGGGAAGTTTTGGTCAAATCTATGGGAGTTGATGAACACCAAATTAAAGAAGAGCACAACATTTCATCCATAAACAGATGGTCAGACGGAAGTGGTCTACAAGACAGTGACCTAGTTGCTCAGAGGCTATTGCAGCAAGCATCCCAAGCTTTGGGATGAGCATTTGTGTTATGTGAAGCATGCTTACAACCGTGCCAAGCACTCTTCTACTTAGGGATCTCCTTTTGAGACTTGTTTTGTTTTTATACCAAAGACTCCCTTGGATTTTGTCTTTGGTTAAGACAAAATAGTTGATGGACACAGTGATGTGGAAAAAGAAACCATTTTCATTGAACAAATCCAGGAAATTCACCAGGCAGTATAGGAACAGCTGGAAAGAAGTCAAGCCAAGTACAAGGCAAGACATGACAAACATCGGGTTGAGAATAGTTTTCAAGCTGGTGATCAAGTCTAGCTATACATCAGCAAAGACAGAATGCAAGGTGAAGGTAAGAAGCTAAAACCAATAAGGTATGGACCTTTCAAGATACTAGATAAAATTGGTGAAAATTATTTTCACCTTGATTTACCAGCTTATATGCAGATCTAATAAGTCATTAATGCAGAAAAATTGAGATTGTATGAAACATCAATGATTGAAGATCCTGAAGAGCAAAGTCAGTTGCCTTCTATTGAGGATCTCTTGCTTGAATATCTCAATGAGTTACAGGAAGACATAGTTCTAGATAGGAAGGTGAGAGCTATGCGTCGAGGGGATGTTGAGTACCTGAGATTAGGGCTCAAAGGTTCAAATCCAAGCAAAGCACAATGGATAGAACTTAAACAAGTGAGGGAGCTATATCCTCACTTAATCGATGCCTAAAAACCAACTTTGAGTAGTCCAAAATATTTTTCAGTGGGAAGGGGTGATCCAAAATGGATCCTAAAACCTCTAATTCTAGGTCTTTAATACTATCGGAAAACACTATCGCAGAAGAAAAACCATGAAGAATGGCGAAAGACAGAGTAAAGCGAAGGTTGAAGTATTCTTGAATCAGAGCCATTGGATCGGACCAATCAATGGTCCAAATCAAATCGGCGGATCGCATCAAAGGGTTTGGTGATATCGCATCGGCGGAGTATCGAGGACGGCCCGAGGGGAAATGCGACTATGATCGGAGACACAACACGAATCGTTGATCGAGCATGCAGATCAATGGCTGCGATTACACCATCGCATCACAAGTTTCCAAGGGAAGGACTTACCAAAGGCCCGAAGACCATGTGCTATTATGATGGCACAACAATACAAAGGGGCGAAGACCCATAGCCCGTGCTATTTGTGATAGCGATCAAGGCAGACCCGAAAGGGTTTATAAATTTAGCTCTATAAAATTTGAGTTCCAATATAAACATTTTTGCCAGGCTTTTTCCATGCACTAGTGTATTTCTACTATAAAACCAAAATACAAAGGAGACATGGCTATGGTGCTACACCGATAAAACACGGACCCGAAAGGATTTATGGATGCAAATTTATGTTATTTGGGTTTCGTGGTGAATGGTATTTCGGGCGAGCTTCAGGCGGTAAGTGGTATTGGATGGGCTCTGCCAGATCCCATACACTGGCCAACACGTAGCACATCGCAGGAGAGAGAAAACCACTTTTCGGGCGAGTAATATTCGTGCACATAGGCCACCCGAAATGGTTGCCAACCGTTGGATTCGAGGATCGTGGATCAACGATGGATGATGAACGAGTTGTTTTGCGGACCCGACGATGTTATAGATGCGAGTCTATTTTACTTTGAGATCCGCCTTAGCCCTTTTGGACGAGCTTTTCATGTATTTCTTTATATTTCCGATAAAATGAAATAAGGCCCAAATATGTACTATATCGGTGGATTTGTGTGGAGGAAGATCGAACGGTTGGTTTCACGTGCCCACCCATAACATAACAGAAACAGAAGTCACACTTCATAGACAGAGAGTCAGAGAAACACATACCTATGAATAGTTGATCAAAGGCACTAAGAGGGAGGGTCTGTGCACTCTTTAGACTCAAGGTTTTCAAGTGAAATCCCTATGTAATATCACTTTTTTGTGTTATGGCTCAAATTGAGCCCACACCTGTAAGCTCTGTTCTTGAAGGGTTGTGTTGAGACTCTGATTGAGCTCACACCTATAAAATCTATTCTTAAAGACATAAAATAGAGGTTGACACTGAAAGCTGGACCACGGGACGTAGCCAGGAATTCTGGTGCACTCCTCGATTATTTTGCTATGTTGATGTGTGTTTTTATTATGTTTTATAATGGTTCATTATCTATATTATCCACAATCTTTTCGATCTGTTGCACTAAATAATATAGGCATTCCCGCACATGACTCTGTAATACCTTAATATTGATTTAAGATCTCATTTTCAGATCACTTACACCTGTAGAATGTTCAGGTTTTGACTGCCTTAGAATATTTAAGGTATAAATTTGCTTTTGGTTTAACTTTTTTTACTGTTATTTCCCAGCCCTATTTATTATGTGAGTTTCAAATGTTTTCCCCATTTGTTGTAGGGTTTTTGGGTGCAGAGTTTGGAAAATCTCGGTGGCCCTCTAGAGTTTGATCGCACCCCTTCACCTTCGCACGCTTTAGGTAAGTTATTGCACAATCAACTATTTTTCCAATTTTACATATGTAACTTGTTGCACTATTCCAGTGCTCACAATGCTTGGTATGCACTGTGAGTTTCCATTCTAGTGTGCACCAATCCTCTCGCTTTCAAAGGTATACTTATTCGTTACCTTTTTTCTTTTCTCTCATATAGAAGAACATTAAACATTTCTTTACCCATGCCACCTAAGGCTCACTAGTTTGTTATATACCTAGGGGGGATAATATGGGGTAGATCATATAGGCCAGATATACCATAAGGGTAAATAATTTTTGTACCTAGGTTTCCAAAAACAGGTCATAATAAGAATTCTGAGCAATATTGACGAAACTGTGACATTTTCAAATTTTCGCCAAGTTAGTGAATTTTTCTCAAACCCTCTTCATGGAAAAGTTTACAGGAAAAGATGATGGCCCTACTATTGAAGAATTCATACAAAGAATAAAGTCTAAATATGGGATATGTTGGAAAATTTCAGTACGGTTTCATTTGGCAGACGAGGCTGACAAATGGTTTTCATCACTTGACTACCGGCAGATGGTCAAACTTTCAGACGCAGAATTTGAAAAAGTCTTTTTGGACCAATGGTCTCGGGCTAGAAAAAAGGAGAAGGAGACACATAAGGGGTTAATTCCTACTGGTATATCCTTATTGCAGATTCATGGATTGATTCAAAAAGAGAGGATCATTGTTTCTATCAATCCTAGTTGTAAACATAATTTTATCAGTGTTAATTTGGCAAAAAAATTGCAAGTCCCAGCCAAACAAATTGAACATACAGAGGTTGATCATGAGGATGTTCAAGTGTACAAGGATTTGAAGATTTCTATGGCTAAATATGTGTTACATGGTGATTTTTATGCTTTAGAGATGAATAATATGAAGGTTGTTTTGGGATATCGTTGGATGGAATCCATGGGTACTCTCAATATTAATGTGCAGAAGAAATTCCTGAAGCTTTGGTATAAAAAGAAGAAAATTACATTACAGGATATTTCCATCCATAAACAGGTAGAGCACATGGAGGCTGAAGCAGAAGATGTTCAAGGGAATGACATATCAGATGATGAGCCTTTGATGATCGACAATCAAACACAAACAGAGGCTGCAGAAGCAAAGGTTACAGGTGATGATACATCAGATAAGGGCTCAGTGGTTGAAGTCATATTGACAAAGAAGACACCACAACAGGCACCACAGCAGGGTGAAGTAAAGAAAAAGCCATCGTGGGTTAAAACTTCAACATATCATCACCCACATCACCCAGCAAGACAACAATCAAGATGGAAACCAATTAGCCACATGGACAACAAACCCCGTAGGACAGATCGAGAGGAACAAAGATCCACCTACTACACATCCACACAGAAGAGCTACCGCAGTCAACTTCCATCGCAAGCGAGCGAGGCACCAGCAAGATCGAGGGTTCACCTTTCTCTTGGATGGCTAGATGCACGTGCATGGTATCAGTGGACTACTCTTTTGAGTAGATCTTATTATTTGTGTTCTTCCCATGTTTCGGGGACGAAAAATGCTTAGGGGGGTGGAATGTTATATACCTAGGGGGGATAATATGGGGTACCAAGGGAGGTACCCAAGGTAATAATGTAATAATGGGATGGGCCATAGTAATAAATAAGGTGGTTAACCCATGTCATGTAAGGGACCACAAGTAGTTAATAATAATGTAATGGGCCCATGGTATTAGTTGATGGTATGAGGAAACCATGGTAATGATGCATGGTATTGTATGTATGAGGCCTATATAAAGGCTAGAGACTCCACATAGGAAGATGAAGAGAAGTATTCTTGTATGAACAGGCATATGGCTTGTGGAGTGTTCTCCTTCCTTAAGGAGTGAATGTATGGTGTTGCCCTACCTTAAGGGTTTGATATCAATAAAGAATCATTTCATCTTATTTCTGGGTTATTTGCATTATCTCATATTTTTATATCAGATCTATAGTATTTCTGGGTTAGATCTACAACATAGTTTGTGAATGTTTTTTTTGTTTTTTTTGTTTTAGGGTAGGTAACTTCAATTCCTGTTAGTGTCTAAGGTCTTTCCATGCATTCACCTAGCTAACCTTGAGTTGTGTCCCACATACGAGGTCGATTCCTGATTCCCCTATCTTCCTAAAGAGTCTGATATGGTTATACCTCATAAGAGGAATGCTCCTATGGTTTGATCAATATGTTTTCGTAAATAAGTTTTTTTCAAACTCTCTTGCTTACAATCATAATGTGAAACCAATCACAGGAAAATTTGCAATTAGGGTCTTTTACTCTTGTTAGAGTTCTCAAATTAATTTAATAATCTCAGTATATTGTAATGATTTCAAATATCTCCTTGAGCTCTATCTCTAGCAATGACATTCCTCTCCTAGTTGGGTTAATGAGGTTTTATATTATTACTGTACCTTTGAAGTTTCAATAATGTCTAATCTATATTGGTAGTTATGAGTTCATCCTCTAAATTTCAGTTGTTATTGTTACTTTTTCTTGATCTGTGTTAATTCGTCATTCCTGTGTGTGAGTTATTCTTTATCATACTCAAATTGATATCATCTTACTACTCTATATTACTTCTTGCTGTGAAGAAAGTTTAGGTTGTGAATGTTGTCCATGGTTAGACTAAATATCTCTTCTTCTAGTATATTCCATTATTTGATTTATGATTATTACTATATGTTTGATTGTGAAGAACTACACTTATTTTGTTGAGTCTTCTAGAGGCCTTACCTCAGCTCCAGCTTAGGCCTAGGGATTGTTTCCTTTGTATGCATAAAAATGTGAGCGAGGGTTTTCTGATAATGTTTCCATTTGTTGAGAGTGTATTGAAAGTTCTATTTATTTTTAAACTTGTAATGACTCTTGAATAATTACTGTTTGATGCTTTCAGTATAGTACTATAACTCCATTAATTAATTTTTAATGGATTTCCAATTGTATTATTAGTGTGATCCATTTGTAGAGCTGAATATGCTCCTTATTAGTTCTCTATAACTACTTAAGGCATTTGTTTCTTACGTTTTTTTTACTATAGCCACTTCATGAGTTCGCTTAGGAAATGAGTTGCCTGTAGTTATTTATGAATTCATTTTTTGAATTGTTTTACTATAACTTCTCTATTACACTAAAATAACGATGCCCCCCAGTCTGCATTAAATTTACTAGCCTACGAGATATATATTCATCAATTCTACTTTGGATTTTCTCATGGTATGTATGTATATAAACTAAGGTCCATCTGCACCTTTCCATCTTAATGGTATAAGTTGTGTACAAGTGGCATGGTAACTATGTCCACTATGCTACATTACAACACTTCATATCACTAGAACTTATGATTAGAATGGCAATAGAGTTGTCTCTGGGAGGAGTCCCTTATGTTCCCTCCTTTCCCATCTATCTCCCCTCTGCATACCAACTAGCCTAATCAGAACCTTGGGTGAGAATGTCTCAAAGTTCGGTTCAAGTAACCTGCAAACCCAGACCCCACTACTTACTAGATGTCCCTCACTAAATTAGGAACACAACTTCCCAATCCCATATCATCGCATTCCACAAATGTTTAACACCCTATCTATGTTCACGCTTAGGCCTCACTCTACTCAAATCACCCCCTGCTAAAGTCAGTATTCATAACTAATCATGCATGCTAAACATAAGTTCAATAACCATTTAAAAACGATTGCATATAACATATTTATGCATAACAATCTTAATATGAGTAAATATGAGAAAATGATTATACAAAATGTACTTATGCCTGATAAGCATAAGATAAATAATTATTGTAAAATGATTTAACATAAATTTATGTGACATAGTTATATGAGACTTTAGAGAAACTGCTATAACAAAATTTATGTAAATCTGCACAAAATAATGAACACACGGTCACCAAAATCCAATTTTCTACAACCGAATTAAACTGGACAGAAAAATTTTCCACCCAACCGTGAACCTTATCTCTTGGTTCTCCCCAAGATGATATCAATAATACTTCTCCGAGAACCAACAACCTCTACTAGTCTAGTATAGGCTTTATTTATATTTCACTTTCCCCAACAAAATTTCTAAAACGACGTCTCGTTTTTTCGGGAATCTGCTAATCCCCATTACCTAGGATTTTTCCAATTTTTATAATAAAGGGATTCTTTTTCATTGCTTAAAGCCTGTCCTTTTTCTTCTATTGTGTGTTTCCAACCCTTCCAGTGTTGTTTCCCCCACAGTGGGGGATTTTTCCATATTCCTTTCTCTACTTATCTAGAAAATCACATGGTTCTACTCAAAGGGTATTTTTCTTTGGAGTGATTTGGGAAAGTTTAGTGTTTTGCCTCTTTTCCTAAATCTAATCTATTGATCCAGAACTATGGATCAGGATAATGATCTTAATCATTCTTTTGTTCTTTCCAGCTAATTCCTTGCAACATCATAATTTATTATTTCAACATAATTAATTGCATTCTCCTAGTTCTTTTTCCAAAAACAACTTAGCCAACCTACCATTATTACCAGTATTTTTAACTACTATTTATAATGTCTTAGCCACTATGACTTTACAAAAAACAAAAAGGAGGGATCAAGTCGAGACCCCCCCATAGTTAATCTAGTTCGTGGATCGACTGATCTCGCCTTGTTGACTTGTCAAATCCAGGGGGCGGTGTCGACGTATTGGTCATGCCAGTTACCCCTCGAAAATTCCTCTTTGAGTTGGTCGAGCTATCGTGAATGATTGTTCATGCATTATCTGCTCAGTATTTAAACAGGGTTGTGCCTTTTCTTTTTTTGAGCTCCACGACCAAGTGCCAATCACTTCATCTGCCTCTTTTAGCGTAATGTTTTTCAAAATGATTTTATAATGGAGTTCCGATGCGTGCAACCTCTGATATTCTCCATATAACTTTGGTGCTCAGCCATGCTCTCCACACTTGGTCCTTTTGGGTCCTCACGACCAAACACCATGCAACATCAAAAGCTCCCTAGTTCGTAACTTATTCAAATTGCAGTTAGAACGAAGTTACGATGTCTCCTACCTTCGAAAAACTAACCGTCGAAATACTTTTCATGTGGCGTAGTTACAACACTAGTTGCTAAATCCTACTATATGCCCTTATTCTTTTGGGTCCTCATGGCTAAGTGACACTCGACATCAAAGCCCCCTTTGATAATAGATTTTTCAAATATCATTTTCACAAGAGTTACAAAACCAATATCCTTTGATATACTAACCTCTGAGATAGCATCATGTTGATGTCATCATCTCCATGTGGCACCTCGTTAGTGGTGTGTCATGTGGATTTCCCCATTAGGCCACCCAAAATTGCCGAAAATGATGGCCACCTCATGCTGACATCCTCTGCCTCATCAGCGTCTTAGAGCCAATCATATGTTGACATGTGTACTATTGGAGGAGAGATAAAAGGGTCCCTAGGGTCCTTGGTTTCCTTTATAAATCTATGCTCCTTGCTACTTCGACACTTCTAAAGAATAGCGATTAGTAGGAACTTACAAGATTCTGAACTCTGAAATTCTGATATGACCAACCTTCTGAATTTCAACTTCCAAAATTCTGCTCTCCCTTTTTATTTCGGCTTCCGACATCTGAATTTCAGAATTCGTTTTTCATTTCCCTTTATTATACCTAGATTGCACCTCTCCGTATCCATAACAGGGATGAAAAATAAGAACATTTGACATAAATGCAAGATTGTAGGAGAGATAACAAAATTAGCTCCAATTGAAGACTATGTGTTGGAAGTAATGCATTCAAAACTTGCAGATTACTAGCCTTGACGATTAGGTCTTTTTATTCAAATACACGAAAACAAAAAAATTAAAAACTTAATAATATTTTAATCTTTAATCTTTAAAACAATAATAATTAAATAAATAAAATAATATAAAATTTTAATATTTGATTATAAAAATAAAATAAAATTACTTGATATAAAAATAAAAAATATGAAATTAATATTAAAACACAAGTTTCAATGTAAACATGTAACATCAACTTAACATATAAAAAACAAGCATGAAGGTAAATACGTAACATCAAATTCTTACCATTTTGACTTTTAAAACCTCAAATTAATATAAAGGAGGAATTCTAAAATTAGAATATATGATTTTAAAATCAGATCATATAATAATTAGTTATTTTCCCACCTTTCCGGTTAATATAAATACTCATATTTAAACCAATCATCCTAAAAAAATTGAAATTGAAATGTATATAAATTAATTTAATTGATTAAAAATTTTAAAGTTAATAATTTAAATTTAAATTTAAATTTTTATTTTTATTATAGGTAGTAGATTTAATTTTTAAAAATATAAAATTATAATTTAGAAGTTAGAAAAATGAAATATATATACTTTAATAAATTTAAATAATCAAATGGTTAACCTTAAATTAATATAATGTTCAGATTTTATGAAAAAATAAAAAGTCGACATGTTTCGAATCTAAATTTAAATTCATTATCAAAACCACTCTATTTCATAAACAATAAAATATCATACATCTCTTTAATCTTTAACATTCACAAAATTATATATATATATATATATATATATATATATATATATATATATAATATTTCTCACTTTACATTTATTTAATATTTAAATAAATTATTTTCCTTCTCTTCAGTGAGAAGAAGTATACAATTATAATGTCCTTACACTTTTCAACCAGGAATGATAGAGAGTGGGCACGGTCTGTAGAGGAATAATACAGGTTTAACCAATTCAATAGGATGGCATTTGTTTCTGTATGGACATGTGGAGAAACGGTATGGGTGAACGTGAGCTTCAATATCGGGAAAAGCAAAAAAACTATTTTAGTAAGCTATTAATTTATCCATATAAATTTAATAATGGTTATTTTATGATATGTTTAGATAGCCTTTGTAGTGAACAGATTAAATAGGAAAACGTTATAATTGGTCTAATGCGTAGAGTAGGACGGTTTTTAGCATAAATATATGAATTAGATTTAATTATTATGTTTATAGATATGTTTATTTTTAAAATAGAGTTTTTTAATTTTAATTTTATTATTAATAAAGTTTATATAGTTTTTATTTAATTATTAGTAATAATTTGGTAGATGTTAAAAATTTAATTATCTTAAAATATATTAAAATAGTTTTGGTAGTTTTTATATAAGAGAGGTTGAGATCTATCTAAAGAGTAATTATATTTTTCTTTATTATAATTAAATTAATTAATAAAAAATGATATGAACATGAATTATGATTTATTGGTAATATGGTATTAGTAAATCATGATATTGTAACACAAAATATTTACATGTTAAGAATATGAATCTGCATGGTAAAATGGCAATGGATCTCAAAGATTAAGATATTATTACATGTTTTTTTAAATCCATATATGTTTAACACATATTTGATTAGTTTTATAACTATTAATAATAATAATTACAGAGATAGATGTATCTATTTTAGAATAAGTTTTACATAATTTTAATTTATTTATCAATAATTATTAAATAAATGTTGCACATTTAAATTTTACAAAACATTCTAAAATATTTTTAATAATATTCAAAAATTAATGATAAATATTTATCTCCAAAATAATTATTCCTTTTAAATTTTCTTATTAAATTAAATTAAATTAATTAATTAAAAAAAATTACCATTAAAACAAATTATCAATAATAATTAAACAAAATTTACTCCACAATTATATAAAAATAATATTACTTTCCCGAGTCTATATTCGTAAATAAATTTTCACCTCCTAAATAAATTTTCACCTTCTAACATATTTATACAAGCCCTCTTACAAATATGAATAATTTCCCTTCTGCTTTAAAAAGTATTATATACTGGTTTGGACCTTTCACTTTCGGTTTCACAACATTTAAATAACCTTTGATTAAGTTTAGGTTTCACAAAATACCGCATCCTCTGACATCTTGCGGATACTCCACCTTGGGACATATGTGTCATTATCAAACTTATGACTCACATTAGTCGCTGTACCATCTATCGCATGTTATATAAATCCTCTTACCATATTCCAAGGTCTAACGATCGGCATATATAAAAGTCGTCG
Organism: Pinus tabuliformis; assembly: GCA_031772625.1. NCBI lineage: Eukaryota > Viridiplantae > Streptophyta > Pinopsida > Pinales > Pinaceae > Pinus > Pinus tabuliformis. Next base: position 1,019,900,168 of record CM062813.1, on the reverse strand, counting down.
ACGGCTCAGCTACGAGGTAGGGAGGCGCGAACATGACAGTTAATGTCACGGCCGCGTGTTGTCGGCGGCAACGTCGGTGGCATACAAAATGAATACATTTATATTGAAATATACATACATAAATAAAACTAACGAACAAAATTTAATATAAAGCATTTATATTAAAACTTAAAATAAAAAGCGTTTAGAATAAAACCATTAATGTAGAAATGTTTATATTAAAACTTAAAATAAAAACATTTATAAACTAAAAATATTTATATTAAAAACTTAAAATAAAAACCTTTAATTAGAAGATTTAAAATATAAATATTTATATCGAAATATTTAAAATAAAAGCATTTATATTACAATGTAAAATAAAAAGATTTATATTAAAATATTTATCCACAAATTTAAAATATATATTTTTTTAAATAAAAACATTTCTATTATAATATTTTTATATAAATTTAAAATAAAAACCTTTAAAGTAAAGAGATTTATATTAATCGACTCGCAACAATTTTTTGAGAATTCGTGGATCACGTAGAATTTTTTTAATATTAATTTAAAAAAATTTGTGATATTTATAATTTGAAATTGCCATGATTTGTTTTACAAAGATTTGTAATTCCCAATCTATATTCTGTAGAGCAAAAAAAAAATGTACAGAGGAGAGGAGGGAAAGAATTGTATACGAGAGAAGTTTAAATGGTAACGAGAGAAAGTATTGGGAAGTAAATTTGTGTGAGATAAAAAGCAATTTTTTTCAGGCTGTTATCGCTCAGGTTGTCTTTCTCGTCAGCGCAAAAGGATACGGCCGAGGTAACCACAGACCAATCTTTGGACTGCAGGTTCTAGCCCACCTGCAATCAGAAAGGGTTCTCTCTTTTTGATTTAGCTTTGTTGATAAGGTTTTTAGGCTAGTTATTGAGTTCAAGGGGTTTTGTTTTGATTTTTGGTGGAAAGGATGATGCTTTCAAAAAAAGAGGCAGATATAGCATGAAAGTTTTAGAACCATTGGGCGTGGAGTCAAGGAGTAGGACTGCTGGTGAGTTTTTCTAGTCACAAGAGGGAATTATGGAGCAAGACAGCTGCATATGAAACAATCATTCAAGGTAAAAGAGATGAATTAAAGGCTAAGGAATGAGGGGCAATTAATGAGCCCTCTCTAGGAGCAGCTAAGAATTCCTAGATAACAGTCATTCATATGTGAAATAGATCAAACATGAGCCATAACAAAATTCATATTTATGCCTAAATCAAGAGGAAAACATTAAGAAGCCACAGAAACTGAGCATAGAGTGCAGCTAAGCAAATTCTAAACCAATCCTTTGTTCAGTGACTTGAGCAGGGAAAATTTTAAGAACCCCCATAAATTTATAAATATAATAAATGGGCGAATCTCCATGCTATATAGGAAAAATGGAAGGCGATTTTATCAATAACATAATATGTATATATAATTGTTTGGCGAATCTCTCGCCAGGCATGACGAATATTTTACTCAATTATAAAATCTTGTAAGATCTTGGTGAGTCTTTCACTAAATAATAAAACTTTGTAAAGTCCTAGTGAATCTTAGCATAGGCTACATGTTGGTTTAATTCCCCCATTTAAATAGGCTACATTCCAGGTGAATACCATGGGTCAATACCATGTGCCCTTTTGGTGAATACCATGGGTCAATACCATGTGCCATTTTTATTTTTATTAATTCTAATATTAGCGTTAATAATGGTTTTTTGCATGGTATTAATAACAATCTAGCCCATGGTATTTGTCCCATAGTCTTTTGGCCATAGGTTTCACCTAAATATAACCCATTTTTTGAGTGTTCGTAAATATAAGGTGACTTATGGAGTAAATATAAAAAAATGTTTTATTTGTTTACCATACCTCTCGTTTATTTATATTTTTATTAATTTACCATACCTCTTTTACAAATATGGTATTTGGCCCATAGGATTCAATTAAATAAAACCTCTTTCTTGAGCCTTCATAAATAGAACGACGGTTATGGACTAAATATAAAAAGAGGTTTTATTTATTTACGATACGTCTAGTTTATTTATATTTTTATTTATTTACCATACCTTTTGAGTAAGTATAAAAAGACGTTTTATTTATTTACCATACCTCCACTTTACTTATATTTTTATTTGTTTACACCCTTACATGTATATAAGGTGACTTATGGAGTAAATATAAAAAATGTTTTATTTATTTACCATACCTCTCATTTATTTATATTTTTATTAATTTACCATACCTCTTATTTATTTATATTTTTATTAATTTACCATACCTCTTTTATAAATATGGTATTTGGCCCATAGGATTCACTTAAATAAACCTATTCTTGAAAATGGGCGAATGGAAGGTTGTAAGTCCTAATTTCAAGGGTTAAATTTACCTTTTTTACCCTCTCCCTTAAAATAAGGTGGGTTATTTGAGGTGATTTGTAAAAATGTACTATGATACAAAATATTCGCCCACTAAAAATTTAAAACCCCTTAATTTCGCCAAAGGGCGAACATTCGCCCCTAAAATTATCCTTGGACTTGAGCATATGTGAAATTGAAATAACAGAGGTAAGGAACACTTATTGATTCATACTGCAGCACAAGAATTCCACATTCAATTCTTCAAACCATTAGACACAGAGCAAACAGTCATTCCTCCAGAGCTTTTCAGTAATCTTTGATTAAGTAAAACATCTCAGATACAGTGTGAGTCTCTAATGAAGATTATCAACCAACCAACCCTTTTTACAATGCAGAGGGTCGTATAAATAGGGAAAATTATCCAAAATTAATCTATTACAGCCGACTTAAACAGGTCCGACAGAAAATGATTACTTTAACCTAATCTTATCCAGAAATAAATGCATGAAAATATCTTTGAGCTGCGCTGAGGGCAGCTGTGTCAAACTGAGTTAATGTCTGTCCTGGGTGGCTCGGTGCAGTCTTTCTGTAATAACTGTGATTTGTCTTTTATCTCCACCTCTAACTTGGTTTTGCTGGTGTTTGCTGGCATTAATGTGCACTAATCCCGACCAAATAGGCCTTTAAATGGCCTTAACTACTTTGCTGACTTTGATGGAAGTCTTTAGTTTTCACCTACTTCAATGTTGTTGAACTGATACTCTTTGCCGCTTCATCTTCCCTCTGATACTCTTTGGCACTGATCCTAGAGTCTTTAATGTCTTCTGAGTGGTTTAGACTGTCCCATCGATCTTTCATGGCAGCTGTTCGGCCCTCTGTTGCTTTAAAAACTGTGCTTGCCCCTTTCTGAATGCTTCGCGAAGAAATTCTGGTCATTCTACGCCTTTCGGGCTTGCTGGGGGCCGCACGGTGAGGGGCTTTCCAATTTGGCCTATTTCCCGTAGGGAGCTAATCGCGCATGAAAAACTACCTCAGATTCTGATTCTGGGTTTCCTAGGCTGCGATTTGCACCTTTCGCACTTTTTGACGGTGACGTCAGCGGTGGGTCCCAGTACGACGGTGACGTGGCAGGGTGACGTCAGCAGATGACGTCAGCAGTACGGCCGGGTGACGTGGCGGTACGACGGAGGAGGTGATGTGGCGGTACGGTGGCAGCTACGTGGCAAGGACACGGTGGCAGGAGGCCGACGCGGGATGGTGATGTGGCAGGGTGACGTCACGCTAACGCAGGAGGGGGGAGAGCGGTATCCGGTTTCGGGCGCACCGCCTTTCCGCGTAGGTGGTTTCGGCAGAGGGGGCTCCGCCACAGCCGGGAGGGTGACGCGTGGCGGGAGTACGACGGGAAAACCGCTGATCTCCCGGGAGTTAACCCTCGGCGGCTTCGGAGATGAGAAGACCCGCCCACCGTAGATCTGTGGCGCGGGCAATCGGACGGCTGGCGGAACAAATGAGGCGGCGGAGGGATAATGGACGGGGCCCGCGGCGCATTTTGAATAATTTATTAAATGGTGGGGGGGTTTAAACATTAGAAAAGTGGGTTTACGGGGTTATAACAGATTTTAAAGGCATCGGAAGGGGTCCGAAAGCCCAGAAAGATGGATTTTATGCAGTTTGAGAAGGGTTTTAAGGCAAAACAAGGGGTTTATGCCTTGGGAGAGTGAAAACAAGTTAAATAAGATGGTTTTTATACACATGAAAGGAATTTTATGCTGTGTGATGGAGTAAAATGCATAAAAAGATAGTTTGAGGGTGGAAATGAGGGTTCTTGCTGAGTTTCAGATAAACTTAGCAATTCCCAATGAACTTATGGTTATGTTTCAACCAGGGGGGGGGATAAGTATATAGGGAAGCTATTAACATAATTTTAGTAGGGAAAAGGGAAAACCGATAGGGATTTACATAATAGAATCAGTAGTTAATATGAAAGTGTGAAGAAAGCGCTAAGTATGTGAATTTTAGGCTATTAGGGGGGATAGAACTTGTAGAAAAGATATCAGCACTCCTAAGTAAAGCAGATCTTTATTTCAGGCAGATGTTTTTATGAAACATGATGAAACTAAGAGGATCAAGCAGATCTTGACCTATTCAGGGAAGTTAATGAGTGATTTAGGGAATTAGAAGAAGGGGGAGTTAGACATGCCTCGCTTGAGCTCCTCCATATGAAAAATTGCATCATAACTGTGATATGTAGTAAAATATCACTTTGAAACACAAAATTTATCATAAATCAACATTCTGCAACCTCAAAACTACCTACCCAGCCTACTTATCTAACATTTTTTCTTCTTTTTGGTTTGGGTGCACTTAGACTTGCAAACCCTGCTTTACAATTTTTCTTTTGACTGCCCTCCTATATAAATCTGCACTTATTTCTACCAAGGGCTCAGATTAAGCAGTTGGGCTCCTTTGATTCTCTACCTATCTACAAATCTGCCAAGATTAAGCTGTTTGGACTTAAGGGATTAGATGACGAAAAAGGACCTTTGGAGTTAACTTTATGTACCCTTTTTAGACTCTCTAAAAATGAAAAGGACCGAGTTGTCTTTGTCGCTAGGCTCGTTAAAAATACTGAGTAGCGACAAACTTGTCTTTAGACGAGAACGAGTTTCCCTATCGCTAGGCTCGTTAAAATATAGCGATGGGCTTGCCCGAAGGGCAGGTTATAGAACAAGCATATGTTATCCTCCTCAAGCTTGACAAAAATAAAGAGGTACTGGTCAGAAATGACTGGGGAAAAATTGGGAGAACCTCAAAGCTTAATGGTAGCAAGTCGCTCTTGAACATGACACTTTTGCCTCCGTAAAAACATCGGGTTGGGTTGTTTTCATTCACCGGTCCCTTCACCATGGTCCCGCCATACCATCCACATTTGGGGTAATGCTACCGATCCATCACATCAGTGTCGTTATATGTTCAAGAGATGTCATTCAGAGAGTGTCAACCAGGTCCCATCCACTGCCATACATAATCTTTCATCCTTTCATGACCGCCACCCTGAATCATATTTCACAGATCGTTTTCACCATCATCACAATTACTAGCTCCGTTCCGTGTCACTGATGTGGGATTCATTAAGGCCCTCCTTTGACAGATCGCTTCTTGTCGACATCAGCTCATTATCCAAGAAGTTGATCTAGGAACACCCCCTCAGTACTTTGAAGCTTGCATGCCTCAATGGCAAGTTTCTCACTTCCGGCGACAGGTATACATTAATGACCTTCGACCGGGAGACTTTGCGTGGTGTTCGACGCCAAATCCTATATTCATGCCACGTGAATTGTGCTGCAGTACCTTGAGGGTCATCATCATTATTGGTGATTCCTCTCGCGCTTGTTAACAGTTTACATCATTGACTGGTAATCAAGCGATGTCTTTCCATGTTCGACTCCAAGAAATTTTCACATGGATCGACCTGTACTTAGAGTGAAGATCGGACAAGTTTGAAGACCCCAGATCTAGTTTCATCCATTCGGGCTGCGACATATATTCAGGAGATAAAGACATAGACATGTGCAACAGATGATCATCCTACTAAAAGGATGATAATTTAAGCAGAGAATTATCAGTCTACTATCAGACGATCGTCTGTTTATGTACAGAAAATGTATTTATAAAGCTGAGCATGGGAAATGCCCGCATCAGCTAGATCATGAAAGCAGTATGAAAAATAATGTATTGTATTGTATTTTGTTACAGGTCACCTCCCGACGATTGAATGAACTTCGGATCCTCCTAATAAAGCATTTCACCCGATAAACGACCTCATACTTTAGGGGGCAACTGTTATAGACATTTTTGTGCCTTACAGCATGAAGCATGAAATGTCGATAATCTGAGGGATCCAAAGTCCCTAAACATGTTGTTCCTACCCCTAGAGGAACAAGGTCAGCAAACCACAGCACTTCAGATCAGTTCTCCACTAAAAAACACTCAAAAACAGGTCAATTTTGGATCAAAGCAACTGCTCCACTGAGCATCTGCGCTGAATGTCAACTGCTCCGTGGTGTACCTGCGCTGAATGTCAACTTCATCAAAGGCTACCTGCGCTGAGCGAGTTTGGACATGTGGAGGAATCTTTCCTCAATGTGTCAGTGCCCAGGAAGCTTCCAAAGTGACACTTGGATCAAAAGATTCGCCTAAGTGAAGAGTAAGAGGTTCTAAAACTCCGAGTGGAAGGTAGAATCTCCAAGTGGAATCAAGGACTGAAGAACAACTGGGGTTGAAGAGGACAACAGTCACACATCAAGCTCACTTATCCTCACTCCAAAACTCTATATAAGGATCTCATCCCATGGGATCTAGAGGCCGGAATTTTGTGCAAAGAATTGCTGTTGGTTTACAATTGAGAGTATTGGGTGATTGCTTGAGGGAGGTGAAGAGGAGATTTCTTTCCGTCGGGAAGGTGATGCTGGATTGGGCCTCTTATGGTCGTATCACCGCCTGAACCTTACTTTCTTCCATTAATAAAGCATTTGAGGTTCTTCTATTCGCATGTGTTTCAATGATGTATTGTCTTACTTGCGTATTTGATTTATGCTAATCCTTGAATCAATTATGAATGCATGCTTCTTGTAGTTTCCTTTTCTCGTCTTGTTTGCAGGATCTTGTGTAGCTGGGCCCGTGAGAAGACAAGGAGCTGGGAGCAAGTAGCAAAGAGAGAAGATTGGATCGACCATTTGCGCAAGACATCGGTAAGTGGATCTCTTCCTTTCCTCTTTTGCATGTCATAAAGAAGTAACCTTAGATAGCTTTGCTTTGACTGTTGCTAAGGAACTATCACCCTTAGAGTGGGATAGGGTCATTCCGTGTTGGATACTTTTCCCCACAACATCAACTCACTAAAAATGGAATAGAATACATTGTAAGGGCTCATCAACTCAAAGATAACTATTCTCTCATCAACTCAGGGCAGATGAAAAGAATTGTGAATTCAGGTAAGCAATTTTTACTAATGGTTGTAAAGGCAAAGGATCCTGAAAAATCCAATGAATTTGAAGGTGGTGATTCTAAATAGAAAGTTGATTTAGTTAAATTTGTTTCAAAATATGATATCCTATTTCAAGAACCGAAAGGTCTGCAACCCAAGAGGGAAATAGTACATGATATTTGTCTGTAGCAAGATGCTCCATTACCTAACATTGGAATGTATAGGTTGTCAGCATTAGAGAATGCAGAGATAAAGAAGAAGGTATAGGAGTTGCTCGATAAAGGGTGTATACGACCAAGCACATCACCATGTGGATCTCCAATCGTGTTGGTGAGAAAGAAAGATGGTTTGTGGAGAATGTGCATTGATTATAGAGCACTAAATAAAATAACGATCAAGAATCATTATCCTCTTCCTCGTATTGATGATTTATTAGATCAATTGAAGAAAGCTGTTTACTTTTCTAAGTTAGACTTGCGAAGTGTTTATCATCAGGTCAGAGTTGCAGAACAAGATGCATGGAAGACTGCTTTCAAGACAAAGCAAGGACTTTATGGATGGTTGCTTATGCCTTATAGCTTAACTAATTCTCCTACTACATTTATGAAGGTTATAAATGATGTACTCAGAGCATTTATTGATGACTTTGTAATTGTTTATTTAGATGACATTCTTGTTTTTAGTAAGACATTGGAAGATCATGTAAAGCATGTAAAGCGAACTTTAGATGTTTTAAAAAGAGAAAATATCTATGTAAAACTGTCAAAATGTGAATTTGGCAGAACATCTTTAAATTATTTGGGTTATATTGTAGGGGGTGGTGAATTGAAGATGGATCCCTCTAAGGTTGAAGTCATTGTGAACTGGCCTAAACCCAAATCTGCTACAGAGGTTGGGAGTTTCCTAGGGGCAACACAAAACTGCAGAAAGTTTATTTCTAACTTTTCTTTGATTGCAACTCCATTACATGATTTAACAGGATTGAAACAGGTGTTTCAGTGGGGAGGAAAACAGAAGAAAGCCTTCTACACCTTAAAAGAGAAAATCAATACAACACCAGCACTAGCACTGGAAGATATTCAACATCGATTTGAGATTGAGACCGATGCCAGTGACTATGCTATGGGAGTAGTGTTGATGCAACACGGAAAACCCATATGCTATCATTCTGAGACATTTACTTCTGCAGTAATTAATTATCCCACATATGATAAAGAATTGTATGCATTAGTACAACGTGTGAAAAAGTGGAAACATTACCTAATGGGTAAAGAAACAATCATACATACAGATCATAAACCACTTCAATATTTGCACTCACAAACTAAATTGCAACAATCAATACATTATAGGTGGTTGGGTTTTCTACAGCAATTTCATCTTGTCATCAGATATAAGAAGGGCATACACAATAAGGTTGCAGACATGTTATAAAGACCAATCATAAATGCATCTACTATACTTAAGCATAACTTATTAATGCATGAAACTTACATTGAACAATATGCTCAAGATGTAGATTTTAAAGATGTATATGCAACTTTAAGTCATTACAAGCAAGTATAAGAATTGGATTATTATGTAAAGGACCAACTCTTATATCATTTGGGAAGGTTGTGCATTCCACAAACTAAAAGAGTTAACATAATCCAAGAAGCGCATACTTCTCTCACATCCGGTCATTTTGGGGTAAGTAAAACAGTTGCACAATTGCAAAGGTTCTGTTATTGGCCAAGAATACATGAGACAGATTCTAGATATATCAGAGGATGTACAAATTATGCTACAATCAAACCAAGTAATATAAAATTAGGCTTGTACACTCCACTTCCAATTCCTTCTCATCCTTGGGAAAGTGTTTCCATAGATTTTATTGGGGTATTTCCAAAGTCTAGGAATGGTCATGATTATTTGCATGTTGTTGTGGATAGGTCCAGTAAAATGTGTATTTTGATACCATGTAACAAGCAGGTTACAACTGAACAAACAACAAAGTTTATCTTTCAGAATGTATGGGTTCATTTTGGGTTACCCACTTCTACTGTATCTGATCGAGATTCTCGATTTGTTGGGAAGATTTGGTCAAATCTATGGGAGTTGATGAACACTAGATTGAATAATAGCACAACATTTCAACACAAACAGATGGTCAGATAGAAGTGGTCAACATGACAGTGATCTAGTTGCTCAGAGGATATTGCAACAAGCATCCCAAGCTTTGGGATCAACATTTGTGTTATGTGCAGCATGCTTACAACCGTGCCAAGCACTCTTCTACTCAGGGATCTCCTTTTGAGACTTGTTTTGGTTTTATACCAAAGTCTCCATTGGATTTTATCTTTGGTAAAGACATAAGAGTTGATGGACATAGTGATGTGGACAAAGAAACCAATTTCATTGAACAAATACAGGAAATTCACCAAGCAGTATAGGAACAACTGGAAAGAAGTCAAGCCAAGTTCAAGGCAAGACATGACAAGCATCGGGTTGAGCATAGTTTTCAAGTTGGTGATCAAGTCTAGCTGTACATCAACAAAGACAGAATGGAAGGTGAAGGTAAGAAGCTAAAACCAATAAGGTATGGACCTTTCAAGATACTTGATAAAATTGGTGAAAATTCTTTTCGCCTTGATTTACCAACTTTTATGCAGATCTATTCAGTCATTAATGCAGAAAACTTGAGATTGCATGAACCATCAATGATTGAAGATCCGAAAGAGCAAAGTCAGTTGCCTTCTATTGAGGGTCTATTTCCTGAATATCTCAATGAGTTACAGGAAGACACAGTTCTAGACAGGAAGGTGAGAGCTATGCGTTGAGGGGATGTTCAGTACCTGAGAGTAGGGCTTAAAGGTTCAAATCCAGGCAAAGCACGATGGATAGAAGTTAAACAAGTGAGGGAGCTGTATCCTCACTTGATCAATGCCTAAAAACCAACTTTTGGTGGTCCAAAATCTTTTCAGTGGGAAGGCGTGATCCAAAATGGATCCTAAAATCTCTAATTCTAAGTATTTAATACTATCAGAAAACACTATCGCAGAAGAAAAACCATGAAGAATGGCAGAAGACAGAGTAAATTGAAGGTTGAAGTATTGTTGAATCAGAGCCGTTGGATCGGACCAATCAATGGTCTAGATCAAATCTGCGGATCGCATCGAAGGGTCAGGCGATATCGCATCAGTGGAGTATTAGGGAGGCCCTGAGGGGAAATGCGCTGCGATCGGTGACACAACGCGAATCGTTGATCGAGCATGCAGATCAACGGCTGTGATTACACCATCGCATCGCAAGTTTCCAAGGGAAGGACTTACCAAAGGCCCAAAGACCATGCGATATTGTGATGGCGCAACAAACAAAGGGGCAAAGACCCATAGCCTGTGCAATTTGCGATAAGGATCAAGATGGACCCGAAAGGGTTTATAAATTTGGCTCTATAAAATTTGAGTTGCGATATAAAAATGTTTGTCGCGCTTTTTCCATGCACTGGTGTATTTCCGTTATAAAACCGAAATACAAAGGAGACATGGCATATGGCACTACAATGATAAAACACGGACCCAAAAGGATTTATGGATGCAAATTTATGTTATTTGGGTTTCATGGTGAATGGTATTTCGGGCGGGCTTCAGGCGGTAAGTGGTATTGGATGGGCTTCGCCAGATCCCATACACTGGCCAACACGTAGCACGTCACAAGAGAGAGAAAACCACTTTTTTGGGCGAGTAATATTCATGCATGTAGGCCACCCAAAATGGTTGTCAGCCATTGGATTGGAGTATTGTGGATCAACGATGGACGATGAACGAGTTGTTTTGTGGTTCTGACGATGTTATAGATGCAAGTCTATTTTCCTTTGAGATCCAGCTTAGCCCTTTTGGATGAATTTTTCATGTATTTCTTTGTATTCCAATAAAATGAAATAAGGTCCAAATATGTATTATATCGGGGAATTTGTGCGGAGGAAGATTGAACGATTGGTTTCACCGCACCTGCCGATCCTTCCGTTTCTAAAAGAAACTGTTCATGTGCCTCAAGCGTTTTTAACAAAACATGTCCACACCGAAAAGGAAGGCAAACAAATAGGGCCGAGAGGCTTAAAAAGCCATCCCATAACAGAACAGAAATAGAATTCGTACTTCAGAGATAGAGAGTCAAAGAAGCACACAGCTACGAATAGTTGGTCAGAGACACTAAGAGGGAGATTCTGTGCACTCTTTAGACTCGAGGTTTTCAAGTGAAATCCCTGTGTAATATCACTATTTTTGTGTTATGGCTCTGATTGAGCCCACACCTGTAAGCTCTGTTCTTGAAGGGTTGTGTTGAGACTCTGATTGAGCTCACACCTGTAAAATCTGTTCTTAAAGACATAAAATAGAGGTCGACATTGAAAGCTAGACTAGGAGATGTAGCCAGGAAGTCTGGTAAACTCCTTGATTATTTTTCTATGTTGATGTGTGTGTTTATTATGCTTTATAATTATTCTTTATCTATATTATTCATAATATTTTCGATCTGTTGCACTAAATAATATAGGCATTCCTACACATGAGTCTGTAATACCTTAATATTGATTTAAGATCTCATTTTCAGATCACTTACACCTGTATAATGTTCAGGTTTTGACTACCTTACAATATTTAAGGTATACATTTGCTTTTGGTTTAACTTTTTTTACTGTTATTTCCCAACCCTATTTATTATGTGAGTTTCGAATTTTTCCCCATTTGTTGTAGGGTTTTTGGGTGCAGAATTTGGAAAATCTTGGCGGCCCTCCAGAGTTGGAGCGCACCCCTTCACCTTCGTACGCTTTAGGTAAGTTATCGCACAATCAACTATTTTTCCAATTTTACATATGTAACTTGTTGCACTATTCCAGTGCTCACAATGCTTGGTATGCACTGTGAGTTTCCATTCCAGCGTGCACCAATCCTCGCCCTTTCAAAGGTATACTTATCCATTATCTTTGTTCTTTTTTCTCATATAGAAGAACATTAAATGTTTCTTTACCCCTGCCACCTATGGCTCACTAGTTTGTGAATGTTTTTTTTTGTTTTATGGTAGGTAACTTCAATTCCTGTTAGCGTCTAAGGTCTTTCCATGCATTTTCCTAGCTAACCTTGAGTTGTGTCCCACATACGAGGTCAATTCCTGATTCCCCTATCTTCCTAAAGAGTCTGATATGGTTATACCTCATAAGAGGAATGCTCCTATGGTTTGGTCGATATGTTTTCAGAAACGAGTTTTCTTCAAACTCTCTTGCTTACAGTCGTGATGTGAAACCAATCACAGGAAAATTTGCAATTAGGGTCTTTTTACTCTTGTTAGAGTTCTCAGATTAATTTAAGAATCTCAGTATATTGTAATGATTTTAGACATCTCCTTAACTATCTCTAGCAATGACATTCCTCGCCTAGCTGGGTTAATGAGGTTTTATATTACTAGTGTACCTTTGAAGTTTTAATAATGTCTAATTTATATTGGCAGTTATGAGTTCATCCTCTAAATTGTAGTTGCTATTGTTACTTTTGCTTGATCTATGTTAATTCATCATTCCTATGTGTTAGTTATTCTTTATCATACTCAAATTGATATCATCTTACTACTCTATATTACTTCTTGCTGTGAAGAAAGTTTAGGTTGTGAGTGTTGTCCATGGTTAGACTAAATATCTCTTGTTCTAGTATATTCCATTATTTTATTTATGATTATTACTACGTGTTTGACTGTGAAGAACTACACTTACTTTCTTGAGTCTTCTAGAGGCCTTGCCTCAGCTCCAGCTTAGGCCTAGGGATTGTTTCCTTTGTATGCATAAAAATGCGAGCGAGGGTTTTCTGATAATGTTTCCATTTGTTGAGAGTGTATTGAATGTCCTATTTATTTTTAAACTTGTAATGACTCCTGAACAATTGTTGTTCGATGTTTTTAGTATAGTACTGTAACTCTATTAATTAATTTTTAATGGATTTCCAATTGTATTATTAGTGGGACCCATTCGTAAAGCTGAATATGCTCCTTATTAGTTCTCCATAACTAATTAAGGCATTTGTTTCTTAGGTTTTTTTACTATAGCCACTTCATGAGTTCGCTTAGGAAATGAGTTGCCTATACTTATTTATGAATTGATTTTTTGAATTATTTTACTATAACTTCTCTATTACACTAAAATAACGATCCCCCCTAGTCTGCATTAAATTTACTTGCCTACGAGATAAATATTCATCAATTCTACTTTGGATTTGCTCATGGTATGTATGTATATAAACTAAGGTCCATCTGCACCTTTCCATCTTAATGGTATAAGTTGTGTACAAGTAGCATGGTAACTATGTCCACTATGCTGCATTACAACACTTCATATCACTAGAACTTGTGATTAGAGTGGCAATGGAGTTGTCTCTGGGAGGAGTCCCTTATGTTCCCTCCTTTCCCATCTATCTCCTCTCCGCATACCAACTAGCCTAATCATAACCTTGAGTGACTATGTCCCAAAGTTCGATTCAGGTAACCTGTAAACCCACACCCCACTACTTACTATATGTCCCTCACTAAATTAGGCACACAACTTCCCAATCCCATATCATCATATTCCACAAATGTTTAACACCCTATCTATGTTCCCGCTCAAGCCTCACTCTACTCAAATCACCCCCCTGCTAAAGTGAGTATTCATAACTAATCATGCATGTTAAACATAAGTTCAATAATCATTTCAAAACGATTGCATATAACATATTTATGCATAACAATCTTAATATGAGTAAGTATGAGAAAATGATTATACAAAATTTACGTCTGCCTGATAAGCATAACATAGATAATTATTTTAAAATGATTTAACATAAATTTATGCGACATATTTATATAAGACTTTAGAGAAACTGCTATAACAAAATTTATGTAAATCTGCACAAAATAATGAACACACGGTCACCAGAATCCAATTTTCTACAACCGAATTAAACTAGACAGAAAAATTTTCCACCCAATCGTGAACTTTATCTCCTAGTTCTCCCCAAGACGATATCAACACTTCTCCGAGAACCAACATCCTCTACTAGTCTAGTATATTCTTTATTTATATTTCACTTTCCCCAACAAAATTTCTAAAACGACGTCTCGGTTTTTTGGGAATCTGCTAATCCCCATTACCTAGGATTTTTTCAATTCTTATAAGAAAGTGATTCTTTTTCATTGTTTAAAGCCTGTCCTTTTTCTGCTATTGTGTGTTTCCAACCGTTCCAGTGTTGTTTCCCCTGTAGTGGGTGATTTTTCCACATTCCTTTCTCTACTTATCTAGAAAATCACATGGTTCTACTCGAAGGGGATTTTTCTTTGGAGTGATTTGGGAAAGTTTAGTGTTTTGCCTCCTTTCCTAAATGTAATCCATTGATCCAGAACTATGTATCAGGATAATGATCTTAATCGTTCTTTTGTTCTTTCTAGCTAATTCCTTAAAACATCATAATTTACTATTTCAACATAATTAATTGCATTCTCCTAGTTCTTTTTCCAAAAACGTCTTGGCCAACCTGCCATTATTACCATTATTTTTAACTACTAATTATAATTTCTTCGCCACTATGACTTTACAAAAAACAAAAAGGAGGGATCAATTCAAGACCCCCCCAGAGTAATCTGGTTCGTTGATCGACTAATCTCGCCTTGTTGACTTTTCAAATCTAGGGGGCGCGTCAACGTATCGGTCATGCTAGTTACCCCTCGAAAATTACCCTTTGAGTTGTTCGAGCTATCGTCTTCATGCATTATCTTCTCAGTATTTAAGTAGGGTTATGCCTTTTCTTTTTTTAAGCTCCACGATTCATCTACCTCTTTTAGCGTAATGTTTTTCAAAATGATTTTATAATGGAGTTCTGATGCGTGCAACCTCTAATATGCTCCATATAACTTTGGTGCTCAGCCATGCTCTCCACACTTGGTCCTTTTGGGTCCTCACGACCAAACACCATGCAACATCAAAAGCTCCCTACTTCGTAACTTATTCAAATTGCAGTTAGAATGAAGTTACGATGTATCCTACCTCCGAAAAACTGACCTTTGAAATACTTTTCATCCGGCATAGTTACAACACTAGTTGCTAAATCCTACTATATTCCCTTGGTCTTTTGGGTCCTCATGGCTAAGTTACACTCGAAATCAAAGCCCCTTTCGATCATAGATTTTTCAAATACATTTTCACAGGAGTTACTAAACCTATATTCTTTGATATACTAACCTTTGAGATGACATCATGTTGATGTCATCATCTCCATGTGGCACCTCGTTAGTGGTGTGTCATGCGGATTTCCCCATTAGGCCACCCAAAAATGCCGAAAATGACGGCCACCTCATGCTGACATCCTCTGCCTCATCAACTTGTCAGAGCCAATCATATGTTGACATGTGTACTATGGGAGGAGAGATAAAAGGGTCCCTAGGGTCCTTGGTTTCCTTTATAAATCTATGCTCCTTGCTACTTCGGCACTTCTAAAGAATAGCAATTACTAAGAACTTACAAGATTTTGATCTCTCAAATTTTGATATGACCAACCTTCCGAATTTGAACTTCCAAAATTCAGCTCTCCCTTTTTTATTTCGGCTTCCGACATTTGAATTTCAGATTTCCTTTTTTCATTTCCCTTTGTTATACCTAGATTGCACCTCTCTGTATCTATAACAGGGATGAAAAATAAGACCATTTGACATAAATACAAGATAGTATGAGAGATAACAACGTTAGCTCCAATTGGAGACGATGTATTCGAAGCAATGCATTGAAAACTTGTAGATTAATAACCTTGACCATTAGGTCTTTTTATTCAAATACACGAAAAGAAAAAAAATTTAAAAAATAATATTTTAATCTTTAATTTTTAAAACAATAATAATTAAATAAATAAAATAATATAAAATTTTAATATTTGATTATAAAAATAAAAAATATGAAATTAATATTAAAAAATAAGTTTCAATGTAAACATGTAACATCAACTTAACATATAAAAGACAGGCTCGAAGGTAAATACATAACATCAAATTCCTACAATTTTGACTTTTAAAACCTCAAATTAATATAAAGGAGGAATTCTAAAATTAGAATATATGATTTTAAAATCAGATTATATAATAATTAGTTATTTTGCCACAAATTGAAATGGATATAAATTAATTTAATTGATTAAAAATTTTAAATTTAATAATTTAAATTTAAATCTACATTTTTATTATATATATATATATATATATATATATTAGATTTAATGTTTAAGAATATATGTTTTTATTAAAAGTTATAATTGAGAAGTTAGAAAAATGAAATATATATATTTTAATAAATTCAAATAATCAAATTGTTAATCTTAAAATAATGTAATGTTCAGATTTTATGGAGAAATCACATAAATAATAAAAAGTCAACGTGTTTCGAATCTAAATTTAAATTCATTATCAAAACCACTTTATTTTATAAACAATAAAATATCATACATCTCTTTAATCTTTAAGATTCACAAAAGTAATTATATATATATATATATATATATATATATATATATATATAATATTTCTCACTTTACATTTATTTAATATTTAAATAAATTATTTTCCTTCTCTTCAGTGAGAAGAAGTATACAATTATAATGTCCTTACACTTTTCAACCAGGAATGGTAGAGAGTGGGCACGGTCTCTAGAGGAATAATACAGTTTTAACCAATTCAATATCATGGCATTTGTTTTTGTATGGACATGTGGAGAAACGGTATGGGTGAACGTGAGCTTCAATATCGGGGAAAGCAAAAAACTATTTTAGTAAGCTATTAATTTATCAATATAAATTTAATAATGGTTATTTTATGATATGTTTAGAGAGCGTTTGTAGTGAACAGATTAAATAGGAAAACGTTATAATTGGTCTAATACATGGAGTACGACGGTTTTTAGCATAAATATATGGAATTAGATTTAATTATTAACCATATATTTAATTATTATGTTTATAAATATCTTTATGTTTAGAATAGAGTTTTTTGAATTTTAATTTTATTATTAATAAAGTTTATATAATTTTTATTTAATTATTAGTAATGATTTGGTTGATGTTTAAAATTTAATTATCATAAAATATATTAAAATAGTTTTGGTGGTTTATATATAAGAGAGGTTGAGATTTATCTAAAGAGTAATTATATATTTTTTTATTTTAATTAAATTAATTAATAAAAAATGATATGAACATGAGTTATGATTTATTGGTAGTATGGTATTAGTAAATCATGATATTGTAACACAAAATATTTACATGTTAAGAATATGAATTTGCATGGTAAAATGGTAATGGATCTCAAAGATTAAGATTAAGATATTATTACATGTTTTTTTAAATCCATATATGTTTAACACATATTTGATTACTTTTATAATTAATAATGATAATAATTACATAGATAGGGTGTATTTATTTTAGAATAAGTTTTGCATAATTTTAATTTATTTATCAATAATTATTAAATAAATGATGCACATTTAAACTGTACAAAACATTTTAAAATATTCTTAGTAATATAAAAAAATTAATTAAATATTTATCTCCAAAATATATATTTTTTAATTTTCTCATTAAAATAAATTTAATTAATTAATTAATGAAAAAAAATCACCCTTAAAACAAATTATCAATAATAATTAAAGAAAATTTATTCCACAATTATATAAAAATAATATTACTTTCCCGAGTCCATATGTTTTTTTAAACCAATTCAATATGATGGCATCTGTTTCTGTATGGACATGTGGAGAAACGGTATGGGTGAACGTGAGCTTCAATATCGGCAAATGCAAAAAACTATTTTAGTAAGCTATTAATTTATCCATATAAATTTAATAATGGTTATTTTATGATATGTTTAGATAGCGTTTGTAGTGAACAGGTTAAATAGGACAACATTATAATTGGTCTAATGCATAGGGTAGGACGGTTTTTAGCTCCATATATTTAATTTTTATGTTTATAGATATGCTTACTTTTAGAATAGAGTTTTTTGAATTTTAATTTTATTATTAATAAAGTTTATATAGTTTTTATTTAATTATTAGTAATAGTAGATGTTAAAAATTTAATTATCTTAAATATATTAAAATAGTTTTGGTAGTTTTTATACAAGAGAGGTTGAGATTTATCTAAAGAGTAATTATATTTTTTATTATTATAATTAAATTAATTAATAAAAATGATATGAACATGAATTATGATTTATTGGTAATATGGTATTAGTAAATTATGATATTGTAACACAAAATATTTACATGTTAAGAATATGAATCTGCATGGTAAAATGGCAATGGATCTCAAAGATTAATATATTATTACATGTTTTTTTAAATCCATATATGTTTAACACATATTTGATTACTTTTATAATTATTAATAATAATAATTACAGAGATAGATGTATCTATTTTAGAATAGGTTTTGCAAAATTTTAATTTATTTACCAATAATTATTAGATAAATGATGCACATTTAAATTCTACAAAACATTCTAAAATATTTTTAGTAATATTCAAAAATTAATTAATTAAAAAAATTACCCTTAAAACAAATTATCAATAATAATTAAACAAAATTTACTCTACAATTAAGCTAAGGACATTGAAGGTTACCAGGACATTGAAGCTAAGGACATTGAAGGTTAACAGGCGGAAATCTTAAAAATTGGAGGTCTTGTCCTCATCCCCCACATCCACAAGCTTTTCAATCAAGCAGTCAAGCAAGGGTTCCCTAACCTTGGACTGAGAGCCTCATTATCCCTATTTTTAAAAGTGGAGATACAAATAACCCCTCTAATTATAGGACAATTATGATCAGCCCTCTCTTAGCCAAGTTATATGGTAGTATTTTCGAAAACAAGTTAAGCATATGGATTGAAAGTGAAGGTAAGAGGGCTAAAGGCCAAGCAAGTTTCAGAAGTCATCAGTCAACAACAGACCACCTTGTTATGCTTAGGATCATTGCGGAGGAATGTCGTAATGATAAATCCAATTTATTTTGTTGCTTTGTGGACTTTAGAAAGGCTTTCAATACGGTTCCTAGATACAACCTTTGGAATAGATTAGAAGAGCTAAAGGTTCCTCTCGAGTTGAGAGCTGCCGCTATAAGGTTAAACAAGAATGTAATTGCCAAGCTAAAGAGCAATGAGGGGTGGTCAAAAGATATTAAGTATAACATCGGAGTTAAACAAGGTTGCCCCCTCTCCCCTACCCTATTTGGCATTTACATCGATAAGCTCGAAGGCTATTTAGAGGAATCAGGATGTGATGGCACGATCTTAGCTGGGATAGTCGTCATCCTTCTTCTCTATGCTGACGATATTGTTCTTTTGGCAAGGTGCCCATCTGATCTTTATAAGCAACTCAGCCTTCTTAAGGATTTCTACTCTACCATGGGTATGATTGTTAACACTGACAAAAAAAAAGTTATGATTATCAAATCCAAGAAGGGCACTTATGCTAATTTTATGTATGACAATAATAACTTGGAGGAAGTGTATTCTTACAAGTACCTAGGAATTGATATTCATCACAAGCTCAATTGGAACCATAGCATTGAGAAAAGGATTAATGGGGGTGGAAATCTTATTTTGGTCTTGAAAATAATTGTAAAACAACAAACCTCGTAATGTGGGATAAAAAGAAGTTCCTCTTGAAACTTTAGTCACTCATGTTATCTTATATGGCTGTGAGGTTTGGGGTTGCAGCATTTCCAGAGAATTATGAAGAAAGATTGAGAAAATCCAGAAGCGTTTTATAACTTATAACCTGAAAATTAAAAGTAATACACCCTATCCTATTCTCCTTATAGAAGCAGGTCTTTCCCCTATTGAGAGCCTAGCTATGCTTGGATTTCTGTTGTACAAGCACAAACTCAATAACATAGATGATCATAGACTTCCTAAGCTAGCTTTAAACTCCAGCCAAAAGCACCTAAGGCTCAATCGAGGGTGGCATAAAGACATAAGGGCCTGGTTAAACTATTGGGAGATCAATGAAAATGATGCATTGCAAAACATAAATAACATTAAAGATATTGTTACTTCTAAGTTCAAAGAAAAAATGTGGTGTGAGAAAGATTTAGTGGCTAAAAGAAAATTAAGTTATTATAAGAAGGTCATCAACCCCACCTACAAGATCAAAAAGATCTCTCTATTTTAACTAGCTCAAAGAAGAAAATTAATATAACAAAGATTAGAACGAATTCTCATGAGCTCTATAGTGAAACAAGTCATTGGGCAGTTCCTAAAATGCCATGGATGGAAAGGATCTGCCATATATGTGAGAATAGGAACATCGAGGATGAAAACCACTTCCTCTTAGACTGCGCCGCGTACAACCACATTAGATCTCGGTTTCACAATCTTTGTTACAATACTGACCTTCCTAGCCTTTTACAATGTCAAAATTATAGTGAGCTCGGGAGGCTTCTCTCCAAGCATTTTGAGTATAGGAATAAAATCTTAAATCAAAATAAATAATTTGTTTCTTTAGGTCCAATAGACGATTGTTTGGTCTTAGTGGGCGTAAACCATCATCATCATCATAAAAATAATATTACTTTCCCGAATCCATATTCCTAAAATTATATAGAGATAATATTTTCCCGAGTCTATATTCATAAATAAATTTTCACCTCTTAAGTAAATTTTCATCTTCTAACATATGTATAGAAGCCCTCTTACTAATATGAATAATTTCCCTTCTCCTTTAAAAAAGTATTATATACTGGTTTGGACCTTTAACTTTAGGTTTCACAACATTTAAATAACCTTTGATTAAGTTTAGTTTTCACATTAGTCGTTGTACCATCCATCGCATGTTCTATAAATCCTCTACCATATTCCAAGGTCTAACGATCGTCATATATAAAAGTCGTCGACGGCTCACTACAAGGTAGGGAGGCGCGAACATGACATTTAACGGCCGCGTGTTGTCGGCGGCAACGCCTGAATAAACGTAAAAGTCGTCGGTGGCATACAAAATGAATACATTTATATTGAAATATACATACATAAATAAAACTAACGAACAAAATTTAATATAAAACATTTATATTAAAACAAAAAATAAAAAGCATTTAGAATAGAACCATTAATGTAAAAGCTTAATATAAACTAAAAATATTTATATTAAAAGCTTAAAATAAAAACATTTATATACTAAAAATATTTATATTAAAAACTTAAAATAAAAACATTTATATCAGAAGATTTAAAATATAAATATTTATATTAAAATATTTAAAATAAAAGAATTTATATTAAAATGTAAAATAAAAACATTTATATCAAAATATTTATCCATAAATTTAAAATATTGTTTTTCAAATAAAAATATTTCTATTATAATATTTTTATATAAATTTAAAATAAAAACATTTAAAGTAAAGAGATTTATATTAATAGACTCGAAAAAATTTGTAGAGAATCCGTGGATCACATAGAATCTTTTTAATATTAATTCAAAAAAAAATTGTGATATTTATGGATTGAAATTGCCATGAATTCTTTAACAGGGATTTGTAATTCCCAATCTTTATTTTGTAGAGGCAAAAAAAAAGTACGAAGGAGGAAATAATTGTATTTGAGAGAAATTTAATGGTAACGAGAGAAAAAGTATTGGGAAGTAAATTAGTGTGAGATAGAAAGCAATTTTTTTTTCAGGCTACTTGCTTTTGAGAGGAAAAAAAAATGACAATCGATTTCTCAATTGGAAAATTTTTGTAAAGAAGTTGTAAATTGCAGAGAGATTTTTTGAAATCAAAATTTTTGTAAAGAAGTTATAAATTGCAGAGAGATTTTTTGAAATCAAATCTAAGAAATTGAAGAGGATAATTTTACTTCAAGAGGGCAATGATTTTTCTTTTTTAAATAATTTGTGAACTGCTAAAAAAAAATTAGGAAAAGAAAATTAGACTTATTTTTTATGAATTGGATAGACAGCTTCAGTTACACAGAAGGAGGAAAACACTTGTTTTTAAAAAATGGAAGAAACAATTTCATATTTGTTTTCTACCAAAAGAAACAAAATATCAGGAAAAAAGAATATTAATAATAATATCTGAACTCGAAAGAATTTGTAAACAATTTACAAACTGTAGAGAGCTTTGGAAATCTATTTCCGGAAATTGGAAATATATTTTTACCTTAGGAGGACAATGAAAAAATAAATTTTAAACAATTTTTGGACTGGTAAAAAAAGGTGTTTATAAAAAAAGTTGAAAACAATTTTTTTTAAACAATTTAAATGCATGGCAAAGAAAAAATGTTTATGCAAACAATTTAAATGCATGGAAAATGTTTATGAAAACAATTTAAATGCATGAAAAAGAAAAAAGGCTGCGTTGCGAATTTGTTTGACAAAGAAAGAAACTATTTTGTGGTGAAATTAAAACAAAAAACAATAAAGGGAATATTCTTTATGTCCATATTTGACGAATTCGGAGAGAAAAAATAAATGGATCTTTTTTTTCTATAAATAAATAAATTGTCTATGAATGCACACCAAATATAAAAGAGTTGAGTTGCGGTGGAAATTTATTTGACAACAAAAATAATGAGGAAAAAACGTTTGATTTCTTTTTTCGAGAAAATATCTAAACTGCAAAGAAAAAATTAATAAAAGATATCTATTATGGATATTTCGAAAATTCGAGGAACAATTTTACTTGTAGGGAAAATGTGAACATTCATATTGTGTTTTGTGAGGAGAATTTAGAATCGTTTAAGAATTTCTCGCGACGACGTGTTTCTGCAGGCAGTGTGTTTCTGCAGCCTAGATGAAGGGGTCGACAAACCTAGGTAGTGTGTTCCTGCAACCTCGACCAAGGGGTCGACAAACCTAGGTAGTGTGTTCCTGCAACCTCGATCAAGGGATCGACAAACTTTTGGAAGGAAATGTCGATGGGGATAAAACTTGAGGGTAAAAGGTGTTAGTAATCATGATTATCGTTAAATTATAGTCAACGATCACATCCATAGAGATAAGGATCCACGAGAGACAGCTAGTCCGATGGGGATCAAACTTGAGGGTAAAAGGTGTTACTAAGAATTTCTCGCAACGACGTGTTTCTGGAGGCAGTGTGTTTCTGCAGCCTCGACCAAGGGTTCGACAAACCTAGGTAGTGTGTTCCTGCAACCTCGACCAAGCGGTCGACAAACTTTTGGAAGGAAATGTCGATGGGGATAAAACTTGAGGGTAAAAGGTGTTAGTAATCATGATTATCGTTAAACTATACTCAACGATCACATCCCTAGAGACAAGGATCCACGAGAGGCAGCTAGTCCGATGGGGATCAAACTTGAGGTAAAACGTGTTACTAATCATGATTATCGTTAAACTAAAATTTGTAAGTGTTAGTCAACGATCACATCCCTAGAGACAAGGATCCACGAGAGGAAGCTAGTCCATATTACGAAACACACGGGGAGTGTTGGTTTATCTAATGTCCAACAATCTCCCACCCAATGGGCGCAGATTGTGTATTAAATTCATGATCTACGCTTTGATACTAATTGATATTTATGATTGGAAATAACTGAGGGTGGGGTGAATTAGTAATTTAAAATCTTTACTTTTTCTCAATTTACTTTTCTTCTTAAGTCGCTAACGGTTTATGTATGTGCTCTATTATTATTGAATTCCTTTTCCAGGTGTCAAAGAGATAAATTTGTAGATATATTTATCAATAATTCAAGAACATTCACACATCATTCAAGAACCAACACATAAAGACACCAGATATAAGTGGAAACCCTGAAGAGAGAAAACCACAAATTTTAGGCTAAAAGTGATGTGAAGGCAAGCTATTACATCATATTTTTGTAGTCTCCAACTTACAGGAGACTCCTACTTCAAATGAAGCTCCTATTCCCACAAATTTTCTGCAAGGTACAAGCCATAGGAGGCTCCTATCTCAAAAGGCTAAAACTTGTTCTATATCATGCTACAACATAGAAAGTGACATAAAAATCTCAATCACAACATCAAGTCACAAATGTTGGTTACCTTATATACAATTATGTTGGCAAGTCTACTAATGCACTACCTCTCCTTTTCAACTTTGTGTCTCTTTTGTTGTTGCTCATCAATCTTCTTATGCAGACTTCTTCACTTCAAAAAGTTATGTTTCCATTCCACATTGTATATTTTAAAAGCAATCCATATTGGCTATTTGTATTCTTTGGAGGAATATGAAATGAAACATTGTCTCTTGGACTTCGAAAAACTTTCTCACAAGCTTATCTCCTCATTTTCAGTTCTGAAAATAATTTGTTAAATAAAATATAGCTAAACTAAAATAGCTCAATTAGTAATGATTACAATAGACAAATCAGATTTATATTATGCACATTTTATGTTCAATGAAACTTATATATTTAAGATTTTGTCTCAATATTTTATGTCTCACTTTAACAATGTTCAACCTTCACATTTAATATCATAGCCTTTTTAGTGCACATTGCTTTTAGCCTTTTGCATTCAAGAATAAACTATCAGCAATTCAAGATTCAACGTTCAGCATTCATGTGCACTTCACATTCAACATCAGTAATCACCAATGTGATCAATGACATCAATGCCAATATTACCAACATTCTCCCCCTTTGGCATTGGTGAAAAAGCAACAATTCCTTATCTTGCTTGTCCAAAAATACCTATGTTTATACCTCTGCCTCTAGAAAAAAATACTTCTATTACCTCCCCCTTTGACACCAATGGCAAGAGGTTTTAGGACTAACTAGGGTAATTCATAAAACCACTCAAGGCCTCAATCCATAAAATCATATCCATTATTAGTGCTAAGTATTAATGCATTATCAATATTGGACAATGTGGTGCTATTTAATTGCAAAAGTTGCTCCAATTAACATTGTGAGCACTTCTCCAAATTGTAAACCCTTGAAATGAAATATGTCAACACTGCTGCCATATTTCTCCACATGTACAGATATATGAATGGATTGCTAGCCCAATATACAAATATATGAAAATGTATGTTTATATGAACACATTGCAATATATTGAAATAATTCACCTCGCTTTTGTGCAATAGGGATGTCACTCTTGTCCAATATATGAATTATAATAACTAAGACAAATAAAATGTTGCGCTAAATAAACTTTTTTCAAGAGAGAGATATAAAAAGTTGCTCAAAATAAGCATTTGGAAAATAGGTTCCTCCAAATAAATAAATAATGTGTTTCTCATAAGATTGAACACAAGGGGAGTGGTGGTTTATCCAATGTCCAAAAAAATGCTATCTAGTCAATGTGGGCAAAACACCCGAAGGAGGAAAGCGAAATTTAAAAACTTTACAAGTCTAAGTTGTTTTAGGTGGTCATCAACAATGGAGAAAAAATTGTTTCAATCAATAAAAAATCATAGCCTCTGCACCATTCTACAACTCTCATATTATTCGAGAAGCCCTAGAAATCGAGAAGAATGCTAATAACTTTAATAGTGAGGATACAACTCTCTTATTATTTGAGAAGCCCTAGAAACCGAGAAGAACGCTAATAACTTTAATAGTGAGGATGGTTACAAGCTCAACCAATTCTAGAAAGCAGTCATCCACCATCTCACCCAATAACCCTTAACCCTGCCTTGATTAACGTGTCCCACTTCCTAGTACCACTTATCACCCTCTTTCCCCCTGTTTTGATCATTTCCTTTCTTTTATCTATTCATGTTTTAATAAAAAAATTGGTCATCTTGAAAGAGCTCATGTCTCTTAACTTTATCTAACTAATAACAATATATATATTCTACATCATCAAAGTTTATTTTAATCATTAACTCCTTTTAATCCTTTAGTATATATATTTTTTATTTCTTTCTTTAAGTAATAACCCCTTTATTTTCTAGTTATATTTATGACTATTGACTAAAAAATTAGATTTATTTATTTATTTATTTCGCTTATAATCCCTATTTCATTTAAAAGATAATCAAATTCAACTAATTTGTCATTTAGAAAAAATAATTTTATGAATCTAATAATAAATATAGATAAATATATTTGTTATTATCTATGTTTGTTATTAACTTTTAAATTTCAATAAATTTTAAAATGATGGTTAATAATTAATAATTTTAATTGTCAACTAATTCTTAGATTAATAATTATAAAATTTTCAACTAATTCTTAAATAAAAAAATTTAATTCCTATTTTCAAAATTTAAAATCTAATTCTTTTTACTTTTTCATTCTTCTATCAATTTTGTTAATGTTTCAAAATTAATAAATCTTAATTTAATCATTATTTTTTCAAAAAGTGAAGTTGGTCAAATATAATTTATTGATTTTAAATTTTGACAGTTAATCCAACAAATACATAATTCAATTTTTCCCTATTGAAAGACACTCGAGCACTTGTTTACTCACAAGGCTCTCTTTGGTCCGTGAAAATATATGGAGTCACCATCTGAAACGTTGGATGTATCATACATATTACACAGTGTTATTCCTGAAATCTGTAACAACATGAATAACTGTGGAGGTCTCCAATCACTCAATGGAAAAAAAATTGTGATGCAGGAGCATTCAACTTAGAAATATCATTGTATTTTAGTAGACATAGGGGCTCTTGTGTTTTCAAGGAAGTTGGTTTCTTGAGTATTAAATTAATGTAATTATTAAGGTTTTGAGTGATTTTAATGAGAGAAACTAGAATAGGGATTAATTAAGTATTGTGAGGCATATTTGTAAATGTTCTCAAATGTAGGAGAACATGAGTGATGATGAGTGATTAGTGATGATTAAGAGATTTTGAAATATTGTAAAACTTAGCTTAGGAATTGGTTTCATGATTTTGCAGATTAAAGAGAATATTTAGGATTTAGTTAAGTTGTTGAGATCCTCAAGGGATCATTGAGAGATTTTAGGACTTGATGAGCAGATTAAGGATCTGGACCAAGAAATGGGTTACAGAACCTTTTGTATAAATGTAAGCCTAAAAGGCATAGAAGAGGGTTAGCTAGCTAGGAGTTAGTCAGAGTTAGGAATTAGTTCGAGAGTTAGATAGGTTTGATTGTAAGCCTACAAGCAAGAAAGGGAAATGGCGACTGATACGAAATATGAAGCCAGAGAAGGAACTTCTATGTAAATAATTGAGTCTTAATACAAAGAATAGATTCCAAATTTATATGGTGTGTGAATGTGCATTGATTGACTAGTGATTTGTAGATTATGTATGAATCAGAGTAAAACTGTGTAATAGAGTGTTGCAAGTATAAGATCAGTGAGAAGACAGTGCTGGAGAACACCTAATACATAAAAGAACAAAGAGAGGATAGTGCGTAGTGGAGGAGAACAACCATTGGAAATGATTAAACAAGTCCAGGAAGGATAAACACATAAAGAATGATATAGGAAAGTGTCGGGTGAATAGACCAGAACACTGGAAAAGTTGCATAAAGACGAGGTAAAGGGAAGGACGAAGAAATGAAGTAACCTTGCACATGAACCATTGGATCAATCAGATCAACGAACCTGGTTGTGTGAGATAGACAATCAAGATTAAGACGCGTAGAATAAGTTAAGAAGTTGAGCAGCGGAGATTAAGCCATGTGTTAGCAAAAGGACAGAGTGGTTTTCGTAAGCGGAAGTGGTTTCTCGCATGACCTCAAAGCTATAAGTGGTAATAAAAAAACAGACCCGAGAAAGTTGTGAATTGTGATTAAATCCAGTTGAAGTCTGGATAGATCACAACAGTCCGTTGGGTGATTGATCGGACGGAGGTTAATTTGGAAATCAAACGCGATGAGGGTTTAAACAACAAGGTTAAGACCTCGTTGAGTTTTGGCAATAAAAACCATTCATTCGGTGATTAATCAGATTGTAATCACGTGGGAAAGTGCGCGCATGTTAATATTTTGGGTAGACTCGATGAGTTATTCAAAGGAATTTAACTTCTTTGAGTTCTAGCAGGTGAATGAGTTAAGGTTGGAGATCACACGATAGTAATTGATTTCAAGGAGTGAAATCGACGGTGGAGGTTGAACGCGATAAGGAGAGCATCGATAAATGTGCAAAAGTCCATGGAATGGCGAAAAGGTAAGGTTCAGTGCAGGTTAAGTGTATTTCTATTATATTAGGGTTATAATAGAAATAAAGTGGGTTTAATACATTAGGGGTTAATTTGAGTTAACCAAAGTCTAAGACACGGTATGGTGAATATGTGTAGGTAAATAGACTTAACCAAAGCTTATGAAAGGTTATGAAGGGTTGCGCTCAAAGGTTTATTGAAATCCAACCTTGAGTGTGTTTATGAAATATTACTGCTTAAGACCTAACCTTTGATAAAGTGGGTTTTAGTCCGATGTTATGTTTCCGCATAAGATTTTAATTAAGAACATTAAACCTTGGTTATAGAGGGTTTTCACCATGGATCAGGGAATTAATTCCTCGGACCAGTGACATGCAATTTTATTTGCTTAATGTGGGTATGTTTAGCTTAGGCTGGCATCAAATTGGAAAGCGATGCCTAGGAGCCCGCGGTGGAGACTCGTCCATCATTGCAACAATTGTGGCACAACTCCTCTGCAGAAGACAAAGGCGGAAACTTCATTAGTAGTAGGAAAAAAAATCTATGGGAAAATAGGCTCGTGATAAAAATATGTATAGAGCCAGAGGTAGGTCAGGCTCGACTTCGAGATATACCTGTTTGGAGCTTGCTTAGAGTCATGCCGGTGTAGGTTTTATGCTAGAAAAGACCTGGGTCGAAAATCGTTCCTTGCAATGCTTTAAAGACCGATACTGAGAGAGAAAGTGTAGTGTGGATATCAGACAACCCATGCATGTGAGAAGCCCTCGGTGATGTGGTCGCAAGGGATTTTAACATGGGGATCCCATGACTCATTTCTCGTGCTGGTGTAGTGGTCGTGCCAAGGTAGAGTTGGGATAGAAACCCTATGTTGTTGTGGTTTAGAAAGTGACACTGCGGAATAAGTGGAATGATGAGATCAGATAACCGTGCCTATGAAAAACCCTCAGTGGTGTGGTCGGAAGGACTTTTTAACAACGAAAAGCCCTGACTCGGACACGGGGAGGACACATTGATGGCAGTTTGGCTATATTGCAATCCTCGTTGTCAGCAGGAGGGGTTGGCCTACTCCCAATGGGCGACATCGCAAATGGTTAGAGGTGGTGGGGAGGTCATGGGGGTGAGGTCACATGACTTTCTAACATGATGTCATGTTCCCCAACTCTAAAATTTTTAGTTTCCTGTTGTCAATCTTAATAGCAGCCATTATTGATGATTATAGCATTCTCTCATAACACATAACATTAAATTATGTAATCACATGGTTTTGTTCTATTGCATCTCGCCACCCTTAAGACAGGTTATCATACTCGCTATGTCTTTTACATTCAAATTCTAACTATCTACATTCAATTCATGTACACCATTCATGTCTATAACCCTCGAATACCTAGGGCATGATTTTATCTCGTAACCAACAATATAACATATTGTTCTACTTAGTGATACTTAGTAATAAGGTTTTTTCTTATACCTTCATGGTTACCCTCTTCATTAACTTGGTGATACTCTACAACGTGTTTTTAGTGCCCTCAATGTGTCCCTATCCACTCATGCCCAGTTGTACCCTAGGCGAGTAGAGTGGTGCCACATCCCTTAGGGTCATGTTGTATCACCCTCCTCCGCGTACCAAGGTTTCCTCGATTGTATAACTTTGTGGTTGATGAAACTTCAAAGGTGGCGATCGTCTAGGGATAGTTTGACGACTCATAATAAAACTCTAAAACCCTAGATGGTTGTAGCCTTATACCTTCCCTCATTTTCTTCATCATTTGGTTTAGTTCTGCATTTTCACATGGTTCCCATTATTTTCATGGTCTGCGCCTCAGTTTTCCCTCTATGGTTGAGGTATGGCTCCTCAGTAAAAAAATGGTTAGGAGGGAATGATGTATGTTTCATGGGAGCTTCCCATGGAGAAAACCCTATTGGCCCTAGGGTTCCTTCGCTTCCTTCTTGACATAAATCCTTACGCCTGTAGAATGTTCAGGTTTTTATTGCCTTACAATATTTAAGGCATACATTTTCTTTTGGTTTAACTTTTTTTACTGTTATTTCCTAGCCCTATTTATTATGTGAGTTTTGAATGTTTTCCCCATTTTTTGTAGGGTTTTTGGGTGTAGAATTTGGAAAATATCGGCGGCCCTCCAGATTTGGAATGCACCCCTTCATCTTCTTATGCTTTAAGTAAGTTATCGCACAATCAACTATTTTTCCAATTTTACATATGTAACTTGTTGCATTATTCCAATGCTCACAATGCTTGGTATGCACTATCAGTTTCTGTTCCAGCGTACACCAATCCTCACCCTTTCAAAGGTATACTTACCCGTTACCGTTGTTCTTTTTTCTCAAATAGGGAGAAAATTAAACGTTTCTTTACCCCTACCACCTATGGCTCACTAGTTTGTGAAAGGATTTTTTTTTGTTTCATGGTAGGTAACTTCAATTCCTGTTAGCATCTAAGGTCTTTCCATGCATTCGCCTAGCTAACCTTGAGTTGTGTCCCACTTATGAGGTCGATTTTGGATTCTCCTATATTCTTAAAGGGTCTGATATGGTTATACCTCATAAGAGGAATGCTCATATGGTTTGGTCGATATGTTTTCAGAAACAAGTTTTTTTCAAATTCTCTTGCTTGTAGTCATGATGTGAAACCAATCACAGGAAAATTTGCAATTATGGTCTTTTTACTCTTGTTAGAGTTCTCAAATTAATTTAAGAATCTCGGTATATTGTAATGATTTCAGGCGTCTCCTTGAGCTCTATCTCTAGCAATGACATCCGTCACCTAGCAGGGTTAATGGGGTTTTATATTACTACTGTACCTTTGAAGTTTCAATAATGTCTAATTTATATTGGCAGTTATGAGTTCATCCTCTGAATTGCAATTGTTATTGTTACTTCTGCTTGATCTGTGTTAATTCATCATTCCTGTGTGATTTATTCTTTATCATACTCAAATTGATATCATCTTACTACTCTGTATTACTTGTTGCTGTGAAGAAAGTTTAGGTTGTGAATGTTGTCCATGGTTAGACTAAATATCTCTTGTTCTAGTATATTCCGTTATTTTTTTTATGATTATTACTACGTGTTTGACTATGAAGAACTACACTTACATTCTTGAGTCTTTTGGAGGCCTTTCCTCAGCTCCAGCTTAGGCCTAAGGATTGTTTCCTTTGTATGCATAAAAATGCGAGCGAGGGTTTTCTGATAATGTTTCCATTTGTTGAGAGTGTATTGAAAGTTCTATTTATAATTAAACTTGTAATGACTCCTGAACAATTACTATTCGATGTTTTCAGTATAGTACTGTAACTCTATTAATTATTTTTTAATGGATTTCCAACTGTATTATTAGTGTGATCCATTTGTAGAGCTGAATATGCTCCTTATTAGTTCTCTATAACTACTAAAGGCGTTTGTTTCTTAGGTTTTTTTACAGTAGCCACTTCATGAGTTCACTTAGGAAATGAGTTGCTTGTACTTCTTTATGAATTCCTTTTTTGAATTATTTTACTATAACTTCTCTATTACACTAAAATAACGACCCCCCCCCCCCACCCCTAAGTCTGCATTAAATTTACTAGCCTGCGAGATAGATATTCGTCAATTGTACTTTGGATTTTCTGTTGGTATGTATGTATATAAACTAAGGTCCATTTGCACATTTCCATCTTAACGGTATGAGTTTTGTACAAGTGGTGTGATAACTATGTCCACTATGCTACATTACAACACTTCATATCATTAGAACTTGTGATTAGAGTGGCAACAGAGTTGTGTCTAGGAGAAGTCCCTTATGTTCTCTCCTTTCCCATCTATCTCCTCTCCGCATACCAACTAGCCTAATCACAACCTTGCACGAGGATGTCTCAAAGTTCAGCTCAGGTAACTTGCAAACCCATACCCCACTACTTACTAGATGTCCCTCACTAAATTGGGCACACAACTTCCAGATCCCATATCATCACCTTTCACAAATGTTTAACACCCTATCTATGTTCCCCCTTAGGCCTCACTCTATTAAAATCACCCCCCTGATAAAGTCAATATTCATAACTAATAATACATGCTAAAGATAAGTTCAATAATCATCTAAAAACGATATAACGTATTTATGCATAACAATCTTAATATGAGTAAATATGAGAAAATGATTACACAAAACTTACTTCTGCCTGATAAGCATAAGATAAATAATTATTGTAAAATGATTTAACATAAATTTATGCGACATAGTTATATTAGTCTTTAGAGAAACTACTATAACAAAATTCATGTAAATCTGCACAAAATAATGAACACACGGTCACCAGAATCCAATTTTCTACAGCCGAATTAAATTGGACAGAAAAAATTTCCACCCAACCATGAACCTTATCTCCTAGTTCTCCCCACAACGATATCAATACTTCTCTGAGAACCAACAACCTCTGCTAGTCTGGTATAGGATTTATTTATATTTCACTTTCCCCAACAAAATTTCTAAAATGATGTCTCAGCTTTTCAGGAATTTGCTAATCCCCATTACCTAGGATTTTTTTAGTTTTTATAAGAAAGGGATTCCTTTTCATTGTTTAAAGCCTGTCCTTTTTCCGCTATGGCGTGTTTCCAACTCTTCCAGTGTTTTTTCCCCCGCATTGGGTGATTTTTCCATATTCCTTTCTCTACTTATCTAGAAAATCACATGGTTCTACTCCAAAGGGGATTTTTCTTTGGAGTGATTTGGGAAAGTTCAGTATTTTTCCTCCTTTCCTAAATCCAATCCATTGATCCAGAACTATGGATTAGGATAGTGATCTCAATCATTTTTTTGTTCTTTCCAGCTAATTCCTTGCAACATAATAATTTATTATTTAAACATAATTAATTACATTATCATAGTTCTTTTTCAAAAACAAATTGGCCAACCTGCCATTATTACCAATATTTTTTACTACTAATTATATTGTCTTAGCCACTATGACTTTACAAAGAACAAAAAAGAGGGATATTACATCTTTCCCCCCATAAAAGTACACCATCCTCGGTGTGTATTTCTTGGACATCTCTAAGGCAGTCCAATCAGGATCATTTTTTTTCATATTGTCTTCCAGTTCCCAAGTGGCCTCTTAGGGAATAAAGTACCTCCACTGCACTTTAACATAGCCTGCAACCCGATTACGGAGCATAGTATCTTTCCACTCCAAAATATGGAGAGGTCCTGGTAGAAAGTCTCCTTCGGGGTCCATCTGTAACACATTCTAGTCAACTATATGAGGAGGATCGTGAACATATTTTTTTCAATAATGACACATGAAATGCATTATGAACTTTAACATGACTAGGTAGAGCCAACTATTATGGCACTAGACCCACATGATGTAGAATTTCAAATGGTCCACAAAATCGAGGTGCTAATTTCACACATTCTTCGGTTTTGAGAGTAATTTTTCGAGGTTTAACTCTCAAGTACACATGATCCCCTACCTGGAATTCCTTATGGGCTGTCCTCCAATCTCCATAACATTTTTGGTAGTCTTGGGAAATTTTAATATTTTTTTTATTCTTTTGCACAGTTTGTTCTATTTCTTGCAGCATGTCTAGTCCGAGAATCAATCTATCCTTAGGTTGAATCTGATTGAGTGAAAAGGGCTCATCTTGATAATATCATGACACCTATTTTTGTAGGAAAACTCCACTAGATGTAGAAAATATTCCCACTTGGTGGGTCTATCCATTACATACATTTGGAGCATATCCTCCAGAATTTGGTTTGTTCATTGAGTTTTCCCACCCGTTTGTGGGTGATATGCAGTACTGAATTTCAACTTAGTACCTAAACTCCCCAACAATGCCTTCTAGAAATTGGAGGTAAACTTTGGATCTCTATCTGATATTATCATTTTTGGTATTCCATGCAGTTGGAAGATATCACGCATGAATACATTAGCAATTTTGGCAGTGCCAAAGGTTGATTGTACTGGGATAAAGTGTTCCACTTTAGTCATTGTGTCTACTACCACCATGATAGAGTCATGTTGTTGTCTCATCTTAGGAAAATCAATTATAAAATCCATGGATATCACCTCCCACTTCCACTCAGGTATGGGCAGTGGATTCAGTAATCCTACCTGATGCTGATGTTGCACCTTCACCTGTTGGCATTGCAAGCATTTCGATGAATATTATTCCACCTCCTTCTTCATGACTGACCAAAAAAATTGTTTTATTAAGGTGGTGATCATCTTCTGTTACACCGGATGATTGACATATGGTGTCTTATGGCACTCATCCAAGATCATTTTCTTTAATGATGTTACCCCTGGAACATACAGTCTATTCTGATACGTAATTAATCCTTTTGAATTTACAACATATCCCATGACTTTTCCTTGCTTTACCTTCATTTTCATTTCTTGATACTTTGGGTCCTATTTCGCTATCACTTGTATTTGTTCCTCCAAATCTATTTTTACACTACATTCTGCACTAGCCAACAACGAAAGATAATATCTACTTAATGCATCGACGATCTTGTTTTCCTTTCCCTTAATATGTTTAATTTCCATGTAAAATTCACTTAGGAAAGCTAACCATCTTGCTTTCCTAGAATTTACATCTAGTTGGCTAAATAATTACTTTAAACTAATATGACCCGTTACCAACACAAACATTTTTCCCAAGAATTAATGCCTTCACAGTTTTAATGTATGGATGCCTGCAACTAAATCCAGATCCTAAAAAGCACAATTATGTTCATGTTTTTCCAGTTTATGAGATATAATGTCCCTTCCCTCAAAAAATAGGTGGGAGGGAGGGTACAACAATCGAAGAAGCCCTACTGAACAGGGAAGGAATCTGCAAAACTGAATGGATCATCTTAAGGAGATGTGCATGTGATGAACACTACTAAATCCATCAAATTTTCAAAAGTACATATGAGGCTGTAGAATATTTTGAAGGCATCCTGGCATGTTGGGGGGATACCTGAAGGGCCACCCCCTCATGAGGTCTGAAACATCACACACACACCCAGGAATAACTGGTATAATCTGCTGCATCACTAGACCATTAGGTGTATGAATTAGGAGCATGAAACAACCAAGTCAAAGGGAAATAATGAGTCACTCTTCTCGATCTGAGATATCGAACAAGAATGGAAGATGGAACTAGGATACACCACCCTCTAGGCCATTCTTCTGGAATAAATGTGATGATGTCCACATAATAGGGCCCACCATAAGTGAGGTGATTAGGATCCTCAACTAAGGCACAAGGGAAAATAATAATGTGACTGATGGACTAACACCGAGGACAATGGTGAAAATGGGACTAAGGGAAAAACAAACAACTTCCCTTGTCAGAGCATAAAGTGCATGGTTGACTTGACAGTGACTGTCTCGACTCCGGAGGGGATGGTGGACAGTATGACTAAAGGCCAAAATGGGAAACACAGGATGAATGATATGAAAAGATGGCTGGATTAGTATGACATAATATAATGGGAAGTGAAACAAACTCCATGGATGCAAAGGTGACTCATCGCAAATGGTATTAATAAGGGTGGGTCGATGACGCTGCGACATAGAATATGCCCAGTGGGGACCATGAAAGCATGAGTAAATGATGGTTACTCATGACGAAAATCGACACGTGAGATGAAAAGCACCAAGGGAAGGTGGTCCCAAAAGTATAGGCATCACATATGAATAAGTTCGATTTTGAGAGGCAACGAAGTGACCCTTCCTGGAAAAATGGCTTTTGGGTGAAGTGTCAAATCATCAAAAACTGAAACAGATCCATTATAGTACTCGATGATATATTACCAACGGTGATGGCAGTTCATCAAATTAAGCTACGGTTTGGTTGTAATGGGTGACATAAAACTTGTGGGTTTTTGTATGAAAGTACATTGTCCCTCCAATTTGAATTCATTTGCTAAGTGAGCTGTGGTGAATTTGGAGAGGAGGAAGAGGCCCTAAATCTTGTGGAGATCGTAGTGGAAAAATCGACCATCAGAATCAGGATCTCCGGCTTTTACGAAAGTTGCCTCACTTGTCTAAATATGGCCTTAATGCTTCTTGGAACGATGGTTCTTGGTGAAGAATTAAGGGAAGAGGAAAATGAAAATGAACTACTAGAGGAGGTCTAGAATCATCCTCTCCCACTATGTCAAACATGGACACTAGATGGTAGGAAATAGAGTAGAATATTTGAATATATGGTATCAAACTTCTACGATAGGGGATGTGAATATGGCTCGCCAGAGAGGCCGTAGGACAAACTATCTAAGGAATGGGAGGATAATCGACCATACCTAGATTCGGTAGGATCTAAGATGAGACTTATGTTAATCAATTGAGAAGATGGCCAGGGGGAAACTAACATGCCCCAACTCATGGGACACTGCCCACAAGCATATGTGATGGAGGGGACTGATCTAGTATGCAATGTTGGGAATGATGTCCCCTAGCAAAAGGAGTTTGTGGAGTGCCATTATGTTCCGAGTGCTCGAAAAAGGGATTCAAGAATCTCGGCCCAACTTGGCACGCAATCCTCCAAAGTATGATAATGAGATGTAGGGGCCTATGTGCCCCCCAGTATGTTGTGGTCATACTAGATGTGTTTAGAGTGGTGGACTCTAAATATGGAAGGAAGTACACACGATGGTGCATATCACCCCAAGGATAATCAGGGGTAGTCATGGAGTCCATGATGTCCGCATCAGAATGGTATATGGGGAGACAGGAGGAAGATTGACTTCATGATGTGGCGGTGGTACATGGTGCATCATCCTGAGAAAGAAGGTTCACATACGCATCATCTGGAATGATAGATGAAGAGCTAGTAGATGGAGAATCTACCGATGTTAAGACTCAAGTTTTCGACGAGGGAGCTTCAATGTAAGCACGCACAGGAACCCTAGAGAAGTTTTTTTGCGAGGATCTCAAGGATGATGAAACGTAAAGGATATGGCCTGTGGAGTCCATCATCTCAACATCGGGGGGAAGGATCACGATGGTGGGACTAGAGTCCCCCTGTTCTGGTTTTCTAATGGTACCATAATACACAAGGAGAGGAGTATGGGATCCACTATGAGTGGTCTCATACTCGCGAAGCACCTTAAGGAAATTGCGAAATTCATCGAGATGAGGGAAACACTGAGAATAGTGGTCATGATGATCACACAAGGCACAAGGGTGATTTGTGCGTAATATTCTGAGTTTCTTGGCTGGACCTGGTAAGGTAATTTGGACCTCAAGGATATTTGACTAAGGGAACGTTTCATGAACCAAAGATTTGAGATGGTGTGCCCAACAACTTTACAAAAGGTGCACATAAGTGATGAATTTGGGGCTTTGGGGGCTAGAGGAGCTTGGGGAGCCTTCTCCTTAGGTTCTTTCCTCTTGGTTTTGCCCCCATTTCGAGATTCTTTTGCAACAGGAGTGGGTTCCTATTTAGGTTACAGTGGAACTGGAACAACAATAGGGGCCGTAGGGACCCGTTGAACTGGTGTCAAAGCATGAGAAGGTCTTACCTGACCAGATGGAGTGATTGCAGGGGGATTAATGTACCATACTAGTATCCCCAAAGTCATATTAAGGTGGACCAGGAAAGCCATGACATGGACATAAAATATTCCAGAGGATAAAATAAGAAGGGTCTCTGGCCTGCAGAGTAATTTCCCGATGGAATAGCTCTTGGATGGTTGAGACCTAGAAGAATAGTTCCTAGTGGGAACAAAGGGGAGGCATCCACAAATAAAGGAGACCTTGTGGTGGTTGATCTGGATGGCTCGGTTGAGAGGGAAATAACAGGGTGCTAGCGAGCTGGCTATTGATCAGATGTACCAGACTTCCTGTGAGCAGCCCATGATGCTTGTAACATGCAAACACTCAAGGGTCTAGGCTCAGAGATGATAGGGGGAGGATCAAGGAAAGCACACAACAATGAGGAATCTTTGACGACTCCTAGTGAAAAACCGGTGGGAGGAGTGGCAGACTGTTTATCAGACATAAATGAGATAATGGACTCAGTGGAGGCCATGGATGTTGGCTTGTAGTATGTTAACTGATCGATGGTGACAATCTTACCTCCATAGGGGAAGCACATCTTGCGTAAAAACACAAATGCGATGGCTGACATGGCATTTGTGTAACTACGACCCAAGAGAATTTTGCAATATAAAGGGGCATCAATAACCTTGATGTCTACATGAATAGTCTTACCTGCAAGAGTCATTGGACAATTGCAATACATGCCTAGAGGCTAGGAGTACTGACCATCCCAAGCACGCAAAGTGATGGTGGATGGGGACATCTCAGGTGACTTAGGTTGTTCCCAAATGATATCGGACATCAGGTAGGTGGATGCACCTTTGTCAATAATTCACTAGGAGATGATGGCACTACAGACTCAGACTGGTATCTCGAAAGCAGTGAATGAAGGTAATCGGGGTTGTTTTGATGTATCAAATGGAAAGACACTCAATTGATGATTAGAAGGATCTACTACCCCTAAGGTAGTTAGTAAAAGTTTTTTTTGAGAGGGGCATGAATGGAGGACTTCTAGTGTCAACATGGCAGCAGGTGATTGTGCTAAGTCATCTACTATATTGTATGTATGCGTAGCTCAGTTAGAAGTCATGTTATAGCATAATGGTCCCTTTGGGATCTTGAAAATTGCTTGAACTTTAGGCTGAGGTATCTATAGCGGACCATTTTGTCTCGTAAGAGGCTCAATAGATGCTTTCATTTTTGACGCAGTGGTCGATGAAGTCGATGGCTTGTCATATTGACGTGATCGAGTTTGGAGGTTGACATCGGAGATATTAACCTCATCAAAATTGATCATGAGGATTTGGTAGTCACCAAAACCAAAAGGTTGGGGGTGATGGGCTGCTTGACCTGCAATCTCAACAACAAATCCTTGCTTAGAGAAAGGATTTGTAACAATTTTTGGTTGAGATGGCGTAGGATTCTGAGGCGATTTCTCGCTGGGAAGTTGACCTCTAGAAGATACTTGAGCTTCCCACATTGTTCGTATCTGGGGTAAGAGAGGAAACTCATCTGTATAACGGTCATGTACACCACAACATGCACAAGGCTTGTTCATATGAATAGCCTTATTCTGCTTGGGTTGGCTGCCCTATTTTCGGTCATTGGTGTTAGGGTGGTTCCATTGGGGATCACTAGGTTGATTACCTTAATTACCCTGGTTACGCTTGTTACCTTTCCCCTTATTCATTTTCTTCAAATTCTGAGGATTTGTCGCACTCTGCTGTGAAAACACT
Organism: Pinus tabuliformis; assembly: GCA_031772625.1. Classification (NCBI taxonomy): domain Eukaryota; kingdom Viridiplantae; phylum Streptophyta; class Pinopsida; order Pinales; family Pinaceae; genus Pinus; species Pinus tabuliformis. The sequence goes on along the minus strand of CM062813.1, from coordinate 1,019,860,437 downwards.
TGACCCTGAGGGGGTAGTGGCTGCTGGGGCTGATGATGCATGGGAGGCTGCAACTCTAATGCTTAAGGGTCTAAAGTGCTCGGCTATGCATAGTGATAAGACGGTGGAGGGGAAATAGTTTGGTAGAAAGGTTGAGCATTGGCTAGCCCTGAAAACATGTTGCTAGTATGAGGGGCATAAGTGTTGCAGGAACTGGTGCCCCCGACGGATAGCCATAACTTTGCTAAGTATATGACGAAGGATGTGAAAGGGTTCCAGTGATACCATCGGCAGCACGAGATGCCCCCAGTGCATTAGTACCTACAAGATGGGGAAGGTCTGGAATGATGGTATAGACATAATCAAATTGCGCATAAATCAAGTCATAACTCTAAGCAGTTTGGAGAGCTTCTTCCCCTGTTTGAGGAAAATGGGACATGATATCTTTGGAAATGGGTGATAAAAGGCTCCTAAAAAACCAATCAAGATAGACACGGTCTTCGAAGGAATGGGCACGGCATGTGCTCCTCCTTCTACAACATTCTTGAACATTATTAGAAAGATGGGTGGAAGAGGACTGACGGAATGAGGTCAAGAGCTCCGTACTAGTGTCATATCGAAGAGGTAACTGAAAATATGAGAGGAACACTTTAGCAAGCATCGCGAAAATGGAATGAGATGTGGCATCTCTAGTGAGTGCGCATTGGAACAACCGAAGACAAATAGAGTCATCAGTAATGGAATTGGATGAACACCACATGTGGAAGGAGAGGACATGATTGGTAGAGTCCTCTCCAAAATTACCCGTAAACTTGGGGATGTCGAAGGGAAGCTTAGTCGACATAGTTGGCTAACCAGCATCATGATGTATAGGGCCATTTATCAACTCGCTAAAATGTAGGAGGCTTAACCCAGCCATAAAAGGTAGCATGGGAGCTGTCGGAATGGTTCCTGAGATGGTTCCACTAGATGTGACCACCAGGGTAGAACGGAGCCAACACCAAGTGGGGTTCCTGCACCAATTGTGGGTCGAAACATTGTGACAATATGTGGTGACAGAGGCTTGGAATCATATGAGGAATCAGTTGAACCAGAAGAAGAGTCGGTGTGGGGACTCGGGGGCCTATGAACTTGGACCTTGTGGGGAGGAGTAATATAACCGAGTAGAAACTATGGATGAAGGCCTAAGAGTCTCCAAGACAACTGTCTTGTTGGCACAATTGTGGTAAGACACAAGTTACATGGAAATGGTGAAGGGAGATCAATAATATGTTTTTATCTCTATATGGGGAGATAAATTAATTATGTAAAGTCTTGGCTTGGAGGTGTAAATGAAGCGCCCTTCTCTTAAGGTGTGCTTGTGTGTGCAAGTGTGTTTATTAATTATGCCCAGACCGTGTTTGAAAAAAGAAAGAAGATTACTGAAAATAAACTAAAAATGAAAACAAAAAATGAACAGTAGATCAATTAGCTAAACCCCACCTGAACTAGGTTTGCAAAAACTATGTTAGTTTTTGGCGAAATCAAGTGAAAACACAGTAAGAATGCCAAGAGATCTAAGTGTCTGTGTGACTGGGATCATATGACACTATGCTGCTGGAAAGTGGTGGAACAACAAAAAAAAAACTAGAGAGGAAACTCGCTGCAAAAGGATAGGGAGATGGGTGTAAAACTTAGGGAAAGCAATGAGATCCAAAGGAAAATGACCAAACAAGGTTTAAAATGAAACTTTGGATTGAAACAACCTATCTTTGAAGATCTTAAATAGAAGGGTACAAATATGGAAAAGATGGCTAAAAGTGCTGCAGAAACTCAGACTTCTTACCCAGCTAAACCCGTCCTATAAAGGTGGAACTGTACTAGAAGCTCTAAGGGGATAAACTACACTTCGACGAGTAAATCAATTTAGATCAATGGCTAAGAAAAGTGATGACAATGGTCAACCAACCTAGTAGACATCTGTCCGCAAAACCAAGAAACAGATCATAAAAAAAACTTGAAAACCCTAAAAATCATAGGTACTGACTAGATTCCAGGGATATCACACTTTTTGGGCTAAAATGTGCACTCTACACTTCCATATCACACTTTTGTGGCAAAAAAGATTGATTTCTACTCCTTGATTTCTAGTCGGTAAGTCTCAAAAAAATTTATGTCTCTGTCACGGCTAGTTCCTGTGCCTGTGGAAAAGACCAAAAAACTTCCAGAAGTTAGAAATTTGACAGATCTAGGGTTAGAAAGATAGTAAACAACATTAAGAGACCGAAAAAAGAGGAAACCCTAAGCTGAAAAATGAAGGTCACCCTAGTTTCTAGATCACAAGTAAAAACCCAGTGGAGTGGCCAATTTTGTTATAGTGTTTTCTTCTCAAAGGTGTATAGAAAGAAATCACCTAAGACCATGGATGACAAAAAAGTTTCAACCATATAAATGGTTGTTAAACGTTGTAGATCTGCAACAAATGATAGAAACAAAACCTGCCAAAGTCTTGATCTATGTCACAATCATAGTTAAACAACAAAATGAAATAGTAATAAATGCGAGTAACTCCAATAATCCAATGCAAACCAAAGATATAAAGAATAGATTTTATTAAATAACACATGTGAAGGGAACAAAGAAATGTTACCAGTCCCCCTCTGTGGGATGGGTTCTTGGCTATCCTCAAACGTCTTCAGCTTTTGTAGAGTCTCTCTCCTCTATAATGTGTAAACTGACCAGGTAAAATTTTTGAGCTCAAGAGGAACTCAAAATGGAAAAGAAAATGATGCGCAATAGTGATAATAATTAGGGTTTCAACAGTTAGTGCAACAATGAAAATAATCGAAAGTGAATAATGAATGGAAAATCCTCCTATTTATAACAAAATATTAGGTTATCCTCGAATAATGAGCAAAAATAGTATATTATTAACCCCATTATAGAAATAACCACTTGGAATATTTTATTATATTTCGTTAGGAGGGTAATAAATAAATAAATGGTTTATTTATCATCTCAAGAAAAATGGTTAAGGGATAATAAAGAAATAATCATTTATTTAATTATTCCTAATGGATTGACTCAAACTTGACAAGGAATAATAATTAGTTAGTGATTAATTAATTAATGCTAGAGAAAAATAAGATAATTAATAATTTATCTATTTATCTATTTATTTCTCATAACTCGGTCAAATATGACAAGGAATATTAATTAAACAATGGTTTAATTAATTATTCCTAGAAGATAATTAAATAAATAATGATTTATTTAATTATTCTTCATGGGTTTAATTATAAATTACTTAACAAATGTGGTTTATTAAGTAATTTCTCGCAGTGAAAGCAATTTTACTATGGTAAAATTGGCCTTACATGGTGTACTTCGATCCATCTAGTGAATTAAGGCTAGATGATTATTTTTTGTGATAACATAGTAAGTAATTGTATATTAAAATATATATTAAAAAGAGTATAAAAAATAAAACAAAAAAATAATAGAGAGCATAACATTAAATCATATTTAAAAAAATTGAAAAGGAAACTAATAAATAAATAGAATATATATACATTTTTTTGTAAGCAAACACAAAATCGTTTTCTATTAACATGAAAAAGTTGATTTACAAGGAAAACATATAGAAGTCCAAAAAAAGTTGATATGGGTGTATAAACTCCAACCACATTTCCACAAATGACAAAAAATATCTAGTTCGAACCTCCACTAAGCTTGTATGCAAAGACAAGAAAACAAGTAGAGCCAAAGGTAAACTTGAGAAGTATACTCTAAAAAAACAAACTAACAAACTTTACTATTTCTAGGGATTCCTTCAAATATTCGTCGTCGAGTTTAATTGTACCATCAGTCTTATCATTGAGGATGCCCCTACGTCAAGAGACAGTGTACAATGGAGAAGACCACAACTAAAAACAAATTTTCTTGCTACTTGTTTAGTAGTAACAAAGAAAAGATGAGAGGAAGCACTTCAAGCATAAATAATCACTAGAGAGATAGGCGATCTGTTTGACTGTGGAAATATACCATTTGGTGGACCATTAGTGGCAGGAGTAGGCTCAATGTTAAGTTATGGAGCATTGGCATTTGCTTGACTATTAATGATAGCAAGAGGCTTCATAGACTCATCCAAATCTGAATCAGATACACCATACTTCTCCACTCTTTGTAGCTGAGATAGGATATCATCCAAACCGAAATGAACAAAACTTAAAAGACACTTAATGTCCCCTTACCTCACAAATATTTGATAGTTGTCTACTTGTTTGTCTCTAAGAACAAGAAAAAAAAAGTATCTAGTTGGTAATGAACCGCCATGGACTGTAAAAAATATAGCCTTCATCTCTTCAGTTTCCTAGGATCTAGAATCCATTTGAGATCTTCAACACCAACCTCTGAAACCGAGTATTAAGGCCTGTCATAAAATTCTCATGACTCCAAATTACTATTTTCCTTTCTAATTTCGAGAAGTACTGAATCAAATAGCAATTTAGTCAAATTCCATTTGAACAAGCATTGTTGCTATGAAGAGGAAATATTAGCTCCCCTCTATCAACTCAGAATCCTTTGCTGTGATGGCATAATCATAGCTTCACACGTATAGGACACCCTAAAAACAATGAAACTAATTTTCCAATAAGAACTAATTGGACTTACACCGAGTAATTGAGGAAGGGAAATAGAAATTCGAAGACTAAAATGAGACATATAGAACACCCTCAACAACCTGACGCAAATTTTCCAATAAACTCGAATTACACAAAGCAATTGAGGATGGAAAACATAAATTCAAAAACTTAAACCATTGAAGATTACATTGTCAAAAAACCACCAGAAATATTTTGCAATATTATTGTGATACAATCCATGAGCCCTGATGTTCTTTAATTGAAAAAACGACCTTAAGTATTAAAAAAAAATCCTAATGGAAGTAGTACCTAGTAACTTGTGACCTTTACAAGAAACAAACCAAATAGACAACAAAAGATATGACCAAGAACATGAAACATAAAATCATCGTTCTTGCAACCCCACAATTAAACTACACACATAGTCCAATGTGGTAAAACTAAATGGAAAATTCCTAGGATACTAGACTCCATAGACTAAGACAAGGTAGTTAAACAATATACTTGGAAAATCAGACCCTTGGAGTGGTGAGGATGGGAAAACTATGGCTAATTCGAAGAACGTTCAAGAGGCATTATTGTGTAAGAATAATATGAAGTATATTGACATCTAAAGCAAGATGAGGACCTAGTGAAAAATCTATTACCATAAAACACCAATTCCTCAGAATGGTGGTGACTCCTTAGCCGACAACTAGGTGGGTGCAGATCACAAAAACACACTATTAAGAACATGTATAGGGAATAAAATTGCAAAAAAATTGTTGCGCTCCTTACCATCTACCCAGGTCTCTTCATACTCTCACCACCTTGTGATTAAACTTTCATATTTATAACAATATTACAAGGGTGAATGTAGTGATTCAATTACCCCATTTCTCTCACAAAACATGAGATAAGTATGACAAGTGTAGATAGTGACATGCTTGTTAATACAAAAATTCCTCCTCTGTAGCAGGCTGCCACTAATGGCTTCAAATCTTACATCAGTGAAAACCTTGGATGTATACGCTAACTCCATAGTATATAACACATTGATAATAATGTTGACGCATAGGGAACTAATGCATACACAAAAAATGAGCCGCCAATTGTTTTGTTGAACCCCTCCTCTTTATGAAGACACATAGGTAATCATTGGGCCCTATGCCAATGTCCATTCATATTACACGTATCAATTATGACTCGGAAAGTGTCTACCATTGCACCCTTTTAAATTGAAATATATTATATTCAGCATGTTCATTTTTATTTACTTTTTCTCAGATTGTTTTCAATAAATAAACAAAATATTAAAATGTTATTAGGTCGCCCTACTTGCGGGCAGCTGGTGTCAGGGTGGGGCAAGGTATAAGGTCGATTGCCATAATCAACCAACAACCCAAACATGGCTAGTCAATTATAGGAATCAACCTACAAGCCTGCCTGGGCAGCAATGGGCAGTGGGCAGGCCTCTCCAATGACCATTCTCCTATGTGACAACCGCAAAAAAAGAATTTATATATATATTATATATATATATATATATTGTAAGATTTCTAGGACTCTTCGATTTCGAGTTTACATGTCCATTATTCACCCTGCTACAGGGGGTAGCACAAGATTCGAACCCAAAATATTTGGTTCGGTGAGACTTCATTCTATGGCCATCGCCACTTGAGCTACCCTAGGCGAACAATATTTTTAAAATAAGAGTTTTTTTTAAATTTATTTAATTTTTAAAACTTCTTTTATTATTTTATTATTATTATTATTATTATTATTTTAGTTTAATTCATTTTCTTAACTATTTTCAAATTTTGTCATTTTATTTCCAATTTTAATTGTTAAATTTTTTTAATTTTTATTGAAATTATGGTTTTTAGAGTTTTTTTTTTCATTCATTTATTTATCTATAAATTTGTTTTTTAGTTCTATTTCTTATTTTCTTTCTTAGTTTTTTTCAATTTTTTTGTATTTCATTTCTTTCTATCTTATGGGTTACCTCCTTTTTTTTTGTTATATATATATATATGATTGAGTAACTTTTATTTTTATTTTTAATTCCTTTTTGTTGTTTTATACAATAATGGATCAAGTCGGCCCCCACTATGTGTTAGTTTGATGATTGATTTCTAAATTTTCCTTGCAATGTGTCAAGTTTTCATACGCTAACAATTTGAAAGAGCTACAATTTTAGCATACAAAAATTACTCTTATTTTAATGACTCTTTGAATTAGGTATTCATTTTTAAGGTTTTTTTAGTCATGGTATTTGGTTTTAATTCCATGGCTAAAAATCTAGAATTGAAAAATTATTTAAAGTCATGGTACTTTATCCATAACAACATGGTTGAAAAATGTCAAAATTTCATGGTTTTGCAGAGTTATGGTATTTACGGTTAATGCGATATTTGAAAATTGTTGCAATTTTTAGGTTTCTTGGGGTGGCAATATTTTATATATAATGTTATCGTCTAAAATTATTGGATTTTTATGGTTTTTCGAAGTCACAATATATTATTTTTAATTCCATTGCTAATAATATAGGAATATTAATCCAAAAAGGAAGTTGAAGCAACATCAACACTTTTTTTTATTTCTCAGTGTTTTTTCATGTTTATTGCACATACATTTTAGATTTTAATGACATTGTTAAAAATAATTGAAATATTAGACCGAATATATATATATTATATATATATATATATATATATTATATATATATATATATATTGAAATTGTTGATGGAACACCAACTCATTTCATTTTCACAATGTTGTTTCATGATTTTTGTGCAAAAATAGGGATTTTTTGGGCTAGAATTCTAGTTTTGAGGTTATAGTTCTCGTTAAGTTGGAAACTTTATTATTCCATTTTATTTATAGTATTTCAAATTTTCTTTCAAAGTGTATTCTCCCCTTTGAAATGATTTAATTATCTTGATATGTTTATTGTTGGATTGCAAACTCGATTAGAGCATATGTGTGAGTTACATTTATACATTATTTCTAACCTTTGGATACATCTTCAAAGGTACCTTGGAATCAATATGAAGATTCATATTCGTGACATAAGCCTACCAATTTAGGTGTCCACAGAGTTCTTATGACTCCAAGCAAAGAGATGACAAAAATTGGTAATGGGTAAATGTTCTCTTTGAATTAAAATTAGTTTTGGCATGACCACAAACCCAATTACTTATAAAAGTAAAAGGCTTGTACTAAATGGTGGTTTCAAGATAGCCACCAACTATGGAACTTTCCTTTGAGGCTAAAAAATTTGTATAACATTTCCTAATTTGGTTGAAAGTAGATGTCCTCTATTGATTAGCAATATTCACATATGGAAATTTAATTATGACCAAAAGTTATGGAACTTGTCTCTAAAGCTCAAGCGTTCCCATAACATTTTCTAATTCAATAGAAGTTGAGGTCTATCTTTCAGGATTTTAAAATGATCTGAAATGGTGGTTTGAGCCTAACTACAAATTGGTGTTCAATAGAATATATAAATATTCCATTAATGGAATTTTTTGGGAAGGGCACACAATAAATCATGCACATGGCTGATGCAGGAGCATCTAGGCCTAGCCAGCAATGTGATGGTGTGGTCATATGTTGTGGCTAATGAAAATTTGGAGGAAGAATTGGTTGTTCAATTTTATTAATTGCAAATTATGTAAGTAGTTAATTGTTGCCTAAATCTTAGCAGAATTGGGAATAAGTGGCAAGTGATCCTCCCTGCGTGGAGATCAAGCCAAGTAGTTTTATTGATTATTTAGGGTAGGATATGATTTATAAATATATAGTGACTTCCTTCATATGTGGAAGGAGACGGTTAGATAGAGAATATATGTATTTTCATATCTTTTCTGAGAGGGAGAGCGAGAGAATTTGAGAGGATTCATGATGGAATTGTAAGCCTATGGGCAGATTAGAGGAAACAGAGGCTCTAATTAGAGAATTAGGCCAGAGAGGGTTAGAGAGCCTCAAAAATGTAATTACATGTTTGTATATTCATATACAAAGAGTTGATTCTGAGTGTGGAACTATGTATTTATGCCATTTTCGAGTTCTGTTGTGTATATAGGCGTATATTGTTTAAATCCCATTTGCAGGCATGTTGATCGACCACCGATCACTTAAGGAGTGATGGCGATCCATTGATAATTGAAATAATTGTTATATGGATGTCGTAGCAGAGGAAGGCGTTTTAACACATAATCCATCAAACAACAAATGGAACGAAGTCAAATAGGAATAGAAGGAACAATGCACAGTGACCGTTAGATCCCATAAATCAATGGACCAGATCAAAGTGAAGAATAGAGATCTATTATTATTGCATTGGCAGATTGTTATAAGAAGGCGGACCTCAGGCTTCAAGAAATGTCGATGAGCGATTGCCAATATATCGCATCGGTGGAAACCTTTAAGTGTTATCGAACCCGCCTTGAGGAACTCTGATTGCGATCATGCGATCAATTGTCAACCGTGGGATCGGAAAGAGGATTGACAACCCTAATCTAATTGAATATCACATAGTTTAGTGGACAGTGGACAGTGGAACAAAGTTCTATGAAATTTGATATGTCGATAGGCCGATAATGCAAAGAGTTGATAAGTCGATCGAAGAACGGAGCAGTTAAGCAGAATAGATTTGGACCGAGAGAGTGGACCTGATAACGTAATGAATGCAGGTGTATAAGTTTTGAGATCCGGCCTAAGTGTTTGTGGTTAGATTTCTTTGTATTTCTGTGTATTCTGTTATTGTGTGTCTGCGATAAATGCGATAGCAATACTGCGATAGACCAATGGAAAAGGGGTAATGAGCGGACCTGAGGGATTTATGAAAGTGTGTTTAATCTTTTTGAAGTCCAGCTTATGTGTAGAAGTGGGTTCCCAATGCATTTCCATGTGTTTCAATGCATTTCGATAGTTTGAAGAACCGGGTTTTTTTTTATAAAGCAAAGGCATAAATTTAACGCTTTCGATATGTATATGTCAGCATGAAGCTTAAAAGGCTTATGAGGGTTAAGAGTCCCGATAGGGTGTTTAGGATTCGGCAGCTATATGGTTGCATCATTTTGGTATCAGAGTAAGGATTTCTTGCTTATGAAGATTATGATTATAAAGGTATGAAAGTAGCAGCGGTTGAATGAATAGCAAAGTTTGGCACCAGAATACAACAGTAAGACTATTGGAAGAACTTTTGGAATTTCTTAGAGATAGTAGCAGAACCTCATTCCAGTTGAGGCTTGGAATAGATAGGGACAGTATAGTCCTTAAGAATAGTGATTGTAGCAACTAGAGAGAGAGCAAGAGTGCTTAGTTCAAGTTCAAAGGAAAGAGGACTTGGAGACCAGGCAGAGGAGAAGCTTGGCAAGAAGATCAACTTAGAAGGAATTTGTTTGGTTGCAGGTGTAGAGATCACATAGAAGAGAAGATGGCTATGGAAATTCATATGGAAGGTTCAAAAGAGGGCTACAAGATGAAGGAGAAGGGTGCTCAAACAATCCGTAGGAAATGGATGAGTCAAGCAGAGCTTGACAAGGAAATAGCTGAGATAAGCGAAGAACTCAATGCATTAGTAATGCTGTTAGAGGAGAACCAAAGACTAGGTTGGGTCTTGAAGAAGAAGCCAGTGAAGTGGCCTAAGTTGCAGAGAAGGCTGCAACAAAGACAGGTAATGTGGTTGATACAAAACCTCAAAGAAGCAGAAGCAGAAATGGAAGTTTCCATTTGTAGACTAGAACAGGGTGAAATGTTGGGTGAAGAGGATAATGGGAGATCAACTGAAGATCTCATGGCCTATTGGAATAGTTCAGAACAATTAGAAGATATGATGACAAGGGAAGCAGATGAAGCAATAAAGCCTTGTGATTTTAATTTTCATAGTTTGTGTATGTTTGCAAGATATCCATAGGATGATGGACAGTCTGGTGAAACTGTCAAAAACAGGAATGAAACTCTTGAGGTGAAATATGATGGAGAATACGTTTTAGAGGAAGAAGGTGTTGATTTATTGCAGCAGAAAGAGTTCATAGATGAATTTTTGTTTGGTGTAAGACAGTCAGATGAAGTTGATATGGACCAGAAGTCGAATGAATTTTCCATAGTGGTATTCCAAGAAGGTAAGAAAATGAATTTGTCTGATGAAATTGATGAAAGAACTTTTCAATATGATAGTGCAGAAAACAAGATAACTCACGAGGATTGCCAGGGAAAGATTTCACATGGAAATAGAGTTCTTGGAAATATTGCTCAAGGAACCCGAAGGAGAAACAAATCTTTTAGAACCTGATAAAGAAGAGCTTGTGGCTACCATACATGATAAGGATGAAATGTCTCTAACATTTATAGAGTCAAGTAAATGTTTAGACTCTTCAGTTAATGATCTGACTGTAGGTACAAAATACAACATTATAGATATGATGCTGAAATCAGAGAAATTGAGTAGAGACTATTTGAAGGTGAGATGAAAGATCAGGAACAAGGAAGTTATGTCCTTAGAGACATGAAGGAGACAAAGGTATTAATCCAGCAGGATAAAGATGGAAGGAACCAACAATTTAAAAGAGATGATCAACAACAAGAGAGTGAATTTGAGGAAGGCACTAGATTGCACGAGTATAGCAATTGGCAGTAGAATGAAGAACAAGAGATTAGTCTGGAAATACAAAGAAATAGAAATGAAGACCGAAGATACAGATGGAGATGGAAGCTATTGCAACAGAGGTGGACTGACAAGCTGGTGAACGAGTGCAGTGAACTTGAACAAATTCATATTGATTTGTTAGAGAAGAAGAGACTCAAAGGAATAGAATCACCACAAGAAGGATCTGCTGAAATCCAGAAAATCTATGATGGAAGGTTGGTGCTTGAAGCATCAAAAGAGGATGAAGGGTCTTGTATTTTGAAAACTCATAATTATTGTTTGCTTGCAGGTCATGTAAACTTGAGAGGAAACAAGCAGTTATTGGAAACTATCATATCAACCAGTGGAAAGATGACTACCCGCAGTCATATGAAGAATAAGGAGAAAAGTTACAGTCAAGTGAAGGAAGATGTCTAGTCAGATGACATCTAAAGGATAAGTCAAAAGGAGGATGGAAAAAGAATTATTGAGATCAAAGAAGTGTTTGGAAAGGAAGATATATATTCATATGAACATAGAACAAAGAGTTTTCTTAGGGAAACTGATGAAGCTAATAAAAACCAAATGGAGAATCTTATGGTGTATTCAGGAAGTGGGAGTCAACTGGAAGAATTGATGATGAAATTATTTGAGGAGACCTTGGTGTCTCATAGTTTTGAAACTAATATTTTGTGTGTAAATGTAGGATACACTAAAGTAAGGCAACTGCTTTATGTTATCATAAGGGAAAGGAAAAGAAAAGATATGATTTTTCAGAAGTCAGAAGAAGGAAATTCACATAATCTTGTGATGCAGAGGAAAGAGCAGTTGTTAAACATAGCCGTAGTGAGTTACGTAGATATTTGACAACTATTGAGGATTGAAGCCAAAGGTGAGCAGCTACTGAAGGTCGATATAGAAGACTTTGTAGATGTTAAATAGTTATTGAATATTATTGACCTTGAAGAAGGCCAGAGCAAAGAAGGACTAAAGACAGATGTTGAAGACAATGAAGTTAGTCAAGATCATGCAGAGCTCTTGGGAGAAATTTCCAATGAGATGAAAGATTTGTGCCATAAGTCAATGTCTTTTGGAGAAGAGGTAAGGAATAAGTGATCAGACTGCACAACCAGAACTGAATAAAATGAAGAAGTTGTCATGGATGACAAATATGGAAAAGAAGTTGTCATAAATGTTGGCATAGTGAGGAAACAGGGTAAAGCATTTGTGTTTAATGAATTGATTGATTCTAGTGAAGATTTATATGCAGAAACAAGGCAATGTGAAGTCAATTTGAAACAAGGAGTTGATTCTGAAGATCAGATCGAAGTAAGGAAGGATGAGATCAGAATGTCTCAGAAAGATGGAATGATGTTGAAATTACAATATGGAATTTTTGAACTGGGGATGAGTTCAAGGGATGATAGTAACAAGAATACTATTGTGCAACAGGGAGTTATTGATGAAGAAGAGGCTGAAAATGACATTTCAGAAGCAGACAAATATGATGCCATAATTCTTAAGGGTGTAGAAATTAAGCTACTAGAAGGAGAGGGATTCCAAGTACCTAAGAAAGTAGGAAGAATTCTTAGTTTTCAAGAAATTTGTGGAATTGCAGGTATGTTAGAGAATTATTTATTTCGGAGCAATGGAACACATAAAATACTGCAGAAATATAAACACAAAAAACACATAAAACAAGAGAGACATAGATATACGTGGTTCACCCAGTTTGGGCTACATCCACCCCGAACAACCAGTCCTTCCTTTCTATTATCCAGCAAAATGAAGAGACACAACCTACAGCAAATCCGCTGTAATAACCTTTGTTTTCTCTGACAATCTCACCTCTTTGTTTCTTGCTCAGAGAATACACATCTATATCACAGCCTCAAATACAATGCCCTCATACAAAGAAAGGGGTTGCCTTCTAATAAACTAAACATAAGTTCTACCGTCAGATCATCCACCTAATGAATGGCCCAGATTGACTACAAATTACTATACTTTTATAAGGCAATTTTCCATCTATTTTTGCGTTTGGGGGCGTTGCCCCCGAACCCTCGCCGGGGGAGCGCTGGCCCACGGACCCCCTAGCCACGGGGGATCGGCTGCCCCAGAACCCCGCGGGGGGGACAAGTACCCCCCGCGTGGAGGGGTGTACAAATTTCCTGGGGTATACATCCGACTGAAACAAAGACCTCTGAACAATCATTCTCCACACACAACGAGGTATACTGGGAATTGAAGTAAGAAGTGATGAAGCCATGAATTAGAAACCAAAAGAAGGAATTGGAATTATCACAGGGGATCAATGGAGAAGGTATTGGAACATGGATTATGATGTTCTTATGCAAGAACACATCCAGTTGCAGGAGAGAAGTATTCATCATTTGAGAAGTGAAGTGTACAAAGAAATTGATGAGTTGTGGAGACTCATACAACAACATTCTAATAGAATATATAAAGGACAAAAGAAGAAAGTAAGACTGGCATAAATTTTGATGGCGAGAGAAAAGAAGTAAGATATATGAAAAAGACAACAATAGACAATGAGAGCAGAGCTAGTGGGACAATGCAATATAAAGTATGGAGACCTGGAGGAGAACCAGCAATAGCAGTAATCAAGGACAGACTACTGAACAAAGTATGGGATCTAGGAGGACACAAATCAGAAGCACATGATCAAGATATCATGATTATTTTTAACCTTGGGAGTCTAATGCAGGAGCATCTAGGCCCAGCCAGCAATGTGATGGTGTGGTCACATGTTGTGGCTAATGAAAGTTTGGAGGAAGAATTGGTTGTTTGATCTTATTAATTGCAAAGTATGTAAGTATTTAATTGTTGCCTAATTCTGAACATAATTAGGAATAAGTGGCAAGTGATCCTCACTACGTGGAGATCAAGCGAAGTAGTTATATTGATTAGTTAGGGTAGGATATATTTCTAAATATATGGTGAATTCCTTCATATGTGGAAGGAGACGGTTAGATAGAGCATATATGTATTTTCCTATCTTTTCTGAGAGGGAGAGCGAGAGGATTCAAGAGGACTCATGATGGAATCGTAAGCCTATGAGAAAGTTAGAGGAAAAAGAGGCTCTATTTAGAGAATCAGGCCATAGAGGGTTGGAGAGCCTCAAAGATGTAATTACGTGTTTGTATGTTTATATGCAGAGAGTTGATTCTGAGTGTGGAACTGTGTATTTATCCCATTTTCGAGTTCTGTTGTGTATATAGGTGTAGATTGTTTAAATCCCGTTTGCAGGCTTGTTGATCGACCACCGATCACTTAAGGATCGATGGCGGTCAATTGATAATTGAAATAATTGTTATATGGATGTCATAGCAGAGGAAGGAGTTTTAACACAGAATCCATCAAACAACGAACAAAACAAATTCAAAGAGGAATAGAAGGAAGGATGCACAACGTACATTAGATCCCATAGATCAATGGACCAGATCAAAGCAAAGAACAAAGATCTATTATTATCGCATCGGTGGATTGTTATAAGAAGGCAGACCTCAGGCTTCAAGAAATGTCGATGAGTGATTGCTGATATATCATATCGGCAGAAACTTTAAGTGTTATCGAACCCACCTTGAGGAACTTTGATTGCAATCATGCGATCAATTGTAAACCATCGGATCAAAAAGAGGATTGACGGCCCAGATCTAATCACATATCGCAAAGTTTAGTGGACGACGGACAATGGAACAATGGTGTGTGAAATGCGATATGCCAATAGGCCGATAATGCGAAGAGTCGATAAGCTGATCGTAGATAGGAACGGTAAAGAAGAATAGCTTTGGACCGAGAGTGCAAACCCGATAAAGTAATGAATGCATGTGTATAATTTTTGAGATCTGACCTAAGCGTTGGTGGTCGGATTTCTTTGTATTTCTGTGTATTCTGATATTGTGTTTCTGCTATAAATGCGATAGCGATATTATGATAGACCAATGGCAAAGGGGCGATGAGCGGACCCGAGGGATTTATGAAAGCAAGTTCCCAATGCATTTCCATGTGTTTCAATGCGTTCTGATAGTTTGAAGAACCAAGGTTCTTTTTTTAAAGCAAAGGCATAAATTTAACACTTCCAATATGTATATGTGGGCATGAAGCTTAAAAGGCTTATGAGGGTTAAGAGTCCCGATAGGGTGTTTAGGGTGTCATAGCCATATGGTTGTGTCAATGGCTCTAACTTAGGATAGGGATATAATTGTGAATCTAACTCAAATCTATAGCTTTGTCTATAACAGAAAATAATTTGATCCTTCCCAATTGATACAACATCCAATCCTAAAGAATTATTTTCAATCACTTATAATATCACCCCCCACCCCCCCCCCCCCCCCCCCCCTCCCAACTATTAAATATAGGCGAGATGGAAAATATACAATTCTCATAAGTATTGAGATCGAAAAATATGATAGCCATGTGGCCAACTAAACTAGATGAGGGTGTAAACTTAAAAAAAAAAATACACTCTTAATCATGGATGGCACCATGATTTCACATATAATGAGAGACATAAGCTCCTCAAGTAGTAGCAAGGAATATACATCTACTTAGAAATATCATGTTGAAGGTAGAAATTCATATGGATGTGAATAAATCGGCAACAATTGTAGAGTATTCATTTGGACATGGAAACGATGCCTTCTATTTTGACTTCTAGGTCACTTCAAAAATGTTGATGTTAATATCAGACGCAACCACCAAAGTGGAAAACTATCCCTCATACCTTTAGTAAGTAGGATCTTAAAACTCTCCATCATTCCAATCTAGGGTTTCCCTCGCTTGAGAAGTGTGGGATCATCCACTACATATCTTATTACCCACTACTAGATTCCACACATAGTAACCCCTAATAACACCAAAATTCTCATCATTAGCTTCAATGATTTTTCACAACCCTCTATTCTTAACCTTTATTCTTAGAAAAATTGGAGAAATACTTAATAGTTGATTCTAGAGAAACCAAGGTTAAATTGGTTCCAAGGTTCAAAAAAGTACCAAAACCACAAAGCTTTTGCAAACCTCTACAAGGAAATAGAATAAACAAAAGGAGAATATATGAAGAATGGAAATGTATTTTTTTTATAACCATATAAGTATTATGACCACCCTAAATCAAAATAGTGTTTTAACCTTCAAGCAATTGTGTAACTATAGTCTGAATTTATAACATTTGAGTATTTCACAATGTACCTAATGATAATCGACAATGAGAGAAGTGACCAAGTGAAGGAATTATTCATCGTGTCAAAGGGGAAACAACCATATGAAATGACCCTAAAGATCACTCAAATCCTACAATCATGAAAACATGTGGAAATTATACCACATTAGATTGATTTTTCAAACAAATTGTATATTGAAAGGGTAGGAAGAATAAATGTTCGAAATTTCTCTTCAATATTATGGATCAAATAAAATTGGTATGATGACTTATGTAACAAATTGTGAGAGTGGATAACAAGTGCACAAAGAAATTTCTACCACTTCCAAATGGTTTTAGGTAGAGATGTAGTATGTATTGATAGATTAAAGGCACATAGTGAACAAAATGGAAGAGACTTAATGCAGTAGGAGAAGTAGAGAAGATAATATGTTTGGAGAGTTGTGACACAGGAATTCAAGTGTTAATACTATGATTTGATACCACTATTGGACTAAAAGATATATTAAAGGTTAAGGGAAAGTTATTGTATTGATAAAATGATAGACATACTAATATATGTTTATGATCATTGGATTCATATTCCAAGGTCTCCTTGACTCCTAACTATTCTTATTCCTCAACCTAACCCAAACAAATTAGGCATCTAACATTTATCTATTTGATTTTCAAATAAATTTGTAAATTATTGTATGTGTTCAAAAACATTACATCTCTTCCATAAGAAAGAGACCCATGTGAATGTAGTTCTATCATCAATGATTATTAGAAATAATAAGCTTCCGAGTGTGATTTAAGTTTCATTTTCCAATCCACATTAGTATGCATTAACTCAAAAAATATCTTTTCGATTTATTTTTCAACATTGGAATATCATTCCTATGTTGGTTTACTAGTGCACAACCATGACATGAAACATGTTCATTCTTAAAATATGGAATACCCTTCACCATATATTTTACTTGAATTAAAACTATATCTTTCACATTTAAATGTCCATACTTTATGTGATATGGTCCTTTTGTAAAGACACTTGCTAATAAAAATGTTCGTTGGTTGTCACTAGTAACATAAAGTTTTCATATGCTTCCTACATTGGTTCCTTTTACTATGACATTGTATTGATCTAGTGCATCGTATTGATCTAGTGCATCCTTCACTTAGCAATGTCAATTCACAAATTCAATTTTCAAACCTTCATTTATTATTGTTCAAACTAGGACTAGATGTAGGTTTTAACCCTATACAAAAATTACCTGCATACGAAATCTAAAACACAGAAAATAAACAATGCTAGATCATAACACATAAAACACATATACACAGATATTTTCCCCTGGATCCCAAAACTGGGACTACCAGCTTGATTTTTCATTATATATCTTTCAATGTTATAATACATATTTATACATGCTGAAGCATCCAATACCATGGACCGAAAACCATCACATCCAATACCATGGACCGAAAACCATCCCATCCAATACATGGACAGAAAAACCATCACGTCCAAAAAACATATGCAAAAAATCATGCACAAAACCATAGGTGGGTCTGCCCAACCTAACATAGGGTCCAAAAGTGGGGTTACAGGTACCCCTTAAACCCCCTGTTAACTACGTGGAAAGAATATAACACAACCCAACATTCTCCCACTTGTTGTTTTCTTTCCACAGGGGACCACAGGAGAGCTTAGTCATTTTTCCAGCCTTGAAACACCCATTGTTTCTCTACACTAGGAGAGCTTCTCAGAGCTCATGGATTTTGTCAATGCATCTACAGTATTCTTCAAAGTGTCCACCTTTACCAGCAACACCTTTTTGTCTTCTATCATATCCCTCACAAAGTGATACTGAACATCAATGTGCTTTGTCTTTGAATGATATGCAGGGTTCTTTGCCAAGAAAATTGCACTTTGGCTATCACAGTCTATCCTTAGAGCTTCCTGTACTAACCCCATACTTGAACACAATCTCTGTAACCAAACTACTTCCTTGCTTGCATGCATGGCTGCCATGTATTCAGCCTTTGTAGTTGATAGTGCCACTACAGATTGTTTCTTACTCATCCAACTGACTGCACCTCCAAATAGGTTAAACACATACCCACTTGTAGATCTTCTCTGATCTAGATCTCTAGCCCAGTCTGCATCAACAAAGCCACAAACATCTGACACTATGTCCAATGCTAGTCTTCCTTGGTAGCATAGACCATAATCACGAGTGCCACGCAAATACCTGAAAACCTACTTCCCTGCTGTCTAGTGCTCCTTTCATGGTTTTGACATAAACCTGCTCAATACTGCCACTGCATGTGCAATGTCTGGTCTAGTACAGACCATTTCATACATCAGGCTACTGACTGCACTTGCATATGGAACACGGGACATGTCCTCTTCCACTTCTTGTGTCTTGGGACATTGTTTAGCAGATAACCTCACACCTATAGGAATAGGAACCTTCACCGGTTTACTATCCTGCATATTAAACCTCTACAGTATTGTCTCGACATACTTCCTTTGGTTTAACCAAAGCTTCCCCTTTGACCAATCTCTTTTAATTTCCATGCCCAAAATATAGTTTGTAGCACCAAGATCTTTCATGTTGAATTTGGAGGACAATTGGGTCTTCAAATCC
Source organism: Pinus tabuliformis (assembly GCA_031772625.1). NCBI lineage: Eukaryota > Viridiplantae > Streptophyta > Pinopsida > Pinales > Pinaceae > Pinus > Pinus tabuliformis. Next base: position 1,019,841,391 of record CM062813.1, on the reverse strand, counting down.
CGGATAATTTCTTTGTCATTCCCAACCAGCAACATATCATCCACATACAAGACCAGATAAATAACACGGTCACCAATTAATTTAATTTAAAATACACACAGTGATCTGCTTTTCTTCTGGTGAATCTAAGTCCCCGTATAAATGTATCAAATTTCTAATACCACATCCTTGGTGACTATTTTAACCCATATAGAGACTTATTTAACTCACATACTAGTTCTTTCTTACCCTTCACTGCAAAGCCTTCAAGTTGCTTCATGTAGATATCCTCTTCCAGATCCCCATGAAGAAATGTTATCTTCACATCTATCTGTTCTACCTCAAAATCAAAAGCAGGAGCAACAAATAAAAGTAATCTAATAGAAGTTACCTTTGCAACAGGAGAAAAAATATCACCAAAATCAATGCCCGGCACCTGGGAATAACCTTTTGCTACCAACCGAGCTTTGCATTTCTCCAATTTTCATTCTAAATTTATCTTCTTTTTGAACGCCCATTTGCTTCCAATGAATTTCGTTCCAACCAGCAACTCCACCAGATCCCAAGTCTCATTTTTGTGCAAAGATGCCATTTCATCAACCATGGCCTCTTTCCAGAGTTTTCTATCCTTTGAATCCACTGCTTCCTTCACAGTTCTGGGATCATCATCAGTAACAGACAAAGAAAAATTTCAACAGAAAGCAGATGGACTATACATTTCTAGTTGCCCTCTTTCTCGAACTGATCTTCTTACACCCGGAGTTTGTGGCTCTTCATCTTCTGATTCCTCCTCTGCTATAGAGTTTGATTCTTCCTCCTTTAGCTCAAACTCTATCTTCTCAGGTTCCTTTTGTTGGACTTCATGTTTAATAACATCTTTCACCTCTCTAAACACCACATCTCGGCTGTACACAACCTTTCGTCTGACTGGGTTCAAAAGCTTACAACCCTTTAAACCATCCTTATACCCAATAAAGATGCGCTTTTCAGATTTACTATCCAACTTGGTTCATTTCTGCTTTGGAACATGTACATATGAATCACATCCAAATACCCTCAGATGTGAAAGAGAGGGTTTCTTACCAGTCCATACCTCTTGTGGAGTCTTATCCTCCAACACTGATGAAGGTGACCTATTGACCAAGTAACATGCAGTATCCACCGCCTCTGCCCAAAATTCCTGTCCTAACCCGACACCACTGAGCATGCTTCTTGCCCTTTCCATCAACGTCTTATTCATTCTTTCTATAACTCCATTTTGCTGAGGTGTATATGGAGTAGTCTTCTGCCGTGCTATACCACACGTCTTACAGAATTCTTCAAATTCCTTACTGCAAAACTCTCCACCATTATCTGTCCTCAGCACCTTTCTCTTCTTCTCTGTCTAGTTTTCCACTAGAGCCTTAAATTCTTTAAACCTATCAAAGACTTCAAATTTCTTCCTAAGGAAATATATCCATGTATTGCTTGAGAAGTCATCTATAAATTGTTGTGTGTGGAGCATGATTGTTCAGAGGTCTTTGTTTCAGCCGGATGTATACCCCAGGAAGTTTGTACACCCCTCCACCAGGGGGGGTGCGAGCGGAAATTATCCCCCCTACGGGGGTCTTGGGGGGTTGATCCCCCCTGGCTCGGGTGTCCGGGGGCCAGCGGTCCCCCGGCGGGGGCTCGGGGGCTTCGCCCCTGAAGCTAAAAACAAATGTAAAATTTCCTTGTAAAAGTATAGTAATTTCTAGTCAATCTGGGTCGTTCATTAGGCAGATGATCTAATGGTAGAACTTATGTTTAGTTTAGGGTTTTTGGCCCTAGAAGGCAACCCCTCTCTTTGTATGAGGGAATTGTATTTGAGGCTGTGTAATAGATGTGTATTCTCTGAGCCAAAAGCAAAGAGGTGAGACTGTGAGAGAAAACAAAGGATATTACAGCGGATCTGCTATAGGTTGTGTCTCTTCATTTTGCTGGATAATAGAAAGGAAGGACTGGGTGTTTGGGGTGGACGTAGCCCAAACTGGATGAACCACGTATATCTATGTCTCTCTTGTTTTATGCATTTTCTGTGTTTATATTTCTGCAATATTTTATGTGTTCCATTGCTCCGTAATATATAATTTTCTAACAACTAGTATCAGAGCTGAAGGTCTATCTGGCTGATAAACTCACAGGAAATAAGGGTTCCTCTTTCGAGTGAGAGCCATGGAAGAAGATGGTAAGTTTAGGGTTGAGAAATTTAATGGCCAAAACTTCTCACTGTGGAAGATGCAGATGGAAGATTATCTGTATCAGAAAGATCTATTCCTACCATTGGGTGGAAAAACAGAGATGTCGACGGCTATGACAGATGAAGAATGGAACCTTCTCGATAGAAAGGCACTCGAAACAGTACGGTTGTGCCTCACAGCATCGGTCGCCTTCAACAATTCGAAGGAAACAAGGACAAAGGGTTTGATTAAGGCATTGGAGAAACTATATGAAAAACCCTCAGCCTCAAACAAGGTATTTCTTATGAAACGATTATTTAGTATGAAGATGTCGGAAGGTGGATCTGTTGCAGACCATTTAAATGATTTTAATACTGTTACAAGTCAGTTATGTTCTATAGGGGTAAACTTTGATGATGAAGTTAGATCTCTGTTATTCTTGTGCTCATTACTAAAAAGTTGGAATGGTTTTATAATGCCCATTAGTAACTCTATTTCTCGATCTAGTACCTTAAAGTTTGATGATGTTGTCAGTGCTATCCTTAGCGAGGAAATGCAACAAAAAAGCTCCGGTGAGACATCAGGTAATGCTTTGAGTCCAGAGTCTAGGGGAAGAAAAATGGAAAGAGGAAAGAGCTCAGGATATCGTAGTAAATCAAGTAAAGGCAGATCCAAGTCCAGATCGGGGATAGTGTGCTGGAAATGCGGAAAGAAAGGACACCTAAAGAAAGACTGTAGATCTTGGAAGGGAAAAGAAGGAGATGCACAACAAGAAAATAATCATGAAGCAAATGTGACAGGTGAGGTGTTACAAGATGCTTTGATTCTTTCTTCTGAAAATACTACTGATTCCTGGGTGGTAGATTCAGGGGCCTCATTCCATGACACACCTGATAAGAAATAATTTCATGACTATGTTCAAGGAGATTTTGGACAAGTTCGTTTGGGTGATAATAAACCCTGTAAAATTGTTGGAATGTGTAAGGTTCTTGTAAAATAGCAAAATGGAAACCAATGGCTACTAAAGGAGGTAAGGCGGTGAAGGTTGTGTGACAACTTTCACAGATAAAGCTTGGAAGGTCACCAAAGGAGACCTGGTAATAGAAAAAGGTGAAAAGGTTGGTACATTGTATTTATGTAATGGTGTTTCTAACTCTGTTAATGCTTTAACTTCCAAAGGAGCAGATACAAAATTATGGCATCATAGGCTCTAACACATGAGTGAAAAGGGGATGAAGATTCTTCACTCAAGGAATTTGTTGCTGGGTTTGAAGAATATTGATTTGGACTTCTGTAAGAATTTCATTTATGGAAAACAGAAGAGAGTCATATTTGTCAGAGTTGGGAAAGAAAAGAAGAGCGAAAAATTAGAGCTTGTGCATACAGATGTATGGGGGCCTGCTCAGGTATCATCTCTCGGTGGCTCTCATTATTATCTTACTTTTATTGATGATGCAACTAGAAAAACTTGGATTTATTGTATTAAGAATAAATCTGATGTATTTGATACTTTCAAGAAATTGAAATCTTTATTTGAGATTGAGACAGGAAAGAAATTGATGTGTCTTAGATGAGACAATGGAAGTGAATATTGTAGCAAAGAGTTTGATAGGTACTATTCAGAGCATGGAATTCGTAGAGAGAAGACAGTTCCAAGAACACCACAAGAAAATGGTGTGTCATAAAGGATGAACAAAACAATCGTGGAGCGTGCAAGGTGCATGAGATTGCATGCAGGATTACCTTTACAGTTTTGGGGAGATGCTGTAGATATTGTTGTTTATCTAATAAATAGAGGGCCTTCAAGTTACTTGGATGGTGGTGTTCCAGAGGCAGCATGGACAGGCAAAAAGTTAAACTACTCTTTTTTAAAGCCTTTTGGTTGTGAGGCCTTTGTCCATATTGATAAAAAAAATAGAACAAAGCTTGAGGCAAAGTCAAAGAAATGTACCTTTATTGGATATGGTGTTAACGATTTTGGTTATCGCTTATATGATTACGAAAATCACAAAATCATTAGGAGTAGAGATGTAATATTCAATGAAAAGGTCTTGTATAAGAATTAGTTGCAGGAAAAGAAACAGGAAAAAGAAAACAAGGAATACGCAGTTCTTGATTAAATCACTGAAAAAGTAAAGGTGCCTGAAAATAATAATAATTAACAACCACAACAAAAACAACCACCACAACAACAACAGGCACCCCAAACACCTGAAAGTGGTCTTAGAAGATCTACCAAGATAAATAGACCCCCTGAACGATACTCTCCTTCATTATATTATTTATTGTTAACTGATTTTGGTGAACCCGAATGTTATGAAGAAGCAATGTAGGTTGAAAGCAGGAAGAAGTGGGAGGTAGCCATGGAAGAATAGATGGACTCCTTAATGCATAACCAGACTTGGGACTTAGTCAGGTTTCTTGCAGGAAAAACTACATTGAAGAATAAATGAGTTTACAGACTGAAGGAAGAAGATGGAGGAAAACAGAGGTACAAAGCTAGACTTGTGGTGAAGGGGTTTGCACAGAAGAAAGGTATTGATTTTGATGAAATATTTTCTCTTGTTGTTAATATGACTTCAATCAGAACTATTTTAAGTCTAGTAGCAGTTGAAGATTTGCATCTTGAGCAGTTAGATGTAAAGACAACCTTTCTCCATGGGGATTTGGAGGAAGAGATATATATGCAGCAGCCACAAGGATATGAAGTGAAAGGGAAGGAGAAACTAGTGTGGAGGTTGAAGAAGAGCTTGTATGGCTTAAAACAGGATCCAAGGTAGTGGTATCTAAAATTGGACAAGTTTATGTCTGAACAAGGTTATACTGATGTCACTCTGATCATTGTGTTTATTTGAAAAAACAAAATGATGGTAGCTATATTATAATGTTATTGTATGTGGATGACATGCTTGTTGCAGGGTCTGACATGCAGGAAATAAATGTGCTCAAAATAAAATTGGCAAATTCATTTGCAATGAAGGATTTGGGAGCTGCAAAACAAATCCTTGGTATGAGAATCACTAGAGATAGGAAAAATCGCAAATTAACATTGTCTCCGAATGAGTACATACAAAAGGTGTTGAAAAGATTTAATATGCACAATGCAAAACCAGTTAGTACACCTTTTTCTAGCCATTTGAAACTTAGTAAGGAAATGTACCCAAAGACCCAAGAAGACATGGATTATATGTCTAAAGTTCCATATGCATCAGCAGTTGGAAGCTTAATGTATGCAATGGTCTGCACAAGACCTGATATTGCACATGCAGTGGGAGTTGTAAGCAGGTACATGAACAATCCAGGAAAGGAACATTGGATGGCAGTGAAATGGATTCTTAGATATTTGAAAGGTACCACAAATCAAGCATTATGCTTTGGTGGTTCAAACATTTCTCTATAGGGATACGTTGATGCAGATATGGCAGGTGACGGAGATAACAGAAGGAGCACTACAGGATATGTATTTATTGTAGGAGGAACAACTATCAGTTGGGTTTCAAAAATCCGAAGTGTTGTTTCACTTTCAACAACAGAAGCAGAGTATGTTGCTGCTACAGAGGCTAGTAAAGAAATGATTTGGTTACAAAGGTTTATGGGTGAATTGGGTAAGGAGAATAATATGGGCACGTTATACAGTGATAGACAAAGTGCTATTCATCTTGCAAAGAACTCAGCATTTCATTCTAGGACTAAATAGATATAGCTCAAGTACCATTTCATACGATCATTGTTGGAAGATGGAGAGTTGAAGCTAGAAACGATACACACTAGCAAGAATCCTGCATATATGCTAACAAAAGTTGTAACCAGGGAGAAACTGAGAATATGCTCAGCTTCAATTGGTCTCCAAGGATGATGATGAAGATGAGAAATAGCCAGGTCCAAAGAGGAGTCATTGTCCAGCAAATGAAGCAGGAATGGAGTTGCTACGATCATTCTCCAAGTGGGAGATTGTTGTGTCTAGAGCATGATTGTTCAGAGGTCTTTGTTTCAGCCAGATGTATACCCCAGAAATTTTGTACACCCCTCCATGTGGGGGCGGTGCGGGGGGGTCGATCCCCCCTGGCTTGGGGGTCCGGGGGCCAGCGTTTCCCTGGCGGGGGCTCGGGGGCAGCGCCCTCGAAGCTAAAAATAGATGTAAAATTTCCTTGTAAAAGTATAGTAATTTCTAGTCAATCTGGGCTGTTCATTAGGCGAATGATCGAACAATAGAACTTATGTTTAGTTTATGGTTTTTTCCGTAAAAGGCAACCCCTCTCTTTGTATGAGGACATTGTATTTGAGGCTGTGTAATAGATGAGTATTCTCTGAGCCAGAAGCAGAGAGGTAAGACTGTGAGAGAAAACAGAGGATATTACATCGGATCTGCTGTAGGTTGTGTCTCTTCATTTTGCTGGATAATAGAAAGGAAGGACTGGATATTCGGGGTGGACGTAGCCCAAACTGGGTGAACCACGTATATCTGTGTCTCTCTTGTTTTATGCTTTTTCTGTGTTTATATTTCTACAATATTTTATGTGTTTCATTGATTCGTAATATATAATTTTCTAACATGAACGATACATAGTACATAGACTTACCCAGTGATGGAACCTTCATAGGTCCAAACACATCATTGTGCACAAGCTCTAATATATGTTTCGCCCTCTTACCACCAGAGGGGAAACTCACCCAATTCTGCTTCTCGTATACACAATTTTCACAGAAATCAAAATCTAGAGAGATTTTACTCATACCTTCTACCATACCTTTACCATGAAGTATTCAAAGGCCCTTCTCTCGAATATGTCCAAGCCTTCGATGCCACAACATAATCCTCTCTCCAGAGACGACTAGATTTTCTGCTCCACTTTTAGGAACCACATAACTGTTGCACCCATCAACAATAGTGCTACCTTGCAGGTTGTACAGAGTTCCAATATAAACTCCCCGAATCAATACCAGTGCTCCCCAAACCATCTTACAGGTATCCTTATCGAACATTGTTTTTACACCTACATCATCCAGCTTGCTAACAGAAATCAAATTTCTTGCTAATGGAGGAATATGCAGAACACCCAGAAGTGTTCTAACCCTTCTACCTTGCAGCTTCAACTTTACTTTTCCATGACCAATGATTCTAGCCCTCCTCTCATTCCCCAAGAAGACATCACCACCATCATATTTCTCATACTCACAGAACCACTCTCTATGGGGAGTGAAGTGAAAGGATGCACCTGAGTCAATCAATCATGCCTCGTGATCTACATGTGTACTTGAAGAAGCCAAGTACACATCCCCACCTTCATCAGAGGTGGTTTTCACCTCTACAGAAGGAGCCTCATCAAATCCCTTTCCTTTGTTAGGAGCTTTAGATTTACAGTCCCTTTTGAAGTGGCCTTCCTTTCTGCATTTCCATCACACCACCTTTACAGGTTTTCCTGGAGATTTAGATCTCCCTCTAGATTTAGATCTCCCACTTGATGACTTATTTTTGTTTCTGTTCTGGGACCGTCCTCGTACAGACAAGGCATCATCACTTTTGCTCTCCATATTTTTCCGTCTCATCTCCGCCGTCAACAAGGCTGAGACTATTTCATCAAACTGCAAGGCAGTTGCATTGCTACCTGTTGCAATAACCAGACTATCTCACGAATCTGGTAAAGAACACAACAAACTGATGCACTTATCTTAATCTGAAATTTTAATATCAATAGATGCTAACTGACTTACCATAGTATTAAATGCGTTCGGATGCTCTGTCACCAAGTCTCCATATTTCATCCTCAGGTTATATAGCTTTTTCCGTAGGAACAGTTTATTCACCAAAGACTTAGATTGGTACAAAGTCCCTAACTTGTCCCAAAAAGCCTTTGTTGTAGCTTCCCCTGATACATTTAGCAATACTGAATCTAAGACACACAATCGTATTGTGCTCTTTGTCTTCAGATCCAACTTCTTCCATTCTTCACCGGACACTTCCGTTTGTTTAGTACCTGGATCTACCACGATCCAATGATCTTTATCCACCAACAAATCCTCCATCTTGAGTTTCCACAACTTAAAACTCTAACCATTAAATTTATAGATCTCTATCTTTCCACTGCTCGCCATCATCTTTCACCACCAGGCTCGATCTCACAAATCTCCCACTGAATAGGGTCTACCACAGGCCCGAGCGAAACCCCTCAGCAACAAAGATGTCCCCTTGAAGCCAAATCTGCTCTAATACCAAATGTAGGTTTTAACCCTATACAGAAATTACCTACATACAAATTTTGAAACATAGAAAATAAACAATGTGAGATCATAACACATAAAACACATATACACAGAGATTTTCCCTAGATCCCAAAACCAGGACTACCAGCTTGATTTTTCATTATATATCTTTCAATGTTATAATGCATATTTATACATGCCGAAGCATCCAATACCATGGACCGAAAACCATCGCATCTAATACCATGGACCGAAAACCATCCTGTCCAATACCATGGACAGAAAAACCATTGCGTCCAAAAAACATATGCAAAAAATCATGCACAAAAACATAGGTGGGTCTGCCCAACCTAACATAGGGTCCAAAATCAAAATTTTCTAGGGCGCTGCCTTGGACCCCATAAAGTGGGGTTACGGGTACCCCTCAAACCCCCTATTAACTACATGGAAAGAATATAACACAACCTAGCAATCCTTCACTTAGCAATGTGAAGTCACAAATTCAATTTTCAAAACTTCATTTATTATTGTTCAAAATAGGGCTAGAGTTTTCCAAATATCTAGCACAAACATTAAATTATTTATTTGTTTCATAGGACCATTTGAGAAATATATGTACATGTCACCATGTCCTTTTATTTCATGAAATATATCATGACATAGATAGATTTTAACACCATTATACTTGGTAGGATATCATTTAAATAATCTCTATTACATTTCATATGAATAGATGAAATGTAATCTCTATGAACAATGTATTACAATCATTTGTTTCTATTGATCATACTACATCTAAAATAAATAACTTTAGATACTTGAGGAAATCGAGTACCTCTAACTCTTTATCAATAAAGTTTCCTTCTTATTTTTCATATTTGAACTCATTCACTTCTTTTTCATACATTCATAATAATTATTTCCAAACATACCACGATAGTTGTTCTTTATCCATGGTTTTACTTCCTATGCATTGTAATGCCCAAAAATTGTTTCTTTTTTTAAACTACTCTAGTGTCACTATTGTTTTTCAGAAATTAAGTGGCATATGAGTCTTTTAGTCTTATAGGTTCCATGAATTGATTAGGTATGGACTGTTCTTAGATATAAATAAATTTCATTCCTAAGATAGAAATTGATCATGAGTTCCTTAGTGATAAATAAATAAGTGTTAAGGCCATCCCATACACATGTATATACAAGTATTTGTTGTATTGTGACAATGCAAGGTGGTGGAGGGGTGTGGGAAAATACAAACATGTATGGTGTAAAAAGTGGATAGTTTGAATGAATTAGGGAATGATGGAAGCAAGACCCTTGAAGGATTGTAATACCTTGGTGTAGCTCCTAGAGACAACCCCATGGTTGAGGAGAGACCAGTTCCTAGGACATCTTAAAGAGTGTTCGCAAGATATATTGCAATTGTTGACTTACACTCACCTTTGAACATACTTTTAATAGAATTGATTCATAATATATTTCAAGAGGGTAGATTACCATTTATATAAAAATAGACTAATAGAAGACTTAAATATCAAGCTCTGGCATCTAATTTACAGAAGCATATAGTTCATTTGTCATTGTAGAAAGCATGAAAGAAGAATATGCAGAAGAGAAATCAAATACAGAGGGCTAAGCATAGAATCTCATGCATTAGACTTCAATAAGAAAAGGAGGAATGAACATTTGAACGATATTTCAGATTACATAGAGTGCATATTGAGGACGTCATATCTCATTAGTCTCATGAATCTCAGTTCAATATTAAACAAAGATGAATCCATGATTTCATAAAGCTACATCTAGCGGGTACTATTACATGTCATATAAGAGGAAAAAAATCTAGATGAATGGAATAAACATAGAAAATAGTACATACTATGGCCTTATGCAAGCAGAATCACCAAAAAAATTTATTAATCTTCAGACAGAGCATACAATTTCCATTTCTCCATTAATAGTTCCAAAGCCCTCTTCGAAGCAAAATTCAGAACCTTTCAAAACGTATCATAAACATTTTTTATAGGGCCCCGGGATGAGTACTGCTTACAAAAAATTACTTCGTGATTTCTTGATGATTCATCAAAACAAAGTGATATAAGTGTGCTAGTTTCACCATTATACTGACAAAACTATAACAAATTGAGTTCATTTCTTGAAATAAAATATTTATAGAAAACATAAAACAGTAAGGTGTCATGATTGACATGATCAAAAAATATCTTCATCTCTGCTGGTGAGGTTTTAGAGGTAGAGTTGTTGGGTTGATAAATTGGAGTTGAGGAAGGTTTACAAATTGATCATATTTCCACCACAGTGATCGGCTCGGTAGAGGAGAGAAAAAGAAGTTTTGATAGGCGATCTTAAGCCCTGTGAGCCTTGCATAATTTGTCCTAGAGCGAAACAAGGTCCTCACCAGCCCTAGCAGTTGGAAATATCTCCTTAGATAGTTCACCACTGTCTTTCCCTTTAAGGAGGAGGTCCTCTTATGGAAGGAATAAACTCTAATCTTAGCCTCTACGAGGATTTTACTGTACTAATCCTATTGAATTTATCCACCTATGAGGTCCCAACAACTGGGCAGTCCTACTTAGGCCATTTGCTCAAATTCTGAGTCAAAAGCAGAGACATCCTTCAACACCTTCTATGGACGTTCTTTAGCTTTAGCTCTAGTAGCTTCCTTTTTTATCACTTCAGATACCTCCATGATTTTAGTCACCCAGTATACCACATTTGTGGCCCTCAACTAACTGAATGGTTTTCCATTGACATACTAAATGAATCTTTTACTTGTCTTAACATTTTTTTCACCCTCCTCCTTGGAAAATAAGAAGAAGAACTCATAATCCTTGATTGAAACTTTTTTCTCTGCAATAAAAGTCATATCATCCTAGTTATTCTTCATCTCTATTATCAATTCATCCCATATTAGCTACTTGGTCTGAAGGAGAGACAAGTTACCTTTCATCTTGTCTTTGAGTTCAATGATTTCTTTATTTTCCACCTATATATTTTTGTTGATAAACTCTGCATTTGTTTTGGTAGTCTCCAATTATTTCTCTTTTTGTGTAAGGGCATGTTTGTCATTGTCTAGATCCACCTGCACCTTTTTGAGTTATTCTTATGAGAGATTCATCTCAGTGAGTGTTTTAGTGAGTTGTTTAGTCGGATCCTGATGATTCTTTGGCAGAAGTACTACACAAATATGGGAGTCGATTTTCTATTGGAGCTCTGCTACCTGTTGTTTGAGGGCCACCACTTTTTTATCCTGATCTATTATATCCTTTCCTAGAATATCTTTTTCTTCTCCAACACGTGCTACTTCTTTTCACTACACATGTTCACTAACAAGCATCTTTGGCTTATGCCTCCATTCTTGAATCTCAGTATGTGAACTCCAGATAAGAGTTTCTAAGGCAAATTTACCTTTTGGGTTCATTCCCAACATTACAATCAATTCCTTGAAGTTATTATTTTTCATATGTAGAGATCTAGGGTTAGCTCTCTCTTGCTTCAACTTCGTTGCAACCTTCCCTGGCTTATTCTCATCTTTGCTAATGGTCATGGAATTCCTACTTAGTTCATTATAAAATCTTTCTCCCACTTGCCTATGAAAGTTGATTTTGTCATGAAGAGGGATACTTCTCAAGTCCAGAGATACATCCAAATCCGTAAATTGTGAGCCCAAGGGAGGGACTCTGCTGAGGCATGGTGTAGTGAGAATTTCATCTAATTCCTTTCTAGGTCTATGGAAGTTAAGAGTATCATCTAGTATGGGACTGAATGAGATTCCAACTACTGCTGCATCTCTTCTCTAACCCTTTGGCTTCTTTCCTCTATCACTTTCCCTGTATGCCACGTAGACTCTGTCGTTATTGAACTCCCAACTAAACTCAGAAGGGATACCTATATAGATGAGCAAACAAAAGATTTTATTGGATCTTCTAAGGTCACATGAAAACGTGGTTGATCTAGCTTTGTGTCAGTTAACCTAGTTTCAATGTCTTCCTCCACTTCCTTTACAATTTTGGCCCTTTTGCTGGTGTGAACATCTTCCATTTCCACATCTCCAATTTCATCCACACTCCTTTTCTGTGCCTTGTCCTTTACTGTTGGAGTCTCAATCTCCATTTCTATATTAATAGGCTAGGAATCAAAGCTAGATTTCCACTCAACTTTTGGCCTATATTCATGATCATAGGTTGAATCATTAATGCTTTTTATTTTCTTTGCAATGACACCATAGGGGTCATAATTCCAAATATCCCCCATTTCAAAATTCATTTCTTTCAACAAATTCTTAGCTCACAAAAGGGCTTGCCTGGCATTGATAATGAAAGGACCTATAGGCTTACCCAATTGGAAAATACATCCTTTCCTAGCAGGGACAAAGTGTATTTGATCCACGTGCAGGGTTTGTCTCATCAAATCTAAAGAAAACATCCTTATTTGCAAGAAAACATGTAATCTGTAATGAGGGAGCTCACATCTGTAAACCCTAATTTTAGTGTAATTCTCAAACAAATACCAGTCACCCACCTTGGTGTTCTTATTAGGATGGAGGATCTCTTTTTGCTGAGGAAATATTCTTACAAGGAGAAATTATGGATTATTTTATATCCAATAGCTATATAAGAGGATATGAATTGGGAGTAGCCCTCATTGTTGGGTTTCTTCCAGACAACAACATCCCAATAAAAGAAAAACTTTGTCTGCTTGTTTGAATCCATTAGACTGAGACCTTGACATTCAAATTCATTTGCATGGGTATACAAGAACGAATAAAACATTATGGAGTAATGTTTGGAGAATTAGGTGAAAAAGAAGTGGTATAGATGGGATTTCATAGACAAAGCCAGGAAGGAAGGTATATCCAATAGATGGCCTTGCTGCTTCATCTCTCGTAGAAACCCTATGGTGGCTTTGGTAGAAATAGTGGCATCATCCTCCCCAAAAATATGGGAAGTTACAATGAGGATAGGTTACGCTATCTATGTAAAGGTAGGTATTAGGAAAGTACTAAGAATATGCAAGGATTCGTGGCTAGTGGCCAAAATAATTTTCAAAAATGACTATTTCTCCCCAACTGAGATGACACTGTAATTGTAGAACAAGTTGGTTTCCGTGAATTTTTGTGGCTCAGCAGAAACTGGGTATACTAGAGCCTTTTGAATTAGTTCTGGGGTCACCCCTAAGATTTTTACTCTCATAGAAGATATCAAGAGTTCTTCTTCTCAATGTAAGACACAGAAAGCCATGAAATGAACTCAGGAAAAAGGTAGACATAAGATACAATTTGGTAATATAATCTTGATTCAGTTACTTTGAAATCGTCCTCTCCCTTAACATAGAGGTCATACATGTCGAACTGGAGGTCCAACAAGTGGTAGGGATGTGACGAGTTGAATATTTGTGACTCCATGTCCATTAGTGGCCTACTATATGATGAGGGTTTGGATTCCCACATTTTGGGGGTCTTTGGGGCTAGGAGGTAGGAGCCTAGTAGATTACCTAGTTGACTGTGTGATAACTAGAGAACAACATTGGTGGGAGATCTAGAAAAATCTATTGGATGAACGGCATCGGGAACCATATGAACGATGGGAAAAATTGGCTTTGAGAAGAATGAATTTGAATTCAAATGGATAAATGGGTAGCATCCTTTATATGTGGGGGTAAATGGATATCTGACGTCAGATGAGGTCATGAGGTGGAGTCACGTGGAATAAAATGATTGGAAGGTGACAAGTGGACCATGGAGGGGACACATTACTCTTACCTCGGCGCTGCCTTGATGACATTTTTTGCGGCCTGATGTGTGGTAGGTGTGGTCCCCACCTCTCTCCGACATGTGGGCGAGTGGGAGGTGGGATCAAGTCGAGACCTCCCCAAAGTTAATATGTTTCGATGATCGACTGATCCTGCCTTGCTGACTTGTCAACTCCAGGGGATGGCATCGACGTATCGATCATGCCAGTTACCCCTCAAAAATTCCTCTTTGAGTTGGTCAAGCCATGATGAATGATAATTCACACATTAGCTTCTTAGTATTTAAGCAGGGTTGCACCTTTTCTTCTTTTGAGCTCTATCACCAAGTGCCAATCACTTCATCTGCCACTTTTAGCATAATTTTTTTCAAAATGCTTTTACAATGGAGTTCTGATGCCTCCAACCTCTGATATGCTTGATATAACTTTAGTGCTTAGCCATGCTCTGTGCACTTGGCCCTTTTGGGTCCTCATGACCAAACTCCATGCAACATCAAATGCTCCTTATTTCGTAACTTATTCAATTGCAGTTAGAACGGAGTTACGATGTCTCCTACCTCCAAAAAACTAACCTCTAAAATACTTTTCATGTGGCGCAGTTACAAAACTAATTGTTAAGTCCTACTATATGCCCTTGGTCTTTTGGGTCCTCATGGCTAAGTTCCACTCGACATCAAAGCCCCCTTCCATCATAAAATTTTCAAATATCATTTTCACAAGAGCTACAAAAACTATATCTTTTGGTATACTAACCTCTAAGATGACATCATGCTAATTTCGTCATCTCCATGTGGCACCTCATTAGTGGTGACACGTGTCACACGGATTTGCCCATTCGGCCACCCAAAAATGCCGAAAATAACTGCCACCTCATGCTAACATCATCTGCCTCATTTGCTTCTTAGAGTCAATCCTATGTTGTCATTTGTCCTATTGGAGAAGAGATAAAAGGATCCCTAAGGTCCTTGGTTTCCTTTATAGATCTCTACTCCTTGCTACTTCGGCACTTCTAAAGAATCACGATTTTTAAGAACTTATAATATTCTCATCTCAGAAATTCTAATATGACCAACCTTCCGAATTTCAAATTCCGAAATTTCGGGTCTCCCTTTTTCATTTCCGCGTCCAAATTCTGAATTTTAGTTTTCCCTTTTCATTTCTCTTTATTATACCTAAATTGCACATGTCCTTATCTATAACAGGGATGAAACATAAAACTATTTGACATAAATATAAGATAGTATGAGAGATAACAACATTGACTCCAATTGAGAACAATGTATTAGAAGTAATCCATTCCAGATTAGTAGGCTTGACCATTTAGTCATTTTATTCAAGTACATGAAAACACAAAACAAAAACAGTAAAAACTTAATAATATTTTAATCTTTAATTTTTAAAACAGTGACAATTAAAAAATAAAATAATATAAAAAAAATAATATTTGATTACAAAAATAAAATAAAGTTGCATGATATAAGAATAAAAATATGAAATTAAAATTAAAGCACAAATTTCAATGTAAACATGTAACGACAACTTAACATTTAAAAAACAGGTTTGAAGGTAAATACATAACATCGAATTCCTACAATTTTGAGTTTTAAAATTATAATATCTAACCTCAAATTAATATAAAGGAGGAATTCTAAAATTAGAATATATCATTTAAAAATCAAATCATATAGTAATTAGTTATTTTTCAACCTTTTTGGTTAATATAAATAGTCATATTTAAACTAATCATTCTAAAAAAATTGAAATTGAAATGTATATAAATTAATTTAATTATTAAAAAATTTAAAATTTAAAATTTAAATTTAAATTTAAATTTATTTTTTATTATATAGTAAATTTAATGCTTAAAAAAATATGTTTTTTTATAACCAATTATAATTTAGAAAAATAAAATATATATATTTTAATAAATTTAAATAATCAACTTGTTAACCTTAAATCAATACCTTATTTGATAAGCAATAGAATATCATACATCTATTTAATCTCTAACATTCACAAAATTATTATAATCATATATATATATGATATTTCTGATTTTATTTGTATTTAATATTTAAATAAATTATTTTCCTTCTCTTCAGTGAGAAGAAGTGTACAATTATAATGTCCTTACACTTTTCAACCAGGAATGGTAGAGGAGAGTGGGCAAGGTCTCTAGAGGAATAGTACATGTTTAACCAATTCAATATGATGCCATTTGTTTCTATATGTAAGAAACGGTATGGGTGAACGTGAGCTTCAATGTCGGGAAAAGCAAAAAAAAATATTTTAGTAAACTATTAATTTATCAATATAAATTTAATAATGGTTATTTTATGATATCTTTAGATAGAGTTTGTAGTGAATAGATTAAATAGGAACAAGTTATAATTGGTCTAATGAAGGTTTTTAGCATGAATAAATGGAATTAGATTTAAGTATTATGTTTATAGATATGTTTATTTTTAGAATAGAGTTTTTTGAATTTAATTTTATTATTATTGTATAATTTTTATTTAAATATTAGTAATAATTTGGTAGATGGTAAAAATTTAATTATCATAAAATATATTAAAATATTTTTGGTAATTTTTGTATGAGAGAAATTGAGAATTATTTAAAAAGTAGTTATATTTTTTTCATTCTAATTTAATTAATTAATTAAAAAATGATATAAACATGTGTCACAGAAACATGAGTTATGATTTATTGGTAATGTGCTACTAGTAAATCATTATATTGTAACACAAAATATTTACATGTTAAGAATATGAATTGCATAGTAAAATAGCAATAAATCTCAAAGATTAAGATATTATTACATGTTTTTTTAAATCCATATATGTTTAACACATATTTGATTCCTTTTATAATTAATAATAATTATAATTACATAGATAGATGTATCTATTTTAGAATAGGTGTTGTATAGTCTTAATTTATTTATGAATAATTATTAGATGAATAGTACACATTTAAGTTCTAGAAAACATTCTAAAGTATTTTTAAAAGTATTAAAAAATTAATGATAGATATATATCTCCAAAATAACTCCTCTTTTTATTTTTCTTATTAAATTAAATTAATTAAATAAAAAAATTACCTTCAAACAAATTATCATTAATAATTTGAACAAATTTACTCCACAATTATATAAAAATAATATTTTCCCATATTCATATTCCTAAAATTATATAGAGATAATATTTTCCCGAGTATATATTCCCGAGTAAGTTTTCACCTTCTAACATATGTATAGAGGCCCTCTTACTGATATGAATAGTTTCCCTTCTCCTTTAAAAGGGTATTATATACTGGTTTGGACCTTTCACTTTAGGTTTCACAACATTTAAATAACCTTTGATTAAGTTTAGGTTTCACAAAATACCGCATCCTTTCACATCTTGCGGGGACTCCAACTTGGGACATATGTGTCATTATCAAACTTATGACTCACATTACTCCTTGTACCATCTATCGCATGTTATATAAATCCTCTACCATATTCCAAGGTCTAACGATACTCATATTTAAAAGTCGTCGACGGGTCAGCGAGAAGGTAGGAGGCGCGAACATGACAGTTAATGTCACGCCCCCAGGCCTACGGTATTCTTCCAACCGTGTCCGGCGAGGTGCGACACCACCGTGCACTTTCTTTTTAACAATACTTGTGCACATGGACTACACCTTTTCACATTAACATACTTAGTTTGTGTTTCGCAACCAAGTAAAATGCATTAGCCTTTATACTTAATGAAGCCCATACTCATTCATTATCCAATATGCAATTAACCAAGATAATAACAATTGCAACCAAGTATAAAGGGAGGGGCAACTCCCGAACAAGTCTGCCCGATAATAATATATTATGACAATTCTTCAATAATACATCATACAAGTGTGCTTGGCAAAATCCAAGCCAACACTTAGAAATATTTACAAACAAGGCAAAGACAGCCTTTTACAACCATGTGCCAACCTCTTATGGTAGGAGGGTGCTCACCCGAGACACCAAGAGCTCCTCCTTTCAGTTCTGCACAAAACTGCCTTAAAACTGTCCACCGTCAACCAACGTCAAGCTCCGGTAAAATCTGCGCACTTCTATCTCAGCGCATGAGATATGAGCACTTCAACTGCGCCCTTTTTACCCCTGCTCCAATCGTAGAAGAGATAGCGAAGTTGTTGATCTTCGATGGTGCAAATGAGCCCAAGTCTCACTGTATTTATACACATTCTGCGTGAGGTTTAGGAGGGGTGTCTAGCCTTAAGGCCGACCCCCATAACCTTTGCTCAACGCCCCAAATATGCCTTAATACAAGTCGGCCCAACTCCCTTAAGCACCGCATATAAATCGTGAGCCAACACTTAGTTTTATTTTTCAAGTGTCGCATTGTTATTCTTTCGTCGCACCATAGCTCGACTGTTCGTCGCACCGCGCCTGCTCACCGCAGAACCGGGCCCGCTCGTCGTCGAACCGTGCCCGCCGGGGCGCCCGCCCATCGTACAACTGCGCCCGCTCGCTGGGTGACCGCACCCGCTCGTCGCACCGCCCGTTCGCCGGGTGACCCCACCTGCTCGTCGCACCGCCCGTTCGCCGGGTGACCCCACCCGCTCGTCGCACCGCGCGCTTGCCAGGTGACCACGCCCGCTCGCCGGGTGACCACGCCCGCTCGTCGTCGAACCGCACCCGCTCGTCGTGTGCGCCTACCCGGGTCACGTTCACCGCCCGTCTATCGTGCAAAGGGGTGTCCGCCCGTCGCGTTCACCGTCCACCCGTCGTGTGAAGGGGCGCCCGCCCATCGCGTGCCTGCTCGAGTCGCGAGGGCCTTACATCCTCCTCCACCTGAAATCGTTGTCGTCCTCGACAACATACCACCCTGGTCGCTCTCCACCAAGATCATCATTAACCATGATGTCGACTTCTCCATCACATAAAGCTCCATCTCCATCATGTCATCATCTCCATGTGCAAAACTGCCCATGATATGTCAACAAGTGCTAACACATCTCAACCATGTGTCAACAACTCATCTCCACACTATATCAATAGTCATCTCAATGATCATCATGTGAACTCATGTCATGATACTCCAGCATAATGTCAACACATCTCTGTACACTTCGCGACCCCATGTCTGAACTAGTTGGGTAGCTAATCCAACCATCACGCCCAATCCATGAGAGTGAACATTCTCATGTCTCCATCAACTGTTTCTCTAACATCAGCCACATCCTCGACTCATCAAGAATCTACAATCCATGCTCAGGTCCATGGAAACTCCATCCATCTGCAACATGTCATGATGCTTGATGCCAAGCCATCCCTGCACCATCAATCATACCTGCTCAACATGTTTAAGGGCTCACTGCCATGAGCAGCTAACAATGAGCCCCATCTTCTATGTCATCTAAGAAGATGTAGAGGGAGAAGAGCCTGAAGGCTCTCCCTCACTAATCAACTCAATCCATCTATCAGGATCCTCAATCTCCATCCTTTGTAGATATGCCTCCCGATCTTCCTTCTGGATATTCGGCCTCACATATACCTCATCAACATCATCATCATCGTCCTCCACTTGCTCTAGCCTTCTTGACAAGTCCAAGATGCTATCTGAAAGTGATCTGATGACCAATGACTGCTCCACAAGCTTTGCCTCAACAGTGGACAACCGCTTGTTCACCTTCTCCTTACCCTCCATCTGCATTCCTCCTAGTTTATGATCAGGTTTTGTCACACCAATGGTTGGAACACCAATGGGTACATCTTCCCTTCCATCATAAATGAAGAGTTTCCTCAAATGTGGTACAACCATAGCCTCAAATTGTTTCATGAATTCCATCCTCAATACAGCTTCATAGTCATCAATCCACACTATAGTGAAGTCCACCTTCCTGGTCCATTCACCAAGTGTAGTGTCCACCTCTTCAGCTATACCAAGAATTCCCATAGGAGGAGAATTCACTGTCTTCATTTGTGCCTTCACCGGTACAAATTTCAGCCCAATCCTTCTCGTAGTATCTTCTCTCATGAAGTTGTGTGAAGCCCCACTATCCACCATAGTGAGTACATCAGCACCTACAACCTTCATCTGAACATACTCCAACCTGTTTCTTTCCGGATCGCTTCTTTCACAATCTTCATCAATCACTGTCCTTTAAGTAGCACTCGGGCTCCCTGCACTTGCAGCTTCATCGTGAAGATCATCAGTAGAAGAGACTTCTACTACTAAGTGTTCCTGTGTTCGTGAGGTCCCTTCCCCACTTCCTTCTTTTTGTTTTTCATTAGATTCAACTTTTTCTTTCATGGCCTTGCGATACCTCACCTCAAGGGCTAAGCAATCCCTCTTCTTCTGATTCAATGCATGTATTATCTCTAGTCCCTTGAGTTCTGCTTCAAGTAAGATCCCCTCCTTTGCATGTTGAAAGGCTTCTTCCTCATTTAGGTCCGAGGCCCCTCTTTCTATCAAGGCACGAAGAGCACTTCTTGTTTCAGACAACCTTTTGCCACAATCTGCAAATCCTTGTTTTAATTTCCTTGACTCTTCAAGTAGATCTTCTTCAAATTCTTCAATGGTAGCATAACCCAATTTCTCCAAGATAGACATCTTCACCAAGTCACCTGCAATAGAACCAACCCTTGTTCCACTTCGTGTGAAACGGTTTCCTTCACCTGCAAGAACCTTGTCAACTGCCAAATTCCAAGTGTGTGAGCAACCCTGCTCACCAGCTCTAGACCGAGCTCTGATACCACCTGTCACGCCCCCAGGCCTACGGTAGTCTTCCAACCGTGTCCGGCGAGGTGCGGCACCACCGTGCACTTTCTTTTTAACAATACTTGTGCACATGGACTACGCCTTTTCACATTAACATACTTAGTTTGTGTTTCGCAACCAAGTAAAATGCATTAGCCTTTATACTTAATGAAGCCCATACTCATTCATTATCCAATATGCAATTAACCAGGATAATAACAATTGCAACCAAGTATAAAGGGAGGGGCAACTCCCGAACAAGTCTGCCCGATAATAATATATTATGACAATTCTTCAATAATACATCTTACAAGTGTGCTTGGTAAAATCCAAGCCAACACTTAGAAATATTTAAAAACAAGGCAAAGACAGCCTTTTACAACCATGTGCCAACCTCTTACGGTAGGAGGGTGCTCACCCGAGACACCAAGAACTCCTCCTTTCAGTTCTGCACAAAACTGCCTTAAACCGTCCACTGTCAACCCACGTCAAGCTCCGGTAAAATCTGCGCACTTCTATCTCAGCACATGAGATATGCGCACTTCAACTGCGCCCTTTTTACCCCTGCTCTAATCGTAGAAGAGATAGCGAAGTTGTTGATCTTCGATGGTGCAAATGAGCCCAAGTTTCACTGTATTTATACACATTTTGCGTGAGGTTTAGGAGGGGTGTCTAGCCTTAAGGCCGACCCCCATAACCTTTGCTCAACGCCCCAAATATGCCTTAATACAAGTCGGCCCATCTCCCTTAAGCACCGCATATAAATCGTGAGCCAACACTTAGTTTTATTTTTCAAGTGTTGCATTGTTATTCTTTCGTCGCACCATAGCTCGGCTGTTCGTCGCACCGCGCCCGCTCACCGCAGAACCGCGCCCGCTCGTCGTCGAACCGCGCCCGCCGGGGCGACCGCCCATCGTGCAACCGTGCCCGCTCGCCGGGTGACCGCACCCGCTCGTCGCACCGCCCGCTCGCCGGGTGACCACACCCGCTCGTCGCACCGCCCGCTCGCCGGGTGACCGCGCCCGCTCGCCGGGTGACCACGCCCGCTCGTCGTCGAACTGCGCCCGCTCGTCGTGTGCGCCTACCCGGGTCACGTTCACCGCCCGTCTATTTTGCAAAGGGGTGTCCTCCCGTCGCGTTCACCGTCCGCCCGTCGTGTGAAGGGGCGCCCGCCCGTCGCGCGCCTGCCCGAGTCGCGAGGGCGTTACAGTTAATGTCACGGCCGCGTCTTGTCGGAGGCAACGCCTGAATAAACGTAAAAGTCGTCAGTGGCATACAAAATGAATACATTTATATTGAAATATACATACATAAATAAAACTAACGAACAAAATTTAATATAAAACATTTATATTAAAATAAAAAATAAAGAGCATTTAGAATAAAAGCATTAATGTAAAAATATTTATATTAAAACTTACAATAAAAACATTTATAAACTAAAAATATTTATATTAAAAACTTAAAATAAAAGCATTTATATGGGAAGATTTAAAATATAAATATTTATATCAAAATATTTAAAATAAAAGCATTTATATTAAAATGTAAAATAAAAGGATTTATATTAAAATATTCATCCAAAAATTTAAAATATATTTTTTTAAATAAAAGCATTTCTATTATAATATTTTTATATAAATTTAAAATAAAAACATTTAAAGTAAAGAGATTTATATTAATAGACTCGAAACAATTTGTAGAGAATTCGTGGATCACATAGAATTTTTTTAATATTAATTTAAAAAATAAATGTGATATTTATGGATTGAAATTGCCATGAATTTTTTTTACAAGGATTTGTAATTCCCAATCTATATTTTGTAGAGAAAAAACAAAATGTACGGAGAATGGAAAGAATCGTATATGAGAGAAATTTAAATGCTAACGAAAGAAAAAGTATTGGGAAGTAAATGTGTGTGAGATAGAAAGCAATTTTTTTTTTCAGGCTAATCGCTTTTGAGAAAAATAAATGACAATCGATTTCTCAACTCGAAAAATTTTGTAAGGAAATTGTAAATTGCAGAGATATATTTTAAAATCAAGTCTAAGAAATTGGAGGATATTTAAAAAAAAAAAATTAAATAATTTATGAACTACTAAACAAAAATATAGACCTTTTTTTGTGAATTGGATAGACATCTTTAGCTAAGCAGAAGAAGAAAAATATTTGTTTTTAAAAAATCGAAGAAAAAAGTTTATTTATTTTTTCCAAAAAAAACAAAATATTAATAATGATGATTAATATAAACCACTATTAAACCTAAAGTTGTTAGCTCCATTAATTTTACACAATTGTTGCCTACAATTATGGAATTGCAGTCTTTCCTTAACTTATGGAAACCAACTGCAGTAGTTTCCTTAAGTTAAGAAAATCAACTGTAATTACTAAATTTATAATTGGGAGCTACTAAAGTGGTCCATCACTTTGATTCGAGTTCTCTGCCTTGATTTGTGGGACATCTAACACATAGCTATTAGAAGCTTGATGGAAGCTTAGCTACATGTTCATCTGTTTAGTCCCCAAGCTCCTCTCTCAATCCCCTTCAGTTTTACACCATCTAGCTGAGATAGCAGAGCTTGGAAGTGCCTTCAGAATTTTGTATGTTTTTCTTTTGCTTGGATTGAAGTTGGAGTGTTGAAGAAGAAGCAAGTGGACTGTGGCCTGCATCAAAACATCACCAATGGCTGGAGGTGATTCGTATCCCTGGGCATTAAGTTTCAACGATTCTTTTCAGTTTTTTCCGCATGCAGAATCGTTGTCATAATTATCTAACATTTGGTATCAGAGCAGTTTATTTATCTCTGCCTTGGTGTGCGATTCAAATACTTTGTAAGTGGTTTGTATTTGTAATTTTACACTTATTATGCTTTTGGTTTTCTAAGCTGTGACTATCGTATTTAACGAAACCGTTTCGGATAAAATCCATGATCATGAGGCGCTCTGTGTCGGCAAGATAAGACGGTGGAGCGAATATTTTTCATATATGATGGGGATAACTTTTGATGTGATTGGGATGTTATGCATTATAGTATTCTTTAATAATTTATTTATTTTTACCGGTTCTCCCTCACACATTCTAGACGCCCTCCATGCATGCGCATCCTCGATTTGCATTCTTGTGCAAGTGTTTGGCTACAGAACTGAATATAATGTGAAACGTCCTCCTGGCTCGTGGATTACTAACAGTCGTTTCAATTAACATACCCTAATTCCCAGCTAAAGAAACGTTTCCATCCAAGTTTCGATCGTTGAATGTTTGGATCAGTTTCATGTTAAAATCTAAGTAAACTGGTAATTAACATATGAAGGTTGTATGAAACGGAATTTCCGTCTTATATGCATTATTTTCAAAGAAAGCATTTCTAAGGAAGCAGATTGAGCTTAAGGATTCCTTATGGTTACTATCAGGTTTGGAAGTGAAATACGATAAGAGATTCAAATTATTTCTCATGGCTCTATAAAAATTTGTCCAAACATATACTATTATAGGCTAACGATTCGTTTGACGATCATAATAATATATTGCCATATATTTTAGCAAAAGCAAGATTCATATGCTTTTTGATTAACATTCATCTGAAGAAAATGTTTTTTTTTTATTAAAATTCATCTTAATTAAATTTCCTTCTGAGCTTATTAAAACTCATCATCAGATCTCTGGGGACTGTTCTCCACATAAATATGCTTTCGAAATAAAACGTTGGAATATTTGCCTATTTATTAATATTTAAGCATATTTTGTAAGCCCTCCTTTCGATAGGTGTTTTATAGTTTTTTCTTACCTAATCGAAGTTTTCGATTCTTTAAGTATTTTTGGCATGAAGAATCGCTATTACAGTTTTATAACATTGCTATGCTAGAATATGAGTTTATTGGTTTGGGCCGCGAGGTTTCACTTGTACTTTATTCTGATGAAGCATTTTGTTACACAATTCATGAATTTCCGTAAAGCATTTGACTGGGTAGACAATTCAAACAATTTGCCGCAATGTTGTAGTTGGTTATTCCGCAGAATAATTTCTGGTTTGATAACAAAGCTCCTCCCTGTAATTTTGTCGCCCCCGGTACTCGATCTGCATGATCGTATTGATAGTTGTGATGAACAGGGGCGTCGGTGGTGGAAAAATTATGGTATATGTGGCAAAGAAATGTTTATATATAAATTTTGCAGTTAATTCGATATAATATTATGATTATTGATTTATATAAAGATTATGTAAACCATAGGTATATATAAACTAATGCAATTACAATTTATTACTAATGATTGGGTCTTTCACTTCAATAAAAGTAATTACACGATCAACTAACCTTTTATTTTATATATATATTATTTTATGCGTGTTTGGTTTAGGCTCACATGAAATTTTATATAAATATATATAAATAATATTTCAAATTTGCAGTTTTGTTTGCAAATTGTTTAGAGCCCATTTTGTAATTAATTTAAGAATTAGTCTTAAATAAATTATGGGACAGTTAGACTAAGGAATGTAAATTTGATTTTAATTTTATTTATCTTGTGAGCAAAATAGCTTGTTTGCTGGTCAATTTTTGTTGTTTTATAAACTTAAGGACGGAGCCTGAAGTCAAGCCAGCTAGCCTTCGAACTGCATTTGCTATGCAAGTGCAAAGTAGATCAACGCTGCTTCAGTCAATCTCCGGGTTAAGTTTATAAATTGAACAATCAATTTGTAGTCATTTTCGGTAATGCTGACTGCTTTAACCTTAATTTTGATTTTGCTGGAAAATTATTACAGTTATATGGAGTTTATTAAAATGTCATTTTGACTTACTCCTTTCAGTAAACATTATTTTTCTCTCTGGTTAAGTTTTGTTTATGCAGCAAAATAATGTCTAGTGATCCATATAATTTTAATTAATTAGAGAATAGCCACAACATCTTTAATTAAATAAAATTATATATTTTGATTGGTTAAATCACATAAAGATTATTTAGACATTGAATTGTAATTAATTACACTGAATATAATAAATTTTATCCCACAGGAATCTTTATTATATTTATGTAATTAATTAGGATAAAATTTCATAACCTACCCATAGGAGTTATGAATTAATAAGTTTTATCATAAAGTTTTATTGAATCTGTTTGAATTAAAAATTTAGCCCACAGGCAATTTTTATGTCATTTGATTCAATTCTTTTTAGCATGATTTACATTGGTAAAACATGAAAGTTTATTAAGCCTCAATTTTAACATAAGCATGTGATTCTTTATTTTGATGCAGCAGTACAACCTGCAAATTTATCTGAAATTCGTTGTGACATTCCCGAACTTAAGGAAATAATCTCATTTGTTTGTTATGAATCTAATATGGTTAACGTTAATATTAACACATGGTGGATTGACTCTGGATCAACAATTCACATTTCGAATTCCTTGCAAGGTTTGCAAAACCTAAGGAAGCCAGTGGGAAGTGAGAAAAGCATCTTATCAGGAAACAAGATGGGCTCGCATGTGGAAGCTATAGGAACATGTTATTTAACTTTAAGTAGTGGTTTTGTTTTGGAGTTAGAAAAGACCTTTTATGTTCCAAGTTTTTCTAGAAACTTGATTTCAGTTTCAAGGCTTGTACCTTTTGGATATTCCTTAAACTTTTCAGAAAGATCTTTCAGTCTATTCTATAAATCTGACTATGTTGGAAATGGTATTTTGTCTAATGGTCTTTACTGCATTAATTTACAAAACAATGTCACTTATGATTCAATGCATGTTCACACTGGCACTAAAAGATGTGTTATTAATGAAGATTCCTCTAAATTATGGCACCGAAGGCTAGGTCATATCTCCATAGATAGGATTAAAAGATTGGTAAATGAAGGAATACTTAAAACTCTAGATTTTACTGATTTTGAGACTTGTGTGGACTGCATAAAGGGAAAGCAGAGCAACAAGTCAAAGAAAGGTGCCAATAGGAGTTCAAACATATTAGAGATCACACATACTGATATATGTAGTCTAGACATGGACTCACATGGTCAGAGATACTTCATCTCCTTTATAGATGATTACTCACGATATATGTATCTCTACATGCTTCATAAAAAGAGCGAAGCATTAGATTCCTTTAAGATCTTTAAGGCTGAAGTAGAGAAACAATGCGGCAAGAAAATTAAGATCGTGAGATCAGATAGAGGTGGAGAATATTATGGTAGATACACAAAATATGGACAAGCACCTGGGTCATTTGCTAAATTTCTTCAAGAGCATGGGATTGTTGCCCAATACACCATGCCTGGTTCACCTGACCAGAATGGTGTAGCAGAAAGAAGAAATCGAACATTATTGGACATGGTGCGAAGTATGCTTAGCAGCTCCAATCTTCCTAAATCCTTGTGGACTGAAGCACTTAAGACGTCAGTGTATATATTAAACCGAGTTCCAACCAAGACGGTTCCTAAAACGCCATTTGAATTATGGAAAGGTTGGAAACCGAGTTTGCGACATATGCACGTTCGGGATGCCCGTCTGAAGTGAGAATTTATAATCCACAAGAGAAGAAGCTGGACCCAAGGACCATTAGTGGGTATTTCATTGGATATGCTGAAAGGTCTAAAGGTTACAGATTTTATTGTCCATCTCACAACACTAGGATTGTGGAATCAAGAAATGCAAAGTTTCTTGAAAATGACTTGATCAGTGGGAGCGATCAAACCAGAAACATAGTTTCTGAGAAGGATCATTCAGAGTCTCAACCTTCCACTTCAAGTGATAGATTGGTTATTGTTCATAGCACCCCTCAAGTACAAACTGGTGTTGAACAACCAATTGTTGAAGTTTCACAAGCTGCTGACGATATTCCAGTAGATCAAGGAGTTCAAGAGTTGCAAGGAACTTTTGAACAACAAGTTGAACCACATACTTCTCAGGAAGATGATGGTACAACATTAAGAAGATCTACTAGACCTAAGAGATCAGCAATTCCTAATGATTATGTTGTGTATCTACAAGAATCTGACTACAACATTGGAGCCGAAAATGATCCTGAGTCATTTTCACAAGCCATGAGTTGCAAAGAATCAGAACTATGGTACAATGCCATGAAGGAAGAGATGAATTCCATAAAGAGTAACGAAGTCTGGGATCTTGTTGAGTTGCCTAATGGTGCAAAAGCCATTGGATGTAGATGGGTCTTTAAGACAAAGAAAGACTCATTGGGCAACATTGAGAGATACAAGGCAAGACTTGTTGCTAAGGGATTCACTCAGAAAGAAGGAATCGACTACACGGAGACTTTTTCTCCTGTATCTAAGAAAGATTCATTGCGCGTTATTATGGCATTAGTAGCCCATTTTGACTTGGAGTTGCATCAAATGGACGTGAAAACGGCTTTTCTTAATGGAGATCTAGAGGAGGAGGTTTACATGAAACAACCTGAAGGATTCCCCTCTAGTGATGGTGAGTAATTGGTTTGCAAGCTCAAAAAGTCATTATATGGTTTAAAACAAGCATCCCACCAATGGTATTTGAAATTCCATAATGTAATTTCTTCTTTTGGTTTTGTAGAAAACATTATGGATCAATGTATATACCTGAAAGTTAGTGGGAGTAAAATTTGTTTTCTTGTTTTATATGTGGATGACCTTTTGCTAGCAACCAATGATAAGGGTTTGCTACATGAGGTGAAACAATTCCTCTCTAAAAGTTTTGATATGAAGGATATGGGTGAGGCATCTTATGTCATTGGCATTAAGATCCATAGAGACAGATTTCGAGGCATCTTGGGTCTGTCACAGGAAACCTATATTAATAAAATTTTAGAGAGATTTCGGATGAAAGATTGTTCACCAAGTGTATCTCCCATTGTGAAGGGTGATAGGTTCAATTTGAACCAATTCCCGAAGAACGACTTTGAAAGGGAACAAATGAAGAACATTCCATATGCTTCTGCTGTCGGAAGCTTAATGTATGCTCAAGTCTGCACAAGACCTGACATTGCATTTGTTGTGGGAATGTTGGGACGATATCAGAGTGATCCAGGTTTAGACCACTGGAAAGCTGCAAAGAAAGTTATGAGATACCTTCAAGGAACCAAAGACTGCATGCTTATGTATAGACGGACGGACAACTTGGAAGTAATTGGCTACTCAAATTCTGACTTTGCTGGATGTGTTGATTCACGCAAATCAACATCAGGTTACATTTTTATGATGGCCAGTGGAGCTGTATCGTGGAGGAGTGCCAAGCAGACCTTGATTGCCACTTCCACTATGGAAGCCGAGTTCGTCTCCTGTTTTGAGGCTACTTTACATGGTGTATGGCTTAGGAGTTTCATTTCTGGGCTTAGAATTATGGATTCTATCTCTAAGCCATTGAGAATATATTGTGATAATTCAGCTGTTGTTTTTATGGCTAAAAACAATAAAAGTGGGAGTCGAAATAAACACATCGACATTAAGTATTTAGCTATAAGGGAACGTGTTAAAGAAAAGAAGGTGGTCATTGAGCATGTCAGCACTGAGTTAATGATCGCTGATCCTTTGACTAAGGGCATGCCACCGTTTAAATTCAAGGATCATGTATTGAATATGGGACTTGGTTCCATTATGTAGTTTCTCATTGTATGGACAATGTTATGTTAATGAAATTCTTAATTATTGTGATGTTTTTTCTCATATTTATGTGCACTTTAAGTTGATTTGAGAAAATTCATTTAAGAAGGACCAAGAATAAACATAAGGTTTATTCATTAAGATATTGTTGCCACATAAATTATATTAAGAATAAATGCATAGTAATACATGGAAGATAATACTCGTCATTAGAGGACTTATCGCCATGATTCATGTATCTATTACTTAATACAGATTATCAATGGTTTTTAAGTCGAGACATTAAGTTTGGAAGTATGGACCAAGTGGGAGAATGTTAGCTCCATTAATTTTACACAATTGCTGCCTACAATTATGGAATTGCAGTCTTTCCTTAACTTATGGAAACCAACTGCAGTAGTTTCCTTAAGTTAAGAAAATCAATTGCAATTACTAAATTTATAATTGGGAGCTACTAAAGTGGTCCATCACTTTGATTCGAGTTCTCTGCCTTGATTTGTGGGACATCTAACACATAGCTATTAGAAGCTTGATGGAAGCTTAGCTACATGTTCATCTGTTTGGTCCCCAAGCTCCTCTCTCAATCCCCTTCAGTTTTACACCATCTAGCTGAGATAGCAAAGCTTGGAAGTGCCTTCAGAATTTTGTATGTTTTTCTTTTGCTTGGATTGAAGCTGGAGTGTTGAAGAAGAAGCAAGTGGACTGTGGCCTGCATCAAAACATCACCAATGGCTGGAGGTAATTCGTATCCCTGGGCATTAAGTTTCAACGATTCTTTTCAGTTTTTTCCGCATGCAGAATCGTTGTCATAATTATCTAACAAAAGTAACTATTTATTTAATAGAAAGTGTTTTTGAAATTCATTTTCAGAAATTGAAAAGACATTATTAATTTAAAAAAATAATGAAAAAATAAATTTGAAATAATTTTTAAATTGATAAAAAAGATATTTATAAAAAAAATTGAAAACATTTTTTGTTAAACCATTTAAATGCATGGCAAAGAAAAGATGTTTATGAAAACAATTTAAAGGCATCACAAACGTTGATGAAAACAATTTAAATGCATGACAAAGAAAAAAAGTGTACGGTGAGAATTTGTTTGACAAAGAAAGAAACTATTTTGAGGTGAAATTAAAACAAAAAATTAAGGAAAAATTTTTATGTCCATATTTGACGCGGAAAAGAAAGAATAAATGCATTTTTTTCCCATATACGGTGAGATCCCAATTGTCTAACGTAAAAGAGTTGCGGTGGAAATTAATCTGACAGGAAAAAAAAATTAGGGAAAAAGAGCTTGATTTTATTTTTTTCTTGTGGAGAAAATCTCTACATTGCGAAAGAAAAAATTAATAAAAAAAAAATTATATGGATATTTCGAAAATTCGAGAAACAATCTTATTTCCAGGGAAAAAGGTTAACATTAGTATTGTGTTTTGTGAGGAGAATTTAGAGTGGTGAGAAAAGATTTCGCACGTTTTGTACCCTCGATGAAGGGGTCAACAAACTTTGGGAAGGAAACGTGAAGTTAAACGATGTTAGTAATCATGATTGTCGTTAAATCAAAATTTGTAGGCGTTAGTTAATGATCACATCGTCAGAGTTAGGATCAACAAGAGGCAGCAATTTTATGTTACGAAATACATGATGAGCGGCAGTTTATCCAATGTCCAACAATCTCCCCCAATGCAAGTCAGTTGTCTATTGCACTATGACTTACACTCTGATACTAATTGATATTTATGATTGAAACTGAGAGGGGGTGACTTAGTAATTTAAAATCTTTACTTTTCTCAACTTAATTTTCTTCTTACCTAGCTAATGGTTTATATATGTTCTCTATTATTATTGAATTCCTTTTTCGAGTGTCAAAGAGATAAATTTGTAGATATATTTATCAATAATTCAATAACATCCACACATCATTCAAGAAAACCAACATATGAAGACACCAGATATAAGTGGAAATCCTGAAGAGAGAAAACCACAAATTTTAGGCTGAAAGTGACGTGAAGGCAAGCTACTACTCCTTATTACATCAGATTTTTGTACGCTCCAACCTACAAGAGGCTCCTACCTCAAAGGAAGCTCCTACTCCCACTAATTTGCTGCAGGCTACAACCCACAGGAGGCTCCCACTTCAATAGGCTAAAACATGTTCTGCATAGAAAGGGACATAAAAATCCCAATCAGAACATCAAGTCACAAATCTTGGTTACTTTATATACAATTGTGTCGTCAAGTCTACTACTGCACAACTTCTCCTTTTCAACTTTGAGCCACTTTTGTTGTTGCTCGTCAATCTTCTTATGTAGACTTCTTCATTTCAAAAAGTTATGTTTCCATTCCACATTGTATATTTTAAAAGAAATTCATATTGGCTATTTGTATTCTTTGCAGGAATATGAAATAAAGAATTATCTTTTTGACTTCTAAAATCTTCTCACAAACTTATCTCTTCATTTCCAGTTCTGAAAATAATTTCTAATATAAAATATAGCCGAGCTCAATTAGTAATGATTACAATAGACAAATCAGATTTGTATTATCTACATTTTATGTTCAATGAAACATATAGATTTCAAATTTTGTCTCAATATTTTATGTCTCATTTTAACAATGTTCAACCTTCGCATTTAATATCATATCCTTTGCACTTCACATCACTTTTAGCCTTTTACATTCAAGAATAAACTATCACTAATTCAACATTCAACATTCATGTGCACTTCACATTCAACATAAATAATCACTAATGTTATCAATGACATCAATGCCAATCTTACCAACATTCTCCCCCTTTGGAATTGATGAAAAAACAACAAATCCTTATCCTGCTTGTCCAGAAATACCTTTGTTTATGCCATCAATGGCAAGGGGTTTTAAGACTAACAAGGGTAATTCATAAAATCACTCAAGGCCTCAATCCATAAAATCATATCCATTATTAGTGCCAAGTATTAATGCATTGTCAATGTTGGACAATGTGGTGTTCTCTAATTGCAAAAGTTGCTCCAATTAACATTGTGAGCGCTGCTCCAAATTGTAAACCCTTGAAATGCAATATGTTGAAAATGCTACCATATTTCTTCAAATATACAAATATATGAATGCATTGCTAGCCCAATATACAAATATATGAAAATGTATGCTTATATGAACACATTGCAATATATTAAAATAATTTCACCTCGCTTTTGTGCAATAGGATGCCACTGTTGTCCAATATATGAATAATAATAAGACAAATAATATGTTCCTCCAAATAAGATTTTGGCAAGAGGGAATAGGTTGATCCAAATAAACAAATAATATGTTTATGATAAGATTGAACACACGGGGAGCAGTGGTTTATCCAATGCCAAAAAAGGTCACCTAGTCAATGTGGGCAAAAAAACCTAAGGAAGAAAGTGAAATTAAAAAACTCTATAAGTCTGAGTTGTTCCAGAGGGTGATCAAAAATGGAGACAAATTTATTTCAATCAATCAAAAATCATAGCATCTGCACCATTCTACAACTCTCATATTATTCGAGAAGCCCTCGAAATTGAGAAGAACCCTAATAACTTTAATAGTGAGGATGGTTATAGGCTCAGCCAATCCTGGAAAGAATTCATCCACCATCTCACCCAATGACCCTTGACCGTGCCCTGATTATCGTCTTCCACTTCTTCGTACCTCTTATTACCCTCTTTCCTCTTTTTTTTTGGACCCTGTCCTTTCTTTTATCTATTAATGTTTTAATAATTGTTTTGGTCATATGGAAAGAATTCACATCTCTTAGCTTTATCTAACTAATAATGATATATGTATTCTATATCATTAAAGTTTATTTTAATCATTAAATCCTTTTAATCCTTTAATATCATTTTTTTTATTTCTTGCTTTAATTCTTAACCCATTTATTTTCTAGTTATATTTATGACTATTAGCTATAAAATAAGTTTTCTTTTTTAGTTTATTAATTCATCTTTATCTTAATAATCCCTATTTCATTTATAAGATGATCAAATTCAGCAAATTTGTCATTTAGAAAAATTAATTTTATGAATCTAATGATAAATATAGATAAATATATTTGTTATTATCTATTTTTTTTATTAACTTTTAAATTTTAAATTTTTCAATAAATTTTAAAATAGTTATTAATAATTAATAATTTTGATTGTCAACTAATTCTTAAATAAAAAAATTTAATTCCTATTTTCAAAATAAAAAGTCTATTCCTTCTATTTTTCATTCATCTATAAATTTGTTAATTTTTCAAAATTAATAAATCTTAATTTAAACATTACTTTTTCAAAAAGTGAAGTTGGTCGAATATTATTTATTAATTTTAAATTTTGACCATTAAGCCAACGAATACATAATTAAAGTTTTCCCTATTAAAAATCTCTCCAACACTCCTTTACTCACAAGGCTCTCTTTGGTCCCTAAAGATCCATGGAGTCACCATCTAAAATGTTGGATGGATCGCACATATTACACAGTGTTATTACTGAAATATCTAACGACATGAATAACTATGGAAGTCTCCAATCACTCAATGGAGAAAAAAATTGAAAGCAATGCCCATGAGCCCTATGGTGGAGACCTATCCATCCTAAAAACAGTCGTGGCACCACTCCTCTGCAGAAGGCAAAGGAAGAAACTTCGTTAGCAGTAGGAAAATAAATATATGAGAAAACAGGGTCATGATAAAAATATGTATAGAACCATAGGTAGGCCAGACTGGGCTTCGAGATATACCTGTTTAGATCCTGCTTGGAGCCATGTTTGTGTAGGGGTTGTGTTAGGAAAGACTTGGGCCAAAAATCATTACTTGTGGTGCTTTAGAGACCGAGACAACAAGAGAAATTGGAGTATGGATATCAGACAACCCATGCATGCGAGAAACTCTCAGTGGTTTGGTTGCAAGTGATTTTAACATGGGGATCACGTGACTGAGTTCTCATGTTGGTGTAGTGGTCTAGTTGAGGTAGAGTTGGGCTGGAAACCCTGGGTTGCTGTGGTTTAGAAAGTGGCATTGCGAAAGAAGTGGAATGTCGAGATTAGAGAAACCGTGCCTGCGAAAAACCCTCAATGGTGTGGTCAGAAGGCCTTTTAACAAGGAAAATCCTTGACTCAGCCACGCGGAGGAAACACCGATGACAGTCTCGCTAGATCACAATCCTCGTTTTCGGTGGGAGGGGTTGGTCTGCTCCCACTAGGCGACATTGCAAATGGCGAGAGGTGGTGGGGAGGTCGTGAGGGTGAGGTCAAGCGACTTTCTAGCATGATGTCATGTTCACCAACCCTAAAAATTTTATTTTCCTATTGTCAATCTTAACAGTAGCCATTATTGATGATTATAGCATTCTCCCATAACACATAACATTAAATTATGTAATCAGATGGTTTTGTTCTATTGCACCTCACCACCCTTAAGACAAGTGATCATACTCCCTATGTCTTTTACTTTCAAATTCTAACT
Source organism: Pinus tabuliformis (assembly GCA_031772625.1). Classification (NCBI taxonomy): domain Eukaryota; kingdom Viridiplantae; phylum Streptophyta; class Pinopsida; order Pinales; family Pinaceae; genus Pinus; species Pinus tabuliformis. The sequence goes on along the minus strand of CM062813.1, from coordinate 1,019,806,440 downwards.
ATCTACATTCAATTCATGTACATAATTCATGTTTATAACCCTCAAATACCTAGGGGATGATTTTATCTCGTAACCAACTATAACATATCGTTCTACTCAGTGATACTTGGTAATAAGGTTTTCCATTATATCTTCATTGTTACCCTCTTTATTAACGTGGTGTGCTTCTCTATAACATGTTGTCAGCACCCTCAATGTGTCCCTATCTGGTCATGCCCAACTGTACCCCATGCGAGTAGAGTGGTGCCACATCCCTTAGGGCCGTGTAGTCTAACCATCCTCCGTGTACTAGGGTTTCCTCGGTTGTATAACTTTGTGGTTGATGAGGCTTCAAGGGTGGCGATCATCTAGGGATAGTTCGACAACTCATAATGAAACCCTCAAACACTAAATGGTTGTAACCTTACGCCTTTCCTCATTTTCATTGTCGTTTGGTGTAGTTTTGAATGTGCGCATGGTTTCCATTATTTTCATGGTTTGCGCCTAAGTTTTCCCTCTGTGGTCGAGGTATGGTTCCTCAGTGACAAAATTATTAGGAGGGAACGATGTATGTTTCATTAGAACTTCCCATGGAGAACACCCTATTGGCCCTAGGGTTCCTTCACTTCCTTCTCGACTCATTTCCTTACGCCTACGGAATGTTTGGGTTTTGACTGCCTTCCAATTTTTAAGGTATACATTTTCTTATGGTTTAACTTTGTTTACTGTTATTTCCCTGCCGTATTTATTATGTGAGTTTTGAATGTTTCCCAATTTGCTATAGGGTTTTTGGGTGCAGGATCTGGAAAAGCTCAGCAACCCTCTAGACATGGAGCGCACCCCTTCACCTTCACACGCTTTAGGGAAGTTATCGCAAAATCAACTATTTTGCAAATTTTACTTGTGTAACTTGGTGCACTATTCTAGTGCTCATAATGCTTGGTATGCATTGTGAGTTTCCATTCCAGCGTGCGGCGATCCTCGGCCTTTGAAAGGTATACTGTTGGGTTACCGTTACTCTTTTTTCTCATATAGGAGAACATTAAAAATTTCTTTACCCCCGCCACCTATGGCTCACTAGTTTCTGAATGATTTCTTTTGTTTCAGGGCAGGTAACTTCAATTCCTGTTAGCGTCTACGGAAGGTCTTTCCATGCATTCACGTAGCTAAACTTGAGTTGTGTCCCCCTTACCAGGAAGATTTTGGATTCTCCTATCTTCCTAAAGGGTCTACCCTAGTTATACATCATAAGTGGAATGGTCCTCAGGTTTGATCGATATGTTTTCATAAATGGGTTTTTTTCATACTCTTTTGGTTGTAGTCGTGATGTGAAACCAATCACTCAGAAATTTGAAATTAGGGTCTTTTTCCTCTTGTTAGAGTTCTCAGATTAATTTAAGAATCTTGGTATATTGTAATGATTTTAGAAATCTCCTTGAGCTCTGTCTCTAGCAATGACATTTCTCACGCAACTGGGTTAATGAGGTTTTATATTACTATTGTACCTTTAAAGTTTTGATAATGTCTAATTTATGTTGACGGTTATGAGTTCATCCTCTAAATTGCAATTTCTATCGTTACCTTTACTTGATATGCGTTAATTAATCATTCATTTGTGTGAGTTATTCTTTATCGTACTCAAATTGTTATCATCTTACTACTTTGTATTACTTCTTGCTGCAAAGAAAGTTCAGGTTGTGAATGTTGTCCATGGTTATACTAAATAGCTCTTGTTGTAGTACATTCTGTTATTTTCTTTATGATTATTACTGTGTTTGACTAGGAAGAACTACACTTATCTTCTTGAGTCTTCCAAAGGCCTTGGCTCAACTCCAGCTTAGACCTATGGATTGTTTCCTTTGTATGCATAAAAATGTGAGCAAAGCTTTTTTTATAATGTTTCCATTTGTTGACAGTGTATTGAAAGTTTTGTTTATTTTTAAACTTCTAATGACTCCTGAACAATTACTGTTCGATGTTTTCAATATAGTACTGTAACTCTATTAATTAATGTTTAATGGATTCCCAACTCTATTATTACTATGAGCCATTAGTAGAGCTGAATCTGCTCCTTATTAATTCTCTATAACTACTTAAGGCATTTGTTTCGTAGGTTTTTTAATTGTAGCCATTTCATGAGTGTGCTTAGGAAATGAGTTGAATGTACTTCTTTATGAATTCATTTTTTGAATGATTTTATTGTAACTTCTCTTTTACACTAAAATAATGATCGATCCCACCCTGCATTAAATTTACTAACCTGCAAGATAGATATTCATCAATTCTATTTTGGATTTCCTCTTGGTATATATGTATATAAACTAAGTTCCATCTAGACCTTTCCATCTTAATGGTATGAGTTGTGTACAAGTAGCGTGGTAACTATGTCCACTATGCTGCATCACAACACTTCATATCATTAGGACTTGTGATTAGAGTGCCGACGAGGTTGTCTCTAGAAGGAGACTTTTATGTTCCCTCCTTTCCCATCTATCTCCACCCTGCATACCAACTAGCCTACTCACAACTTTGTGAGAGGATGTCTTAGAGTTGGGTTCAGGTAACTTGCAAACCCAGACCCACTACTTACTGGATATCCCTCACTAAATTAGGCACACAACCGCCCCATCCCATACCATCACCTTCAACAAATGTTTAACATCCTATCTGGGTTCCCCCTCGGGCCTCACTCTACTAAAATCACCACCCTACTAAAGCTAGTATTTATAACTAATCCTGCATGCTAAACATAAGTTCAATAATAATTGAAAAATATAACTTATTTTTACATAACAATGTTAAAATGAGTAAATATGAGAAAATGATTACAAAAAACTTACTTTTTCCTGATACGAATAACATAAATAATTATTGTAAAATGATTTAACATAACCTTATTCCATATAGTTATATCAGACTTTAGAGAAACTTCTATAATAGAATTTATGTAAATCTGCACAAAATAATGAACACATGGTTACCAAAATCCAATATTTTTCAACCAAATTAAACTGGACTGAACAATTTTCCAACCAACCGTGAACCTTATCTCCTGGTTCCCCCCGAGACGAGGTCAATACTTCTTCGAGAAACAATAACCGTTGTTGGTCTGGTATAGGATTTATTTATATTTCACTTTCCTGAACATAATTTCTAAAACAAAGTCCTATTTTTCGAGAATCTGCTAATCCCCATTACCTAGGATTTTTTCAAATTTTCTAAGAAAACATTTATTTTTCATCATTTAAAGCACGTACTTTTTCTGCTACGGTGCATTTCAAACCCTTCTAGTGTTGTTTCCCCCGCACTGGGTGATTTTTCTAGATTCCTTTCTCTACTTATCCAGAAGATCACATGGTTCTAATCAAAGGGAATTTTCTTTGGAGTAATTTGGGAAAGTTTAGTGTTTTGCCTCTTTTCCTAAATCCAATCCGTTGATCCAGAATTATGGCTCAGGATAATGATCTTAATCATTCTTTTCTTCTTTCTAGCTAATTCCATGAAACATCATAATTTATTGTTTCAACATAATTAACTACATTCTCATAGTTCTTTTTCCAAAAACAACTTGGCCAACCTGTCATTATTGCCAGTATTTTTAACAACTAATTATACTATCTTAGCCACTATGACTTTACAAAAAACAAAAAAGAGGGATATTACATCTCCCCCCCTAAAAGTACACCATCCTCAGTGTCTATTTCTTGGACATCTCTAAGGCAGTCCAATCACGATAATTTTGTTTGATATTGTCTTATAGTTCCCAAGTGGCCTCCTTGGGAGTAAGGTGAATCCACTACACTTTAACCTAGCACGCGACCCGATCATGGAGCACAATATCTTTCCGCTCCAAAATACAGAGAGGTTATGGTAGAAAGTCTCCTTCGGGCTCCACCTGTAACACATTCTAGTCAACTATATGAGAAGGATCATGAACATATTTTTTCAGTAATGACACATGAAATACATTATGAACTTTAACATGACTAGGCAGAGCCAACTGGTATGCTACTGGACCCACACGATCTAGAATTTCAAATGGTCCACAAAACTGAGGTGCTAATTTCGCACATTCTTTAGTTTTGAGAGTACTTTTTCGAGGTTTAACTCTCAGGTACACATGCTCCCCTACTTGGAATTCCCTATGGGATCTCCTCCAATATGCATAAATTTTTTCGCGGTCTTGGGCAATTTTAATATTTTGTTGAAATTTTTGCACAGTTTGTTTTGTTTCCTACAACATCTCTGGTTCGCGAATCAATCTACCCTCAAGTTGAATCCAACTAAGTGGAGTATGACATCTGCTTCTGTACAAGGCTTGAAAAGGGATCATCTTGATAGTATATTGATAGCTATTGTTGTAGGAAAACTCCACTAGATGGAGAAAATATTCCCAGTTGGTGGGTCTGTCCATTACATACATTAAGAGCATATACTCCAAAATTTTGTTTCGTCGTTTAGTTTTCCCATTGTTCTATGGGTCATATGTAGTACTAAAGTTCAAATTAGTATCTAAGCCCCTAAACAATGCCTTCCAAAAATTGGAGGTAAACTTTGCATCTCTATCGCATATTATCATTTTTGGTATTCCATGCCATCACAAGATATCACACATGAATACATTAGCAATTTGGGCAGTGCCAAAGGTGGATTGTACTGGGATAAAGTGTTCAACTTTAGTCAGTGTGTCTACTACCACCATGATAGAGTCATGTTGTTGTCTCATCCAAGGCAAACCAGTTATAAAATCCATGGATATCACCTCCCACTTCCACTTAGGTATGGGTAGTGGATTCAGTAATCCTGCCAGATGTTGATGTTCCACCTTCACCTGTTAGAATTATAGGCATTTGGATGAATATTCTTCCACCTACTTCTTCATGCCTAGCCAAAAAAATTGTTTTCTTAAGGTGGTGATCATCTTTTGGTACCCCAGATGACTGACATATGGTGTCTTATAACACTCATCCAAGATCATTTTTGTTAATGATGTTACCCTTGGAAAATACAACCTTTTTTGATAAGTAATTAATCCTTTTGAATTTACAACATTTTCCATGAAGTTTTCTTGGTGTACCTTCATTCTCATTTCTTCATAATTCGGGTCCTATTTATCTATCACTTGTATATGTTCCTCCAAATCGTTTTTTACACTACTTTCTACACTAACCAACACCGAAAGATAATATCTACTTAATGCATCAGAGATCTTGTTTTCCTTTGCCTTAATATGTTTAGTTTCCATTTCAAATCCGCTTAGGAAAGCTAACCATCTTACTTTCATAGAATTTGCATCTGGTTGGATAAAGAAGTACTTTAAACTAATAGGACCTGTTACCAGCACAAGCATTTTTCCCATGTAGTAATGCCTCCAAAATTTTAATGTGTGGATGACTGAAGCTAACTCTAGGTCATAAAAAACATAATTATGTTCATTTTTTTTCAGTTTTATTGACTCAATGGATATGACTGCATTTTCTTGTAGAAGCAGACCTCCCAATCCTGTTAGAAAATTATATATTACAAAGCAATGAAACGCACAAAATATATTGCAGAAATACATAAAACACATAAAACAAGAGAACCACAGATATACGTAGTTCACCCAATTTGGGCTACATCCATGGGAAACAACCAGTTCTTCCTTTTATATTATCCAGCAAACTGAAGAGATACAACCTACAACAGATCCGTTGTAATTCCCTCTTCGCTCTCACGCAATCTCCTCTCTCTTTCTCACTTAGAATACAGATCCTGCCCCCCTCGACCCCCCTTTTAGTGCAAATATTACGGGTGGCATTTCTTCCACATTACAACCTGGGGTCCAATGCAATGATACCTTTAAATAAAGAAGATAATTAGGCTCCACACCCAACAATCTCCCACTTGGAGACTGATTATAAAAACTCCACTGTTGCTTCATTTGTTGGACAGTGACTCCACTTTGGACCTGGTTGTTTCTCATCATCATCATCATACTTGAAGACCAACTGAAACCGAGCAAAATCTTAGTTTCTCCCTAGTTACAACTTTTGTTCATATATCTACAGGATTTTGGCTAGTGTGTATCTCTTCCAGCTTCAAATGTCCATCTTCCAACACTGACAGTATGAAATTATACTTGAGTTGTATATGTTTTGTCTTGGAATGAAATGCAGAGTTCTTTACAAGATGCATGGCACTCTGGATGTCACTGTATAACCTGCCCAACTCGTACTTCTTACCCAATTCATCCAGAAAGCTTTGTAACCAAATCATTTCTTTACTAGCCTCTCTAACAGCAACAAACTCTACTTCCATTGTTGAGAGTGCAACAACAATTTGCAGTTTTGAAACCCAACTGACAACTGTTCCACCTACAATAGACACATACCCTGTTGTGCTCCTCTTGTTATCTTTATCACCCGCCATATTTGCATCAACATATCCCTGTAGAGAAATGTTTTAACCACCAAATCATAATGTTTGATTTGTGGTACCTCTCAAATACCTGAGAATCCACTGCACCGCCATCCAATGTTCTTTTCCTGGATTGTTCATGTACCTAGTTACAACTCCCACTGCATGTGCAATATGAGGCCTTCTGCAAACCATTGCATACATTAAGTCTCTAGACACATTCCTTTTCTTAGTTTGAAATGGCTAGCCAAAGGTATACTAACTGGTTTTGCATTTTGCATATTAAATCTTTTCAACATCTTTTCTATGTACTCACTCTGAGACAATCTTAATTTTCGATCATTCCTATCTCTAGTTATTCTCATACCAAGGATTTGTTTTGCAGTACCCAAATCCTTCATTACAAATGAGGTTTCCAATTTTCTTTTGAGCACATTTATTTCCTACATGTTAGAACCTGCAACAAGCATGTAATCTACATACAATAACAATATAATATAGCTTCCATCATTTTTCCTTTTAAGATAAACACAATGATTAGAGTGACATCTAATATAACCTTGTTCAGACATAAACTTGTGAAATTTTAGATACCACTGCCTTGGAGACTGTTTTAAGCCATACAAGCCCTTCTTCAACCTACATACTATTTTCTCCTTCCCTTTTACCTCATATCATTGTGGTTGTTGCATATATATCTCTTCTTCCAAATCCCCATGGAGAAAGGTTGTCTTTACATCTAACTGCTCAAGATGCAAATCTTCAACTGCTACTAGACTTAAAATAGTTATGATTGAAATCATTTTAACAATAGGAGAAAATATCTCATCTAAGTCTATTCCCTTTTTCTATGCAGACCCCTTCACCACAAGTCTAGCTTTATACCTTTTTCTACCTCCATCTTCTTCCTTCAACCTGTAAACCCATTTATTCTCAATTGTTTTTTTACCTGCAGGCAACCTGACTAAGTCCAAAGTCTGGTTACTTGCTAAGCAGTCCATCTCTTGTTTCATGGCTTTCTCCCACTGCTTCCTGGTTTCTACTTGCACTGCTTCTTCATAACATTCTCGTTCACCAGAATCAGTCAAAAATACGTAATATAATGAAGGAGAGTATCATTCAAGGGTCTACTTATCCTGGTAGATCTTCTAACACCACTTTCAAGTGTTTGAGGTGCTTGTTGCTATTGTGGTTGTTGTATTTGTTCTTGTTGTTGATCATTATGATTTTCATGCACCTTCACTTTATCTGCTATCTCATCAATCACTTTGTATTCTCTATTTTCTTTTTCTTGATTCTTTTCCTGCAGCTGATCCTTATACAAAAACTTTTCATTGAATATGAAATCTCTGCTCCTAATGACTTTTTGCTTTTCATAATCATAAAAGAGATAACCAAAATAATTAACACCATATCGAATAAAGGTACATTTCTTTGATTTTGCATCAAGACTTGTTCTATTTTATTTATTAACATGGACAAAGGCTTCAGATCCAAAAGTCTTTAAAAATGACTAGTTTACCTTTTTTACATGTCGATGATTCCTATGGAATAACACCATCCAAAGAATTGGAAGGCCCTTTGTTTATTATATAAACAACAGTATCTACAACATCTGCCAAAAATTGTAAAGGCAATCGTGCATGCAATCTCATGCACCTTGCATGCTTCATGATTGTCCTGTTCATCCTTTCTGACACACCATTTTCGTGTGGTGTTCCTGGAACTTTCTTCTCTCTGTGAATTCCATTCTTTGAATAAAACCTATAAAACTCTTTGCTGCAATATTCACCTCCATTGTCTAATTTGAGACACTTCAACCTTTTCCCTGTCTCATTTTCAACCAAAGCTTTCCATTTCTTGAAAGTATCAAATACATCAGATTTATTTTGAATACAATAAATCCAAGTTTTTCTGGTTGCATGATCAATAAAAATAACATAATAGTGAGAGCCATCGAAAGATGATACCCGAGAAGGTCCCCATACATCTGTGTGCACAAGTTCTAATTTTTCGCTCTTCTTTTCTTTCCCAATGCTGAGAAAATCTGACTCTCTTCTGTTTTCCATAAACACAATTCTCACAAAATTTTAAATCAACATGCTTCAAACCTGGCAACAAATTTCTTGAGTGAAGAATCTGCATCCCCTTCTCACTCATGTGCCCAAGTTGATGATGCCTCAATGCCGTATCTTCTCTTGTAGAGGTTAAAGCATTAACAAAATTAGAAATACCATTGCATAAATTCAATATACCAAACTTTTCTCCTTTTGATATTTCCAGGGCTCCTTCAGTGACCTTCCAGGTTTTATTTGTAAAAGTAGTGACACAACCTTCACCTCCCAACTGCCCTGTTGAAATAATATTTCTCTTCAAATTTGGAACATGTCTTACCTCCTTCAATAGCCATTGATTTCCATTCTGTTGTTTTATGAAAACTATACCCACTCCAATTATTTTATAGGGTTTATCATCACCCAATCGAACCTGTCCAAAATCTCCTTAAACATAATCATGAAAATTTTTCCTATCAGGTGTGGCATGGAATGACGCCCCTGAATCTACCACCCAGGCATCAATAATATTTTCTAATGAAAGAATCAAAGCATCTTGTAACACATCACCTGTCACATTCGCTTCATGATTGGTTTCTTGCTACGCATCTCCTTATTTTCCCTTCTGAGACTTGGAGTGTTTCTTAAGGTGTCCTTTCTTCCCACATTTCCAGCACACTATCCCCGATCTCAACATGGATTTGCCTTTCCTTGACTTACGAAGATATCTTGGGCTCTTTCCTCTTTCCATTTTTCTTCCCCTATTCTCTGCAGTCAAAGCATTACCTAATGTCTCACCGGAGCTTTTCCGTCGCATTTCCTCGCTAAGGATTGCACCGAAAACATCATCAAAATTTAAAGTACTAGATCCAAAGATAGATTTACTAATGTCCAGAAATAAGCCATTCCAGCCTTTTGGCAATGAGCACAGAAATAACAGAGCCCTAACTTCATCATCAAAAGTTACCCCTACAGAAATTAGCTGATTGGTAACTATATTAAATTCATTTAAATGAAAAGAAACAAATCCACCTTCTGACATTTTCATATTAAATAAATGCTTCATAAGAAATACCTTATTTTAGGTTGAGGGTTTTTCATATATTTTGGCCAATGCCGACATTAAACCCTCTGTTGTTGTTTCCTTTGAAATATTAAAGGCTACCAACATTGCTAGGCATAGTCATATTGTTCCAAGTGCCTTTCTATTGAGAATATCCCGTTCCGTGTTTGTCATACTCGTAGGCTTCTTTTTCTTTCTGGTCAATGGTTGGTATAGATCTTTCTGGTACAAATAATCTTCCATCTGCATCTTCCATAGCTGGTAGTTTTGGCCATTAAATTTTTCGACCCTAAACCTACCATCTTCCACCATTTCTCCCACTGGAACGAGGAACCCTTATCTCTTGTGAGTTTATCAGCCATATAGACCATCGACTCTGATAGCAGTTTTTAGAAAGCTTTATATTACAGAGCAATGGAACACATAAAATATATTACAGAAATATAAGCAAAGAAAACATATAAAAAAAGAGAGACACAAATATACGTGGTTCACCCAATTTGGGCTACGTGCATGGGAAACAGTCAGTCCTTCCTTTCATATTACCCAACAAACTAAAGAGATACAACCTACATCAGATTCACTATAGTTCCCTCTTCGCTCGCACACAATCTCCTCTCTCTTCCTCACTCAAAATACAGATCTACATAGACGCAATACAATTCCCTCATATATAGCGAGGGGTTTCCTTCTAGGGAAAAAACCCTAAATAAAACATAACTTCTACCGTCATATCTCCACCTAATGAATGACCTAGATTGACTTCAAAATTAAAATATTTTACAAGGCAATTTTACATCTATTTTTAGCTTCAGGGATGATGCCCCCGATCCCCCCCCCCCCCCCCCCCCCCGGGGGGGTCTCCCAAAGATCGTAGTCGCCCCCCTTGGAACACAAATATTACGGTCGGCATTGACACCACATTACAAACTCGAGTCCAATGCAGTGATACCTCTGAATAAAGAAGATAATCAGGCTCCACACCCAAAAGATTCTCCCAAACATGCATTTGGACACACAGTAAATTCCTTATTTGGGTCTGTTATCTTTAGGGCAGGGGCTGTTGTCAACATACATTTCAATTGATCAAAACTTTTTTGACACTTTTCTCTCCATTCAAAATTAACCCCCTTCTTTTGTAGAGAGGTAATGGGGAAAACCTGGAGAACCCTTGTAAAAATCTACGGTAGTACCCAAAAATTCCCATAAAGGAACGAATTGTTGATACATCTTTCGGTATCGGCCAATTCATAATGGATTTAATTTTTTCAAGATCCACCACCAATCCTTCTTTGGAGATGATATGTCCCAAAAATTGGATCTGGGTTTTAAAAAACTCACACTTACTACCCTTTGCATAAATATGATTCTCTCTATGTAATACCAATTTCAAATGCTCTTGGTGTTCCTCCTCATTCTTTGAGTATATTAAAATGTCATCAATAAAAACTAACACAAATTGATCCAAAAACTTGTGCAATACACTATTCATGAGACACATGAAGGTAGCAGGGGCATTAGTGAGTCCAAATGGTAATATCATGAACTAATAATGTCCATACCTCATTCTAAAAGTTTTCTTATGTATATCCTCGTCCTTTATGTGCAGCTGGTGATACCCATTTCACAAATCAGTCTTAGAAATAATGGTTTCTCCTCTTACTTGGTCAAATAGATCGTCAATTCATGGTAGAGGATATATGTTTTTTATGGTTATGTTATTTAGCTATCTATAGTCAATACACATTGTAAGTGTACTGTCTTTCTCCTTAATGAATAATACCAGAGTTCCCAATGGGGACACACTTGGTCTGATATAACCTTTATCAAGCAACTCTTGTAGTTGCAATTTTAACTCTATCAATTTTGGGGTACTCATTCTATATGGGACTCTAGACACACACTAACTCAATTGAGAAATCAAGGCTTCTCTGAGGGGGTAGCTTGGGTATTTCTTCAGGAAACACATGTTGGAATTGTCTCACAACTAGTAGTTTTTCTAATCCTCCCACTTCAGTCTTTTGCTCCTGCTCTTCCACATGTGCTACATACACTTCGAAACCATTTCTTCTTGCTCTTTTCGGTTGAAAGGCTGTTATTTTCCTTACTGAAATTGGTTTTGGTTTTCCTTTCACAAGAAACGAATTCCATTGGCGGTCCACACAACTCAGTGTCTTTTACAAATAGTTTACAACAACTTTTTGTTGTTCTAACAAATCCATTCCGACAAAGAGATCATGTGGTTCTAAGTGGAGGATGTGTAAATTGATTTCAGTGAGGTGTCCGTTTAAATTTACTACACCTTATTTTACTATGTGGGTCACTCTACTTTTAGTACCAGTGGCTAGTTTTACCAACCACGAATGGTATTTTTTTATGATTTTAAGCCACACCTTTCCATAATATGACAGTTTATGTAGCTTAGGCTCTAAGCCCCATGGTCTATTAAAACAAACAAAGGATGGGTTTGGATAATACCTTCTATTTCAATCATGGTAGATTGATGTTATACTTGTCAGTCTCTCAAGGCTACATTGATTGTTGGGATACTCCCAATCACATCATTTATTGTAGAAGCTTCAGGTGCTACCTGTACATTCTGGATTGATTTGGGGTTGTGAGGACAATCCCGTAGAAAGTGGGGTTCGCCACAACCCCAACACTTTAATGGCTCCCTTTCTTTACCTCCCATGTTCTTCTTGTTGCCCAAATCTGCAGGCATAGAGCTCGTGTAAGACTGTGTTGGCTGACACAACTCACTCCTAATGATTTTCTTCTACTACTAATCTTTACCATATTTTTGTAAGTAAGCTAGTTTATGCCTCTTTAGGTTCACCCCCATCTTGTTTTTATCCTTATTCTGCCAAGGTTGAGATCCCTCACTTCGATTTCAAAATTGCTGATAATAGAGTCTCAATTTTCTGACCGCTTCATCCATAGTCCTAGGATTATCAAATTCAATCATTTCTTTGTATACAGGTGGTAAATAGGTTAGAAAACTTTGTAACTTTGCTTTTTCCTCCCATATGTAAGGCACATACCGAAGCAAGTTGGTGAAATTAGTCACGAATTCATCCATGCCAAGTTGTCCCAGCCTCAATTCGTGGAATTCTTTCGACCAATCATCATAATACCTCTTGCTCAGATAGAGGGCTTTAAGCTTCTACTAAAATTCCTTCCACTCCACCATCTTTTCTTCTAGAAGATGTATCATTTTGTCTCCTCCCACCACAGAGTGGATTTCCCCTGCAAATGATAGAATGCTAATCTTTCTTTCAAATTGTTTTTGTATTCATACACTTGAAAGTACTTAATCATATTTAAAATCTAAGCTTCGAAATATTGTTCCTTTTCACCATCAAAGGTGGGGGGTTTTATCTTTCAGAACTTCCCCTGTAGTTCCTTTATTTTTTTGTCTTTCATGTTCTTAGAATCTATTTTTTCAGATCCCTCCTCGCTTTCATATTTTTTCGTCGTCAATATTGGTTGTTTCTACTTTGACCCTACTAGTTCAACACTCTTATGGCTAGATTTTTTAGTCCATTCTCAAATCAATTTCTCTTGTTCTTCACTAGCTTTTATTAATCACTCATTTCTATGGGGGAGTTGTGTCATTTCCTATTATAAATTTATGATTACCCCTGCCAATTGACTGGGGGAGGACATACACCCTTCTCCCAAGTATACATATAATTCCTCCCCTCCTATAGTGTCTAGATTTATATCCTCCATCCTTCTCTTAGAGTGCGATACCAGAATCCAAATAGAAAAATTTCAATATCATAAATTTCTTGTTACTGCAAATATTGCTAATTGTAACTTGTAATGGAACCTCTATGCAGGACCAGTGTAGAAATATGGGCTCTAATACCATTCTTCATGTTCCTCAACTCTAAATATTTATTTGCCTATTGTCAATCTTAACAATAGCCATTATTGATGATTATAGTATTCCCCCAAAACACATAAAATTAAATTATGTAATCGAATGGTTTTTTTCTATTACACCTCACAACCCTTGAGACAGGTGACCATACTCCCTATGTCTTTTACATTCAAATTCTACCTATATACATTCAATTCATGTACATAATTCATGTCTATAACCCTCAAATACGTAGGGGGTGATTTTATCCCCTAACCAACTATAACATATCATTCTACTCGGTGATACTTGATAATAAGGTTTTCCCTTATACCTTCATGGTTACCCTCTTCATTAACATGGTGCGCTTTTCTACAACCTATTGTTAGTGCCCTCAATGCGTCCCTATCCTCTCATGCCCAGCTGTACCCTGGGTGAGTAGAGTGGTGCAACGTCCCTTGGGGCCATGTGGTCTCACCCTCCTCTGTGTACTAGGGTTTCCTCAGTTGTATAACTCTCCCATTGATGAGACTTCAAGGGTGGCGATCATCTGGGGATATATCGATGACTCATAATGAAACACTCAAACCCTAAGTGGTTGGAACCTTATGCCTTCCCTCATTTTCATCGCCGTTTGGTGTAGTTATGCATTTGCTCATGGTTTCCATTATTTTCTTGGTTTACGCCTCAAGTTTCCCTCTATGGTCGAGGTATGCTCAATCTGTGACAAAATGATTAGGAGGGAACGACGTATGGTTCATGAAATCTTCCCATGGAGAACACCCTGTTGGCCCTAGGGTTCCTTCGCTTCCTTCTTGACTCAGTTCCTTATGCCTGTTGAATTTTTTAGTTTTTGACTGCCTTCTAGTATTTAAGGCATATGTTTGTTTTTGTTTTAACTTTGTTTAATTTTATTTTCCTACCCAATTTATTATGTGAGTCTTGAATGTTTTCCCTGTTTTCTGTTGGGTTTTTGGGTGTAGAATCTGGAAAATCTCACTGACCCTTCAGAGATGGAGCACACCCCTTCAACTTTTCACACTTTAGGTAAGTTATCACATTATCGACTATTCAGCCAATTCTACTTATGTAACTTGTTGCACTATTCCAGTGCTCACAATGCTTGGTATGCACTATTAGTTTTTGTTCCAACGTGCAATGATCCTCACCCTTTCAAAGGTATACTATTGGATTACTATTGTTCTTTTTTCTCAAACTGAAGAACATTAAACATTTCTTTACCCCTGCCACCTATGGCTCATTGGTTTGTGAATATTCTTTTTTTTGTTTCTCTTAGGATACTCCGACACATAGGAAATAGTTAAGTATAACTTAGTCTAGTATATAGTTAGGTAAAGTGTGTTTATTTAGTATGTACTTTTTGGAACTTGGAATCTGATGGTCATGATATGTTCTAGACATGAAGTCATCTGACGGTTCATTCTATCCTTGGTATTACCGAAAATTGATCTGTGGCTTAACACCCGATTGGTCAATGATCTCTATTTAAAGAGCATGGAAGGTCTTTTTTAAGGTGACCATTCATGAGAGAAGCTTATGTAAATTTTCTTTCTTTTACATTAATAAATTTCCTCAAGTGTCTGCGTTGGCTCAAGTTATGGGCTGTTCCCCTTTTTAAGGGTTTTAACCACGTCAAGAATACGGTGTACTGATCTGTGATCTATTTGTGAGAAGTTTCTTTTGGTGCTCTATATGAGGAACTTACGCTATAAATTCCTACATGTCATTAGAGGTATTTTAGGGTGGCATCTATTGGTGATCCAAATCCAAAGCTAGTACAACTACATCCTACTGTTGTTTCCTAGATCTACTGTTTATGACCACTTTCGAGTCATGATGACTATTCTGTTTTGTTAGGATCATCTGTTCCAGTGAGGAACCCCTTTCGTTTCACGCGAAAAGGTTTATGTTAGCCCTAACTATGTCATTTTTAAGATCTGGAGGTATACAATATTTATTTGTAGTTTTAGTTATTTATCTCTCTGTTTATTTCAGTTTATTTATATCTCTGTCATTTATTACTGGATCCATACCTTTCATTTTTACCTATTCTCTTTGCCCCATGACTCTGTGCGATATGGGAAAATCAAAAACAGAAAGGAAGGGTTTTTCTCATGCGTATGCTCTTTTCCGTTGTGCCTTAGTTTGATGTTGGAAAATCAGAAACATTGAGGAAAATATTCAATTTCTGGTGAAATCTAACTTTGAGCGTAAAGTTTGGTTATTTTGCATGTCTGTTTTGGGTTGTGTGGCTTTTTGTCTTGTCGGAAAATAGGTCTTTCTCATATAATCACGCACTCCAAAGCTTCAGTGACAAAGAAAAAACCCTTCCTCTTTTCCTAAAATTACTAACCTTTTAAACTAGCTCACTTGGTCCAAAGTTACTTTATGAGAATAGAGGTCTTGGGTTCAAGTATTTCTTTTTGTTCAGCTACTTTTTCAAAAAACACATGTAACTTATGTTTTAAAGTTACTTTATGTAAAAGTGTTATCATCCATTATAAAAAGTGAGTGACATATAACTCTAAAGTCTCTTTATCTTTTATTTAAGTTACAATTTAGTGGGTAGCTCATAAAGTACCACTGTAAAAGTGACTTTCACTTATTTATAAAAGTGGGTCACATAATTTTTTATTTTTTTAGTGAGCTAATGAGATTAATTTTGGAAGGGGGGATAGGGGGATTCTAAGAATAGAACATTATCATTCACTTCGACACATTCACGTACTTCGTCGGCATCTTCAACAACTTTTCTTCAAAAAACCATAAATTCTTCATCCAGAGGCTGTTTTCAGAGTTATTTTTTTCAATCGGTCTAACTTTTCGAGATCTTTCCATTGGAACACTTAGTTTCGGCATCTACATCTTCATTTTTTGTTAAAATGGAAAATCCATGCCAAGTTAGTCTTGACAGCACGAATTACTTCCAATGGTTGTCCTACATAGAGGATTTACTTAGAAGTAAAGGTCTCTATAGAATAACCTCAGGCTAAGAGGCTAAACCTGAAGATGAGGATAAGGAAGCCAAATGTGAAAATAGGTTAGATCAAGCACGTGGGTTTCTAAGGATGTCTATTTCTCCAGACCTTACATTGCATATCGTAGAACTTGATACCCCTGATGAAGCAATGAAACATCTCAATAAAATTTTTGGAATTAAAAATGAAAGTAGAGCCCATCAACTCAAAAATGAGTTTCTTACATTGGACCCTAATAATTTTTTTTCCATTGAAGATTTTTTGTCTAAATGCAAGACCCTTAGACTTCTCTTGCAAGGTGTTAATGTTAAGAAATAAGGTGGTAGCCTTATATATTCCATTCTTACTAAGTTGGGACCAACCTACTCTGTGTTTGTTTCAACCTTCCATTCTACAAGAAAAAAAAGAAAAACTTTTGATGCCTTTTTTGATTCTTTAATAAGAGAACAAGAGAAACTCTTATATCTTGGTCTTCTTAATATTGGAAACTCTTCTAAGAAAGCCTTTGCAGCCCAACAACAACCAAATTCAAAGAATCCTGAGAAGTAACATCCTAAAAAGAATGGTCTTAAACCAAACAAGGGTCCTAAGAAATTTCAGTCTCAAAATGGAAAATCAATTCAACAAAATCATAAGGAAAATAAAATAGAGGGATGAAATCTGATAGACATTGCAACTTTTGCAATCATAATGGCCACTTGGAATCCAAATAATTTAAAAATATGGAAGCGTTGGAAGAAACAATGAAGAAGCATAACATCCATTTGGAGCACTCTTCAACTTCAACTTCATATTCATGAATAACACTTTCTGCATGTGGTTGTCATTCATCTCGGTCTAGTTATGCACTAAATGTATCTTCTTCTTCTCATTCTCATGAGTGGCTCATTGATTATGGAGCTTCTTATCACATGGTAAAAAACAAAGCATGTTTTATTATTTAAATGATTGTAAAACCAAAAATATATATGTTGGTGATGATAGATCTCTTAGTGCTGTACGTACTGGAACTGTTCATCTAGACAATGGTCAATTTAATGATGTATTATGTGTTCCTACCTTATCCTACAACCTTCTATCTGTATATCAGATAACTCATTCAAGTGAAGGTAAAATCATTGAATTTTCACCTCGTGATGTTGTAAATAAGGACCTAAGAGATCTCAGACAGATTTTAACTACTGGCATTTCTGATGATTCTACAAGGTTGTATAAGTTTAACAACTTTGGGTCATTAACTCTTCCCTCGGTATTTTTTTCTCATAATGATGATGTGATAAAACTTTGGCATGAGCGATTTGGTCACTTAAACTATCGCTCCCTTAAAAATCTATGTAAGGAAAATATGGTGATAGATCTTCCTCCCCCACCTTCTCACGATCCTCCTTTAGCTCCTCAACTTCCAAAGTGGGTTTTTGCTACTCGGGATGCAATAGATGCTCTTGCAAGTGATCCTATAGATCAACGACTTACATGTTCTCAGTTCGATAGAGCCTCTTATTTATTGGCTCAAGATTTAGCGAATTATGATCCTGACACCTTTGCAGAAGCTCTAGGCCATCCAGATTGGGACACAACTATGAATAAAGAATATTGTTCATTATTGGCAAGTGATACATGGGATCTTGTTCCTTTTCTAAGGAGACGAAGACTTGTTAGATGCAAATGGGTTTACAGAACCAAGTTTGGACCAGATGGAAAAGTTGATAAACATAAACCTCGTCTTGTTGATAAAAGTTTTTGACAAGCTGAAGGCATTGACTATACTGAAACCTTCTCCCCTATTGCCAAAATGAACTCTACCTGCCTTGTTCTTTCCCTTCTTGCCTCTTTCAAATGGGAAGTCCATCAGATGCATGTTAAATATGCCTTCTTGCATGGGGATTTGCATGAAGAAATCTATATGGGACAACCTCCTGGATTTATACAAACAGACTCTGGCCTTGTATGTTGGCTTAAGAAATCCCTTTATGGTCTGAAGCAAGCCCCTTGGGCTTGGTATGCCAAAATGGATAGATTTCTTTGAGATACTGGATTTTCTAGGTGTCATTATGACTATACTATTTACACCAAGAAAGTGGGTAAGTCTCTTGTCATTCATGTTCTTTATGTTCATGATCTTATCCTTACTGGTAGTGATCCCAACCTTATAAACCATGTGAAGTCCAACCTTAAAAAGAATTTCTAAATGACAGACTTAGGACACTAACATTATTTTCTTGGTCTTCAAGTCTTGCAATCCAAGGAAGGTATTTTCCTTTCCCAGTCCAAGTATGCCTGTGATCTTCTACACAATTTTCACATGGAAGAATGTAAGCCAACCCCTTCTCCCTTTCAGTCTGGAGCCAAACTTTCAGTCATTTATACTTACCATGAAGTTGATTCTACCTTATACTGTCAGCTTGTAGAAAAATTTTGTATTTGACCCATACTCATCCTGACCTTTCCTTTTTTGTTGGCCTTATTGATCGGTTTATGAAAAACCCACATGAAATCATTATAAAGCATAAAAGAATACTTCGTTATGTTCGAGGTAAAATTCAGTTTGGGAATCATTACAATGAAGAAGCATCTCCTCTATTGGTTGGTTCAATGATTACGATTGGGCTGGTGACCTTGATGATTGGATGTCTATTGCAAGTTATGTCTTCACTCTTGGTTCTGGACCTATTACATGGGCTTGCAAGAAACAAAGTGCAATTTATATTTCTTCAGCAGAAGCAGAGTATCATGGCACTATAGAAGCTCGTAAGGAAGCCCTATGGCATCGTCAGATCCTGTTAGAGTTTGGCTTTCAACAGCAACATTCGACTACACTTTGGTGTCATAATCAAAGTGCCATTCAGCTATGCAAAGATCCAGTCCAAAATCAGCATAAAAAACACATTGAACTACACATGCGCTTCACCAAAAAACTCATTCATGACCATGTTCTTGAAGTGAAAAATTGTTCAACCGATGGTCAAGTTGCAGACATCTTTACAAAGGCTCTCACAAAGGCGAATTTTACTAAACTTCAATTTATGGTTGGAGTTCAGGAAGTTGTCACTAGGGGGGATAGGGTCTAATGCCTCCTTCCTTCTCCTATTGTGTCATATTTGTACATCCTTCACTCCTATCCCAAGTTGTTCTTAAGGGGGGATGTTAGGATATTCCAACACATAGGAAATATTTAATTATAACTTGGTCTAGTGTATCACTGTATAGTTAGGTAAAGTGTGTTTCTTTAGTATGTAATATTTGTAACTTGCAATCTAACGATCACGATATCTTCTAGACATGAAGTGATCTGACGGTTCATTCTCTCCTTGGTATTACCGACACTTGATCCATGTTAACATCCGATTGGTCCATGATATCTATTTAAAGAGCATGGAGGGTCATTTGTAAGGTGACCTTTCATGAGAGAAGCTTATGTAAATTTTATTTCTTTTACATTAATAAGTTGTTTGAAGTGGTCGCGTTGGTTCACGCCATGGACTATTTCCCTCTTTGAGGGTTTTAACCACATCAAGAATACACGTGTATTGATCTATGATTTGTTTGTGAGTGGTGTCCTTTGGTATCCTATCTAAGGAACTTATGATGCAGGAGCATTCAACTTAGAAAGATCATTGTATTTTAGTAGACATAGGGGGTCTTATGTTTTAAGGAAGTTGATTTCCCAAGTGTTAAATTAATGTAATTGTTTAGGCTTTTGAATGATTTTAATGAGAATAGGAATTAATTAAGTATTGTGAGGTATATTTGTAAATGTTCTCGAATGTTGGAGAACATGAGAGATTTAGGATAGTTGAATGATTTGGTAATTAGTTGCAAATCTTAAATTAGGAGTTGCTTTCAAGATTTGAGGAACTAAGGAGGAGCCTTAGGGATAAAGAAGAGATTTTAGGATTTTTGTTGAGAAAGTTATGGATCTAAACCAGGAATTGGTTATAGAATCCTTTTGTATAAATGTAAGCCTAAAAGGCATAGAAAGGGGTTAGCTAGTTAGGGGTTAGCTAACCAACGAATTAGTTGAGAGTTAGCTAGGTTTGATTATAAGCCTATGGGTAGGTGGGAAAACAGAGACCACTGATTAGAAAATCGGGCCAGAGAGAGAGAGAGACTCTTACTTAAATATTTATTTATTAATATAGAGAATTCGATCCTTGAATTGTGTGGTGCGCATTGATTAATGGAGTTATGAATTGTGTATGAATTAGTGTAGTTATGGATAGTATATGTATGCTGGTGAAGTTCAAGCAGAACACAGAGAAGAGGTGGAGTATGAAGGATCATGGTTTGATCGTTCAATCTGGTTGAAGGATCAATGTGAAGTTCAGGAGTGACAGTGTTTAAGAGTATGTGGAGTAAGTCCAAGAGGGAGTTGTGTTGCAGAACAATCAAAGACCAAAAACCCTGGAGGAACCCAAAACCACAGAAGAACCTTGAGAAACCACGTAAAAGAGAAGAAGTAAAGGCACAAAGGAATGAAGTAAACATGCACAGGAGTCGTTGGATCAGTTAGATCAACGAACGAGATTGTTTGTGATAAGCGGCCAAGATTAAGTCGCGTAGAATGGAGTCAAGAAGATAAGCAGAAGAGTTCAAGCCACATGTTGGCAAAAGGATGGAGTGGTTTTTGTAGGCGGAAGTGTTTTTCGCGCGGCTTCAAAACCATAAGTGGTAATTGAAAAACGAACTCGGTGAAGTTATGAATGATAACTTAATCCAGTTGAAGTCCAGAGGTGATCAGACCGTTCATTGAAAAGGTGATCAAATGCATATCACGTGCAAACACACACAAGGTTTAATTTGGAAATCGGACCCGATGAGAGTTTATATAACGGGGTTAAATCTTTGTTGAGTTTCGGTGATCGGGACCGTCCATGGGTTGACGAATCGGACGATCATCACGCGGAAAAGTGTGCGTAGGTTAATAATTTGAGCAGACTTATGTGTTTATCAATGAAAATTAAAATTGGTTGAGTTCCGAAGGATGAATGGAGATCATGCGATCGCTATGGAGAGAAATCAACGGTGGAGGTTGAACGCGATAAGGTGAGCATCGGTAAATGTGAAAAGGTCATGGAAAGGCAAAAAGGTAAGGTTAAGTGGTTTATGGTATATTTCTATTATAGGAGAGTTATAATACAAATAAAGTAGGATTAAAGAGTTATTAAAGTTTAGACTTTGGGTTAAACACATCAAATGTTTCTGCATGAAGTTTAATTAAGAAGCCTAAAGCCTTAATTTGTGAAGGTAAGACTAGGTAGGGAAATTAAAATTTCTGGGACATAATAGATTATGCATTTTATATGCATACTGTGGGTAAAGTCAACTTAGGCTAGCATCATTTGGTATTAGAGAAGAATAAGGAAATTCTGTGTTATGTTTTAAAGATGTGTATGCACACAAGAGGAGATCAGGTTATTTGAATATATTAAGTAGAAGGCATGACATAGGATGAGAGTCAGTGATACTCTTAAGAAGAGATTGTAGAAGCATAAAGAAAACACAGTGATGTTTGTTTTCTTGAGGAAAATCTAGATTCACTCAAATGTGAAGAGTGGATAGAGACTGCTTGTGAAGTCATACGGGTATTGTTTTATTTAACTTTGGTTTGAGTTTTGCAGGTTAGAGACAAAGTAAAGATTTATAGAAGAAAATAGACAAAGAAAGTTGTCTATGTTCTAAAAGAACAAAGTGAATGAAAGACTCGAAAAACAAGTGGTAGTGAACCTAAAGAATCCGACTGAAGGTTGGACAAAGGGGACAAGAGTGTTCTCGAAAGGAAGGTGAACAACAAGCTTTTGAAAGCTTGGAATGATCTTTGGGTTAAATATCATTGGTATGCAGGTAACAACAATTAATGAAACATCTCAGGAAGAAGATCACAGCCTGAAGAGCAATGATGAAGGAAGCTAATAAAGGATTCTGAGAAAGAGTGGCAGAACCTAGTATTTCATTTGTGTTTGAAATATAAGTGGACAATTGTGTTCTAAAAAGTGCAGATGAGTTGAAATCTAGCACATGGAGTGCTCAAATGGTTCCAGTGGATGGAACCAGAGAAATGTGAAAAGACTAAGCTAAGAGGAGAGCAGCTTAATGAGGTATCATGCAGTAGGGAGGGCTTGTTGTTGCACAGACTTGTGGAACTCATAGTGAGTGAGTGAGGAACTCATAGAGATGGAGGAGAAGATGACTATTGATAGTCATAGTAGAGGTTCTGAGGAAAACCATAGCAGAAGAAAAGTGAAGAAGGAGGATGCCAAGGCAAATGGAAAGAGAATGAGTCAAGAGGAAATTGACAAGGAGATTGCTGAGTTAAAAGAACAACTCAATGTATTGAGGATGATACTAGAGGAAAACCAAAGAGTAGGTTGGGTCTTGAAGAAAATGCCAATGAAGTGGTCCAAGTTACAGAGAAGGCTACAACAGAGGCATGCATAATGGCTCATGAAGAAACTCAGAGAAGAAGAGTTGGAAATGGAAGTTTCCTTTTGTGAACCAGAATAGGGTGAGGTTCTCAGTGAAGATGAAGATGGGAGATTTGTGAAAGATCTAGAGGATTCAAGATAGTGAGAAGTTTACTTTGCTAAGGAAGGAATTATTGATGATTTTCTGAAATGTTGGAAAAAATTAGATTAGCAATAGGATGTAAAACCTTGCATATTTGAATATAATAATTTTGATATGATTACAAGTTTTGCAGAGGATGAGAAGTCTTTTGAAGCCGTCAAAAGTACAGAAGAGTATCTTTCAGAAGATAAAAACTTTGAAGTAAAGAATGATGGAGAATCTCTCTTGAATGAGAAAAGAAGTGAATTATTGCAACAGAAAGAATTTAGTAATACACTGATATTTGAAGTGTTACAACACAGGAAAAATTTCTTGTGAAAAAAGGAGATGAAATTCAGTCTGAAGAGCTGATATGCGAGGCAACAGTTGAGACTGTTGAACCTTGTAATTTTCAAACTGATAATTTGTGTATAAACGCAGGAATCATAAGTAGTGATGAAGTACTTATGAAGTGTAACAAAGAAATTGAATTGCTGGAGTATTTGTTGGGAAATTCAGAGTATGACAATATGGTTGCAGAGGAAGGAGTTCACTACAGTGGACAAGAGCAGAAAGACATCATTGAAGCAGGTGGTGTGGAGGAGAGACTAACTGATAGTCTTGAGAATACTTTAGAGAATTCTTTAGAGAAGTTGAGTCAGCATACTGATGTGCTGATAGAGGAGGAGGAGTCAGAGCAGCATACTGATGTGTTTCCAAAAGAAGAAGAGGCACAAAAGCCTTATGATTTTTATTTTAACAATTGTTTTGTGAGTGTAGGTTTAGTTGCAAATGTTGGAGGAAATTTGGCACAGATGAGAAACCAAGTAAAAATGATGGAAGAAAAGGATTCTGTGGAAGTATTTAATCCATGGAACAGAGATGTTCAATTGCTAGAAAGAATGCTGGAAAGTCAGGATTTGATGCAGAAATTAGATGTTGCAGAGGGAGATATCTTCAAGGATATTCAAGAAGTTTGGGTGGAAGCAATATCTACAACGGTACTTGGAGAAATCTCAAGAGTAATAGTAGAAGCTGAAGTAGGAAAAGCTGAAGAAAGTAATCAACAATTTAAATATGAATGGACAATGTGCAGTGAGATGCAGAATGTGAAGGTGCTGAAGTTAGTGAACAACAACGACAACTTGAGACAAAGAGAAAGAGGTAGCAGTAAGTGGCAGAGTATGGACCAGCCCAAGGATATGCTGGAGATGGAGATTGAAGAATTATGGAAATTAATGATGAAGTAGTCCAGAATGAGAATATTGACAGCAACAGGAAGTGTGATCAATCATAACATGAAACTGATTAGCAAGGAAAGGAAGATGAAACAGAAGATAGTTGAGATATGATAGCAGCAAAGGTGCAGAGCTTTCAGACAACTAAAAACTAATGTTTGGGACCCTAGAGGTTTCCTATCAAATTACGAATACACATGATCAGGACATCATGAATTTTTTCTACCTTGGGAGTCTCATTCAGGAGCATTCATCTCCGAAAGATCATTGTATTTTAGTAGATATAGGGGGTCTTGAGTTTTAAGGAAGTTGCTTTCCTAAGTGTTAAATTAATGTAATTATTTAGGCTTTTGAGTGATTTTAATGAGAATAAGAATTAATTAAGTATTGTGAGGCATATTTGTACATATTCTCGAATGTTTGAGAACATGAGAGATTTAGGATAGTTGAAAGATTTGGGAATCAGTTGTGAATCCTATATTAGGGGTTGGTTTCATGATTTGAGGAACTAAGGAGGAGCCTTAGGGATAAAGAAGAGATTTTAGGATTTTTGTTGAGAAAGTTATGGATCTAAACCAGGAATTGGTTATAGAATCCTTTTGTATAAATGTAAGCCTAAAAGGCATAGAAAGAGGTTAGCTAGAAAGAGGTTAGCTAGTTAGGGGTTAGCTAACTAAGGAATTAGTTGAGAGTTAGATAGGTTTGATTGTAAGCCTATGGGCAGGTAGGAAAACAGAGGCCACTGATTAGAAAATTAGGCCAGAGAGAGAGACTCTTATGTAAATATTTATTTATCAATACAGAGAATTCGATTCCTAAATTGTGTGGTGTGTATTGATTAATGGAGTTATGAATTGTGTATGAATTAGTGTAATTATGCATAGTATATGTATGCAGGTGAAGTTCGAGTAGAACACAGAGAAGAGGTGGAGTATGAAGGATCATGGTTTGATCGTTGAATCCAGTTGAAGGATCAATGTGAAGTTCAGGAGTGACAATGTTTAAGAGTATGCAGAGTAAGTCCAAGAGGGAGTTGTGTTGCAGAACAATCAAAGACCAGAAACCCTGGAGGAACCCGAAACCATGGAAGAACCTTGAGAAAACATGTAAAAGAGAAGAAGTAAAGGCATGAAGGAATGAAGTAAACATGCACAGGGGCTGTTGGATCAGTTAGATAAAAAAATGAGATTATTTGCGATAAGCGGCCAGGATTAAGTTGCATAGAATGGAGTCAAGAAGATGAGCATCAGAGTTCAAGCCACGTGTTGGTAGAAGGACGGAGTGGTTTTCGTAGGCGGAAGTGGTTTTCGTGTGACTTCAAAACCGTAAGAGGTAATTGAAAAACAGACCCGATGAAGTTATGAAGAATAACTTAATCGAGCTGAAGTCTGGAGGTGATCAGACTATTTTTTGAAAGGGTGATCGGATGCATATCACGTGAAAACAAGCACAGGGTTTAATTTGAAAATCAGACCCGATGAGAGTTTATATAGCGGGGTTAAATCTTCGTTGAGTTCCAGTGATCAGGACCATCCATGGGTTGATAGATCAGACGATAATCACGCGGAAAAGTGCGTGCAGGTTAATAATCTGAGTAGACCCGATGTGTTTATCAATGCAAATTAAATTTGGTTGAGTTCTGGAGGATGAATGGAGATCGTGCGATAGTTGTTGATCTGGTGGAGAGAAATCAATGGTGGAGGTTGAACGCGATAAGGTGAGCATCGGTAAATGTGCAAAGGTCGTGGAAAGGCGGAAAGGTAAGGTTAAGTGGTTTATGGTATATTTCTATTATAGGAGAGTTATAATAGAAATAAAGCGGGATTAAAGAGTTATTAAAGTTTAGACTTTGGGTTAATCACATGAAACGTTTCCGCATGAAGTTTAATTAAGAAGCCTAAAGCCTTAATTTGTGAAGGTAAGACTAGGCAGGGAAATTAAAATTCCTGGGACATAATAGATTATGCATTTTATATGCATATTGTGGGTAAAGTCATCTTAGGCTGGCGTCAACTTACCCTGCGAATTCCTACATTTTCAGGGATTTTTAGCAACTACGAAAGCTATTTCTAGGCATTCATGTAGCTAACATGGAGCTATGTCCCACTTACCAAGTCGGTTCTGGATTCTCTTGTCTTCCTAAAGGGTCTGATCTAATTATACCTCATAAGCGGAATGTTCCTCTAGATTGGTCAATAAGTTTTCACAAATGGGTTTTGTTCGAACTCTCTTGGTTGTAGTCGCAAAGTGAAACCAATCACTCAACAATTTGCAATTAGGGTATTTTTACTCTTGTTAAAGTTCTCGGATTCATTATGAATCTCAGTATATTGTAATGATTTCAAACATCTCTATGACCTCTGTCTGTAGCAATGACATTCCTCGCCCAACTGGGCTAATGAGGTTCTATATTACTGTTGTACCTTTGAAGTTTCGATAATGTCTAATTTATATTGACAGTTATGAGTTCATCCTCTAAATTGTAGTTTTATGATTACTTAAGCTTGATGTATGTTAATTCATCATTCCTGTGTGTGATTTAATTTTTATCATACTAAAATTGATATCATATTACTACTCTGTATTACTTCTTGCTGCGAAGAATGTTCAAGTTGTGAATGTTGTCCATGGATAGACTAAGTACCTCTTGTTCTAGTATATTCCGTTATTTTTTTTATGATTATTACTATTTCTTTACTTGTAAGAACTAAACTTATCTTCTTGAGTGTTCTAGAGGCCTTGGCTTGTCTCTAGCTCAAGCCTGGGGGTTGTTCACTTTGCATGCATAAAAATGTGAGTGAGGGTTTTTTGATCATGCTTCCATTTGTTGATAGTGTATTGAAAGTTATGTTTATTTTTAAACTTGTAATGACTCCTGAACAATTATTGTTTGATTTTTACAGTATAGTACTATAACTCTATTAGTTAATGTTTAATGGATTTCCAACTGTATTATTATTGTGAGCCATTCGTAGAGCTCAATCTGATGCTTATTAATTCTCTATAACTACTTCATGCATTTGTTGCTTAAGTTTTTTTACTGTAGCCCCTTCATGAGTGCGCTTAGGAAATGATTTGATCATACTGCTTTATAAATTCTTTACTTTGGATTTTCTCTTGGTCTATATGTATATAAACTAAGGTCCATTTGGACCTTTCCATCTTAATAGTATGAGTTGTGTACAAGTAGCATCGTAACTTTGTCCACTATGCTACATTACAACACTTGATATCACTATGACTGGTGATTAGAGTGGCAACGGACTTGTCTCTTGAAGGAGTCATTTATGTTCTCTCTTTTCCCATCTGTCTCCACTCCGTGTACCAACTAGCCTACTCACAACCTTGCGAGAAGATGTCTCAGAGTTACGTTCAGGTAACCGACAAAACCAGACCAGACTACTTACTGGATATCCCTCACTAAATTAGCCACATAACTGCCCCATCCCATACCATCACCTTTAAAAAAAAAATTAACACCTTATTTGGGTTCCCCCTTAGGCCTCAGTCTCCTAAAATCACCACCTTGGTAAAGTCAGTGTTCTTAAATAATCCTCCATGCTAAACATAAGTTCAATAATCATTGAAAAACGATTGCATATTACTTATTTCTTTATGACAGTCTTAATATGAGGAAATATGAGAAAATGATTATACAGAACTTACTTCTGCCTGATAAGAAGAACATAAATAATTGTTGTTAAACAATTTAACATAAATTTATATAACACAATTATATTAGACTAATCCCCATAACTTAGGATTTTTTTAGTTTTTGAGAGAAAAGGATTCTTTTTCAACCTTTAAAGCCCATCCTTTTCCTACTACGGTTCTTTTCCACCCCTTCCAGTTCTATTTGCCTCCGCACTGGGTGATTTTTTCAGATTCCTTTCTCTACTTATCTAGAAAATCACATGGTTCTACTGCAAGGGGATTTTTCTTTGAAGTTATTTGGGAAAGTTCAGTGTTTTCCTAACTTCCCAAATCCAATCCAATTATATAAAACTATCAATGAGGATAATGATCTCAACCGTTCTTTTGTTCTTTCTAACTAATTCCTTGCAACATCCTAATTTATTATTTTTGAAATAATTAATTACACTATCCTAATTCTTTTTCTAAATACAACTTGGCCAACCTCTCATTATTACCAGTATTTTTAACTACTAATTACACTGTATTAACCACTATGACTATACAAACAACAAAAAAGAGGGATATTACACGTGAGAACCATCGGATGTGGCTACAGATAGGTGAACGATGGAAAGTCAAGGAGGAGTAGGCGAAAGCGTAAGAGACAAGCGCGTGAGGTTTTAGTAGATTCTGAGGGCCCTCATGTGTTTAATTAGTATTTTAAATTAATTAATTAATTAATATTAAAATATTTTAATTATTGTTTTAATATTTTAATATGCTTATATTTTAAAATATTAATTGCAGAGCTAATGTGAGATGTTGTTAAAACTTTAAACTATAATATTGGTTTTTAGCTCAAATGATACCAATTACTATAGTTGAATTTATAATATCGTTAATCACCCACCAATATTGACACTAAACACACATTACAATGGCAGACTAAGGGAATAAAAGCATGTCAAGCAATGGGTTGACACTTTGACTAATGATTATTAGTGGTTTTAAATCACTCAAATGCCGGAATTTGAATTGTTCCATGGTTTTTTTTAAATTAAGAAAAATATTTTTAATATTTGAAAATTTAAATATTTTTTTAATAAATTTGTAAAATTACAATTTAATTTTAAATAAATAAATGTTTAATCTGTGTATATTTCTTTTTTAAATTTTAAACTATTCTTTCCCTATGTGATTTTCATAAAACTTTAAGTTAAATACTTATCGATAAATATTTTTGCAATATCTAATTATATACTACCTATTAAAAAATACATTTATGTTAGTTATTTCTTCTCTGATGTTTGTAAGAAAGAATTACTATAGTTCCTTGTATTAAACATATTTAAACATCGGTTGTTTGTAAGAAAAAATCACTACAGTTCCTTGTATTAAACATATTTAAACATGGGTTGTGTATCTACATTCAGTTTTATAAATTTAATTACTATAGTTCATTGTATTAAACATGTGTTGTGTATCTACATTCAATTTTATAGATTTTATTTCTGTGGGTCCTGAATCAAAGAAATTCTTTGTTGAGCACAAATAGAGACTATAATTTCCATTTATTTAGTTACACAATATTGGATAACTTCTAGGTAATGGAGACATTCTTTTAAATGTGTATTTAATCCTAGAGTTTACCATTTTTATATAAATTCAAGAACATTTCCATGTTTATTTAAATTTGTATTTAAATGTCTACTAAATTTAAACATATTTTAAACATGTGTTGTGTATTTATATTGAATTTTATACTATTTATATCTACTAATATTTAAAACAAAATGTTTATTTTAAATATAATATATATTTAAAATAAACATTTTCGTTTAAAATTATATATATATATAGTTTAGAACAAAAATATTATACAGCGATTAAAATTGATAAAATACAATTATTAAAATTATTAATATACAATTATTGCACTTTAAAATTTATTAGTTTTTCAAAAAACTAATAGTCTATAATATAAGATTACATATTATTTTATATTGGTACATGTGAATAAAAATAGTTAAACTTTTCAACCTTTTTTCTTGTCGATAAAAAACAGTTCATTAGATTTTCATGAAGAGCAATATTACAGAAAATGTCGCAACCATCTTTTATTCCTTATTCGGACCAAACTTGTTAGAATAGGGCGCTGAGAATGTATAACGTAGAAATTTACAATCTTTATTTCCGCCTGGCATAGTAGACATTTAGTACTTTTATAAAAATAAAAATGTAATAGAAGCCAACAACAATATTTCATGGAGGGGTGAGGGAATATAAAGGGGCTGTAAAATAGTCATCATGCTCATGCATGTGAAAATCAATATGGTCCATCTAAATTTCGCAACAATATTTTATTTTTTATTTTGACCAAACTTGTTAGAATAGGGCACGGAGGATGTATAAGGTAGAATTTACAATTTTTATTTCTGCTCGGCATAGTAAACATATAGTACTTTTGAAAAAATAAAAACATGATAAAAGCCAACAACAACACTTCATGGAGGGGGGTGAGGAGGGAATATAAAAGAGTTACAAAATAGTCATCACGTTCATGCATGTGAAAATCAATATGCTTCACTCAAATTTCCAAATTACGAAAATAGTCATTTGTTCAATAATACTTCTGACAAAACAAATCCATTTAATCTAGTATCTCGTTATCGTTGTACTAAATGCCCATAAAACTTTTCAACCTTAATATTCAAGAAAAAACTAATTAATAATCCTAACCTATGGAACTAAATGTTTTTTTATTAAAAACATTGCTTTAAAGTTATTCTATATTTACGCAAAAAAAAAAAATAACATAATTATTTTAACGATTTTAAGTGTTTTTGACGACATTGTTGATCCATTGCTTTAAAAGTATTACAAACACAAAACACAACACATTAAAAACAATATCAATTGTTTACCCTTGGAATATTGTGAAAAGAAAAACAACATATTAATTATTAATATATTTAGTTAAAATATTTATTGTTTTTTAATTTAATCTATTGTATATGGAAATATATAAATATAGTTTGCAATATATATTGAAAAATAATACTTTGGTTGAGAAATTAGAAAATAATTAAAAAAATAAAAAAAATTAGACCATCCCATAGAAACATTGGCATTTCTTCATATTTTTAATAATAAAAATTTGTGTTTTTTAATTAATTTTTATGTATTAATAAATAAATGCTTAGTATGGAGGGCATAAACATCGATATATCCATATATGGGGTCATTGTTGGGTTTGCTTAAAATAGTTGATAATATCATTTGGTTGTTAAATTTCTGTTTGACGAGTGTTGTTTTATTGTTGTGGAAATTTTTATTTGGTACACTGTTTTTCTTTGTTCGTATTTTCAATCGAGAGGAAAAATTTGGTTGTTGAGGGATAAATATTGTATTTTTTTTTTGCTATGTGATGGGTTTGTGTTGTGGTTTCTGTCATTCACGATTTTTTTTTTGTTTTTTTATTCACATTAGAGAGGGAATTTTTTTGTTTCTTTCGAGGGAGAGTTGTTTCTTTAACTATGTATACGACTATTTGGGAATTTCTCCCATGTGAGATTATCAGCCTTATGTTTCATTAGCTTGCTTTGTTGGTCTTGATGAGATTTAAGTTGGTTTGTAGAAATGGTGTCTTCTATTGGAGAACCCAACCTTCCTTGCTAATTGCAATTGATCTATTGAGAAAGACTTTGCAACGAGCCACTGTAGGTATTGTAGATAGCAAGACACAGGGTTTCACGTTTACAGCTATATCAAGAGTGAAGTCAATATATCGTTTACACATTTCACCACCCTTTTCTTTTGAACATCATGCTAAAATGAAAGATAGGGCATATGTTGCACTTAGAAAGAATGAGGGGGGGTGATTGAAGTCGATATCGTTTCAAGGGTATTTGTCTTGATTTGAGCTAAATGTTTTGGCATGTCTTTAAGAAAAAAAAAAGGATTACTTCTCTCTGGTTGTTGTTATTTTTTGCAACTATTTGTATGCACCTTGATAACTTCTTTATCCTTATTGTTGTTGGTTTCAATATATTTGTTGATTGGTGAAGTAAGTAAATTGAACGTTTGGGAGAAATTGCATGTGCTAATATTTTTTTTTTTTGGTGTGGTTGTTTGATTGGTTGAACTGTACTTGTTTCTGCTTTTCTCCCTCTTTGTTTTGAATCATTTTAGATTTATGCTTGATAAATTGTTTTGTATATTTGATATGAAAGAACGAAAACCATAAATCAATAGTGTTGTTTTTGCTTATTTATTTTATTTGAATATATTGATTTCAATTGTTGGAAGTAATGCTTCAATGCCATGTTTTCCATGTGTATTACAAGTTTTCAGTGAGTATTCTCATGTTTTATTATAGATGTGGTTGTTTCCCATGTGTATGAGTTGTTGTTGTGTCATGTCTCATAAATAGATCCAGTTTCTTAGGATATAGATTTGTCTAAGTTACTAATTTGTATCTTATATATATGTAACCTTTGTGGTCAATAAAAATATGAGAGTGATTTGTGTTGTGTGTAATTTTTCTCTCTCTTTTTCCAATATGGTATTAGAGTTGGTACTAGCTTGACTCCCTCGAGGGAGGGACAGGAATATGTGAGGGATACTTAGTGTTATTATTTCTATACATATTAGTATAGATGTGTGGGAGTTTATTTTTAGTGTATGAATGTTTTTTTGTGATCCTATGTATAGATATGTTTGTTTGTTTGCAACTTCTTCAAACATCGACAGATCCTTCCATTATCTTTATATCTATAAAAAAAATTGTGTGTTTATCTACTAGGATACTGCGAAAGAGTTAAATTCATTCCTGGATGGTTTTGTTAAAAGTGTGTGCACTATCATATTATAAATCTGCAAAATCGTGCCCACGAAATTTACATGTTGTTGCATGGATTTTCACTTGGGATCTAGATCTGAGGTCTGTTGCAAAGCAGTGTCAAGTGGCTAATGATATATGTCAAAAGTATTAAAATTGGATGTATATCTCAATTTTTCGCTTTTACAGGGAGGATATCTCTGCGTCTGATGTTTATGTTGCAATATTGTTCTGATCTAAAATTTTGGAGTTCTCATTTTAAGCATATTGAGTTTGGTGATCTCAATATGTGAGTATAAGTTTGTTGGAATTGACAACTCTAACAAATTTTTCTTTATGAAGACAAGAAAGGTCTACGACAAAGATTGAACCAGATGAATTTTTTTGAGCTATGCTAAGGAGGGACGTCGTGACTTGTCTATGCATGAATGAAAACTGATAGTTTGATGATTATTGAGTTTGTAGTTGTGAAATGTTTCAATTTTGGATATAAAAAGGGTTGGTGGTTACTAACCTAGAAGCCCTAGTGTCTGAAACATCAATTCTTTTGTGTTTTTAAGGTCAAGTTGTTTGATAAACTTTTGAACACATTCAGTAGCTAGACACCCATCCTACCAGTGAACGAATAACCAAAAGTGAAATATCCAGCAGATGGTGGTTGGTCCATAGGATGATTCATTACTTTTGGACTCCTAACATGGAAGCCCCGATGAGCCGAGGTGTCAATATTGTTGATCTTGCAATGTTCATCAATGTTGGTCAGAGGTGGTCACGTTTTAAATGGAGGTCAAGTGACATCAAGAAGATTTGGTGGTAAAAGAGCGCTATTTGTGAGATTCTAGAGTGGATGTGAGTGTTGGTGAAACCCAGTTAATCGTAAATTATCCTTTTTGTTGTAATATTTGTTTTCAATGTTTTCAATGAAAGAATTAAGGGAGGGTGTTGGAAGTAATGCTTCCATGTCATTTGTTCAATGTGTATTACAAGTTTTCAGTGAGTATTCCAAGGTGTTATTCTAGATTTGGTTGTTTCCCATGTGTATGAGTTGTTGTTGTGTCATGTCCCAGTCATAGATCTAGTTTCTTAAGATCTAGATTTGTTGAGGTCACTAATTTGTATCCTATATATATGTAACCTTTGTGATCAATAAAAACATGAGAGTGATTTGTATGGTGTGTGATTTCTCTCTCTCTATTTTTCTAATATAAATTGTATCCTTTTGTCAATGATTCATAGATATGGAGAATAATGATGTTTTGTATTACATTTCAGCAATTAAATCTATTTCGGAAACCATTAGTTTTGTTACCTTTATTCGTGAAAGGTTTTATAGAAGACATGGCTTCCATCTGGATTTTGTTAATGAGAGTATTCATGTTTTGAATGGAATGAAATCACATGTTGAATTTTTATATAATTTCCACCAAAGAGAATTAGGGAGGAAAACGAGCAGGGACTGGTTTGAAAGCGTGAAGTATTGTGATCATTGTATTGTTGATTTGAATTGGTGTTGCTTTTGCCAGCGTTCTGGGTGTGCTTTGGAAGAGGTTGGTATGAAATAATTATGTTATGGTCGAGTGTTGAATTTTGGATTTTATTGTGGAATGTGTTGTTATTGTTAGAACAAAAATATACCTCATACAAAATATTATATTTATTTATTTCAATGTTAGTAAATTCCACATTATTTTCATTGGTCCTGTAATGTTTTAAATATGTTATCATTTTTTGTCGCATTGTGACAAAGATTGTCATAACCATCATTTGTTAATCATCGTCAATGATTGTTAGCGATTGAAAACGGTTCTCGATGATGAGGAAATTTGTGTTCTCTTCAACGCCTTTATTTTTTCCTAACATTATAGTTAATTTGGAATATTTGTATTTATATTGTTTTTTCTTAATTAAGTAAGATTGTTTTTCCCATAATTAACTAAAATATTAATTTTTATATTTTTATTGTTTTCTCTTTAACTTATATGTGGTTTGATAAATATTGTTATATTTATTAAGTATTGAAAATGTCAACAATGTAAACTCTGAAAAGGGAACTGTATCGAGTACCCATTTTTTTTAGGTAGCAAAAATTCATCCAATTTTTAAAAGCTTTGATTCATTATACACATTTTTTTTTAGTATATTTTTGACACTTTAAATTTTCTTATATATCAAGTATGAACATTTTTTTTTTTAATTTTAATGATTTTCTTGTTGATTTTGAAAAGTATTGATGAGGCCTCAACCATTTTTTTTAGAGGGCTTATTTTTTACACTTTAAATTTTCTAATCGATTAAGTGTGGATAATTGTTTTTAAATTTTGGTAATTTTCATGTGGATTTTGAAAAGCATAAAAAAAATTTAAGGTATATTTTTAACACAACTTTTTTAAAATGTTGATTATTTAACCATTTTTCAAATTGTTTAATTCCGGACAAGAAATTTAAAACATTAAAACATTGAGGAAAAAACAAAAACACAAAAATCACACATGGAATATATATATATCTATATATATATATATATATATATACAATTTAAATTAAAAAAAAAAAGAAGTAATAAAAACATAAAGAGGACTTAAAATAAAACCTAGAAATACAAATTTTAAAAAATAAAAACAAAAATATATACTAAAACCAATTAAAAGACAATACATAAATAAAGATTTAAAAAAAGTAAAATAATAAAAAAAATCTCCCACATGGTTGCTCAACGAGCACGAGGGGTGGCAGGGCCGATTCTGAGAATCATCCCTTCTAGACTCGAAATCAACCCTGCCACCTTGAATGCTCATTGGGCATCCAATGGTGGATTTTTTTTTATGTTTTATTTTTTTATTTGTCTACTTAAATTTATTTATAATTTGTCTTTTTTTAATATTTTTTTATTGTTTATTATTATTATTATTATTACTTTTTACGTTTATTATTTTATTTAATGTTGTTTTATTTCATTTATTTTTATTTTATTTATTGTTATTTAGAATATCTAATATCATTTTTCTTCTTTTTTTTCTTCGTTTTCTAGTTTTTTCTTAGATTATATTTATTTTGGAATTTTTTTCTTCTATTTTGTATTTTCTTTTTTAATTTTTTGTTTGTTTTTAATATTTTATTTTTAAATTTTATTATTTATAAGTTAATTCTAATTTTTATTATTTTTATGTTTTTCTTTTAATTTCGGTTTTTTTTATATATAGTTTTATATTTGTTTATTTGTTTTGCCCCCACACACACATGTTATTGTTTTTTAAAATTTTTGTGGTTTAGTTTTTATTTTTGTCAATGTATTAATTTTTATTGTTTTTTTTTGTCATGTGTTTTTATTCTTTTTATGATTTAATATAAATTTTTATTTAATTGTTATTAGTTTTTAAATGTTTTGCTTTTTCTTTTTTTCTTTTTTTTTCAATGTTTTAATTTTTATTTCCTTTTTTATTTTTCATTTTTTTTAGTTATATATTTATTTATTATTTTGTTTTATTTTATCTTTTCCTGCAGGGACTATGTCAATCCACAACTAGAAACCCTATCCCATTATGTGTCAATTTGATAGTTGATTTTAATTTTTTCATTATAATGGATGGAGTCTAACCGCACAATGTGTCAATTTCATGGTTGGTATTTTAGATGTCATCTTTTGAAATTATGTTTCCTAAGAGTTTACCTTCTTCTAGCCCAAAGAGTGTTTTTTTGGTTTTCAAAGAAATGCAAAATTTTCTACATTTAATAAAAACTCTTCTTAAATGATCTAGATGTTCATTATCTGATTTGGAAAACACTGTGATATCATCTTAGTAAACAACTAAAAAGTCATGGATTTATTTTGCAAAAGCTATGTACATTTCTCTTTGGAATGTTGCTCCAACATTCATCAATCCAAAGGGCATTTTCAAATACATGAAAGTACCCCAGGGAGTGGTGAATGCAGTCATTGCTTGATCTCGAACTAAGATTTGGATCCAGAAAATCCATCAAGTAATGAAATTTTGGATGACCCTACTACCCTCTGGAGAATGTGCTCCATTTTAGGGAGGGGATAGTTATCCTTTAGTGATACTTTGTTCAAGTTTCTGAAGTCAACATAGAGTCTGATTTCTCTTGTTTTCTTTCTAGCAGTGACTAAGTTAGAAACCCAATCTAAATATCTAATTGGTGATATGATTTGTGCCTCATACATCCTTTTTACTTCATTTTCAGTCAATGGCATAAGAACTGGATTAATTCTCCTAATCTTTTGTTTGAAGCATTTCTAATCTTCTTTGATGGGTATTCTATGTTGAATAATGCTACTGCCATAAGACTTTAGGTCTTCATAACTGTAGGCAAAGACATCTTGAAATTCTTTAAACATACTTATGTCTTTCAACTTTTCAGTTGGAGGTAATGCTTTGGATAATTTAATATGCTTAGTTTTTTCTTTTGTTCCTATGTTACATTCTTCTATGTCTGATCTTAAAGGCTCCATTTATTATTTTCTAGCTACATCATTTGAATCAAACAAATTTTCTAATGGGACTAATCCCTTAGGCAAAAAGTTATTTTTAAGGTTTAAAATCTCATAATCATCATTAACTATTTCTTCTATTTCTACTTTTTCTAAGTTATCTATTTCTACTTTAGTGAATTTAGTGGGTTTATTTACATCTACAACATTTATATCTATCTCACTATCTTTGTTGTCATCTACTGTGCAATCAGTATCTATGTTACAGTTTTGGAATTCTCCCTCAACATTCATAAAATCGTAGATTTGAGAATATTGTAAAAAAATGTTCCAATATTTCAGATTATCAGGTATAACATGCCTGTGTCTTACCTCTGTAGTGTACCGGTGATTGGGCTGGAAAGGTAATCTGCAAGTGCTAGCAAAAGTAGCCAAACTATGAGCTTGCATGTTTTGTTTCCTAGGAATAAAAACAAAATCAATTTCAAGAAGTTCTTTAATCAAATCTCGAATAGTTTCTCTGTATTGGCTAAGTCTAGGATTATTCACAGAATACTCTCCTTTAGTTTATTTTATGATCAATTATGAGTCTCCCATTAGAAACTCTCTTGGCTCCAAGGTTTCTTACAATTTGCAATCCTAATATTAAATATTCATACTCTACCATGTTGTTTGTGCATTTAAAGTTTAATCTAAAGGCATGATCTTCAAAATGATTACTTCCCATGTTATGAATCCAAACTCCTGCACCTACTGGTAATCTGTTCATTGAACCATCAAAGTCTAAGTGCCACCTAGATTCAGGAAATATATTATCACTCTCAGGTTCTTTATGTTCTTGTTTTACAACTGTGTTATTTTATTTTCCAGTGTCTAAATTATATAAAATGAAATAATCCATATCAGAATGTACAGAATAAATAGGATAGTTCTGTGGTTTATTTGTACTACTGACCATGTATTTCATTAAAGTTTCTATATAAATCTTTTTGGGCTGACCAAATACTGAAATTATGGCATAAGACATGTCTAACTGTAGAGATCCTTGCAATTTTTCTCTCCATGAGTGAGATAATAGCATTCAATACTTTGGAGGAATATCAGCAACTACAATATCCATGACAATACTCTTACCTGGGTATTGAACTAGAGTGACACACAAGTCTTTTATTAGGCTTAGGCATTTAACTTTACTAGAATCAAAAGAGAAAAGAACTTTGTACGGTCTAGTTATATCTAAATCCAACGTGTCCATGATTTCTTTAGGAATTAAATTGTGAGATGCTCCTGAATCTAACATAGCATTGTGTAAGATTTGATCATGAATACTCAAGCTAATGTAGAATGGAGGAACACCACTTTGTTCATGTTTGCCATTTACTTCAGGACCAAATATTAACTCTGGTTGGTCATCATTTAGATTAACAAAGTCTTCTCCTTCATCTATATTCAGTGTTTCAATGATTTTGGCTTTGTAGGAATCATTTTTATCAATTGTGTTAAAGGAACTGATATTTTCAATTTGGCAATTTCAGTTTGGATATTAAATGGACTCTATGTTTTTCCTAACTGAACGATTTCCTACTTGGCAATTGGAGTTTGTGTAGTATTTTCTTTCTTATCTTCATTTGGTAATTCAGTTTTTGTTTGGGTGTCCACTATTTTACTATTTTCAATTTTTTGATTTGGAATGGTTTGGGAAGCAGTTGAAATTTGATTGGCATTTGAAGCTTGAGTATCAGTTTATTTTTGGACATCTTTTGAAGTTTTAAGAGCAACTGATTTTTGAATATCAGTTGAAGTATTAATAGCAATATCTATAATGTCTACAATTTTTGGACTGGTTGTAATCTTTGGATTGAAATTTTTTTGGGTTTCCCTAGAGAGAATTTGCAGCACTTTGATTGCAGGTGCTCCCGCTATTTTCTTAGTATGAGTTTGGAAAATTTTATTAGTAGGGGCTTTTGTGTTTCTCTTACTCCTAAGGTTATATTTCTTATGAACTTCATTAATGGCAAATTCATAACCTTCTTTATAATCAAAGGACTCTCCATATTGTAATTGTAATTTTTGTAACATGCATAATTCTTGTTCTTCTTGGGTAAGAAAAATAGTATTACCATCATTTATTCCAATTAAGTTAGTCTGAGTGTCTTCATCTTCTTCATTTTGGTGAGAAATTTCAGCATAGTTTCCTTGGAAATGTGGTCTAATCTGTTGATCAGGTGGCCCTTCTCTAGATTTACCAGTGTTGGGATTTTTTGTAAAGTTTGGATTTCTTATTTGAGGACCTTGTTGTTGATTATCCCATTGGGATTTTCTTTCCATAATTTCTAATCCATCCACTAGCTTTTCTAAAATTTTAGCCAAAGTATCTATCTTAACATCTGAAGTGGATGGTTCTTCCTTAATGGTAACCCTCCTCTCATTCCTCATTCTAGCTCTTTTAGCCAACAAGTTAGCTTCTACACTAACTGCATCACTATGCATCTGTTCTAAAGTTGGAGGGTTTCTTTCTCTCAATTAGTAAGACATTTCAGTGTCAAAATCATCAGGAAATTTGATTAGTTCCAAGTCTGGTGGAGGTTTGATATTTGCATGGATTGCATTATAAATATTGTTAAACCTAGTAGAATAGTCTTGAACTAATTCATTAGGAGCTCTTCTTATGTTTTCATATTCAAACAATATTTGTAAAGGAGTTTTCTTTCTTTCCCATCTATTGATAAACAGTCTATGGAAAATAGTTAAATCAACAATATGACCAGAAGGTAAAGATTAAACCATTTATTGACATCTCCTGCTAGTGTTTGTGCAAATAATCTCATTTGTACATCTTCTTCATCAATTTCATGTAATTCAAAATAATAATTCATTTTATTTACATGTTGTTGTGTAGTATATTGAATAGTATCATCAAACTGAAATATTTTACTCTGGTCGTCTTGGGGAATGGCATGTACTTGAGCTGGCAAGGTCAAAGGAGCATATCTGGCAGCCATGTCTAAGATTCTAGCTTGGCTAGGACGTAAAGTGGTAGTGCTTGAAGATGAACTTGAAGGGCTTACAAATGAGCTTTAAGGGCTTACAGATGAGCTTGAAGTGCTAGAAGATGAACTTGGAGTATTCAGAGACGAAAAGAAAACTCTGGGCTGAAGAGGAAGCTTGGGAATGAATGATTTTGTGGAATGAAGTGTAGAGGAAATAATAGATGAGGTGGTACTAAATAAATATGAATTTATAGACTCTGAAGGTATGGTAGAAGGCTTAGGAGTAGCAGAAATTAGGGAAGCTAATTCAACTGACTGTTGAAAATAGGCTTCATCTATGTATCTTATCAAATTTTAGGTTAAAGCATCAAGTTTGTAAAAAGTGTCTAGAACATGTTGATCTAAATCAGGATGTATAGTA
Source organism: Pinus tabuliformis (assembly GCA_031772625.1). NCBI lineage: Eukaryota > Viridiplantae > Streptophyta > Pinopsida > Pinales > Pinaceae > Pinus > Pinus tabuliformis. Next base: position 1,019,765,966 of record CM062813.1, on the reverse strand, counting down.
TTCTTCTTTGATTCAATAAATTGAATAAAAGTAGGGTCTATTACAGTATCATGGACTGAAGTTTTCGATTTGGTACGAAACAATGAATGTTCAAATGATAAATCAAATTGAAGATCATCTAAGTTTAATAACTATTTAGGAAGTGAATTTGCTTTGGTTAGCTGACTAATTCTTTCTCGACTTTCTACTTTATTGTTTTTGCTTAAGATTTTTTCTGGATTATCAAAAACTATAGTAGGGTTTGGATCTAGATGTGCTCTGGTATAGTATGTTCTTTTGGAAGCCAGAATTTTAATTTTCTAATGAAACCTTTGACAACCATAAAATGGCGTTAAGGTGCAAAGATGAGATTTAGGATTCCCTTTAAGGTTTATTAAACTAAGGATCGATTCCCCAATATGGTCGCCACTATGTTATCACTCTAAAATTTCCCTAGGTTGTCAGTTTTTGTTTAAATAAATAATAGAGGTAACCACACACCTACTTTTGAGATCACGATCTAGCCTTCCTAATGCTCAGAGAGGGATCTCTCTTAATGATTTAACTTTGTTGGATTAATTGATTTTAGGCTACTTGTTTAAGCTTGGTTGGGTTTTGATTTGCTTTGGTGGTGGAATCACTGACTTAGATGGATAGATAAATGTCTTTTTACCATAATTCAGATCTTTTAGGCTGGATGGCGAAGTGGTTTTTCAGTCGGCTCAAGGAGTAGTTAAGGATTCCTCAAACCGAATAATGAGGGAAATGAAAGAGGTCAATCAAAACTAAGGAGAAATGAAGAATTCCCTACTCCCGATATGAGAAGAAAACATCAAAATGAATAATTGTTCAAGAAAGAGTGTACTTAAACAAATTTTGTAGTAACATTCCAGTTATTTCATTCAAACTGGAAAACATTTAAGTATGTGAAATACTTAAGAAAATAACAATTTAACAAATGAAAGATACTTCACTGAGGTGGCTCAACACATGAATCCTCTATTGCAATCCTTTATTACTCAGTCTAGTCTGCTAACTTGAAAATGTTACATTAAACCCTCAGGTTTTCGATCAATATAACTATAGAAATGTTCAACAATCCACCCTTAATACTTCAAATTATGAAGTATTTATACAAAAACTATTACAAAATATCCTAAGCTATTTAGGCATTATTCAAGGAAAAAGAAATATCTTCATGCAAGAATATAGAGATAGATATGTATCTGATGCAAGTTGTCCCTCTTTTATTTTTTATTGTTGGCTTTTCTTAGATATTATGCTGCTTTTTCTCTCTTGTTGTTTGCTTTCTTGCTGACTGACTCTTACACTACCTTTTAGTGACACTCTTTCATCTTTAAACTCTATTACTCGTTATTGTTTTACCTTGACTACTCTTGACTGCTATGTTTTACCTTTCATCTTCATAGTAAATCATTCAACTTTTCCCAATACTTTGCATCTGGTAATTTAATATTTACCATTCTTCTGTAGATTTCATTAGTTTATGTGAATTTTGCAAAAGTAGCCTTGTTTATAAAGAGATGTTTTACCTCATGCTGGAGGTAAAAGAGGTTCTCAAAATTCTGATAAAGCACATTTCCTGTTGGAATCCCTATCATGGAGGAATTGTTGGCTTGTTCCTTTGCTACTTCTCTGATTTTCTTATCATAGTCTTCATGTGCCATCAACCTATCTTTAATCACCAATGGATTAGGCAGACCTTTCTGCCTCAAAGCATCAAATTTCACCATAAACCTAGCTATTGCTATCTCCATTGTTTGGCATTTCTCCTCAAGTTGTGTCATCATGTTCCTCTTGGTGATTACCTTCTTTACTTATAGTATGGTCTCAGTTTTATCAGCTATTCCAAGCTCTTGTAATCCATACGTGTTTTTTGAGTTCAGGAACTGGATTATTCTTGAGGCTTCTTCTGGCTTATTCCCAAGTTCAGCTCTTACCCTTTGAATTACCTCTCCAACTTCTTTGACCAAATCATTTTGCTCAAATATCACCTATATAGAAGGCCAAATACCATTAACAGAGTTAATGATATTGGCCCATAGTTGTTGTTTTTCTTGGGCAAGTGGTTCTTTCAATGTCAATTCTTTCTCTAACTTATGTATTCTCTCAGTCAATCTGTTTGACTTCTTTCTTTCATTTTTATGCATGATTTGTGCCAAATTCTTTTCATCCTAGACCTTTTATTTGTTCCTTAGGTATATTTATTTCAGTGGTTCGGATGGACATATCCTGCATGGCTTTGATTAATTTACCTGATTCATCGCTAGGATGTGTTGTTGCTATTGTTGAACCTATTGTTGATGTAGTCACTAATGTAGTTGATGATGTAGTGGGAAGTGTTGTAGCTACTGGAGCTGTTGTGGCCACTGAAGCTACCAAAGTAGAAGGAACTACTGTAGTAATTGTAGGAATAGTAGTGATAGTAACTGCTTCTATGCTAGCCTGTTTCTCCTGCACTAACTTATGCATCTCCTTTTCCATTTCTTTTAATTGAGAATTTAACTCGAGAATGAGGTCCATCAACTCATATTTTTGGCTTTGATTCTCTAGAACTTCTTTGGTCTTTGGATGTTTAGAAGGAGGAAATTTTAGCTGCCTCTTCAATGCATCAATGTATTCATTCTTCTTTTTTATGAGCTTTTCTGTTGCCTTGATGCCATTTGGATTATAGCCAATCTCAATAACCAAGTCTTCCAATGATTTAATTCTATTATCCTTTGCTTGTAAAGATGTCTTCTCTAGTTTAAACTATGTTGTGATATTCTCTAGAGAATTTTGAAGTTTTTGTACACTCATATCTTTGTTGGTCATAGTTGAGTATACCCTTTCTCCTGCTTGCTTATGAAACTCAATTTGATCTATGGGATGAACGTTCTTGGCCAAAACTTCAAATTTTGTCTTATTGTAATCTGTTGATGACTTAGGTTGTTGTATTGTGGGCTGCAAAAAGGTCATCTGCATTTTTCCTCTCTTAAGGTCAAAATCTAAAAGTAATCTATTCTGATCACTAGGAGTCTGTTTGAAATATTGGGCATAGGTTTCAACTTTCAATGTTTCATTTCTTAACTTGATTTGTTTATACTTCTCCTTTATATATTTTTCTTTATCCACTGGTTTGCTTGATGAAGAGACTTCAATATTATGCTGGTTTTGAATAATCTGAGTATTAGAGCTTGAAGGCTGATGAGTTTCCTTTGAAACTACTGGAGCTATATTCTCTTTAACCACTATGTCAATATCAATGATTTCAACTGTCTCAACTATCTCTTCTTGCTCTTTTACAATATTTAGCTTGGGCATCTTCCTATACATAATTTAAAATTTATCATCTGTTGTATCTTTGTTTGAGCAAGAGCGTTCTTCCTTAGTCCTTTTTGTATTTATGTCCTGTAGGGCTGGAGTATGTAGAATGGAACTAGTATCCATTTGTTTCTCCATATCCATTAAGGTGTTTTCCAACCACTCTGACTAGTTGGCATAGTTTTCAATCTCTGGCTTGGACTCATGCATAAAAGGGCTCAATTTAAACTTGATTCTTAGTTTGTTTATGACACCTAAAGGATCATACTGCCATTTGAAACTATCACTGAACTTCATTTCTTGTAATAACGTTTCTACTTCTTCTCCAACCTCCCTATTATTGCAGATAAAAGGACCAAGTAGGTTTTTGATTTTAAACTATGTTTTCTTCTTGGCTAATCGAAAATTCACATCATCTGAGTTTATGATTTGCCTGATATACTCTAATGCAAATATCCTCATGGGCAGATATTGGGGCAGCTTATATGGAGTGAGTTGACATCCATATGCCCTTACTTTAGTGTGGTTCGGGTATAAATACCAGTCCCCTATTCTACTGTGTTTGGACAACTGTAAAACTCTCTTTATCTCATCATTGATTCTAGGTTGACTGCTATTTCTTAGCATGTTAACCACTTGGTGAACAAAGGAATCAATGAAATATTTGTAGCTGAAATTAGTGGAATATTTTTGGGTTAAGGATGTCCAAAAGATAACAAATCTAAGATTGCCCTTATTTTCCAACTTTTGGATGTTGACTCGAACATGTCTGATTGGAAATATAGGAACATATGGAACAATATTGAAGAGTATTGGAATACTCATTCATCGAGAAATATGATCAATTGATCATGGATTTTGTTTGCTAAGAACTTGGCAAAATTGAAAACTGTCGTTGGAGGCTTTCCTGGGAAAAAATTAGAAAGGAAACCAAGTATAGGTTCATCTACATGTTCATCAGTGGTATATCCTAGAATACAAGACAATATGGTTACAATCTGTTTGGCTCTCTCAGAGAAAATCCTGGCAGAGTATGGAGGACTGTCTGTAGGAATATGAGCCTATTCTAGGATGAAAGTCTTAAAACTTTGAGATCTCTTGGGAAGGTCCAGCTTTAAGAAAAAATCAAGTAGGTTTTCAATTTATTGACTCTGAAGTGATTGTGAATAAAATTTTCTAGTTAGGAGAGAGTATGGCTCTTTGACTTGGGATGTAGCAGACTTGGCATAGGTGGATGATTTCAGGGAACTGATATACCTGTGGGAACAAGTATTTGTGTAAATTAGACTCCCATAACTAAATTTCATCATTTTAGTTGAGGAATTTATCTTTACTCCAACACAGGAGTTTTAATAGATGGCTATGGGAGGCTGTGTCTTTGATCTGTAAATCTTTGTGAGCCAATGGGAGGTGGTCAATATCTAGGTGAGGAGTTTACAGGGGCTTTGCATTCAGAATGCTTTGGGAAGCCATAGATTTGTTTATTTTATTGAATTAATTACTATTTGGCTTTAGGAGTAGGCTTAGGACCACTGAATAGTGTGAAAAGGTGTACATAGTTTGAAAAAAGGGTTTGGGATGCAACAATGGCTTTCTTTACGTTGGCTAGGATCTGAATTGTTTTAATTGATTAACTCATTCAAAATGTTGTGCAAAGCTTCAGTATGGGCCTTCTGGTACTTTCAGGAATACCTGGAAAACAAATATTTGGTATGCAAACAGGTTCTCTGGGGGCAGCAGAGGCTTTCTAAGGCTTCAATGGTCTTTATGCTGCTTCAAATCGGAGTTTGTAGCATCTTCTGGTTGTAAATGGGTTAAAACAGTTGACTAGAGTTTATGGGCTTTAGAATTGGTTGGTAGAGGTTCTTTGCAATAGAATAACAGTGAAAAGAATGGAAAGGGCAACTTTTTGGTTTTTAACCAACAGTGGTTAACCTTTGGGCGCGGGGTTAAGTTTGAATAGCAAGCAGTTTCATCTTACGCGAGGAGGTGGTATTATGGTTCATCGCATCGCTTTTGAGTGGTAGGTGGTATTTTTTTCCGAGGACACGATATAACGTGGGGCTACCATGTATAAAAAAGGCAAGCAGGGAAAACCGCGAATCTCGCATGCTTTTGAGATATTAAAGATTAGATTTCAGAGCACGCGATATGGGATGTGGGTCGTTGGATCTAGAGGTGGGCGATCGGAGGGTTATTGCATGGCGGAGTTGCGAGGGATGAGTTGGGGTGTGAGGTAGGTTTTATTTAAAATGTAACGAGAAATAATATTTGCGATGGGTATTAAACTAGAAGTGGGGACCATGGATTATACGACGGAGGGTTATGACCCATGTGCTAAGGTTTTTAGGGATCAGGGATATAATATAGTGGCAGGGTGATATATATAAAGTGGGAATAAATGTATAAAGACTATAGGTTAGAATAATATAAGGGTTTAGGGAATACGGGAGCGCGTGTTAGAAAAACAATTGGGATGAGTTAAAAGGGAATTGAGGAGGGTTTTTCAATGTGGCCCGATACATTTTAACTTTTCAAACTTAGAATAAGCCAGTTTTAGTGGGTTTACAAAGGAAAATGAGACAAAATAAGAGAAAAGGTAAAATGAAGGCGAAGGGATATTTTTACAAGGGTAAATGAAGAGGGAAGGGTCCTTTGGAATCAAGAAGGGGAAAAATATTAGGGAATGAAAAGTAACGAAGGGGTAATGAAGGGAAACTAATAAATTAGACATGTAAGGGGTTTAGTGAAATGAGGGGAAATTAGTGAATGAGCTTTAGTATTCAGGCCTAAAATTATATAGAACTTTTAGGGTAAATAACAAAAGTAATATATGACTTTTGTGAATGTCCTTTTCTTTGATAATTCCTCCTGTACATGAAACACAGGATTAAGCATGATGAAGGTGCATTTGAGCTAGAAACCATATGCATTCCAAAACCTCTTTTACCTACCCTTTATTAACCCTAGCATTTTTTCTTCATTTACTGGGTGCATTTGAGCTTGTTAACCCTTTATTTCTTTTCATTTGATAACGAAACTATCTAATTCTAATCTTATAACTTCCAACGGCTCAGATTAAACTGATGAGCTCATTATTATTCTCTACCTAACTACTGATCTACCAAGATTAAACAATTTGGCTATATCTTTATTCTCTATCTATCAGCATGAAATTTAAATCATGAATGAATCAAGATTAAACTATTTGACCATCATGTATTGTGGCATTTTTGACAAGCTGCACACAATATTATTTTGAAAAGCAAAGTAAAAAGTAGTGGCATTTGAATTTGCATCACTTTAAGAATCTATTTTTTATCTCTTTTTGTGGGGTTCACATTTTATACTCTTTTTTTATCTTTTTCTTTTATTAGCCCTTTGATTCTTTTAAGACTTCATCCTCTTTACATTTTTTATTTTTTAATATGGGAAAACATTTCGTAGAAAGAAAAAGTATGTACAATATTACAAGACTGATCATAGCCAATTCAAAATTATGAATCCTATTATTATAGGACGTTAACAGTTTCCATGCAATACCCTTTAATTCAACTTCCTTTCCTTCCCAGAAAAAATTCGAGAAAATTTCATAAAAATTAAAATTCATTCAACTCCGTTAAGTAAGTCATTCATCTATGACCATTTTCATGAGAGGTAGTTGTAACTAACTAAGTTCTCATGATCTGGGTTGGGTGACCTCCCAGGAGGTCCTGGTTGCCGGGTGCAAGCCCCAAAAGTGATGATTGACAATATGTGATTCATTTCACTAGTTTCAATCCCACTTCTTCACCCCTATGAGCATCACATGATGCAATGAGTGCTAAGTGGAATATTCAAAAATCATGAGAAAATAGTCAGTTACAACTACTTCTCATGAAAATGGTCATAGATGAATGACTTACTTAACGCAGTTGAATCCCAAAAATGATATCTAATATAATGCACTGTGAAAACCCCTAATACTTAATTAAAAAGAGTGAAGGGAACTCTACTTGAATGGTTCATGAGGCACAATACTTGCTAAGGTTTTGCAAATGGGGTAGCAAGTTAAGTGGGCTTGATTGTGGGGAAAACTCCACAGTTAAGCGTGCTTGAGCCAAAGGCGATCTGGGATGGGTGACCACATGGGAAGTCCTGGTTACAAGGTGCAAGCCCCAGAAGTGATGATTGATGCTATGTGATTCATTTCACTTGTTTCAATCCCACCTCTTCACCCCTATGAGCATCACCTAATGCAATGAGTGCTAAGTGGACTATTCAAAAATCATGAGTAATTAGTTAGTTACGACTACCTCTCATGAAAATTGGCATAGATGAATGACTTACATAACGCAGTGGAATCCCAAAAGTGATATCTAATATAATGCACTATAAAAAACCCCAATGCTTAATTCAAAAGAGTGAAGGGAACTCTACTTGAATGGTTCATGAGGCAAAATACTTGCTAAGGTTTTGCAAAATGGGGCAGCAAGCTAAGTTGGCTTGATTGTGGGGAAAACTCCACAGTTAAGCGTGCTTGAGCTAGAGGCAATTTGGGATGGGCGACCTCTGGGGAAGACCTGGATACTGGGTCCAAGCCCCGGAAGTGATGATTAAAGCTATGTGATTCATTTCACTAGTTTCAACCCCACTTCTTCACCCCTGTGAGAATCACTTGATGCAATGAGTGCTAAGTGGACTATTAAAAAATCATGAGAAATTAGTCAGTTACGACTACCTCCCATGAAAATGGTCATAGATAAATGACTTACTTAATGCAGTTGAATCCAAAAAAATAATAGCTTATATAATGCACTGCGAAAAACCCCAATAAGAAATTAAAAGTCATTATCCCCAAATATTGTAACCATTGGAATCCTAGTAAAACATCAACACCACCATTTGGAATGGAAATCACTGGATTATTCAACACATATTCCCCCATGGTTATCTCGATATTATGGAACTTTTCAGATTAATTTATAGTTCCTCCATTTTCAACCATCACTTGACACTTTGGTGCTGGATATATGAATCAAAAAAATTACTTATCTATCTCACAATGAATAAAAGTATGGGTACTCCCTGAATCATTCAACACTATTAACTTCTATTCTTGATATATCCGTCTATCTTGAGAGTTTGAGGATTGGTAATTCTTGCTAGTGCATTACAAGATATGGTCAAATTCATTTCTTGTTTATCGAGGGTTGGTTCCTAGCATGTATCCTCCTCTTTTTATGTTTCTTTTTCCTTTTACTCCTCCTCTTCACAATATATGTATAATAATTTATTCTCAAAACACTTATGAACTTTATTGTATTTTCTATAACAACTATAACAAATCCCTTTTTCTCCTTTTTCCTCCAATTTTTTTGGCGTCAAACTTATAGGTTGTGGATGTCTTAGAGCCACAACACTTTCATATTTATAGTTGTGAGTGGTAGAATTCCTTATCTCTATAATTTTTCTTTCAACTTTTCTCTGCACCCTGAATACCTTCTCCAATGAATCAAGTTCCCAAAGGTGAAGCTCATGTTGGATTTTATCCTTTAAAGTCCCTATGAAGACATTAATCCTATGCTCCTCTCAAATATCAATTACCCTGATATTCAATTTTTGGAAGTCATCAATGTGCTCCGTCATTGAACCTTTTTGTTTGAGATTTATCAATTGGCTAAAGAAGGTGTTTCTCTTTGTATCCTCATAATATGCTACTATTTCCTACAAAAAAATTGACCAAGTAACAAGTTGTTTATGAGAAGAAAACCGTTGATGCCATACAAACTTATTGGGTTCTAAATATAAAGATGTAATGCATACCTTTTGTGTGATGTACATCGTGGAGATCAAAATATTGCTCCATTTGTAGTATCCATGTTATCAAATCCTTGCAATAAAAATTCTTCATATCTATCTTTGGAATGTGGTGGTTGTTAAACCACACATTGGAGTCTCTAAAATCATAATTCATATTCTTTTTTTCCTCATCATGATTTTTATAGATTACCTTTTCACCACTGGGAAGCCTTTCTTGCGACAACTTTTTCAACCCTTCCAACTTGAGATTCATCACATCCATGTCTACTTTAAAAGCGTCCATGTTTCCTTTTATTTTTTTCTTCTAAACTATCCATATTATATTCCAATTCATTTTTGGTTACTTTTTGTGAGAGAAAAAATTGTTGCACTTGGCCTTGTAATTTGGATATATCATGTTGCATTTCTTCCTCTTCTTCATGTGTCATAGAAGAGATTTCTGGTTGCTTACTAGGTGTATCCATTTTTTTTTTAGACCTTTTGGAATCAAAAAATTATACCTATGCTTCACTATTCCCTTGGAATTAATTCAAACTTATTTTTCAAACAAAAGTTATGCAAATTATAAAACAATACACACCTTTTTCTTTCTTTTTAGGACCATGATATTGAAGTTGTTGTATCGCACTAATTTCATATCTCTAAGGGCTGAAATCTCATCCTATCATAATGTGGGTCCCTATAATACTAGTGATTACCCCATTACTATTGTAGTTATACCCCTTATTTATATTGTTGTGCCCCTATTACCCCCATATTGTTATTTCTGTGCCCCTTAGAATCCCTCTATTTTTATTTTTGTGGCTTTATATTATTATTGTTAGGTCGGATGGATTATATTGTGACTGCATAGACTCCTATATATAGAAAGGAGGTTTTGTCATTTGTAGCATCCAAGGATTGTTCATTTATGTAATGTAAAGGAGGTTTCCCCCTCGAAGAGGCTGAATTCTAAGGCGTTGATCTTTCTTTTCTATATTTTCTTGAGCTGGTTTCATAACATTTGGTATCAGAGCTTTGGATTCTAGGGTTTCGCTGCTCCAAACAGGTCATCGTGGCATTTTCGCTATAACATTTTTTTCTGTGATGTTTCAGACGTTTGAGAAGACATCGCGCTGAACCTTGGGTCCGAATTTCAGAGCATCCCGCGCAATATTTTCGGAGATATGATCTGAGGAAGTTGGTCTTTTTGCAGACTCCTGAATTACATTCAAAACAGGTGACCTGGGGAAAATCGTCATAACTTTCTTTCTGAGCATCGGATTGAAATTTAGTAAGAAGTTACAGAAAGAGGACGGACTGTAGTTTTCTTGTATATATTTTTCAGAGTCAAAGGTTGGAACAGTGACACGTGGAACTTCATACAAGTTCGCTCTACTGAACTAGTCTATAATCAGGTAACTGCGGGAGATTGTGCATAACTCTTTCTTGGAGAATCCAATTTGGATCAGACTAGTGGCATTGGAAAGAGGACATAGAAGGCTACTATAGATCATAGTTTCAGAACTGGATGATTCGAAATTACAAAGATACATTAGATTCAATATCAGGCTTCTACAAAGTAAAAAAAAGGTGTGTAGTTTTTTTTTAATTTTTGCATAAACTTGGTTTGAAGGAATTCAAAGGGCATAGTAAAGCATTATTATCGGTAACTTATGCCCCGAAGAAAGAAAATGCAAACACCTAGTAAGGAACTTGAAAGCTCTAGCATGACTCATGAAGAAGAGGAAGAAATGCTACATGATATATCAAAATTACAAGAACAAGTGCAACAAATGTCACGCTCACAAAAGCTAACAGATGCTAAGATAAATGGCATGGAATCTAAGATAAATGGCGTGGAATCTAAGATAAAGGGCATGGAATCTAAGATGGATGATCTGAAGACAGATTTGAGGACAGATTTGAAGACAGACATGGCAGATTTGAAGACAGATTTGACAAATTTTCTACAAGAAATACTTACTAATGGTGAAAAGGTTGTAAAGGAAACTCATGATGTGAACAAAAGAAATGTTAATCATGATTCCATAGACTCTAATGTTGGATCGAAGACCCACCATGTTCCAAAAATCGATATGAGGAAGTTTGATGGCAAGGATCCCGCCACATGGATATTACAGATGGAGCAATTCTTTGATCTCAATAATGTGCAAAACACACAAAAGGTACGTATGGCAACTTTATATTTGGAACCAAATCAGTTTGTATGGTATCAATGGCTTTGCTCTCGTAAACAATTTATCACTTGGGAAATTTTTACGGAAGAATTGATAGCACATTATGAGGATACAAAAAGCAACACTTTTTTTAGCCAATTGATAAGTCTCAAACAAAAGGGTTCAATAATGGAGCACATTGAGGAGTTCCAAAAATTGAACATAAGGGTAAAAGATATTCCAGAGGAGCATAGGATTGATGTGTTCATAGGGTCTTTAAAGGATAATATCCAACATGATGTGCGCCTTTGGGAACCTGATTCATTAGAGAAGGCATTCAGGTTAGCAAGAAAAATGGAAAGCAAAATTATGGCAACTAGGAAGCATACCATTCACAACTATAAAGACGGAAGTGTTGTTGCCCATAGTCTTCCACAACCTACAAGGTTGACACCACAACAATTGGAAGAAAAAAGAGCAAAAGGGCTTTGTTACAATTGTGATAGCAAATACACAAAAGGTCATAAGTGTGCTGAGAAGAAATTATTCTACATAGATTGTGAAGAGGAAGAAGAAAAGGAGCAAGAAAGGTCAAAAGAAGAGGATATATTCCAGGAACAAAGCCTAGATGAAGAACAAATAAATCCGACCATATCTTGTAATGCATTGGCGGGAATTACCACTCCTCAAACCATCAAGATAGAAGGACAAATCAAGAAGAAAAAGGTAATAGTGTTGATTGATTCAGGAAGCACCCACAATTTTATTCATTGTAGGGTAGCAAAAGAATTGAATTGCTTCCTATATCCAGCACCAGAGTGTCAAGTGATGATTGCAAATGGAGGAACAATAAATTGTTCTGGAAAGTGCCATAATATCAAGCTATCCATGGGAGAATATGTATTGACTAGCCCAATGCTTTCCATTCCAATGGGAGGTTGATGTTGTACTAGGAGTCCAATGGCTACAATCCTTGGGTACAATAGCTTTTAATTTTCAAGAACTTTTCATGAAATTTTCTGTGGAAGGAAAGGAAGTTGAATTAAGGGGTATTGCAGGGAAACCAGGAAAGATAATCAGCTCTAATGGCATGACAAAGCTTCTAAAAAAGGAGCAAAGAGGTGTAATTGCACAATTATGTTCGCTAGATGTTTCCACATTGGAATCATCTATTTCTCCAGATCTCCAAAAAGTCCTGGACAATCATTCCAAGGTATTTGAGACTCCCAAAGGTCTCCCACCTATGCGTGATCATGATCATGCTATTCATCTGATTCCAGGAAGTGTTCCTCCAAACATCAGGCCGTACAGATATCCATATGTCCAAAAAAGTGAAATTGAACGTATGGTTGCAGAAATGCTAGAGGCTGGTATAATTCAACCGAGTCAAAGTTCTTTCTCAGCTCCAGTAGTATTGGTGCACAAGAAGGATGGATCATGGCGCATGTGTCCAGATTATAGGGAGCTCAACAAGCTCACTATTAAAGATAAGTTCCCCATTCCTGTCATTGATGAATTACTGGATGAATTGCATGGATCAATTTACTTCACCAAGTTGGATCTTCGTTCGGGATATCATCAAATCAGAATGAAGATTGAAGACATTCCGAAAACGGCATTTAGAACTCATGAGGGTCATTATGAATTTTTGGTCATGCCTTTTGGCCTTACCAATGCACCTTCAACATTTCAAGGTTTGATGAATTCAATTTTCAAACCATTCCTTAGAAAATTTGTGTTAGTATTTTTTGATGATATACTAATCTACAGCAAGTCTTGGAAGGATCATGTTGAACATGTTGACAAGGTGCTAAAACTATTGGAGGAGAAACAATTATATGCAAAAAGATCCAAATGTTTCTTTGGAGTCCAGGAGGTGGAATATTTGGGTCATATTGTATCTCATGAAGGAGTTAAGGTAGACCCTAGCAAAATTAAAGCCATTAAGGAATGGAAAATCCCCACATCCATAAAGCATCTGCGAGGATTTCTTGGGTTGACAGGGTATTATCGCAAGTTTGTTAAGAATTATGGGAGAATAGCAGCACCTCTAACAACATTATTGAAGAAAGATTCATTTTCATGGACTCCAGAAGCAACAAAGGCCTTTAAACATCTTAAAGAGGCAATGTGCCAAGCACCGGTCTTAGCTACACCGGACTTCACAAAAACCTTTATTGTGGAATGTGATGCTTCAGGAAATGGAATTGGTGCTGTTCTAATGCAAGATGAAAGACCCATTGCTTTTGAAAGTCGTCCAATCAAGGGAAAGTTTTTAAGCAAAGCTATTTATGAGAAGGAAATGTTGGCAATACTCCATGCACTTAAGAAATGGCGACCCTACCTAATGGGAAGACACTTCAAGGTAAAAACGGATCATGATAGCCTTAAATACTTTTTAGAACAAAGATTATCCTCTGAAGAGCAACAAAAGTGGGTCACAAAGATGTTGGGTTATGACTTTGAAATCATCTACAAAAAAGGAAAGCAAAATGTGGTGGCAGATGCACTCTCAAGAAAGGATGAGGATATGGAAGCATTGTTGTGTGCCATTTCTATTATCCAACCAGATTGGATAAACGAAGCAAAGGAGGAATGGAAGAATGAAGAAGAAGTGTGGGCACTTATTTGAAAGCTACAACAAGATTCCAGTACTTCTGATACATTTAGCTGGCAAAATGATTCGTTATGGTACAAAGATCGCTTATACCTCTGTAAGAATTCCCAGCTAAAACAAAAGATTCTTATGGAATTGCACACTTCTCCCTTAGGAGGGCACTCAGGATTTTTAAAAACTTACCACAGGGTTAAGAAGGAATTTTTTTGGGATGGCCTTAAATCAGATATTCAAAAGTTTGTGGCGGAATGTTTGGTTTGCCAACAAAATAAAGTTGAAACAATTAAGACACCGGGTCTATTACAACCTTTATCCATTCCAAGCCAACGTTGGGAGGAGGTTTCAATGGATTTTATCATAGGTTTACCCAAGTCTGAGGGAAAGAGTGTCATCATGGTGGTAGTTGACAGACTTACCAAGTATGCACACTTTTGTGCATTATCACATCCATTTAAAGCCAGTACAGTTTCTACTGCATTTATGGAAACAGTTCAAAAGCTACATGGAAACCCAAAGATTATTGTAAGTGACAGAGATCCCATTTTCACTCGAAATTTTTGGATAGAATTATTTTCTTGTCTTGGTACTCAGTTAGCTCATAGCTCATCTTATCATCCTCAATCTGATGGGCAAACTGAGATAGTAAACAAATGTTTGGAAGGATATCTTCGTTTTTTTGTATCTGATAAAAAGACACAATGGGTCAAATGGTTTCCTCTGGCTGAATGGTGGTATAACACTTCCTTCCATACAGCAACAAAAATGACCCCATTTATGGCACTTTATGGGTACCAACCACCATCAATCACATCATATTTAAGAGAAAATTCTAAGGTTCAGGCAGTGGAACATCACATCGAACATCAACAACAAGTCCTCCAACTCTTAAAGGATAACCTCGTGTTGGCACAAAATAGAATGAAACAACAGGCAGATCAACATCGCAGTGAAAGAAGTTTTGATGTAGGTGATTGGGTATTCCTACGGCTACAACCATATAAGCAAATGTCCCTAAAGCAAGCTAAGAAGGATAATAAATTATCAACACAGTATTATGGTCCGTACAAGGTGTTAGAAAAGATTGGTACTATGGCATACAAATTGGAGCTTCCTGCAGCTTCTCGATTGCACCCAGTTTTCCATGTTTCATGTTTAAAGAAGGTTACTGGCGACAAGCTCCTAGTTCAAACAATATTGCCAGAACTTGACGAGGAAGGAAAAATTATATTGGAACTGGAAGCAGTCACAGAAACAAGAACTCGACAGCTACGAAATCGATCAATTTCAGAGTATCTTATCAAGTGGAAGAACTTATCCGCTGAAGATTCCACATGGGAGGATGAGAATTTTATGCAGAAGTATCCAGAACTGCTCAAGCGTTGAGGACAACACTTTTTTGAAGGAGAGGGGCATGTTGGGTCCCTATAATACTAGTGATTACCCCATTACTATTGTAGTTATGCCCCTTATTTATATTGTTGTGCCCCTATTACCCCCATATTGTTATTTCTGTGCCCCTTAGAATCCCTCTATTGTTATTTTTGTTGCTTTATATTATTATTGTTAGGTCGGTTGGATTATATTGTGACTCCTTAGACTCCTATATATAGAAAGGAGGTTTTGTCATTTGTAGCATCCAAGAATTGTTCATTTATGTAATGTAAAGGAGGTTGCCCCCTCGAAGAGGCTGAATTCTAAGGCGTTGATCTTTCTTTTCTATCTTTTCTTGAGCTGGTTTCATAACACATAACACTTTGAATCGTATTTCCAATCCCAAAAGTCAAACAAATATTGGATTCTCCAATAAATAGTTATGCCCAATCGCCCATGATGACCTGATCATAGGCTTGTTTAGTAGAGTGAAATTCTACAGAGTGCCACATGTCATTGTTTCCACTTTTGACCCTCAAAATAATACATCAAAAACTATAGGTCATGAAATTTAAATTATTTTTTGCCAAATTTAAATATGATGACTAGATAGAATGTTATGATGATTTTCCCTATGTCACCTATTTGAGACAGAATTCTAGAGCCTACAAAAACCCTAACTTTCTCAAATCATATCTCCAAAACTATAGAAAACTAAGCTATGAAATTTGTACACAAATTTTACCAATATGTTGGCTCCATGTGATTTAAATTTTCACTTCGGAAGCCTCATAGAAAAAAAGTTATAGCAAAAATACCAAGATGACCTATTTGAAGAAGTGAAACCCTAGAATCCAAAGCTCTGATACCAAATGTTAAGCAACCAACTCACAAATAGATAGATCAATGACTTAAAAATTACCTTCTTTGAGGGGAAAACCTCCTTTCCATTACATAAATGAAATATTCTTGGATGTTACAAATGATAATACCTCCTTGGTATATATATGAGTCTAAGGGATCATAATATAATCAGAGCCTACATAACAATAATAATGTAAGGGTACAACAATAACACTAATGGGCTTCTATGGGGGCACAAAAATATTGACATCAGGGATACATGGGCACAAAAATAAAAATAAGGGGCTAAAATAACAATAACAATAAGAGGAATACACTATTATTATAGGGACAAAACAATTTTTCTTTCCCCAATCTATCAAATCTCTATCTAACATATTTATATGAGGTGGTTCATCATTAGAAATGAAATGTTGATTTATAGAATGAACATTGATAAAGGAGTGTGAAAAATAGTCCCATCCATGGATCTTATAGACATATTAGGGACATATACTTGGAAGTTTTCAATCGATGGACGAATGGGGTTCTGAAATAGAAATAGGTCCTCTAGAAGTAGCAGACTCAATTGGCTGACAAAATTTCCAATCTGTAAGCCAACTGATTGTTTGACTCGTATGAGCATAAGCGAATGATTTGGGAGTCGTGATGGTATCATAGCCTAGTTCAATTGGCACAAATATTATGTAAATGATATCTTGTACGTATCCATTCTAATTCCAAGATATATTCATTTTAATTTCATCAAATAATTCTATTATATGATGATGTTTTGGCAATTTTAGTTGGCATGTGAGGTATTAAAGCCTCGAAATTAAATATTTGATTTAGAAATTGTATCACGTAGTTGTTTCCTAATATTTCATTCCCAATTCTCACCAGCGTTCACTTTGTCATCTATAGATAATGGATCCTTTTATGGATGAAGTAAATTTAGTTGAAAATCCAATAATAATGCTTTAGGAAAAAAAACTATGGTTAAATATCATAAATCTTCTTCTCTAACTGAGTCTGCTACTTCCATAGGAATTATTTTTATTTCAGAATTCCATTCATCCACCAACTAGAAATTTCCACCTATATATTCAAAGATGTATATAAGCTCCATGTATGGGAATATTTTTCACACTTCTTTATCAAGGTTCATTATGTAAATCAACCTTTCACTTGTAATGATGAACCACTACATATAAATTTGCAAGATTGATATTTGTTAGAGTGGGGAAAGAAATAAAAATACAAGTATTATCATCTTGCGGTGATAAAGTTTGGATTGCAACCTCTAGTCAAACCTTTTTTTAAATGTACATTCTCTTTGTTTCCTAGTTGATACAAGACATAATCAATTTTCAAATGCAATGATTGGAATATTTTCAGCCCCATTGCATGATGGACCAACTTTCTGTATTATTTACCCAAAGTATGAAGTTTCTTTCGATGACCCATATATCTATGATATTTTCAAAGCCTACATTCTTCCTAGAGGATTCAATATGTCTGTTTCATCCCTAATTTTCCAACTAAAATGTATGGTGGTAGTGATATCCTCTAATGACACTCTTCCATTGCTAAGGCCCTCTGTAAAGAGAATTTCACACTTGCATAGTTTATTAGAAACAAATCATTCTTCCAATACTCAACCTGTCACATTCAAATTGACAAGCATGAGATATCCAACCTCTTGGGAAAATAAATACCATACTTATAAATAAGTTATGTTGGAAACTAAATGAAGAAATTCTTTCAGAAATCCAGTACCTCTCTAAATCACCAAGGACCAACTTTCCTTTGGTCATCTTCCTTCTACCCCAAGCAACTCTTCCATACAAAATACAAAGCCTTGGCATACTTGCCAATCCAACAGAAATAACCATGTTTTCCATTTTGGAAAATATATATTTCCCAGCATGCATTGATAAAATAAAAATTGTATACGGGGCCCCTAGGTCTACAAATTTGTGTATGTTTTTTGTTACACTGCCAAGAAAAAATACAAAAATGGCATTCAAAATGCCGATAGGAGAAATTTCATTTCTTCCCGAAAGAAAAATTCCAACCACTCATTTTAGTTAGTACCTATCTAACGGAAAAAATAAACAAGAATATATGTTAGTGAGATCATCCTCAGCTAACACAAGTGTTTCTTATGAGTGAAAGTTATTGAACTATTCAAATATTCAAGAAATTTTAACATCCAAGAATTTAGATGATGTTCATAAGGATCTTTTAAGAATAATTCTTCTAATAAGTCTGAAAGAGAAGAACTGCAATAACTTTCAGAAAAATTGGACGTAGTATCCTATGTCTTGAGTGATACTAAAGAAATAAGAAAGGCCAAATAAAATATTAATATTAGGCTTTCGATTTTTGAAAAGATCTATTTCAGAGTTATATAACTCTCTAAGTCATTTCAGAATCCAGTTAGAAATATTTCTTCTTTTGATCCATTCCAACAAGATATCGCTAAAGATGATACTAAGCCTTGTCGTAGAAGGAAAAAATGAATTGATCTGTTTGCTTGTAAAGTTGAAGCAATAC
Organism: Pinus tabuliformis; assembly: GCA_031772625.1. Taxonomy (NCBI): domain Eukaryota; kingdom Viridiplantae; phylum Streptophyta; class Pinopsida; order Pinales; family Pinaceae; genus Pinus; species Pinus tabuliformis. The sequence goes on along the minus strand of CM062813.1, from coordinate 1,019,747,312 downwards.
TACAACCTGAATGGGATTTCAGGATATAAGACATTCTTTTTGCTGTTGTTTTTAAAGACATGAATACAATGATTCATTGGGATCATTTGTTGCCAAATAACAAATAATATCTAGATATTTTGGATTTAGGGTTTCAAGGCCCTTAAGGATTTGATGAAACTATGGCGGGAGCATCTACAAGCACATCAAGGCTAACCAATATAATAGCCTTGGCATCATAGGAATGAATGGAATCATATCGACAATGCCAAAACATCCTATCCTTAATATACAATGTTAAAGCAGAGAATAAATTAAAGAAGCATTACAACTTCGAGGAAATTGGAGTATTTCTAATAAAGTTTAAGATAGTACAATTAATCCATTGCATATGGTTAATATCCTCATTTCAGGGTTTACTGGTCTTGCATGGGAATGGTGCCTCTAGTTGCCTCAGACAAGCAAATATGAATTCTTAAACTCCCCCACTATTGGCAATGATTTAATTGAAGTGTTAGGACTACAATTTTATGTTGCTAATAAAGTTGGATTAGATGCAGAGTAGCTTCAATCTCTCTTAATGTCTCATAGATTACATATTTGTGTCTGAAGAATAAATATTTTTATTACATGCACAAATTCAGATTACTCATAGGAGCAGGAAAATCCACTGATCCTACTTATATAAAATATTATATTCACAATTTCCCGTGTACCCTTCCAGATGCAGTAGAGAAATACTATAAGGATAGATATATATGGTTGGAAGGCATGACCCTTTCCATGGCACATTATCATATAGATATAACGATTCAAGAACACTTCCTTTAGAAAAGAGTATCAAAATATTTTCAAAGTTTTAATAATATGTTTACACAATAATGTGGGAGAAAAGCCACAATGGGAATATGGTGCTTTCAATAGAGGACATCAGTGCATAGATTATGCATCCTACTACTCCAAACGATGCAAATATAAGAATACAAAACATGAGAAGTACTCTTTTAATTCTCATTGGGCTCCTGATCTTCCTGCTAAATACTATATGATATCTAAAACACATTACCATAAATGCTCTTTTCCAAATACATATTATCTTAAAAGATGATATGCCCCAAGAAAATATGCTCTTTGTTATAATTTCCATAAACCAAGACCCTGGGAAAATAAGTTTCCCAAGAAAATAAAAAGCCCTCACCTTTCTACTTGTTTCACTAAATACCTCAATCCATAATTATGGGATTTTTATTTCTTGATCCTACTACTCCTCCTCCACAAGATGATGATATCATCCTTCTTCCCACTGATGAAGATAATGATTCTTCTTCCACTATTACTTCTGATTTAGATATTGAACACCTTGCTGGTCAATTTTGTCTTGTAGGTCCACAAAATTGGGAGAGACATAATAACCCAACAATGCCTTCTAAAAACCCCAATATCCAAGATTCGAAGAATACTTCCAAAATATGAAAACTTTAAGGCCACAATATCAAATGTTCATGTTCATGTTTACCAAACAAAAAATTGCTGAAGGAATATTAGAAGAAATTCATCAAAATCTAGGCACTAATTCTCTTTGGTTAGTACAAGAAAGGATTGCATTAAGAGTTGAAAGAGATCTTCTCTTACATCAAGTGGCTAGGCCTACCTCTCAACAACGTGAAAGTTCCATTAGCTTTCCCAACCAGGAAAATCTAGTTGTTTACAATACTGCTAATCTCTATTCTAGCCCCTAAAAACATTATGATAGGCAATGATTTAGAAGAGATAAAGAGGCTCTTTTACTCATATAGATTGAAGAATAAAAAAAATTAGCTAACGAGGCTATAAAAAAGGTCAAAGAGCTTAAAATTCTATTAGAAGCAATAAGGCTAGAAAAAGCAGTCTCCTCATATGAATAAATGGCTATGACCTATGATGAAATCGAGACAGAACTAGTCTATAAAGCATAATATAGAAGAAAGAACAAAAGAATTGAACTTAAAAAACAAAGGCCTAGAACATATGAATATAGCGTAATGGGCCTAGAACAAGCACATCCTACATTATTTTTTGTAGGAGTTAAGTTCTTCATAAAAGTTTGGATCCATCCAAATCATCGAAAGCCACACCAGATAAATTGTTTGTGTGTAAATTGTTTGGTACACACAGGGGCACAACTAAACCTAATGATGAAATAGGTCACCCCTGCATATATGTGGAAATAAACAAGATTCAAAGGAACTATTTTAAATAAGTCTAAAGTAATTGTTTTTAGTGAAATTGATCTGTTGACAATAGAAATTCAAGGGAAAAGGTTAGACGTTGTATTTTTTGTGTACCATAAATTGCACATGACTATATATTAGGATCTGATTTTATTAATATGGTTACCTCAGTTAATTTTGATATAAAAGGGAATGAGTTGGTATTCCATATAGATAATCATCATGTTTAGACACTAATGTATAGAGATGGTGTTTGTAAGAGAAAATTTGTTAAACAAAAGGCAAAGAAAAAAAAAAGTTTGTGTACTCTATAACACTTGTGATAGAACAAAACAAAATGGAATGCAACATCTACTATGCATAACTACACTCAGAAAATGTGCTTAAAGATATATCAAGAAACATAAGAAGAGATTTCACTTCTGAAACCCTTAATGCTTTCTGGCATAAGGAACAATATTTTGTAAATCATTCATATGATCCTTTGGCAAAAATTATTCTCCAAATGGCTTCTGCAACCTTAATGATTCCTTCACAAATTAAAATATGCCAAGAGCAAATAAAAGATCTTACAAAAAAAGATCTTATTGAGCCATTCAAGAGTGCTTGGGCTTGTAGGGGATTTTATGTCAAAAAGCACCCAAAACAAAAGAGTTGAAATCCAAGATTAGTGGTGAATTATGAGCCATTGTACAAAGTTCTCCAACCAATTATCTATCGACCACCTAATAAGGCTTCCTTATTACAAAAAATCAAAGGGAATGAAATATTTAGTAAGTTTGATTTAAAGTATAGATTTTATAAAGTTGGCATTACACCAAAATATCGGCATAAAACAAATTTTGTTGTACCCCATGGACAATTCCAATGGAATATAATGTCATTTGGATTGAAGAATTCCCCAGGGGAGTTTCAAAAAACAATGGTAGATATTTTAAAATATTTTCCCAAGATAATAGTTTATATTGATGACATTCTAATTTCTTCCAAAAATCTCCATGAACATCTCAAACATTTTCAGAAACCTTATGCTCTTGTCTATTAGAATGGCTTGCTCCTTTCTGCAACAAAAATGGAGATAGGAAAGACAAAGATTGATTTCTAAGGTATAAAATAGCTAAAAGGTAGATTCTTCTTTAAGAACATGTCCTAAAAGTATTCAAGAACTATCCAGAAAAGCTCCTTGATAAAACACAATTATAGAGGTTTTTAGGAAACCTTTATTATATCATACCATTTTATAAAGGAAAATACAAGGGCTTAAGAAAAATACTCCAACATGGTTAGAAGAAATGGTTGCAAATGTCAAAAACATTAAGAAAAACGTCAGATCCTTACCCCCTCTTTCTCTACCAACTGAAAAGGGTAAATGTATAATAGGGACTCACACATCACAAGAAGTATGGGGAGGAGTTCTACTAGGAGAGATTGAAGGAAACAAAGAATATTGTGGATATGCCTCCAAAACATTCAAAGGAGAACAATTAAGTTATCCGTCTAGCCACAAATAATTGCCAACTGTTAAGAAGGCTATTTGACAATTCAAGTTGTATCTAAAGCCTGTTAAGTTCACAATGAGAACGGATTTAAATGTCTGGCAGGAATGTTGAAAAACAATAGCTTGCTAACAGACAACCATATGCATGTACATAAATGGGTTTTTCTATTAGTAAAATTTGATTTTGATATTGTGCATAAGCAAAGGTATTTGAATTGTATAACATATATGATATCTAGAGAATCCCATAATAAAACTGAGATATTTGTGTTCATGCTATCGAGAGCATAGATGAAAAGGGTAAAAGAAGAAGACTTTAAATGCAAGAAACATTTTATTTTCTTTGTTGCTGACTCTGTAGCAAAAGAATACATGGACTATAATCTTGTCCAAGAAATTATTTCTAGTCCCTTAAAGATAAATATCTTAGAAAAATGGAAAATAAAGGAATTTTGGAAAATCACCAATGCTTACAGTTGGATGGTCAAAGAGAAACATGGAGTTTGGATTGATGAAAAAGATAACCAAGGTTATTGTGATCTAGGTTTTGGCACAATGAATTGGACCACTTATTCTCTAATCCTTCAAACGGTCGGTGAGAAAGAAAATTTCATAATTTCTCCAAACCCTAATAATATGGTAAAACATCCATGGACTAGTTGGACTGAAATTTTTCTTGATAAATTCTATCCAAGAAAAGATTGGGTACAAAGATGCAACAATTTAATCCTACACTTGTAGGAAGATATGAAGTTATCTTCCCAAAAATAGTTATAGTTTAAATTCAAACTCAAGCATCATGGCAGTAAAATCACGCCGCTAGAGCCTTTAAAATACATACAATATAAAAATCATGTCATAAATCCTAAAGGCAAAGTGATCGAAACTATAACATAAGTAGAAGAGCTAAACCTACAAGTAGAATCCCTTTTCCAATGAGAATATTTTTGTGACCCTTACCCGCTCATGAAGAGATCTGATGTTGAATAATGACTTTTAGAGAATCTTTACCCAAATTAAGACAGTGACACGAAACCAGCAAGCGTAGATCCTCCAAGACCAAGTAGTCAGGCTAATCTTGGAGAATATTATTCATTTGATTCTAATAGACCAATAGGGTGCTCATGTGGAGAACCCGTGTGTGTATGTTGCACTGATGACTAGTAAATTTGTACCTTGTTGTACTGGCCGAGTCATGTGGACCCAATCTGTTCTCATGGGATTTTAACAAAAGCAAACATTGTGTACTATTTAGAGGTTTCGTCTGAATCCTAAAAATATCCACTGTGTAATATCTTACCAAAAAAATCTCTTCGACATGAAGGACTTCTCTGACTTTTGGTGTGGATTAAACCACATCTCAGAGAATCTATGGAAAAGAAAGGCCTATAATATCTACTTTGAGGATGATTATCATGTACTTTGTAAGACTCTCAAAGCCTCAGGAGGTACATGATTCTCCCTCGTGGAATTATAAGTAAGGGAAGAGAAGCCTCGTCTCCTCATTCAGATGGAGAGTCAATCTTGAGATTGCTCTTGCCTTGCAACTGCGCTCACTGCGATTATGTATGCATCTTGAGTAAATTCAAAGACAAGTCTTCATTCAAAGTTCGACAAACCTACCCACATATGCATGAGAGTGCACGTGTCAACCTAAAGTGGCGGGGCTCTTAGGATATTGAGTGGTGTATTAAAATTTTGTCAAAACTGTAATGTATGCCTTCACTTGCGATAATTAAAGAGTCTGTAAACCAATTGAATATTTGACTTGTATAGACATAAGTGAACGAATTAGAAATCATAATGTAATAAATTCACATCACTTTACAAAATACCATTTAACTCTTAAAACAAAAACACATAGTCTAATGAGGAGTTGCCCGGAAAGTTATGGAAATTCCGGTCATATTTAGAGAAAATCCGGCAAGGATTTTTGTAAATCCAAGTTATAGCTGTTAAATTTCAAAATTTTAGGTGTTCTAAAAGTTTTTGATGGTCCTGAATCCATTTCCATCATCAAAAACATGATTCAAACAATACATCTACAAGATTTTTTGAAATTTTTTTACCCGGATTCCGACCACTTTTGGCTGTCTAGGTAATTCCTCCGCTTCATTAGACAACTCCAAACAAAAATAAAAAAAAATGATAAAGAATGGTAAATCCCACCATTCTTTGTTAGAAACTTTATTGAACATGTGGAATCATACATTGACAAACGTAATTGTAAATATAACTCCGAGGCACTTTATATTATTAATAAAAAATTATCCTTTCGAATTGAATAGTTTTATGGGGACCAACGCTGATTTCGTAAATAACTCTTTTGTGTCTACAAATGTGATAAGCTGTTTACAGTCTCCTTCCATTTAAGAATAAAAAACCAACTATTGTCCACCGAAGAGAACTCACAAACCTTAACCTTAGAATACCAATGTTTTGTACGTAAGATGGCATAGGAGCAAGTGCGAGAACGTCCTAATTTGAAGCCGTCAAACAAAGAGTCAAAGACTAATAACATCCATATACAACTATTATAAGTGAAGACGAATAAAACATAAATATACATATGTTTTAAATAAAGATGGATGTCTCAAGCAAGATATTTATGGAATTCCTAAATTCTAAATAACTAGTTTAGTGAAAAGATGAATATGTTCCTTTGTTAGAAAACAAGTTCTTTAGCAAAATTAAAATTCCGATGCAACTAAAGACATGCATTTGTAATCAAAAGAGAAATTAAGTTTTTAGAATTTTACTTTTCTAATCTTAGAATTTGTAAATTCTAAATAATTAATTTGGTGAAATGAAAATTTTGGTTCATTACGACAAAGAAGAATTACGGGAAATAATCTTCACATTTAAAATATAAGTAGAGAAGATAATTATATTTTGTTTGGAAGAGAAGATAACTATATTTTGTTTGGATTTGATAATTATTTGAAGGGAAGTTTTATTTTTTATCTTTAAATTGATTGGGCTAGAAATTTAAGAAAAGTATAAATATTTTTGGAATATAAATTTTCTGTATTTTTTTATAATTTTATTTTTAATTTAATGGAAAATGGTTAACTTATATTACAAAATAGATAAATAAAGTTATAATATTATTTTTAATTAAATATTATCAAAATTTTGATATATTTTAAATGAGGAAGTCACAAATTATCAAATATATTTTAAATTATGGAATCACAAATTGTCAAACATAAATAATTATGTATTATGGATAAATATATATCAGGGGAAATTGGTTATGTAAGTATAAGTTTCTAATATTTTATTTATATATACGTTTTTAGTGTATTTTAATTTATTTTATTACATTAAATGTGAGTTCTTAAGTTGAACTCATTTTTACGGTATACATAGATGTGTTGGTCATTAATGTTGATACTACATCTATTAATGTGTACATCTTAATTATTTACATCATGCATTTCAATTTAATCTCATCCAACATTTCAAATAGCTTAATGTTAACCACCACCACCTTAAACATATATTATTTCTTAAATATTTGTATTTGATCTAGATTTTACTAATGCCACTTATTTACAATAAGGAAAATATCATCATGTAATAATTAGATAAATACATAAAAACTTTCATATTATATATATATATATATATATCTATATATATATATATATATATATATATATATATATATATATATATATATATATATAGATATAGATATAAACTTATTTAATTATATAATTGTAAACATGTTGAGTAGATTCTCATGTCGATGTCGATGAGAAATCATATGTCGGTAGAGTTTCAAGTTGGCTTCTTCGATGGTGCAACTCAATCTAGAAGATGTGGATGTGGGGCTTTATTGAGGATCAATTGACAAGTTCAATTTCTTCTCTCTTGGTATCGCTGAGAGGGAAAAAACTTGAGAGGAGAGCTATTGACTCTCTGGAGGCTACTGTATTTGCTAGGAGGCATCGCCTAGAGCTGATTACAATTTATGGAGAGTCCATATCCACTACTGATGGGGTCACTAGGAGATCTAACTTCCCCCCCCCCAATCTAGTCAATTAGATAGACCACAATTAGATGGTAAAATAGTCCTTTGTTGACATCTCCTTCAAGCATGTTTATAGGGAATTAAACAACATGGTTGAAGGGTTATCAAAGAAAGGTTTGCTTATGATTCCTATGTTGAATTCTCTTGAAGCTTATATTATTACATTTTTCCTTTTAGACTGTATTTTTTCTAATTGGATATTTTTTTTATAATATATTGAGTGTTAAGTGGGAAGCCAAATTCATGCAGGATTCTAGATCCTTCTACACTGCCATTAGTTTCTAGATATCCATCTAGAACACATGTAAGATTCTAGATCCTTCTACACCGCCATTAGTTTCTATATATCCATCTAGAACACATGCAGGATTCTAGATCCTTCTTTTGCCTCTATAAATTTGTGATTTCTCTGGCCAAGGAAAGCAAGCCAAGGTCCATGCCTATTACGTAATGCAAAGTGATTTCTATTCTCCAGTGATTATTTTATCTATTCCGCATTTTTTGATTGAGCAATCTTGTTGTTTCTCCATTTGTTTGTCTCTAAAATTATTCTTTGCTATTGTTGTCTATGTCTCTGAGTATAAATCTGTTGTGTGTTATGTATGCTCTGAACTAATAACTGGTATCAGAGCTAGGTTCGAATATCCACTATGCAAGCCACTTAGTGCCATCACCCTGTGCTGGTAGCATTCATTAAAATGTTGGTTGTTACCTTTGGAGCTGTTGAAGGATCTATCCAGGAAATCGGAAATCGCTACAAAAAAGAGAGTCCAGGAAAATGATATGTTCAAGAAATAGCTGAGGAACGTTAAGACAGTTGTTGCAAGAAACAAAAACGCCGTGGGCATATGGTGAAACATGCCATGAAGCCTAAAACGTGGAGTGCGTAAGTGCTTTACGTGGAGTTCGTAATTTTTTTCATCAATCTTGCACATATAAAAACGAACATATGTATGTGTGAAATGTGAAAAGGTTAAAACATTATGTATGTTTTTTATATTTATATAATTATATGTTGGAATTTTGAAAAGTATATTTTAAAAAGGAGCAAGAATTTTGAAAAGGGTATTTTAAAAAGGAGGAAGGTAATTATTACTAAATTTTAAAGAGTAATAATTAAAGTTTTATTTTTAAGTGGAATTTTTGTTTTTGGGCATCAATATATTGAAAATGGAGACAACAATTATAGATATGGAGAAGCTGAGCGGGGCTAATTTTACCCTATGGAAATCAGAGATGGAGGATATACTGATTTTGAAGGATTAGTATTTTCCGATTGAGGGCACAATAAAGAAACCCTTATCGATGACAAATGAAGAATTGAATAAGCTAGATAGAAAGGTGATTGCAACAATCTACCAATATATACCAAAGAATGTGTATTTCAATGTGTCCAGAGAAAAGATGACTGAAGGATTATGAAAGAAGCTCCATGATCTATATGAGAAGAACATGGCATCAAACAAAGTGTTCTTAATGAAGAAACTTTATAATCTCAAAATGAAGGAGGGTGCTTCAGTTGCTGAGCAATTGAATGCATTTAAAATTATCACTAATTAGCTTTCCTGTGTTAAAATCATTTTAGATGATGAAATTCGAGCTATTTTGCTAATGTGTTCTATGCGAGGCAGCTGGGAAAATTTAATTGTAGCTATGATCACTTCAACAACTGTAGGGACCTTGAAGTTTGATGATGTCATCAACAATTTAGTGAATGAGGAATTTCGACGCAAGTCAGTTGTGGAAAACCAGGGAGGAGAAGCTCTAGCTCTAGTTGATCATGGTAGGAGAATAGAACGAGGTTGACAAGGGCGATCAAGATTAAGAGGCCAATCAAAATCAAGGAGGGGAAGGATCATCTTCTTTCATTGTGGCCAACCTGGGAACATGAAGAAAGAATGTCAATTTTGAAAGAAAGGACAAAAGGATCAGAGACCATCTAATACAAATCACAAGTCATCCAGCACAAATGAAGGTGAGATTATTGTTGTAGCCACAAATGGTGATGTGTTGTTCACTGTTTCAGTAGAGGATGCATGTGTATATACATCTAGCAGTAGCTTTGATTGGATCCTTGACTCTGGGGCATCTCACCATGTAACCCCATGCAAAGATAGTTTTGTTTCATATAATCCTGGTGATTATGGTAGAGTGCATTTGGGGAATAATCATTTTTGCAGTATTGTTGGAGTGGGAGATGTCTAGATCAAGATGAAAGATGGACAAGATATATTGTTGAAATAGGTCAGGCATGTACCAGAAATGCGCATGAGTTTAATCTCTATGGGACGACTGGATGATGAAGGCTATTCGACAAGCTTTGGAAAAGGAGGCTAGAAAATTAGCAAAGGTGCATTGGTCGTGGCCAAAGGACCCAAGACAGGAACATTATACACATTGAAGACACTGATAGGAAAATCATATTTGGCTGCTATTAGAAAAGAAGGAAATTCAGCAGATCTGTGGCATAAGCGTTTGGGTCACATGAGCGAGAAGGGCTTAAAAATCCTTGTTGGCAAAAATTTATTGCCAGGTTTGAAATCCTACAATCTTGATCTTTGTGAGCATTGTATATATGATAGACAAAGAAGGGTTTCATTCCTAAGAGGTGGCCATGACAGAAAGAAAAATGTGTTAGAATTGGTACACTCAGATGTTTTTGGGCTTGTTAACATCAAATCATTAGGAGGAGCATCATATTTTGTAACATTTATATATGATGCATCCAAGAAGATTTGGGCATATCCTATGAAAAGTAAACTGAAGTGTTTGGAATATTTCAAAATTTTCATGTTGTTGTTGAAAGAGAGACTAACAAATTTCTCAAGTGTTTAAGAACAGATAATGTTGGAGAATATTGTTCAAATGCATTTAAGGAATATTGTAATAAGTTTGGCATAACGCTTGAGAAGATTGTGCCAGGTACTCCTCAACAGAATGGTGTCGCAGAAAGGATGAATTGCACCATTATGGAAAAGTTGTGAATTATGTTGTCCAATTCTGAAATGGAGAAGAATTTTTGGGCTGAAGTAGTCAGGACCACTTGCTACCTCATAAATAGATCTCCAACTACAGCCTTGGATGGCGGGATGGCGGTATCCCTGAAGAAGTTTGGACTGGTAAGAATTTGAATTATTCTCACTGGAAAATCTTTGGATGTGAAGCATTTGTACATATTCCCAAAGAAAATAGAACTAAGCTAGATGATAAATCTATAAAATGCATTTTTTTGGGATATGCGGATGAAGATTTTGGTTATCGTCTATGGGATCCAGTCAAACATAAAATGATTAGAAGCAGGGATTTTATATTTAATGAGTCAGAAATGTTCAATAGGATTGTAGGTGAGTTGGAGGTCAAGAAGGTTATTGACAGGTTTGAAGAGCAGCAGGAAAACATACCATCAATACAAGAAAATGAACAAAAAATTCAAGAGCATGAAGAACAACAAATGGAAAATGGTGAACAACAAGAAGAAGGAATCTTGCAAGAACCTTTACAGGAGATTCAACCTGATAATGCACCACCACAGCTGGTTCGCAGATCTTCTAGGCCTCATAATCCTTCAAGAATGTATCCTCCTTCAAACTATATTTTGTTGACTGATGAAGGTGAGCCTAATCATTTTCAAGAAGCCTATAAAGTTGAGCACAATGAAGAATGGAAGAAAGAAATGGAAGAAGAAATGAACTCTTTATTGGAAAATAAAACTTGGGAGTTGGTAAACCTCCCAAAAGGTAGAAAGGCTCTACAAAACAAATGGGTTTACAAGATTAAGCATGAAGGTGACGAAAATAAGGAGAGGTATAAAGAAAGGCTGGTGGTGAAATGTTTTGCCCAAAAAGAAGGTATTGACTTCATTGAAATTTTCTCACCTATTGTTAAAATTTCATCCCTTAGAGTCATTCTTGGTCTAGTTGCTACTTTAGACTTAGAATGTGAACAGTTAGATGTAAAAATTGCTTTCGTTCATGGTGAATTGGAGGAAGAAATTTATATGGAGTGGCCAGAAGGCTTCATAGAAAAAGGAAAAGAAGGCCTCGTTTGTAGGTTGAAGAGTCTTTATGGGTTGAAACAGGCACCTCGACAATGGTACAAGAAATTTGATGCATTCATGTTGGAACATGGTTTCCAGAGGTTGGACGCTGACCATTGTGTCTATATCAAGAGGTATGATCAAGGAAAGTATATCATATTATTATTATATGTGGACGACATGTTGATTTTTGGGCATGATAAGAATAAGATCAATAGGTTGAAGAAATATTTGGGTAGAAAATTTGCAATGAAGGATTTGGGACCAGCACAACAGATATTAGGCATGCGGATTATGCGTGACAGGAAAAACAAAAGGTTGTGGCTGTCACAAGAAAAATATATCAAGAAGATGCTTGACAGGTTTAACATGAAGGATGTTAAGCCAATTGGTACACTCCTTCCAGCCCACTTCAAGCTGAGTACTGAATCATGTCCTAGTGATGACAAGGAGAAAGAAGAGATGGGCATGATTCCTTATGCCTCAGCAGTTGGCAGCTTGATGTATGCCATGGTATGCACATGACTAGACATTGCATATTCAGTGGGAGTAGTGAGTAGGTTCCTTGCCAATCCAGGCAAACAACATTGGCAAGCAGTAAAATGGATTTTGAGGTATCTCAAGGGTACTAGTCATTATTGTTTATGTTTTGGTCATGATAAGACTGTGCTTGAAGGATTTACAGATGCAGATATGGCTGGAGATATGGACACTAGAAAGTCCACTACAGGTTATTTGTATACATTTGCAGGTGCAGCAGTATCTTTGGCGTCAAGGCTACAAAGAATAGTAGCCCTCTCTACAACAAAAGCAGAGTACATAGCTGCAATAGAAGCTTGTAAAGAGATGTTGTGGATGCAGCAATTCCAAGGAGAGATAGGAATAAAGCAGGACAAGTATGTGTTATATTGTGATAGCTAGAGTGCCATTCACTTGGAAAAAAACACAACATTTCATTCAAAAACCAAGCACATTGACTTAAGGTACCATTGGATCCGACATGTGTTGGAGGAAGAACAATTATCCTTGGAAAAGATCCATACAGATAGGAACCCTGCTGATATGCTTACCAAGATTCTACCATGAAATAAACATGAGTTATGTAGAGGCATGGTAGGACTCGGTGTGACTTGATTCATGACTCTTATTTGGCTTCAAGTGGGAAAATGTTAAGTGTGAAGCCAAATTCATGCAGTATTCTAGATCCTTCTACAACGCCATTAGTTTCTAGATCTCCGTCTAGAACACATCTAGGATTCTAGATCCTTCTACACCGCCATTAGTTTCTAAATCTCCATATAGAACAAATGCAGGTTTCTAGAACCTTTTCAGCCTCTATAAATTTGCAATTGCTCTGGCGAAGGAAAGCAAGCCAAGGTCCAGGCCTATTACGTAACGCAAAGTGATTTCTGTTCTCTAGTGATTGTTTTATCTGTTTTGCTATTTCTGATTGAGTAATCTTGTCGTTTCTACATTTGTTTGTCTCTGAAATTATTCTTTTTTAATGTCGTCTAAGTCTCTGAGTATAAATTTGATGTGTGTTATGTATGCTTTGAACTAACATTAAGCCCCTTTAAATCTTTCGTTTAACTAAATTGGTAAAATGATAGACAAATATGAATTTTTCTTTTATTTTGAGTCCCTTGTATCTTTTTGATGGAGATGGAGTATTTAAAACATTACTTATACACTTGACTTCCTTTTTTAAATAGAAATCTAACGTTTTTATTCCCATGAAAAAAAATATATATTAATTAACTATATAATTTAACAACATGACCACACTAACATTTTTATATGAAAAGAATCTTATCGTTTTCGTCCAAGTTTGCTTCTTATTGTTTGAAAATTGAAGTGTCGCAATTCCTTGCACAGCCAAAGTAAATGTAATTGGATGATGGTACACATAGAAGATGGGACAAGACTCATTTGCCTTTCGTGTAGTGGATGAAAAGCATATAACTAAAAATGGAATATGGTTTTTGTGGTCTCTTGCGCTAGTTATAAATATATAACCTTTTACGACCTCGACGGGGAAACGTTTTTATTAAAGTGACAAAAAAATAGCAATATATTTCAACGAATGGATAACTTAATATGCAATAATATGCAATTATATATCAATGAATGAGTATGCAATTATATATCAATGAATAAGTTTGAGATTTCATAACTGTAATTAATTATCCAAAATATCAACAACCAAGTAAATTGTCAGAACGGTATTGTATTCCACTTATCATTTACTTGTACTTTATGTCGGTTGCCCACGATAACATTGTTATTTTCCAGAATTTAAAATCAACGCTCCCTCAAATTCGGTAATGGAAAAAATTAATATCGAAGTATCCAAAATATGAACTACCCAGTGAATCGTTAAATGTGTTATATTTTAAAGGGGTAATAGCATTTTTTTTTAAAGTAGTAGGCTACAAAGTGTATAATAAATCAGGGGACTTTAACCACCACCATCATCATCATAAGTCTATAATAAATGAGATAGTTAGTTAAGTTTTTTTTTAGTTTTAATATAACTTAATTAAATTAAAAAATAATAAAAATAAAAATTTTATTATCAAAATAAAATTTTATTATAAAAATAAAACAATTGATGATGATGATTATGGTTAACGTCTGCTGAGACCAAATAATGATCTATCGGACCTAAAAAGACAAATTATTTATTTTGATTTAAGATTTTATTCCTATGCTCAAAAAGCTTGGAGAGAAGCCTCCCGAGCTCACTATAATTTTGGCATTGTAAAAGGCTAGGAAGGTCAGTATTGTAACAAAGGTTGTGAAATTGAGATCTAATGTGGTTGTATGCAGGGCACTCTAAGAGGAAGTGGTTTTCATCCTCGATGCTCCTATTCTCACAAATATGGCAGATCCTTTCTATCCATGGCGTTTTAGGAACTGCCCAGCGGCCAGTTTCACTATGGAGCTCATGAGAATTCGTTCTAATCTTTGCTATATTAATTTTCTTTTTTGAGCTAGTTAGAATAGAGAGATACTTTTGATCTTCAAGGGTGGGGTTGATGACCTTCTTATAATAACTTAATTTTCTTTTAGATGCTAAATCTTTCTCACACCACAATTTTTCTTTGAACTTAGAAGTAACAATATTTTTAATGTTATTTATGTTTTGCAAAGCATCATTCTCATTGATCTCCCAATAGTTTAACCACGCCCTTGTGTCCTTATGCCATCCTCGGTTAAGCCTTAGGTGATTTTGGCTGGAATTTAAAGCTAGCTTAGGAAGTCTATGATTGTCTATGTTATTGAGCTTGTGCTTGTACATCAGAAACCTGAGCATAGCTAGGCTCTCAATAGAAGAAAGACCTGCTTCTATAAGGAGAATAGGATAAGGTGTATTACTTTTAATTTTCAGGTTATAAGTTATAAAACGCTTCTGGATTTGCTCAATCTTCCTCCATGATTCTCTGGAGATGCTGCAGCCCCAAACTTCACAGCCATATAAGATAACAAGAGTGACTAAAGTTTCAAAGAGGAACTTCTTTTTATCCCACATTACGAGGTTTGTTGTTTTACAATTATTTTCAAGACCAAAATAAGCTTTCCATCCCCCATTGATCCTTTTCTCAATGCTATGGTTCCAGTTGAGCTTGTGATGGATATCAATTCCTAGGTACTTGTAAGAATACACTTCCTCCAAGTTATTATTGTCATACGTAAAATTAGCGCAAGTGTCCTTCTTAGATTTGATAATCATAACTTTTGTTTTGTCTGTGTTAACAGTCATACCCATGGTAGAGCAGAAATCCTTAAGAAGCTTGAGTTGCTTATCAAGATCCGAAGGGCACCTTGCCAAAAGAACAATATCGTCAGCATAGAGAAGAAGGATAATGACTATCCCAGCTAAGATTGTGCCACCACATCCTGCTTCTTCTAAATAACCTTCGAGCTTATCGATGTAAATGCCAAATAGAATAGGGGAGAGGGGGCAACCTTGTTTAACTCCGATGTTACACTTAATATCTTTTGACCACCCCTCATTGTTCTTTAGCTTGGAAATTACATTCTCGTATAGCCTTATAGCAACAGCTCTTAACTCAAGAGGAACCTTTAGCTCTTCTAACCTATTCCAAAGGTTATATCTAGGAACCGTATCGAAAGCATTTCTAAAGTCTACAAAGCAGCAAAATAAATTGGATTTATCATTACGACATTCCTTCGCAATGATCCTTAGCGTAACAAGGTGGTCTGTTGTTGAGTGATGCTTTCTGAAACCTGTTTGGCCTTTAGCCCGCTTACCTTCACTTTCAAGCCATATGCTTAACTTTTTTTCCAGTATACTACCATATAATTTGGCTAAGAGAGGGCTGATCATAATTGTTCGATAATTAGAGGGGTTATTTGTATCTCCACTTTTAAAAATAGGGATAATGAGGCTCTTAGTCCAAGGTTTAGGGAACCCTTGCTTAACAGCTTGATTGAAAAGCTTGTGGATGTGGGGGATGAGGACAGGGCCTCTAATTTTTAAGATTTCTGCCTGGTAACCTTCAATGTCCTTAGCTTTCCCATTCGCGAGGCGATTAACCCCAAACTTAATGTCTTCTAAAGAGAAGACTTCTTTCGTTGTGAGCAGGGTTTCCAAATTATCCGTGACATTAGGAGATTCATAAAGCTTTTTAAGATAAGAATTCCAATCGTGAAGAGCAATTTTATTATTATCCTTAGTCTTCCTAGTCAGAATCTGCCTCCAAAATTTCTTAGGAGCTACCTTAGAGAGGTGTAAGAGATTCTCCTGTCTTTGACGAATGTACTGCCTCTTTTTCCTTTTAATTAGGGCTTTGTATATTCTTATCTTGTCCATTTTAAGAGAATCATCAACATCTTCCTTAATTGCTCTCCTCGCATTTTTACAATCTTTGTCATACCAAGGATTGGTTTTGCTATTTCTTTTATTATTTGAGACTTCAGTTGAGAACTTTTTAATAGAATATGAGAGGGTTGTAGTAAAATTATGATATAGGTCTTCTATGTTATCTATACTAGATAAAGGAGGCAAATTAGTTTTTAATCCATTTAGAAAGAGGTCCTTTTTATTTTTATCAAATATTAAGTTCTTTTGGTTGTAAGTATTATTTTCTATGGGAACTCTATGCATGACAAAATTGAGGGTTATAAGTAAAGGCCTATGATCGGAGTGAGGCTCGTGGTCGTTTAAGATGTCAAAGTTTATCATTTCGTTGTATAATGGAAGATCGGAAATAACGTAGTCTACCACGCTGCTACCAAGTCCATGGATGCAGGTCATCTTGCTGGAATTGGGCCACTTTTTTAGACGGTTGCAAATTATGAGATCCTGAGCACTACAGAGCTTGATAAGCTCTGACCCAAACAAATTTTCCCCGAGGTCTTCAGAGCTCCTTTTGTACCTACTAGCCAGGGTAGGGTCTTCGTCTAACCAAAGAGGATTAGGGTTGGAACGATTGCTTAAAATAATAGCTTGGTTGCTTGAAGTTCGGGCATTGAAATCACCTATTAAAAGGATATTACCATCATTCCTTAGGCTAGAAATATCGTTCTCTAAACTATTGTAAGGGTTAGTTTTATCTAGATTCTTCTTCTTATAGAAGTTAGAATTAATGGGGGGAAATAACATATTGCTATGTAGGACTTTTTATTATTAATGTCTCTGATCTCTATCCAACTAAATTGGTTGTAAGGGTCGTTTTTATAAAGCCTAACATAGGGGGAGATGTTCTTCTTAATGTAACAAGCTATTCCCCCAATGCCTCTACGGGAGGATCACTTGTTCCATGTAGACCATAGCGTAAAGCCATCTATGTTAGGGACCTTAGATTTTTCGTGCTCCCAAGTTTCAACAAGCAAAATAATATCAACATCATTTGAAATCCAACTTAGCTTGGGGCCTTTGTTCCATGGGAAGCCCCGACAGTTCCAAGAAAGGATCCGGAGCATGTTTAGTTGCTATTGATTACTATCTTTTTGTTTTTTGTCCCGAATAAAGGCTTTTCTATTTCTGATTATTGCCCATTTTCCTTCCTTTCTAGCTTCTTTTACCTTTTGAACCTCATTTCTTAATTCTGCTTGATCTTCTGGAATGAGATCTTCATTTATGAATATTCCCGTTCCTTTTAGACTTGAGGTTTTACTAAGTATGTTGTGCTTATGATCAGTAGAGCTCACCTTTATGCAGATTAATCTTCCTTTATTCTCGGTTAATTTCCCCAACCTTGTTGCTTCTATGAGACACACTGTTTCAATTTGTAATCTATTATGTAATTCTGTCTGGACTAAGGCTAAAGTATCCTCATCTTCTTCCTCTTTTAAACCGAAGATTATAAGGTTTAAGGTCCTTTTGTTACGTTCGTGGTCTAATTCTATTAATTTTTTCATTTCGTCTTTAATTGGTTTAATATCTAACTTATCTACCACATTATTTAGGGTGAGGCGGCTATTAACTTTTTCTTCTAATTCTTTAATCATGTCTTTCATTTTAAGACCCTCTAAGGTATCAGCGTCTCCTTGCTGGGATGGTTGGTTAGTATCTTGGTTTTGTTTTTCTATAACATGCAATCTAGTCTCCATTGCCTCCATTTTATTCTCCAGTAGTTCTATTTTATTTTCTATTTGTTTCTGGATAGTGTTTTCAAGAGATGCAAATTTGTTTTCCAGCACGGCTTCTAACTCTTTTTGTAACTTGGCTTCTCTTTCTTCTCTGCATTTCTCTAAAGACTCTATATACTCATAGAGGCCTTGTAGAGTAATTGTGCTAGGTCTGCCCTTGGTAATCTTTGATAACTGTGGTGAAGTATTCATACTTGAAATTATATGAGCAAATATGTATTAAAAAAAAAAAAGATAAG
The DNA here is from genome assembly GCA_031772625.1 of Pinus tabuliformis. NCBI lineage: Eukaryota > Viridiplantae > Streptophyta > Pinopsida > Pinales > Pinaceae > Pinus > Pinus tabuliformis. The sequence continues at coordinate 1,019,728,693 of CM062813.1, read as the reverse complement.
GAATGTGTGCACCTGATATCCGAACCTGATGTGCGAGCCAAGATCTCCAAGCTTTGGATTGCGAGCTTTAAAACCAAGAGACTGTTTATATATCGCCGAGACGAGACTGTTTATATATCTTCCGAGACTGCTTATATATCACCGAGACTGTTTATATATCACCGAAACTGTGTATATCGCGAGACTGTTTATATATCACCGAGACTGTTTCGCGAGACTGTTTATATATCTTCCGAGACTGATATATAACCGGAACCGGGACAAGATCTATTTATAATATCACCGAGATCTGTTTATATATCACCGAAACCGGGACAAGATCACCCGGATCGAGAGTATATATGCGAGAGTATATACACACAAACAGATCTGTTTATATGCAACCGGAACTGTGTATGCAACCAGAACTGTGTATATCGCGAGACTGTGTATATGCAATCGGAACTGTGTATATCACCTGAGACTGTTTATATATGTCACCGAGACTATATGCGAGAGTATATATGTCTCAAATCGAGATCTGTTTGTATATAACCGGAACCGGGACAAGATCTATTTATAATATCACCGAGATCTGTTTATATATATCACCGAAACCGGGACAAGATCACCCAGATCGAGAGTATATATGCGAGAGTATATACACACAAACAGATGTGTTTATATGCAACCGGAACTGTGTATATCGCGAGACTGTGTATATGCAATCGGAACTGTGTATATCACCTGAGACTGTTTATATATGTCACTGAGACTATATGCGAGAGTATAATTGTCTCAGACCAAGATCTGTTTATATATAACCGGAACCGGGACAAGATCTATTTATAATATCATCGAGATCTGTTTATATATCACCGGAACCGGGACAAGATCACCCGGATCGAGAGTATATTAATAAAGTATTGTAATGTTAATAGCATTACCAAATATTAATAAATATGATTAATTAATATTATTTATATATATAATTTATTAAAATATGTTTTTAATATAATCATAAATTTTATATGGAGAAAAAACTATAATTCATGAAAATGAAAATAAAAGAACTCATAATATTATTGTATGTTTTTACAAAAAATTAGGAAATATAATAAACTAATATTGTTTATATATATATATATATATATATATATATATATATATATATATATATAATTGATTAAAATATGTTTTTAATATAATAATAAATCATATATGGAGGAAAAGGTATAATTTATGTAAATGAAAATAATAGAAAAAGCAAAAAAAGTCAAAATAAAAAAGGAAATAAAACTTAAAACAAAAAATTAGTAACTAACAGGAATGCAAGGTACTAAAGAGCCCATGATAAGACCTCAATCAATCACTTTACAAATAAATAAATTTATATAATAGTTAAAAATAACAAAAATTGAATTTTCAATATTAAACTATGGATAAGCAGTGTAAATTTTTGGTGAAAGGAAAACTAATACACACTCAAAGCAAACCTGAATCCCTAATACCATGACAGATATAATAAAGCAACTCAATTATGAATAAAAGGTTTACATATTAATTTTGATTTTGATTTATAGGCGGGAAAATTTTAAGAATGAGAATTTATTTTAAACTTTACAAATTTTGGTGACATATACTAGTTTTTAATATGTCAATTATAAAAATGTTTGACCATATGTTTATAAACATATTCAAATTTCTGATGATTTTATGTAGTGTTTCTAATTTTTTTTTTTGTTTTAATAAAACAATTTTATAGTATAAAATTTATAAAATTTGGGGAGTTAATTTTAATGAAAAAAGAAATTAGTTAATCTTAATATTTTTTTTTAGGAAAAAAAAAAATAATAGCTCGGATGTGACTCTTACCTTTTAAAATTTTCTTTGCTCACAAGAAACCTTCAAATTCTTTAAATTATTTATGTATAGTTTATATGACTTATAACATTGTGTAAACTAAAAACTTCAGATAATTTTCTGGTTTTGACATATAGTAGATTTCTGTATGGACTTCCTATCACATTTTCGGAATTACACTACTCTATACTCCTTGCATCTGATAATAATGGCGTTTTACACTACTCTATTGTCCTTGCATGTGATAATAATGGCGTTTTGGTGTGGGTCTCTGCTTTATTTATTAACCTGGGATTGATGCTTCTCTGCACACATCTTATGGATTAGGGTTACATCTAATGGGCCATTCGCATTCTTCTTGGATTCTTCTCGGTAAAATCCCTTTTATATTTCCTCGATCCTGCGGTCGTTGGTAGTAGCTACCGCCAAGGTTTTCCGCGTCTTTTGCTATGGCTGGCTCTTTCTCTTCAGTGTTGGATTCGTTCTAACCAGTCTATCGAGTGTTGGGCATGACTTTTAGCATGTCTTGTTCGTCAGCGCATACGTGTTGCACATTCTCTTCTCAAAAAATTATTAAACTCTTTTACAAATTCCAACACTTTTGGAAATTACAAAGTGTTGGACATGACTTTGAGCATGTCTTGTTCGTCAGCGCATACGTGTTGCACATTCCCTTCTCAAAAAAATTACTAAACTCTTTTACAAATTCCAACACTTTTGGAAATTATTAAAATCTAATGTTTAATAATTATTTTTTTTTAAATGTAGGAGCCCATTTTAACCGGTTTACTAAATTTTCCTTGCAGTGATTGAAATTTAGTGATATAGATTTCTGTAACCTTGGCTTTGATCATATTTGGTAATCTTTTGGTGAAATTATATTTATATATATATAGATATATAATTTAACTTTACAGAGAATATGGACTGGGAAAATAATTGTTTATAGTTCGATAATCAATGAATTACTATCCTTATGCTTTCTAGTGTTTTGTAGTTACTCTATTAGTCTTACTTTGTTTTGGTTTTTTCTTATTTAATTTTATTTAAAATTTTAAGATTTAAAATATTTTAGAAAATATCAAATTTATTTATATTTTAAAAATATTTTTTAAATAACAAAAATTTATAATAAAAAAAGATTATTATAAAATTATATAGAAAAAATTAAAAATAAAATAAGTGTAAATTTATATACAGTTGATGAGGTATCGATTTTTTTTTTTTATTTATTGTATTACAATGTATGATTTTTTTTTATTTATTTATTGTATTACAATGTATAATAAATACCTGCACAATTATACTAATAAATGTGTTTGAGATAAGGGATAGTCATATATTAAATATAGACAATCATAATCATATTAGTAATTAAATAATAATAATTAATTAAATGCTTAAATAATAATAGTGAAATTTTTGGAATTGAAAGTATTTTTTGTTTTGGTAGGAGATTAATATCTATGAATGTAAACCAGATTCATGTGGAATCACAACAATTTAAAGTCAATTAATATTTTCTTACAAAATTCACCAATATTATTTAAACACTCAATCAATTAAAAACACCACTAAAATATATCACCTAAGAAAAATCTTTTTTCAGTGTGAAAATAGCTATATTGTATTAATATCATATGAGTCCCAATATACATATGGATAGGTTGAAACATCAAGCTAATGCCTTGGGAGATAGTAAAAATATCCTCCTCATACTTTTACACCTGAAAGCCTAGGGGGAGAAAAAGGTACCAGAAGATAATATGATTTGTCCATGCAGTAAGTTTGAAACACAAAAAATGACCAAACAATTTGGCCAAAGATAGATAAGTCTTCATTATCTGAGCATCTTCAGTCAAAAAGTGAAAACATGCACTATGGTGGAAAAACAGTTTGAGTATACATACCGGGGGATGGAGATAGACAGCAAGATAGATTATGTACGAGGAAGAGAAAAATCCTCATTCTGCTAGGTTGTAAAAGCGAGTTGTATATCCATTTCCCATTTGCCCATTTGGGATAGGAGTCTTTTCTTTGACAAAACATCTCAATGAGTATTTTGTGATCTTTTCACATGATGAATAGAATAATCCTTTGTCCTCCTCAAGAAAGAATCAATTCGTTCATCCATCATGTTAGCTTGTGATTTTTTATGAAACGTTTGTCAGTAACATGATCAATTATAACTTTAGAATCACCATAGGTTTGCAGAAACTAAATATTTAAAAAAACGCTAAAATGAAAAAGCCCTGGTACAACCATTGCTTCGGCTTTGTTATTTGTTCCCTTTCTACCATAACTGTTGTGCTTCATTCATGACAATATAGATAGCACACTTACACTTACCAACACTTACCATTTTGTGCAGCCTCATTAGAAAACACTCATTAAAAAACACTCTAGGAAAGCTCATCTCGCTAATCTTAATATCCCTGGTTTTTATATTTTTATGCTAGAAATCTTTACAATACATACTTAAAAAAGGAAAAATCTTTACCATACATGCTAAAATCCACCTTAATTCGATTCATTCATAACATATCCAAAATTCAGACATTTTTCGGTCCCTTTCAATTCTAATTTATTGCTGAGATTGGCGTTGCAGTTCCATGGCTGACTCGTATTCTCGACCCCATCTGAGGCAGCTGTATTCTGAGACACTGGTGAAGACATGCCACATTCAGAAGCCGGTACACCAAAGGACAAACATTAATTAAATTAGAATTAATTACTGTAACGTGCAGGTTGCGGACGCCGAGCCAGGTGAAATCGAATCTATCCTTTTAAACATCAGACGAAGAATGCTCATTCTTAAATCTTAACCTTTCATTTAGAGAAGAAAATTAACTCTGCAAGCCCACTTCCCTGTTTTTGAAATACTTATTATTTTCTTGATAAATAAGAAAAATAATTTTATAATGCAAGTATACATTAAAATATATAGTAGAAAACGTACCAAATAATAGTATAAAAAAGTACCTTTATTCATCTTTGAGTCGCCCGCAAGATGAAATCCTGAATGTGTAAAACAGTGTAAGAGGTTTAATTTTCCCCATAATTGATGTTAGGCTTTATTCAACATGAAAGGCAACCTACACAGGTAACAGAACAAGCCATCTCTAATTATCATTCCCCGCTGCTAATCGTTTTCTCCGGTTCATGGACACATCCATAGAGCCACGACGTTCCTCGGTTGAGTTATTTCGCAGCTGCAGATTTACAGATTGATAGGTGAGAATTTTAACAATTTATTTGAGAATGTAGATTTCCACACCAGGAACTTATGTATCTTGTTGGGATATCTCACAGTTGTAAATTTACGGATTGATATGTGATAAATTTAACCAATTATTTGACAATGTAGAATTTCATAGCAGAAATTTATATTGTTATTTTTTAGAATATACTAAATATCCAAACTCTATGATGGACATTTTACTAATTATTAAAAATTCATAAATGTGTATTTTCGCAGCAGAAATTTATATAACTATTTTTTTAGAATATACTAAATGTTATAGTTATTATTTTAAAATATACTAAATATCTTTATAATAGACACTCCACTCATCATGAAAAAATTATAAAGCTTATTGAATATGAGGATCGTATTGTCCCTGCTGTTGAAGGAACACGAGCAGATCTGTGAACGAAGGTAACGAGATGGGTCGTTTCGGGTATTAAAATGGCAGCAGACTGATTAGCGAAGCACTGTTTCTACGGTCCTCGCCTCAAAAAGGCATTCTCAGATCCGTTCGCTCACAACTGCATTTGAGAGTGATGTAATTCTGTCAAATATGTGTGTCAAATCCGAATGATTTCAATTGGGCTTGCCAACGGTTTATGATATATAATATAATATATTTATGATATATAATATATTTTTGTGAGCATAATTTATTTATATTTTCTTAAAATATCTATTAAATATGGAAAGTTGTTTATAAATTTTATATTTCTAATAGAAACCGAAATTACTTATATATATATATCACATTTCTAAACGTTTTCCTTATGATGAGGATGTAAACAATCAGACTTATCTTTTTCTTTGAGGAGTTTTGGCTGGGCAATTCATTGCCTATCAATTGGTCATATTTCATTTGTGATGTTTTTCAAGGTTAAATTTGTAATAGAAACAATGAATACGCACTGTTATGCTGTTTTAGCAAACAAATGGATAAAGGAAAATGAGATATACTATTGCCTAGTCCTAATTTGAAGACTTAATATACTTTTTCGTTCCATAGTTGTGTTAGCCTAATGTATTAACAACCACTAAGCCTAATTGAAATGTGGATTAAGTATTTATCAATAGTCTCATGTATTAACAGCCACTAAGTCTCAAACTGGATTAAGGAAATTGAGATATACTATTACCTAGTCCTAATTTGAAGACTTAATATACTTTTTCGTCAGATAGTTGTGTTAGCCTCATGTATTAACAACCACCAAGTCTAATTGAAATGTGATTAATTATTTATCAATAGTCTCATCTATTAACAACCACTAAGTCTAATTGAAATGTTGATTAAGTATGTAGGAAAGAGAGTATAAAAGAATAATTCATAATAAAATATGAAATTATTTATAGTGAAACTAAACTTACTCTAAATTTTTGATTAAATATTAGAATAATGAAATCACACAAAATAGTTTAGATATTCGTGGAGATATTATAGATATATTGTGAAAGAAATTCTCCAGAAAATTCAACCAATTAATCAAATTGGTAATTTGTTATGAAAAACCTCAATTCTATAGTACTAGGCTTTATGTGTGTAAATAATATATGGTTTTCTGTAAAGTAATGAATTAAGGCCTTAAAAAAGTTGAGAATAATTAATATTATTTTGTTATTAATGGACAAAATAGTTACGTTGTTGTAACTTTCTCCCTAGTTTAGGATTAGTTCCTATAATTATGGGGTTTGGGTGCAACCTCCTATTTCCTAGTATTGTATTTAATGATGTAATCTTTGATTGATTGATATAGAGTGGACGAGAGTGATCTCTCTGTTTTGGTGAGTGTAGTCTCCAGGTGCAGGCCACACTTGAGAGCTACATCTCTTTCTTTTCAATTCTGTTCACATTTTATCTTGGTATCAAAGCTCAGATTAAGTGAGCCTGATCTTTTGTCACCTGTGAGGCTGAAGTGCCTATAGTAGCTAGCTTGCCTGTGTGGCTTGAAGTGCCTTTGTGGCTGTGTGTACGCGAGAGCTCTGTGCTCGATTGAACACCTGGCTCAGAAAAGGTAAATACTGATTTAAAGATGCAAGATAGTTAATATTCGAAATTGCATTTATTTATGTAGAGGAGACAACTAGAATATGCCAACATCTTTCATTTATCACCATAAGATACAATATTTTGATAAAATAATATGCCAAAGTTGTGTTCGTTACATCAATAAATAATAACGATCAAAACACTTACTTCATGATAAGTTGCTAATGTTTAAAAAAATCATTAAAATAACTAAATTGTATTTTATTATTATTATTATTTTCTATTATTATTTTACAAAGAATTAATATATGAGATAAACATATATACATTTAGACAAACTATCTCATATATATATATATATATTGAAGAAGATTCTTAATTATGAGGATTTTCCTCCTTTTTACCATGAATATTATTAAACTATAAATAGGTCTTGTTACAATTCCATGAGCCAATGATATAACTTATCAATATCACATGCCCAAAAAACTATAATTTACTCCATATGAGACTTTATTGATATGGAATTTTTTTAATTAATCAACTTACACAATATTAAAAAGAGCATAAAATACTTTGGAAATAAATCCCAATAGTTGATTTCTATGTATTACCATGATCATTTTATAATATTTCATGAAGGTTAAATACCTACCATGGAACAAATAATTATTAATAATTAAATAAAAAAAAAAAAAACTATTCCAAAATAAACACACCCATTAACATAATTATTTATGTCTAATATTAATCAAGAGCTATTAAAAATACTTAAATAAAAACTATTAATAAAAAATTAATATTGAATTGTTAAAATGTAACATAAAGTAAATAATTTAAATAATATTTTATTTTTTCTTCTCTTAATATTATAAAAGTATTAAGACTTTTATAGGATTTGAGTTTAATCACAACCACCAATAAAGCCATTATAGAGTGTTACTAATAGAAACAAGGGAGTCTGCGAGGCAGCAAGTCCCTGCATTGAGAACTGAACTAGATGCTAATATTGTACAACTGAATTGGTCACCCTGCAAAACTGAGCTTCTAAGCCTTGACCCATGAAGGAGCCTGTCAACTTCTGCCTTCATCACCAAATAACACATATGCTAGCATGTAATCTATCAGCAGAAAATGAAGCTTGTAACCTCTCACCTTTAGCCAGGCAGGAACCAGAACCCAGATGCCTTTACCCTCTTGCCTTTCAACTCTAGCCTTTGCCTCTGAACTTGAACCTTCTCAAAGAATACAGATGCCTTTGCCTTAAGCCAAGTCCAACAGATGGAATCACCCTTTAGCCTTTTCACCTTGAGCCTCACGTTCAACCTTTAGATGGTACTTCGTGTCCCACAGTTGCTTCTAGCTGATAGCTTTTTGAAATGCACCTGCATTGAGTAGGCTCAGTTAAGATCCAATGCCAACCCTAGGCGGCCTTGCCACAGTTGCTTCCTGAGCAGAGTTAAGTGCCTGCATTGAGTAGGTTCAGCCTGAGAATGCACCTGCATTGGGTAGGCTCAGTTAACATTCAATGCACAGTTTTGATACCAGAGTTCAAAATAAATACTGTCATTCAATAACGAAGTAGAACCTAAATTCTTTCAGTTTTTCATGGAGCGTCATAATCATTTATTATATTTTGATTAAATATCATAGATAGATATAACAATAGTACTAGTTTAAGGGTTTTCTTAATTAGTGACAGGTTGTGTATCAGGTATTTCTTCCAAATTGGCACAGCTTTGATTAAAGCTGAAGTCAAGTTTGAGAAATATCCTACAGATATCAGTGGCCTTCTATGGGTGCTCCAAGAATATTTTTGTTCAAATCAATCTGCTTTAGCTAGTTTATTGTAATTGGATACATGAGAGAAACATGTTTGAAATGGCTGTACGACTAATTTCTGAGAAAAGACTACTAACTCAAGGAAGCTACTGAGCTCGGTGGATTGGTCGCTAAATATTTCTTACCTACCGGACTACTATCACTTAGAGCTAGCCCTTACTAACTACTATCATGAATTCTCTATATGTCTTCCGCAACAAGTTCCCCTTTGAAGCTGTCTGTATTTATATATATGCACATAGTATTTATAACTCTTAAGCTTGCCTGCCTTACCTAAAGAGACAGGTAGGCATTGTTTAGGTTTCCTCCTTTCTTTAGGTTTAGTCAGGTAGGCATTGTTTAGGTTTCCTCCTTTCTTTAGGTTTAGTCGCCTTTGCATATATATCCGACAGAAACCTCATTGAGGGCTCTCTTTCTTGCAAGTGCTTTGTTCTCTAAAGTAGGTAAAAGAGGGTGTAGTGGGTGTAGCCGGGATGGTTGAGTAAGAAAGAGAAGGGCTTGATGAGGTAGAAGGAAGAAATTCATAGGTATAAGGTCTACTGTATTTGTATGAGACGGGGATGTTAGAGGTAAGAAGGTGGAAAGAAGAAATCAAAAGTGATAAAAGTGTCGAAGCGGATGAGGAAGAAGGTATAAAGTCCTAGTAAGAAGCCAGAATGGGAGTGTTAATGAGTATGAAGCAAGAATGGAATAGGATAAAGCTTAATAAATAGCTTTTGAATTTCATATAAAATCATTCTTTGTTGTCGATTTGAAACTTCCGAAATCTCCTTTGAATTAATTTACGGTTAAACAATTCAACAGTAATTGTGGGAGGGTAAGACCAGAAAATACTTGACCTTAAAAGACCAAACCAACTACTTATTAAAATGAATTGCAACTACTTGTTACTATTTATTTCAAATGAACTGCGGTACAAAAACTTTATACGTTAATTATCGGTTAATTAAATCAAAGTTAAATTAAGTAAGGCAAAAATCTCACGTGAAATTACTGAAATACGCATCTTCATTGATAGAAACAGTTAAAATTTATGAAAAGAAAAATGTATAATAAAATCCCTCAAATTTCTAGTTGAAATTACGGCTTTTGGATGTGTAAAAAGCTTAAATATCAGAAGAAGCGTCCACCAGAAGATGGAAAACCAGAGGATAAGTTGCATCAAATGTCAGAAACGTTCTAAGGAAAATGACTACACCACCCCCATCCAGATCGTGCAGTGTAAAATGTGAAGGAAGTCATTGGTATCAGGACTAGTAAATTTCGAACCTGTGACCAAGCTGAATGGTATGGACATGCTCCATATTGCAACCTTTCTGAGCACAAATAAGAGGGCCTACAGAGTAGAGCATACAACGTAGAGAAGAGGGCACCTCGAACAAAAATATCATTGCTAATTTAATAAAATAAAATAATTGCATAACACGAGGCCCTAAGCTGTTAAAATGGGCTGCACGCGTGTAATGGGAAGGACGACCACAGTTTTCTTTATATCGACGAGTGTGCCGCAGTAGAGGAATAAGGGACTAGTGTTCGACATGAACCACCGAGGAGATGGGGGAATGACTTGCTATGCCACAGAAGTCAATCCTACGCTTCCAGGTGGTGAATGCAGAAAATATAGTTCAACACATAGATATGATTAGTCAGTGGAGAACATATGGCGAAAAACATTAAAGTGTTTTCTTGAATATCTTTAAAGCTTATAACTATGTTTGATTTAAAAGCCAAACATATTTTGTTGGTTATATTCTAAGAGATACTTTCAATGTTGGTTATACAATTTTATTAATGTCATGTTGCCTTCAGACTAACCGCAGCTCCCCCTAGTTCAATCGCATCTCAGAACGTCTGTTAGCAGACATTTACGCTACTCAATATCGCCATGGCGTTTTTCCTTCGCAAGCATATGGTTATGAGGTTTTTTAAAGGAAAAAAAATAATAGATAAAGAGCAGTGGTAGAAAATTCTCCATAAGAGCACGAAATATGAAGCATTAAAGTGACCCATAATAAGGCCAAATTCACTAGTCCAGGAGGTTGAATTGCACAGGAAAAATATTAAAATTTATGAGCGTTGAGTTGGGGGTTTCTTTGGTGCCAATGGCTCAGTTGAGAGATCTGATCGCTGTGTGCTATTCCAGAATTTCCTTGCACAGAGAAAGGAGGATGTTTTCTTCATAATTATGTTGATTCTTTGAGGTCGTCTTTATTCTACGTAGAGGGAGCCGAAATATTTCATATTTTCCAGCAGGCTGTATCTATTTGTACGCTGAAAAACCACCAAGAAAAAGTAGGTATTAGCAAACAAACTAGAATCATTAATTCGAAAAGAAGTAAGAACTATTTCGTTTCTTCGCTTCAGACTACCAGAATTTATGGTCTAGGTCAGTAAGCTTCATGCTCGAAATTTATAATGGAACTGCACAGAAGGTACAAACAGTAACAAATAACAATTGATCAACTCTTTATATCTAAACAGCAGGCTCTTTGTAGAAGAAATCGATTTTTATTTTTGAATTAGATCCTGCATTCTGATTTCTTCTTTGGTCACTCCATGGACTTGTGATCCAAAGGTTCGCTGATTGTTGCCGCAGAGAAATCAATACAGTTGAAGTTATCCACAATCGAGGTTAGAGCGGGTGTGGATATTTGAGGGATGGGTTGCATATCTTCCGACAGGTTTTTAAGAACAACTAGCATCCAAGAGAATCTGAAGCGGCCATTTCCTTCTGCCGCAGTGATACCAATACTAGACGACTTGGTCGTGGCAAACAACCATGCCAAGAAACTCCCAACTCCATCAGAGCCAGAAAATGTACTTTGTTTTATCAGCAAAGATTATGAAGAATCTGAAGGTGAGTCCTTTTCTTGCTTTTGCTTGTTGGAATTCATTTATCTTTGTTTTTCTTCTGAAGAACATTTATTTGTCTATCGGCATCTGATCTTAGATTCTTAGTGATCCAAATACAGTATCAAAACTTTAAAGCATTAAAGTTACCTTTCCAATTTTGTTTTTCCTTCTTTGAAAACGCTTTCTGTGAACTCTATATGCATTAACATGCATTTTCCTTCTGCAATGCATGCCTATTTATGTCAAACCCCTGAACCATGAATTCTATATGCATTAACAAGCATTTTCCTTCTGTAATGCATGCCTATTTATGTGAAACCCCTGAACCATGCCACCATTGTAAACTTTTCCAGTTCGATTTTTTTTTTCCTTTTTTCCCGTATTATATTTTAATGAGTAATTTTCAAACTTCTAGTCTGTAACAACCATATATTTTAATGAGTAGTTTTCAAACTTCTAGTCTGCAACAACCATTCGCTGATTGGAGAATTGACATACTAAAACATTTACAGGTGAAAGGCTTATTAGTGGAAACCATGTTAGAGTAGACACAGATCTGCAATCAGAGAATCCCTCAAAAGAGGGAAAATCACAAAATCACGATGCTGGAGAGGAGGAATTAGAAGAACATAAACTTACAGAGAAGGACAAAACATAGATAATCTCTCCATCGGAGATAATGGAAGCCTCGGAGGTTGGAGAAACGTACCATGTTTCTAGGAAAACTGGGCCATATTTAGGAGACATTGAAAGATGCTGCTAGTGTTGGATCGTGTGGACAAACTGCTACTGTTGGTTAAACTGCTACTGTTGGTTGCACTGGATAATCTGGAGATACTGCTACTGCTGGTTCTATTGGATAATCTGGAGCTTGTTCCACAGGGTAATGTGGAACTACTATTGATGCTTACTCGAGCTCTCCTCTGACCGACATGAAAGACCATCGGAGGGAGGCCAGCAGAACACCTGCACCACCATGCATCGGCACGTACACCACCTGCATGCACAATACCTGCCAATATGCTCAAACCTGCTATAACCAACCTGCAAACAAACCTGCAAACAAACGCGAACTAATGTTAGCAAACTAAGGTTAACATACCTGTAACATTAATATGAATTCTTCGACAGCCACAGATAATAAACAAGGTAAAGCTAAATAAACCTATGGTCCAGCCTCTTCCGCCTCGGGAAGAGGCCAAATAAGAGGGCAAACACGGTCACTTTTCAAAACTTTGGTTATCCTGACAATGGTAAACCCCACGACATTTGAAAACTTTGGTCACCCTGCAATAATCCGCTTAAATTAACAACATAGCGCTTCGAATTAATGCTATAGCATTGCATATGGATTACTATAGTCCCTGGCCATTGCCAGATAGCAGGGACTAATAAAGCATAAGTGGGGATGATCACATTCCGTCCCACAATCATCCTACATAAATAGGGAAGTTTTCTGGTTTTTATTTAATTTGGATTTATCTATAATTATGTAAGGTTTATGGTTTTTATTTGAATTCTATTTATGGATAATGTTTTTCAATTGATAGAAATTTTTTTTTGGGTTATGTATTTTCTATATGGATTTTGGTTAGTATAACTACATAAAATTATACCAAGTTAATGTTGGAAAGTTAATTACTCAAGTTTTTACATGGTTTTCATGCAATTTTGATGCACCCCATAAAAGATATGGGTTTTGGAAAAGGATTAGCATATTTGTAAGAATCATATTATTATTGAAATATTCGGATTTTTTTTTATTTCTCCATAAGATTTTGTTTTTATTTATTCATTTGTTTTCTGTTCTTAATTAATTTAAGTATGCTGAATTTATGATCCATAACTCCATTGAGCATTAATTTGCGAGATTTGTGAGAGGTTTATTACTGCAAATATAAAATTATTATTTTTATATATTTTATTATCACACAATATCATTTATTTATATATTAAAATAAGTTTAAGATAGATTGATTATCATAGTTAACCAATTTAGTATTTGAGTGAATATCTCAACTATATCTAAAACAAGAATTAGTTAACAATTCATTAACCAAACAACATACATAGGGATGATATTAACCAATACATTCTATGATAAGAACTAGAAATTGGCCCTAAATATGAAAAGATACACCCAAGGAATAGAACATTCTCATGATGTTACTGCAAAAATATTGCAACAAAGGATATATAACAACTTAAAGGGTGGAGGATGGAGGGGAGGAAATGTGTTCTGGCTTGTAACCGTCTCACACTTGTTCTGATTCCTCTACATATTATATCCAACCTATAACAAGCATGGTAATGAGGAGAAAGATTAGTATTTAGATATCTAATTAGTCTACATGGCCTTGGATAGACGGAGATTTGGTAGGCTATTTAGGCACTCCTAGGTGCCAGAAAAGTAGAGGGAGGTTTTGGAGTCTCAAGCAAAATGGAATTATTGTAACCATCATATTTGTAGCATCAAATTTTGACAACCATGAAGTGATGAAAATCCCTCCTTTACCCCAAAACAATGACCCTTCATTCAAGACAAACTCCAGGCCTTTCTCGATATTGAATTGAGTAATGAAAATTCATTTTGACCACAAGTACTAGTCATAGTTTGATGTCAAAGTGGAAAAAAACCATTATGCAATGCATCAAATTTGCCCAAAAGCCATTAAACCTGCAAATACGGGAATTTGATTGGAGAGAAATGTGGAGAGAGTTTACCTCGGGGATGTTTACTTGCATGACTGGAACATGTTCCATTTTCTCCACAATATAGAGACTTGGAATATTTTGGATTTGTTCATGAGGGTTGGAGGTCTTCCCCTTAACTACATCTTTAAAATAGATATTTATTGTAGGATGGATGGAACTCAAAGCTACACCTCTTAGTCTTAGATTCAATATGACAGTAGAATTCCTCCAAGATACCATATTAATTCATTTGGAATGGGTTCTGTAAATTTTACCCTAAAACATCAGGCATTAAGAAGATGCACAAATGCCTAAACTATTTTGAATACTCTGTTTTAAATTTTGCACCAGGTTTATTTCCTTAATCCATAGGAGTGTGGACTTTCCATTAAGGTTTTTCATGAATATTAGAAAGGGGTTATCTTTTGTATTTGTTTGAAAAACAATAGAGATGAAGCTTGGAAAATGTGTGGAGGTGACATCCCTAAGCATCAAGACCCTCACCACACCGACCTTATCAGCATAATGGATAGAGAATACATACAAAAATAATAAAATAGGAGACAAGAAAACAATCAGAGAACCTGCCAACTACTCCCTCCACTACCCCAATAGCTGAGAGAAGGTGTCTTTGTAAAGAAATATTCGACATTTGTCTGCCATTTTCACATAAAATTTATGTAGGGAATGGCCCATGGCAGAGGAAACATCCTCAGAGCCAAGTCCACCAATCGCTACAGGGTCAAATAAAGCACATGAGAAAATATTCTTTCAGTAGGACACCTCCAAAGGAATCAAAATCCGACCATGTCTAGAGAAAACACGAGATTGAGCATTCGTTCCCTAAGCCATTGGACGCCATGAGGCTTAGAGACGAACCAGAGCGTGGTGGGGACACAATTTGCATTGCAAAACAAACAAAACCTAGCGCTCCTCATTTTCCCCTCATTTTTTTTATATGAACATAAAGTATATTTAATTGGATGCTGTGGAAAGTAAACAATTCAGGCTCTCAAATACTAAATCTCCATCAGTACAGGAAAGGTTTCTGCAGGAGGAAGTTGCAGATTTGGGTGAACCAGTCAAAAATCAGTTCAGCCAACACTAAAACTTGCGGCTTTCCATCAGATGTCCTAAAATTGGAGTTTGCACAGGATTTAAGTTGTTTTGTTGTTTATTTAGAAGTTTCTGCAAGTGACATCCGAAGATTAAATTGTTGTGGCTGAAATAACACTGTGGAAATGTACTTGCGCTTCGTTACCTCCTTGGAAGAGCGATCGACAGGTGCAAGGAATCGATTCCCTTGGCTGTTGATTGCGGGGTTCGATGTGAGCCCCCCTCCCGGCATCGTGGAAACCAACCCCGCAGAGCTCATGAAATTCTACGCGGACATGTTCATGATGAAGGTGGATGGACATTGTGGCAGATTCCCTCTACAAATCGAAGCTCGAATTTGAACTAGCCTGCCTTCGTGGGTGCTTCTGCTCGGCGATAATCGATTTTGCGTTCTCGCTGTTCATAGTGCAGATCTATATTGTGCTTCTCATCACCAGGACGTTGGTTTTTCTGCTCAGGCCATTAAGGCAACCTGGCGTCATTGCAGAAATCATTGGTGGGATTCTTCTTGGTCCTTCGGTGTTGGGGCGCAGTGAAGCTTACTTTAACACAATTTTCCCAAAGAGGACCACCCTTGTACATGAAACTGTTGCAAATATTGGTCTTCTATTCTTTCTGTTTTTAGTTGGGCTGGAACTAGATTTCCAAGCGATTAAGAGAACTGGAAGGAAGGGTTTAGCAATTGAATTACCTTACTGTTTGTCGTTAGGGTCGGGGTTGCTTATGTGCTCAGGGAAATGGTTTTTAAGGGTGTGGCCTATGGACCCTTCCTCATTTCCATGGGTGTATCCTCATCTATTACTACATTCCCGGTGCTTGCAAGGATACTTGCAGAGCTCAAGCTTCTTACCACCGATGTGGGTCAGATGGTCATGGCTGCGACGACTGTAGTGGTTTCTTGGGTTCTTCTGGCCATTACTGTATCTTTTTTAGGATTTGTCACCGGTCACCTAACAACGAACCTGTGAGCGATACTTACATTTGCATCACTCTGGCGGGAGTCCTAGCATCTGACTTTGCAACAGATGCAATTGGGATTCACACAATCTTCAGAGCTTTTGTGTTTGGCTTGACTATTCCCAAAGATGGCCCGTTTGCAGGGATGCTTATTGAAAAGATTGAAGACTTTGTATCTGGCTTGCTGCTGCCATTGCATTTTTCTTCCAGTGGTTGAAGAGTCGAAGGAGGAATTGCTGTAAAATAAAATTTGGAAAGAGGAGTAAGCAAATAGAGATTAAGGTGGCAGATTGTGAAGAGGATGAAGATCGTGAAACCAACTTTTTTACAATGCTACAAAGTGCATACTAGTGTTCTAAAATTTTGAGTTTTGTAAGTGAAACATGTTGAGCCTGATCAACTTAACATATAAATGCAATTGGTTAGAATTGATCACTCTAAAAATTGCTAATTGAAGTTAGTTAGATTCAAGATGAAAGCACTAAGTATGATTTTAGAAGAGGTTGGTTGACGCAACATTAGATGGACAAATCAGGCAAAATATTGTGTGTTGAAATAAAGTAGACTCACAGTGTATGTCACATTCATTAGTAAGCAAGTCTAGAGTGTTTGTAGTGGTATGTACCTGGTAACTCCAAGAGATGGAGTGTGAAATGTAAGCCTTGTAAGGCATGTGTATCTCCATATAGTGCGTGGTAATATAAAAACCACTTTGTATTTGTAGTGTCGAGTTGTGGTAAGCCAGAAACCACATGTAAGAGTGAAGTGGGATAGAGATTCATGTTTCCATGGTTTAGGGTTAGCCCAGAAAACCAT
Source organism: Pinus tabuliformis (assembly GCA_031772625.1). Lineage (NCBI taxonomy): Eukaryota > Viridiplantae > Streptophyta > Pinopsida > Pinales > Pinaceae > Pinus > Pinus tabuliformis. Next base: position 1,019,711,342 of record CM062813.1, on the reverse strand, counting down.
CGACCCGATTGAATCGGGTCTTTGGAGTGCCCTAGTGGCAGGTTTGTAGCCCAGAGTGGGTGGAGTGCCCTAGTGGCAAGTCAGACCGATTGACTCAGGTCTTTGGAGTGCACTAGTGGCAGGTTTGTAGCACAGAGTGCTTGGAGTGCCCTAGTGGCAATTTTGTGGCCCATAGTGGTTGGAATGCCTTCATGGTTGAGTTGAGCCTTTGCGTATGTGTTGAGCCTTCATGACCGAGTTGAGCCTTGGTGGCTGTGTTTAGTGTTTGTGGCTGAGCATGGTTGAGGGTGATCCGATAAAACCCAGAGCATGGTTATGGGTAATCCAATAAAGCCCATGATGATATTGGAGGGGGACTTATAGGTACATGTAATGCAGTGATAATGGTTGAAAGAACAATGTATGTGAAGGACATCCTACAAGACTCGCAGTTGCAACGGTTAGTACCTATGCATTACGGTGGATGGTTTCTTCTTTATATGGACATCAACATATTCTTTTATGTTTGACCACAACTAGACTTTGCAGATTGTTATCCAGACAAGTAATCATTATGAGGGTGTGTTGGAATATCAATTCATACTTGTCTCTAGTGTGACTTTCTATGTAAAAAATATGTTCCTATTCTATAAGAGTGGTTTCTCTAGTTTGGTGTGTGGTTGAGAAATTCTCTCAACCAACAAATTATATGTCCAAGATAGTTTTCCTATCTTGAAACAATACTCATGTATATATGTAATTGCACATTCAATGTTAAATTTGTAATAGCAATAAAGAATACGCACTGTAATGATGTTTTAGAAAACAAATGGATTAAGGAAAATGAGATATACTATCACGTAGTCCTAATTTGAAGACCTAATATACTTTTTCGTCACATACTTGTGTTAGCCTCATGTATTAACCACCATTAAGTCTAAATGAAATGTTGATTAAGTATTTATCAATAGTCTCATGTATTAACAACCAGTCAATCCAATTGAAATGTTGATGAAGTATTTATCAAAAAGAGTATGTACGAATAATTTATGATAAAATATGAAATTATTCATAGTGAAATTAGACTTACTCTAAAGGTCTACATATGACTAAAGACTGAAATAAAGAGAAGCTAGGGATGAAATCATACAAAATAAGTTTAGATATTTGTGGAGATATTTATGGAGATATTGTGAAGAATGCTATACAGAAAGTTCAACTAATTAGCCAAATTAGTAATTTATTATGAGAATCTCAATTCTATAATAAAAAACTCCATATGTGTAAATAATGTATCATTTTTTGTAAAGTAATGAATTAAGGCTTTGAAAACCCTTTTTCCCAATTTTTTGTCTCAAAATTATGATATTTTGTTTTATCATCTCATTTCAAGTTGTAACAGTGGAAAGTGAAAGGTGTCAAACTGGGCTTCATTAGATTTATACATTTCAAGTTGTAACAGTGGAAAGTGAAAGGTGTCAAACTGGGCTTCATTAGATTTATGTATATTTGATATGGTTTTGAATTTTTTTTATATGAAAATTAAGAAATATGTGTTTTTAATAGAGTATTATTTTCTGACACAAAAGTATATAAGTAAATATTGTAGCTATATATTCATGGATATGAATTATTATTTGATAATTTGTATAATTTATGTGATTGGAGAATTGTTATTTGGTGATTTATCGTTGAATGATATATAAGATGTTATTTTTTATCTAATAATTTGTATGATAATTTTATAATTGTATTAGGTAAATGTTAAAATGTAAATATTGATTTAGAGATGCAAGATAGTTAATATTTGAAATTGCCTTTCTTTATGTAGAGGAGACAACTAGAATATGCCAACATCTTTCATTTATCACCATAAGATAGAATATTTTGATAAAATAATATGCCAAAGTTGTGTTTGTTGCATCAATAAATAATAATCATCAAAACACTTACTTTATGATAAGTTGCTAATGTTTAAAAAAGTCATAAAAATAACTAAATTGTATATTATTATTATTATTATTATTATTTTCTATTATTATTCCACAAAGAATTAATACATGAGATAAACATATATACATTTAGAAAAACTATCTCATATATATATATATATATATATAAACTTGGAAGAAGATTCTTAATCATGAGGATTTTCCTCCTTTTTACCATGAATATTATTAAATTATAAATAGGTTTTGTTACAATTCCATGAGCCAATGATATAACTTATCAATATCACATGCCAAAAAAAACCATAATTTACCCCATATGAGACTTTATTGATATGGAATTTAATTAATCAACTTACACAATATTAAAAAGAGCATAAAATACTTTGGAAATAAATCCCAATAGTTGATTTCTAAGTATTACCATGATCATTTTATAATATTTCATGAAGGTTAAATACCTACCATGGAACAAATAATTATTAATAATTAAATTAAATAAAAAAAAAACTATTCCAAAATAAACACACCCATTAACATAATTATTTATGTCTAATATTAATCAAGAGCTATTAAAAATACTTAAATAAAAAATATTAATAAAAAATTAACTATTCAATCGTTAAAATGTAACATGAAGTAAATAATTTAAATAATATTTTATTTTTTCTTCTTTGAATATTAAAACTTTTATAGGATGAAGATTGTAAAACCAAATTTTTCACACTAGTGTTATGAAATTTTGAGTTTTGTAAGTGAAACATGTTGAGCCTGATCAACTCAACATGTAAATGCAAATTGTTAGAATTGATCACTCTAAAAATTACTAATTGAAGTTAGTTAGATTCAAGATGAAAGCACTAAGTATGATTTTAGAAGAGGTTGGTTGATGCAGCATTAGATGGACAAACAAGACAAACATATTGTTTGTTAAAATAAAGCAGACTCATAGTATATGTCACATACATTAATAATCAAATCTAGAATGTTTGTAGTGGTATGTACCTGGTAACTCCAAGAGATGGAGTGTAAAATGTAAGCCTTATAAGGCATGTGTATCCCCATACAATTCATGGTAATATAAAAACCACTTTTTATTTGTTGTGTCGGGTTGTGGTAAGCCAGAAACCACATGTAAGAGTGAAGTGGGACAGAGATTCATGTTGGCATGGTTTAGGGTTAGCCAAAAAAACTGTCGGCCCGATTGAGTCAGGTCTTTGAAGTGCCCTAGTGGCAGGTTTGTAGCCCAGAGTGGCTGGAGTGCCCTAGTGGCAAGTCACATCGATTGACTCGGGTCTTTGGAGTGCCCTAGTGGTAGGTTTGTAGCCTAGAGTGGCTGGAGTGCCCTAGAGGCAACTTTGTGGCCCATAGTGGCTAGAATGCCTTCGTGGTTGAGTTGAACCTTTGTGGATGTTTTGAGCCTTCATGGCTAAGTTGAGTATTGGTGGTTGTGTTTAGCCTTAGTGGCTGAGAGCCCTTAGTGGCATAGTTGAGGGTGATCTAATAAAACCCAAAGCATGGTTATGGGTAATCCGATAAAACCCATGATGATATTGGAGGGGGATTTACAGGTACAGGAAATGCAGTTATAATGGTTGAAAGAACAATGTATGTGAAGGACATCCTACAAGACTAGTGGTTGCAACAGTTAGTACCTACGCATTACGGTGGATGGTTTCTCATTTATATGGACATCAACATATTCTTTTATGTTTGACCACAACTAGAATTTGCAGATTGTTATCGAGACAAGTACTCATTATGGGGGTGTGTTGAAATATTAATTCCTACTTGCCTCTAGTGTGACTTTCTATGTAAAGACTCTGTTCCTATTCTATAAGAGTGGTTTCCTTAGTTTGGTGTGTGGTTGAGATATTCTCTCAACCAACAAATTGTATGTCAAAGATAGTTTTCCTATCTTGAGACAATACTCCTGTATATATGTAAGTGCACATTTGATTATTGTGAAATAGATTCCTTTATGGAATTTTAACAGTTTTGGTTGGGGAATTCATTGCCTATCAATTGGTCACATTTCATTTGTGACGTTTTTCAATGTTAAATTTGTAATAGCAACAATGAATACAGACTATTATGATGTTTTAGCAAAAAAATGGATTAAGGAAAATGAGATATACTATCACCTAGTCCTAATTTGAAGACTTAATATACTTTTTCGTCACATAGTTGTGTTAGCCTCATGTATTAACCACCATTAAATCTAAATGAAATGTTGGTTAAGTATTTTCAATAGTCTCATGTATTAACAACCAGTCAGTCTAATTGAAATGTTGATTAAGTATTTACCAAAAAGAGTATGGACGAATAATTTATAATAAAATATGAAATTATATCTAGTGAAAGTAGACTTACTCTAAAGGTCTACATATGACTAAAGATTAGAATAATGAGAAACGTTAGGGATGAAATCACACAAAATAAGTTTAGATATTTGTGGAGATATTTATGGAGATATTGTGAAGGACGTGATAGAGAAAGTTCAACTAATTAGCCAAATTAGTAATTTATTATGAGAATCTCAATTCTAAGAAGCTCCATGTGTATAAATAATGTATCATTTTCTGTAAAGTAATGAATTAAGGCTTTGAAAACCATTTTTCCCAATTTTTTGTCATGATATTTTGTTTTATCATCTCATTTCAAGTTGTAACTGTGGAAAGTGAAAGGTGTCAAACTGGGCTTCATCAGATTATGTATATTTGATATGGTTTTGATTTTTCTTTATGAAAATTAAGAAATATTTGTTTTTAATAGAGTATTATTTTCTGACACAAAAGTATAAAGTAAATATTGTTGCTATATATTTTTTGTTATTAATTATTATTTGATAATTTGTACTATTTATGTAGTTGGAGAGCTGTTATTTGGTGATTTATTGTTGAATGATATATAAGATGTTATTTTTTATCTAATAGTTTGTACGATAATTTTATAATTGTAGTAGGTAAATGTTAAAAGGTAAATACTGATTTAGAGATGCAAGATAGTTAATATTCGAAATTGCATTTCTTTATGTAGAGGAGACAACTAGAATATGCCAACATCTTTCATTTATCACCATAAGATACAATATTTTGATAAAATAATATGCCAAAGTTGTGTTTGTTACATCAATAAATAATAACCATCAAAACACTTACTTCATGATAAGTTGCTAATGTTTAAAAAAATCATTAAAATAACTAAATTGTATTTTATTATTATTATTATTTTCTATTATTATTCTACAAAGAATTAATATATGAGATAAACATATATACATTTAGACAAACTATCTCATATATATATATATATATATATTTTGAAGAAGATTCTTAATTATGAGGATTCTCCTCCTTTTTACCATGAATATTATTAAACTATAAATAGGTATTGTTACAATTCCATGAGCCAATGATATAACTTATCAATATCACATGCCCAAAAAACTCTAATTTACTCCATATGAGACTTTATTGATATGGAATTTTTTTAATTAATCAACTTACACAATATTAGAAAGAGCATAAATACTTTGGAAATAAATCTCAATCATTGATTTCTGTGTATTACCATGATCATTTTATATTATTCCATGAAGGTTAAATACGTACCATGAAACAAATAATTATTGATAATTAAATTAAATAAAAAAAAAACTATTCCAAAATAAACATACCCATTAACCTAATTATTTATGTCTAATATTAATTAAGGGCTATTAAAAATACTTAAATAAAAACTATTAATAAAAAATTAATATTGAATCGTTAAAATGTAACATAAAGTAAATAATTTAAATAATATTTTATTTTTTCTTCTCTTAATATTATAAAAGTATTAAGACTTTTATAGGATTTGAGTTTAATCACAACCACCAATAAAGCCATTATAGAGTGTTACTAATAGAAACAAGGGAGGCTGCGAGGCAGCAAGTCCCTGCATTGAGAACCGAACTAGATGTTAATATTGTCCAACTGAATTGGTCACCCTGCAAAACTGAGCTTCTAAGCCTTGACCCATGAAGGAGCCTGTCAACTTCTGCCTTCATCACCAAGTAACACATATTCTAGCATGTAATCTATCAGCAGAAGATGAAGCTTGTAACCTCTCACCTTTAGCCAGGCAGGAACTAGAAGCGAGATGCCTTTACCCTCTTGCCTTTCAACTCTAGCCTTTGCCTCTGAACTTGAACCTTCTGAAAGAATACAGATGCCTTTGCCTTAAGCCAAGTCCAACAGATGGAATCACCCTTTAGCCTTTTCACCTTGAGCCTCACGTTCAACCTTTAGATGCCGGTACTTCATGTCCCACAGTTGCTTCTAGCTGATAGCTTTTTGAAATGCACCTGCATTGAGTAGGCTCAGTTAAGATCCAATGCCAAACCTAGGCGGCCTTGCCACAGTTGCTTCCTGAGCAGAGTTAAGTGCCTGCATTGAGTAGGTTCAGCCTAAGAATGCACTTGAGAATGCACCTGCATTGAGTAGGCTCAGTTAACATTCAATGCACAGTTTTGATACTAGAGTTCAAAATAAATACTGTCATTCAATAACGAAGTAGAACCTAAATTCTTTCAGTTTTTCATGGAGCGTCATAATCATTTATTATATTTTGATTAAATATCATAGATAGATATAACAATAGTACTAGTTTAAGGGTTTTCTTAATTAGTGACAGGTTGTGTATCAGGTATTTCTTCCAAATTAGCACAGTTTTGATTAAAGTTGAAGTCAAGATTGAGAAATATCCTACAGATATCAGTGGCCTTCTATGGGTGCTCCAAGAATATTTTTGTTGAAATGACTACTAACTCAAGGAAGCTACTGAGCTCGGTGGATTGGTCGCTAAAGCTTTCTTACCTACCGGACTACTATCACTTAGAGCTAGCCCTTACTGACTACTATCATGAATTCTCTATATGTCTTCCGCAACAAGTTCCCCTTTGAAGCTGTCTGTATTTATATATATGCACATAGTATTTATAACTCTTAAGCTTGCCTGCCTTACTTAAAGAGACAGGTAGGCATTGTTTAGGTTTCCTCCTTTCTTTAGGTTTAGTTGCCTTTGCATATATATCCAACAGAAACCTCATTGAGGGCTCTCTTTCTTGCAAGTGCTTTGTTCTCTAAAGTAGGTAAAAGAGGGTGTAGTGGGTGTAGCCGGGATGGTTGAGTAAGAAAGAGAAGGGCTTGATGAGGTAGAAGGAAGAAATTCATAGGTATAAGGTCTATTGTATCTGTATGAGACGGGGATGTTAGAGGTAAGAAGGTGGAAAGAAGAAATCAAAAGTGTTAAAAGTGTCGAAGCGGATGAGGAAGAAGGTCTAAAGTCCTAGTAAGAAGCCAGAATGGGAGTGTTAATGAGTATGAAGCAAGAATGGAATAGGATAAAGCTTAATCAATAGCTTTTGAATTTCATATAAAATCATTCTTTGTTGTCGATTTGAAACTTCCAAAATCTCCTTTGAATTAATTTACGCTTAAACAATTCAACAGTAATTGTGGGAGGGTAAGACCAGAAAATACTTGACCTTAAAAGACCAAACCAACTACTTAATAAAATGAATTGCAACTACTTGTTACTATTTATTTCAAATGAACTGCGGTACAAAAACTTTATACGTTAATTATCGGTTAATTAAATCAAAGTTAAATTAAGTAAGGAAAAAATCTCCCGTGAAATTACTGGAATACGCATCTGCATTTACAGAAACAGTTAAAATTTATGAAAAGAAAAATGTATAATAAAATCCTTCAAATTTCTAGTTGAAATTACGGCTTTTGGATGTGCAAAAAGCTTAAATATCAGAAGAAGCGTCCACCAAAAGATGGAAAACCAGAGGATAAGTTGCATCAAATGTCAGAAACCTTCTAAGGAAAATGACTACACCACCCCCATCCAGATCGTGCGGTGTAAAATGTGAAGGAAGTCATTGGTATCAGGACTAGTAAATTTCGAACCTGTGACCAAGCTGAACGGTATGGACATGCTCCATCTTGCAACCTTTCTGAGCACAAATAAGAGGGCCTACGGAGTAGAGCATACAACGTAGAGAAGAGGGCACCTCGAACAAAAATATCATTGCTAATTTAATAAAATAAAATAAAATAATTGCATAACACGAGGCCCTAAGCTGTTAAAATGGGTTGCACACGTGTAATGGGAAGGACGACCATAGTTTTCTTTATATCGACGAGTGTGGCGCAGAAAAGGAACAAGGGACTAGTGTTCGACATGAACCACCGAGGAGACAGGGGAATGACTCGCTATGCCACAGAAGTCAATCCTACGCTTCCAGGTGGTGAATGCAGAAAATATAGTTCAACACATAGATATGATTAGTCAGTGGAGAACATATGGCGAAAAACATTAAAGTGTTTTTTTGAATATCTTTAAAGCTTATAACTATGTCCGATTTAAAAGCCAAACATATTTTGCTGGTTATATTCTAAGAGATACTTTCAATGTTGGTTATACAATTTTATTAATGTCATATTGCCTTCAGACTAACCGCAGCTCCCCCTAGTTCAATCGCATCTCAGAACGTTTGTTAGCAGACATTTACGCTACTCAATATCGCCATGGCGTTTGTCCTTCGCAAACATATGGTTATGAGGTGTTTTAAAGGAGAAAAAATAATAGATAAAGAGCAGTGGTATAAAATTCTCCATAAGAGCACGAAATCTGAAGCATTAAAGTGACCCATAATAAGGCCAAATTCACTAGTCCAGGAGGTTGAATTGCACAGGAAAAATATTAAAATTTATGAGCGCTGAGTTGGGGGTTTCTCTGGTGCCAATGGCTCAGTTGAGAGATCTGATCGTTGTGTGCTATTCCAGAATTTCCTTGCACAGAGAAAGGAGGATGATTTCTTCATAATTATGTTGATTCTTTGAGGTCGTCTTTATTCTACGTAGAGGGAGCCGAAATATTTCATATTTTCCAGCAGGCTGTATCTATTTGTACGCTGAAAAACCACCATGAAAAAGTAGGTATTAGCAAACAAACTAGAATCATTAATTCGAAAAGAAGCCAGAACTATTTCGTTTCTTCGCTTCAGACTACCAGAATTTATGGTCTAGGTCAGTAAGCTTCATGCTCGAAATTTATAATGGAACTGCACAGAAGGTACAAACAGTAACAAATAACAATTGATCAACTCTTTATATCTAAAGAGCAGGCTCTTTGTAGAAGAAATCGATTTTTATTTTTGAATTAGATCCTGCATTCTGATTTCTTCTTTGGTCACTCCATGGACTTGTGATCCAAAGGTTTGCTGATTGTTGTCGCAGATAAATCAATATAGTTGAAGTTATCCACAATCGAGGTTAGAGCGGGTGTGGATATTGAGGGATGGGTTGCATATCTTCCAACAGGTTTTTAAGAACAACCAGCATCCAAGAGAATCTGAAGCGGCCATTTCCTTCTGCCATAGTGATACCAATACTAGACGACTTGGTCGTGGCAAACAACCATGCCAAGAAACTCCCAACTCCATCAGGGCCAGAAAATGTACTTTTTTTTATCAGAAAAGATTATGAAGAATCTGAAGGTGAGTCCTTTTCTTGCTTTTGCTTGTTGTAATTCATTTATCTTTGTTTTTCTTTTGAAGAACATTTATTTGTCTATCGGCATCTGATTTTAGATTCTTAGTGATCCAAATACAATATCAAAACTTTAAAGCATTAAAGTTACCTTTCCAATCTTGCTTTTCCTTCTTTGAAAACGCTTTCTGTGAACTCTATATGCATTAACAGGAATTTTCCTTCTGCAATGCATGCCTATTTATGTGAAACCCCTGAACCGTGAATTCTATATGCATTAACAAGCATTTTCCTTCTGTAATGCATGCCTATTTATGTGAAACCCCTGAACCATGCCACCATTGTAAATTTTTCCAGTTCGATTTTTTTTTTCCTTTTTTCCCGTATTATATTTTAATGAGTAATTTTCAAACTTCTAGTCTGTAACAACCATATATTTTAATGAGTAATTTTCAAACTTCTAGTCTGCAACAACGATTCGCTGATTGGAGAATTGACATACTAAAACATTTACAGGTGAAAGGCTTATTAGTGGAAACCATGTTAGAGTAGACACAGATCTGCAATCAGAGAATCCCTCAAAAGAGGGAAAATCAGAAAATCACGATGCTGGAGAGGAGGAATTAGAAGAACATAAACTTACAGAGAAGGACAAAACAGAGATAATCTCTCCATGGGAGATAATGGAAGCCCCGAAGGATGGAGAAACGTACCATGTTTCTAGGAAAACTGGGCCATATTCAGGAGACATTGAAAGATGCTGCTAGTGTTGGATCGTGTGGACAAACTGCTACTATTGGTTAAACTGCTACTGTTGGTTGCACTGGATAATCTGGAGATACTGCTACTGCTCGTTCTATTGGATAATCTGGAGCTTGTTCCACAGGGTAATGTGGAACTACTATTGATGCTTACTCGAGCTCTCCTCTGACCGACATGAAAGACCATCGGAGGGAGGCCAGCAGAACACCTGCACCACCATGCATCGACACGTACACCACCTGCATGCACAACACCTGCCAATATGCTCAAACCTGCTATAGCCAACCTGCAAACAAACGCAAACTAATGTGAGCAAACTAATGTTAACATACCTGTAACATTAATATAAATTCTTAGAGCCATAGATAATAAACAGGGTAAAGCTAAATAAACCTATGGTCCAGCCTCTTCCGATTCGGGAAGAGACCAAATAAGAGGGAAAACACGGTCACTTTTCAAAACTTTGGTTATCCTGACAATGGTAAACCCCGCGACATTTGAAAACTTTCGTCACCCTGCAATAATCCGCTTAAATTAACAACATAGCGCTTCGAATTAATGCTATAGCATTGCATATGGATTACTATAGTCCCTGGCCATTGCGAGATGACAGGGACTAATAAAGCATAAGTGGGGATGATCACATTCCATCCCACAATCATCCTACATAAATAGGGAAGTTTTCGGGTTTTTATTTAATTTGGATTTATCTATAATTATGTAAGTTTTATGGTTTTTATTTGAATTCTATTTATGGTTAATGTTTTTCTATTGATAGAACATTTTTTTTGGGTTATGTATTTTCTATATGGATTTTGGTTAGTATAACTACATAAAATTATACCAAGTTAATGTTGGAAAGTTAATTACTCAAGTTTTTACATGGTTTTCATGCAATTTTGATGCACCCCATAAAAGATATGGGTTTTGGAAAAGGATTAGCATATTTGTAAGAATCATATTATTATTGAAATATTCGGTTTTTTTTTTTTTATTTCTCCATAAGATTTTGTTTTTATTTATTCATTTGTTTTCTGTTCTTAATTAATTTAAGTATGCTGAATTTATGATCCATAACTCCATTGAGTATTAATTTGCGAGATTTGTGAGAGGTTTATTACTGCAAATATAAAATTATTATTTTTATATATTTTATTATCACACAATATCATTTATTTATATATTAAAATAAGTTTAAGATAGATTGATTATCATAGTTAACCAATTTAGTATTTGAGTGAATATCTCAACTATATCTAAAACAAGAATTAGTTAACAATTCATTAACCAAACAACATACATAGGGATGATATTAACCAATACATTCTATGATAAGAACTAGAAATTGGCCCTAAATATGAAAAGATACACCCAAGGAATAGAACATTCTCATGATGTTACTGCAAAAATATTGCAACAAAGGATATATAACAACTTAAAGGGTGGAGGATGGAGGGGAGGAAATGTGTTCTGGCTTGTCACAGTCTCACACTTGTTCTGATTCCTCTACATATTATATCCAACCTATAACAAGCATGGTAATGAGGAGAAAGATTAGTATTTAGATATCTAATTAGTCTACATGGCCTTGGATAGACGGTGATTTGGTAGGCTATTTAGGCACTCCTAGGTGCCAGAAAAGTAGAGGGAGGTTTTGGAGTATCAAGCAAAATGGAATTATTGTAACCATCATATTTGTAGCATCAAATTTTGACAACCATGAAGTGATGAAAATCCCTCCTTTACCCCAAAACAATGACCCTTCATTCAAGACAAACTCCAGGCCTTTCTCGATATTGAATTGAGTAATGAAAAATCATTTTGACCACAAGTACTAGTCATAGTTTGATGTCAAAGTGGAAAAAAACCATTATGCAATGCATCAAATTTGCCCAAAAGCCATTAAACCTGCAAATACGGGAATTTGATTGGAGAGAAATGAGGAGAGAGTTTACCTCAGGGATGTTTACTTGCATGACTGGAACATGTTCCATTTTCTCCATGATATAGAGACCTGGAATATTTTGGATCTGTTCATGAGGGTTGGAGGCCTTCCCCTTAACTACATCTTTAAAATAGATATTTACTCTAGGATGGATGGAACTCAAAGCTACACCTCTTAGTCTTAAATTCAATATGACAGTATAATTCCTCCAAGATACCATATTAATTCATTTGGAATGGGTTCTGTAAATTTTACCCTAAAACATCAGGCATTAAGAAGATGCACGAATGCCTAAACTATTTTGAATACTGTGTTTTAAATTTTGCACCAGGTTTATTTCTTTAATCCATAGGAGTGTGGACTTTCCATTAAGGTTTTTCATGAATATTAGAAAGGGGTTATCTTTTGTATTTGTTTGAAAAAAAAATAGAGATGAAGCTTGGAAAATGTGTGGAGGTGACATCCCTAAGCATCAAGACCCTCACCACACTGACCTTATCAGCATAATGGATAGAGAATACATACAAAAATAATAAAATAGGATACAAGAAAACAATCAGAGAACCTGCCAACTACTCCCTCCACTACCCCAATAGCTGAGAGAAGGTGTCTTTGTAAAGAAATATTCGACATTTGTCTGCCATTTTCACATAAAATTTATGTAGGGAATGGCCCATGGCAGAGGAAACATCCTCAGAGCCAAGTCCACCAATCGCTACAGGGTCAAATAAAGCACATGAGAAAATATTCTTTCAGTAGGATACCTCCAAAGGAATCAAAAACCGACCATGTCTAGAGAAAACACGAGATTGAGCATTCGCTCCCTAAGCCATTGGACGCCATGAGACTTAGAGACGAACCAGAACGTCGTGGGGACACAATTTGCATTGCAAAACAAACAAAACCTAGTGCTCCTCATTTTCCCCTCATTTTTTTTATATGAACATAAAGTATATTTAATTTTAAAAATGATATACATTTCTTTTAAACAAATAAATATTTATAATTTTTATTTTATTTTTATATTTTACTAAAATATCTAATAAACTTGAATTTAATTAATTTAATTTTAATAATATATATTATTATAAAAATTTTAAATTTAATAGTACACCTATATAAAGTGAGTTCAATATGTTATTTGCAAAAATCAAATTTAGATATATAAAATATGTATATTTTTTTTATAATTTTCTAAAAATAATATACATATGAAAACGATATTTTAATTTTTTTTATTATTTTTAATAATTAATATTTCATTTTAATTGAAGTATAATTGTTTTAAGTTAAATGAGGTATTTTATAATTTAATAAAATATTATTATGAAAAAAAATAAAAACTAAATAACTATATATATAAATACATGATAATATTTAAAAAATAAAATAAAAATATTTTATGTTAAATTTAACATAAACTTATTTTAGTTTTAAATTTATGAATTAAAATGGTTGAAATATAAGAAAAATTAATATAAATTTAAATAAGTAAATTTTTTATATTAAATTCTTTTAATTTTTTCACATTGTTTTTTTTGGCATAGTCTATAATGCAACTTTTTGGATATTCGGCAAACAAATTTTTCTCTTTTCTCGGTTGATGTGACATTGCGTAGAGTTCTCTTTCCTGTTGTTGAAGGTCCCTTGACCATAGCCATCCTTCGACCACTGCTAGGATCTATAACATGTGACTCATGTATGATATACTTGTATAGATCCATTGAAGTATGGATCTAATATGAGAGGAAACTGATTAAATTTCTTCATGTACAAATTTTTTTAGAGCTAAAAATACAATGTGTTATTTTTCATTGTTTAAATTGTATTTGTTAATACTAAATAGAGTATATATAACCAAATAAATATTTTAACCATAAAAACTTAATTTTTATAGATTTAAACAACTTACTCACACATTTTTTTACTTCTGATTATTTGACAACATATTCTTTTTCTTTAACCAACATTGTTTATCTATTTAAAACATCATTTTTATTTTTTATTTTTATTTTAAAGTGAAAAAGACTAAAAAGCAAACTTATAAATCCCGAGTTGTAGAATAAGTCTTTCTACTCAATCACCGAAATTTGAAATATTTTTTTTTTTAAATTGTCACGATAAAATTGAAATTGAAATGTGCTTTGATTTTGAATTGGGATAGCGCACGGAGGCTAGTCCAGCCGAATTTGGTTATCCGACAGAGACTAAGCATGAGTAAAATGCAGAAAGCGTGGTTTTACAATGAATGTGGATATGATCCTAGACGTCTTGCAATTCCAGAAATTCCTTGTGCCAAAGACGAGGCGAGATGACCTGCCGCTCTTAATCCTGTCGAGTCTAAGAGATGGGGATAAATATTTAGAGGTGTCGATTCTGATTTTCTGGCATTCATTTGTTTTTGTTTCAACAGAAACTACTTAACCAACGATATGCCATTCGAGGAGCACCTATATATGCTTATGTATTTTTCTATGGATGTATCGTTTGATAAGGAACACCATGCCGGAGACATGCTAGGGACATCTATGATATCAGTCAATGGTGACTAAGGCTAGTTCTCTATATCAAGCCACATTCTTGCATAGGGTGAGGCGTTTCCCTGTTCTGTTTCATCAATTTTTTTTTTTAAATGTATCTCATTCTGGTTGCTTGCAGAAAAAATGCCGAGGAAGATGACACTAAAAATAGTTATGATCTTGGCGCTTCTTGGAGTAGCGCTTTTGCCATGGGTGATATGGTTACTCAAGTTTAATACAGTTCTTTTCTGTAATGTATTTGGAATTGCATGAATCATAACATCATGAAGATTGGTTTCTTTCTCCCAGCGCAAGTAACTCTTCGCTGTAACTCATAATACGCTATTGTGAGTAATATATATCATTTTAATATTGTAATTTATTGTGATCCTATTTGCAATATATGTGATAAATCTTAATAATTTGACAATAAGAGTTACCACAAACAATGGGTTTCTTTTATGTTCTTTATTTAAAAAAAAAATCACCGATAATTTTTTTTTTTAATGTAAATGCTATTATGAAATTGTCTTGATGGTTTAAAATCACTATAAGCAAGACCAACATTATTATGTTTTTCAATTTTAATTTTCTCTTCATTAGTATTTAACTTAGAACAATTTTGTGTAAAGTAATCATGAACTTTTAAATTGAAAACTTAATTGAATGAATAAAGTGGGTTTAGCTTAATTGCATTTTTTTTTATGTAGAAATGGATTTAATCTTTGAAAACTTCATGGACACTTAAGTTGTATAAACTACATGGTTTAAATTTCCAATTTTATAATTATTTGTTTGATTTCTTAGAAAATTTACCAATATATCTCAAAAGGGAAAAATTGTAGAATAATGAAACTATTTGAAATGTGTTTTTTTTCAATTGCTTTATATAATATATACATAGTCTAGTGTTTTGTTTCTAAACCATACATAATATTGAAATAGTTGACATAAATGTTTTTTAGTAACATGGACATTTAAATACTTTATTTATGGAATGCATTGAAATATTCTTATTCGTCATCAATATATTCTTAAATATTGATATGGACAACGAGAACGAAAGGTTTTTCTCAAGTTTTTTTTTTTCATTTTCTTTAGATTCATGGTTTTCTATGGGCTTAGTTGTTTTTCATTTCTATGTCCTTGCAACTTTTTCTCCCTTTAGCTTCCTATAACTTCTTAAGGTTTTATCGATCATATGAACTATTGTGTGGCTTGCCATATAGCGGTCCATTAACATGGAAGAGGAACTACTAGGATTTTCAGAAAGTTTGATACACTCTCCTATCTTTTATTCTTAAGCGAGGTATGATGTTTTAATCACTGGAAGGTCTTCTCATATCCTATAACATGCTCTGAATTGTCCTCCCGCACCACATTTGAATCCTTCCAGTAATTTGCGATCAAGTTCATGTCCAGATACACAGACTCTATAGTCGATTGAAGGTTGATATTTAATGGGGATGGCTTGGCTTAATATTTTCCCCAATCTCCTCTATTGACCCTTGGGTGTCATCTGCCCAACCTTTATCTCTGCTCCCTTTATTCTCCCATAGTTATAATTATGGCTCGACTGACCACTTGACCAAATCAAGACTATGGGTAGGGGCAACTCCCCGCAGTGTTGTCGAGCATTGTTCTCAAAGTATGCAACTATGAGCGCTCAAAGGTGTTGGGAAGTCCCGTCAACCAATGGTCCCAATACACGACAACCATTCCCATCCGATGTCATTACCACCACTACCCACCAGTGAAGTGTTGGGGTTGTGGAAAGCATTAGGTGGGGGAGTAGAGGGAAGTCCCATCAAATGATAGATCGATAAGTCGACTTTTCCCCATTAAGTGTCATCTTCTTATCAAGATCAGGGATGATGAAAAAACTACCACTGTAGGAGCTACCCATAATAGCATGAATCGATAGCCGATAGCCACTGAGTCACATGCAAGTAGGATCAGTGCCCAAATGTGTGCTTGGAGAGGAAACCAGGGCAAATTGATCACGTAAAAGGGTTGGCTTTACTGGGAGGACGTCGAATAGGCTTCGATGGAGCCAACAATTCTAAATTTCAATTTTTTATTTTCTTCTTTTGAAATGAGCATGAAGAGCATGATTCACAACATTTTTATTTTGACCTTAGCATGAAGAACATACTTGAAAATAAATAAATAAAATATATATATATATATATATATATATATATATATATAGATATATATACACATTATGTAAATTGACCATAGTTACAAAATTCAACACTGCCTCTTAACTAAGGAGGTCTTTATAATGACTTATCATGTTGTTCTCAACTTTCAATATTCTATAAGGTGGGGACGATTTTAAGAGAATAATTATCATTAATATCATAATGCCCAGTATCACAATCGTATAGGTCAACCCCCTTAACCTATAAGAATCATGGCATCCACTTAGTACCTATCGTACAACATCAATAACAACTATTCACCATGATCTGGGTAGTGCTTCAACCTCATGGTATCTAAACTAGTTCTTCTTCACCATCACACAAGTAAAGCACATAGTCCAGGCTAAACTCCAAATGGCTTCAACCCAGGACAGATGCCAAAACAAATTCACTCGAGAAATATATCTAAGCATGATGTTAGGAGGATCATTCTCACTCTAGAAAGAGATTTTAGTGGCCTCCAGGACTATTCCCTAGCCAACAAGTCTAATAAACATAGTGAGAATATCCTCTGTCAAACCATTTTCTTATACAGGTCAAAGTCACATAGGGACTACAACCCTAATGCTATAGGAAAATGGATATCCACTAGGCGATTCTTCCTAATTCCAATCAATATACTCGATATACGGATAACATCCCTAATTCTAATTAGAGTACATGACACATGAAGAATTTTTGCCCATGATGTTACCTAATCCATCATACCATTCTCCCTAATTTCGATCAATGTGCTTGACACATGGATAACATCCCTAATTTCGGTCAAAATACATGACACAAGGAGAAACTATTTACTTCATGAAATCATCACTCCCTCTCAACCAAAGAGTCATTATCCACAAGACCAGGCTTCTCCAAGATGTACACAAACTTCCCTCTAGAAATAAGCTTTGTCAGCATATCATTTATCAGCTCATAAGTGGAGTTATATTCGAGCTTCATTGCCCCTTTCATCCCCATGTATATCATGACACAATCCTACATGTAGCCTTTGATTCAATACTTATTCCACTTGTGAATCCAACAGTAATATACTAGACCCTTTCCATATAGGGTGAATTACTCATTCAAGAAATTATAATCAAACCCAAAATGAGGCAATAAACTCAAACTGAACCTTGTAATATTTGCAACTTCATAAGATCCATTATAAAATATGCTTTTGAGTCACCTTGACTAAGTACTCCCTCTTACACTAACATAAGATCATTTCAGAATCTAAGGTAAACTTTCTCTGAGGGCATAACATGAATTTTTTATTTCTACCCCCAGAGTTGCTCCTTGTGACACGTGGGTCCTTTATCTTTTGTCAAAGATAAATCACATAGTATCATCAACTGAGGAAAACAACTCAACATGATCCTATTTCTCTTCACAGGAGAACTTTCTCAAATCTTACTTCCATTCTGCCATTTGTTGCATGTTATATCATGACTCCTATTTTGGAACAATTAGAGCATACTTAAAACAATTGACTCCCTCCAATATTGGGTCTTATCTGCTACAATATCCTTCAAGTAGAAATTCTAGAAAATCATCTTGCTTTGCTTCATTCTTCCACTTCTTCCATTTGTTGGGAAGTTCTTGTCGTTGACTTGCAATCCTCACAGGGAAGTAATGGAAGAACAATTACAACCAAGTAAATGATATAAACACTAATAGAATAATAAAGATAATAATAAAAGTAATAATCATTAATGAGAGATATAGAATACTTATCGTTTGAGAATTATAGGAGAATGGAAAATCCCTCTTAATCTTAGCCTTCTTATGAGGCATTGTCATAAATGGGTGTTGATGGGATATTGTGTTTGGTTGTTAATTACAATAACACAAGGCATGATGCAATATGCATCCCTTTCATTCCACTCCTAAGTAGCATAAAATGTGTAACATACATTTTTTTTGAGTGGCATGATATAACATAATGGTATTCATCTTGTGTTTTACTCCTAATACACTATTTTTCCTTCAAAAGTTGGTTTGGAAACAACAACCAAGGATACTACCTTACCATATTTCTATGTTGCATCAAGAAAATATGTTCATCAGTCCACCATCCCTAGCCATTTACTAGTTGAGGAAATCAGTCTTTGTTTGGTTCAATAGGTTAAAGTCGTTCCCCTTATTTGAATGTTTTGGACAAATATTTTAGAGGACATTGTAGATATGTTTAATGTTTTCTAGATTGTGTAGTTTCCTCTAAAAGATTTTTCCAAAATATTCAAATAAGAGGAATGAATTTAACCTATTGAACCAAATAAACGAAGAATGACTTCCTCAACTAGTTAATGGCTAGGGATGGTGGATTGATGCACATATTTTGTTGATGTAACATAAAAATATGGTAAGGTAGTCTCCTTGGTTGTTGGTGCCCAACTAACGTTTGAACGAAAAATATTGTGTATTAGGAGTAAAATGCAAGACCAAGAGAGTTATGTTATAGCATGCCACTCATCAAATTTTTGTTACACATTGTATGCTAGTTAGTGGTGGAACGAAAGGGTTGCATATTACATAACGCATTGCATGATAGTAATGAACAACCACATGCAATATTCAGTCAGTGCACATTTATAACAATGCAATATTCCCTTTTCTTGAGATGGTCAAAATGGACAGAATCTACCCATGGTATTTTCCCATAGGATCTGCCCACGATATTTACCATGGTATTTTCCCATGGTATTTGCATTCATTTTTTGAGGTAAATTAATAAAATAAGGTTTCTAGAGATTTCATCAAGGTAATTAAACGGGATAGGAGCTAAGCATTTGGATTATCTAGGAAAACTCCAATTGGTAAAGGTTCATTGACTATAATTATCTATGTAAACTCAAAAGGGTAAAGGATTGCATCAAATTCGTTAGGTAAACTTCAAATGGCGAGGATTGGGGTTCATCGACTAAAATTGTAACCTTTTGCCCATCCTTTCTCACTACTGTTGTCGTGCAAGTTGCATTGTTCCTAACATCCTCCCAATACTATCATGTTGTTTTCCTCTTGCTTGGCCAAAATTTCATATAAATAATACCTTATATTACATATATTATTATATGATATATTAAACCCTTTATTCCCCCATTATAAAACTAATATATCATTTTGTGTTTTTTCCATTTTTATTTCCCTAATATGAATGCACATGATATAATAAGGGATGATACCAAATTAGATTTCTTCCCTATTTTTTCCTATCATAATTTCATACAATTTCCAATATTTCTTATCATAATTCTAAACAATCACTACAATTTGTCATAAAATTTATGTCAAGTAATCAAAACTTGTCAAAAATACAACATTGTTTATATGAAAAAAGGATAATGTTGGTTTTTCTTGTAGAGTTTTGGATATTGGAATATCTAGGGTCTATATACGTTAAAAAGGGCTTGAATAAGAAAACACTAGGGTTTGCAGACAAAACATAGGACTGATTTCTTCCTCTAAAAGATGAGATCCTAGTCCATGCAAGGAAGGTATGAAAAAAGGCATATATTTAAGATAAGAACAATGAAGTTGCAAGATGAATGTAATAAGGCTAAGATTGAGAGGCAGCTGACATTATCCTATAATTCTAAAAAGATAAGTATTATATATCTCTCATCTATGATTATTACTATTTTTATTGTCTTTATTATTCTATTAGGCTTTATATCCTTTACTTAGTTGTAATCATTCTTCCATTACGTCTTAGTGAGGATTTTAGGTCAATGATAAGAACTGCCTAAGAAATGGAAGAAGTGGATGAATGAAGCAAAGCAAGAGGATTTCCTAGAATTTCTAGATGAAGGATATATGGTACCAGATAAGGCCCAGGTTTAGAGGGAGTAGGTTGTTTGAAGTATTCTATAATTGTTCCAAAGGAGAAGTCAATATCTAGCATGTAATAGGTGTTGGCATGAAGGCAAGATTTGAGAAGGTTCTCCTAGAAAGAGAAAGAGGATCATGTTGAGTCATTTTCCTCAATTGATGACCCTATATGATTTATCTCTGAAAAAAATATGACAGACCCATATGTCACAAGGAGAAACTTTGGAGAGAGAAATACAAAATCCCTATTATGACCTCAGAGAAGGTTGACATTAGATTCCCATATGATCATTTGTTAGTGTAAGAAGGATTACTTAGTTAAGGTGACTAGAAATAATCTTTCGTAATGGATCTTGTGAAGTTGCAAATATTAAAAGTTTCAGTTTGACTTTATTGCCTCATTTTGGGTTTGATTATAATTTCGTGAATGAGTAATTAACCATATATGGCAAGGGTCGCGTATATTACAGATGGATTCACAAGTTGAGAATAATTATGGCTTTAAAGGCTACATGTAGGATTATGTCATGATAGACATGGTGATGACAGGGGAAGTGAAGCTCGAATATAACTCCATTGATGAGAAGACAGACGATATGCTGAAGAACCCTCTATCTAGAAGCGACTTTGTGTACATCCGGGACAAGCTTGGGCTTGTGGAGAATGCCTATTTGGTGGAGAGGGAGTCATGATTGCATCATATAAATGATTTATCCC
This sequence comes from Pinus tabuliformis, assembly GCA_031772625.1. Lineage (NCBI taxonomy): Eukaryota > Viridiplantae > Streptophyta > Pinopsida > Pinales > Pinaceae > Pinus > Pinus tabuliformis. The sequence continues at coordinate 1,019,689,904 of CM062813.1, read as the reverse complement.
TATGTCATTTATTTTAACTGGAATTAGGGATGTTATCCCTGTGTCAAGTACATTGACAGAAATTAGGGAGAATGGTTTTATAGATTAGATAGCATCATGGAAAAACATTCTTCCTGTCTCATGTACACTAATTACAATTAGGAATGATATCCCTATATCTATTACATTCAGTGGAATTAGGAAGAATGGTCTAGTGGATAGAAATTTTCCTATGCCATTAGGGTTGTAGTCCCTATGTCACTTTTACCTGTATACGAAAAATGGTCTGAGAGGGGATATTCTCCCTGTGTATATGAGACATATTGGCTAGAGAATAGTCCTAGAGGCCACTAAGATCTCTTTTTGGAGTGAGAAGGAACACCCTAGGATCATGCTTCGATATCTTTCTAAAGTGAGATTGTTTTGGCATTTATCCTCGGTTGAGGCCATTTGGAGTTTCACCTAGACTATGTGCAGTACTCGTGTGATGGTGAATGAGAACTAGTTTAGATACCATGAGGTTGATGTATCACCCAGATTGATGCAGGAGCATTCAAACCAAGGAAAATCATCGTATTTTAGTAGACATAGGGGGTCTTGCATGGAAAATTTTAGGGGCTAATGTTCGCCCAGTGGGCTAATTTTCCATGATTTTTCCACAAAAAAGATTCGCCAATTTCCAATTTTATAAAAGACGATTCGCCCAAATTTTAGAATATAAAATTATTTTACCTTAAAAATCGCCAACATTATATAGAGACTATATATAAAATAATTATAAATTTGAATAATTTTACAAATATATCAATAAACATTTATAATTTGCATATTAGGGATTAGTGAGATTCGCCAATGTTTTAAACGTCAAGAAAATTTTCCATCCTTAAAATTTTCCTTGGGGTCTTGTATTTTCAAGGAAGTTGGATTCCTATGCATGTAATCATTAATGTTTAAGTGATTAGAATAGGAATTAATTAGATGTTGTGAGGAGGTTTGTAAATGCTCTCGAATAAAGGAGAACATGAGTGGTTAATAATGACAAGAGAGTTAGAAGTCAATTATAACTCTTAAGGTAGTTTCATGATTCGAGGAACTAGAGAGGTTCTTAGGGATTAACTGGATTTAGAAGTGGACTTAGAGGAAATTTAGGAGTCAGCTCAATAAATCAAGGATCTGAACCAGAATTAGTTCAATAGAACGTTTCTGGTATAAATATAAACCTACAGGCAGAGTAAAAGGGGAAGAGGCAACTGATATTGAAGACAAGACCTAAGAGACAAAGAGTCTCAAGATGTAATGAGTTTTTCATATTTATATATACAAACGTTTATTCCAGAACTTTATAGATGTGTGAAATGAATATTGAATGATTGAATCACGTGAAAGTTGTGTATTCTGTAACAAAGGTTGCAGGTAGAGTTCTATAGAACTACGCAGAGGAGAAGAATGATTCGAAGGAATCATAATGGATCATCGAATCCAATTGAAGGATCAGAGTGAAGGTCTAGAGAGTCAGTGATGTGTGAATTCGCAGAGTTAAGCTTAGAGAAAGTTGAGCAGCAGAAGAGCGGAAGGTCGAAACCCTGAAGAAAAACCCAAAACCACAAAACACTGAAAAATGAATTAAATTCAAAGAAAAGGCACAAATGAAGAGGCGAGTCGTCGATGCATAGGAGCTGTTGGATCTCAGAGATCAAAGGAAGAGGTTGTTAGATGATAAGCGACCAAGATTAAATCGCACAGAAGGGAATCAAGGAATGAATAGTGGAGTTTAACTAGAGATGCTAGTGGAAGAAGAATCTAGAGGAGCTGTCGCAGCCATCGCTGGTTTAAGATCTACGATCAGCGTCTGCGAACAAGTCTGAACGTTAACCAAGAAGAAAGGCTGGTTTATAAGTGGAAGTGGTATTTTGGGTGAGGTAGAAACCATAAGTGGTAAAAAGGAGTGGTCACCCGATTCAACTAACCGAGAGACACGTAGCAGCAGAGGAGAGAGAGAAAACTATTTTTTCGAGTGGGTATTCTCCGTGCTTGTTGTCTACCAAAAATCCTTGTGAACCGTCAGATCTATTGAGTGTAGATCAACGATGGGGGACTATCAAGCAAGTTTGATTGGTCGGACCCGATAAGGTTTAGGCGCGGTTGTATTTGATTTGAAGTCTGGTTGCATTATCACATATCGAATAGGAAAGGAGGAAGACATGTTGGTGGATTCGGACAATTGCGATAGCGATAAAGGTAACCTCGATAAATGTTCAAAGGCCGAAGACTAGCGAAAAGGTAAGTTTATGAATGTTTATGTGTATTTATATTAATAAGGGGTATAATAGAAATAAAGCGCCAAGAGAGGGTTTTGTGGTTAAGTCCACATTAACCAAATTTAAGGGCGGTATGGTTATTATGCGAGGCTTAAGGATTAATCAAGGCTAATAAGGGTTAATGAGTCCCGATAGAAAGGATATCAACTAAGGGTTAGACTATGGTTGAATTATGAAATCATTCTGCATAAGACTTGAGTAAGGGGGCATTAAACCATTCATTGATGGTTGAAGATTTTTACTCAATAGTGAGTTAAAATTCCTGGGAAAGATGTGCTTATGCATTTTACATGCATATTGTGGGTGTAAGCAGGGATAACCCTGTGTCATTTGGTATCATAGCCAGGTTTGTAATTGAAACAATTGGTGTTAAAACAGAACAAATAAATTCTATGTGAAAGAATTGAGAACAAAGTTATGTTTTAAGATGTTTATGTAGGCAAGGAAGGATCAGATTCTAATCTGATAGAAAGTAGGCACACATAGGTGATGTATAGAAAAACTTGTAGATGCAAGAAATGGAGGACAGTCCATTCAAGGTACAGGTGGAATGGTGGAACAAGATCATGCAGAGATCTTGAAGGTGAGGTGATATGTTCTATTTTGATTTGATTGGAGAATGTGTGTTTGTACATTGATACACAAATAACAACAAAAGAAGTTGAGAAGGTTGCAACATCTAGAGCAAGGAGTGCCTGAATTGGTTCTAGAGGAAAGAACCAGAGAAATTCTAAGAGACTGAGCTTAGAGGAGAGAAGCTTAGTAAAGCATATGTAGCAATAAGGAGACTTGTTACTGCAGAGGTATTGTTGCAGCTCACAAAGGTAATTCCACAAAGGACGTGGGTAGAATTGCTAAGGGATAAAGAAGCTGGTAAGACTTTCTAAGTGAAAGAAGAAGTGGTCAGAACCAATTATTTCATGGTGATTGAGATACAAGAGGACAGTTGTGTTCTTAGAAGATGCAGAAGAGTTGAAGCCTAGAAAGAGCATAGAGAAGTGATCAAAGGAGGTTCCAAAGATAGAGAACCAAGTGCTTGCCAAAAGACCAAGTACAGAGGAAATCTTGGTGAGGTAAGTTGCAACAAGGAGGACTTGTTGTTGCAAAGGCTTTAATGCATCTCATAGTAAGTGAGTGAGGAGCTCATGAAGAGAGGGAAGAAGAAGATGGCTACTGATAGTCATAGAAGAGGTTCTGAAGAAGACCACAACAGAAGAAAGATGAAGGAAGAGGATGCCAAGGCAAATGGAAAGAGAATGACTCAAGAGGAACTTGACAAGGAGATTGCAAAGTTAAAAGAACAACTCGATGCATTAAGGAGGATACTTAAGGAAAGCCAGAGACTAGGTTCGGTCTTGAAGAAGAAGCCAGTGAAGTGGCATAAGTTGCAGAGAAGGCTACAGCAGAGGAAAGTAAGGTGGCTGATGGGAAAACTCAAAGAAGCTGAGTTGAAAATGAAAATGGAAGTGTCCATTTGTGAAGCAGAATAGGGTGAAGTTCTGAATGAAGATGAAGACTTGAAGACTGAAACTTCAACTGAGGCCAAATGGTCACATGGTTTTCAATCAGACAATTTGTGTGTGTTTGCAAGTGAAACATGTAAAGAAGGACAATTTGATGATATTGTCATAAAGGAGGAAGAAGACAATCAGAATCTAAATTCTGTTCTGGAACAAGATGAGATATATAAGTCTCATATACAGTTGGGAAAATATATCAAGCAACCAAGTGAAGGACTTGAGGAGATTGAAGAGGAGACCATCAAAGAATTTCTGAGTCATAAAGATAACTTGGAACAACAAGGAGATATGATGGCTGAAACATCAAGTGGGACCACATTGTCTTATGTTTTTAAGACTGATAGTTTTTCTGTGGATGCAAAAAGACTGTAGGAGAATATTAATGTAGATGGTGAGATAAGGACAACTCTTGGAGAATGTAAACATCAAGAGATTAAAGGAAAACTTGAAGAAGAGACTAAGTTAGCTGGAAACATAGTAAAGGATCATCAATTCATCATGATGACAAGAACAATGGAAATAACCATGGAAGATGTTGAGACATATAGTAAAAAAGAAGGACATCTACTTAAAGATGTTAAGAAGGAAGAAACTTATGCAAAGGATTTAACCTTGGAAGGAAGGACATCTGATGATTGGTCACTAACAAAAGAGTGTTTTGCAGAGGATGAGCAATCTTTTGAAGATGTAAAAAGTATGGGAAAATATATTTCAAAAGATGAATACTCTGAAGTAAAGGATAAGGGAGAATATCTCTTGAATGAGGAAGGCAGTGACTTATTGCAGCAGGAAGAACTTAGAAATGAAATTGTTACCACACAGGGACAATTTCATGTGGGAGAAAGAGACAAAGTTCAGTTTGAAGAAATGAAATATGAAACAACAATTGAAACTGTTGGGCCTTGTAATTTTCAAACTGACAATTCATTTATAAATGCAGGGATTATAAGTGATGATGAAGTACTTGCGAAGTGTCACAAAGAAATTGCATTGCTAGAATATTTGCTGGGAAATTAAGAGTATGAAAGTGTGATTGCAGACGAAGAAGTTCACTATAGTGAACAAGGATAGAAACACATCATTAGAGCAGATGATGTGGAGGAGAGACTAGTTGACAGTCTCATGAATTCTTTTGAGAATTCAAAATAGCATACTGATGTGCTGACAGAGGAGAAAGAAATAGAGCAGCAAACTGAATTGTTGCCAAAGGAAGATAAGGCATAGAAGCCTTATGTTTTTTATTTTAACAAGTGTTTTATGAGTGCAGGTTTAGATGCAGATGCTCGAGGAAATTTGGCACAAATGAGCAGCCAAGTAAAGATGAAAGAAGAAGATTTTGTGGAAGAATTTAATCCATGGAACAGAGATGCTCAGTTGCTGGAGGGAATGTTGGAAAGTCATGATTCAGTGCAGACATAAAGAATCATGAAAGAGGGTAAGGATGAAAGGGAGGCAGTAAGCATAGGAGTCAAAGTGAAAGTTGGAGCAAGAGCAAGAGCAATGTCTACAATGGTAGCAAGAGAAAAAGTAGAAGAAAAAGTAAACCTGCAACTACAAAGTGGGAGTAACCTACAGCAGTTTGAAGAGTTAGTGGACAACAACAACAACTTGAAGTAAAGAGAAAGAGGAAGAAGTATGATGCAGAATATGGACCAGTCCAAGGATGAAATAGAGACAAAGATTGAAGAATTATGGCAGTTGATGATGAAATAGAATACAATAGACATACAACAACAAAAAAGGTACAAGGCATTTGGGTAGCTACAAACTAAAATTTGGGACCTTGGAGGTTTTCTATCAACTTATGAACACACATGATCAGGAGATCATGAAAATTTTCTATTTTGGGAGTCTGATGCAGGAGCATTCAACCCAAGGAAAATCATTGTATTTTAATAGACATATGGGGTCTCGTATTTTTAAGGAAGTTGGATTCCTATGTATGTAATCATTAATGTTTATGTGATTAGAATAGGAATTAATTAGATGTTGTGAGGATGTTTGTAAATTCTCTCGAATAAATGAGAACATGAGTGGTTAATAATGACAAGAGAGTTAGAAGTCAATTATAACTCTTAAGGTAGTTTCATGATTCAAGGAACTAGATAGGATTCTTAGGGTTTAACTGGAGTTAGAAGTGGACTTAGAGGACATTTAGGAGTTAGTAAAGTAGATCAAGGATCTGAACCAGAATTAGTTCAACATAAACTTTTTGGTATAAACATAAGCCAACGGGCAGAGTAAAAGGGGAAGATGCCACTGATATTAAAGATCAGGCCTGAGAGACAGAGAGTCTTGAGATGTAATCAGTTGTTCATATTTATATATACAAAGGTTTATTCCAGAACTGTATAGATGTGTGAAATGAATATTGAATGATTGAATTACATGAAAGTTGAGCGTTCTGTAACAGAGGTTGCAGGAAGAGTTCTGTATAACTACGCAGAGGAGAAGAATGATTCACATGAATCATAATGGATCATCGAATCCAATTGAAGGATCAGAGTGAAGCTCTGGAGAGGTAGCGATGTGGAAATTCACGGACTTAAGCTCAGAGGAAGTTGAACTAAAGTCAAAACAACAAAACACTGAAAAATGAAGTAAAGTCAAAGCAAAGGGATGAATGAGGAGGCGAGTCATCAATGCATAGGAGCCGTTGGATCTCAAAGATCAACAGAAGAGGTTGTTAGATGATAAGTGACCAAGATTAAATCGCGCAGAAGGGAATCAAGGAATGAAAGATGGAGATTAAGCAGAGGTGCTAGTGGAAAAAGAATCTGGAGGAGCCATTGCAGCCATCGATCGTTGAAGATCTACGATCATCAGCCGCGAGCAAGTTCGAATGTTAACCAAGAAGAAAGGCAAGTTTATAAGTGGAAGTGGTATTTCGGGCGAGGTAGAAAACCTAAGTGGTAAAAAGGAGTGGTCACCCAATTCCACTAACCGAGCGACACATAGCAGCGGAGGAGAGAGAGAAAACCATTTTTTTGGGCGGGTATTCTCCATGCTTGTTGTCTACACAAAATCCTTGTGAACTGTCAGATCTATTGAGTGCAGATCAATGACGGAGGACTGTAGAGCAAGTTTGATTGGTCGGACCCGATAAGGTTTAGGCGTGATTGTATTTGATTTGAAGTCCAGTTGCATTATCGCATATCGGATAGGAAAGGAGGAAGACGTGTTGGTGGATCCACACAATTACGATAGCGATAAAGGTAACCTCGATAAATGTGCAAAGGCTGAAGACTGGCGAAAAGGTAAGTTTATGAATGTTTATCTGTATTTCTATTAAAAATGGGTATAATAGAAATAAAGCATCAACAGAGGGTTTTGTGGTTAAGTCTGCATTAACCAAATTTAAGAGCGGGTATGGTTATTATGCGAAGCTTAAGGATTAGTCAAGGCTAATAAGCGTTAATGAGTCCCAATAGAAAGGATATCAACTAAGGGTTAGACTATGGTTGAATTATGAAATCACTCTGCATAAGACTTGAGTAAAGGGGCCTTAAACCATTCATTGATGGTTGAAGATTTTGACTCGATGGTGAGTTAAAATTCTTGGGACAAATGTGCTTATGCATTTTACATGCATATTGTGGGTGTAAGCGGGGATAACCCTGCGTCACAGATCATGGTGAATAGTTGATATTGATTTTCTATATTAGGTACTAAGTGGATTCCATGATTGTTATAGGTCAAGAGGATAGACCTATATGATTTTGAATGGGGATTATGATATTAATGATAATTCTTATCTTAATCTTGACCCTCCATTATATAATATTTAATCTCGAGAACAATGTGATAAGTCATTATAAAGACATCCCTAGTTAAGAGGGAGTGTTGAATTTTGTAACTATGGTCAATTTTAGTAATGTAAATTTTTATTTATATATTTATTTTCAAGCATTGACCTTATGTTGAGGTCAAAAGAAAAATTATGTAAATCATGTTCTTCATGCTCATTTCAAAAGAAGAAAATTTTTAATTTAGAATTTAGAATTTTTGGCTCCATCGAAGCTTACTCAACCTCTTCCTAGTCAAGTTGTCCCTTTTCTGTTATCAACTTGATCCAGGTGGGTCCAAACACATGCAAAAGTCCAAGAGGACTCAGAAAGGTTCAAAAATCAAAGTGATCAGAATGTTGTCCAACCAAGACTAGAGCGTAGATCTCATCATCCTAATCACAACAATGTGAACGGTTCGTCAAACCGAGCTGGTATGCAAAAGTTAGACGCAGTCAATGTTCTGTTCAAAGTTGGGTTGTGGGCCAGGCTTAAGTGTCCTGCAATTTGACCGACCTTAGGGCATGAAAACTAGCTCCCGAAATAAGGTGATTTTTTTGGATACTTAATTTGTCTAATATCCCTTGTATTAGACAAATTCAAAAAATGACTATTCATTTATAACAAAATTAAAAAAATAAAATTATATATATATCTATATATATATATATATATATATATATATATATATATATATATATATATATATATATATATATATTTGTTGAGGTGGCGAGCCATGACCCTCGCCACCCCTCCTCCCAACACATAAAATTAATAAACGTTTTTTAATTAAAATAAGAGTGATGGGTTGTGACCCCTATCGGCCCAACCATATTATAAAACTAAACAAACACACTTTATAACATGTATGGGCGGTGGGCAGGCCACCTCCGGTGGACCCGACCCACGCCCCACCACATTGCCACTTGTCAGATCGTGGGCGGCGAGGTTTGAACCCACCTAGCCAAAATGGCCAGCCCGCCACTTGGTTACCCACATGATCAGCAGCAGATCCTTAGATGACCCAGAGGAGGGAATTTTTAAGGAATCTAGGGGGAATCTAAAAGATTCCTATAGGCCCAGATTTTCACTTTGTCAAAATTCAGAAACTTCCATGATATTCGATGCCATGAGATTGATGGTATAGGCAATCCAATAGTTTATCATCCTTTTCTTCAGATAACTCCTTGACATGAGGTATATGTAGTGTGATCATGTACTTCTTTTTCTCTTTTCTTGAGGTGCATTGTGTTGTATAAATCCCTGTTTGATGTTTGATGTGGGATCTTGTTTTGTTCTTGATGTGAGATGTACTTGTTGTCATGTTTTTATTGAGATCCCTTTGTCGTCATGTTAACGGGATACTCATGTGTTTCCATGTATGTTTGAATTGAGATCCCTTTGATGCCATGTTGGCAGGATATTATTATTAACATACGTGAAAGTATGTCATGCTGATAGGAGTCCTTTTTTGAATGAGAGTTCTTGCAGCGGCACATGTCTTGGAGCCACTCCTACATGAGGGCATATTCCTTGTATGATAGAGAAAACACATGCATGTACATCATCACTCTTTCGAGCACTTAATGCAGCGGCCTACACCATCTTAAAATGGGGCCCGGAGACGTAGTCCCTCTTGGATGAACTCCGTTATCAACTTCTTGTGTTTTATGTTGTTAATTCTTGTCATGCTCCTTCTTCTCTACAACATGCATATATGTTCCTTTATGTTCTTTTAAATGCAATTCTAATCACATCATGAAAGTAAAAGATCTTGTTTAAATCCAGGAGTTGAGTCAACTCGGACCAAGTTTGGTATTAGAGCGGTCTTTCCGTGGATGTGAATTGCGAGTGTGAACAATGGAACGTGCAACGATGGATGATGACAAAGCGATGTATGAGACCATGCTCAAGATTTCCCAGAAGGTGGAAATAATGTATGAAGCTCTACGAAAAGAGAAACAGGAAAATAAGTTATTGCAGCTTCAGTTGCGAGCCATAGAAGAGGCCTTAGAATAACTGAAGCACAACAACCAAAGTCTTCAAGAAGATAATGCTGAATTGAAGATTCTTCTACAAGAAGAGAAAGAGGAGAAACATAGTTTGCTACACCAGTTGCAATCTAAGAACGTGACCTTGGAAAAGCTGCAGCGTGACCCATGTGACATAAAAGGTAATTCTCTGGATTCATGTATGTTTCTTGATGATGATTTCCTTGTTTTTGAAAATCATACCACAGGAATTGGTTCCAAACTGTTGAAGAGAATGGGATATGAAAGAAAAGGCTTGGGCATTAATGGCCAAGGCATTGTCAATCCCATCAAAGTAGAAAAATTACCCTATCAGGCAGGACTTGGGTATGTTAGGAAAGAAGTTGGGGAATCCGCCAAGACAAATAGTGAACCACCAACAATAAATGATGAGCAACCCTAATTAGTTCTTTCCAACTCAATAGGGAAGGTAAAATATGTTGATTTCCCTTCAGTTTCATCTTCACATAGTATGATTTTTGTTGGAGATGTGGAGATACCAATTACAAGGACAAGCATGAGTCTCACTACCAAGATGAGGTACAAAGAGGAAGAAGAACTTGGTTTTAATAACCAAGGCATAACTCAACCATTGGAGATTGTGCAAAGACCTCGATTTGCAAGCTTGGGATACACCGAAGGAGAATGCTCGAAGGTGTCATAATCTTCTGAGACATCGCCGAAATCGTCGAGGAAAGAGAATGATGGGAACGAATCACCATCATCCCATGGTAGTGCCCATTACAGGGAAAGGGCTGAGGCAAGATCTTATTGCCATAACGAAACTAGAGGTAGCAAGGAAAGGTATAACCAGTCTCGATATGCAAATGTTCATTTCAATTATAATCATGTTGTTAATGATGGACATAAATCAAGGTGTTACAGTCGGTCTTGTCAGTCCTCTGGCAGAGATCAATCATGCTCTTACAAAGTGATTTTAAGGTGTCAAGGTCAAATTTTATCATTTCAGTGAGTCTTCAAGCAAAATTTGGTCACTAGGTACTAGGTCTAGGGTTTGCTTTTACTCCGGTCAAAGTTGTCCAAATATCATTCTATGTCACCGTTCAGCTGAGTGTACCATCATTTAGAGGGTTTTCATTATCATGTCATGTTCCACTCGGTCATTTTACACCTTTTTCATGCTTCAGTTGCGCCTAGGTAAGGTCATTTCCCTCTCCTAGGGTTTTGAAGGCAATTTCTCTTGGACGGCCAAATCATAGGCAAAACTTGTATCCTGATGTTCATACACCTTCCCCTATCCTTAAAGTACCTTATCAAACACTTCCCATCACTGAGATCCCCCAAATTCCTCATTTTCGCACAAACCCTAGTTTCTTGCTACAACCTGGCAATTTTCTAGGTTGGACCGGTGTTTTGCCTTTTTGGACCCATTCCCCTCACTCAATCTTTGGAATTCCACTTTCCCCTACTTCATAACATCCCTCCCAACTTCCAAAAATTTTTCCCAAGAATTTAGAGGCCGCTTGTCCCCTTCATTTCGCTTCATTTCGACAAATCTCTTGTTCCACACATCGGGATAGGTTCTACTCCAATGATGTTTCTAAGCAGTAAAAGATGAATTTGGGAAACATGAGAGAGTTTTTTGTCCACAACATGCCAAGGAAAAAAAACCTCCTTCACTTTTTACACAGGTGACATGGTTTTGGAGAAATGTCAAAAATACAATCGCCTCGGGAGAGTTGATGTACCTCTGTAGTGACCTTGGGAAAATCACATTTTCTCCTAGCTCGGTTGGCCAAATGACTTTCTTGATGAGCCAAATGATAACTCGACACAAATAGATTTCCAATGAGCTATCATGAGCTTAGTTTGGAGTTGAGTAAGGCATTAAAAAGTTGACTGTAAAAGCACTCTGCCTTAGGTAGCCTCATTTGGCACATTTTGACCATTCTTGGGAGATTTGATTTTTGATAGGGAAAATGAACTCCAAATTGAATACTTCTATTTGGTTTGGAAATTAGACTCAAAGACCTTTCCAACGAGCTATCCTGTACCCAATTTTTGACACCGGGAAGGCCTCCAAACGTCACCTGGAAAAGGGCACAACGCACATAGAGAGCGTGGCGCACTGGGAGAAAATTTCCAGTGTAAATTTACACTGGCGCGACGCACATGGAAGGCACAGCGCATAGAGCTACCAATGCTGATTTTGCTCAGAATTTGCAACCAATTGCCTTCAATCCCTTGAACTTTCCAGGTGGGGTCAATCTCTGAGTGTTTCATCCATTTTTATGTTAGTATGATGATAGTTCATGGCGGCTTATGGTTGCACAAAAACTCTTAAACCCTACCACCTAAAAACACCAAAGCCATTGTTGCTAGGGTTGCAAAATTGTGGTGTTGATGCCAAGGCTCCTCTTTCACCTCTCATCTTTTCCCTCCTCTCCATTTTTCCCTATCCTCCCTTTCTCATTTTTCCTATTATCCCTACCCTAAAACACTACCAAACCCTATTCTCTTTCCCCTCCTCTTATTTGTCAAATATACACCCCAAAACCCTACCTTATCAAAACCCCAAAACCTTGCCCTATCAAATCCCAAAACCCTCCTATATATCCCTAAAAAAAACTTCTCCCCATAACCCCTATTCCCATCATATTATCCCCCTCCTAACACTCCCTTTTTTCATTGTTCCCCTTGGTGGCAGATATCACAAACAACACCTAGCTTCACACCATCATCAAAGGGCAGCCTAAATATAGTACACACAGCAGTCATGGCATCACAACATTCATCAGAGCATGAGATAGGTGGTCCTTCTCATCAATATGAGCGCCATGAGACCACTGCTATGCCAGTATCCATCACCTATCAGAGAGGCAGTAGGCACTTGTTTGCAGCAGCAAAGCGAGTGTTATCTCCACCTAGGGTGGAAGGGGCCTCGCTTCCTACATCGAAAACACAGGTACAGGACAAGGACAAGAATCCCATGCATGACAAGGGGCCATCAGGTGAACAGGAGGCTGATTTCATCCTCATTCAGGATGATGATGTAGATGTGGAGAGCACCCGACTTAGGATGACTATTCAGGAGCAGAACACGGAGATCCAAGACTTGTCACTCAATATGGAGAGGGCCAAATGGATCATCAAGTATTTGGAGCAGAGAAACAAGCAGCTTGAGGACCAGCATGAGATCATGGAGCTGCAAAACATCCGTGAGAATCGACAAGCTGCCCAACAAAGGAGGATCGAGCTCACTACCTTGGAGCAAGAGATCAACAATGACCGTGAGTCCTGGCTAGAGCGGATCAACATCCACCTGGAGAGACTGCTGGAGAAGGCCGACAGAGACAAAACCATACTGAGGAGGATGGTTTATCATTACAGGGCATGAAATATGAGTGCAAAGGCCCGGATAAGGAGCTTGAAGGCAAAATTGAGCAAAGCAACAAAAGAGGCAAAAGAGGCAAAAGAGCAAGATCGGCTTTGAATCTTGGCTGAAGCTTCTGTGGCCCAGCATAGTGCCTCTTAGAGAACCTCCAGCCCAAATTTCAAGAAATTTGGGGCAATTTTGGTCACATGGTAATTTTTTGGGCAAAACATACGTTTTTTCTCCTTGTGCGCCACTCCACTGGCGCGGTGCTAAAAATTGGGAGCTCCAAATGAAGAATGGTTTGCATTTTTGGATTCAGCATGAAAAATCACGACTACTGGTGCTTGGACAAGAAATTTGGGCAAGATCTGAGTCTCGAGGAGGTCAAAAACACCCAGAAAATGACCTCTCTGCCCCTATTTTGACACACAGGAAGCAGTTTTGGGAGAATGAATATTTGGAGGGGCAAATGAGCACCAAATTCAGAAATTCCACTTGGGTTAGAAAGTAGACAGGACAGGCTTTCCAACAAGCAAACTTGGGCACATTTTGAACTCCTGCAACTGCCTCAAACCAGGATCACAAGTGGCGCGGCGCATACAGGAAAAAATGCCAAATTTGCCTCCATTTTGCGAAATTTCAATTCGCGACTTCTCCAAGTGGGCCCACTCATCTACATTTCAGTTTTTTTGCACATAAGGCAGCATTTAAATTATTTTCTCTCCAGATTGGTTTCTATCCAAGTTGCGAAGGAAGGCAAACGATCACCCAATCCATTTGTCATTTTTGTAATGTTGCACCTGTAGCTGATGGTTGGCTCTTCATCTCCATTTTGTAATGGTTCGAGTAACTCCCCAACCCTTGGGTGTTCTATCTCTTCAGGGCACATTCTATATATTGTATGCAAACCATTTTCAAAGGGTTGGTTGGCTTGTAACTTCTGGGAGACTGTGGGAAAGAAACTCTGTTTCTTCACTGTATATTTTTGACAGAGAATTAATGAAAGGCAGCAGCTCTGTTTCATGAGATTCATGTGGTTGTGAGTGTAGCAAATGTGTCTCTTATGTTTTCATATATATTTCGTTATGTTTCGGAATTCAATTCATGTTCATTTCCAGTGAAATTTTCTGAGTTAGATAAGGTAGAATTCAATTTTATTGCTCTGCCTGTGGGAAAATTTCATGTTCACTGTTCTTCTTCTGTTGAAAAGGATTGATGTTCCTATGCCATTTTCACTCTCGTAAACAATCTCTCCATTCCGCATTATTTCAAACTAAATTGCTACACTTTCCGCCTGCCTTGCCTCACGAAGTAATCTGTGCCTTTGTATTAAATTCTCTATTCTTTGCTGACCGTTGGTCCCATACCATCCCAGAAGCTCAATCATTCATAAAAATTGCTTCTTGTATCCCTATTCACTTACTAACCTAAGATCAATATTTCACTGTAAGTCATCTCAGACCATTTTTTACCTAACTATTCACTAAGCGTGACTCGGCGAGAGCCATCTCCTGTTTTGGTAGGGCTAGCTACTAGACTGAGAGTGGTTTGTGGTTACCTTGAATTTTTCCTTCCTTCAGCCTAGGGCAAATTTAGGTGCTAACACAAGCCATCGAAAAATATGTACCTTTTGTGGATTACATTACCATACATTTGTTGTGTGTTGGAAAAGAATAGCAGCACAGAAAAGGAGGAGGCATGAAAGACCCTCTCTACAGTAGGTAAAGAAACATGTTAAGCAGATTTGGAGGAAGAAGATGTATTGCAATCATTGCAATAGAGGTGGCCATTAAAGAACCACTTGTTGGAGGCTCCATCTAGAGCAACACCTTAAAGACAAAGTGTCGGTGCATGAACCAGATGAAATGGTTGTTCGACCAGCGAATGCACCACAAGGAAATGACCCATTCACAATGATAAATGATAAATGGTTCTTCTAGGCATGATAGAATGTCATGGTATTTTATTTTTTCAATCATATGTTGCATTTTAAACTGTAAAGTGATGATGTGTTTTGCATCACTTGTTAAGCAAAAATGATGTCTGGTCTTATTTTTTGTTACATTTTAAACTATGAAAGTGATGTGGTGCTTCCATCACTTTTCAAAGAAACAATATTGTTTGGCCTTATTTTTGTAAACCATTTGTTGTAATGATGAGGTGTTTTCCATCACTTGTTGAAGCACCAATGATGTGTTGGCCTTGTTTTCATAGCTGGGGTATTGTTTCTATTTTGATGTAAACATGACCACTAAGTATGTGTTATAAACTCCTGGCAAGTATGGGATGCTTGGGTCATTAGTTGGTCTTGTAAATCAAGCATGTAATTTCAAAATAATTTACTACAGGTTTGCATAGTTGCAGGCGTCTGCTCATCGCTTACGGCTCCAAACGACAAAGGTGAAGGAGAAGGAAGGGTGATTTATCAAACATTTGTAAGTGCAGAAAGGTATAAAGAAGTGGCAAATTATTTTCATGCTTTTGGAGGACCAAAAGCTCCTCAATGGGGAGGATTGATCTAGGTGGCTCCAGACACATGCAAAAGTCCAAGAGGAGTTAGAAAGGGTCAAAAATCAAAGTGATGACAATATTGTCAAACTAGGACCAAAGCATAGATCTCGTCGTCCTGATCGCAACGGTGTGAACAATTCGTCAAACCGATCTCGTATGCGAAAGTTATAGGCAATAAAATTTCTAGTCAAAGTTGGGTCGTGGGCCAGGTTTAAGTGTCCTACAATTTGACCGGCCCTGGGGCATGAAAACTAGCTACCCAAACCGGGCAAATTTGTTGGATACTTAGTTTGTCTAATATCCCTTATATTAGAGAAATTCAAAAAATGACTATTTGTTTATATATATATATATATATATATATATATATATATATATATATATATATCTGTTGAGGTGGTGGGCCATGACCCCCACCACTCCTCCTCCCAACACATAACATTAAAAAAAAAAATTTAATTAAAAAGATGCCAACAGGCCTTGACCCCCGCCAGGCCAACCATATTATAAAACTAACAAACATACATTATAATATGTATGGGTGGTGGGCGGGCCACCTCTGGTAGGCCTGACCCATGCCCCATCTAATTTCCACTTGTCAAATCATGGGCGGCGGAGTTTGAACCCGGCCGGAATGGCCGGCCCACCACTTGGGTGCCCACATCAATGCGAACCATTTTAAAACAAATGTAACGGTTATAATGCACCCCAATCATAACACTTGTTATAACCATTCAAACCGCGCCTCTATTTACAAAAAAAAAACAGTTATGCCATTATGGGGATTCAAACCGGGATCTCCGCCAACTTAGCAATCTCCACCACCATTGACCCATGAGGCTTGACCTTGGTGGGTCTGCCCAGCCACCATACAAACGCACCCTTAGTGCAACGCCGAGAAAAAGGTGGAGCGGATTCGAGAGCGGAGAAGCTAGTACGGAAATAGACATATTAATAATTTATTGCAGAACCATGAGTGATGGAACCAGGAGTGGAATATTGACATGCTTTTCGAGACAATTTTTTAATTAATTGCAGGTGGAACCATGAGCGTGGAGCAGAGGCAGGTGGAACCATGATTGAGCCCAATTTTTTAGGAGGGAAAATTTTTTCCAGTGTTCAGATTAGACAAACTTTATGTAAATCCTACACCTCTCAGTGACACGAACCTGATGGCATGGATAGAATTTTCATCTCAGCAGCAGATCTTCAGATGACCTGGAGGAGGGAATCTAAAAGATTCCTGTAGCCCCAGATTTTCACTTTGTCAAAATTTAGAAATTTGACGGTCAATTTTACACTATTCGACACCACAAATATGATGGTGTAATCATATTCTCCATGTGATCATTCCATTTTTTGGCCACTTTTCAAAGTGGAGTGTAGATGTCAGCATTGAATGTGCGAGCAATCATTTCCATTATATTCGACACCATGAGATTGATGGTACAACTAGATCCAGTAAGTTATCACCCTCTTCTTCAAATAACTCCTTGATATGAGGTATATGCAGTGCGATCATGTACTTCTTTGTCTCTTTGCTTAAGATGCATTGTGTTGTATAGATCCCTGTTTGATGTTTGATGTGGGATCTTGTTTTGTTCTTGATGTTAGATGTACTTATTGTCATGTTTTGATTGAGATCCCTTTGTCGTCATGTTGACGGGATACTGATGTGTTGTCATATATGTTTGAGCTGAGATCCCTTTGATGCCATGTTGGCGAGATACTCATTATTAACATACGTGAAAGTGTGTCATGCTGATAGGAGTCATTTTTTGAATGAGATTTCCTGCAGCAGAACATCTCTTGGAGCCACTCTTGCATTAGGGCATATTCCTTGTATGATAGAGAAAACACATGCATGTACATCATCACTCTTTCCAACACTTAATGCAGTGGCCTACGCCATCTTGAAACAGGGCACGTAGATGTAGTCCCTCCTGGACGAACTTCGTTATCATCGTCTTGTGTTTTATGTTGCTGATTCTTGTCATTTTCCTTCTTATTTACAACATGCATATATGTTCCTTTATGCTCTTCTAAATGCAATTCTAATCATATCACGAAAGTAAAAGATCTTGGTTAAATCAAAGAGTTGAGTCAACTCGGATCACCACTTCCCCCATTATCCTCTCCAATCTCATATTTGGGCACTAATCCTACTTACATCTGACTCAAGGGTTATCGTCTATCATGCCACGCTCTTTTAGGTATCTCCTATAGTGGGTTTTTTTACGTCGTCCTTGATCCTAATAACAATATGACACTTAATGGGGAAATACCACTTATCAATCTATCACTTGACGGGACTGCCCTGTGCTCCCCTGCCCAATGCTCGCCACAACATAAACACTTCACTGGTGAAAGTGGTGCTAATGTAAACTTATTGGAAATGTTCTTGTCTATTGGACCCATTAGTTGGCAGGATTGCCCAACTATTGTCAACGCTCATAGTTGCATAATTTAAGAACAATTCTTTGCAGTACCGCAGGGAGTTTCCCCAACACATAGTCTTGATTTCATCAAGTGGTAAGTCGAGCCATAGTTGTAATTGTGGGTGAATAAAGGGCGTAGCGACAAAGGTTGAGTCGATGAAACCCAAGGGTTAATAGACGAAATAGGGTCAAACATTAAAGCAATCCATCCCCATTAAATACCAACCTTCAATCAACTGCAGAGTCTGTGGATCTGAACACAAACTTGATTGAAAATTACTGCAAGGATTGAGATGTGGTGCAAGAGGAAAATTTAGAGTATGCAACATGATATGAGAATACCTTTAAGTGATTAACACATCATACTTGGCTTGAGAATGAAAAATAGGAGAGTGTATCAAGTTTCCTAAAAATCCTTGTTGTTCATCTTCCATGTAAATGGGCTGCTATATCGCTAATAAGAAATGATGAAATTAGTGACTAGGTGACTAAAAAGGTTTGTCACCGCAATTATTTCAAGTGAATTACTACTAATTTTGAGAAATTTTAAGTGACCGGACTAAAAATGTCTAACTTAAACGACTAATTTAGCCTAGGGATAAAATATACGACTAGAAAATAAGAGACTAAACTAAAAGTGCCTAACTTAAATGACTAATTTAATCTAAGATTAAAATATATGACTAGATAGTAAGTGACAAAATTCATAATGACTACCGTAATGACTATTATAGTCCAAGAATAGAAATATGAAGAAATAACAAGTACAACAAGGATATGAATTAGTCATTTATGTTAGTAATTTTTAATTGTGTCACTTTAGAAATGGAAAATTGAAATTTTGATACTGAAGTGTTACATTTCACTACAAGGATCTCTGAAATAATCTACAGTATTAAAATTTAGAGGTGTCTCTGAATCCATATACAATGTTAAAATTATGAATACCTTTTTGCCTCTCAAGTTTAACACTGTAGAAGGATTTAGATACCCCCTTCTGTGAATCCATGTGCAGTGTTAAATTTAGAGACAAAGGGTTCTCTAAGTCCATCTTGAGTGTTAAAATTTAGAGACCTTCATTTGCAATGTTAAAATTTAGGTAGATAGATTCAATGACCCCATTAAAGGGGTCCATGAATCCATCTATATTAATAAAAATATAACACTTTTATACAATCACTACTAAACCAACATAAAATCTTCAATTAAAATTATTAACCACAACACATATTAACATGCTCAATATCCTTGTCATAAATATATGGCAGGCCATACAATAGGTCATATGATCAAGAAAACATCCAAAAGCTATAGGAAGTTAAAGGCAGAAAAAGTTGCAATGACATGGAAATGAAAATCAACTAAGCCCATAAAAAACCATGAATCCAAAGGAAAGAAAAAAACCTTGAGAAAAACCTTTCATTCTCGTCGTCCATATCCATATCCATATTTAAAAATATTAATGACGAAAAAGAATATTTCAATGTGGTCCATAAATAAAATATTTAAATGTCCATGTTAATAAAAAATTTATAAGTCAGCGATTTGTATATTATGTATGGTTTTGAAAAAAAAAAAAAAAAAAACTAAACTATGCATATATTATGTAAAGAAATTGAATAAAAACACACATTTCAAATAATTTCATTATTCTCCAATTTGGCCCTTTTGAGATATATTTGTTGGTAAATTTTGTTTGAAATGAAACAAAGATTTATTGGAATTGCAAATTTAAACCATGTAGTCTATAAAGCTAAAGCATTCAGGAAATTTTCAAAAATTAAATTTATTTGTACATCCAAAAATGCAATTAAACTAAACCTGTGTTATTCATTTAATTAAATTTTCAATTCAAAAGTTCATTTTTATTTTGCAGAATTGAAGAAACATTGAAAAAGCATTTAGCTTGTAATGTAAATTTAAATAAATTATAAAAATTTTAAAACTCTATAAATTAAAAATTAGAATAATAGTAAAATAAAATATGTAAATTTAATTTTTAAAATTTCAGAAAAACAAAACATTATTTTTCTTCATTTTATATATATATATATGTATATAATAAAGAAAAAAAATTAATTTTTAAAATTAAATTGATTTTAAAATTTAACATCCCAATACTCTTTAACCGACAAAAAAAATTAAAATTAAAAAAACATATAATTGAAAAATATGGTAATGTTGGTCTTGCTTATAGTGATTGTAAACCATCAATACAATTTCAGAATAGCATTTACCCTAAATGAACTTACCTTTAGTGGATTTTTTTTTAATAAGAAGCAGAAAAGACACTCATTGCTTGTTGTAACTCTTAATGTCAAATTATTAAAATTTATCGCATGTATTTTAAGTAGGATCACAAGAAATGGAAATATTAAAATGGTTTTTGTTACTCACAATAGCGTATTATGACTTGGAGGGAAGAGTTACTTGTGATGGGACAAATAAGACAATCTTCATGATGTTATGATTCATGCAATGCCAAATAGATTACAGAAAAGAACTGTATTAAACTTGAGTAACCATATCACCCATGGGAAAAGTTCTACTCCAAGAAGCACCAAGATCATAACTATTTTTAATATAATCTCCCTCGGCGTTTTCTCTACAAGCAACCAAAATGAAATACATTTACAAAATAAATTCGATGAAACAGAACAGGGCAATTCCTAACCCTATGTAGGAGTGTGGCTTTGATATCGAGAACGAGACTTAGTCGCCATTGACTGATATCAGAGATGTCCCGAGCATGTCTCTGGCATGATCTTCCCTATCAAAACAACTAACCATTAAAATACACAAAGGAATAAATAAGTATAGATACATGCTTATCGAATGACATGTCATTAGTTAAGTAGTTTCTGTTAAAAAAATAAAAATTTGAAAAGTGAATAGCGGAAAATAGGAATCGACACCTCTGAATATTCCTCCTCCTCTCTTAAAGTCGATGGGATTGAGAGCGACAACTAACCTCGCCATGACTTTGGCAGAAAGAATTTCTCGAATTGCAAGACGTCTAGGATGAGATCCACATTCATGGTACAACCATGCTTTAAAAATTTTACTCAGGAATAGTCTCTGCCAGATGTCCCAATTCTGCAAAACGAGAGCCTTTGTGTGGTATCCCAATTCAAAATCAAAGCACATTTCAGTTTTATCGCGACCATTAAAAAAATTGAAATTGAAATTTCATGGATGATGTGTCATACATGAATGACATGATATGGGGCATAACGATGGTCGATGGTTGGCCACGGGCAAGGGACCATCCGACAACGGGCGAGAAAACTCCAAGCAATGTCACATCAATCGAAAAAGAGAAAAAATGGCTTTCCAAAAAGTCATATTATAGACTACCAATTTTTTTGGTTGAAACTAACCCATTCTTAAAAATATAATAAAATATTTTTTTCTATTTTAAACTAAGAAAAATTCTTAAATATATAATAATATATTTATTTATCATTAATTTTAAAAAAATCTTAATTTATATTAAAAAACATTCTTAAATATATAATAATATATTTGTTTATCATTAATTTTAAAAAATTCTTGATTATATCAAAATGCTTATCCTATTGACTTCTTATCACTTAGCATAAGTTAATAATACATCTTTTTAAATTCTTAAATATATAATAATATATTTATTTATCATTAATTTTAAAAAATTCTTAACTATATCAAAATACTTATCCTATTGACTTCTTATCACATAGCATAGATTATGTAAATCGTTATACATGATTTCCTTTCGAATCAATCGAGGCTCTAATATAATGTCGGATGAAAAGCACGAGTGAAAGTCATGGTCGATCTACCACATAAACCCTTTGATTTTTTTGACTAATTTTGAAGTATAAACATTCGTGGACACCAGGGATGGAATTTGAGGGGTTTATCCGGCCATGTCAAATAAGGCTACAAATTTCATAAATTTTTAAGTTTCCTTATTTATTGAAATTGTTACAATTGTTACTGGAGTTGTTAACTTCTGAGCCAAAAAAAACTATCACTGGAATTGTGAGAAGTATGAAAGTTACAAATTTCTTAAATCTGTGAACCTTGTTTAAATTGTTGAAACTGTTACTAGAATGGTACTTGGAAATAATGCTTACATTAATAAACTGATAGATTAGGTTGGTTAATTGTTGGCATTTGTTGAGATATTTTCTCAACAGTGTTCTCGTGTATTAGAAACCGTTGGATCTCATTACCAATATTTATGTGGCTTGTAATTTAGATTTGTACCGCAATACAAATTGATTTGTGAATGATTCTATGAACAATGTCTACTCCTCCATTTTTCTTCTTGGTATCAGAGCCTCCTCTGACCTTATTCCCTTATGGGAAGGCCAAAGAAATGAGAAGCTCGTGAATTTTATTGTTACTGTATATATGAGTATAGATTTTTGTGTGTTGTGTGGGTTTCTTGCCACCATATAACATCGAATCATTTTTGTTGTTCAAAGTGTATTTGGAAATGGGTTATGCTACGGAAAAGGCCAGGTATTTTCTGAAACTATTGTCAGACTAGAGATGATATCGAAACATGGTGTGGAGGGCGATCAGATTTCATGCCTGAGCATGTCCTAGTGGACATTGACATGTCCTCAATTTCTTTGTACTTGATCATCGTGAAGACCATTTCCCTCATTTCTATTGCACCTATAATTAGGTGGAGAATAAGCCTACATCCAAAACAGTGATTCACCACGCTTTTACAGGATGGGCGTTGGTTTGAGGATGGATCATCAACTCTTAATCTATGGATCTATCGCTAAATGAAACTTGACGCATCGTGGGAGAAATTTAAACGGCCCCCCTCCACTAGAATCTTGAAAACTCCCAAAGGATTTCCAGGATCAAGTAAAGACGAGTGAGGTATCAAAGAGTTTGAAGCATTCCTTCTGAGTAGAAACACAAATTTGGGCCATCACATTAAATTCTTCCAGCATCCTTTCCGGTTTAATATCATCATGTTTCATGAGCCGGTTCTGTTCAAAAAGCTCGGCCTCAACAATAGTTCATACAATATTTTGGAATCATCAGTTGCTTGCAGAGTAAGATGATGGCAGGAAACCTCCTTATGCACTCATCCATGAGAACGAGAAGAATGACGAAAAAACAAATTCTCATACTGATTTTCGGGATATTGCTATTATTTTCTAGTGCATATATGGTTATTATCTCAGATTCCAATAATTTTCCCAGCAATGTCCTTGTTAGGTCCCTATACTACTAGTGTAACCCCTTATTGTTATTATTACAACCCCCTTATTATATTGTTGTGCCCATGTAGTCCCCATATTGTTATTATTGTGCCCTTACATTATTATTGTTATGTCGACTCTGATTATATTATGACCCCTTAGACTCCTATATATAGAAAGGAGGTCTTGTCATTTGAATCATCTAAGAATTGTTCATTTGTGCAATGTAAAGGAGGTTGTCCCCTCGAAGAGACTTATTTCTAAGGCATTCATCTATCTTTTCTATCTTTTTGTGAGTTGGTTTCATAAGATTTGGTATCAGAGCTTTGGATTCTAGGGTTTTGCTGCTCCAAACAGGTGATTGTGGAATTTTCACTATAACTCTTTTTTTTTTTGCGCCATTTCAGACCCTAAAACAAAAACCCATTTGAGAAGAAATTGTGTTGAACCTCGGGTTCGAATTTCAGAGCTTGTCTCGCTATATTATGGGAAGTATGATCTGATAAAGTTAGGGTTTTTGCAAGCTCCAGAATTTAAGCTAAAATAGGTCATCATGGAATTTTTGCCATAACTCTTTCGCTTCGATGTTTCAGAAGCTAAGAAAAAAACCCATTTGAGAAGAAATCGGTCTAAACCTTCACTCCGAATTTCAGATCCTGTCTCGCTATATTTTCGAAGATATAGTCTGAGGAAGTTAGGGTTTTTGGATACCCCCGAATTACATTCCAAACAGGCCACCTTGGGAAAATCGTCATAACTGTCTCTCTAAGCATCAAATTGAAATTTCGTAAGAAGTTACAGAAGAGGACGGACTGTAGTTTCTTGTACATATTTTTTAGATCCAAAGGTCAAAACAAGGACATGTGGCACTTCATACAAGTTCGCTCTTCTGAAAAGGTATATAGTGAGGTCATCTTGGGAGATTGTGCATAACTCCTTCTTGGAGAATCTAAATTTGATCAGACTGGTGGCATTGGAAAGAGGTCACAGAGGGCTACTGCAGGTCGCAATTTCAGAACTTAAAGATCCAAAAGTACAGAGACATAATCATTTCAAGATCGAGCTCCTAAAATCAAGAAAAAACGAGATGAGGAAGTTTGATGGCAAGGATTCAGTAAATTGGATACTACAGATGGAGAAATATTTTGATCTACATGAGGTGCAACTATTACAGAAGGTACGTATTGCATCTTCATATTTAGAACCAGATCAATTTTTATGGTATAAAGGGCTTTGTTCTCATAAACCACTTGTTACATGATCACTTTTCACGGAGGAAATGATAGCACATTATGAAGATACAAAGAGAAACTCCTTATTTATCCAATTTATAAATCTCAAACAAAAGGGTTCAATGGAAGAGAACATTGAGGACTTTCAAAAATTGAATAGAAGGGTAAATTATATTCCATAAAAGCAAAGGATTGATGTCCTCATAGGGACCCTGATTCACTGGAAGAGGCATTCAAGTTGGCAAGAAAAATTGAAAGTGAAATTATGGAAACAAGGAATTCCACCACTCATGACTATAATTATGGAAGTGTTTCTTCTCTTAGCCTTCCACAACCTACAAGGCTTACACCACAACAATTGGAAGAAAAAAGAGAAAAAGGCCTTTGTTACAATTGTGATAGAAAATGCACTAAAGGTCATAAGTGTGCTGAGAAGAAATTATTTTACATAGAGTATGAAGAGGATGAAGAAAATGATAAAGAAACATCAAAAGAAGAGGATATACTCCAGGTCCCAACCCCAGAGAAAGAAGAAATGAATCCGACCATATCTTGTAAAGCATTAGCAAGAATTACCACTCAAAATCTCAAGATAAAAGGACATATCAAGAAGAAAAAGGTTCAAGAAGTGAAAGATCACATCGAGAAAGAAGAAATGAATCCAACCATATCTTGTAATGCATTGGCTAGAATTACCACTCCTCAAACTATCAAGATAGTAGGACATATCAAGAAGAAAAAGGTTCAAGCAGTGAAAGATAACATTGAGCATCAACAACAAGTTCTCCAACTTGTAAAGGATAATACCACTTTGGTGTAAAATCGAATGAAACAACATGTAGATCAATATCATAGTGAAAATTGTTTTGATGTAGGTGATTGGGTATTTTTACGGCTACATCTCAAGCAAGCTATTTATGAGAAGGAAGTGTTGGCAATACTACATGCACTTAAAAAATGACGACCTTACCCAATGGGAAGACACTTCAAGGTAAAAATGGATCATGATAGTCTTAAATACTTTTTAGAACAAATATTATCTTTAGAAGAACAGAAAAAATGGGTCACAAATATGTTGGGTTATGTCTTTGACATCATCTATAGAAAATGGAAGCAAAATTTTGTTGCAGATGCACTCTCGAGAAAGGATGAGGATGTGGAAGCATTGTTTTGTGCTATTTCTATTATCCAACCAGATTGGATAAATGAAGCAAGGGATTAATGGAAGAAGGATGAAGAAGTGTGGTTACTCATTCAAAAGTTGCAGAAGATCCAAATTCAAACAATATTGCCAGAACTTTAAGAGGAAGAAAAAATAATATTGGAACCTGGAGCAGTCACAGAAACAAGAACCCAACAACAACGAAATCGATCAATTTCAGAGTATCTCATCAAGTGGAAGAACTCACCTGCTAAAGATTCCACATGGGAGGACAAGAATTTTATACAGAAGCATGAAGAACTACTCAAGTGTTGAGGACAACACTTTTTTAAGGAGAGGGGCATGTTAGGTCCCTATACTACTAGTGTAACCCCTTATTGTTATTATTACAACCCCCTTATTATATTGTTGTGCTGATGTAGTCCCAATATTATTATTATTGTGCCCTTACATTATTATTGTTATGTTGGCTCTGATTATATTATGACCCCTTAGACTCCTATAAATAGAAAGGAGGTCTTGTCATTTGAATCATCTAAGAATTGTTCATTTGTGTAATGTAGAGGAGGTTGCCCCCTCAAAGAGGCTTATTTCTAAGGCATCCATATATCTTTTCTATCTTTTTGTGAGTTTGTTTCATAACAGTCCTCAAACAGGTTCTTAGTCGTCTAATATAATTCCCTTTCGTGATGCTAGTTCTACCAAAGATTCATTGATAGATCGTTCACGAAGGTCAAATTGTCGCCACCTGCAACCACTCATCATGAATGGTGTGATGGGGTTGAGTACATCTTTATTAAGGCCGTCGGTTAAGAAGAGATTCTAAAATCACATTTATATTCTTACAATGTGGTCTCAAGTCAATTTCGACTCCTATATGTCAAATGTGAAGGGACGGTTATATTTGGATATGAGAGTTTATTATTACGTGAATATAATATTGTAATTTGGATGTTAGTGATTATTATTAATATATTGAAAAAAGGAAAGGAACTCGTTGGTAGGGATGTGTTTTCCATGGTGTAGTTTATTAAGTTATAGAGTGATAGTGATGACCAATTAATGAACAACAAAATATAATTATATTAGCGGTTCTTGACATTCTTCAGTGTCAAGAGAATGCATCACTAATTTGATTATGTGAATCTGTTATTTGTTGATGGATCTTGTTCTGCTTCGGGCTTCAAGAGCATTAGTTACATCTTTTGTTATGAGATCCATGTGTGTAAAAAGGACATTTGCATAGTTGACTGTTGGAATCCAGTATTGAGATTTTCCTTAAGGAGATCGAGAAGCGTCAATTATAGTGATGCAGGAGAATCCTACTCAAGGAATCATTGTATATTTGTTTGACTTAGGGGATCTGATGTTTTTTTATTTCTTAATAGGAAATTTTGTATATTTTTAATAATTTGAGTGATAAATATGTGTGTGAGGTTTCAAATGTAAATATTCTCAATCATATGAGAGTATGAGAGATGTTAGACTTGTGAAGATCTCATAAACATCTTGGAGATTAGGAGATCCTAGAATAGGAAATTATTTGAGTTAAAAGTGGATTGAGATATTTGCTATAATTTGCCCATAAAGACAAAATTTAGATATAGAACTGCTTTTGAGATCCTCGAGGAATCATTAAGAGATTTTAGGAACTAATTGAGGGATTTAAGTTGGGATATCTACGCAGAAGAACTAGGAACCAAAATGATCCATAACTATGTAATTTTCCTATAATTGTAAGCCTAAGGGGCATGTAGAGGTATAGGTGTGTGTGCACGCGAGAGGCTTTAGAGCCAGGTACTGGCTTATAACCAGAATGGGAAAGTAATGTGAATAAGTCTGAGAGGGCCTCTATAAATCTGTATGTTATTGATATGATGTTTAATTCAATAAAGAATTCTGGTAGACTTATTGTGTTAATGCCTATACAAATTTTAGAATAATGGAGAAAGTTTAATGGTTATATGATGAATTGGAAGTTTTCTGTGTGTTCCATTTAATTGGTTGCTTTCTTGAACTGTTAAATTGTGAATAAGGGCTCGGTAACAGAGTTGGCAACTCAGGGAAAAGGACAAAAAGAGAATGTGTGAGGCATGCTAATCCTTGGCCAGAGTCATTAGTTGATTTAGGGTTGAAATGATCAGATTGCATGGAAGTTAATCTGTTATGTTCTTTAGAGAATGCTACAGTGGAAATTTGAGCAGCGTGATCAAGGATTCGTGGGAGAGGAGACCATCCATAGTTTTAGTAATGTAAATGAATCTCGAGGGGACGTTGAATGAGATTCTTATCATTGCAATTGGCTCGGGAATATGATAGTGCCAGAAAACTAGAAGGTCGCGTCGTGGGTCGTGCAAGGAGCAGAAAGGTCGCACTGAGACATAATGGTCGTGCTTGAGATAGAAAGGTTGAGCCATGGGTCACGCCTGAGGAAGAATGGTGGCACTAGCATTGCAGAAGTGTAGTGTCAGTGCATAATTGTCTTTGATCGACTTCTAGGAGTTCATGTTCTCACGCTTAATGTTTTCCCACATCAAGCTGCACTGAAGCTAAACGAGCACATGGGTTTCGAGCAATAGAGGGTGTACATACTCATGTGTTCTCTAAATCATGCTCAGGTATTCCATATAGTGCAAAACTCTGAAAACCAATGCTTCCTTTTTTATGTATAACTGATATGAGAACAATTTTAATATGAGAAATGAGAGATAGGAAGGGTTGAAGTCTCTTTGATAAGACTTATAGTGTAGTCTTAGTGTCTTACAACTACCATTTGAGAAGTATAGACCTAGTAGGTCATAATTTTGGTATCAGAGGAAGTAAAAGATCTTTGGGGAAAACTAGAACAATGTTATGCTCTTGAAGTTGTATATGCAGATAAAATTGTGATTGCAAAAAGAGGAGATTAGTAAAGACTGACAAAAAAAAGCAGGAAAACATATCTAGTGTGTGTTGTGTGCATTTGTTAAAGATATTAAATAGGAAGAAAGGATAATATTTTAAATCCGACAGGCAACAGTGACACAGAGATAAAGTGTGGCAGAATATTGGGAAGTAATTGATACTCTTGAGGATAATTTACAGAGGAAAATGAACAAGAAATAGTCCATTAAAAGTGTAGATGAATGGTGGAACAAGATTATGTAGAGATCCTGAAGGTGATATGGTATGTTTTTATTTTTAGCTTTGGTTTTGAGGATTGCGCTTGAATATTTCAGGTTGCAGACAAAAAGGGTTTAGCAGCAAAGACAACTAAGAGGAGCTATAACAAAGAACTAGTTGTGTTCTCAAGTGCAAGAGCATGTGAGCTCTTAAACAATAGCAGAACCTTGAAGAATTCGAACAGAGGTTGGATAACGAGGACAAGTGAATGTTCTCGAAGGAAGTGGAAGTTGTAGAGCCTAAAATAGAAAAAGAGTTGCTGAGAAGTTGGTTCCAAGGCATAGAAACATAGATCAGGCTCAAGTGGATATCTTCGTAAGGTAAGGTATCAATAGGCTAAGCTTGAGGAGAAAAATTTGCGAAGATATCAAAGGCAAGTCTGGAGAGTTGCTGAAAAGAGAGGCTTAGGTGCATTCTACAAGTGAATGATATGGAGTTCGCAAAGGAGGGGAAGAAAATGATCACTGAAGGTCATTGTATAGGTTCAGAGGAAATCCACAAGAGAAGGAAATATGCCAAGGAAAATAGAATGATAAAGAGTCAAGAAGAGATTGACAGAGAGAAAGCCGAGATAAAATTTTGTCTTGAGTTATTGATGGAGATGTTACAAAGGAATAATGAAGACCAGAGGTATGGTTGGATTATGAAAAGAAAAGTCAAATGGCATAGATTGCAAGTGAAGTGGGATCATAAATTTAATTCTCAGTCGATGGAAGAATTACTCAGAGTAAATGAGTATGAGGAGGAAGTTTTGGTATGTGAACCAAAACATGGACCATTTATTTTGGAAAGTAGCGAAGAAACAAAGGAGAAATATACAGAGGATATTTTGAATCATATGAAGGATTCAATGCAGCAAGAAGACTTGGTGGTTGAAGCATCGAGTGAGACCGCAAGGTCTTATGTTTCTAAAACTGATAATTTGTGTATGATTGCAGGTATTGTAGGATATAGGAAGACTTTTGAAGATGCCTTCAGGATGGACGAAGATATTGAATTAAAGTATGATAAAGAAAACCTCTTAGACGAGGAAGGCTTTGAATGGTTGCAATAGAAGGAGTTCATTGATGAGTTAATTAATGGGAGAAGACAATCATCAGAAGTTGTCATGGAGATGGGATATCAGAATCTTATTTTGATGAAGAATGAAGGAAGACTGTCTCAGAGAGGTAAGCCAATGAATTTGACTAATTTTATTATTGAAGAAAAATTGCGGGAGAATGCTAATGCAGAAGACAGGGCAAGGATAGCTCCTGAACAAGGCTTACAAAAAGATAATAATGCAAAATTTCTTGAAGAAGGAGGTGAGGTAGATTTGTATCATAATAAGAAGAAGACATTCATAGGACAAAATGAAGAGGAAGGAAAGCCACTGAAAGATGCTAAGAAAGAAGAAGAATCTATTGAAGACTATAAAAAACATCATAATGAAGTACTTGTGAGGTGTTAAAGAGAAATTGAGTAGCTGGAGTATTTGCAGAAAGAACAGGAGTATGAGAGTCTAGTTGCAGTGAGAAATGAGGGAGTGTCTAAAGCTTTGATTAGGACAGAGATATGTGTTAGCAACCAATTTTTTGATGTACTGGCTAACAGAGAAGAAGAGATGGATGAGTATGCAGTCAGAAAGATGACAAACAATTTACTTCTTGAAAGTAAATTTGAAGATAAGAAGCAACAAATGGAAATTGTAGAGGAAGATGTTTTCAAGGAAATTAAGGATGTATGGATGGCAGAAAAAGCTAAAAAGAGTAGCCAACAAATTAAAAATGAACATGAAAAATTGCCACAGAGAAAGGATCTTAGGCAAGTTTCTAAGACAAAAGGATTCCATCAGAAAGAAGAAATTGATTTTGTCATTGAAGAACTATGGAAATTGATGATGAGACAGTCCACATGGAGACAAATGATAGCAGAAGGGATGATCAATAAGAATAGAAACTGATTGAAGAAAGGAAAATGAACTAGAAGATAATTGACATGCAACAACAACAAAGGTGCAGAGCATTTGGACAATTACAAATTAAGTTTTGGGATCCTGGAGGTAGAAAGTCATTAAGACTTGTAGCTATCACATTGCTACAAAAAAGTGACAGACCTCATAGACAAGAGCCTATGAATTTTTTTTCTACTATGGGAGTATGATGCAGGAGAATCCTACTGAAGAAAATCATTGTATATTTGGTTGACTTAGTGGATTTTATGTTTTTGATTTCTTAATAGGAAATTTTGTATATTTTTAATAATTCGAATGAGAAATATGTGTGTGAGGTTTTAAATGTAAATATTCTCAATTATGTGAGAATATGAGAGATGTTAAACTTGTGAAGATCTCATAAAAATCTTGGAGATTAGGAGATCCTAGAATAAGAAATTAGTTGAGTTAAAAGTGGATTGAGAGATTTGGTATAATCTTCTCATAAAGACAGAATTTAGATATAGAACTGATGTTGAGTTCCTCAAGGTATCATTAAGATATTTTAGGAACTAATTGAGGGATTTAAGATGAGAGCTCTATGGAGAAGAACTAGGAACCAAAATGATCCATAACTATGTAATTATTCCTATAATTGTAAGCTTGAGGCGCATGTAGAGGTTGAGGTGTGTGTGCACACGAGAGGCTTTAGAGCCAGGTATTGGCTTATAGCTAGAATGGGAAATTAATGTGAATCAGTCCGATAGGACCTCTATAAATCTATATGTTATTGATATGATGTTGAATTTAGTAAATAATTCCAGTGGACTGATTATGTTAATGCCTATACGAATTTGAGAATAATGGACAAAGTTTTAATGGTTATATGATGAATTGCAAGTTTTTTGTGTTCCATTTAATTGGTTTCTTTGTTAAACTGTAAAATTGTGAATAAGGGCTCGGTAATAGCGTTGGAAACTCAGGGAAAAGGACAGCAAGAGAATGTGCTAGGCATGCTAATCCTTGGCCAGAGTCACTAGTTGATTCAGGGTTGAAATGATCAGATTGCATGGAAGTTAATCCATTATGTTCTTTAGAGAATGCTACAGGGGAAATTTGAGCAGCGTGATCAAGGATCCGTGGGAGAGGAGATTGTTATGGAACCAGCTCACAAAAAGATAGAGAAGATAGATCAACGCCTTAGAATTCATCTTGTTCGAGGGGGCAACCTCCTTTACATTACACAAATGAACAATTCCTAGATGCTTCAAATGACAAAACCTCCTTTCTATATATAGGAGTCTAAGGGATCACAATATAACCAATCCGACATAACAATAATAATATAATGACACAAAAATAATAATAGCGGGATTCTATGGGGCACAGTAATAACAATATGGGGACAATAGGGGCACAACAATATTAGTAAGGGATACAAATACAATAGTAATGGGGAAATCAATAGTATTATAGGGACCCAACATGCCCCTCTCCTTAAAAAAAGTGTTGTCCTCAGCACTTGAGTAGTTTTGGATGCTTCTATATAAAATTCTCATCCTCCCATGTGGAATCTTCAGTAGATAAGTTCTTCCACTTGATGAGATACTCTGAAATTCATTGATTTCGTAGCTATCGAGTTCTTGTTTCTGTGACTGCTTCCGGTTCCAATATAATTTTTCCTTCATTTTCAAGTTCTGGCAATATTGTTTGAACTGGGAGCTTGTTGCCTATAACCTTCTTTGAACATGAAACATGGAAAATTGGGTGTACTCGAGAAGCTGCAGGAAGCTCCAATTTGTATGCCATAGTACCAATCTTTTGCAACCCCTTGTACGGACCATAATACTTTGGTGGTAATTTATTATCCTTCTTAGCTTGCTTGAGTGACATTTGTTTATATGGTTGTAGCCGTAGGAATACCCAGTCACCTACATCAAAACTTCTTTCGCTGCGATGTTGATCTGCCTGTTGTTTTATTCTATTCTGCGCCAACATGAGGTTATCCTTTAAGAGTTGGAGAACTTGTTGTTGATGCTGGATGTGATGTTCCATTGCTTGAACCTTAGAATTTTCTCTTAAATATGATGTGATGGATGGTGGCTGATATCCATAAAGTTCCATAAATGGGGTCATTTTTGTTGCAGTATGGAAGGGAGTGTTATACCACAATTCAGTCAGAGGCAACCATTTGACCCATTATGTCTATTTATCAGATACAAAGAAACGAAGATATCCTTCCAAACATTTGTTTGCTATCTCAGTTTTCCCATCAGATTGAGGATGATAAGATGAGCTATGAGCTAACTGATTACCAAGACAAGAAAATAATTCTGTCCAAAAATTTCGAGTGAAAATGGGATCTCTGTCACTTACAATAATCTTTGGGTTTCCATGTAGCTTTTGAATTGTTTCCATAAATGCAGTAGAAATTGTATTAGCTTTAAATGGATGTGATAATGCACAAAAGTGTGCATACTTGGTAAGTTTGTCAACTACCACCATGATGGCACTCTTGCCTTTAGACTTGTGTAAACATGTGATAAAATCCATTGAAACCTCCTCCCAAAGTTGGCTTGGAATGGATAAAGGTTGTAATAGACCTGGGGTCTTAATTGTTTCAATTTTATTTTGTTGGCAACCCAAACATTCCGCCACAAACTTTTGAATATCCGATTTAAGGCCATCCCAAAAAAATTCCTTCTTAACCCTGTGGTAAGTTTTTAAAAATCCTGAGCACCCTCTTAAGGGAGAAGTGTACAATTCCATAAGAATCTTTTGTTTGAGTTGGGAATTCTTACAGAGGTATAAGCAATCTTTGTACCATAACGAATCATTTTTCCAGCTAAATGTATCAGATGTAATGGAATCTTGTTGTAACTTTCTAATAAGTGCCCAGAATTTTTCATCATTCTTCCATTCCTCCCTTGCTTCGTTTATCCAATCTGGTTGGATAATAGAAATAGCACACAACAATGCTTCCACATCCTCATCCTTTCTTGAGAGTGCATCTGCCACAATATTTTTCTTCCCTTTTTTGTAGATGATTTCAAAGTCATAACCCAACATCTTTGTGACCCATTTTTGTTGCTCTTCAGAGGATAATCTTTGTTCTAAAAAGTATTTAAGGCTATCATGATCCATTTTTTCCTTGAAGTGTCTTCCCATTAGGTAGGGTTGCCATTTCTTAAGTGCATGTAGTATTGCCAACATTTCCTTTCATAAATGGCTTTTTGTAAATACTTTCCCTTGATTGGACAACTTTTGAAAGCAATGGGTCTTTCATCTTGCATTAAAACAGCACCAATTCCATTTCCTAAAGCATCACATTCCACAATAAAGGTTTTTGTGAAGTCTGATGTAGCTAAGACCAGTGCTTGGCACATTGCCTCTTTAAGATGTTCAAAGGCCTTTGTTGCTTCTGGAGTCCATGAAAATGTATCTTTCTTCAATAATGTTGTTAGTGGTGCTTCTATTTTCCCATAATTCTTAACAAACTTGCAATAATACCCTGTCAACTCGAGAAATCCTTGCAGATGCTTTATGGATATGGGGATTTTACATTCCTTAATGGCTTTAATTTTGCTAGGGTCTACCTTAACACCTTAATGAGATACAATATGACCCAGACATTCGACCTCTTGTACTCCAAAGAAACGTTTGGAGCTTTTTGCATATAATTGTTTCTCCTCCAATAGTTGTAGCACACTGTCAACATGTTCAACATGACCCTTCCAAGACTTGTTGTAGATTAGTATATCATCAAAAAATACTAACAAAAATTTTCTAAGGAAGGGTTTGAAAATGGAATTCATCAAACCTTCAAAAGTAGAAGGTGCATTGGCAAGGCCAAAAGGCATGACCAAAAATTCATAATGACCATCATGAGTTCTAAATACTGTTTTCAGAATGTCTTCAGTCCTCATTCTAATTTGATGATTTCCTGAACGAAGATCCAACTTGGTGAAGTAAATTGCTTCATGCAATTGATCCAATAATTCATCAATGACAGGAATGGGAAATTTATCTTTAATAGTAAGCTTGTTGAGCTCCCTATAATTTGGACACATGTGCCATTATCCATCCTTCTTGTGCACCAATACTATTGGAGTAGAGAAGGAACTTTTCCTAGGTTGAATTATACCAGCCTCTAGCATTTTTGCAACCATACATTCAATTTAACTCTTTTGGGCATAGGGATATCTGTACGACCTGATGTTTCGAGGAACACTTCCTGGAATCAAATGAATAGTATGATCTTGATCACGAATATGTGGGAGACCTTTGGGAGTCTCAAATACCTTGGAATGATCATTCAAAACTTTTTGGAGATCTGGAGAAATAGGTGATTTCGATGTGGAAACATGTAGCGAACATAATTATGCAATTACACCTCGTTTTTCCTTTTTTAGAAGTTTTGTCATACCATTAGAGCTGATTATCTTTCCCGGTTTCCCTGCAATACCCCTTAATTCAACTTCCTTTCCTTTTGCAGAAAAATTCATGAAAAGTTCTTGAAAATTAAAAGCTATTGTACCCAAGGATTGTAGCCATTGGACTCTTAGTACATCATCAACACCTCCCATTGGAATGGAAAGCATTGGGCTATTCAATACATATTCGCCCATGGATAGCTTGATATTATGGCACTTTCCAGAGAAATTTATGGTTCCTCCACTTGCAACCATCACTTGATACTCTGGTGTTGGATATAGGAAGCAATTGAATTATTTTGCTATCTTACAATGAATAAAATTGTGGGTACTTCCTGAATCAATCAACACTATTACCTTTTTCTTCTTGATATGTCCTTCTATTTTGATATTTTTAGGAGTGGTAACTCCAGCCAATGCATTACAAGATATGGTCGGATTCATTTCTTCTTTATCTAGGGTTCGTTTCTAGAGTATATCCTCTTCTTTTGACATTTCTTGTTCCTTTTCTTCCTCCTCTTCACAATCTATGTAGAATAATTTCTTCTCAGCACACTTATGAACTTTAGTGTATTTGCTATCACAATTGTAACAAAACCCCTCTTTTTTCTTCCAATTGTTGTGACGTCAACCTTATAGGTTGTGGAAGGCTAGGGGCAACAACACTTCCATCTTTATAGTTTTGAGTGGTAGGCTTCCTGGTTGCCATAATTTTGCTTTCCATTTTTCTTACTAACCTGAATGCCTTCTCCAATGAATCAGGTTCCCAGAGGTGAACCACATGTTGGATATTATCCTTTAAAGTACCTATGAACACATCAATCCTATGCTCCTATGGAATATATTTTACCCTTATCTTCAATTTTTGGAAGTCCTCAATGCGCTCCATCATTGAACCCTTTTGTTTGAGACTTATCAATTGGCTAAAAAAGGTGTTGCTTTTTGTATCCTCATAATGTGCTGTCATTTTTTCCATAAAAATTGCCCAAGTAACAATTTGTTTACAAGAAAAAATCCATTGATAACATACAAACTGATTTGGTTCCAAATATAAAGTTGCAATACGTACCTTTTGTTTGTTTTTCACATTATGGAGATCGAAAAATTGCTCCATCTGTAGTATCCATGTTGCGGGATCCTTGCCATCAAACTTCCTCATATTGATTTTTGGAATATGGTGGGTCTTCAATCCAACATTAGAGTCTATGAAATCATGATTAACATTTCTTTTGTTCTCATCATGAGTTTCCTTTACTATCCTTTCACCATTAGTGACCATTTCTTGTAGCAACTTATTCAATTTATCTTCATTTCTTCCATCTTATCATCCATGCCATTCATCTTAGCTTCCATCTTAGCATCCATGCCATTCATCTTAGCTTCCATGCCATTCATCCTAGTTTCCACTCCATGCATCTTGGCTTCATTTACCTTTAGTGAGAGTGAAATTTTTTGTACTTGGTCTTGTAATTTTGATATATCATGTTGCATTTCTTCCTCTTCTTCACGAGTCATGCTAGAGCTTTTTGGTTGCTTACTTGGTGTTTCCATTTTCTTTCTTCGGGGCATTAATTATACTAATAATTCTTCACTATTCCCTTTGAATTCCTTCAAACTAATTTTTCAAACCAATCTTATGCAAAATTTAAAAAATTACACACCTTTTTCACTTTGTAGGAGCTCGATATTGAATCTAATGTATCTTTGTAATTTCAGATCATCCAGTTCTGAAATTGCGACTTGCAGTAGCCCTATACGCCCTCTTTCCAATTCCACCAGTCTGATTGAATTTAGATTCTCCAAGAAAGCGTTATGCACAATCTCCCAAGATGACCTGATTATATACCTTTTCAGAAGAGCGAACTTGTATGAAGTGCCATGTGTCACTATTTTGGCCTTCATGTCTAAAAAATATACATAAGAAACTACAGTCCATCCTCTTTCTGTAACTTCTTATGAAATTTCAATCTGATTCTCAAAACAAAAGTTATGACGATCTTCCCCAGGCCACCTGTTTGGAATGTAATTCAGGAGTCTGCAAAAAGGCCAACTTCCTCAGATCATATCTCTGCAAATATAGCGTGAAAAGCTCTGAAATTTGGAACCGAGGTTCAAAATGATTTCATCCCAAATGGATTTTGTTTTTAGCATATGAAACATCGCAGAGAAAAAGGTATAGCACAAATGCCACAATGACCTGTTTGGAGTAGCAAAACCCTAGAATCCAAAGCTCTAATACCACATGTTATGAAACTAGCTCACAAAAAGATAGAAAATATAGATAAATGCCTTAGAATTCAGCCTCTTCGAGGGGCCAACCTCCTTTACATTATAAAAATTAACAATTCTTGGATGCTTCAAATGACAAAACCTCCTTTCTATATATAGGAGTCTAAGGGGTCACAATATAACCAAGCTGACCTAACAATAATAATATAAAGGCACAAAAATAAAAAATGAGGGATTCTATGAGGCACAGTAATAACAGTATGGGGACAATAGGGGCACAATAATATTAATACGGGATACAACTACAATAGTAATGGGGAAATCACTAGTATTATAGGGACCCAAAAAAGATCATCCATAGCTTCAGTAATGTAAATGAATCTCTAGGGGATGTTTAATGAGATTATTTTCATATCAATTAGCTCGGGAATATGATAGCACCGTAAAACAGAAAGGTTGTTCCGTGGGTCATGCCAGGAACAGAAGGGTTGCGCTAAGACAGAAGGGTCACGCCTGAGATAGAAAGGTTGCGCCTGAGGTAAAAGGGTCATAGTAGCATTGCAAAAGCATAGCGCCAGTTCAAAATTGTCTTTGATCGACTTCTTGGAGTTCATGTTATCACCTTCAACGTTTCCCCACATCAAGTTGCACTGAAGCTAAACGACCACATGGGTTTCGAGCAATAGAGGGTCAACATACTCATGTGTTCTCTTAATCACGCTCACATATTCCATATATCGCAAAACTTTGAAAACCAATCCTTCCTTGTTTATGTATAACTAATATGAGCACAGTTTTAATCAGAGAAATGAGGGATGGGAAGGGTTGAAGTCTCTTTGTTAAGACTTGTAGTGTAGTTTTACTGTCTTAAGATTATTGATTGTGAAGTATAGACCTGGCACGTCATCATATACAAATTTCATTAAATATGGTTAGAGGAGATTATGTATTAAGTGAGTTGAATGTGAAGCTTGCATATTGTGGTGGTGAAAAGAGCGTTGTCTAGAGACTTTAGAGTGAGGATAAGTGTTGAGGAATACCAGTAAGACATATGAGACATGTGAATTGTAATTTTTTATTTTTGTAATTATGTGTAATGATGTAAATGTAAGCATTAAAGGGGGCACTTGGAAATAATACTTACATTAGTTGATTCATAGGTTAGGTTGGTTGGTTGTTCGAATTTGTTGACATATTTTCTCAACAGTATTCTCCTGTCTTAGAAACTATTGGATCTCGTGACCACTATTTATGTAGCTTGTAATTTGGCTTTGTAGTGCAATAGGAATTGATTTGTGAGTGAATCTGTGAACAATGTTTGCTCAATTTTTATTTTGTAGTGAACTATGAAAATGGTCGAATTTCATAGTCAGTTTGGTTTTGAAACTCTTACCTTAATTTGAA
Organism: Pinus tabuliformis; assembly: GCA_031772625.1. NCBI lineage: Eukaryota > Viridiplantae > Streptophyta > Pinopsida > Pinales > Pinaceae > Pinus > Pinus tabuliformis. The sequence continues at coordinate 1,019,651,236 of CM062813.1, read as the reverse complement.
ATTAGACCATGTTAAATAGGATTAGATAGTTCTTAAATTCGTAAATTTCCTCTATTGAAATTGTTGTTACTGTTACCAGAGTGTGAAATCTATGAAAACTCAAATTTCATAAATTGATGAACTTCCTTGATTTAAAACTATAAATTTTTTAAACTCATGAACTTCTTTCATTCAAATTATTGTAACTGTTCTTAGAGTGAAAAAGCACCAAATTTGACAATCAATTTGATTTTGAAATTTCTACCTTAATGAAACCCTCCCAATTTTATTTTCGTTTTGAAATTCGTACCTTGATAGAAACATCTTCCATTTTGTTTTGAAATAGAGGGAAAAATGAATTTCAATTATGGATATTCCAAATCCGAGTCATATTGGCTAAGAGAAGTCTTCCAAAGTAAAATGTTTGGAACCCTCCTCATTGGTAGGTGACAAAATGGATTGGACATCACCACTTTGGATTTTTTATGGCATTTCCAAATCTGAGCCATAGAATGACAATTGTTGAAACCTTAATCATGTAAGTGGAAAAATGGATTGCACATTTATGACTCTTCCAAATATGGGCCTTAGTTGGTGGGATAATTTTGATCACAGAAAATTCTTGAAGTCTTCCTCAAATGGTGGAAAAAATGGACCATTCACTGCTTTTCCATATTTGTGCCAAGATGGAATAACTCTAAGGCATAAAAGTTATTGGAACCTTGCCCTCCTTTAGGTAAACTGATGAGAAGTGTTACATCAACCTCTACCATGACTTAATCCTTATATTTTTCTTCTCGTTCACAACAATTAGAGAAAGTACACCATCATAAAATCCCTCAACAACCCCCATCTGAAATCTAACTGGTGACTCTGTGGATACATTGCAAGCTGTCTGTCTGATTGTTTGACATTCAGGTGTTGGGGTTTTTATTCATGTCATGGGTATTTGCAACTATGGTGGTGGTTGTATTGTGTCACCTCCTTGGAGGAAGGAAGCATGGCCGGGAAGGTGAAGGCAACGAGGGTGGTGGAGGTGAAGGCCACGAAGGTGAAGGAGATGAAGATGGAAATGATGGAGGGGATGAAGTTGGAAGAGATGATGGTGACAATGGTGGAGGTCACACGTAGACTCAATAGTTGCCACTTAATGGGGAAAGTAGCAGACACACAAATGTCTAAAGGAGATGAAAATGGTCGACAATGCCTAGCCTCACCAATTTAAAAGAAAAAGACACCTTCGGTGTAAATATAATATATTAAACATAAAAAATTAATATCTCAAACAATATTTCCTAGAAAAATATGACATTATCTTCTTTCCAGATTATTATTTATAAATAAAAAAATAATACAAAATAAATATGAATCATACTTTAATTTTATTATGAATTAAATTACATTACATTTATTTATTAATTTGCCATTTCAATTTTTCTTTACAAATATATTAACTCTCCTCTTCATTTATTATTGTTATTATTATTATTATTTGTTTTTATTAAAATTTAGTTTAATTTACATCAATTTTCTTTTCTTTTTCTCATTATTCGCCTTGACTTTTCTTATTATTAGCCTTTCTAGATTAGGATTACACGGTTGGCTTGCTCGGTGAGATGATATTGACTATGTATTAGTAAAATGATTTTTTTTAAATGATATATATATATCTATATATATATATATATACATATATATATATATATATATATATATATATATATATATATATATTAACTTTGTTATTTTCGACGTCATTTATCTAGGCTATAAATTAGTATGACAGTGAAATTTTAGTTAGAATTTGGTGAAAAATATTTCAAGAAATATAATTTTGAGAGTGTTTGAATCATTTTGTAATTGTGGAAATAGATTTAGCTCCATCAAAAACTTTCGTGACAATCAAAATGAAATATATTTTTGAGAATGTTTGAATCATTTTTTAATTGTGGAAATAGATTTATCTCCATCAAAAACTTTCATGCCAATCAAAATTGTGAAGCTTGACAACCATATTTCCAAAAATTTCTGCTAGATTTTCTCAAAATCCTACAAAATGTTTGATTATGTTTTGGAATTAATTATGGTTTTGCTAGACTATGGTTTATTTTTCACCAAAAAATATTTTGATGTACATTGGTTTATTTTATAGGATGAATGTTAGTTGTAACACCCCCAATGTAATTAAGCAGTTAGATATGTGTCTGGTTACTATTGCTAGCAGTTAACTAGGATTGAGACAAATTGACTATGTGTGGAATTTAAATTAAAAAATGAAGTTCTTGTTTCCATTACTGGAAATAATAATGGCTAACACTAGAGTAAAGGATACTTTTTGAAATATGAGAAGGATCAAATTCAATTTAAATTTCATATATATATATATATCTATATATATATATTATGCCTTAGTGGGAGATAAAGATCGACAATAAATGCACTGCAAGGAGAAAAGTTAGCTTTTGCTTTTGGAAAAAGAACAATGAAAAGGCTAGGCTAAGGGGATACAGATTCCCAGAAGGCGGGACGTTGCCAAGGAAAAATCTATGAGAAAGATGATGTTAAATAGTCACTAAAAAAATCTGAGTAGGGGTTACTAACTCTTGGCAAGATTATTAAAGCTCGGGGGAATCAGAGGTGATTCAAGGTTGCGTGGAATGGTGTGTAGGGCATAGGTTTCCTTTTTTTGACTCTTGGTCAGAATATTATATAATCTTTGTTCATTTAATGGTTTGAGTATTTATGTGATTTGAATGAAAAGGGATCCATTAGTTAAGTTACGAAGAAGTAGTACTTATTATGAAATTCGTAGTGATTAGCACTAGTAAGCATCTGTTGAATGTTTAGAAATAAGAAGTAAAATGTATTGAATGATATAATGGTGAAACTCTTATTATACGGTTGAAAGTAAGCAGTGTGTCGGTATCTAGTTTCACTGAAGAGAAATAGGTTTGTGTGGAAATATTATTTGAATACTTCGAAAGTGAATGGTTGTAGGTGGAAGGAAGGTAAAGTGATCTAAATGCACTCATAGCATGCATGCTCTAACAGGGAACTGCAACCATGCATAGACAAGAAATGTTTAACTTAATGCGTGCATGTTGTCAAATCATAGAGAAGTAAATAAGAGATCAAATGTATTTCATTCTAGACGAAATTAGGGAAAGGAAGAAAACTATGCATTTCATTTGAGTGCTTTTAATTAAGTGCATGCATGCATTATGCATAGTTACACTACATAGCTTATATTTTACGCAAGAATAAGTTGTGCATTTCATTCGAACATTTACTTTTACATTTATTATATGAGATACATGACAAAATTTATGAAATTCATGTGAATATTTTTAATCCCTTGCGATCAACCAACTGTAGTAAGAAATTAACCGAACAGTTGCTATGCCAGCTTGAGGTCGAATGGAGGTAAAATGTGTGCATCTACAAATTCATTATATATCTTGTGCATTGAAACATTAAAACTCTCACAGTACATTAGATGGAACCTACGCATTCATGACATACAATCTTATAAGAGGAGAAAATCAGAACTCGACACTTGTGAGGTGCAAATATTTTTGATGTATCCATACAGGTATATTAATTGTAGGAATTACAAACAAAATAAACATATATGGTTGATATAGGATAAGGTCTTACACATTATTTAGGATCATACATGTGATAGTGAAAACAAGCCAGATTGAACCAGGAATCACAGGTTCAAAATCCAAGTGTAGAGCATACTTGCCAGGGCAAATCAACTTCATGTTAGTCACTGTGAAATCATGCAAGGTGGAAATAAATCCCAAATAAGAAACATAGCATGGCATTAATTAAAACTAAAAAACCCTTACCTGAAGGACCTGTCGAAGTCAGTTGTTGATGCTCGCCTTCATCCAAGTGAGGGAAGCACTGATTAGATTCACAGATCTTAAGCATAATGGATCAAAAATATCCAAAAACCTCAATAGTTAGGAAATAAGTTACATGGGTGTGTGGAAGATAGAGCCAAAGCTCGGTGAGGTTGCCAGCATATATTGACTTCGGCCACTCTTGCACAGATACACAAAGATAATATGACCAAAATCAAAACCTGGAAATGAAATGTGCAAAGTTTCGAAGAAGAATAGATGGGAAAAAAAAAAATGATTATGAAATTACCTGCCACCAGCACAGCACAAGGGAGGACATAACCAAACCCAAAACTGGCGCTGCACCCCTGTGGGTGCTCATAGCTATGCATAAGCGGTAGGAACTCATCGAAGAGTGGGTAACAAAAACGTGACTGTTCTAGGCTGAGGGGAACCATGTTTGTTCATGAGAAACAGATTAGGAAGAGGCTCTAAGCTGTGCACAAATCCCCTAAATCAATCAAGAGACAACGTGGAACTTGACAAGGTCACGAATGTGCACCTGGAACATAACAGAAGAACAACCTCTATCAATAAATAAGGAGGGCAAGGGAAATTGAAATGAAAGTAAATCTAGGAGGAAGAACAAGTTAGGGTTAGCTCAAATGCATACAAGCTGCCGATCTGAAGCCAATGGTAACCACACTTAGATCTACCCTCAAAAATTGTAATCTTGAATAACCATGCCATCATGTGCCTCTTCACATGGGCTATGATGACAAGTAGATAGTGATATGGGTTTGGGTTGGGTCAGTGCGTACCTATCAAGCTTAAGAGGCACCAGGTGGAATAGGTGGATTACCACCTCAGAATTAAACGTAGTATATTTAATACTTCCTCCCTCCATAAATACAATATGCACAGACATTGTCAGGTGGCATTCAATGAGTACATCAAATCCCGAGGAGTTCAGTTGGTCAAAACAATTTAATGTAGATTGAGGCAGTTATGGTATAATTTAAATGAATAAGTGGCGTTCAAGAAAAATATTACGAATATGTGTTCTAATGGCATAATGGTGAGTGATAATAACCCTTATTATCTTGGACTATGCAATTTGGATGTTTAGAAAAACAATATTAAATGTGTAGTGTATGGTCAAGGTATGCTACATTAGTTTTCTTGGACAGTAATAATGAGAAAATGAGACTAATAATGAGATATAAAAACAAAAGTAAATATTAATATAATTTTGAAAATTTTAAAAGTAATATTATAAACTAAAAGATTTTAATTGATTGATTAATATCATTTTTTCAATTTTGATAATTGTTACTAATTAAAAATTTTAATTAGTTATAATAAATTCTTGTTATTTTTTTTTGAAATATTACGATGGATATTAATTGTGTTATTGAATTATTTTACATTAAATCAACTCTAAAAGGAACATTTTTTCTCTAAGGGTCTATCGTCTACATTCCATCCAATAACCAGACCCCAAACCATCATCGCACTAATAAGGGGTAGGAACTCATCGAAGAGCGGGTAACGAAACCGTGATTGGTCTATGCTGAGGGGAGCCAATTCTTTTCTTGAGAAATGAAGCAGGAAGAAGCTCTAAGAGTTGCAAAAATCCCGTAAATAAATCAAGAGACAACCTGGAACTTGACAAGGTCACGAATGTGTGCCTCGAACATAATGAAACAATAACCTTTTGTCAACAAAGAAGGAGGGCGAGGGAAATGGAAATGAAAGTGAAACTAGCAGGAAGAGGAAGTTACAGTTAGCTCAAATGCATACAAGTCGTCAATCTGAAGCCAAGGGTAACCATCCTTATATCTTCCCTCGAAAATTGTAATCTTTAATAATTGTGCCATCATGTGCATGTTCACATGGGCTGTGATGACAAGTAGATAGTTATATGAATCTACGCTAGGTCAGTATGTACTTGTCGAGCTTAAGAGGCGCCAAGTGGAGTAGGTGGATTACCATCTCACAATTAAACGTCGTATAGTTAATACTTCCTCTAGCCACAATATGTACAATATGCATAGACCTTGTCAGATGGCATTCAATTGTTAGATATGCAATCAGTACATCAAATGCTAAGGAGTTCGGTTGGTGGAAATTGCAGTTCTGGGCGAATATGGAAAAACTTCAGCCAGATAACACATCGGGGAGAAGAATTGTATGTAGAATTGGGGAAAGAGGGCAATACATCATTATCCTCCCAACTATTGGACATGGTGAAGATTCTGCAATTGGAGTTAGCACAACTCTGTAATAGTAATGAGATGCTTTTGAAAGCCAGCGGGGAACAAGAAAAGTTAATTAGAAACTGGACTGATAAATCTAGCCACAAGAGCATGGACACAGAGGGCATGAAGAAGACAGAGTCTGACAAGTCGGAAAATGGAGGAGACTCAGATCCTAAGTCGCCAAAGGTACATAAGAAACGGAGGAAGGCAGAGTTGCAAGGATAATTTAGGAAGATCAAACCTCCTGTGTTTGATGGAGAAAAAGAGGAAGATGAAGAAACATGGTTGTTGAACATGATTAAGTACCTTTAGGTATATGAACATGAAATTAACCTCAAGGCATGGTTAGCATTTTATCAATTGCACGGGAGGGCTGCCCTATGGTGGGAGGGGAGGAAAAGTGTTCATATGTTGGAAGAAAAGATGATTTCTTGGGAAGATTTATTGGAATTGCGAATTTAAACCATGTAGTCTATACAACTGTAGTGTCCATGAAATTTTCAAAGATTAAATCCATTTCTACATCCAAAAATGCAATTAAACTAAAACCACTTTCAACTTGTCCTGACGATGAACCACACTAGTTGGTTCGAAACGCGTCGACAAATGAGATTCCATGTGATTTTCGCCGAAGAATCTTTCTCTAACTTAAAACCACTTTATTCATTTAATTAAATTTTCAATTTAAAAGTTAATTTTTAATTTACAAAATTGTTTTAAGTTAAATAATGATGAAGAAACATTGAAAAAAGATTTAGCTTGTAACCATAATAATAATTAAGTAAATTAAAATAAATAGTAAAAAAATGAAAACTCTATAAATCAAAATTAAAATAGTTAATGAAAATAATTAATAAAACCTTATAATATTTAAAAATAGTAAAATAAAATATATAAGTTTAATTTTTAAAAAAATTATTACAATAATACAACATTGCTTTTCTTCATTTTATATGCGTATATAATAAAGAAAAATAACATTTCTAAAATTAAATTGTTTTTAAAATTTAAAATTTTATAAAATTACATTTACTATATTTAAAACAAAAATAAAAATATTTATAATATCATTATTAAATAATAAATAAGAAACATATTCATATAAAATTAAATTCATTATTCATTTAGTTGACTTAAACACAACACATCCCAATACTCATTAACCAATATAAAATAAAAATGGAAAAAACATATAATTGAGAAACATGATAATGTTGGTCTTGCTTATAGTGATTGTAAACCATCGGTACAATTTCGTCTGATTACAACTTAGTGAAATATTTTTAAATAAGGAATAGAAGAGAGACCCATTGTTTGTTGTAACTCTTATTGTCAAATTATTAAAATTTCTCACCTGTAGTGTAAATAGGATCACAATTTTTCTCCAAGAAATCAGAATGAGATATATTTTCAAAATAAATTCGATGAAACAGAACAAGGCAACGCCTAACCCTATGTTGGATTGTGGCTTTGATATCGAGAACTTTCCTTAGTCATAATAGACTGATATCAGAGATGTCCCTGGCATGTCTCCGGCATGGTGTTCCATATCAAAAAAACCATCCATGGAAACATAAACGAAGGAAAAAAGAAGTATAGATACATTCTCACCGAATGACATACCATTGGTTAAGTAGTTTCCGTTAAAACAAAAATAAAACGTGAATACAGGAAAATCAGAAACGGCACCTCTGAATATTCCTCCCTGTCTCTAAAAGTTGACAGGATTGAGAGTGACAACTGACCTCACCGCGGGTTTCGCACAAATAATTTCTCCAATTGCAAGACGTCTAGGATCAGATCCACAATCATTGTGGAACCATTGTTTCTGCATTTTACTCAGGCATAGTCTCTGCCCGATGTCCCAATTCTGCAAAACTAGAGCCTCTGTGCTGTCCCTTCAAAATCGAAACACATTTCAGGTTTAGCGCGACAATTAAAAAAAATTAAAATTAATGATGGATGATGTGTGACACATGAATGACATGCTATGGGCTGTAGCGGTGGTCCACGGATGCTGATGGGCAAGGGACCTCAGACAACGGGCGAGAAAACTCCAGGCAATGTCAGATCAACCCACATCAACCGGGAAAGGAGAAAAATCTGTCTGCTTGACTTTCCAAAAAGTCGTATTATAGACTATTTTGTTTTTGCAGTTCTCTATAATGAGATTTTTTGGAAGTTTTTCAGTGGGTTTTTTCCGTCAAATCCGACAGCAATTTATTGGAATTGCACTTTTGATAGCTAGTTTCTGCACAATCAAAGCGTCCCAGGAGTTTTTCAGGGTGCTGAATCCAAATATGCAGTTAAAAAACCATTTTAAATAATACAAATCAAGATTTAACCTCAATTTTTCCCGGATTCTGTTCCCAGAATCTCCAAAAAGTAGCATTATAAACCACTCTGTTGTTTTTTGGTTTAAAATAATCCATTTTTAAAAATATAATAAAATATAATTCCTAAAAATATAGTAAATATTTTTTTTTCCTTTAAACTAACAAATTCTTAAAAATATAATAAAATATTTATTTATCATTAATTTTAAAAATATAGTACCCCGAATGCGGGTGTCGAGTCGAGAAGTACAGGCACGCCACATGCAGCGCATGGGCTGCCTCGTGTAATGGAGGCCGTCGTATGGCAATTAAGCCACCCAAGTTGATAATGCATTCAATGAAGAAGAGGCGGGGTAGATGGAGGAGCAGGGCGGCATTAATGTGCACCTGCAACGAGAATTTGGGGGAAAATATCACAGGTTTGATGGCTCGTTCAAGGCATATTGGCCTGAGGAAAGTTGGCGGTCGTGGAAGCATAGCAAGCTCCGGCCAAGCACCGTTTCATTCCCCTGCAGCCTGGAGAATTGTCTTGGTGGCCATTCTGGTTGCTGGGTTGGGAGGAGATGGCAATTTGATGCTTTGCAGCATCAAGTCTGGAAAAGAAATTGTTGGCTCTCAAGCGAAGGTAGCCAAGGGGAAAGCTAGACATCTGAGAGTGAATTGGAAAGAAACTGATGCTGCTACCAATTCTAGGTTCACCATCGAGTATACAGAGGTAGCTTTAGACTTACAATGGCTAAACTTCGCGAACGACAGCCATGCAGAAGAGGCCCATCTAGAGGGTCCTCCTCAAGATCACCTGCAGCAGATGAGCACCACCACTGCTGCTGCTGCTACTGTCACAGGAGAGCTAGAGCAACCCCGCTTCTCATTCGACAATATGTGGAGGTTGGGGGTTCCTGTGAAAGGAAAACGGAGCTCCCGGCTTTCGGTTCCGTGGTTTTCACCTTGCCAAGCACCGAGGATAATGCAGGCGTTAACGCCCACATCTCCATCATGTTTACAAAAATTCCAGATGAAGAACATCTCCAGGACCCGCAGGAAAAACAACTGGAAGACTCGGGCAGAGAGATCAGTCTTGGAAAAGAACACTCGTCTGTGGAAAAGAACGCTGCTGAGGTGCTTCCAGCGTCTGTTGTTGGAAGCAAGGGGAATCAAGTCTGCAAGACCGCTTCCCTCCGATGGGGCCACCTCCTCCAAGTGTGGAAGAAGATACATGGCGGAAAATGTGGGAAGGGCGCGCGGAAGGTGACGGGTGGGCTTATGTCGTGGAAGATCCGAGCCTGGCTGAGGCGGCAGATGCATACTTCGCGTCCATCCAGCCATCTTCAGTTCGTCCCCAAGATTGAAGCTGTGGCGGGTAACGCCTTGATTTTGTCTTTTGGTCCTCTAGCTTTTGCTTCCTCTGTCTCAGTCTTTTGGCATTCGCTTCTTACTTCTTGGTCCTGGTTAATTCTGAGTCTTTGGTCATGTCTATGGTCTTGCCTCATCATTGGGAAGTCAAATTGGATAGCTGACATCAGTAACACAGTCACGCTTACATTTGTCAGATATAAAGGTCAGACTATCTCTGCTGCTAGCCCCTGCGTGGGCAATCATGTGTCTAGTTTATTGTCTTGAGAGTTTGGTTCGTTGCTGCCCCTGTATGGGTTTTTTGTTTTCATGGATAATTCAGTTTGGTTTTGGAGAAGCTGCCCCTGCGAGGGAGCTATAAGGTTTACAGTCAGGAGTCCCAGGGCTACTCTTCAGGCTCTGGAAGGCATGTCATGCAGTTTGTAATCTTTTTGTACATATAATATATTACTTAGATAGTTTTTACAGAGAAATTTTTTTTTTTTAAAATATAGTAAAATATTTATTTATCATTAATTTTAAGAAATTATTAATTATTTCAAAATACGATAGACTTCTTATCTCCTAGCATACGTTAACGATACTTCTCTTCTGAGTGAAAAAATGAAATTATCCAAATCCTTACACATGATTTCCTTTCAAATCAGTCCAGACTCTAATATAATGTCGGACGAGAAGCATGACTGAATGTCATGGTCGATCTAGGAGATCAACCCTTTTATTTTATGACTAACTTTGAAGTATAAAAATTTGTGGAGCTCATGGATGGAATTTGAGGGGGCTTATCTGACCATGTCAAATGAGGTTACAAATTTCATAAATTTGAGAGTTTGTGTTTTTTTTTAAATTGTTACCATTGTTACTCGAGATGTAACTTATGACCTAAAAAAATTATTGTTGGAATTATTAGAAACGTGAAAGTTAGAAATTTCATAAATATGTGAATTTTGTTTAAATGGTTGAAACTATTATTGAAGTGGTATTGGAAAATAATTCTTACATTAATAAATTGATAGATTAGGTTAGTTAGTTGTTGGAATTTGGAAATAATTTTTACGTTAGTAAATTGATAGATTAGGTTAGTTAGTTGTTGGAATTTATTGGATCTCATGACCACTATTTATATGGGTTATAATTTAGATTTGTAATGTAATACGAATTGATTTGTGAGTGAATCTATAACAATGTTTCCTCCTCCATTTTTTTCCAGAGCCTCTTTTGGCCTGATTCCCTTATTGGAGGGCCAAAGAAATGAGAATCCCTTGAATTTTATTGTTACTGTATATATTTATGTGTGATATTGTTGAATATGTAATTTCAACGCAGTCGTACCTCACCCAAACCACTCAGAAAAACCGCCTTTCATCTCGGACCGCTTTTGAGTGAAAGTTGTTTCCGTATTTTTGAACCCGATGCAATAAAATTTGGGCACGCGTCTCTCCCCACACGTAAGCAGACGTCATTTCTTGGGTGCTATCGTTCAGTCAAGTAAGGCCTCCCGATATCTCCGTCCACCGTCCGATCTACTTCATCAACCTCCGCCGTCGATTGTTCCAAGTTGCATACGAACCTGCATCGAATTAAAAATCATGCGTGGAGTAAAATTCAAGTTTTGGGTTGACCGCCATTAAAATAATTTAATGAATTAAATGTGCCCGTAAAAGTTTTGGTAAGAAATCTAAATTTTAATGTTTTTATATGTATCGGAGGTATGGGCATATGTACACCATGTAAGTTTTCTTTAATGTGTGTTGACCATTTGAGAAATGTAGTGGCAGTGAAAACCAAAAAGGCTGTAATGTTTTTTTTATGTGTTGGCCATCGTAAAACGGAGGTGCAGCGAAAAACTATGTGTGTATTTTTGCACAGCAGTGCATAAATGAAAAACGTGGGAGCGCATCTGAATATGTATGTCTTTTTGTTAACTGGAAGTGAAGAAAAGTAAAACACCGCAAGTAGGGGAGGCATATAATTTTCTTGGGTAAGCATGTGTAAATTTTGTTTTTACAGCAGTATGTAAAAGAAGGTTTTTACAACAGTAAGTAAATGTTTTCACAGCAGTGAATGTAAATGAGAATTTTACCCAGCACAGTAAATTCTCAGGAGGAGACAGAGTTTATCTGAATGTAATTTTTGGTGAATCCCTCTCAGTAAAAGAGGATGAAGTTTGTATCAGACATTTTGTTTTGATGAATAGAAATCTTTTTGTGGTGGTGTAATACTCTGTTCTCAGTAAAAAAAAAAATTAAGCTTCCCTGTGCACAAAAGATCCTGGAGCAAAGAAAACAGAGCATTGTCTCTCTGTGTGTGTGTTCAGTTTTTGTTTGTTTTTGGGATTTTATCAGAAAAATCCCCAACAGTGGTATCAGAGCAGGCTTAGGCTCTTTGAAGGTGTTCAAGAAGCTGAAAGGAGGAGTCTTTTGTTGCAGCAGTAGATCTTCTCCAGCAGAGTGAAGGCTCAGTCAAGAAAATACTCAGGTATTTCACAAAGTTTTTTTATGTGTTGCTGAAGAAACAGTCAGTTGTTTTAAAATACACAGTCAAGAAATTGAAGCATAACCAAGAATGCAAGGCAGCGATCACTCCCACAGTAATGGGATTAAAACTCAGCAGAGAGGACAACAGCAAGGATTTTGATCCTAGTTTGTACAAGAGTATTGTTGGCAGCCTTATGTATTTAACAGCTACTAGGCCTGACATTATGTTTGCTGTTAGTTTAATTTCCAGATTCATAGAGAGGCCAAAGGAGGCACATTAGCAGGTAGCAAAGAGAATTTTGAGGTATGTCAAAGGTACCAAAATGTTTGGAATTTTATATAATGTCTCAGAACATTCAGATTTAGTTGGATACACTGATAGTGATTGGGCTGGAAGTGTAGATGATCGGAAAAGCACTTCCGGTTATGTGTTTCATATGGGTTCAGGAGCCATTTCATGGGCTTCTAAGAAGTAGTCCATTGTAGCATTGTCTACAGCAGAGGCTGAATATGTGGCAGCTACAGCAACAGCATGTCAAGCAGTTTGGATGAGAAGAATGTTGAGGAGCTTAGGCCAAGAGCAGGCAAAAGCGACAGTGATTTTTTGTGACAATAGCTCAGCTATTGCATTGTCAAAGAATTCAGTGTTTCATAAGAGAACGAAACACATTGATACAAGGTTTCACTACATCAGAGAATTGGTGAACAATGGAGAAATTGTCTTAGAACATTGCAGGACTCAAGAACAGGTAGCAGACATCTTGACAAAGCCATTGGATCAGAAAAGCTTTGAATTTTTGAGGAAGTGTTTGGGTATGACCGAATGCCCAGCAGTTGAAATTAAAGGGGAGTGTTGAAAACGTAATTTCAACAACGGGTTGAGTTGACCCGTGGAGCAGCAGTAAATGCACCCAAACCACTCAGCAAAACCGCCTTTCATCTCGGACCGCTTTTGCGTGAAAGTGGTTTCCGTATTTTTGAGCCCGATACAATATGGTGCAGACGCATGGCTCTCCCCATACGTAAGCAAGTCTGACATTCTCGGGTGCTATCGTTCAGTCAAGTAAGGCCTCCCGATATCTCTGTCCGCCGTTCGATTGTCTCCAGCATTCTCGTCCGTTGATTGTGTAAAGCTGCATACAAACCAACATTAATGACTTTGCGTGGAGTGAATTTCAATTTTTGTGTTGACCGCCGATAATAATATAATTAATATGCCCGTAGAAAGTAGCTGAAAGTTTTAAATTTTAATATTTTTTTATATGTCGAAGGTATGGTGCATTTAAAGAAAGGCATGGTCTGGTCAGTGTGTTAAAAAATATTTACGCAATGTAATATCCAAAAAAAATGGAGCTCGTATACTATGTAATTGTTTTGGGTTTAGTTTGTATGTAACAAAACGGGCTCTCGTGTGTATTATGTATGAACATCTAGTTTTGCTCATGCAATGAACCTGAAGCTCGCAGCAGCAAAAGAGTAGGGAGCAACATGAAATTTTTATGAAGCAAGGAATTAATTATGCACAGCAGTGCGGGGAGTATGAGATTTTGGGAGTTGCATAAGTAATGTTTTTTTTACAGCAGTATGTGTAAAATAGTTTTACACCAGTAAATGTAAAAGCTCTTTTACAGCAGTAAATCCATGTAAATTTATTTTACAGCAGTGAATGAAGATTTTACACAGCAGTGTAAAAATCATTTTGTAAAAGAGGCAGAGTATTTTTGGTGAATCCCTCTCAGCAAAGAGGATGAAGTTTGTATCAGACATTTTGTTTTAATCAATAGAAATGTTTTTATGGTGGTGTAATAATCTGTTCTTCAGTCATTTTTTTAAAAGGCTTCCCTGTGCACAAAAGATCCTGGAGTAAAGGAAACAGAGCATTGCCTCTGTGTGTTTGAATTTTTGTTTTTGGGATTTTATCAGAAAAATCCCCAACAGATATGTGGGTTTATTGCCACCAGATAACATTGATTTTTTTTTTGGTTCAGAGTGTATTTGGAAGTGGGTTCTTCTACGAAAAAGGAGAGGTCTTTTCTGAAACTGCTATCAAACTAACAACTATCGACATGGTGTGGAGGGGGATCGGATTTCATGCATACGCATCTCCCAGTGGACATTGACGTGTGCTAAATTTCTATGTACTGATCATCGTGAAGGCCATCTCCGGCATCTCTATTACACCTACGATTGGATGGAGAATAAGCCTACAACCTAAACGGTGATTCACCACGCATTTGTACGATGGGCGTTTGTTTGAGGATGGATTTATGGCTAAGTTGAACTTACGCATCATGGGAGAAATTTAAATGGTCCCCTCCGCCATAATCTTGAAAACTCCAAGAATGATTGGGTAAAGGCGAGCGAGGTATCGAAGAGTTTGAAGCATTCCTTATGAGAAGAAACACAAATTTGGACCATCTCCATTAACTTCTTCCAACAACCTTTCGGGTTCAATATCAACATGTTTCAATAGCCGGTTCTGTTCAAGAAGCTCGACTTCAGTAACAATGCCTTCAATTTTTTGGAATCATCAGCTGCTTGCAGAGGTAGCTGATAGCAGACAACCTCCTTACGCACTCATCCCTGAGAACGAGAAGAATGAGAGAAGAAACCTATTCCCATGCTAATGTTGGGGATATGGCCATTATTTTCTGGTCCAGAGTTGGTTATTATCTCATATTCCGATAATTTTCCTAGCAATGTCCTCAAACCGGTTCTTAGTCGCCGCACATACTTCCCTTTGGTGATGTTGGTTCTACTGAAGATTCATTGTTCACGATGGACAAATTTCCCCCTGCAACCACTCATCATGAAGGGTGTGATGGGGTGAGTATGGCTTAATTAAGGTGATCTGTTAAGAAGAGAGTCTAAAAACACATTTAGATGCTTACAAAGTGGTCTTAAGTCAATTGAGACTCGTGTATGTCAAATATGAAGGGACGGTTATATTTGGATATGAGAGGTTATTATTAGGTGAATATAATATTGTAATTTGGATGTTAGTGATTACCATTAATGTATTGGACATTAAAAAAAAACAAAGAGAGGATGTCTTTGGTTTTCTATATTTTTTGGTGACGAGAGAATGTATTGTTAATTTGATAGTGTGAACCTTTTATTATTGATGGATGTCGCTGTGCTTCGGTCTTCGAGAGCATTAGTTACACATTCTTTTATGAGATACATGTGTTGTAAGGTCAATTGCATTATTGACTTATTAGGGGAATTTTGAGCTCTAAAATGGGTCTTCTAAGAAAAATGTACAACCAAAATAAACTTTATAAAGACAAATAGGACTGAAGATGATAATGTAAACCATTGGGATGATTGACCATTTTTGGATTAAAAAAATAAAAAGATTAAAAAATAATAAAATAATAAAACTATTTTTTCAACTCGTCTTTCAACTTATCTCCCTAAGTTTTTACTTAAGTTTTGAATGGGAGTACTTACTGGATGGAAAATTTAATTCATCATCTAAGGACTACCCATGTTGCATACTTTTGATGGACCCTACTACACAAAAAATGGGAGATACATGAAAAAACATGATTGCAATCACGTATTTCATGTTTTTTCATTTTTCTTGTAGTAGGGTCCATCGAAAGTATGAAACATGTATATTCCTTGAATGCGGAATCAAATTTTGCATCCAATGAGTGTTGTCACTCGAAATTTGAGTAAACCCATAGGGAGATAAATTTAAAATATGAGTTGAAAAAACAATTTTTTCTTTTTTCCCTCTAAAATTTGAGGATGTAATCTAATCTTATTTTATAATTTCCTTAGGAGGCCAATTTTAGACCTCAAAATTCCCTTAATGGCTTGATACAACCTAGTATCGAGATTTTCCTTCGGACGATCGAGAAGCGTAAATTATACAAAGTTCATCAAAGATGGTTAGAGGCGATTATGTCTTAAATTAGTTGAATGGAAAGGTTGAATATTGTGGTGGTGAAAAGAGCATTGCCTAGAGGCTTCAGAGTGGGGATAAGTGTCTAGGAAGACCAGCCAAACAGAGGAGACATGTGAATTGTAATTTGTCATTTTTGTAATTCTGTGTAATAATGTAAATATAAGCATTAAAGTGGGTACTTAGAAATAATGCTTACATTAGTAAATTGATAGATTAGGTTGGTTGGTTGCTCTAATTTGTTGAGATATTTTCTCAACAGTATTCTTCTATCTCAGATTCAACTTTTGGATCTCATGACCACTATTTATGTGGCTTGTAAGTTGTCTTTGTAGTGCAATATGAATTGATTATTGAGTGAATCTATGAACAATGTTTTCTCATCCATTTTTCTTTTGTAGACAACTATGAAAACAGTCCAATTTGATAGTCAGTTTGGTTTTGAACTCTTATCTTAATGTGAAATTAGACCATGTTAAATAAGATTACATAGCTCTTAAATTTGTAAATTTCCTCTATTAAAACTGTTGTAACTATTACAAGAGTGTGAAATCTATGAAAACTCAAATTTCTTAAATTCATGAACTTCATTGATTTAAAACTATAAATTTCTTAAATTCATGAACTTCCCTTACTCAAATAATTGCAATTGTTCTTGGGGTGTAGAAAACACCAAATTTGATAATCAATTTGATTTTGAAATTTCTACCTTAGTCAAACCCTCCCAAATTGATTTTCATTTTAAAATTCGTACCCTGATAGAAACAACTTCCATTTGATTTTGAAATAGGGAAAAAATAAATTTCACTTATGGGTATTCCAAATCCGAGCCACATTGCCTAAGAGAAGTTTGTCGAAGGAAAAATTTTGGAACCTTTCTCACTTCTAGGTGACAATGGATTTCACCTCACCACTTTGGATTGTTTATGGAATTTCCAAATTCGAGCCATAGAATGACAATTATTGAGACCTTAATCATGTAAGTGGAAAAACGGATTTCACATTTATAACTCTTTCAAAATAGGGCCTTAGTTGGTGGGATAATTTTGATCTTCATCAAATGGCGGACAAAATGGATCGTTTACTATAAGGCATGAAAGTTCTTGGAACCCTACCCTCCTTGAGGTCCACTGATGAGAAGCGTTACAACAACCCCTACCATGACCTAATCCTTATATTTTTCTTCTCCTTCAAGACAATTTGAGGAAGTATACCTTCATAAAATCCAATCACAACCCTCATCCGAAATCCAACAGGTGTCTTGTGAATACGTTTCGAGCTCTCTGTATGAGTGGCTAACATTCTGGTGTTGGTGTTTGTATTCATGTCGTGGGTATTTGCAACTATGGTGGTGGTTGTATTGTGTCACCTTCTTGGAAGAAGGAAGCGCGGCCGAGGGCGGAGGAGGTGAAGGCAACAAAGGTGGAGTAGCTGAAGATGGAAATGATGGAGGAGATGAAGGTGGCAGAGATGACAGTGATGATGGTGGAGGTCACACACAGACTGAGTATTTGTCAATTAATGGGAAAAACACCAGACAAAGAGATGCCAAAAACAAATAAAAAATGTAGACAACAATTTCAAAAAAAACACCATCCATATAAATATTATATATAAAAAAATTAATATCTCAAACAATATTTCCTAGAAAAATATAAAATTATCTTGTTTCCACATTATTATTTATAAATAAAACCATTAATACAAAATAAATATGAATCATTCTTTAATTTTATTATCGATTAAATTACATGTATTTATTAATTTGACATTTCAATTTTTATTTATTAATATGTTAACTCTCCTCTTCATTTGTAATAATAATAATTTGTTATTATTAGAAGTTATTTAATTTAAATCAATTTTCTTTTCTTTTCTTTTTCTCATTATTAGCCTGGCTAGATTAGGGTTACATGTTTCGCTTACTAGTTGAGATGATATTGACTATGTATCAGTCCAATTAATTTTTCAAAACGATTGATATGTAGATTAGCATTATTATTTTTCGGCCTCATATCGACACCATAAATTAGTGTGACGGTGAAATTTTAGTTAGAATTCGGAGAAAAAGATTGCAAGAAATATAATTTTAGTTAGAATTCGGAGAAAAAGATTTCAAGAAATATAATTTTGAGAGTATTTGATTTATTTTTCAATTGTGGAAATAGATTTATATCTATCAAAAACTTTCGCTGCAATCAGAATTATGAAACTTGATAATTATATTTCCAAACATGTCTACCGGATTTTTTCAAAATCTTAATTTTTTTGTATTATTTTCTAAACATAATAATTATAGTGCTGTTAGACTATGGTTTATTGTTCACCAGAAATTATTTTAATATACGTCGATTTATTTTCCAAGATGAATGTTAGTTTTCTTGGATGTGATAATGAGAAAACAAGATTAATAATGAGATATAAAAATAAAAATGATGTTATAAACTGAAATATTTTAATCGATTCGTTTTTTAAAATTTTTGATAATTATTACTAATTAAAAATTTTAATTGATTATAATATATATATTTTTTTAAATATTATGATCGAGATTATTTGTGTTATTAAATTATTTTACATTAATTTAACTCTCAAAAGAACATTTTTTTTCTCTAATAGGCTATCGTCGACACTGCTTCCAATTACTTTAAATATGTATGATTAAATTTTTTTGGGTTAATTTTATTAAAATATGATAAACATATTTAAAAATTATAAGTTTAAATTATTAATTTTGTAAAGTTTAAATTTCTAATGATATTTTTAGGGGTTTAATTTATTTATGTATTAAAAAAAATATTAAATAATAAGAAAAATTAATATTATTTATTTTTAGAGAAATAAATCATTTTATTTATTAATTAAATTATGACCATATTTTTTTATTTATATTGATTTAGTTAATCTTAAACCTGAATTTCTATACTTACATTACTTAAATTCATCTCCAAGGTGAATTTATGCATAAAATGAATGTAAATTTATAAATGTGTATCATGGTTGTAATGTTAATCAACAATATAATCTACCAAATTGCGATTAGAATTCTCCTAACGAGTTTTATTTATTTTCGCAATCTCCAATTTTGATTAGAAAATTTTAATTTTCATATTGTACATAAGCCAATGTATTTTAATTATATAGCAGATATGTAATTTAGAGAATCCCATAGTAAAACTGACATATCTTTGTTCATGAGATCTAGTGCAGAGATGAAAACAGTAAAACAATAAGATTTTAACCGCACGGAACAATTTGTTTTCACTGCTCCTGAATCTGTAGCAAAAGAATACATAGGCTATAACCTTGTCCAAGAAATTATTTCCAGTCCCTTAAAATAAATATCTTAGAAAAATGGGAAAGAAAGGCATTTTGGCAAATCAACCATGCTTACAGTTGACTAGTGAGAGAAAATCATGGAGTTTGGATTGATGAAGAAGATAACCAATTTTATTGTGATCTAGGTCTTCGCACAATGAATTTGACCACTTAGTCTCTCATCTTTCAAATGGTCAGGGAGAAAGAAAATATCATATTTTGCGCGATAATATCGTAAGACATCCATGGACTGATTGGTCTGAAATTTTCTTAATAAATTATGTTCGGGAAAAGATTAGGTACAAAGAAACAACAATTTCATCCTACACTTGCAGGCATATATGAAGGAAGCTTCCCAAAAATAATTATGGTTTAAGTTCAGACTCAAGCACATTGGTGGTAAAATCACACCACTAGAGTCTTTAAAATATATTCAATATAAAAATCATGTCATCAATATTAAGGGTAAAGTGGTCAGCACTGTAACATAAGTATAATAGCTAAACCTCCAAGTAGAATCCCTTTTTAAGGAGAATTTTTTGCGACCCTTGACCCATCATGAAGGGATCTCATGTTGAACAATGTTTTTCATAGAATCTTTACCCAATTCGAGACAATAACATAGAACCCAAAAGTGCAGAACATTTATGGCCAAGCACACAAGCTAATGTTCTAAAATATTATTCATATAATTTTGATAGACCAATAGGGTGGTCATGTGGAGAACCCATGTGCGTCTCTTTCACTGATGACTCATAAATTTGTGCCTTGTCATACTCGCCGACTCATGTGGAGCTAGTCTTTTCTCGTGGGATTTCAACAAAAGAATCCATTGTGTATTGTTTAAAGGTTCTATGGGATTCTTAAAAATCTTCACTGTGTAAAATCTCACTAGACAAATCTTAAGACTAAGAGGACTTCTCCAACCTTTGGTGTAGATTGATCCACATCTCATAGAATCAACATAGAAGAATGGTTTGTAATATCTACTTTTAGGATGATTTTCATGTACTTTATTAGACTAACAAAGCTCGACCAGATGCCTTATTCTCCCTCAAGGAATTATAAATAAGGGAAGAGAAGCATCTTCTCCTCATTCGGAAGAATAATTAGTCTTGGGTTTTCTCTTGCCCTGCAACTGTGCATAGTGGGATCATGTATGCATCTTGAGAAATTTCAAAGACATATGTTGATACTCTTAATATATTGAGTCGTGATTCGAGATATTTAGTCTTGGGTTTTCTCTTGCCTTGTAACTATGCTTCGTGGGATCATGTATGCATCTTGAGAAAATTCAAAGACAAATAGTGATACTCTTAATATATTGAGTCATGATTCATGTATTAAGATCTTTTTGAGTCTGTAATGTCTGTCTTTGGCTGCGATGATTGCAGAATTTGTAAATCAATTGAACGTTTAACCTGTATGAACATAAGCGAACGATCTAAAAACCTCAATATAATAAAATCACGTAAATTTGCAAAATACCATGGAACTCTTGAAACAAAAATCAAAGAATGGTAAATTTCACCATTCTTTATTAGACACGTTATTGCACTCATAGAATCATACATGATAAATGTAATTGTAAATATAACTCCCACATACTATATATTAATGAAAAATTATCCTTCCGTGTCCTTCCAATTAAGAGTAAAACACCAGCTATTGTCCATTAAAGAGAACTCACAAACTTTCATCTTAGAATACCAATGTTTTGTACATAAGATCACATAGGAGCAAATGCGAGAACGTCATAATTTGAAGTCATCAAACAAAGACTAATATAACACTTAACACACTATTTTTTGACACATCTAGATCATGACTCCAACTCATAACATAGGAATCATCACTTTCCTAGGGACTCATAATGACAACTACACATGACATGAAAGCATCACTTCTAACACCCTCCCTTAATGCTTACATGAAAAACATTAAAAACAAATATTACAACAACAATATGATATATGTTTCACTGGTCTTCATCAGCACTCACATCCACTATGAAATTTTGTAAACACCGCTCTTTCTTCACCACCACATTTTCGAGCTGTCACTTAACCACCATTTAAAACATAACCACTTCAAATCATCTTTAACATACTTTGCAGAATTGACGCATCTTGACCACCCAGAGCACAACGAGTTAGTCTCGATACTGAACCATCCTATGGACACACCTCCATCTATTGAACACATTGTCTTCTATTGTATTCCACAGGTATCTAGGAAGGCAGTCTAAGTACTAAATTTATTCAGAGGTCAATTATATAAGACGACCTCTTAAACACATAATCAAATTAACCTCTAAATTGATGTTCCTGGCTTCACACAATGCCACAAACTTATAACATATTATACATAATCAAATTTGTTGGGTCCCTATAATACTAGTGATTACCCCATTACTATTGTAGTTATACCCCTTATTTATATTGTTGTGCCCCCATTGCCCCCATATTGTTATTAATGTGCCCATAGAATCCATTTATTGTTATTTTTGTGGCTTTATATTATTATTGTTAGGTCGGCTGGATTATATTGTGACTACTTAGACTCCTATATATAGAAAGGAGGTTTTGTCATTTGAATCATCCAAGAATTGTTCATTCATGTAATGTAAAGGAGGTTGCCCCCTCGAAGAGGCTGAATTCTAAGGCGTTGATCTATCTTTTATATCTTTTCTTGCGCTGGTTTCATAACATTTGGTATCAAAGCTTTGGATTCTAGGGTTTCGCTGCTCCAAACAGGTCATCGTGGCATTTTCGCTATAACTTTTTTTCTGTGACGTTTCAGAAGTTGCAAAATAACCCATTTGAGAAGAAATCGCGCTGAACCTTGGGTCTGAATTTCAGAGCTTTTCACGTGATATTTTCGGAGATATGATCTGAGGAAGTTGGTCTTTTTGCAGACTCCTGAATTACACTCAAAACAGGTGACCTGGGGAAAATTGTCATAACTTTCTTTCTGAGCATCGGATTGAAATTTCGTAAGAAGGTACAGAAATAGGACAGACTGTAGTTTTCTTTTATATATTTTTTAGAGTCAAATGTTGAAAGAGTGACACGTGGCACTTCATAAAAGTTCGCTCTACTGAACTAGTCTATAATCAGGTCACTGCGGGAGATTGTGCATAACTCTTTCTTGGAGAATCCAATTTGAACCAGACTAGTGGAATTGGAAAGAGGACATAGAAGGCTACTACAGGTCACAATTTCAGAACTGGATGATTCGAAATTGCAGAGATACATCAGATTCAATATCAGGCTTCTACAAAGTAAAAAAAGGTGTGTAGTTTTTTTTTTTCATTTTTGCATAAGCTTGGTTTGAAGGAATTCAAAGGGCATAGTAAAGCATTATTATCGGTAACTGATGCCCCGAGGAAAGAAAATGCAAACACCTAGTAAGGAACCTGAAAGCTCTAGCATGACTCATGAAGAAGAGGAAGAAATGCTACATGATATATCAAAATTACAAGAACAAGTGCAACAAATGTCACGCTCACAAAAGCTAACAGATTCTAAGATAAATGGCGTGGAATCTAAGATAAAGGGCATGGAAGCTAAGATGGATGATTTGAAGACAGATTTGAGGACAAATTTGAAGACAGACATGGCAGATTTGAAGACAGATTTGACAAATTTTCTACAAGAAATACTTACTAATGGTGAAAAGGTTGTAAAGGAAACTCATGATGTGAACAAAAGAAATGTTAATCATGATTCCATAGACTCTAATGTTGGATCGAAGACCTACCATATTCCAAAAATCGATATGAGGAAGTTTGATGGCAAGGATCCCGCCACATGGATATTACAGATGGAGCAGTTCTTCGATCTCAATAATGTGCAAAACACACAAAAGGTACGTATGGCAACTTTATATTTGGAACCAAATCAGTTTGTATGGTATCAATGGCTTTTCTCTCGTAAACAATTTATCACTTGGGCAATTTTTACGGAAGAATTGATAGCACATTATGAGGATACAAAAAGCAACACTTTTTTTAGCCAATTGATAAGTCTCAAACAAAAGGGTTCAATAATGGAGCACATTGAGGAGTTCCAAAAATTGAACATAAGGGTAAAAGATATTCCAGAGGAGCATAGGATTGATGTGTTCATAGGGTCTTTAAAGGATAATATCAACATGATGTTCGACTTTGGGAACCTGATTCATTAGAGAAGGCATTCAGGTTAGCAAGAAAAATGGAAAGCAAAATTATGGCAACCAGGAAGCATACCACTCACAACTATAAAGACGGAAGTGTTGTTGCCCTAGTCTTCCACAACCTATAAGGTTGACACCACAACAATTGGAAGAAAAAAGAGCAAAAGGGCTTTGTTATAGTTGTGATAGCAAATACACTAAAGGTCATAAGTGTGCTGAGAAGAAATTATTCTACATAGATTGTGAAGAGGAAGAAGAAAAGGAGCAAGAAAGGTCAAAAGAAGAGGATATGCTCCAGGAACAAAGCCTAGATGAAGAACAAATAAATCCGACCATATCTTGTAATGCATTGGCGGGAATTACCACTCCTCAAACCATCAAGATAGAAGGACAAATCAAGAAGAAAAAGGTAGGTGATAGTGTTGATTGATTCAGGAAGCACCCACAATTTTATTCATTGTAGGGTAGCAAAAGAATTGAATTGCTTCCTATATCCAGCACCAGAGTGTCAAGTGATGATTGCAAATGGAGGAACAATAAATTGCTCTGGAAAGTGCCATAATATCAAGCTATCCATGGGAGAATATGTATTGACTAGCCCAATGCTTTCCATTCCAATGGGAGGTGCTGATGTTGTACTAGGAGTCCAATGGCTACAATCCTTGGGTACAATAGCTTTTAATTTTCAAGAACTTTTCATCAAATTTTCTACGGAAGGAAAGGAAGTTGAATTAAGGGGTATTGCAGGGAAACCAGGAAAGATAATCAGCTCTAATGGTATGACAAAGCTTCTAAAAAAGGAGCAAAGAGGTGTAATTGCACAATTATGTTCGCTAGATGTTTCCACATTAGAATCATCTATTTCTCCAGATCTCCAAAAAGTCCTGGACAATCATTCCAAGGTATTTGAGACTCCCAAAGGTCTCCCACCTATGCGTGATCATGATCATGATATTCATCTGATTCCAGGAAGTGTTCCTCCAAACATCAGGCCGTACAGATATCCCTATGTCCAAAAAAGTGAAATTGAACGTATGGTTGCAGAAATGCTAGAGGCTGGTATAATTCAACCGAGTCAAAGTTCTTTCTCTGCTCCAGTAGTATTGGTGCACAAGAAGGATGGATCATGGCGCATGTGTCCGGATTATAGGGAGCTCAACAAGCTCACTATTAAAGATAAGTTCCCCATTCCTGTCATTGATGAATTACTGGATGAATTGCATGGATCAATTTACTTCACCAAGTTGGATCTTCGTTCGGGATATCATCAAATCAGAATGAAGATTGAAGACATTCCGAAAATGACATTTAGAACTCATGAGGGTCATTATGAATTTTTGGTCATGCCTTTTGGCCTTACCAATGCACCTTCAACATTTCAAGGTTTGATGAATTCAATTTTCAAACCATTCCTTAGAAAATTTGTGTTAGTATTTTTTGATGATATACTAATCTACAGCAAGTCTTGGAAGGATCATGTTGAACATGTTGACAGGGTGCTACAACTATTGGAGGAGAAACAATTATATGCCAAAAGATCCAAATGTTTCTTTGGAGTCCAGGAGGTGGAATATTTGGGTCATATTGTATCTCATGAAGGAGTTAAGGTAGACCCTAGCAAAATTAAAGCCATTAAGGAATGGAAAATCCCCACATCCATAAAGCATTTGCGCGAATTTCTTGGGTTGACAGGGTATTATCGCAAGTTTGTTAAGAATTATGGGAGAATAGCAGCACCTCTAACAACATTATTGAAGAAAGATGCATTTTCATGGACTCCGGAAGCAACAAAGGCCTTTGAACATCTTAAAGAGGCAATGTGCCAAGCACCGGTCTTAGCTACACCGGACTTCACAAAAACCTTTATTGTGGAATGTGATGCTTCAGGAAATGGAATTGGTGCTGTTCTAATGCAAGATGAAAGACCCATTGCTTTTGAAAGTCGTCCAATCAAGGGAAAGTTTTTAAGAAAAGCTATTTATGAGAAGGAAATGTTGGCAATACTCCATGCACTTAAGAAATGGCGACCCTACCTAATGGGAAGACACTTCAAGGTAAAAACGGATCATGATAGCCTTAAATACTTTTTAGAACAAAGATTATCCTCTGAAGAGCAACAAAAGTGGGTCACAAAGATGTTGGGTTATGACTTTGAAATCATCATCAAAAAAGGGAAGCAAAATGTGGGGAAGCAAAATGTGGTGGCAGATGGATGTGGAAGAAAGGATGAGGATGCCATTTCTTGTTGTGCAACCATTTCTATAAACAAAGGGAGGAATGAAGAAGGGACGAAGAAGTGTGGGAAGAAGTTATTCGAAAGCTACAACAAGATTCCAGTATGTCTGATACATTTAGCTGGAAAAATGATTCGTTATGGTACAAAGATCGCTTATACCTCTGTAAGAATTCCCAGCTAAAACAAAAGATTCTTATGGAATTGCACACTTCTCCCTTAGGAGGGCACTCAGGATTTTTAAAAACTTACCACAGGGTTAAGAAGGAATTTTTTTGGGATGGCCTTAAATCAGATATTCAAAAGTTTGTGGCAAAATGTTTGGTTTGCCAACAAAATAAAGTTGAAACAATTAAGACACCGGGTCTATTACAACCTTTATCCATTCCAAGCCAACGTTGGGAGGAGGTTTCAATGGATTTTATCACAGGTTTACCCAAGTCTGAGGGAAAGAGTGTCATCATGGTGGTAGTTGACAGACTTACCAAGTATGCACACTTTTGTGCATTATCACATCCATTTAAAGCCAGTACAGTTTCTACTGCATTTATGGAAACAATTCAAAAGCTACATGGAAACCCAAAGATTATTGTAAGTGACAGAGATCCCATTTTCACTGGAAATTTTTGGACAGAATTATTTTCTTGTCTTGGTACTCAGTTAGCTCATAGCTCATCTTATCATCCTCAATCTGATGGGCAAACTGAGATAGTAAACAAATGTTTGGAAGGATATCTTCGTTGCTTTGTATCTGATAAACAGACACAATGGGTCAAATGGTTGCCTCTGGCTGAATGGTGGTATAACACTTCCTTTCATACAGCAACAAAAATGACCCCATTTATGGCACTTTATGGGTATCAACCACCATCCATCACATCATATTTAAGAGAAAATTCTAAGGTTCAGGCAGTGGAACATCACATCGAACATCAACAACAAGTCCTCCAACTCTTAAAGGATAACCTCGTGTTGGCACAGAATAGAATGAAACAACAGGCAGATCAACATCGCAGTGAAAGAAGTTTTGATGTAGGTGATTGGGTATTCCTACGGCTACAACCATATAAGCAAATGTCCCTCAAGCAAGCTAAGAAGGATAATAAATTATCACCAAAGTATTATGGTCCGTACAAGGTGTTGCAAAAGATTGGTACTATGGCATACAAATTGGAGCTTCCTGCAGCTTCTCGATTGCACCCAGTTTTCCATGTTTCATGCTTAAAGAAGGTTATAGGCGACAAGCTCCCAGTTCAAACAATATTGCCAGAACTTGACGAGGAAGGAAAAATTATATTGGAACCGGAAGCAGTTATAGAAACAAGAACTCGACAGCTACGAAATCGATCAATTTCAGAGTACCTTATCAAGTGGAAGAACTTATCCGCTGAAGATTCCACATGGGAGGATGAGAATTTTATGCAGAAGTATCCAGAACTACTCAAGCGTTGAGGACAACATTTTTTTGAAGGAGAGGGGCATGTTGGGTCCCTATAATACTAGTGATTACCCCATTACTATTGTAGTTATACCCCTTATTTATATTGTTGTGCCCCCATTGCCCCCATATTGTTATTAATGTGCCCATAGAATCCCTCTATTGTTATTTTTGTGGCTTTATATTATTATTGTTAGGTCGGCTGGATTATATTGTGACTACTTAGACTCCTATATATAGAAAGGAGCTTTTGTCATTTGAATCATCCAAGAATTGTTCATTCATGTAATGTAAAGGAGGTTTCCCCCTCGAAGAGGCTGAATTCTAAGGCGTTGATCTATCTTTTATATCTTTTCTTGCGTTGGTTTCATAACAAAATTAGTGATATGTTCTTGTGGCACCGTATGCAACGAAAACCACCAATTTGAAAATATGTTAATGTGTTCTATAATTGATTCTTAATCTGATTTTTACAAACAAAGAAAAAAATTACCATTAAAATTTCTACCCACAACTCCCTT
Organism: Pinus tabuliformis; assembly: GCA_031772625.1. NCBI lineage: Eukaryota > Viridiplantae > Streptophyta > Pinopsida > Pinales > Pinaceae > Pinus > Pinus tabuliformis. Next base: position 1,019,623,380 of record CM062813.1, on the reverse strand, counting down.
TTTTTTCCTAACACACAACTTAACTCACACTACAAACATCAACAACTTTTGGACTCTCTCGTTACAAAACCAAAAAAAATCTTAAAACATAAACCCATAGAGGACATTAGATAAAACTACCACACTTTGGTCGTATGTCATGAACTGAAGAATCCACAATAAAGGTTGTTCATTGTTTATGGGTTCATCTTGCCATTGTCTACCTTGTTTCTCATATCTGTCATTCTGAGAAGATCGCCATAACTTTCTCCTCATGTAGTCATATTTTTCTTCTATAGGTAGAACAATCCTTAATCCTTAATCCTTTTCGTTGGAATATTTGTAGAATAGCTTTTCATTTGGATTCCTATAGATCCCACTTGAAACCCTTCACAATGTTATCAGGATTTTGTCCCCCATCATCCATATTTGAGTTCCCATTTTGGGGCACGATGTGGATGAATTGGCCTAAGCTTGAAATTTTGGCCTCAATATTCGGTTGGTGGCTGTACTAGATGGCATGCCAGGTGAGTTTGAGAGATGGACAAGCTGAGTCCTTTGACGAGAAGTATCCCTATCAATAATGGCCATAAATCGAACCTTGTTCTATGCGGTGAGCTTAAGTCGATTGCAAATTCCATGAGGACACCTGACTTCTCAACAATCACTTTTCGTGGAGATCCATTCACAAGGGAGATCTAGAGATTTGCACCGCTACTTACCCTCAAGGATCAAATATGACATGACATGAATATTCAAGTTTTCAACCATTCTACGAAAGAAAATATATTATTCTCCCATCAACCACCGTCGAGAATTATGTTATAGTCTGCACCTGCACTCCACAGCTTTCCCTTCACCCAAAGTTCGGGCATGACGACCTCAAGAACGAAATGTACGACCTCAAAAAGGAACTGAAAGACCTCTTCCTCCGGGTTTGGATGATCTTCTGCACTAACATTGTTATTGCACACATTCGTTACAAGAGAATTAATTCACTAGTGAGAACTTCACACTGCAGGGATATCGCGCCTTCATATCTCATTAGCTTAAATAATTATAAAAGTTGCTTTGCAGATCTACCTTGATGTATGGCTATCCTTAAGTCCATTGTAGATTCCTGGAATATTCGGGAATTCGATGGAGATGGGCGTGGTCAATTTTTTAACTGCACCCATGTCCGTCGGATTCCCAAATATTCCAAGAATCTACAATCGACTTAAGCTCACCGTTGACGTAAGGCAGATACTCAAGCTTGTGCCACTCTGGGAGGTCGTAAAATCCATAATGAGTTGCGTGCTCCTACCCTTCAGCTGCTCCCCACATTACGTCCAATTGTAGCGATTTCGACGTACCGTCTTCAAGGACATACGTCGTCGTGTGACCATGAAATGAGATAATTGAGATAAAGTCGACTTTTTCTAATATCTCAATTTGCATGTCATAAAAAGAAAATGAAATTTCATATTTCGGCTCCTCACAATCACAACAAAAAATTCTCTTGGATTCTAGATTTACCCAACAAATAGATAAATTTTCCATATTTACACATAGAAATACATAAATAAAATACTAAATTAATCTATGTATGAAACATTAGCTCTCACTCTTCTCACATCTTCTTGGCCTTTACGTGAGGGAGTCAGGCCAGCACTCATTCTCATACCATGTTAGAAATTTGAGAGAGATGAGAGAGAGATTAATTGCACACAACAAAACACAGTTGATACTTTTATTGATCAACAGAGGTAGAAATCTATAACACATAACACATTGACGTTGAAACATATAGATCATGAATCCAACTCATAAAATTGGAATCATAACCTTCCAAACTAATTTCGAGGGACTCACAATGACAAATACACATGACATGGAAACATTACTACTTAAATTTTGAACATGCACACTACATTGTTTCACATCAACTAATATTACATATAAATGCCGAGGAAGATGACACTAAAAATAGTCATGATCTTGGCGCTTCTTGGAGTAGCGCTTTTGCCATGGGTGACATGGTTACTCAAGTTTAATACAGTTCTTTTCTGTAATGTCTTTGGCATTGCATGAATCATAACATCATGAAGATTGGTTGCTTTCTCCCATCGCAAGTGACTCTTCGCTGTAACTCATTATACACTATTGTGAGTAATATATATCATTTTAATATTTTAATTTATTGTGATCCTATTTGCAATATATGTGATAAATTTTAATAATTTGACAATAAGAGTTACAACAAACAATGGGTTTCTTTTATGTTCTTTATTTAAAAAGAAAAATCACGGATAATTTATTTAAGGTAAATGCTATTATGAAATTGTCTTGATGGTTTAGAATCACAATAAACAAGACAAACATTATTATGTTTCTCAATTTTAATTTTCTCTTCCTGAGTATTTAACTTGGGACAATTTTGTGTAAAGTAAACCTGAACTTTTAAATTGAAAACTTAATTGAATGAATAAAGTGGGTTAGCTTAATTGCATTTTTTTGATGTACAAATGGATTTAATCTTTGAAAATTTCATGGACACTTAAGTTGTATAAACTACATGGTTTAAATTTGCAATTCTATAATTATTTGTTTGATTTCATAGAAAATTTACCAATATATCTCAAAAGGGAAAAATTGTAGAATAATGAAACTATTTGAAATGTGTTTTTTTTCAATTGCTTTATATAATATATACATAGTCTAGTGTTTTGTTTCTAAACTATACATAATATTGAAATAGTTGACATAGAATTTTTTTAGTAACATGGACATTTAAATATTTTATTTATGGAATGCATTGAAACATTCTTTTTCATCATCAATATATTCTTAAATATTGATATGGACAACGAGAACGAAAGGCTTTTCTCAAGGTTTTTCTTTTCATTTTCTTTAGATTCATGGTTTTCTATGGGCTTAGTTGTTTTTCATTTCTATGTTCTTGCAACTTTTTCTCCCTTTAGCTTACTATAACTTCTTAAGGTTTTATTGATCATATGAACTATTGTGTGGCCTGCCATATAGCGGTCCATTAACATAGAAGAGGAACTACTAGGATTTTCAGGAAGTTTGATCCAGTCTCCTATCTTTTATTCTCAAGCGAGGTATGATGATTTAATCACTTGAAGGTCTTCTCATATCCTGTAACATGCTCTGAATTGTCCTCCCGCACCACATTTGAATCCTTCCAGTAATTTGCGATAAAGTTTGTGTTCGGATACACAGACTCTGCATTCGATTGAAGGTTGATATTTAATGGGGATGGCTTGGCTTAATATTTTCCCCTATCTCCTCTATTGACCCTTGGGTGTCATCATCCCAACCTTTATCTCTCCTCCCTTTATTCTCCCACAGTTACAGTTATGGCTCGACTGACCACTTGACCAAATCAAGACTATGGGTAGGGGCAACTCCCCGCAGTGTTGCCGCGCATTGTTCTCAAACTATGCAACTATGAGCGTTCAAAGGTGTTGGGAAGTCCCGTCAACCAATGGTCCCAATAGACAAAAACCATTCCCATCCGATGTCATTACCACCACTACCCACCAGTGAAGTGTTGAGGCTGTGGAAAGCATTAGGTCGGGGAGCAGAGGGCAGTCCCATCAAGTGACAAATCGATAAGTGGACTTTTCCCCATTAAGTGTCATCTTGTTATCAAGAGCAGGGATGATGAAAAAACTACCACTGTAGGAGCTACCTATAATAGCGTGAATCGATAGCTGATAGTCACTGAGTCACATGCAAGTAGGATTAGTGCCCAAATGTGTGCTTGGAGAGGAAACCAAGGCAAATTGATCACGTAAAAGGGTTGACTTTACTAGGAGGACGTCGAATAGGCTTCGAGGAGCCAACAATTCTAAATTTTAAATTTTAATTTTCTTCTTTTGAAATGAGCATGAAGAGCATGATTCACAACATTTTTATTTTGACCTTAGCATGAAGAACATGCTTGAATATATATATATATATATATATATATATATATATATATATATATATATATATATATATATCTATATATATCTATATATATATATATATATATATATATATATATAGATATATATATATATATATATATATATATATATATATATATATATATATATATATATATATATATATATATATATATATATATATATAATTACATTATGTAAATTGACCATAGTTACAAAATTCAACACTGCCTCTTAACTAGGGAGGTCTTTATAATGACTTATCATGCTGTTCTCAACTTTAAATATTCTATAAGTTAGGGTCAAGCTTAAGAGAAGAATTATCATTAATATCATAATGCCCAGTATCACGATCGTATAGGTCAACCCCCTTAACCTATAAGAATCATGGCATCCACTTCGTACCTATCGTACAACATCAATAGCAACTATTCACCATGATTTGGGTGGTGCCTCAACCTCATGGTATCTAAACTAGTTCTTGTTCACCATCACACAAGTACTGCACATAGTCTAGGCTAAACTCCAAATGGCTTCAACCCAAGACAGATTCCAAAACAAGCTCACTCAAGAAATATATCTAAGCATGATGTTAGGAGGATCATTCTCACTCTAGAAAGAGATTTGAGTGGCCTCCAGGACTATTCTCTACCCAACAAGTCAAATAAACACAGTGAGAATATCCTCTGTCAAACCATTTTCTTATATAGGTCAAAGTGACACAGGGACTACAACCCTAATGATATAGGAAAATGGATATCCACTAGAAAATTATTCCTAATTCCACTCAATATACTCGATATATGGATAGCATCCCTAATTCTAATTAGAGTACATGACATGAAGAATGTTTGTCCATGATGTTACCTAATCTATCATACCATTCTTCCTAATTTCGATCAATGTACTTGACACATGGATAACATCCATAATTTCGGTAAAAATACATGACACAAGGAGAAACCATTTACTTCATGAAATCATCACTCCCTCTCAACCAAAGATTCATTATCCACAAGACCAAGCTTGTCCAAGATGTACACAAACTTCCCTCTAGAAATAACCTTTGTGAGCATATCGTTTATCAGCTTATGAGTGGAGTTATATTCGAGCTTCATTGCCCCTTTCATCACCATGTATATCATGACACAATCCTACATGTAGCCTTTGATTCAATACTTATTCCACTTGTGAATCCAACAGTAATATACTGGACCCTTCCCATATAGGGTGAATTACTCATTCAAGAAATTATAATCAAACCCAAAATGAGGCAATAAACTCAAAGTGAACCTTGTAATATTTGCAACTTCATAAGATCCATTATAAAATATGCTTTCAAGTCACCTTGATAAGTACTCCCTCTTACACTAATAGACGATCATCTCAGAATCTAAGGTAAACTTCCTCTAAGGGCATAACATGGATTTTTTATTTCTACCTCCAGAGTTCCTCCTTGTGACACGTGGGTCCTTCATCTTTTCTCAAAGATAAATCATATAGTATCATCAACTGAGGAAAACAATTCAACATGATCCTATTTTTATTCATAGGAGAACTTTCTCAAATCTTGCTTCCATTCTGCCATCTGTTGCATGCTATATCATGACTCTTATTTTGGCACAATCAGAGCATATTTAAAACAAATGACTCCCTCCAATATTGGGTCTTATCTAGTACAATATCCTTCAAGTATAAATTCTAGAAAATCATCATGCTTTGCGTCATTCTTCCAATTCTTCCATTTGTTGGGCAGTTCTTGTCGTTGACTTGCAATCCTCACTAGGAAGTAATGGAAGAACAATTACAACCAAGTAAATGATATAAACACTAATAGAATAATAAAGATAATAATAAAAGTAATAATAAAAAATGAGAGATATAGAATACTTATCCTTTGAGAATTATAGGAGAATGGAAAATCCCTCTTAATCTTAGCCTTCTTAAGAGGCATTGTCATAAATGGGTGTTGATGGTATATTGTGTTTGGTTGTTAATTACAATAACACAAGGCATGATGCAATGTGCAACCCTTTCATTCCACTCCTAAGTAGCATACAATGTGTAACATACATTTTTTTTTAGTGGCATGATATAACATAATGGTATTCATCTTTTGTTTTACTCCTAATACACTATTTTTCCTTCAAAAGTTGGTTTGGAAACAACAACCAAGGATACTACCTTACCATGTTTCTATGTTGCATCAAGAAAATATGCTCATTAGTCCACCATCACTAGCCATTTACTAGTTGAGGAAATCAGTCTTTGTTTGGTTCAATAGGTTAAAATCCTTACCCTTCTTTGAATTTTTTGGACAAATATTTTAGAGGACATTGTAGATATGTTTAATCGTTTCTAGATTGTGTAGTTTCCTCTAAAATATTTTTCCAAAACGTTCAAATAATAGGAATGAATTTAACCTATTGAACCAAATAAACGAAGAATGATTTCCTCAACTAGTTAATGGATAGGGATGGTGGATTGATGCACATATTTTGTTGACGTAACATAAAAATATGGTAAGGTAGTCTCCTTGATTGTTGGTGCCCAACCAACGTTTGAACGAAAAATACTGTGTATTAGGAGTAAAACGAAAGACCAAGAGAATTATGTTATAGCATGGCACTTATCAAATTTTTGTTACACATTGTATGCTAGTTAGTGGTGGAACGAAAGGGTTGCATATTACATCACACGTTGCATTATAGTAATGAACAACCAGATGAAATATTCAATCAGTACACATTTATAACAATGCAATATTCCCTTTTCTTGAGATGGTCAAAATGGAAAGAATCTACCCATGGTATTTTCCCATAGGATCTGCCCACAGCATTTACCATGGTATTTTCCCATGGTATTTGCATTCATTTTTTGAGGTAAATTAATAAAATAAGGTTTCTAGAGATTTCATCAAGGTAATTAAAGGGGATAGGTGCTAGGCATTTGGATTATCTAAGCAAACTCCAATTGGTAAAGGTTCATTGACTATCATTATCTAGGTAAACTCAAAAGGGTAAAGGATTGCATCAAATTCGTTAGGTAAACTCCAAATGGAAAGGATTGCCATTCATCGACTGAAATTGTAACCTTTCCCCATCCTTTCTTGCCACTGGTGTTGTGCAAGTTGCATTGTTCCCAACATCCTCCCAATACTACCATGTTGTTTTCCTCCCGCTTGGCCAAAATTTCATATAAATAATACCTTATATTACATATATTATTATATGATATATTAAACCCTTTATTCCCCCATTATAACCCTAATATATCATTTTGTGTTTTTTCCATTTTTAATTCCCTAATATGAATGCACATGATATAAGGGATGATACCAATTTAGATTTCTCCCCTATTTTTTCTATCATAATTTCATACAATTTCCAATATTTCTTATCATAATTCTAAACAATCACTACAATTTGTCATAAAATTTATGTCAAGTAAGCAAAACTTGTTAAAAATATAACATTGTTTATATGCAAAAAGGATAATGTTGGTATTTCTTATAGAGTTTTGGATATTGGAATATCTAGGGTCTGTATACCTTAAAAAGGGCTTGAATAAGAAAACACTAGGGTTTGTAGACAAAAACATAGGACTGATTACTTCCACTGAAACATGAGATCCTAGTCCATGCAAGGAAGGTATGACAAAAGGCATATATTTAAGATAAGAACAATGAAGTTGCAAGATGAATGTAATAAGGCGATTGAGAGGGAGCTAACATTCTCCTATAAATCTAAAAAGATAAGTATTATATATCTCTCATCTATGATTATTAATATTGTTATTGTCTTTATTATTCTATTAGGCTTTATATCCTTTACTTGGTTGTAATCGTTCTTCAGTTACGTCTTAGTGAGGATTGTAGGTCAATGATAAAACTGCCTAAGAAATGGAAGAAGTGGATGAATGAAGCAAAGCAAGAGGATTTTCTAGAATTTCTAGATGAAGGATATGGTACCAGATAAGGCCCAAGTTTAAAGGGAGTAGGTTGTTTGAATTATTCTGTAATTGTTCCAAAGGAGAAGTCAATATCTAGCATGCAATAGGTGTTGTCATGGAGACAATATTTGAGAAGGTTCTCCTAGAAAGAGAAAGAGGATAATGTTGAGTCATTTTCCTCAATTGATGATCCTATATGATTTATCTCTGAAAAAAAGATGAAGGACCCATATGTCACAAGGAGAAACTATGGAGAGAGGAATAAAAAATCCCTATTATGACCTTAGAGAAAGTTGACCTTAGATTCACATATGATCATTTGTTAGTGTAGGAGGATTACTTAGTCAAGGTGTCTAGAAATAATCTTTTGTAATGGATCTTGTGAAGTTGAAAATATAAAAAGTTTCAATTTGACTTTATTGCCTCATTTTGGGTTTGATTATAATTTCGTTAATGAGTAATTCACCATATATGCCAAGGGTCACGTATATTACAGATGGATTCACAAGTTGGAAAGAATTATGGCTTTAAAGGCTACATGTAGGATTCTGTCATGATAGACATGGTCATGACAGGGGAAGTGAAGCTCGAATATAACTCCATTGATGAGAAGACAAACGATATGCTGAAGAACCCTCTATCTAGAGGCAACTTTGTGTACATCTAGGACAATCTTGGGCTTGTGGAGAATTCCTATTTGGTGGAGAGGGAGTCATGATTGCATCATATAAATGGTTTATACCCATGTCATTTATTTTAACCGGAATTAGGGATGTTATCCCTGTGTCAAGTACATTGACATAAATTAGGCAGAATGGTTTTATATATTAGATAGCATTGTGGACAGACATTCTTCCTGTGTCATGTACTCTAATTACAATTAGGAATGATATCCCTATATCTATTACATTCAATGGAATTAGGAAGAATGGTCTAGTGGATAGAAATTTTCATATGCTATTAGGGTTGTAGTCCCTATGTCAAATTGACCTGTATACGAAAATGGTTTGAGAGAGGATATTCTCCCTATGTATATGAGACACATTGGCTATAGAATAGTCCTAGAGGCCATTGAGATCTATTTCTGGAGCGAGAAGGAATGCCCTAGCATCATGCTTAGATATCTTTCTAAAGTGAGCTTGTTTTGGCATCTATCCTGGGTTGAGGCCATTTGGAGTTTCACTTAGACTATGTGCAGTACTTGCGTGATGGTGAATGAGAACTAGTTTAGATACCATGAGGTTGATGTATCACCCAGATTGATGCAGGAGCATTCAACCCAAGGAAAATCATTGTATTTTAGTAGACATAGGGGGTCTTGTATTTTCAAGGAAGTTGGATTCCTATGTATGTAATCATTAATGTTTAAGTGATTAGAATAGGAATTAATTAAATGTTGTGAGGATGTTTTTAAATGCTCTTGAATAAAGGAGAACGTGCGTGGTTAATAATAACAAGAGAGTTAGAAGTCAATTATAACTCTTAAGGTAGTTTCATGATTCGAGGAACTAGAGAGGATTCTTAGGGATTAACTAGAGTTAGAAGTGGAATTAGAGGACATTTAGGAGTTAGCTCAGTAGATCAAGGATCTAAACCAAAATTAGTTCAACAGAACATTTCTGGTATAAATGAAAGCCTACAGGCAGAGTAAAAGGGGAAGAGGCCACTGAAATTGAATACAAGGCCTAAGAGACAGAGAGTCTCGAGATGTAATGAGTTTTTCATATTTATATATAAAAACGTTTATTCCAGAACTATATAGATGTGCGAAATGAATATTGAATGATTGAATCACGTGAAAGTTGTGTATTCTGTAACAGAGGTTGCAGGTAGAGTTCTATAGGACCACGCAGAGGAGAAGAATGATTCGGAGGAATCATAATGGATCATTGAATCCAATTGAAGGATCAAAGTGAAGCTCTAGAGAGGCAGTGATGTGGGAATTCACAGAGTTAAGCTCAGAGGAAGTTGAGAAGCGGAAGAGTGGAAGGTCGAAACCCTGAAGAAAAACCTGAAACCACAAAACACTAAAAAATGAATTAAAGTAAAAGCAAAGGGACGAATGAAGAGGCAAGTCGTCAATGCATAGCAACCATGGGATCTCGGAGATCAATGGATGAGGTTGTCAGATGATAAGCAACCAAGATTAAATTGCACAAAAGGGAATCAAGGAATGAAGAGTGGAGATTAACCAGAGCTACTAGTGGAAGATAAATCTGGAGGAGCCGTCGCAGTCGTCGATAGTTGAAGATCTACGATCACCGGCTACAAACAAGTCTAAACGTTAACCAAGAAGAAAGGTGGGTTTACAAGTGGAAGTGGTATTTTGGGCGAGGTAGAAACCATAAGTGGTAAGAAGGAGTGGTCACTCAATTCCACTAACTGAGCGACACGTAGCAGCGGAGGAGAGAGAGAAAACTATTTTTTCGGGCGGGCATTCTCTGTGCTTGTTGTTTACACGAAATCCTTGTGAACCGTCAGACCTATTAAGTGCAGATCAATGATGGAGGACTGTCGAGCAAGTTTGATTGGTCAGACCCGATAAGGTTTAGGCGCAGTTGTATTTGATTTGAAGTCTGGTTGCATTATTGCATATCAGATAGGAAAGGAGGAAGACATGTTGGTGTATTCACACAATTTTGATAGCGATAAAGGTAACCTCAATAAATGTGCAAAGGCTGAAGACTGGCGAAATGGTAAGTTTATGAATGTTTATGTGTATTTCTATTAATAAAGGGTGTAATAGAAATAAAGTGCTGAGAGAGGGTTTTGTGGTTAAGTCCACATTAACCAAAGTTAAGAGCGGGTATGGTTATTATGCGAGGCTTAAGGATTAATCAAGGCTAATAATAGTTAATGAGTCCCAATAGAAAGGATATCAACTAAGGGTTAGACTATGGTTGAATTATGAAATCATTCTGCATAAGACTTGAGTAAGGGGGCCTTAAACCATTCATTGATGGTTGAATATTTTCACTCAATAGTGAGTTAAAATTCCTAAGAAAAATGTGCTTATGCATTTTACATGCATATTGTGGGTGTAAGCGGGGATAACCCTATGTCATTTGGTATCATAGCCAGGTTTGTAATTGAAACAATTGGTGATAAAATAGAACAAAGAAATTCTATGTGAAAGAATTGAGAACAAAGTTATGTTTTAAGATGTTTATGCAGGCAAGGAAGGATCAAATTCTAATCTAACAGAAAGTAGGCACACAGAGGTGATGTGTAGAAAATATTGTAGATGCAAGAAACATAGGACAATCCATTCAAGGTATAGGTGGAATGGTGGAACAAGATCATGCAGAGATCTTTAAGGTGAGGTGATATGTTCTATTTTGATTTGATTGGAGAATGTGTGTTTGTACATTGATACATAGATAACAACAAATGAAGGTGAGAAGGTTGCAACATCTAGAGCAAGGAGTGCTTGAATTGGTTCCAAAGGAAAGAACCAAAGAAATTCTAAGAGACTGAGCTTAGAGGAGAGAAGCTTAGTAAAGCATATGTAGCAAGAAGGATACTTGTTATTGCAGAGGTATTATTGCAGCTCACAAAGGTAATTCAACAAAGGATGTGGGTAGAATTGCAAAGGGATAAAGAAGTTGGTAAGACTTTCTAAGTGAAAGAAGAAGTGGTCGAAACCAAGTATTTCATGGTGATTGAAATACAAGAGGATAGTTGTGTTCTTAGAAGATGCAAAACAGTTGAAGCCTAGAAGGAGCAGAGAGAAGTGCTCAGAGGAGGTTCCAGAGATAGAGAACCAAGTGCTTGCCAAAAGCCCAAGTACAGAGGAAATTTTGGTGAGGTAAGTTGCAATAAGGAGGACTTGTTGTTGCAGAGCTTTAATGCAGCTCATAGTAAGTGAGTGAGGAGCTCATGAAGAGAGAGAAGAAGAAGATGGCTACTGATAGTCATAACAGAGGTTTTGAAGAAGACCACAAGAGAAGAAAGATGAAGGAAGAGGATGCCAAGGCAAATGGAAAGAGAATGAGTCAAGAGGAACTTGACAAAGAGATTACAAAGTTAAAAGAACAACTTGATGCATTAAGGAGGATACTTGAGGAAAGCCAGAGACTAGGTTGGGTCTTGAAGAAGAAGCCAGTGAAGTGGCATAAGTTGCAGAGAAGGCTACAACAGAGGCAAGTAAGGTGGTTGATTGAAAAACTCAAAGAAGCTGAGTTTGAAATGAAAATGGAAGTGTTCATTTGTGAAGTAGAATAGGGTGAAGTTCTGAGTGAAGATGAAGACTTGAAGACTAAAACTTTGAGTGAGGCCAAAGGGTCACATGGTTTTAAATCTGAAAATTTTTGTGTGTTTGCAGGTGAAACATGTAAAGAAGGACAATTTGATGATATTGTCATAAAGGAGGAAGAAGACAAGCATAATCTAAATTCTGTTATGGAAGAAGATGAGAAAGATAAGTCTCATATACAGTTGGGAAAAGATATCAAGCAACAAGTGAAGGACTTGAGGAAATTGAAGAGGAGACCATCGAAGAATTTCTGAGTCATAAAGAGAACTTGGAACAACAAGGAGATATGATGGTTGAAACATCAAGTGGGACCACAGGGTCTTATGTTTTTAAGACTAATAGTTTGTCTGTGGATGCAGAACAAATGCAAGAGAATATTAATGTAGATGGTGAGACAAGGATAGCTCTTGGAGAAGGTAAACATCAAGAGATTAAAGCAAAACTTGAAGAAGATACTATGTTAGCTGGAAACATAGTAAAGGATCATCAATTCATCATGATGATAGGCACAGTGGAAATAACCATGGAAGATGTTAAGACAGACAGTAAAAAAGAAGGACATCTACTGAAATATGTCAAGAAGGAAGAAACCTATGCGAAGGATTTAACCTTGGGAGGAAGGACATTTGATGATTGGTCACTAACAAAAGAGTGTTTTGCAAAGGATGAGCAATCTTTTGAAGCTGTAAAAAGTATGGGAAAGTATATTTCAGAAGATGAATACTCTAAAGTAAAGGATAAGGGAGAATATCTCTAGAATGAGGAAGGCAGTGGCTTATTGCAGCAGAAAGAACTTGGAAATGAAACTGTTACCACACAGGGACAATTTCATGTGGGAAAAAGAGATGAAGTTCAGTTTGAAAACTGATATATGAAACAACAATTGAAACTGTTGGGCCTTGTAATTTTCAAACTGACAATTCATTTATAAATGTAGGGATTATAAGTGATGATGAAGTACTTGCGAAGTGTCAAAGAGAAATTGCATTGCTAGAATATTTGCTAGGAAATTCAGAGTATGATAGTTTGATTGCAGAGGAAGAATTTCACTACAGTGAACAAGGAGAGAAAGACATCATTAGAGCAGAAGATGTGGAGGAGAGACTAGTTGATAGTCTCATGAATTCTTTTGAGAATTCAAAATTGCATACTGATGTGCTGACAGAGGAGAAAGAAATAGAGCAACAAACTGAATTGTTACCAAAGGAAGATAAGGCACAGAAGCCTTACATTTTTATTTTAACAAGTGTTTTATGAGTGCAGGTTTAGTTGCAGATGCTCGAGGAAATTTGGCACAGATGAGCAGCCAAATAAAGATGAAAGAAGAAGATTCTGTGGAAGAATTTAATCCATGGAATAGAGATGCTCAGTTGCTCGAGAGAATGCTGGAAACTCATGATTCAGTGCAGACATAAATGATCATGAAAGAGGGTAAGGATGAAAGGGAGGCAGTAAGCGTAGGAGTAAAAGTGAAAGTTGGAGCAAGAGCAAGAGAAATGTCTACAATGGTAGCGAGAGCAAAAGTAGAAGAAAAAGTAAACATGCAACTACAAAGTGGGAGTAACCTACAGTAGTTTGAAGAGTTAGTGGACAACAGCAACAACCTGAAGCAAAGAGAAAGAGGAAGAAGTAGGATGCAGAATATGGACCAGTCCAAGGATGAACTGGAGACAGAGATTGAAGAATTATGGCAGTTGATGATGAAACAGAATACAATAGACATACAACAACAACAAAGGTGGAAGGCATTTGGACAACTACAAACTAAAGTTTGGGACCCTAGAGGTTTTCTATCAACTTATGAACACACATGATCAGGAGATCATGAAAAATTTCTATTTTTGGAGTTTGATGCAAGAGCATTCAACCCAAGGAAAATCATTGTATTTTAGTAGACATATGGGGTCTTGTATTTTCAAGGAAGTTGGATTCCTATGTAATCATTAATGTTTAAGTGATTAGAATAAGAATTAATTAGACGTTGTGAGGATGTTTGTAAATGCTCTCGAATAAAGGAGAACATGCGTGGTTAATAATGACAAGAGAGTTAGAAGTCAATTATAACTCTTAAGGTAGTTTCATGATTCGAGGAACTAGAGAGGATTCTTAGGGATTAACTGGAGTTAGAAGTGGACTTATAGGACATTTAGGAGTCATCTCAGTATATCAAGGATCTAAACCAGAATTAGTTCAACAGAACATTTCTGGTATAAATGAAACCCTGCAGGTAGAGTAAACGGGGAAGAGGCCACTGATATTGAAGACCAGGCCTGAGAGACAGAGAGTCTTGAGATGTAATTAGTTGTTCATATTTATATATACAAAGGTTTATTCCAGAACTGTATAGATACATGAAATAAATATTGAATGATTGAATTACATGAAGGTTGTGTGTTTTGTAACAGAGGTTGCAGGCAGAGTTCTGTAGAACTACGCAGAGGAGAAGAATGATTCGGAGGAATCATAAATGATCATCGAATCCAATTGAAGGATCAGAGTGAAGCTCTGGAGAGGTAACGATGTGGGAATTTGCGAACTTAAGCTCAGAGGAAGTTGAGCAGCGGAAGAGCGGAAGGTCAAAACCCTGAAGAAAAACTCAAAACCACAAAACACTGAAAAATGAATTAAAGTCAAAGCAAAGGGATGAACGAGGAGGCGAGTCGTCGATGCATAGGAGCTGTTGGATCTCAAAGATCAATGGACGAGGTTTTCAAATGATAAGCGACCAAGATTAAATTGCGTAGAAGGGAATCAAGGAATGAAGGTGGAGATTAACCAGAGGCACTGGTGGAAGAAGAATCTGGAGGAGTTGTCGCAGCCATCGATGGTTGAAGATCTACGCTCATCGACGGTGAGCAAGTCCAAATGTTAACCAAGAAGAAAGTTGGGTTTATAATTGGAAGTGATATTTTGGGTGAGGTAGAAAACATAAGTGGTAAAAAGGAGTGGTCACCCAATTCCACTAACCGAGCGACACATAGCAGCAAAGGAGAGAGAGAAAATTGTTTTTTCGGGTGGGTATTCTCCATGCTTGTTGTCTACGCGAAATCCTTGTGAACTGTCAGATCTATTGAGTGCAGATCAATGACGGAGGACTGTAGAGCAAGTTTGATTGGTTGGGCCCGATAAGGTTTAGGCGCGATTGTATTTGATTTGAAGTGCAGTTGCATTATCACATATCGGATACGAAAGGAGGAAGACATGTTGGTGGATACACGCAATTGCGATAGCGATAAAGGTAACCTCGATAAATGTGCAAAGGCTGAAGACTGGCGAAAAGGTAAGTTTATGAATGTTTATGTGTATTTCTATTAAAAAGGGGTATAATAGAAATAAAGCGGCGAGAGAGGGTTTTGTGGTTAAGTCCACATTAACCAAAGTTAAGAGCGGGTATGGTTATTATGCGAAGCTTAAGGATTAATCAAGGCTAATAAGCATTAATGAGTCCCAATAGAAAGGATATCAACTAAGGGTTAGACTATGGTTGAATTATGAAATCATTCCGCATAAGACTTGAGTAAGGGGGCCTTAAACCATACATTGATGGTTGAATATTTTGACTCGATAGTGAGTTAAAATTCCTGGGACAAATGTGCTTATGCATTTTACATGCATACTGTGGGTGTAAGCGGGGATAACCCTGCATCACAGATCATGGTGAATAGTTGATATTGATTTTCTATATTAGGTAGTAAGTGGATTCCATGATTGTTATAGGTCAAGAAGGTTGACCTATATGATTTTGATAATGGGGATTATGATATTAATGATAATTCTTATCTTAATCTTCACCCTCCATTATATAATATTTAATCTTGAGAACATCGTGATAAATCATTATAAAGACATCCCTAGTTAAGAGGGAGTGTTGAATTTTGTAACTATGGTCAATTTTAATAATGTAAATTTTTGTTTATATATTCATTTTCAAGCATGTTCCTCATGCTGACATCAAAAGGAAAATGATATAAATCATGTTCTTCATGCTCATTTCAAAAGAAGAAAATTTTAAATTTAGAATTTAGAATTTTTGGCTCCATCGAAGCTTACTCAACCTCTTCCTAGTCAAGTTGACCCTTTGCTATTATCAACTTCATCCGGGTGGCTCCAGACACATGTAGAAGTCCAAGAGGACTCATAAAGGTTCAAAAATCAAAGTGATCACAATGTCATCCAACCAAGACCAGAACGTAGATCTCGTCATCCTAATCACAATAGTGTGAACAGTTCGTCAAACCGAGCTGGTATGTGAAAGTTAGAGGCAGTCAATGTTCTGGTCAAAGTTGGGTTGTGGGCCAGGCTTAAGTGTCCTACAATTTGACCGACCCTAGGGCATAAAAACTAGCTCCCGAAATAGGTCGAATTTGTCGGATACTTAATTTGTCTAATATCCCTTATATTAGACAAATTCAAGAAATGACTATTCATTTATAACAAAATTAAAAAGAATAAAATTATGTATATATATATATATATATATATATATATATATATATATATTTGTTGAGGTCGCGAGCCATGACCCCCGCCACCCCTCCTCCCAACACATAACATTCATAAACATTTTTTAATTAAAAAAGGGTGACGGGCTGTGACCCCTGCCGGCCCAACCATATTATAAAACTAAACAAGCACACATTATAACATGTATGGGCAGTTGGCAAGCCACCTCTGGTGGACCCGACCCACGCCCCACCACATTGCCACTTGTCAAATCGGCGGGATTTGAACCCACCTGGCCAAAATGGCCAGCCCACCACTTGGTTACCCACATCAATGCGAACCATTTTAAAACAAATGTAATGGTAACTGTGTGCCCCAATCATAACACTTGTTATAACCATTCAAACCGCGCCTCTATTTACAAAAAAAAGAAAGAAAACGGTTATGCGTTATTACAGAGATTCAAACCTAGATATCCGCTAACTTAGAAATCTCCACCACCGTTGAGCCACGAGGCTTGACCTTGCTGGCTCCGCCCAGCCACCATATAAATGCGCCCTCAGTGCAGCACCGAGAAAAAGGGGGAGCAGATTGGAGAGCAGAGAAGCCAGTACAGAAATTGACATATTAATAATTTATTGCAGAACCATGAGCGGAACCTTGCCACGCTTTTCGAGACAAATTTTTAATTAATTGCTGGTGGAACCATGAGCATGGAGCAGGTGCAGGCAGAACCATGACTGAGCTTAATTTTCAGGAGGGCGAAGTTTTTCCAATGTCCAAATTGGAAAAACTTTATGTCGATCCTACACCTCTCAACGACATGAACTTGATGGCATAGACGAAAGTTTGATCTCAGCAGCAGATCTTCAGATGACCCAAAGGATGGAATCTTTGAGGAATCTAGGGGGAATCTAAAAGATTCCTGTAGCCCCATATTTTCACTTTGTCAAAATTCTGAAATTTGATAGCCAATTTTACACTATTCAATGCCTCAAATCTGATGGTGTAATCATATTTTCAATTTGATCATTCCATTTTTGGCCACTTTTCAAAGTGGAGTGCAAGTGTCAGCATTCAATGTGCGAGCAGTGATTTCCATGATATTCAACGCCATGAGATTGATGGTACAGCTAGATCCAGTAGTTTATCATCCTCTTCTTCAGATAACTCCTTGACATGAGGTATATGTAGTGTGATCATGTACTTCTTTTTCTCTTTGCTTGAGATGCATTGTGTTGTATAAATCCCTATTTGATGTGGGATTTTGTTTTGTTCTTGATGGGAGATGTACTTGTTGTCATGTTTTTATTGAGATCCCTTTATAGTCATGTTAACGGGATACTCATGTGTTTCCATGTATGTTTGAATTGATATTCCTTTGATGCCATCTTGGCAGGATACTTATTATTAACATACGTGAAAGTATGTCATGCTGATAGGAGTCCTTTTTTGAATGAGAGTTCTTGCATTGGAACATCTCTTGGAGCCACTCCTACATGACGACATATTCCTTGTATGATAGAGAAAACACATGCATGTACATAATCACTCTTTCCAGCACTTAATGCAGCGGCCTACACCATCTTAATGTTAGGATATTCCGACACATAGGATATAGTTAAGTTCAACTTGGTCTAGTATAGAGTTAGGTATAGAGTTAGGTAAAGTGTCTTTCTTTACCGTTGTACATTTTGTAACTTACAATCCGACGGTCACGATATGTAGTGATCCGACGGTTCACTCTCACCTCGGTATTACCAACACTTTATCTGTGGCTTGACACCCGATTGGTCCATGAGTTCTATTTAAAGCGCATGGAGGGTCATTGTTTGGGTAATCCGTGCATGAGAGAAGCTTATGTAAATTTTCATTCTTTGATTAATAAATTGCCTGTAGTACCCACGTTGGGACAGGCCGTGGACTGTTTCCCTCTTTGAGGGTTTTAACCACGTCAAAAATACTGGTGTATTGATCTGTGATCTGGTTGTGAGTGGTGTCCTTTTGGTATTCTTTCTGAGGAACTTACCCTGTAAATTCCTACACTTAACATGGGGCCTGGAGATGTAGTCCCTCCTAGACGAACTCCGTTATCAATGTCTTGTGTTTTATGTTGTTAATTCTTGTCATGTTCCTTCTTCTCTACAACATGCATATATGTTCCTTTATGCTCTTTTAAATGAAATTCTAATCACATCATGAAATTAAAAGATATTGGTTAAATCGGGAGTTGAGTCAACTCGGATCAAGTTTGGTATCAGAGAGGTCTTTCTGCGGATGTGAATTGAAAGCGTGAACAACGGAACGTGCAATGATGGATGATGACAAAGCGATGTACGAGACCATGTTCAGGATTTCCCAAAAGGTGGAAATAATGTATGAAGCTCTACAAAAAGAGACAAAGTAAAAGAAGTGATTGCAGCTTCAGTTGTGAGCCATGGAAGAGGCCCTAGAAGAACTGAAGCACAACAACCAGAGTCTTCAAGAAGATAACACTGAATTGAAGATTCTTCTACAAGAAGAGAAATAGGAGAAACATAGTTTGCTATGCCAGCTACAATCTAAGGACGCAGCCTTGGAAAAGCTGCAGCGTGACCCATGTGAGGTAAAAGGTAATTCTCTGAATTCATGTATGTTTCTTAATGATGATTTTGTTGTTTTTGAAAATCATACCACAAGAATTGGTTCCAAACTATTGAAGAGAATGGGGTATGAAGGAAAAGGCTTGGGCATTAATGGCCAAGGCATTGTCAATCCCATCAAAGTAGAAGAATTACCCCGTTAGGCAGGACTTGGGTATGTCAGGAAAGAAGTTGGGGAATCCACCAAGACAAACAGTGAACCACCAACAATAAATGATGAGAAAACCTCATTAGTTCTTTCCAACTCGATAGGGAAGGTAAAATATGTTGATTTCCCTTCAGTTTCATCATCACATAGTATGATTTCTGTTGGAGATGTGGAGATACCAATTACAGGGACAAGCATGAGTCTCATTACCAAGACGAGGTACAAGGAGGAAGAAGAACTTGGTGTTAATAACCAAGGAATAACTCAACCATTGGAGATTGTGCAAAGACCTCGATTTGTAGGCTTGGGATACGTTGAAGGAGTGTAGAAATTTTAAATAATTTAACACATATTCAATGGAGATTATCCTGATCATGTACTATTGCGGAAACCATACACAATACATAAGCTCCTCTACGTTGATCAACAATATAGCAGCATCAATAACAATAAAACATCAAGAGCATTCACACATTAACACAGTATGTATCCCGGGGAAAGCATCTCACTAAAAACCCCAACTATCTGTATATTAATGATTGAGTCATGTAACATTACACAGCATAATACTTCTCACAAGTATCTCCACCTCTGTTACACACAATAGAGCTCCGATCTGATCTCCAAATCTCTTCCACTGCTTGCCTGCCTCCACTGCTCAATACCTGCTCAAGAACTGATGAGAATGGCTTACCAAACTCATTTTTCACCTGCAAAATAGTCACTCACTCTTGTTGGACGTGATCACAAGCTATAATGTGGGCAGATACATGAGCAAACTCATTGGCATAATCAATCCCTTTATTGTGCAAGATCTCGTGCACAACTATAGTCACAACTGATAGCAATCTGATTCTCTACCACCTGTCCCTGTTGAAGTGAACATGCACTGACATGCAACTGAGTTAACTGATGTATTCATTAGTTGTATTATGAGTTAATAACTTGTGAATTAATTAATAACTAATTCACCCAACTCATCTCTAGTCTATTTGCCAGTTAGACTAAATACAACTAGTTTAACAAAGCTAAATTGAACACAACTCCATCAAATCCACAATCAACTCCACCAAACTCAACTGATTGAGTTCTAACTGAATTCATGCATGCAACAACTCAACTGACTCATAAGAAAAGCGTATTTCCTTCTAACAGCTGCATGTGCCACCTCTGTAGCTCAAACTCATGTGCTCCAAGAGAATAAGATTAAGTTTATAGTCCAAATATTATTGTGAGATAATAATATTTGACTTTTCTATTTTTGACTGTGATCACTCACACTTTCATCAAAAATAGAAGTCCATCTATTTTTTCCCAACTTGATCAATCATCCATAAACAGCAACCTGCAATCCATAGACATGATCCATATGTCTAAAAATAGACATAGTCTAAAAATAGACTTGCGCCAAAAATAGCCTGCGGGCCCACTTAGTGAAGGTGACTCTTTTCACTAAGCTCCATCATCTTGTTGCAATCTCAACAAGGAGAATGCTCGAAGGTGTCATATTTTTCTGAGACATCGCTGAAATCGTCGAGGAAAGAGAATGATGGGAACACATCACCATCATCCCATAGCAGTGCCCATTACAGGGAAAGGGTTGAGGCAAGCTCTCATCGCCATAATGAAAATAGAGGTAGCAAGGAAAGGTATAACCACTCTTGATATTCAAATGTTCATTTCAATTATAATCATGTTGCTAATGATGGACATAAATCAAGGCATCGAAAAATATGTACCTTTTGTGGATTACATAACCATACATTTGTTGAGTGTTGGAAAAGAATAGCGCCACAGAAAAGGAGGAGGCATGAAAGACCCTCTCTACAGCAGGTAAGGAAAAATGTTAAGCAGATTTGGAGGAAGAATATGTATTGCAATCATTGCAACAGAGGTGGCAATTAAAGAACCACTTGTTGGACACTCCATCCATAGCAACACCTTAAAGACAAAGTGTCGGTGCATGAACTAGATGAAATGGTTGTTCGACTAGAGAATGCGCCACAAGGAAACAGCCCATTCACATTGATAAATGATAAATGGTTCTTCTAGGAATGACAGAATGTCATGGTATTTTATTTTTTCCAATCATGTGTTGCATTTTAAACTGTAAAGTGATGATGTGTTTTCCATCACTTGTTAAGCAAAAATGATGTCTAGTCTTATTTTCTATTGCATTTTAAACTGTGAAAGTGATGTGGTGCTTCCATCACTTGTCAAAGAAACAATATTGTTTGGCCTTATTTTTGTAAATCATTTGTTGTAATGATGAGGTGTTTTCCATCACTTGTTGAAGCACCAATGATGTGTTGGCCTTGTTTTCATTGCTGGGGTATTGTTTCCATTTTGATGTAAACATGACCATCGAGTATGTGTTATAAACTCGTGGCAAGTATGGGACGCTTGGGTCATTAGTTGGTCCTGTAAATCAAGCATGTAATTTTCAAAACAATGTACTACATATTTGCATAGTTGCAGGTGTCAGCGTATCGCTTATGGCTCCAAATGACAAAGGTGAAGGAGAAGGAAGGGTGACTTATCAAACATTTGTAAGTGCAGACAAGGTATAAAGAAGTGGTAGATTATTTTCATGCTTTTGGAGGACCAAAAGCTCATCAGTGGTGAGGATTGATCCAGGTGGCTCCAGACACATGCAGAAGTCCAAGAGGAGTCAGAAAGGGTCAAAAAATCAAAGTAATCATAATATTTTCAAACCAGGACCAAAGCGTAGATCTTGCCATCCTAATTGCAACAATGTGAACAGTTCGTCAAACTGATCTCGTATGCAAAAGTTAGAGGCAATAAAATTTCTGGTCAAAGTTGTGTCGTGGGCCAGGTTTAAGTGTCCTACAATTTGACCGACCCTGGGGTCGGAAAACTAGCTCCCCAAACCGAGAAAATTTGTTGGATAGTTAGTTTGTCTAATATCCCTTATGTATGTATGTATGTATGTATGTATGTAGAGGTGGTGGGCCATGACCCCCACCACCCCTCCTCCCAACACATAACATTAAAAAACAA
Organism: Pinus tabuliformis; assembly: GCA_031772625.1. Taxonomy (NCBI): domain Eukaryota; kingdom Viridiplantae; phylum Streptophyta; class Pinopsida; order Pinales; family Pinaceae; genus Pinus; species Pinus tabuliformis. The sequence continues at coordinate 1,019,600,982 of CM062813.1, read as the reverse complement.
TTTTTAATTAAAAAAAGGCCAACAAGCCGTGACCCTTGCCAGCCCAACCATATTATCAAACTAAACAAACATACATTATAATATGTATGGGCGATGGGAAAGCCACCTTCGATAGACCCGACCCACGCCCCACCTAATTGCCACTTGTAAAATCATGGGCGACAGGAGTTGAACCCACCTGGCCAGAATGACCAGCCCACCACTTGGGTGCGCACTTCAATGCAAACCATTTTAAAACAAATGTAATGGTTACAATGTGCCCCAATCATAACACTTGTTATAACCATTCAAACCGTGCCTCTATTTACAAAAAAAAAACAGTTATGCCATTATGGGGATTCAAACCAGGATCTCTGCCAGCTTAGCAATCTCCACCACCATTGAGCCATGAGGCTTGACCTTCGTGGGTCTACCCAACCACCATATAAACGTGCCCTTAGTGCAATGTCGAGAAAAAGGTGGGGCGGATTCGAGAGCGGAGAAGCCAGTACAGAATTAGACATATTAAGAATTTATTGTAGAACCATGAGCGATGGAACCAGGAGTGGAATATTGACATGCTTTTTGATACAATTTTTTATTTAATTGCAGGTGGAACCATGAGCGTGGAGCAGAGGCACGTGGAACCATGATTGAGCCCAATTTTTTAGGAGGGCGAAATTTTTCCAGTGTCCAAATTAGACAAACTTTATGTCGATCTTACACCTCTCAGCGACACGAACCTGATGGCACAGATAGAATTTTGATCTGAGCAGTAGATCTTTAGATGAACTAGAGGAGGGAATGTTTGAGGAATCTAGGGGGAATCTAAAAGATTCCTGTAGCCCCAGATTTTCACTTTGTCAAAATTCATAAATTTGACAATCGATTTTACACTATTTGACACCACAAATATGATGGTGTAATCATATTCTCCATTTGATCATTCCATTTTTCAGCCACTTTTCAAAGTGGAGTGCAGGTGTCAGCATTCAATGTGTGAGCAGTCATTTCCATTATATTTGACGCCATGAGATTGATGGTACAACTAGATCCAGTAGTTTATCACCCTCTTCTTCAGATAACTCCTTGATATGAGGTATATGCACTGCAATCACATACTTCTTTGTCTCTTTTCTTAAGATGCATTGTGTTGTATAGATCCCTGTTTGGTGTTTGATGTGGGATCTTGTTTTGTTCTTGATGTTAGATGTACTTATTGTCATGTTTTGATTGAGATCCCTTTGTCGTCATGTTGACGGGATACTGATGTGTTGTCATATATGTTTGAACTGAGATCCCTTTGATGCCATGTTGGCGGGATACTCATTATTAACATACGTGAAAGTGTGTCATGCTGATAGGAGTCCTTTTTTGAATGAGATTTCCTGCAGCGGAACATCTCTTGTAGCCACTCTTGCGTTAGGGAATATTCCTTATATGATAGAGAAAACAAATGCATGTACATCATCACTCTTTCCAACACTTAATGCAGCGACCTACACCATCTTGAAATAGGGCACGGAGACGTAGTCCCTCCTGGACGAACTTCGTTATCAACGTCTTGTCTTTTATGTTGCTGATTCTTGTCATTTTCCTTCATATTTACAACATGCATATATGTTCCTTTATGCTCTTTTAAATGCAATTCTAATCATATCGCTAAAGTAAAAGATCTTGGTTAAATCCAAGAGTTGAGTCAAATCGGATCATCACTTCCCCCATTATCCTCTCCAATCTCACATTTGGGCACTAATCCTACTTACATCTGACTCAAGGGTTATCGCCTATCATGCCACGCTCTTATAGGTCGCTCCTACAGTGGGTTTTTTTACGTCGTCCTTGATCCTAATAACAACATGACACTTAATGGGGAAATACCACTTATCGATCTATCACTTGACGAGATTGCCTTGTGCTCCCCTGTCTAATGCTCACCACAACATAAACACTTCACTGGTGGCAAGTGGTGGTAATGTAAACTTATTGGAAATGTTCTTGTCTATTGGACCCATTAGTTTGTGGGATTGCCCAACTATTGTCAACGCTCATAGTTGCATAGTTTAAGAACAATTTTTGGCAGTACTGTAGGGAGTTTCCCCAACCCATATTCTTGATTTCATCAAGTGGTAAGTTGAGCCATAGTTGTAATTGTGGGTGAATAAAGGGCGTAGTGACAAAGGTTGAGCCGATGAAAACCAAGGGTTAATAGATGAAATAGGGTCAAACATTAAACCAATCCATCCCCATTAAATACAAACCTTCTATCAACTGCAGAGTCTGTGGATCTGAACACAAAATTGATTGCAAATTGTTTGAAGGATTGAGATGTGGTGCAAGAGGAAAATTTAGAGCATGCAACATGATATGAGAATACCTTTCAGTGATTAACACATCATACTTGGCTTGAGAATGAAAAATAGGAGAGTATATCAAGCTTCCTAAAAATCCTAGTTGTTCATCTTCCATGTTAATGGACTGCTATATCACTAATAAAAAATGATGAAATTAGTGACTAGGTGACTAAAAAGGTTTGTCACCGCAATTATTTCAAGTGAATTACTACTAATTTTGAGAAATTTTAAGTGACCGGACTAAAAATGTCTAACTTAAACGACTAGTTTAGTCTAGGGATAAAATATATGACTAGAAAATAAATGACTAAACTAAAAGTGACTAACTTAAATGACTAATTTAATCTAGGATTAAAATATATGACTAGATAATAAGTGACAAAATTCACAATGACTACCGTAAATGAATATTATAGTCCAAGAATAAAAATATGACCAAATAACAAGTACAACAAGGATATGAATTAGTCATTTATGTTAGTAATTTTTAATTGTGTCACTTTAGAAATGGAAAATTGCAATTTTGATACTGAATTGTTACATTTCACTACAAGGATCTCTGAAATAATATACAGAATTAAAATTTAGAGGTGTCTTTGAATCCATATACAAAGTTAAAATTATGAATACCCTTTTGTCTCTCAAGTTTAACACTGTAGATGGATTTAGAGACCCCCTTCTGTAAATCCATATGCAGTGTTAAATTTAGAGACAAAGGGTTCTCTAAGTCCATCTCGAGTGTTAAAATTTAGAGACCCTCGTCTGCAATGTTAAAATTTAGGTAGATAGATTCAATGACCCCATTAAAGGGGTCCATGAATCCATCTATATTAATAAAAATATAACACTTTTATACAATCACTACTAAACCAACATAAAAGTTTCTATTAAAATTATTAACCACAATGCATATTAACATACTCAATATCCTTGTCATAAATATATGGCAGGCCATACAATAGGTCATATGATCAAGAAAACATCCAGAATCTATAGGAAGTTAAAGGCAGAAAAAAGTTGCAATGACATGGAAATGAAAACCAACTAAGCCCATCAAAAACCATGAATCCAAAGGAAAGAAAAAAACCTTAGAAAAACCTTTCATTCTCGTCGTCCATATCCATATCCATATTTAAAAATATTAATGACGAAAAAGAATATTTCAATGTGGTCCATAAATAAAATATTTAAATGTGCATGTTAATAAAAAATTTCTAAGTCAGTGATTGGTATATTATGTATAGTTTTGAAAAAAAAACTAAACTATGCATATATTATGATGATGATGATGGTTAACGTCCACTGAGACCAAATAATGGTCTATCAGACCTAAAGAAACAAATTATCTATTTTGATTTAAGATTTTATTCCCATGCTCAAAAAGCTTGGAGAGAAGCCTCCCGAGCTCACTATAATTTTGACATTGTAAAAGGCTAGGAAGGTCAGTATTGTAGCAAAGATTGTGAAACTGAGATCTAATGTGGTTATACGCGGGGCACTCTAAGAGGAAGTGGTTTTCATCCTCGATGTTCCTATTCTCACATATATGACAGATCCTTTCCGTCCATGGCGTTTTAGGAACTGCCCAACGACCTGTTTCACTATGGAGCTCATGAGAATTCGTTCTAATCTTTGCTATATTAATTTTCTTCTTTGAGCTAGTTAAAATAGAGAGATACTTTTGATCTTCTAGGGTGGGGTTGATGACCTTCTTATAATAACTTAATTTTCTTTTAGCCGCTAAGTCTTTCTCACACCACATTTTTTCTTTGAACTTAGAAGTAACAATATCTTTAATGTTATTTATGTTTTGCAATGCATCATTTTCGTTGATCTCCCAATAGTTTAACCAAGCCCTTGTGTCTTTATGCCACCCTTGATTGAGCCTTAGGTGGTTTTGGCTAGAATTTAAAGCTAGCTTAGGAAGTCTATGATCGTCTATGTTACTGATTTTGTGCTTGTACAACAGAAACCTAAGCATAGCTAGGCTCTCAATAGGGGAAAGACCTACTTCTATAAGGAGAATAGGATAGGGTGTATTACTTTTAATTTTCAGGTTATAAGTTATAAAACGCTTCTGGATTTGCTCAATCTTTCTCCATGATTCTCTGGAGATGCTGCAACCCCAAACCTCACAGCCATATAAGATAACAGGAGTGACTAAAGTTTCAAAGAGGAACTTCTTTTTATCCCACATTACAAGGTTTGATACTTTACAATTATTTTCAAGACCAAAGTAAGCTTTCCACCCCCCATTAATCCTTTTCTCAATGCTATGGTTCCAGTTGAGCTTGTGATGAATATCAATTCCTAGGTACTTGTAAGAATACACTTCCTCCAAGTTATTATTGTCATACATAAAATTAGCATAAGTGTCCTTCTTGGATTTGATAATCATAACTTTTATTTTGTCAGTGTTAACAGTCATACCCATGGTAGAGCAGAAATCCTTAAGAAGTCTGAGTTGCTTATTAAGATCAGATGGGCACCTTGCCAAAAGAACAATATCGTCAGCATATAGAAGAAGGATGACGACTATCCCAGCTAAGATCGTGCCATCAGAAATTGAATAAAAACACACATTTCAAATAATTTCATTATTCTCCAATTTGGCCCTTTCGAGATATATTTGTTGGTAAATTTTGTTTGAAATGAAACAAAGATTTATTGGAATTGCAAATTTAAACCATGTAATCTATAAAACTAAAGCATTCATGAAATTTTCAAAGATTAAATTCATTTGTACATCGAAAAATGCAATTAAACTAAACCGCATTATTCATTTAATTAAATTTTCAATTCAAAAATTCATTTTTATTTTACAAAATTGAAGAAACATTGAAAAAGCATTTAGCTTGTAACTAAAATAATAATTACTTAAATTTAAATAAATTATAAAAATTTTAAAACTCTATAAATTAAAAATTAGAATAGTTGTAAAATAAAATATGTAAATTAAATTTTTAAAATTTCAAAAAAAAACAAAACATTATTTTTCTTCATTTTATATATGTATATAATAAAGAAAAAAAAAAAAAAAAATTAAATTGATTTTAAAATTTAACATCCCAATACTCTTTAACCGACAAAAAAAATTAAAATTAAAAAACATATAATTGAAAAATATGGTAATGTTGGTCTTGCTTATAGTGATTGTAAACCATCAATACAATTTCAGAATAGCATTTACCCTAAATGAACTAACTTTTAGTGAATTTTTTTTATTAAATAAGAAGCAGAAAAGACACTCATTGCTTGTTGTAACTCTTAATGTCAAATTATTAAAATTTATCGCATGTATTTTAAGTAGCATCACAAGAAATGGAAATATTAAAATGGTTTTTATTACTCACAATAGCGTATTATGACTCGGAGGAAAGAGTTACTTGTGATGGACAAATAAGACAATCTTCCTGATGTTATGATTCATGCAATGCCAAATAGATTACAGAGAAGAACTGTATTAAACTTGAGTAACCATATCACCCATGGGAAAAGTTCTACTCCAAGAAGCACCAAGATCATAACTATTTTTAATATAATCTCCCTCGGCGTTTTTTCTACAAGCAACCAAAATGAAATACATTTACAAAATAAATTCGATGAAACAGAACAGGGAAATTCCTAACCCTATGTAGGAGTGTGACTTTGATATCGAGAACTAGACTTAGTCGCCATTGACTGATATCAGAGATGTCCCGAGCATGTCTCTGGCATGATGTTCCCTATCAAAACAACCAACCATTAAAATACACAAAGGAATAAACAAGTATAGATACATGCTTATCGAATGACATATCATTGGTTAAGTAGTTTCTGTAAAAAAAAAAAATTGAAAAGTGAATAGAGGAAAATAGGAATCGACACCTCTGAATATTCCTCCTCCTCTCTTAAAGTCGATGGAATTGAGAGCGACAACTCACCTCGCCATGACTTTGGCAGAAAGAATTTCTCGAATTGCAAGACGTCTAGGATCAGATCCACATTCATGGTACAACCATGCTTTAAAAATTTTACTCAGGAATAGTCTCTGCCAGATGTCCCAATTTTGCAAAACGAGAGCCTTTGTGCGCTATCCCAATTCAAAATCAAAGCACATATGGCAACAACTAAAAAAATTGAAATTGAAATTCATGGATGATGTGTCATATATGATATGGGGCATAACGACGGTCGATGGTTGGCTACGGGCAAGGGACCTCTGACAACGGGCGAGAAAACTCCAAGCAATGTCACATCAATCGAAAAAATAAGAAAATCCGTTTATTGGCTTTCCAAAAAGTCACATTATAGTCTACGCATTTTTTTTGGTTGAAACTAACCCATTCTTAAAAATATAATAAAATATTTTTTCTGCTTTAAACTAAATTTTTTTCTTAAATATATAATAATATATTTAGTTATTATTAATTTTTTATATCAAAATGCTTATCCTATTGACTTCTTATCACTTAGCATAAGTTAATGATACATCTTTTTAAATTCTTAAATATATAATAATATATTTATTTATCATTAATTTTAAAAAATTCTTAATTATATCAAAATACTTATCCTATCCCATAGCATAGGGTATGTAAATCGTTATACATGATTTCCTTTCCCATCAATCGAGGCTCTAATATAATGTCGGATGAAAAGCATGAGTGAAAGTCATGGTCGATCTAGCACATAAACCCTTTGATTTTTTTTTGACTAATTTTGAAGTATAAACATTCGTGGATGCCACGGATGCAATTTGAGGGGTTTATCTGGCCATGTCAAATAAGGCTACAAATTTCATAAATTTGTAGGTTTTTTTATTTAGTGAAATTGTTACAATTGTTACTGGAGTTGTTAACTTCTCAGCCAAAAAAAACTATTGTTGGAATTGTGAGAAGTGTGAAAGGTATAAATTTCTTAAATCTGTGAACTTTGTTTAAATTGTTGAAACTGTTACTGGAATGGTACTTGGAAATAATGCTTACATTAGTAAATTGATAGATTAGGTTGGTTAATTGTTGGCATTTGTTGAGATATTTTCTCAACGGTGTTCTCGTGTATTAGAAACTGTTGGATCTCATTACCAATATTTGTGTGGCTTGTAATTTAGATTTGTACAGCAATACGAATTGATTTGTGAATGATTCTGTGAATAATGTCTACTCCATTTTTCTTCTTGGTATCAGAGCCTCTTCTGACCTTATTCCCTTATGGGAAGGCCAAAGAAATGAGAAGCTCGTGAATTTTATTGTTACTGTATATATGAGTATAGATTTTTGTGTGTTGTGTGGGTTTCTTGCCACCATATAACATCGAATCATTTTTGTTGTTCAAAGTGTATTTGAAATGGGTTCTGCTACGGAAAAGGCTAGGTATTTTCTGAAACTATTGTCAGACTAGAGATGATATCGAAACATGGTGTGGAGGTCGATCGGATTTCATGCCTCAGCATGTCCTAGTGGACATTGACGTGTCCTCAATTTCTTTATACTTGATCATCGTGAAGACCATTTTCCTCATTTCTATGACACCTATAATTAGGTGGAGAATAAGCCTACATCCCAAACATTGATTCACCATGCTTTTACAGGATGGGCGTTGGTTTGAGGATGGATCGTCGACTCTTAATCTATGGATCTATCGTTAAACGGAACTTCACACATCATGGGAGAAATTTAAATGGCCCCCTCCACTAGAATCTTGAAAACTCCCAAAGGATTTCTAAGATCAGGTAAAGGCGAGTGAGGTATCAAAGAGGTTGAAGCATTCCTTCTGAGTAGAAACACAAATTTGGGCCATCGCCATTAAATACTTCTAACATCCTTTCTGGTTTAATATCATCATGTTTCATGAGCCAGTTCTGTTCAAAAAGATTGGCCTTAACAACAGTTCCTACAATATTTTGGAATCATCAGCTGCTTGCAGAGTAAGATGATGCCAGGAAACCTTCTTATGCACTCATCCATGAGAGCGAGAATAATGATGAAAAAACCAATTCTCATACTAATATTCGGGATATTGCTATTATTTTCTAGTGTAGATATGGTTATTATCTTAGATTCCAATAATTTTCCCAGCAATGTCCTTGTTAGGTCCCTATACTACTAGGGTAAACCCTTATTCTTATTATTACAACCCCCTTATTGTATTTTTGTGCCCATGTATTCCCCATATTGTTATTATTGTGCCCTTATATTATTATTGTTATGTCGACTCTGATTATGTTATGACCCCTTAGACTCCTATATATAGAAAGGAGGTCTTGTCATTTGAATCATCTAAGAATTGTTCATTTGTGTAATGTAAAGGAGGTTGCCCCCTCAAAGAGGCTTATTTCTAAGGCATTCATCCATCCTTTCTATCTTTTTGTGAGTTGGTTTCATAACATTTGGTATCAGAGCTTTGGATTCTAGGGTTTCACTGCTCCAAACAGGTCATCGTGGAATTTTCACTATAACCTCTTTTTTTCTTTTTTCTTTTCTTTTTTTTTGCGCCATTTCAGACCCTAAAACAAAAACCCATTTGAGAAGAAATCATGTTGAACCTCGGGTTCGAATTTCAAAGCTTGTCTCGCTATATTATCGGAATTATGATCTGAGGAAGTTAGGGTTTTTGCAAGCTCTAGAATTTAAGCTAAAACAGGTCATCATAGAATTTTCTCTATAACTCTTTTTCTTTGATGTTTCAGAAGCTAAGAAAAAAAACCATTTGAGAAGAAATTGGTCTGAACCTTCACTCCGAATTCAGATCCTATCTCACTATATTTTCGAAGATATAGTCTAAGGAAGTTACGGTTTTTACAGACCCCTGAATTACATTCCAAAGAGGCCACCTTGGGAAAATCATCATAACTGTCTCTCTGAGATCAGATTGAAATTTCGTAAGAATTTACAGAGGAGGACGGACTGTGGTTTCTTGTACATATTTTTTAGATCCAAAGGTCAAAACAAGGACACGTGGCACTTCATACAAGTTCGCTCTTCTAAAAAGGTATAGTGAGGTCATCTTGGGAGATTGTGCATAACTCCTTCTTGGAGAATCTAAATTTGATCAGACCAGTGGCATTGGAAAGAGGTCACAGAGGGCTACTGCAAGTCGCAATTTCAGAACTTAAAGATCCAAAAGTACAGAGTTACAATTGTTCCAAGATCGAGCTCCTAAAATCAAGAAAAAATGAGATGAGGAAGTTTGATGGCAAGGATCCGGTAAATTGGATACTACAAATGGAGAAGTATTTCAATCTACATGAGGTGCAACTATTACGGAAGGTACGTATTGCATCTTCATATTTAGAACCAGATCAATTTTTATGGTATAAAGGGCTTTGTTTTTGTAAACCACTTGTTACGTGATCAATTTTCATGGAGGAAATGATAGCACATTATGAAGATACAAAGAGAAACTCCTTCTTTATCCAATTTATAAATCTCGAACAAAAGGGTTCAATGGAAGAGAACATTGAAGACTTTCAAAAATTGAATAGAAGGGTAAATTATATTCAAGAGAAGCAAAGGATTGATGTCTTCATAGGGACTTTAAAGGATAACGTTCAACATGAGGTTCGTTTTGGGAACCTGATTCATTGGAGGAGGCATTCGAGTTGGCAAGAAAAATTGAAAGTGAAATTATGGAAACAAGGAATTCCACCACTCATGACTATAATTATGGAAGTGTTTCTTCTCCTAGCCTTCCACAACCTACAAGGCTTACACCACAACAATTGGAAGAAAAAGAGAAAAAGGTCTTTGTTACAATTGTGATAGAAAATGCACTAAAGGTCATAAGTGTGATGAGAAGAAATTATTTTACATAGAGTATGAAGAGGAGGAAGAAAATGATCAAGAAACATCAAAAGAAGAGGATATATGCCAGGTCCCAACCTTAGAGAAAGAAGAAATGAATCCGACCATATCTTGTAAAGCATTGGCAAGAGTTACCACTCAAACTCTCAAGATAGAAGGACATATCAAGAAGAAAAAGGTTCAAGAAGTGAAAGATCACATCGAGAAAGAAGAAATGAATCCAAACATATCTTGTAATGCATTGGCTAGAATTACCACTCCTCAAAATATCAAGATAATAGGACATATCAAGAAGAAAAATGTTCAAGAAGTGAAAGGTCACATCAAGCATCAAGAAATGAATCTAACCATATCTTGTAAAGCATTGGAAGAAATTACTACTCCTCAAACTCTAAAGATAGAAGGACATATCAAAAAGAAAGAGGTTCGAGCAGTGAAAGATCACATCAAGCATCAACAACAAGTTCTCCAACTTGTAAAGGATAATGCCACTTTGGTGTAGAATCGAATGAAACAACATGTAGATCAATATCATCGTGAAAAATGTTTTGATGTAGTTGATTGGGTGTTTTTACGGCTACATCTCAAGCAAGCTATTTATGAGAAGGAAGTGTTGGCAATACTACATGCACTTAAAAAATGACGACCTTACCCAATGCAAAGACAGTTCAAGGTAAAAATGGATCATGATAGTCTTAAATAATTTTTAGAACTAATATTATCTTTAGAAGAACAGAAAAAATGGGTCACAAATATGTTGGGTTATGACTTTGACATCTATAGAAAAGGGAAGCAAAATTTTGTTGCAGATCCACTCTCGAGAAAGGATGAGGATGTGGAAGCATTGTTTTGTGCTATTTCTATTATCCAACTAGATTGGATAAACGAAGCAAGGGATTAATGGAAGAAGGATGAAGAAGTGTGGCTACTCATTCAAAAGTTGCAAAAGATCCCAATTCAAACAATATTGCCAGAACTTGAAGAGGAAGGAAAAATAATATTGGAACCTGGAGCAGTCACAGAAACAAGAACCCAACAGCGACGAAATCGATCAATTTCAGAGTATCTCATCAAGTGGAAGAACTTACCCGCTGAAGATTCCACATGGGAGGACAAGAATTTTATACAGAAGCATGAAGAACTACTCAAGTGTTGAGGACAACACTTTTTAAAGGAGAGGGGCATGTTAGGTCCCTATACTACTAGTGTGACCCCTTATTGTTATTATTACAACACCCTTATTATATTGTTGTGCCCATGTAGTCCCCATATTATTACTATTGTGCCCTTACATTATTATTGTTATATCGGCTCTGATTATATTATGACCCCTTAGACTCCTATATATAGAAAGGAGGTCTTGTCATTTGAATCATCTAAGAATTGTTCATTTGTGTAATGCAAAGGAGGTTTCCCCCTCAAAGAGGCTTATTTCTAAGGCATTCATCTATCTTTTCTATCTTTTTGTGAGTTGGTTTCATAACAGTCATCAAACAGGTTCTTAGTCGTCTCATATACTTCCCTTTCGTGATGCTAGTTCTACCAAATATTCATTGACAGATCGTTCACGAAGGTCAAATTGTCGCCACCTGTAACCACTCATTATGAATGGTGTGATGGGGTTGAGTACATATTTATTAAGGCCGTCGGTTAAGAAGAGATTCTAAAAACACATTTATATTCTTACAATGTGGTCTCAAGTCAATTTCGACTCCTACATGTCAAATGTGAAGGGACGGTTATATTTGGATATGAGAGTTTATTATTACGTGAATATAATATTGTACTTTGGATGTTAGTGATTATTATTAATATATTGAAAAAAGGAAAGGAACTCGTTGGTAGGGATATGTTTTCCATGGTGTAGTTTATTAAGTTATAGAGTGATAGTGATGACCAATTAATGAACAACGAAATAAAATTATATTAGCAGTTCTTGACATTCTTCGGTGTTAAGAGATTGCATCACTAATTTGATTATGTGAATCTGTTATTTGTTCATGGATATTGTTGTGCTTCGCGCTTCAAGAGCATTAGTTACATGTTTTGTTATGAGATCCATGTGTGTAAAAATGACAGTTGCATAGTTGACTGTTGGAATCCAGTATAGAGATTTTCCTTAAGGAGATTGAGAAGCGTCAATTATACTGATGCAGGAGAATCTTGCTCAAGGAAATCATTGTATATTTTTTTGACTTAGGGGATCTGATGTTTTTTTATTTCTTAATAGGAAATTTTGTATATTTTTAATAATTTGAATGATAAATATGTGTGTGAGATTTCAAATGTAAATATTCTCAATCATATGAGAGTATGAGAGATGTTAGACTTGTGAAGATCTCATAAAAATCTTGGAGATTAGGAGATCCTAGACTAGGAAATAAGTTGAGTTAAAAGTGGATTGAGATATTTGCTATAATTTGCTCATAAAGACAAAATTTAGATATAGAACTATTTTTGAGATCCTCAAGGAATAATTAAGAGATTTTAGGAACTAATTGAGGGATTTAAGTTGGGAGATCTATGCAGAAGAACCAGGAACCAGAATTATCTATAACTATGTAATTTTCCTATAATTGTAAGCCTAAGGGTCATGTAGAGGTATAGGTGTGTGTGTATGCGAGAGGCTTTAGAGCCAGGTACTAGCTTATAACCAGAATGGGAAATTAATGTGAATAAGTCCGAGAGGGCCTCTATAAATTTGTATGTTATTGATATGATGTTTAATTCAATAAAGAATTCTGGTAGACTTATTGTGTTAATGCCTATACGAATTTGAGATTAATGGACAAAGTTTTAATGGTTATATGATGAATTGCAAGTTTTCTGTGTTCCATTTAATTGGTTGCTTTGTTGAACTGTTAAATTGTGAATAAGGGCTCGGTAACAGAGTTGGCAACTCAGGGAAAATGACAAAAAGAGAATGTGTGAGGCATGCTAATCCTTGGCCAGAGTCATTAGTTGATTCAGTGTTCGCATGGAAGTTAATCTGTTCTATTCTTTAGAGAAGGCTACAGGGGAAATTTGAGTAGCGTGATCAAGGATCTATGGGAGAGGAGACCATCCATAGTTTCAATAATGTAAATGAATCTCGAGGGGACGTTGAATGAGATTCTTGTCATTGCAATTAGCTCGGGAATATGATAGTGCCGGAAAACTGGAAGGTCACATCGTGGGTCATGCAAGGAGCAGAAAGGTCACACTGAGACATAATGGTCATGCCTGAGATAGAAAGGTCAAGCCATGGGTCGTGCCTAACGAGAAATGGTGGCACTAGCATTGCAGAAGTGTAGCGCCAATGCATAATTTTCTTTGATCGACTTCTAGGAGTTCATGTTCTCACGCTTAATGTTTTCTCACATCAAGCTGCACTGAATGTAAATGAGCACATGGGTTTCGAGCGATAGAGGGTGTACATACTCATGTGTTCTCTTAATCATGCTTAGGTATTCCATATAGTGAAAAACTGTGAAAACAAATGCTTCCTTGTTTATGTATAACTGCTATCAGAACAATTTTAATCAAAGAAATGAGAGATAGGAAGGGTTGAAGTCTCTTTGATAAGACTTGTAGTGTAGTCTTAGTGTCTTACAACTACCGTTTGAGAAGTATAGACCTGGTAGGTCATAATTTTGGTATCAGAGGAAGTAAAAAATCTTTGGGGAAAACTAGAACAAAGTTATGCTCTTGAAGTTGTATATGCAGATACAATTGTGATTGCAGAAAGAGGAGTTCAGTAAAGACTAACAAAAAAAAGCAAGAAAACAAGTCTAGTGTGTCTTGTGTGCATTTGTTAAAGATATTAAATAGGAAGAAAGGATCAAATTTTAAATCCAACAGGCAAAAATGACACAGAGATAAAGTGTGCCAGAATATTGGGAAGTAATTCATACTCTTAAGGAGAACTTACAGAGGAAAATGAACAAGGAATAGTCCATTCAAAGTGTAGATGAATGGTGGAACAAGATTATGTAGAGATCCTGAAGGTGATATGGTATGTTCTTATTTTTGACTTTGGTTTTGAGGATTGTGCTTGAATATTTCAAGTTGCAAACAAAAAGGGTGTTAGTAGCAAAGATAGCTAAGAGGAGATATAACAAAGAACTAGTTGTGTTCTCAAGTGCAAGAGCATGCGAGCTCTTAAACAGTGGCAAAACCTTGAAGAATTCCAACAGAGGTTGGATAACGAGGACAAGTGAATGTTATCGAAGGAAGTGGAAGCTGTAGAGCCTAAAATAGAAAAAGAGTTGCTGAGAAGCTGGTTCCAAGGCAGAGAAACATAGATCAGGCTCAAGTGGATATCTTCGTAAGGTAAGGTACCAATAGGCTAAGCTTAAGGAGAAAAATTTGCTAAGATATCAAAGGAAAGTATGGAGAGTTGCTGAAAAGAGAGGCTTAGGTGCATTCTACAAGTGAATGAGATGGAGTTCACAAAGGAGGGGAAGAAAATGATCATTGGAGGTCATTGTATAGGTTGAGAGGAAATCCACAAGAGAAGGAAATATGCCAAGGAAATTAGAATGATAAAGAGTCAAGAAGAGATTGACAGAGAGAAAGCCGAGATAAAATTTATCTTGAGTTATTGATGGAGATGTTACAAAGGAATGATGAAGACCAAAGGTATGGTTGGATTATGAAAAGAAAAGTCAAATGGCATAGATTGCAAGTGAAGTGGGAGCATAGATTGAATTCTCATTCGATGGAAGAATTACTCAGAGTAAATGAGTATGAGGAGGACATTTTCGTATGTGAACCAAAACATGGACCATTTATTTTGGAAAGTAGTGAAGATACAAAGGAGAAATATACAGAGGATATTTTAAATCATATGAAGGATTCAATGCAGCAAGAAGACCTGGTGGTTGAGGCATCGAGTGAGACTGCAAGGTCTTATGTTTTTAAAACTGATAATTTGTGTATGATTGCAGGTATTGTAGGATATCAGAAGACTTTTGAAGATGCCTTTGGGATGGACGAAGATCTTGAAGTAAAGTATGATAAAGGAAACCTCTTAGATGAGGAAGGCTTTGAATGGTTGCAAAAGAAGGAGTTCATTGATGAGTTAATTAGTGGGAGAAGACAATCATCTGAAGTTGTCATGGAGATGGGAGATCAGAATCTTATTTTGATGAAGAATGAAGGAAGACTGTCTCAGAGAGGTAAGCCAA
Source organism: Pinus tabuliformis (assembly GCA_031772625.1). Classification (NCBI taxonomy): domain Eukaryota; kingdom Viridiplantae; phylum Streptophyta; class Pinopsida; order Pinales; family Pinaceae; genus Pinus; species Pinus tabuliformis. The sequence continues at coordinate 1,019,585,697 of CM062813.1, read as the reverse complement.
TGAATTTGACTAATTTTATTATTGAAGAAAAATTGTGGGAGAATGCTAATGCAGAAGAGAGGGCAAGGATAGCTCTTGAACAGGGCTTACAAAAAGATAATAATGCAAAATTTCTTGAAGAAGGAGGTGAGGTAGATTTGTATCAGAATAAGAAGAAGACATTCATAGGACTAAATGAAGAGGAAGGAGAGCTACTGAAAGATGTTAAGAAAGAAGAATAACCTATTGAAGACTATAAACAACATCATGATGAAGAACTTGTGAGGTGTTAAATAGAAATTGAGTAGCTAGAGTATTTGCTGAATGAACAGGAGTATGAGAGTGTAGTTGCAGTTAGAAATGAGGGAGTGTCTCAAGCTTTAATTATGATAGAGATATGTGTTAGATACCAATTTTCTAATGTACTGGCTGACAGAGAAGAAGAGGTGGACGAGTATGCAGTCAGAAAGATGACAAACAGTTTACTTCTTGAAAGTAAATTTGAAGATAAGAAGCAACAAATGGAAATTGTAGAGGAAGATGTTTTCAAAGACATTAAGGATGTATGGATGGTAGAAAAAGCTAAAAAGAGTAGCCAGCAAATTAAAAATGAACATGAAAAATTTCCACAGAGAAAGGATCTTAGGCAAGTTTCTAGGACAAAAGGATTCCATGAGAAAGAAGAAATTGATTTGTCATTGAAGAACTATGGAAGTTGATGATGAGACAGTCCTCATGGAGACAAATGACAACTGAAGGGATGATCAATCAGAATAGAAACTGATTGAATAAAGGAAAATGAACTAGAAGATAATTGACATGCAACAACAACAAAGGTGCAAAGCATTTGGACAATTACAAATTAAGGTTTGGGATCCTGGAGGTAGCAAGTCATTAAGACTTGTAGCTGTCACATTACTACAAAAAAGTGACAGACCTCATAGACAAGAGTCTATGAATTTTTTTCTACTATGGGAGTCTGATGCAGGAGCATCCTACTCAAGAAAATCATTGTATATTTGGTTGACTTAGTGGATTTTATGTTTTTGATTTATTAATAGGAAATTTTGTATATTTTTAATAATTTGAATGAGAAATATGTATGTGAGGTTTTAAATGTAAATATTCTCAGTTATGTGAGAATATGAGAGGTGTTATACTTGTGAAGAACTCATAAAAATCTTGGAGATTAGGATATCCTAGAATAGGAAATTAGTTGAGTTAAAATTGGATTGAGAAATTTGGTATAATCTTCTCATAAAGACAGAATTTAGATATAGAACTGATGTTGAGATCCTCAAGGGAACATTAAGATATTTTAGGAACTAATTGAGGGATTTAAGATGAGAGATCTATGGAGAAGAACTAGGAACCATAATGATCCATAACTATGTAATTATTCCTATAGTTGTAAGCCTAAGGGGCATGTAGAGGTCGAGGTGTGTGTGCACACGAGAGGCTTTAGAGCCAGGTATTGGCTTATAGATAGAATGGGAAATTAATGTTAATCAGTCTGATAGGACCTCTGTAAATATGCATGCTATTAATATGATGTTGAATTCAGTAAATAATTCCATTGGAAATGTTGTGTTAATGCCTATACGAATTTGAGAATAATGGACAAAGCTTGAATGGTTATATGATGAATTGCAAGTTTTTTGTGTGTTCCATTTAATTGATTTCTTTGTTGAATTGTAAAATTGTGAATAAGAGCTCGGTAACAGAGTTAACTCAGGGAAAAGGACAACAAGAGAATGTGCTAGGCATGCTAATCTTTGGCCAGAGTCACTAGTTGATTCAAGGTTGAAATGATCATATTTCATGGAAGTTAGTTCATTTTGTTATTTAGAGAATGCTACAGGGGAAATTTGAGCAACGTGATCAAGGATCTGTGGGAGAGGAGATTGTTATGGAACTAGCTCACAAAAAGATAGAAAAGATAGATCAACGCCTTAGAATTCATCCTCTTCGAGGGGGCAACCTCCTTTACATTACAAAAATGAACAATTCTTGGATGCTTCAAATGACAAAACCTCCTTTCTATATATAGGAGTCTAAGGGGTCACAATATAACCAATCTGACCTAACAATAATAATATAATGACACAAAAATAATAATATAGGGATTCTATGGGGCACAGTAATAACAATATGGGGACAATAGGGGCACAACAATATTAATAAGGGATACAACTACAATAGTAATGGTGTAATCGATAGTATTATAGGGACCCAACATGCCCCTCTCCTTCAAAAAAGTGTTGTGCTCAACGCTTGAGTAGTTTTGGATGCTTCTATATAAAATTCTCATCCTCCCATGTGGAATCTTCTGTGGATAAGTTCTTCCATTTGATGAGATACTCTGAAATTGATCGATTTTGTAGGTGTCGAGTTCTTGTTTTTGTGACTACTTCCAGTTCCAATATAATTTTTCCTTCCTCGTCAAGCTCTGACAATATTGTTTGAACTGGGAGCTTGTCGCCTATAACCTTATTTAAACATGAAACATGGAAAACTGGGTGTACTCGAGAAGCTGCAGGAAGCTCCAATTTGTATGCCATAGTACCAATCTGTTGCAACCCCTTGTACGAACCATAATACTTTGGTGATAATTTATTATCCTTCTTAGCTTTCTTGAGTGACATTTGTTTATATGGTTGTAGCCGTAGGAATACCCAGTCACCTACATCAAAACTTATTTCACTGCGATTTTGATCTGCCTGTTGTTTCATTCTATTCTGTGCCAACACGAGGTTATCCTTTAAGAGTTGGAGAACTTGTTGTTGATGCTCGATGTGATGTTACATTTCTTGAACCTTAGAATTTTTTCTTAAATATGATGTGATGGATGGTGGCTGATATCCATAAAGTGCCATAAATGGGGTCATTTTTGCTGTAGTATGGAAGGATGTGTTATACCACAATTTAGCCAGAGGCAACCATTTGACCCATTGTGTCTATTTATCATATACAAAGCAACAAAGATATCCTTCCAAACATTTGTTTACTATCTCAATTTTCCCATCAGACTGAGAATGATAAGATGAGCTATGAGCTAACTGAGTACCAAGACGAGAAAATAATTCTGTCAAAAAATTTCGAGTGAAAATGGGATCTCTGTCACTTACAATAATCTTTGGGTTTCCATGTAGCTTTTGAATTGTTTCCATAAATGCAGTAGAAACTGTATTGGCTTTAAATGGATGTGATAATGAACAAAAGTGTGCATACTTGGTAAGTTTGTCAACTACCACCATGATGACACTCTATCCTTTAGACTTGGGTAAACCTGTGATAAAATCCATTGAAACCTCCTCCCAACACTGGCTTCGAATGGATAAAGGTTGTAATAGACCTGGGGTCTTAATTGTTTCAATTTTATTTTGTTGGCAACCCAAACATTCCTCCACAAACTTTTGAATATCTAATTTAAGGCCATCCCAAAAAAATCCTTCTTAACCCTCTGGTAAGTTTTTAAAAATCCTGAGCACCCTCCTAAGGGAGAAGTGTACAATTCCATAAGAATCTTTTGTTTGAGTTGGGAATTCTTACAAAGGTATAAGCAATCTTTCTACCATAACAAATCGTTTTTCCAGCTAAATGTATCAGATGTAATGGAATCTTGTTGTAACTTTCGAATAAGTGCCTAGACTTCTTCATCATTCTTCCATTCCTCCCTTGCTTCGTTTATCCAATCTGGTTGGCTTCGTTTATCCAATCTGGTTGGATAATAGAAATAGCACACAACAATGCTTGCACATCCTCATCCTTTCTTGAGAGTGCATCTGCCACAATATTTTGCTTCCCTTTTTTGTAGATGATTTCAAAGTCATAACCCAACATCTTTGTGACCTATTTTTGTTGCTCTTCAGATGATAATCTTTGTTCTAAAAAGTATTTAAGGCTATCAAGATCCGTTTTTGCCTTGAAGTGTCTTCCCATTAGGTAGGGTCGCCATTTCTTAAGTGCATGTAGTACTGCCAACATTTCCTTCTCATAAATGGCTTTGTGTAAATACTTTCCCTTGATTGGACGACTTTCGAAAGCAATGGGTCTTTCATCTTGCATTAAAATATCACCAATTCCATTTCCTGAAGCATCACATTCCACAATAAAGGTTTTTGTGAAGTCCGGTGTAGCTAAGGCCAGTTCTTGGCACATTGCCTCTTTAAGATGTTCGAAGGCCTTTGTTGCTTCTGGAGTCCATGAAAATGTATCTTTCTTCAATAATGTTGTTAGAGGTGCTACTATTTTCCCATAATTATTAACAAACTTGCGATAATACCCAATCAACTCAAGAAATCCTCGCAAATGCTTTACGGATATGGGGATTTTACATTCCTTAATGGCTTTAATTTTGCTAGGGTCTACCTTAACACCTTCATGAGATACAATATGACCCAGATATTCCACCTCTTGTACTCCAAAGAAACATTTAGAGCTTTTTGCATATAATTGTTTCTCCTCTAATAGTTGTAGCACCCTGTCAACATGTTCAACATGATCCTTCCAAGAATTGTTGTAGATTAGTATATCATCAAAAAATACTAACACAAATTTTCTAAGTAAGTGTTTGAAAATGGAATTCATCAAACCTTAAAATGTAGAAGGTGCATTGGTAAGGCCAAAAGGCATGACCAAAAATTCATAATGACCATCATGAGTTCTAAACGATATTTTTGGAATGTCTTCAGTCTTCATTCTAATTTGATGATATCCTGAACGAAGATCCAACTTGGTGAAGTAAATTGATCCATGCAATTGATCCAATAATTCATCAATGACAAGAATGGGAAATTTATCTTTAATAGTGAGCTTGTTGGGCTCCCTATAATTTGGACACATGTGCCATGATCCATCCTTCTTGTGCACCAATACTACTAGAGCAGAGAAAGAACTTTGCCTAGGATGAATTATACCCGCCTCTAGCATTTCTGTAACCATACATTCAATTTCACTCTTTTGGGCATAGGGATATCTGTACGACCTGATATTTGGAGGAGCACTTCCTGGAATCAAATGAATAGCATGATCTTGATCACGAATGGGTGGAAGACCTTTGGGAAACTCAAATACCTTGGAATGATCATTCAAGACTTTTTGGAGATCTGGAGAAATAGGTGATTTCGATGTGGAAACATCTAGCGAACATAATTATGTAATTACATCTCCTTGTTCCTTTTTTAGAAGCTTTGTCATACCAATAGAGCTGATTATCTTTCCTTGTTTCCCTACAATACCCCTTAACTCAACTTCATTTCCTTTCGTAGAAAATTTCACAAAAGGTTCTTGAAAATTAAAAGCTATTGTACCCAAGTATTGTAGCCATTGGACTCCTAGTACAACATCAACACCTCCCATTGGAATGGAAAGCATTGGGCTATTCAATACATATTCTCCCATGGATAGCTTGATAATATGGCACTTTCCAGAGCAGTTTATGGTTCCTCCACTTGCAACCATCACTTGACACTCTAGTGTTGGATATAGGAAGAAATTGAATTCTTTCGCTATCTCACAATGAATAAAATTGTGGGTACTTCCTGAATCAATCAACACTATTACCTTTGTCTTCTTGATATGTCCTTCTATTTTGATAGTTTGAGGAGTGGTAACTCCAGCCAATGCATTACAAGATATGGTCAGATTCATTCCTTCTTTATCTAGGGTTTGTTTATGTAGTATATCCTCTTCTTTTGACATTTCTTATTTCTTTTCTTCCTCCTCTTCACAATCTATATAGAATAATTTCTTCTCAACAAACTTATGACCTTTAGTGTATTTGCTATCACAACTGTAACAAAACCATTTTTCTCTTTTTTCTTCCAATTGTTGTGGTGTCAACCTTATAGGTTGTGGAAGGCTAGGGGCAACAACACTTCCATCTTTATAGTTGTGAGTGGTAGGCTTCCTAGTTTCCATAATTTTGCTTTCCATTTTTCTTGCTAACCTGAATGCCTTCTCCAATGAATTAGGTTCCCAAAGGTGAACCTCATGTTAGATAATATCCTTTAAAGTCCCTATGAACACATCAATCCTATGCTCCTCTGGAATATCTTTTACCCTTATGTTCAATTTTTGGAAGTCCTCAATGTGCTCCATCATTGAACCCTTTTGTTTGAGACTTATCAATTGGCTAAAAAACGTGTTGATTTTTGTATCTTCATAATGTGCTATCATTTCTTCTGTAAAAATTGCCCAAGTAACAATTTGTTTACAAGAAAAAAGCCATCGAGAACATACAAACTGATTTGGTTCCAAATATAAAGTTGCAATACGTAACTTTTGTGTGTTTTGCACATTATGGAGATCGAAAAATTCCTCCATCTGTAGTATCCATGTTGTGGGATCCTTGCCATCAAACTTCTTCATATCGATTTTTGGAATATGGTGGGTCTTCAATCCAACATTAGAGTCTATGAAATCATGATTAACATTTCTTTTGTTCTCATCATGAGTTTCCTTTACTACCCTTTCACCATTAGTGACCATTTCGTGTAGCAACTTATTCAAATTTATCTTCAATTCTTCCATCTTATTGTCCATGCCATTCATCTTAGCTTCCATCTTAGCATCCATTCCATTCATCCTAGCTTCCATGCCATTCATCTTGGCTTCATTTACCTTTAGTGAGAGTGAAATTTTTTGTACTTGGTCTTGTAATTTTGATATATCAGGTTGCATTTCTTCCTCTTCTTCAAGAGTCATGCTAGAGCTTTCAGGTTGCTTACGAGGTGTTTTCATTTTCTTTCTTTGGGGCATTAATTAATGCTAATAATTCTTCACTATTCCCTTTGAATTCCTTCAAAATAATTTTTCAAACCAATCTTATGCAAAATTAAAAAAATTACACACCTTTTTCACTTTGTAGGAGCTCGATATTGAATCTGATGTATCTTTGTAATTTCGGATCATCTACTTCTGAAATTGCGACTTGCAGTGGACCTCTATGTCCTCTTTCCAATTCCACCAATCTGATTGAATTTAGATTCTCCAAGAAAGTGTTATGAACAATCTCCCAAGATGACCTGATTATATACCTTTTCAGAAGAGCAAACTTGTATGAAGTGCCAGATGTCACTGTTTTGGCCTTCATGTCTAACAAATATACATAAGAAACTACAGTTCGTCCTCTTTCTATAACTTCTTATGAAATTTCAATCTAATGCTCAAAAAAAAAGTTATGATGATTTTCCCCAGGTCACCTATTTGGAATGTAACTTAGGAGTCCGCAAAAAGGCCAACTTCCTCAGATCATATCTCCACAAATATAGCGTGAAAAGCTCTGAAATTTGGAACCGAGGTTTAGAACGATTTTGTCCCAAATGGGTTTTGTTTTTAGCATCTGAAACATCACAGAAAAAAAGCTATAGCGCAAATGCCACGATGACCTGTTTGGAGTAGCGAAACCCTAGAATCCAAAGCTCTGATACTAAATATTATGAAACCAACTCACAAAAATATAGAAAAGATATATAAACGCCTTAGAATTCAGCCTCTTCGAGGGGGCAACCTCCTTTACATTATACAAATGAACAATTCTTGGATGCTTCAAATGACAAAATCTCCTTTCTATATATAGGAGTCTAAGGGGTCACAATATAACCAAACCGACCTAACAATAATAATATAAAGGCACAAAAATAACAATAGAGGGATTCTATGAGGCACAGTAATAACAGTATGGGGACAATAGGGGTACAACAATATTAATAAGGGATACAGCTACAATAGTAATGGGGAAATCACTAGTATTATAGGGACCCAACGGAGATCATCCACAGCTTCAGTAATGTAAATGAATCTCTAGGGGATGTCCAATGAGATTATTTTCATTGCAATTTGCTCGGGAATATGATAGCGCTGTAAAATAGCAAGGTCGTTTCATGGATCATGCCAGGAGCAGAAGGGTTGCGCTAAGACAGAAGGGTCACGCCTGACATAGAAAGGTTTTGCCTGAGGTAAAAGGGTCATGGTAGCATTGCAAAAGTGTAGTGCCATTTCAGAATTGTCTTTGATCGACTTCTTGGAGTTCATGTTATCACCTTCAACCTTTCCCCAGATCAAGCTGCACTGAAGCTAAATGACCACATGGGATTCTAGCAATGGAGGGTCAACATACTCATGTGTTCTCTTAATGACGCTGACATATTCCATATATCGCAAAACTTTGAAAACCAATCCTTCCTTGTTTATGTATAACTAATATGAGCACAGTTTTAATCAGAGAAATGAGGGATGGGAAGGGTTGCAGTCTCTTTGTTAAGACTTGTAGTGTAGTATTAGTGTCTTAAGATTACTGATTGTGAAGTATAGACCTGGCAGGTCATCATATACAAAGTTCATCAAATATGGTTAGAGGCAATTATGTATTAAGTGAGTTGAATGTGAAGCTCGCATATTGTGGTGGTGAAAAGAGTGTTGTCTAGAGACTTTAGAGTGAGGATAAGTGTTTAGGAATACCAGTAAGATAGATGAGACATGTGAATTGTATTTTTTTATTTTTGTAATTATGTGTAATGATGTAAATGTAAGCATTAAAGGGGGCACTTGGAAATAATTCTTACATTAGTTGATTCATAGGTTAGGTTGGTTGGTTGTTCGAATTTGTTGACATATTTTCTCAACGGTATTCTTCTGTCTTAGAAACTTTTGGATCTCATGACCACTATTTATGTAGCATGTAATTTGGCTTTGTAGTACAATAGGAATTGATTTGTGAGTAAATTTGTGAACAATGTTTGCTCAATTTTTATTTTGTAGTGAACTATGAAAATGGTCCAATTTCATATCAGTTTGGTTTTGAAACTCTTACCTTAATTTGAAATTATACCATGTTAAATAGGATTAGATAGTTCTTAAATTCATAAATTTCCTCTATTGAAATTGTTGTAACTGTTACCAGAGTGTGAAATCTATGAAAAATCAAATTTCTTTAATTCATGAACTTCCTTGATTTAAAACTATAAATATTTTAAACTCATGAACTTCTTTCATTCAAATTATTGTAACTGTTCTTGGAGTGTAAAAACACCTAATTTGACAATCAATTTTATTTTGAAATTTCTACCTTAATGAAACCCTCCCAATTTTATTTTCGTTTTGAAATTCATACCTTGATAGAAACATCTTCCATTTGGTTTTGAAATAGAGGAAAAATGAATTTCATTTATGGATATTCCAAATCCGAGTCACATTGGCTAAGAGAAGTCTTCCAAAGTAAAATGTTTGGAACCTTCCTCATTGGTAGGTGACAAAATGGATTGGACATCACCACTTTGGATTTTTTATGGCATTTCCAAGTCTGAGCCATAGAATGACAATTGTTGAAACCTTAATCATGTAAGTGGAAAAATGGATTGCACATTTATGACTCTTCCAAATATGGGCCTTAGTTGGTGGGATAATTTTGATCACAAAAAATTATTGAATTCTTCCTCAAATGGTGGAAAAAATGGACCATTTACTGCTTTTCCATATCCGTGCCACAGTGCAATAACTCTAAGGCATAGAAGTTATTGGAACCTTGCCCTCCTTTAGGTAAACTAATGAGAAGTGTTACATCAACCTCTACCATGACTTAATCCTTATATTTTTCTTCTCATTCACAAAAATTAGAGGAAGTACACCATCATAAAATCCCTGAACAACCCTCATCTGAAATCTGACTGGTGTCTCTGTGGATACATTGCGAGATGTCTCTCTAAATGGTTGAAATTCAGGTGTTGGGGTTTTTATTCATGTCGTGGGTATTTGCAACTATGGTGGTGGTTGTATTGAATCACCTCCTTGGAGGAAGGAAGCATGGCTGGGAAGGTGAAGGCAGCAAGGGTGGTGGAGGTGAAGGCCATGAAGGTGGAGGAGATGATGGTGACGATAGTGGAGGTCACACGTAGACTCAATAGTTGCCACTTAATGGGGAAAGTAGCAGACAGACAGATGTCTAAAGGAGATGAAAATGGTTGATAATGCCTAGCCTCACCAATTTAAAGGAAAAAGACACCTTTGGTGTAAATATAATATATTAAGCATAAAAAATTAATATCTCAAACAATATTTCCTAGAGAAATATGACATTATCTTCTTTCCACATTATTATTTATAAATAATAAAAAAATACAAAATAAATATGAATCATACTTTAATTTTATTATCGATTAAATTACATTTATTTATTAATTTTCCATTTCAATTTTTATTTACAAATATATTAACTCTCCTCTTCATTTATAATAATAATAATAATTATTATTATTATTATTATTATTTGTTTTTATTAAAATTTGGTTTAATTTACATCAATTTTCTTTTCTTTTTCTCATTATTCGCCTTGACTTTTCTTATTATTAGCCTTTCTAGATTAGGATTACACAGTTAGCTTGCTCGGTGAGATGATATTGACTATGTATTAGTAAAATGATTTATATATATATATATATATATATATATATATATATATATATATATATATATATATATATATATATATATTAACCTTATTACTTTTCGACGTCATTTATCTATAGTATGACAGTGAAATTTTAGTTAGAATTTGGTGAAAAATATTTCAAGAAATATAATTTGGAGAGTGTTTGAATCATTTTGTAATTGTGGAAATAGATTTAGCTCCATAAAAAACTTTCGTGACAATCAAAATGAAATATAATTTTGAGAATGTTTGAATCATTTTTTAATTGTGGAAATAGATTTATCTCCATCAAAAACATTCATGTCAATCAAAATTGTGAAGCTTGACAACCATATTTCCAAAAATTTCTGCTATATTTTCTCAAAATCCTACAAAATGTTTGATTATCTTCTGGAAAAAATTATGGTTTTGCTAGACTATGGTTTATTTTTCACCAAAAAATATTTTGATGTACATTGGTTTATTTTATAGGATGAATGTTAGTTGTAACACCCCAAATGTAATTAAATAGTTAGATATGTGTCTCGTTACTATTGCTAGTGGTTAACTAGGATTTAGACAAATTGACTATGTGTGGAAATGAAGTTTTAAATAAAAAAATGAAGTTGTTGTTTCCATTACTAGAAATAATAATGCCTAACACTAGATTAAATGATACTTTTTGAAATCTGAGAAGGATCAAATTCGATTTAAATTTCATATATATATATATATATATATATATATATATATATTAATATTATGCCTTAGTGGGAGATAAAGACCGACAATAAATGTATATATATGCCTTAGTGGAGATAAATACCAACAATAAATGCACTGCAAGGAGAAAAGTTAGCTTTTTCTTTTCGAAAAAGAACAATGAAAAGGCTAGGCTAAGGGGATACAGATTCCCAGAAGGCGGGACGTTGCAAAGGAAAAATTTGTGAGAAAGATAATGTTAAATAGTCACTAAAAAATCTGAGTAGGGGTTACTAAGTCTTGCCAAGATTATTAAAGCTCAGGGGAATCAAAGGTGATTCAAGGTTGCGTGGAACAATGTGTAGGGAATAGGTTTCCTTTTTTCGACTCTTGGTCGGAATATTATATAACCTTTGTTCATTTAATGGTTTGGGTATTTATGTGATTTGAATGAAAAGGAATCCATTAGTTAAGTTACAAAGAAGTAGTATTTATTATGAAATTCGTAGTGATTAGCACTAGTAAGCGTTGTTGAATGTTTAGAAATAAGATGTAAAATGTATTGAATGATATAATGGTGAAACTCTTATTATACGGTTGAAAGTAGGCAGTGTGTGGGTATCTAGTTTCACTGAAGAGAAATAGGTTTGTGTGGAAATATTATTTGAATACTTCGAAAGTGAATGGTTGTAGGTGGAAGGAAGGTAAAGTGATCTAATTGCACTCATAGCATGCATGCTCTAACAGGGAACTACAACCATGCATAGACAGGAAATGTTTAACTTAATGCATGCATGTTGTTGTAAATCATAGAGAAGTAAATAAGAGATCAAATGTATTTCATTCTAGACGAAATTACGGAAAGGAAGAAAAATATGCATTTCATTTAAGTGCTTTTAATTAAGTGCATGCATGCATTATGCATAGTTACACTACATAGCTTAGATTTTATGCAAGAATAAGTCGTGAATTTCATTTGAACATTTACTTTTACATTTATTATATGAGATACATGACAAAATTTATGAAATTCATGTGAATATTTTTAATCCCTTGTGATCGACCAGTTGTAGTATGAAATTAACCGAACAGTTGTTATGCCAGCTTGAGGTCGAATGGAGGTAAAATGTGTGCATCTACAAATTCATTATATATCTTGTGCATTGAAACAGTAAAACTCTCACAGTACATTATATGGAACCTACGCATTCATGACATACAATCTTATAAGAGTAGAAAAGCAGAACTCGACACTTGTGAGGTGCAAATATTTTTAATGTATCCATACAGGTATATTAATTGTAGGAATTACAAACAAAATAAACATATATGGTTGATATAGGATAAGATCCTACACATTATTTAGAATAAAACACTATTTATAGTAGAGGTCACCTGTTGGATTGAATTGAAATCATTAACGAAGTCTATGTGAACTTGTCCATAGCGTGCATACGATAAAGATACCAAATCAAATTCCTATACCAGAAAAATCAGATTAATAAAGTGATGCACAGTGTAAATATATTTATATTCATTGAAAAGGCAGCAGTATATATTTATCAGCATATATTTAGTAACTAGATCTGTATATAATTAGTCATAACAACAAATTGACTATAAGGAGTCCCCAATACATGAATTAGTAAACTTGCAAGACTAACACTCTGCAAGGTAGATAAATATCAAAAGACCACAAGTGAGGGGATAACTTTGGGCAGTGCTTCAAATCATATTACAGTTAAATCTCGAGCCTATGACTCAACTCTGTAGAACAACAAAATGAAAAGAAAGATTACCTAGATTGATATTTTGTTGACATTGGAGAAGGCCAACACATTATTAGACATCCAATTGGAGTCCTGTAATAATATTAGACAGATAGATAAAAACCAAATGAACCATAAACTCCTTTTTTTCAGGTTTATATATAACATAAATCAATTTGAATCGATCCCTCGAGGGCAGGTTGAGGTGTTCCTCCAAAAACAAAAGAAAATGGAAACATAGTCACAGTGATGACATCCCCATGTCTATCCTACTGTAAGGCTTATCATATTGGAAAATACTTAAGCAGAGCGGCAGTGAGGAAAATGCAATGTCAATATTCAAACTCCAAGAAGTGAGGGAGGTTGAAACTAGTAGAGCACCAACCATGGGGGTTTCACTTGGGGAGCAATACCATACCACGTGGGTTCATATTCGGGGATATTTATTCAGGAAAAAATCACATAATATATTGGGTGATATATAGGGGTTAGAGGGTTTTTATATTGGCATTTTAAACAATGGAGCCCAAAGTTAATGAAAAAATATAAAGGGGTATAAAAAATGTTAATGAAAAAATGGGTACCTCCAATATCTAGTGAAAGTAGGGGTTTTTAAATTAGAAAGGTGTATTGGTTTTAAATTGGTAGCGGGTTAAATAATGTGTTCCTTAGACGTATTTTCCAATATGTAGTCAAATTAAGGGTATTGTTTAATATTCCACGAATGCACATGATATGTATGAGATTCATTGAGTGAAGCCCCCGTGGCACCAACCCAGGATCATACATGTGATAGTTAGTGAAAACAAGCCAGATTGAACCAGGAATCACAGGTGCAAAATCCAAGTGTAGAGCATACCTGCGAGGGCAAATCAACTTCATGTTAGTCACTGTGAAATCATGCAGGGTGGAAATAAATCCCAAATAAGAAACATAGCGTGGCATTAATTAAAACTCAAAAACCCTTACCTGAAGGACTTGTCGAAGTCAGTTGTTGATTCTCGCCTTCATCCAAGTGAGGGAAGCACTGATTAGGTTCATATATCTTAAGCATAATGGATTAAAAATATCCAAAAACCTCAATAGTTAGGAAATAAGTTACATGGGTGTGTGGAAGATAGAGCCAAAGCGCGGTGAGGTTTCCAGCATATATCGACTTGGGCCACTCTTGCACAGATACACAAAGACAAGATAACCAAAATCAAAACCTGGAAATGAAATGTGCCAATTTTTGAAGAAGAATAGATTGGAAAAAAAAAAACTGATTATGAAATTACCTGCCACCAGGACAAGGGAAGACATAACCAAACCCAAAACTGGCGCTGCACCCCTGTGGGTGCTCATAGCTATGCATAAGCAGTAGGAACTCGCCGAAGGGTGGGTAACAAAAACATGACTATTGTAGGCTAAGGGGAACCATGTTTTTTCATGAGAAACAGATTACAAAGAGGCTCTAAGCCGTGCACAAATCCCATAAGTAAATCAAGAGACAATGTGGAACTTGACAAGGTCACGAACGTGCACCTAGAACATAACAGAAGAACAACCTATGTCAATAAATAAGAAGGGCAACGGAAATTGAAATGAAAGTAAAACTAGGAGGAAGAAGAAGTTAGGGTTAGCTCAAATGCATACAAGCCATCAATCTGAAGCCAACGGTAACCAGACTTAGATCTACCCTCAAAAATTGTAATCTTGAATAACCATGCCATCATGTGCCTCTTCACATGGGCTATGATGACAAGTAGATAGTGATATGGGTTTGGGTTGGGTCAATGCGTACCTATCAAGCTTAAGAGGCCCCAGGTGGAGCAGGTGGATTACCACCTCAGAATTAAACGTAGTATATTTAATACTTCCTCCCTCCATAAGTACAATATGCACAGACCTTGTCAGGTGGGGTTCAATTTCTAAATATACAATGAGTACATCAAATCCCAAGGAGTTCGGTTGGTCAAAACAATTTAATGTAGATTGAGGCAGTTATGGTATAATTTAAATGAATAAGTCGCGTTCATGAAAAATATTACGAATATGTGTTCTAATGGCATAATGGTGAGTGATAATAACCCTTATTATCTTGGACTATGCAATTTGGATGTTTAGAAAAGAAATATTAAATGTGTGGTGTATGGTCAAGGTATGCTACATTAGTTTTCTTAGACAATAATAATGAGAAAATGAGACTAATAATGAGATATAGAACAAAAGTAAATAGTAATATAATTTTGAAAATTTTAAAAGTAATATTATAAACTAAAAGATTTTAATTTATTGATTAATATCATTTTTTCAATTTCAGGTTCCCGGAAGACCTACGGCGTCTGCAACCCATCCTAGGGTTTCTGCAATCCCTGCAACGGCAGGCCTGCCAAACACAGTACAATGCTGAAACAATCAAAGCGGATTTGTGGTTAGTGTAAGCTGGCCATAAGCAAACAGTAAAATGCAGTCCCCTCAGGGGGAGGGCGATGCGCCTCCCCCCAATAAGGACAGTCAAACGCAGCCGACGGAAGAAAGGGAAAAAGAAAATGAACAGAGCAGAGGCAATACTGAACGCATCAAGCAACAGGGCAAGGAGACAGATCAGGAAGACAGAAATAAGGCAAGTTCCTCCACATGCAAGCCAGTAGCAACTCACAGGCCAAGAGTGGAGTTCCCCAGTCATCGTATCAATGCCAGAAAACAGTATATGAGAGATCATGCGCTGATCAAAAAATTCATAGGAATATGGCCGACAGAGAGAGCACTAAGAAGCTGGATAAGCGCCAAATGGAATCCAAAAGGGCATATTACTCTGCACCTAGGGCCAAAGGGGTTCTTTACTGCAGTCTTCAACTGCCTGGAAGATCGCAATAGGATTCTGGATGGGGGTCCTTATTTTTTCAACTCTGCAGGATTATATCTCAAAGCGTGGGTCGAAAGATTCAATCCAAACAAGGAAGACCTTAGTTGTGCCCCTGTGTGGATAAGGCTGTACTCGCTTCCTTGGGAATACTGGGAAGAAAAATCTCTTCAGGAGATTGGGAACACACTTGGCGAGTTTGTCAAGGTTGCAGAAGAAACAAAACTATGCAGATACACGTCTTATGCACGGATCTGTGTTTACATGGACCTCAAGCAAGCATTGCCAGACACGGTAAGTTTCTTTCATGAAGATGTTGAATGGATTCAAGTTATAGATTATGAGCATGTACCATTTAGATGCAGGAAATGCCATGATATAGGGCATCTCTACAGAGACTGTCCACTGAATAAGAAACCCCCTTCTCAAGAAAGTTCAGATAACCAAACGCCTGATGGTTATACTAAGGTAACAAATCGTAGGAGAGGGAACAAAAGACCAACAGTCAATCCCAAGGCAAATCCAGTCAACATGACAAAACCCTCAACGAGCAATAGCTTTGAAGCCCTAGCTAAGACTGACATGCAAGATCTGGAGAAGGAACCTCAGAAGAACAATGAATCTAATAAAGAACAGTTAGGAGAAACTTCATTGCAATCAGGAGATACAACTCTTAAGAAATCAATCCTTCAATCGCAATCCAAATCTCAATCCTGGCATTCCCAAGGAATGGAAGTTGATAACACCGAACCAAATGCCAAGTCACCAAAAGAAAGAGAGGAAAACTCTCAAGAGCCTCAAATCATGGAAGAAGATCTGGAGTCTTTAGACATAGGGGATCTGGATATCCTAGGACTGGAACAAGCATGCAAAACAGGGAATTTTGAAAAAATACCAGATCGACAAGTGGACAACCTGGTAGAGGTCCTAAATAGGGCACAGAAGAAATACTCTTTAGGAGTCCAGATAGGAAGTCCATGGGATGGCAAATTTATCACCAAGGACAATAAGAAGAGAGGCAGAAAAACAACACTTGAGAGAACCATCAAGATAGGAGAGGTGTTAGTGGAGTCAGGGAGGTATGCCAAGCTGACTAAGTACTTTAATACTGACCCCCATCCTTCTCAATGAAGCTAATATCATGGAATATAAGGGGGCTCAATGGCCCAAGGAAAGGTAGATTATTAAAAAATATGCTTATGCAAGAAAAACCAAGCATACTTTTTCTGCAGGAGACTAAATGTAACTCGACAATTTTGGCAAAAATAGCAGCGAAAGCCTGGCCAGGAGGGCTAGTAACAGCTGTTGATGCACAGGGAGCATCAGGAGGACTTGCAATACTCTGGGATGCGCGAGCCATTCAACTAAACAATATACATGCTAATAAAAGCTTCATTCAGGCAACTTTTCATCTAATAGGCACTAACACCTATGGGCTTATAACTAATGTTTACTTCCCTCAGGATACTACTCACAAAGCTCAAATCCTGAATACACTGTCAGACCTCAACTCAGACAGGCCATACCCGCTTTGGATTTCTGGAGGTGATTTTAATATGATAGCAAGAATGGAGGAAAAGCAAGGTGGTAGAAGCAGAACAAATAATGACGGGAACCTGCTAAAAGACTTCATTCAAACCAACTGGTTGGTAGATGTTCCCTCAAGCAATGGCATCTTCACTTGGAGCAATAAGAGAGAGGGATCGCAACAGATTGCTTCGCGTCTTGACAGATTTCTCATCTCAGACAATGCAACTCACCTGGGAGGGGAATTCATAGCGTCCATCCTACCTATCTCAGGATCAGACCACTGGCCTATCGAACTTCAATGGAACAGGCCCGGTAACAGCATCAGGCGTCCTTTCCGATTTGAAGAATTCTGGTTAACTCATCCGGACTTTGATGAATTAGTTAGATCAACCTGGCTCAACTTCAATCCTATTGGAGGTACAAAGATGTCCAGGTTCCAGCAAAAACTAAAGCATCTTAAAGGCGAAATCAAGCGATGGAATCACAATACTTTTGGCAACATTTTTAAAGCTCAGGCTACTCTCAATCTAGAAATGAAGACGATCCAGCAAAAAATCATCACCGAAGGACGCTCAGATGAACTCACCAAGCAGGAGCAAATCATAGAATCTCGAATATTAGAGAGGGCTAAACAGGAGGAAACCCTATGGAGGCAGAAATCGAGGATTAGATGGCTAAAAGATGGAGAAAAGAATACAAAATTTTTCCATAAAACTACAGTGCAGCGCAGAATGAACAATTGCATTACCCACATCAAAAATGAACAGGGGAATAGAATAGAAACTCACGAAGGCATTGAAGAGGAATTTCTCAGATACTTTAAGAAAGCACACCAGGAACCCAGTATAGACAGAATGCCGGCTATAAATAAGCTCCTAAAGGATATCCCAAAGGTAATAACAGAGGAACATAATAGTCTCCTCCTCAAGCCCATCAACTTACAGGAAGTTGAAGAAGCTGCACAACAATTGAAGGCGGGGAAAGCGCCGGGCCCGGATGGATTTACATCAAACTTTTTTCATAAGTTTTGGGACCTTATAAAAGCTGAGGTATGGCAAGTGGTGGAGGAATCCCGTGCATTACAATGGATGTATCCAGGGCTAAATGCCACATTCATTGCCTTAATTCCAAAGGTGGAAGAATCCAACACTCCAGATAAGTATAGACCGATTTCCCTATGCAATATTATCTATAAAATCGTATCAAAAGTCATAGCTACTAGACTAAATCCGTTGCTCCCTCTTATAATCTCGCCCGAGTAGTCTGGTTATGTAGAAGGTCGGCAAATAACGGATGGGATTATTTTAACTCATGAGATAATCCATTCTTTAAAGCAGACAAAAAAGCCAGGCATGCTGCTTAAGCTAGATCTATCCAAAGCTTTTGATAGTATCAGTTGGGTTTATATTCAAAAAATTCTTACTGCCTTTGGTTTTGCCCCGTCATGGTTCAGATGGATTTTTAATCTTTTGTCTTCAGCTTTTTTCTCTGTTCTTATCAATGGTATCCCCTCGGCAACGTATCGACCTTCCAAGGGTATCAGGCAAGGAGACCCCTTGTCACCCTTTCTTTTTGTTATTATGGCAGAAGGATTTGGTATAAGTCTTACCTCAGCCCGGCTTTCTCGGCATCTAAAAGGCCTTTCATTCAACAACTCCCCATCTTACTCCCACCAACAATTTGTGGACGACAATATGCTTTTTGGTTATCCCTCGGTGCAAGAAGCTCGCCTCCTCAAATCCCTCCTTTCGAACTTCTCTGATGCATCTGGTGCCCTTATTAATCGAGTCAAATCCCAATTTTTTTTCTTTAATACCCCTGTTCCCACCCAGAAAGCCATAGCCTGTATTCTGGGCTTCACCACTGCTTCCCTGCCCTCCAAATACCTCGGTGCCCCTTTAATTGCCTCAGCCCTCAAACACTCTTCTTGGAAACAATTGCTGGAAAAACTGGAGGCTCGACTCTCCCTATGGACTCACCGAGCCCTTAATATGGCTAGCAGACTTGTTCTTATCAAGGCAGTCCTTCATTCCATGCCCTTGTATCTCTTCTCCATCCTTGCAGCACCAAAATGGGTACTCAAAGAAATTAAGAATCTCCAGCGCAACTTCTTATGGGGAAGCTCAGGCCACAATCGAAAATGGGCTCTCGTTAAATGGGACAAGGTATGTCTTCCAAAGAAAGCATGGGGTGTTGGGATAAGAGATCCTGAGCACAGTAATAGGACAATGGGAGCTGAAATCTGGTGGAGATGGCTAGCCAATCCTAACACCCCCTGGGCCTCCCTCTGGACAGCTAAGTATGCAAGCAACTGTCCTATGGAAGAGAGAATACGAATGACGGAGTTAAGCACGGGATCGGTAATTTGGAACTCGGCTATTCAACATAGAAATCTCATACAAAAGCACAGTTTTTGGGAAGTCAAGAATGGATCCACGGCTCGATTTTGGGAAGACTCCTGGCAGCAATTCCCAAAAATAAAAGACGTATTCCAGAATCATCCAATATCAGAGCAGGATATCAATCAGTTAGCCAAGGTTAGTCAGTTCTGGAACCCATCTATAACACAGGAACATAGACAATGGAAGAGTGCAAATCAAATTCTAACGCACAACTCTGAACAAGCTCAGCAGTATCTTTCTACAGAATTACAAAAGAGGCAAATCCCAATCTCAGAAGAACCGGACATTCTAAGATGGGGCTATGAAGAGAAGGGAACATTCACCACAAAGGAAGCGTATAAGATAATAGTCCAAGATCAGCTAATCAAAGACACTTTATGGGACAAAATTTGGCACTCTTCCATCTGGCCGAAGGTATCCACTTTTTTATGGCTCCTATGTCACAATAAAATTCTAACTTGGGATAATCTCCGGAAAAGAAGCTTCTCAGGCCCATCTATATGTCTCAACTGTATGCAAGAGGAGGAAACAGCTATACATCTTATGCAGACCTGTCAAATTGGACGAAAGTTGTGGGAGAAGGTAGCCTTCTGCTGCGAAAAAGAAGGCAGAGTGCAAGGAGATCTAAAAGCCACTATTCGCAACTGGAGCCAAAAGCCATACCAAAGAAATCTCCTCAACACTCTATGGCAGCTCATACCTAGCCTACTAATGTGGAACATCTGGAAAGAGCGAAATAGAAGAGTTTTCAAGGATCAATCTATGGCCTTAGAGCAGATTTGGACCAAACTTCATCAGAATATCATGGAGTCTCTATCAATTAGAGAATGGTACTCAGAAGATCTTCCCTCATCACCGCAGGAAAAAACAGTGTGGGATAATTGGAGGATCCAGATAAATCAGCAGACAATCATCAAAAAGAATCCCACCATGCAGGAAAAAGAATCAGGTAAATGGACCCCGCCGCCCAATAACATGTTCCAGCTTAATTTCGATGGGGCCTCAAAAGGAAATCCAGGGAAAGCAGGGTATGGGGGGGTCTTCAGGGATCACCATGGCAATCCTCAGCTTATTTTTATGGGTTCAAAAGGTTGGGACACCAACAACTCAGCCGAATTGGAGGGATTATGGAGAGGTCTCACCCTGGCTCAAGAAAGAAGATTTTTTCCGCTCATCATAGAGGGGGATTCGCAAATTATAATTAGAATGATTACAAAACTAATGAATGGATCCCCCATTCACAAAGTTAGTAACAGTTGGAGGATGGCCCAAAGGCTTGAGCTAATAGACAGATGGCTTTCTCAGCATCAAGCAATCTCCTTCAGACACACCAGGAGGGAAGGAAACAAGCTTGCTGACTTTCTTGCCAATCTCGGAGTGGAAACTGGGGTAGGACACTTTGAAGGAACAATCTCCAGTATAGCCTCCGCGGACCAACTCTCTAAGTTCCAGGAAATTGTGATACAGGATAAACCTCAGGAGAAGGACACACACCCAGATGCGGGTGGCATTCAATGTTATTAATGTAACACCGCACAGTGCAGGCATCTGGCCTGGTAGATGGCTGGCGGACGGCCCTCAGGACATGCGCCTGGGGTTGGCAAATCAGTTCAAGGGCAAGCGAAATTAATTCGGCACAGTTTGGAATGACGGTCTTGCAGTCAAGCATTAATGCGCGTCTGGTTCATGCGCAAACAGGTCAGCTCTTAGGTATGGATCCGTTTGTTGTTTATGCCATAGTTACTGGTTCTATTTATCCTGGCGCAGAACTCTTCCCGCACTCCTGCCTGGTCAATCGAATTTGGAAGCTCACCTGGTCTTGGAAATTCATTGGGTTCCTCTGAGCTCCTCTTGGAAATAGATTTAGCTCCATCAAAAAATTTCGTGACAATCAAAATGAAATATAATTTTGAGAATTTTTGAATCATTTTTTAATTGTGGAAATAGATTTATCTCCATCAAAAACTTTCATGTCAATCAAAATTCTGAAGCTTGACAACCATATTTCCAAAAATTTCTGCTATATTTTCTCAAAATCCTACAAAATGTTTGATTATCTTCTCGAAAAAATTATGGTTTTGCTAGACTATGGTTTATTTTTGACCAAAAAATATTTTGATGTACATTGGTTTATTTTATAGGATGAATGTTAGTTGTAACACCCCCAATGTAATTAAATAGTTAGATATGCGTCTCGTTACTATTGCTAGTGGTTAACTAGGATTTAGACAAATTGACTATGTGTGGAAATGAAGTTTTAAATTAAAAAATGAAGTTGTTGTTTCCATTACTGGAAATAATAATGGCTAACACTAGATTAAATGATACTTTTTGAAATCTGAGAAGGATCAAATTCGATTAAAATTTCATATATATATATATTATGCCTTAGTGGGAGATAAAGACCGACAATAAATATATATATATGCCTTAGTGGAGATAAATACCGACGATAAATGTATATATATATATATATATATATATATATATATATATATATATATATATATATATATATATATATCTATATATATATATATATATATATATAGATATATATATAGATATATATATTATGCCTTAGTGGGAGATAAAGACCAACAATAAATGCACTGCAAGGAGAAAAGTCAGCTTTTGCTTTTCGAAAAAGAACAATGAAAAGGCTAGGCTAAGGGGATACAGATTCCCAGAAGGCGGGACGTTGCCAAGGAAAAATTTGTGAGAAAGATAATGTTAAATAGTCACTAAAAAATCTGAGTAGGGGTTACTAATTCTTGCCAAGATTATTAAAGCTCAGGGGAATCAGAGGTGATTCAAGGTTGCGTGGAACAATGTGTAGGGAATAGGTTTCCTTTTTTCGACTCTTGGTCAGAATATTATATAACCTTTGTTCATTTAATGGTTTGGGTATTTATGTGATTTGAATGAAAAGGAATCCATTCGTTAAGTTACAAAGAAGTAGTATTTATTATGAAATTCGTAGTGATTAGCACTAGTAAGCGTTGTTGAATGTTTAGAAATAAGATGTAAAATGTATTGAATGATATAATGGTGAAACTCTTATTATACGGTTTAAAGTAGGCAGTGTGTGGGTATCTAGTTTCACTAAAGAGAAATAGGTTTGTGTGGAAATATTATTTGAATACTTCGAAAGTGAATGGTTGTAGGTGGAAGGAAGGTAAAGTGATCTAATTGCACTCATAGCATGCATGCTCTAACAGGGAACTGCAATCATGCATAGACAGCAAATGTTTAACTTAATGCATGCATGTTGTTGTAAATCATAGAGAAGTAAATAAGAGATCAAATGTATTTCATTCTAGACGAAATTACGGAAAGGAAGAAAAATATGCATTTCATTTAAGTGCTTTTAATTAAGTGCATGCATGCATTATGCATAGTTACACTACATAGCTTAGATTTTATGCAAGAATAAGTTGTGCATTTCATTTGAACATTTACTTTTACATTTATTATATGAGATACATGACAAAATTTATGAAATTCATGTGAATATTTTTAATCCCTTGTGATCGACCAGTTGTAGTATGAAATTAACCGAACAGTTGTTATGCCAGCTTGAGGTCAAATGGAGGTAAAATGTGTGCATCTACAAATTCATTATATATCTTGTGCATTGAAACAGTAAAACTCTCACAGTACATTATATGGAACCTACGCATTCATGACATACAATCTTATAAGAGAAGAAAAGCAGAACTCGACACTTGTGAGGTGCAAATATTTTTAATGTATCCATACAGGTATATTAATTGTAGGAATTACAAACAAAATAAACATATATGGTTGATATAGGATAAGATCCTACACATTATTTAGAATAAAACACTATTTATAGTAGAGTTCACCTGTTGGATTGAATTGAAATCATTAACGAAGTCTATGTGAACTTGTCCATAGCGTGCATACGATAAAGATACCAAATCAAATTCCTATACCAGAAAAATCAGATTAATAAAGTGACGCACAGTGTAAATATATTTATATTCATTGAAAAGGCAGCAGTGTATATTTATCAGCATATATTTAGTAACTAGATCTGTATATAATTAGTCATAACAAAAAATTGACTATAAGGAGTCCCAAATACATGAATTAGTAAACTTGCAAGACTAACACTCTGCAAGGTAGATAAATATCAAAAGACCACAAGTGAGGGGATAACTTTGTGCAGTGCTTCAAATCATATTACAGTTAAATCTCGAGCCTACGACTCAACTCTGTAGAACAACAAAATGAAAAGAAAGATTACCTAGATTGATATTTTGTTGACATTGGAGAAGGCCAACACATTATTAGACATCCAACTGGAGTCTTGTAATAATATTAGATAGATAGATAAAAACCAAATGAACCATAAACTCTTTTTTTTCAGGTTTATATATAACATAACTCAATTTGAATCGATCCCTCGAGGGCAGGTTGAGGTGTTCCTCCGAAAACAAAAGAAAAAGGAAACATAGTCACAGTGATGACATCCCCATGTCTATCCTACTGTAAGGCTTATCATATTGGAAAATACTTAAGCAGAGTGGCAGTGAGGAAAATGCAATGTCGATATTCAACCTCCAAGAAGTGAGGGAGGTTGAAACTAGTAGAACACCAGCCAAGGGGGTTTCACTTGGGGAGCAATACCATACCACGTGGGTTCATATTGGGGGATATTTATTGAGGAAAAAATCACATAATATATTGGGTGATATATAGGAGTTAGAGGGTTTTTATATTGGCATTTTAAACAATGGAGCCCAAAGTTAATGAAAAAATATAAAGGGGTATAAAAAATGTTAATGAAAAAATGGGTACCTCCAATATCTAGTGAAAGTAGGGGTTTTTAAATTAGGAAGGTGTATTGGTTTTAAATTGGTAGGGGGTTAAATAATGTGTTCCTTAGAGGTATTTTCCAATATGTAGTCAAATTAAGGGTATTGTTTAATATTCCACGAATGCACGTGATATGTATGAGATTCATTGAGTGAAGCCCCCGTGGCACCAACCTAGGATCATACATGTGATAGTTAGTGAAAACTAGCCAGATTGAACCAGGAATCACAGGTTCAAAATCCAAGTGTAGAGCATACCTGCGAGGGCAAATCAACTTCATGTTAGTCACTGTGAAATCATGCAGGGTGGAAATAAATCCCAAATAAGAAACATAGCGTGGAATTGATTAAAACTCAAAAACCCTTACCTGAAGGACTTGTCGAAGTCAGTTGTTGATTCTTGCCTTCATCCAAGTGAGGGAAGCACTGATTAGGTTCATATATCTTAAGCATAATGGATTAAAAATATCCAAAAACCTCAATAGTTAGGAAATAAGTTACATGGGTGTGTGGAAGATAGAGCCGAAGCGCGGTGAGGTTTCCAGCATATATCGACTTGGGCCACTCTTGTACAGATACACAAAGACAAGATAACCAAAATCAAAACTTGGAAATGAAATGTGCCAAGTTTTGAAGAAGAATAGATTGGAAAAAAAAAACTGATTATGAAATTACCTGCCACCAGGACAAGGGAGGAAATAACCAAACCCAAAACTGGCGCTGCACCCCTGTGGGTGCTCATAGCTATGCATAAGCAGTAGGAACGCATAGAAGGGTGGGTAACAAAAACATGACTATTGTAGGCTAAGGGGAACCATGTTTGTTCATGAGAAACATATTAGAAAGAGGCTCTAAGCTGTGCACAAATCCCATAAATAAATCAAGAGACAATGTGGAACTTGACAAGGTCACGAACGTGCACCTGGAACATAACAGAAGAACAACCTATGTCAATAAATAAGAAGGGCAAGGGAAATTGAAATGAAAGTAAAACTAGGAGGAAGAAGAAGTTAGGGTTAGCTCAAATGCATACAAGCCATCAATCTGAAGCCAACGGTAACCAGACTTAGATCTACCCTCAAAAATTGTAATCTTGAATAACCATGCCATCATGTGCCTCTTCACATGGGCTATGATGACAAGTAGATAGTGATATGGGTTTGGGTTGGGTCAATGCGTACCTATCAAGCTTAAGAGGTGCCAGGTGGAGCAGGTGGATTACCACCTCAGAATTAAACGTAGTATATTTAATACTTCCTCCCTCCATAAGTACAATATGCACAGACCTTGTCAGGTGGGGTTCAATTTCTAAATATACAATGAGTACATCAAATCCCAAGGAGTTCGGTTGGTCAAAACAATTTAATGTAGATTGAGGCAGTTATGGTATAATTTAAATGAATAAGTCGCGTTCATGAAAAATATTACGAATATGTGTTCTAATGGCATAATGGTGAGTGATAATAACCCTTATTATCTTGGACTATGCAATTTGGATGTTTAGAAAAGAAATATTAAATGTGTGGTGTATGGTCAAGGTATGCTACATTAGTTTTCTTAGACAATAATAATGAGAAAATGAGACTAATAATGAGATATAAAACAAAAGTAAATATTAATATAATTTTGAAAATTTTAAAAGTAATATTATAAACTAAAAGATTTTAATTTATTGATTAATATCATTTTTTCAATTTTGATAATTGTTACTAATTAAAAATTTTAATTAGTTATAATAAATTCTTGTTAATTTTTTTTTGAAATATTACGATGGATATTAATTATGTTATTGAATTATTTTTACATTAAATCAACTCTAAAACGAACAATTTTTCTCTAAGGGTCTATCGTCTACATTCTGTCCAATAACCAGACCCCAAACAATCATCGCAGCAATAAGGGGTAGGAACTCATTGAAGAGCGGGTAACGAAACCCTGATTGGTCTAGGCTGAGGGGAACCAATTATTTTCTTGAGAAATGAAGCAGGAAGAGGCTCTAAGAGTTGCAAAAATCGCGTAAATAACCTTTTGTCAACAAAGAAGGAGGGTGAGGGAAATGGAAATGAAAGTGAAACTAGCAGGAAGAGGAAGTTACAGTTAGCTCAAATGCATACAAGTCGTCAATCTGAAGCCAAGGGTAACCATCCTTATATCTTCCCTCGAAAATTGTAATCTTTAATAATCATGCCATCATGTGCATGTTCACATGGGCTGTGATGACAAGTAGATAGTGATATGAATCTACGCTAGGTCAGTACGTACTTGTCGAGCTTAAGAGGTGCCAAGTGGAGTAGGTGGATTACCACCTCACAATTAAACGTAGTATAGTTAATACTTCCTCTAGCCACAATATGTACAATATGCATAGACAATATGCATAGACCTTGTCAGATGGAATTCAGTTGTTAGATATGCAATCAATACATCAAATGCTAAGGAGTTCGGTTGGTGGAAATTGCAGTTCTGGGTGGATATGGAAAAACTTCAGCGAGATAACACATCGAGGAGAAGAATTGTATGTAGAATTGGGGAAAGAGGGCAATACATCATTATCCTCCCAACTATTGGACATGGTGAAGATTTTGCAATTGGAGTTAGCACAACTCCGTAATAGTAATGAGATGCTTTTGGAAGCCAGCGGGGAACAAGAAAAGTTAATTAGAAACTGGACTGATAAATCTAGCCACAAGAGCATGGACATGGAAGGCATGAATAAGACAGAGTCTGACAAGTCGGAAAATGGAGGAGACTCAGATCCTAAGTCGCCAAAGGTACATAAAAAATGGAGGAAGGCAGAGTTGCAAGGATAATTTAGGAAGATCAAACCTCCTGTGTTTGATGGAGAAAAAGAGGAAGATGAAGAAACATGGTTGTTGAACATGATTAAGTAACTTTACGTATATAAACATGAAAGTAACCTCAAGGCATGGTTAGCATTTTATCAATTGCAGGAAGGGCTGCCCTATGGTGGGAGGAGAGGAAAAGTGTTCATTTGTTGGAAGAAAAGATGATTTCGTGGGAAGATTTATTGGAATTGCGAATTTAAACCATGTAGTCTATACAACTATAGTGTCCATGAAATTTTCAAAGATTAAATCCATTTGTACATCCAAAAATGCAATTAAACTAAAACCACTTTATTCATTTAATTAAATTTTCAATTTAAAAGTTAATTTTTAATAGATGAGCATTTGGGCACCCTAGCACTTTCCTTGAAGAATAAAAAGGTCCCTACAAGCAAATCATAGAATTTTTTTTTAAGTTGAATAATGATGAAGGAACATTGAAGAAAGATTTAGCATGTAACCATAATAATAATTAAGTAAATTAAAATAAATAATAAAAAAAATAAAAACTCTATAAATTAAAAATTAAAACAGTTAATCATAATAATTAATAAAAAGTTATAATATTTAAAAAATGGTAAAATAAAATATATAAATTTTATTTTTTAAAATTTTATAAAAATAATACAACATTGCTTTTCTTCATTTTATATGTGTATATAATAAAGAAAAATAGCATTTTTAAAATTGAACTGTTTTTAAAATTTAACATTTTATAAAATTACATTTACCATATTTAAAACAAAAATAAAAATATTTATAATATCATTATTAAATAATAAATAAAAAACATATTCATATTAAATTAAATTCATTATCCATTTAGTTGACTTAATACAACACATCCCAGTACTCTTTAACCAATATAAAATAAAAATGGGAAAAACATATAATTGAGAAACATGATAATGTTGGTCTTGCTTATAGTGATTGTAAACCATCAATACAATTTCATCTGATTACAACTTAGTGAATTTTTTTTAAATAAGGAATAGAAGAGAGACCCATTGTCTGTTGTAACTCTTATTGTCAAATTATCAAAATTTCTCACATGTATTGTAAATGGCATCACAATAAATGGACATATTAAAATGATTTATATTAATCACAATAACGTATCATGAGTTACAGGGCAGAGTTACTTGGCATGGGAGAAAGCAGATAATCTTCATGATGTTATGATTCCCGAAATGCGAAATAGATTACAGAAAACAATTGTAGTAAACTTGAGTAACCATATGACCCATGGAAAAAGCGCTACTCAATGAAGTGCCAAGATCTTAACTCTCTTTAATGTCATCTTCCTTGGCGTTTTTTCTCCAAGAAATCGGAATGAGATATATTTTCAAAATAAATTCGATGAAACAGAACAAGGCAACGCCTAACCTATGTTGGATTGTGGCTTTGACATCGAGAACTTTCCTTAGTCATCATACACTGACATCAGAGATGTCCCTGGCGTGTCTCCGGCATGGTGTTCCATATCAAAAAAACCATCCATGGAAACATAAACAAAGGAAAAAAGAAGTATAGATACGTTCTCATCGAATGACATACCATTGGTTAAGTAGTTTCCGTTAAAACAAAAATAAAACGTGAATACAGGAAAATCAGAAACGGCACCTCTGAATATTCCTCCCAGTCTCTTAAAGTTGACAGGATTGAGAGTGACAACTGACCTCACCCCGGGTTTCGCACAAATAATTTCTCCAATTGCAAGACGTCTAGGATCAGATCCACATTTTGCAAGACGTCTAGGATCAGATCCACAATCATTGTAGAACCATGCTTTCTGCATTTTACTCAGGCATAGTCTCTGCCCGATGTCCCAATTCTGCAAAACTAGAGCCTCTGTGCTGTCCCAATTCAAAATCGAAACACATTTTAGTTTTAGGGCGACAATTAAAAAAAATTAAAATTAAAATTTCATGGATGATGGATTATGTGTCACACATGAATGACATGCTATGGGCTGTAGCGGTGGTCGACGGATGCTGATGGGCGAGAAAACTCCAGGCAATTTCACATCAACCCACATCAACCGGGAAAGGAGAAAAATCTGTTCGCTGACTTTCCAAAAGTCGCATTATAGTGTACGGTGTTTTTTTTTAAACTAATCCAATCTTAAAAATATAATAAAATATAATTCTTAAAAATATAGTAAATATATATATTTTTTAAACTAATAAATTCTTAAAAGTATAATAAAATATTTATTTATCATTAATTTTAAAAAATTATTAATTATATCAAAATACTTATCGTATTGACTTCTTATCACTTAGCATATGTTAACTATACTTCTCTTCTGAGTGAAAAAATGAAATTATCCAAATCCTTTTACATGACTTCCTTTCAAATCAATCCAGACTCTAATATAATGTCGGACGAGAAGCATGACTGAAAGTCATGGTCGATCTAGCAGATCAACCCTTTTATTTTATGACTAACTTTGAAATATAAAAATTTGTGGAGCTCATGGATGGAGTTTGAGGGGGCTTATCCGACCCTGTCAAATAAGGTTACAAATTTCATAAATTTGAGAGTTGTTTTTTTATTGAAATTGTTACCATTGTTACTCAAGTTGTCAACTTATGACTCAAAAAAATTATTATTGGAATTATTAAAAACGTGAAAGTTACAAATTTCATAAATGTGTGAATTTTGTTTAAATTGTTGAAATTATTATTAGAGTGTTATTTGGAAATAATTTTTACATTAATAAATTGATAGATTAGGTTAGTTAGTTGTTGGAATTTGGAAATAATTTTTACATTAGTAAATTGATAGATTACATTAGTTAGTTGTTGGAATTTGTTGAGAGATTTTTTCAAGAGTATTCTCGTGTCTTAAAATCTGTTGGATCTCATGACCACTATTTATGTGAGTTGTAATTTGGATTTGTAATCCAATATGAATTGATTTGTGAGTGAATCTGTGAACAATGTTTGCTCATCCATTTTTCCTCTCGGTAGGAGAGCCTCTTTTGGCGTGATTCTGACAGAGAGCAAAGAGACTCAATTCATCAACACATAAACACAGAACGCAAGACTTGCTTCCATTCATTGATTAACGGGTATTTATATAAGATTGAGAAACTTTTGGATATCAATTTGGGCGGTGGCTTCCTGAAGAAGCTTGCCCCTTTGTCAACTGTTTCTAGAAACTACATTTAAATCTCTGTTGAAAATTGGTTCTGGGTAGTTGGAATTACTTCTGGTTCCTTCTAACGCTCCCCCTTAATTCCAACTATATAACAAACATCTGATATGCCTGCTGGTCTAAGTCTCAGCTAGGCTTATAACATAATTTAGATTTTCTACAATACACAACTTACTTCTACACATTTCAAATTTAGCCTTTCCAAGAGGCTTGGTGAGTATGTTAGCCACATTTTCATTTGTATTACAATATGATAAGTCAATTTCTTTTGATTGCAATTTTTCTCTTACAAAATGATGTTGTGTCTCAATGTGTTTTGTCCTTGCATGATATATAGGATTGTTTTCCAATTTGATAGTGCTTTGATTGTCACATTTGATTATTGTAGGTGCTTGTTGTGTTTCTCCAACATCTTCAAGTATCCTCCTAAGCCATATTGCTTCACAAGTTGCACTGCATAATGCTTTATACTCAGCTTCAGTGGATGACAATGAAATAGTTGGTTGTTTCTTACTGCTCCATGATATTGGTCCTGAACCAATATTGAACACGTATCCAGTAGTATATTTCTTGTCATCTAGATTTCCAGCCCAGTCAGAATCAGAATAACCTGCCAATTCAACATCAAATTCATTAGTATACATAATACCAAAATTAAGTTTTCCTTTCAAATATCGAAGGACTTTCTTTGCTGCTTTCCAGTGGCCTTCACAAGGCTTAGCCATGAACTAACTAAGTATGCTGACAGAATATGCTATATCTGGCCTAGTAGTGGTGAGATAGTTCAGACTTCCCACCAGTTGATAGTTCCATTCACCTCTTTGGTTCCATCATCACTGCACAATTTGACATTCTGTTCTAAAGGAGTAGATGTTGCCTTGCATTCAATCATATTGAATCTTTTAAGGATTTCCCTTGTATATTTGCTTTGTGTGATTAGTGTCTTACCAGGTTCCCTCCAAACTTCAAGACCTAAACAATAATGCAATTCACCAATATCCTTCATCTCAAATACATGCGACAACTGATTTTTAATTTCTTCAATCAGCTTGCATGCATTTCCTATTATGATAAGATCATCAACACATATAGATATTAAAGCAACATTCTTGCCTTTATCTTCTTTGATGTACAAGTTAGGATCATTTTTGCTTTTCATAAAACCTTTCTCATAAAAGAAAGAATCAATTTTCACATACCATTATCTTGGTGCTTGTTTCAAGCCATATAAAGCTTTTTTTAACCTGCAAACTAGATGCTCTTGTCCCTGTTTTACAAACCATTCAGGCTGAACTAAATAAACTTCATCTTTTAACTCATCGTTCAAAAATGCAGATTTGACATCTAACTGATGCATTTTCCAATTATATTTTGTAGCTAATGCAATCATGATTATAATTGTGTTCAACTTAGCTACAGGTGCAAAAGTATCTTCATAATCAATTCCCTCCTTTTGTGAATATACTTTTGCAACCAATCTAGCTTTATGTTCATCAATACTTGCATTAGCATTAAATTTAGATTTATAAAGCCATTTGCATCCTATGGGAACTTTTTTTTAGGCAATTCTGTTAATTCCCATGTGTCATTCTTCATTATAGAGTTATATTCTTCATTCATTGCATTTCTCCATTCTTCATATTCTTTAGCTTCCTCATAGCTTGAAGTTTCTACAACATTCATAACATGAGACATTAATGCATAATGTTTATACTTTATAGCTACCTGACTTTGACGTGATGACCTTCTTGGAGTTTTACTGCTTTCATCTTTCTTTTGGCTTTGAAGAGTCTCCTCTCCTCTCTTTGGAGTGTCATGACTGCTTGATGCTACTTGTTCTTGATCTTGTACCCGTTCCTGTGCTTGTTCCTGTTCTTGTTCAACACTTGCGTCTAATTTGACATAATCATCAATATCATGCCATACACTAGTATTATTTATTTTATCACCTTCATTTGCATTCTCATGAAACACCACATCCCTACTTGCAAGCAGTCTATGAGTACTAGGATAAAACAACTTGTATGCTTTCTGATTATCACAATAACCAATAAATATGCACTTAATTGACTTTGCATCAAGTTTTCTTTTTTCATCTTTTGGAATATATGAGCAAATGCCTTGCAACCAAAAACTCTTAAATGACTCACTTTTGGTTTGTACCCATAAAATTCTTCAAAAGGTGTTTTAAGCTCTAAACATTTGGTTGGACTCCTATTTTTCAAGTAAACAACAGTATTAATGGCTTCAGCCCAAAAAACATTACAGATATTTTTACCTTGAAGCATACTACGTGCACATTCAACTAGTGTTCTGTTTTTCCTCTCAGCAACCCCATTTTGCTGAGGTGTATGTGGCACTGTAAGTTGTTGCAAAATCCCATTGCTTTTACAATATCGATTAAATTCTCTTGATTTGAATTCTTCCCCTTGATCAGATCTCAAAATTTTGATGTAATTACAAGTTTGTTTTTCCACCATACTCTGAAATTCTTTAAAATACTCAAAAACATCACTCTTCTTTCTTATGAAATAAACCCATGTATATCTAGATCTATCATCCACAAAAATAAGAAAATACCATGCTCCACCAATAGATCTAGTTTGTATAGGTCCACATACATCAGTATGAATTAATTCAAGTATTTCCCTTTGCCTTTTTTCTTTATGTATAGGAAATTCCTCCCTATGTTGCTTGCCAAGTACACATGCTTCACATTCAACATGATCATTCTCCAAGACAGGAATCCCTTCAACCATAGTGTTCTTTTGAAGTAGCATTAAATCTTTGTGATTTAGATGTCCATACCTTTGATGCCATAAATCTATTGTTGATATTGTTGTAGATGCCACAGATTGATGACTTTTCCTGGTCACATCCAACTTATACAAGCCTCCAACTCCGGTTCCTGTGGCAATAACCTTGTACTGATCTTGAATGTATTTCACTACGCACTGTGATTTAACAAATTCCACCTTCAAATCTTGGTCAGTAATAGTAGAAACAGAAATTAAATTCTTTTTGATATCAGGAACATACATCACATTATGGATCTGCTTCTCTTGTCCATTAGGCAAATTCACACCTATTACTCCAAAACCTTGAACTTTAAGTAATCTATTATCTCCTAGACAAACATATGTTCCATCAATGTTTTCATGATATTCATCAAACCACTCCTTATTACAAGACATATGAAGTGATGCACCAGAATCAATGAACCAAGCATTCTTATCATCATTTTCCACAGACAATGCAGCATGAGAAACAAACAATTTAAGATTTTTAAATCCATGACTGATTGAGGTATCTTTGTCCACAAAATTTCCAATATGCCTTCTGTTTCTTTGCCTAGACTCATTATATTTCCTTTTATAACAATCTTTAGAATGATGCCCAGGTTTGCCACAATAATAACACTCATCATTTCTCTTATGAATTGGAAATTTAGACTGTGTCATACCTTTTTGTTTTGCGTGAAACTTGCCTCCTTTGTTCTTGTCCCATGGCTTGCCTCTGTATGAATATTTGCCTTTAGCCACCAATGCCAAATCTGAACTGCTAGAGACCAAATTAAAGCTCTTCATCCTCTCCTCCTCTTGTAGAAGAATTCCTGTCAATTTATCAAATCTAGGGGCTTTCTCTCTAGCTGCAAGACTTGAAACAAAAATTTCATAATCTTGTACTAAGCCATTTAATATGATGGTGACTAAGTCAGTACTAGACACCTTTTCACCAATATCTCCTAACTTATAACTTAAATCTTTGACACGAGATATGAAATTGCTTATATTTTCATTTGCTTCCATTTTTAGAGATAAAAGTTTAGTCTTCGAAAACAAGATCCGGTTTGTATTTGTTGTTTCATACAAACCCTTCAACGTATCCCATGTTTCTTTTGATGTCTTGCAATCTCTGATGTGAGGAATAATGTTGTCCTTTACGGACATACGCAACAACACCTTTGCTTTTGTCTCCCTTCTCTCCCAATTTGGAATAGAACCTGCAACAGTGGGTTTGGGCTCATCCCCACTTACAATGGACCACAAATCATTTCCTTCTAAAATAGTCATTAACTTGAATTTCCAATTCACATAGTTTTCTCCATCAAGTTTGGTGGATTCATTCATATAATTATCAAGCAACAAATTTTCCATGATGAAAAAAAACTTCCTCGAGTCACCAAAATGCCACCAAATCTAAATCCAAATGCACCAAATTTCACTAAATCTCACACATGCACCATAAAAAAAAAAATTGTCTTTCACAATTTCAATGTTTCCTTACTCAATAATAAAGTGTCAAGATAAACCAAATTTCTGACAAGAAATACCTCTGGACTCTTATTTTGTTGTTTATCACATCCACTATATTGGCACCTCCACACTCCTCTTTATACTACGAACAACATATCTCTATAAAAAACAATCCATTTTTTTTTTATTCTTTTCGCCTCAGAGGTAGTGACAAAAAGCATTCAACATGCGTTTTTTCTGATAATACGTGCAATATAAATACATGACCAGCACAGCATTAAAAGATATCGATTTAATTGCAATGGTAATCGACCAACCCCTTTTCCTTCAAACGTAAAAGAGAAACCATACAGAATGAAACACAGAAGAAACAGATGATTAAAGCTATGAAATGGCAAGAAGAATCACAGGCAACACCAACACAGATGGATTACTAGATCTAGCAGTAAGTGCAGCACTTGTGATTGCAGTCCAAGGTGCATCCTCTACTGCCACTGCCAGTACAGCCAGGACTTACCAGGATCACAACACACAGCTCACCACAGCGGCTACTGCAACCTCCACCGCAATGCATAGTTGATCCCTCCTTTGCTCTGATACCATGACAGAGAGCAGAGAGACTCAATTCATCAACACATAAACACAGAATGCAAGACATGATTCCATTCATCGATTAATAGGTATTTATACAAGATTGAGAAACTTCTGGATATCAATTCGGGCGGTGGCTTCCTGAAGAAGCTTTCCCCTTTGTCAACCGTTTCTAGAAACTACATTTAAATCTCTGTTGGAAATTGGTTCTTAGTAGTTGGAATTACTTCTGGTTCCTTCTAACAGATTCCCTTATGGGAAGGCCAAAGAAATGAGAATCCCTTAAATTTTATTGTTGTTGTATATATTTACGTGTGATATGTGGGTTTATTGCCACCAGATAGCATTGAATATTTTTTTCTGTTTAGAGTGTATTCAGAAGTGATTTCTTCTACGAAAAAGGTGAGGTCTTTTCTGAAACTGCTGTCAAACTAGAGTTGATACCGAAACATGGTGTGGATGCGGATCGAATTTCATGTATATGCATCTCCCAGTGGATATTGACGTGTGCTAAATTTCTATGTACCTGATCATCGTGAAGGCCATTTCCGTCATCTCTATTACACCTACGATTGGATGGAGAATAAGCCTACAACCTAAATGGTGATTCACCACGCATTTGTATGATGGTCGTTTGTTTAAGGATGGATTTATGGATAAGTTGAACTTACGCATCATGGGAGAAATTTAAATGGCCCCCTCCACCATAATCTTGAAAACTCCGAGAATGATCAGGTAAAGGCGAGCGAGGTATCGAAGAGTTTGAAGCATTCCTTCTGAGAAGAAACACAAATTTGGACCATCTCCATTAACTTCTTCCAACAACCTTTCGGGGTTCAATATACATGTTTCAATAGCCAGTTCTGTTCAAGAAGCTTGACTTCAGTAACAATGCCTACAATTTTTTGGAATCATCAGCTGCTTGCAGAGGTAGCTGATAGCAGACAACCTCCTTACACACTCGTCCCTGAGAACGGGAAGAATGAGAGAACAAACCTATTCCCATACTAATGTTGGGGATATGGCCATTATTTTCTAGTCCATAGATTGTTATTATCTCATATTCCAATAATTTTCCTAGCAATGTCCTCAAACCGGTTCTTAGTCGTCGCATATACTTCCCTTTGGTGATGTTGGTTCTACTGAAGATTCATTAACAGATTGTTCACGAAGGACAAATCACCCCCCTGCAACCACTCATCATGAAGGGTGTGATGGGGGTGAGTATGGCTTAATTAATGTGATCGGTTAAGAAGAGAGTCTAAAAACACATTTAGATGCTTACAAAGTGGTCTTAAGTCAATTGAGACTCGTGTATGTCAAATATGAAGGGATGGTTATATTTGGATATGAGACGTTATTATTAGGTGAATGTAATATTGTAATTTGGATGTTAGTGATTATCATTAATGTATTGGACACTAAAAAACAAAAAACAAAAAACAAAAAAAAATGAGAGGATGTTGTTGGTTCTCGATATTCTTCGATGACAAGAGAATGCATTGCTAATTTGATAGTGTGAACCTTTTATTCATTGATGGATGTTGCTATGCTTTGGGCTTCAAGAGCATTAGTTACACGTTTTCTTATGAGATACATGTGTAGAAAGGTCAATTTCATTATTGACTTATTAGGGGAATTTTGAGCTTGAAAACGGGTCTCCTAAGAAAAATGTACAACCAAAATAAACTTTATAAGGACAAATAGGACTGAAGATGATAATGTAAACCATGGGGGATGATTGACCATTTTTGGAGTAAAAAAATAAAAAGATTAAAAAATAATAAAATAATGAAACTATTTTTTCAACTCGTCTTTCAACTTATCTCCCTAAGTTTTTACTCAAGTTTTGAGTGGGAATACTTATTGGATGGAAAATTTAATTCATCATCTAAGAACTACCCATGTTGCATACTTTTGATGGACCCTGCTACACAAAAATGAGAAATGCATGAAAAAAACATGACTGTAATCACTTATTTCATGTTTTTCTCATTTTTCGTGTAGTAGGGTCCATCGAAATTATGAAACATGGGTACTCCTTGAATGCGGAATCAAATTCTACGTCCAATGAGTGTTGTTGCTCGAAATTTGAGTAAACCCATAGGGAGATAAGTTGAAAAAATAGTTTTTCCTTTTTTCCCTGTAAAATTTGACGATGTAATCTAATCTTATTTTATTATTTCCACTATTATTTTATAATTTCCTTAGGAGGCCCATTTTAGACCTCAAAATTCCCCTAATGGCTCGATAAAACCTAGTATCAAGATTTTCCTTCGGATGATCGAGAAGCGTCAATTATACAAAGTTCATCAAAAATGGTTAAAGGCGATTATGTCTTAAATGACTTGAATGGGAAGCTTTAATATTGTGGTGGTGAAAAGAGCATTGTCTAGAGACTTCAGCGTGGGGATAAGTGTCTAGGAAGATGAGTCAAATAGATGAGACATGTGAATTGTAATTTGTCATTGTTGTAATTCTGTGTAATAATGTAAATGTAAGCATTAAAGGGGGTACTTAGAAATAATGCTTACATTAGTAAATTGATAGATTAGGTTGGTTGGTTGCTCTAATTTGTTGAGATATTCTCTCAACTGTATTCCCCTGTCTCAGATTTAACTTTTGGATCTCATTACCACTATTTATGTGGCTTGTAATTTGTCTTTGTAGTGCAATATGAATTGATTATTGAGTGAATCTATGAACAATGTTTTCTCATCCATTTTTCTTCTGTAGACAACTGTGAGAACGGTCCAATTTGATAGTCAGTTTGGTTTTGAAACTCTTACCTTAATGTGAAATTAGACCATGTTAAATAAGATTACATATTTCTTAAATTCATAAATTTCCTCTATTGAAATTGTTGTAACTGTTACGAGAGTGTGAAATCTATGAAAACTCAAATTTCTTAAATTCATGAACTCCATTGATTTAAAACTATAAATTTCTTAAATTCATGAACTTCTCTTATTCAAATTATTGCAACTGTTCTTGGGGTGTAGAAAACACCAAATTTGATAATCAATTTGATTTTGAATTTCTACCTTAATGAAACCCTCCCAAATTGATTTTCATTTTAAAATTCGTACCGTGATAGAAACATCTTCCATTTGGTTTTGAAATAGGGAAAAAATAAATTTCACTTATGGGTATTCCAAATCCGAGCCACATTGACTAAGAGAAGTTTGTCGTAGGAAAAATTTTGGAACCTTCCTCACTCGTACGTGACAATGGATTTCACCTCGCCATTGGATTGTTTATGGAATTTCCAAATTCGAGCCATAGAATGACAATTATTGAGACCTTAATCATGTAAGTGGAAAAACGGATTTCACATTTATGACTCTTTCAAAATAGGGCCTTCGTTGGTGGGATAATTTTGATCTTCGTCAAATGGGGGACAAAATGGATCGTTTACTATAAGGCATGAAAGTTCTTGGAACCCTACCCTCCTTGAGGTCCACGGATGAGAAGCGTTACAACAACCTCTACCATGACCTAATCCTTATATTTTTCTTCCAGTTCACGACAATTTGAGGAAGTACACCCTCATAAAATCCAATGAATGGTTGACATTCTGGTGTTGGTGTTTGTATTCATGTCGTGGGTATTTGCAACTATGGTGGTGGTTGTATTGTGTCACCTCCTTGGAGGAAGGAAGCGCGACCGAGAAGGTGAAGGCCACGAGGGCCGAGGAGGTGAAGGCAACAAAGGTGGAGTCGCTGAAGATGGAAATTATGGAGGAGATGAAGGTTGCAGAGATGACGGTGATGATGGTGGAGGTCACACAGAGATTGATTAGTTGTCAGTTAATAGCAAAACCAACAAACAAACAAATGTAAAAAGAAAATAAAAAATCTACAAAATGCCTAACCTAACCCATTAAAAAAAAAAAAACACCTTCCATATAAATATTATATATTAGATATAAAATTAATATCTCAAACAATATTCCCTAGAAAAATATAAAATTATCTTGTTTCCACATTATTATTTATAAATAAAACTAATAATACAAATAAATATGAATCATTCTTTAATTTTATTATCAACTAAATTACATGTATTTATTAATTTGACATTTCAATTTTTATTTATAAATATATTAACTCTCCTCTTCATTTATAATAATAAAAATTTGTTGAATTTTTTGTCTTTCTTTAGCTGATAACTCTGGAGGAAAAGGAAACGGAAGATCGCGCGCGCTGGAGATGGAGCTCCCCCGCCTCTGTAACCCTTGACCGCCCCCGTTCGAGCTTGGCAGCCCTGCTGCCGGGCTTGCAGGCCCTTACGGGCTTCCCCTGCTGCGCCCCCCTCACTGGTCTGCTTCCTGGGCCTCCTGCCCGATTCTTGCTGCTCGAGCTACCCTGAGGGCAGCCCTCTGTTGCGCCTCTCTTTCCTGGGGCTCCTGCCCCTCCTTTTCTTACCTCCTGCTGAGCGATCCAGCTCGATGGACCATCATGCCTCTTCTCAACCCGATTTTGAGAAAGCCTTTGCTTCTCTCGTCCCTGAGAACAACTCTGAAAGGATCCGACCTTCTGCCTCTAAATTTATCAAAAAACTTGATGAAATTCCGGAAATCCCTCTTCCTCTTTCTCTTCCAAGGAGATCGGCTGTAGCCTTAGCCGATCGGGGATTGGTTGGCCAGTTTACGGGGCTATGGCCCTCCCCTCGAACCGTCCAACGTTGGGTGGAGAGAAATTGGAATGCCATGGTCCGGGGGAAAATTGCCATAAGGTTCTGTGGAAGAGGTTTTTTCACCTTCCTCTTCGAATCAGTGGAGGATCGCAATCTAATTTTCAGGAATGGGCCGTACTTCATGGACACAAGAGGCCTTTATCTCAACCGTTGGACCCCGGATTTCGATCCAGAAATGGATGTACCCAACGCAGTCCCTGTATGGGTTCGCCTTCCGCACCTGCCGCTTCACTGCTGGGCTGATGAAACTGTTCGGGCGATTGGAAATGCAATAGGTAAATATGTGGACAGATCTGAACCAAAGGAAAATATGTATGCATGTGCGAGGATCTGTGTTGAGGTAGACTTGGGCAAAGGTCTTCCAGAAGCTGTTAAACTCAGAGTGGACCAGTGGACGCATATTCAACAGGTGGACTATGAACAACTTCCCTTCAAGTGTAAGGTATGTCATGAGTACGGTCATTTTGCTAATAGGTGTCCTAAATCTAAATCTGAAACCAATATCAATAATTCTGGAACTCATGAGGAAGCATGGGAAATAGTAAGGAAAAAGAAGAAATCAAACCCTCCCCCTGAGCCTGAGGTGCCTCACTCCGGAACCCCTCCCTCCCCCCCTGTCTTCCCCTCGTCCTCCAACCCCTTTGGATCCCTTGCTTCAGAGGATCTCCCTTCTCCCCCACCCTCCCCCAAAGGCCCCAGAATCTCTCCCTCCTCCCCCCACCAAGCTTCCCCCCCGCAATCAGTGGAAAGGAACTTATCCAAAAACAAATCGAAAATGCCCGATGATGACCCTCATCCTGATCAACCAGTGCTGACCTGTATTGATCCCCCTCTGATCGCCTCGAATCCATCTCAGCCAGCCCACGGACATCAGCCCATCAGAATTACCAGAAGTTCCTCCAAGGACCTTGGTGCATCCGGTGATATCCTCAAGAAATCTGGACCAGGCAGAAAATCAGCCAAGCAGCATCGGGAAGAAAGCACGCAAAAGGACATAGCTTTAGGGTTACAAACCCCCATGGACTCCTTCATTATAGGCTCTCAAGAGAAAGACACAACAGCTAAAGAATTTGAGAGGCGAGCACCTCCTCGCTCGAACTTTTTATGACGAAGCTCTTATCTTGGAACAGCAGGGGTATGGGGCACCCCTCTAAATCAGCCGCCCTAAGAGACCTTCTTCATTCAGAAAGACCTGAAATTGTTCTAATTCAGGAAACCAAGCAAAATCAGATTGATATGCAGTTAATCATAGAAGCACAAAATTCCTTTACAGGGATCAGTAGTAATTCCAGAGGAGCCTCGGGAGGAATCACCACCATGTGGAATAAGCAGCAATGGAATTGCAAATCCTCTGTCCTCAATCCAAATTGGATCAGAACCAACCTCGTCAACAAGGAAGAAAGTTGGGATTTAATTATTTACAATGTCTATATTCCCAACCAATTCCGGGAAAAAGAACAATGCTGGAATGAATTGAAGCAGGAAATAGACAAGGAACAGAACTCAAATGTTATCCTTGCTGGAGATCTTAATTTAATTCTCCATGCTAATGAGAAAAGGGGGGGCGCCTTCAACCCCGACCCTTTCAGAAGGCAGCTGGAAATTATCATGGCTGAACACGAATTGATGGACATCATTCCTAAAAATAGAAAATACACTTGGAACAATAGACGTCTGGGACCAGGTAACATTATGGAAAGGCTGGACAGAATTCTGGTTAATGTTACCCTTCTTTCCTCCTTTGCAGCAGGTCACACCAAAATTCTTAGCGCCACAGCCTCAGATCATTTCCCCATTTTATTAACGTTGGAATCTCACGCTAATTTGGGACCAATCCCTTTCAGATACAATCCATTGTGGAGAGATAGCATCGAGGCCGAGTCAATTATAGAAGATACCTGGAAGAATCACGTGGAAGGTTCTCCAAACTACATTTGGGAAACCAAAATTCGAAACACTAGGAAAGCTCTTAAGGATTGGGCAAAAGTCAGTTACCAAGAACCAGAAAAAATAAAAGAAAAAATGCAGCAGAGTTTGGAAGATATTCACAAACAAATAGAAGATCATGGATACACAAATCAACTAAAAAGTAAGGAATGGGAAGTGCAGGGACAGCTAACTCAAATTAAGAGGGCGGAAGAAATCAAATGGAGGCTCAAGTCGCGAGAAATATGGCTAAAGGAAGGTGATAAAAATACGGCATACTTCCATAAGCAGGCTACAGTAAAAAAATCAAGGAACATTGTTACTACTATTACAGATAGTCAAGGTAACCAGCATGATGATCAGGAAGCTATTAAAAGAGCTGCCTTCCATCATTACAAGTGCCTTCTCACTGAAAATCAAAGCGCCATGGACTATACGGCCTTTCTTCGGCACCTCCCAGGGAAAATCTCTGCTGAGGAGAATGAGAGGATGAACAGCGATATAACTGAGGAAGAGATAAGAAAAGCTATCTGGACTCTTCAACCAGACAAATCTCCAGGTCCAGATGGCTTTACTATTAATTTTTACAGGGACCATTGGCATTTGATAAAGAAAGATCTTGTAAAAATGATGAAAGGAATCCAAAGAAAAAAGAAAATGGGAGGTTTCACAAATTCAACTCTTCTTGCCCTCATTCCCAAGGAAACCAGGCCCACTTCCTTCTCTAGATTTAGACCAATCTCCTTGTGCAACACTTCTTATAAGATTTTTGCAAAAATCATAGCAGCTAGACTCCAGCCTCTGCTTCCTTCCATCATATCTGAAAATCAGGGGGGTTTCATGACCAATAGGCAAATTCATGATTCCATCTCTTTGGTTCAAGAAGCTATTCACTCTAGCACCTCTAGACATGAGAAAGGTTTCGTCCTCAAGCTTGATTTAGCCAACGCTTTTGACCGAGTAAGACACTCTTTCTTGTACGCTGTCATGAGAAAAATGGGCTTTAATTCTGACTTCATAAGCACCATTGCCGCTTGCATCTCTGGTCCCTGGATCTCGCCTCTCATAAATGGTCGCCCTTGTGAAGCTTTTCAATCTTCAAGAGGACTAAGGCAAGGCTGCCCTCTCTCACCCTATCTATTCATCTTGATGGCTGAATCCCTCAGCAACAACCTTGATTACAACCGAAGAGTCGGTCTCATCTCTGGTATCAAGTTTGGGAATGGAGTCAAAAATATCAATCATTCACAATTTGCTGATGATACCCTGCTCATTGGCGGGGCCTCCACCACAATAGCAAGGCGTTTCAAAAATCTCCTCGATCAATTTATGGAGTGCTCTGGAGGAGAAGTTAACTTTCAGAAAAGCTGCATCTATGGATGGAACATCTCTAATCAAACAGCTCACAATATTGCCAATATCTTTGGAGTAGCCTATAAAGAAAACTGGGATCACTTCACCTATCTTGGAATGCCGGTCACCTTGGGTGCTCTCAAAGCGTCCACCTGGAATGAAATAATCGACAAAGTCAAAAGGAAGGTTCAGCAATGGGGGACCCAATGGCTTAACCCAGCGGGCAGACTTATCCTGCTTAAATCAGGTATTTCCTCCTT
The DNA here is from genome assembly GCA_031772625.1 of Pinus tabuliformis. Taxonomy (NCBI): domain Eukaryota; kingdom Viridiplantae; phylum Streptophyta; class Pinopsida; order Pinales; family Pinaceae; genus Pinus; species Pinus tabuliformis. The sequence continues at coordinate 1,019,542,126 of CM062813.1, read as the reverse complement.
ACCTTTATATCGCTTCACTCTTTACCAAGCTCCTGCTTCGTTCCATAACAAGCTAGAAGTTGCACTCCGCAATTTTTTATGGCAAGGAGGGAAAAAAGAAAAAAATAGATACAATCTGGTCAACTGGAAAAGTGTAATTCAATCTCCAGACAGAGGTGGATTGGGAATCAGAACGCCCAAGATTCTGAATCTCGCCTTTGGGATTAAAATGGCTTGGAGACTTATAAGTGAACCAAAAGCCTGGTGGAAACAGGTCTTTGAATGCAAATATCTTTCGGACCATAGACAAAGACTTCTTGAATCTGATATTCCTATAAGAGATTCCACCAAAATCTGGCAACTTTGCAAGAAAGCAATCCCCACTCTTATTCAAAACACCTCAAAGATCCCGGGGGGTGGAAGCAGTATCAATTATGCCACTGAAAAAATCATGGGCCTCCAACCATTAAACACTTTTGAAGAAGCCATTCCCATCATCCTTTACCTTCATAGCAAAGGCCTTCAAAGGCTGGACCAAATCTCAAAATGGGATGCTGAGAGCGGTGCTTGGCTTAGCTGGGAATTCCCATATATTCCCCCAAACTTGGATTCAAGCTTCCAAGTCCTTCTTAAAAATCTTCAAAACAGAGCCCCTATAAAAAAAGGAGCATTAGATGGGCTTAGATGGGATCCCACGGGTTCAGGTTACTCCATTAAATCCGGTTACCAATTCCTCTGCAATAATACTTATCAGGCTCCGGTCTAGAATCATTGGAGAATAATTTGGAATTCTGAGGCAATCCCAAAGGTCAAATTCTTCATCTGGCTGTTGCTCAAGGGTAGAATTCTCACCTCGGAAAATTTGAGAAAGAGAGGGATACATGGTCCCTCAATCTGTCCTAACTGCTGCTCCGAGGAGGAAACCATCCACCACCTATTTCTTGATTGTGCCTTTGCGAAGAAATGCTGGACCATCATGGCCAACCTGGGCAGCATAACTTGGCATCCTCAGCAAAACATTGCTGAGACAATTCAACACTGGAGAAGGAATTGTCCTTGGAAAGACAAGCGAAGCAAGATTGTTAAAAGAACCTGGGACATCATCCCCCACAACCTCCTCTGGAAAATCTGGCTCACTAGAAACAAGAAAATATTCCAAAATAAAGAAGGCAACATCTGGGAAACATGTAGCAGCGCTCACCTACTGGCTCAGGAGACGATGACTGTTAAATGCTCAGGAACAATTAAAGCAACTGATTATACAATTGAAGAGCGGATCATGATCAGGCATATTCTAGGCAATCCAAGCCAACATCAGAGAACTCAGAGAAAAGTCATGAAACTCCATCATAAGACCAAAGAATGGGAAATAAGGCTACCATCTCAGGAATTCAAAAGATGGCTAACGAGTAATAACTGTCCAATCCTATTCTTTGACGGAGCCTCCAAGTCCAACCCAGGACCAGCAGGTGCAGGAGGTATTATTTTAGGCGAATCAGGAGAAGAAATATGCAGCTACGAATGGAGTTTAGGGGAAAAAACAAATAATAATGCCGAGGCTCTTGCTCTGTATCAAGGACTGCTGCAACTAAAAAATAGGGGAATCAAAAATGCACTTGTTCTAGGAGACTCCTCTATAATCATTGGCTACATGAACCATTACAGGATATCCTCAAACAGTAGTCTTCAACAGCATCTTCAACGCATCAGCCTCCTCACCAATCACTTTGAAAAAATCTGATTCTGCCATATCCTTCGCACATACAATGGGGAAGCGGATAAACATGCTAATAAAGCAGTTGGACAACAGGAAGGAACACTGAGGCACAGTCAACGAGCCTTCTTCCAACCTCTGCCATGAACCAGGACGACTCGGGAAAAACCCAAGCACGCAAATTCAGCAAGCGCGTGAAGGGAATGGCAAAAACAGCCTTTGGGCAAATTTCGAAAATCTCAAGCAATCACACTCAGAATACGGCCCTCAGATCAGCTGACATCCCAAGGAAATTTCATAATTATAGTGAAGGACGGAGGAATGATTCTGCTACCGCAGACAATCGTCCTAAAGATATAGGAAAATATCTAATTATCACAGAGGATCGGATCTCTGATAAGAATCCAGGTTGCTGCAGCTGGACCCGATCCATAAATTCGAGTCTAGGAAGGCACTTTATTGTCTATCAACACTGCGACCAAGAGCAGCCCCGTGAAAGTGGAGAAAGCGCTCAGGATCAGCCACGACGGAGACCGTTTGTTCTGGTATCGGCTCTCTATCCTTTGCATAACTTTTCTCTAATCAATCCTTCGGTCTTTTTCAAGGAAAGCTTTGAAGGGAAACCTAGAGATCCAGATCCCCTTCTTCACTCTCAACTTTCCGGCTCTTATCCCCTATTTTCAAGATTTCAGATTCTTCCTATTCACCTCTCTCTGAAAATCAGATCGGTGGGCTCGCCCCTCTGTCTTTCTTCTGCCAAGAACCCGCGCTCATCTCCCATATCTTCAAGAAATTATCTTTCAGTTCTGCGCGCTATCTCTCATATTTTTCCTATCTACCTCTCTTTGAAAGTGAAGGCGGCGGGATCGATTCTCTGTTCTTTTTCTGCCAATAAACTGCGCACTATTACCCGGCCCTTATCCTCTTGCAGTCAGAAGGAATCAACAGTCCATCCTTGTGAATCTGTTCCTCCTAGAACCTATCCCCCTTTTGCAATGGCTCACTCTGAGCAATGTTTTCACTGCCGCGACCTCCAAGCTGAATTCGACGAGGTCAGAACTCAACAACGCATTCTGGAAGATCAAGTGCGACATATGGAAGCTAGGCATGCTGAGCAGATTCGAAGTGTGGAAGCAAAATTCGAGGAGCAGTTCAGAAATCTCCACGCTAAATACCGTACAGAAATGAACTTGTTTCTACACAGGGTTCACTCACTACAGGAGCAGTTCAACGGGCTCAACAACAGATGCATCCATGCCGAGGAGTCGCTAGTAATTCTAAGGGAAATTTTGGAAACAAAGCAGAAGGAGAAATCAACATCTTCAAGCGCGAAGCCAATGGAAGAAGAGCAGCACCCCGAGGACTCTACAGCGAGAAATATCAGTCATATTTCCATTGACTAATTATGTATTGCAAATGCAAATTTTTGTGTCATCAGTTCGTCCGGATCTATAGTAGTATTAGCTCTTTAGTAGTTAGAATTTTCAGAAATCACCTCAGGGATAGGAAACTCATGCTCTATCCTTGGACATGCAATGCTCTTGAAGCAAATTTTGTACGGCTTTATGCCTTATTACTTTTTTTAATCAATATATAGCAACCGACTTTTTAAAAAAAAAATAATAATAAAAATTTGTTATTATTAGAAATTATTTTAATGTAAATCAATTTTCTTTTCTTTTTCTCATTATTAGCCTGGCTAGATTAGGATTACACGTTTCGCTTACTCGGTGAGATGATATTGACTATGTATCAGTCAAATTGAACTGAAAGATTTTAATCGATTCGTTTTTTGAAATTTTGATCATTATTACTAATTAAATTTTTTAATTGATTATAATAAATCATTTTTTGTTTGAAATATTATGATCGATATTATTTGTGTTATTAAATTATTTTACATTAAATTAACTCTCAAAAGAAGATTTTTTTCTCCAAGAGGCTATCGTCTACACTGCTTCCAATTACATTAAATATGTATGATTAAATTTTTTTGGGGTTAATTTTATTAAAATATGATAAATATCTTTAAAAATTATAAGTTTAAATTATTAATTTTGTAAAGTTTAGATTTCTAATGAGATTGTTAGGGGTTTAATTTATTTATGTATTAAAAAAAATATTAAATAATAAGAAAAATTAATATTATTTAGTTTTAGAGAAATAAATCATTTTATTTATTAATTAAATTCTGACCATACTTTTTTTATTAAATTTATCTCCAAGGTGAATTTATGCATAAAATGACTATAAATTTATAAATGTGTATCATGGTTGTAATGTTAATCAATAATATAATTTACCAAATTGAGATTAGAATTTTCCTAACAAGTTTTATTTATTTTCATCATCTCCAATTTTGATTAGAAAATTTAAATTTTCATATTGTACATAAGCCAATGTATTTTAATTGTATAGCAGATATGTAATTTAGAGAATCCCATATTAAAAGTGACATATCTTTGTTCATGATATCTAGTGCAGAGATGAAAACGGTAAAACAATAAGATTTTAACCGCACGAAACAATTTGTTTTCTCTACTCCTGAATCTGTAGCAAAAGAATACATGGGCTATAACCTTGTCCAAGAAATTATTTCCAGTACCTTAAAGATAAATATCCTAGAAAAATGGGAAAGAAAGGCATTTTGGCAAATCAACCATGCTTATAGTCGACTAGTGAGAGAAAAGCATGGAGTTTGGATTGATGAAGAAGACAACCAATTTTATTGTGATCTAGGTCTTAGCACAATGAATTTGACCATTTATTCTCTCATCCTTCAAATGGTCATGGAGAAAGGAAATATCATATTTTGCGCAACTGATAATATCGTAAGAAATCCATGTACTGATTGCTCTAAAATTTTTCTTGATAAGTTATGTCCGGGAAAAGATTAGGTACAAAGAAACAATAACTTCATCCTACACTTGCAGGCATATAAGGAAGCTTCCCAAAAATAATTATGGTTTAAGTTCAGACTCAAGCACATTGGTTGTAAAATCACACCACTAGATTCTTTAAAATATATTCAATATAAAAATCAAGTCATCAATATTAAAGGTAAAGTGGTCAGGACTGTAACATAAGTAGAATAGCTAAACCTCTAAGTAGAATCCCTTTTTGAAGGAGAATTTTTTTGCGACCCTTACCAGTCATGAAGGGATCTCATGTTGAACAATGTTTTTCATAGAATCTTTACCCAATTCGAGACAATAACATAGAACCAACAAGTGCAGAACATTTATGACCAAGTACACAAGCTAATGTTGTAGAATATTATTCATATAATTCTGATAGACCAATAGGGTGGTCATGTGGAGAACCCATGTGCGTCTCTTTCACTGATGACTCGTAAATTTGTACCTTGTCATACTCGTCGACTCATGTGGAGCCAGTCTTTTCTAGTGGGATTTCAACAAAAGAATCCATTGTGTATTGTTTAAATGTTCTCTGTGATTCCTAAAAATCTCCACTCTGTAAAATCTTACTAGACAAAACTTAAGACTAAGTGGACTTCTCCAACCTTTGGTGTAGATTGATCCACATTTTAGAGAATCAACATAAAAGAATGGCTTGTAATATCTACTTTTAGGATGATTCTCATGTACTTTATTAGACTATCAAAGCTCGACCAGATGCCTTATTCTCCCTCGATGATTTATAAATAAGGGAAGAGAAGCATCTTCTCCTCATTTGGAAGGATATTTAGTCTTGGGTTTTCTCTTGCACTGCAACTGTGCTTAGTGGGATCATGTATGCATCAAAATTCAAAGACAAATGGTGATACTCTTAATATATTGAGTCGTGATTCGTGTATTAAGATCTTATTGAGTCTGTAATGTCTGTCTTCGGCTGCGATGATTGTAGAATTTGTAAATCAATTGAACGTTTACCCTGTATGAACATAAGCGAACGATCTAGAAACCTCGATATAATAAAATCACGTCAAAATACCATGGAACTCTTGAAACAAAAATCAAAGAATGGTAAATCTCACTATTCTTTATTAGACACGTTATTGCACTCATAGAATCATACAATGATAAATGTAATTGTAAATATAACTCCCACACACTTTATATATTAATGAAAAATTATCCTTCCGTGTCCTTCCAATTAAGAATAAAACACCAGCTATTGTCCATTAAAGAGAACTCACAAACTTTCATCTTAGAATACCAATGTTTTGTACGTAAGATCACATGGGAGCAAATGCGAGAACATCATAATTTGATGTCGCCCAACAAAGACTAATATAACATCAATATACAACTAGTTTAAGTAAAGATGAACAAAACATAAATATACATATGTCTTAAATAAAATGGTATGTTCGTGTTAGAAATTTGAGAGATATCATAGAGAGATTAATTGCACAAAATAAATCACACTTGATACTTTTATTGATTAGTAGAATAACACTTAATACACTGATTTTGACACATCTAGATCATGACTCCAACTCATAAAATAGGAATCATCACTTTCCTAGGGACTCATAATGACAACTACACATGACATGAAAGCATCACTTCTAACACCCTCCCTTAATGCCTACATGAAAAACATTAAAAACACATATTACAACAACAATATGATATATGTTTCACTAGTCTTCATCATCACTCACATCCACTATGGAATCTCATAAACACCACTCTTTCTTCACCACCACATCTTTGAGCTGTCACTTAACCACCATTTAAAACATAACCACTTCAAATCATCTTTAACATACTTTGCAGAATTGACGCATCTTGACCTCCCAGAGCACGACGAGTTAGTCTCGATACTGAACCATCCTATGGACACACCTCCATCTATTGAACACATGGTCTTCTATTGTATTCCACAGTTATCTAGGAAGGCAGTCTGAGTATTGAATATATTCAAAGGTCAATTATATAAGACGACCTCTAAAACACATAATCAAATTAACCTCTAAATTGATGTTCTTGGCTCCACACAATGCCACAAACTTATAACATATTATACATAATCAAATTAGTGATATGTTCTTGTGGCACCGTATGTAGCGAAAACCACCAATTTGAAAATATGTTAATGTGTTCTATAATTGATTCTTAATTTGATTTTTACAAACAACTTTTTTTCACCATTAAAATTTCTACCCACAGCTCCCTTTTTTTTTTCTAACACACAACTTAAGTCACACTACAAACATCAACAACTTTTGGACTCTCTCGTTACAAAACCAAAACAAATCTTAAAACATAAACCTATAGAAGACATTAGATAAAACTACCACACTTTGGTCGTATGTCATGAACTTAAGAATCCACAATAAAGGTTGTTCGTTGTTTATGGGTTCATCTTGCCATTGTCTACCTTGTTTCTCATATCTGTCATTCTGAGAAGATCGCTATAACTTTCTCCTCATGCAGTCATATTTTTCTTCTATAGGTAGAACAATCCTTTTCCTTGGAATATTTGTAGAATAGCTTTTCATTTGCATTCCTATAGATCCCACTTGAAACCCTTCACAATGTTATCAGCATTTTGTCTCCCATCATCCATATTTGAGTTCCCATTTTAGGGCACGATGTGGATGAATTGGCCCAAGCTTGAAATTTTGGCCTCAATATTCGGTTGGTGGCTGTACTAGATGGCATGCTAGGTGAGTTTGAGAGATGGACAAGATGAGTCCTTTGACGAGAAGTATCCCCGTCAATGATGGCCATAAATCGAACCTTGTTCTATGCATTGTTCTATGCGGTGAGCTTAAGTCAATTGCAGATTCTATGTGGACACCTGACTTCTCAACGATCACTTTTCGTGGAGATCCCATTCACAAGGGAGATCTGTAGATTTGCACCGCTACTTATCCTCAAGGATCGAATATGACATGACATGAAGATTCAAGTTTTCAACCATTCTGCGAAAGGAAATATATTATTCTCCCATCAACCATCGTCCATAATTATGTTATAGTCTGCACCTGCACTCCACGGCTTTCCCTTCACCCAAAGTTCGGGCACGACGACCTCAAGAACGAAACGAAAGACCTCAGGAAGGAACTGAAAGACCTATTCCTTCGGGTTCGGATGATCTTCTGCACTAACATGGTTATTGCACACGTTTGTTACAGGAGAATTAATTCACTAGTGAGAACTTCACGCTGCAGGGATCTCGCGCCTTCTCATTAGCTTAAATAATTATAAAAATTGCCTTCCAGATCTGCCTTGACGTATGGCTATCCTTAAGTCATTGCAGATTCCTGGAATATTTGGGCATCTGACGGACATGGATATGGTAAATTTTTTGACTACGCCCATGTCCGTCGGATTCCCAAATATTCCAAGAATCTGCAATCGACTTAAGCTATGGCAGATACTCAGATAAGCTTGCCATACTCAGATACTCAAGCTTGCACCACTCTGGGAAGTCGTAAAATCCATAATGAGCTGCGTGCTCCTACCCTTCAGCTGCTCCCCACATTACCTCCAATTACAGCGATTTCCACGTACAGTCTTCAAGGGCATACGTCGTCGTGTGACCATGACATGAGATCACCGGATAATGACCATTACTAATGAGATAATTGAAATAAAGTCGACTTTTTCTAATATCTCAATGTGCATGTCATAAAAAGAAAATGAAATTTCATATTTCGGCTCCTCACAATCACAACAAAAAATTTCTTTTGGATTCTAGATCTATCCAACAAATAGATAAAAACTCCATATTTACACATAGAAATCCATAAATAAAATACTAAATTAATCTATGTATGAAACATTAGATCTCACTCTTCTCACGTCTTCTTGGCCTTTTCGTGAGGGAGTCAGGCCAACATTCGTTCTCATACCATGTTAGAAATTTGAGAGAGAGATTAATTGCACACAACAAAACACACTTGATACTTTTATTGATCAATGGAGGTAGAAATATATAACACACAACACATTGACTTTGAAACATATAGATCATGAATCCAACTCATAAAATTGGAATCATAACCTTCCAGACTGATTTCAGGGACTCACAATGACAACTACACATGACATGGAAACATTACTACTTAAATTTTGAGCATGCACACTGCATTGTTTCACATCAACTAATATTACATATAGATACATTTAGCGTTGTCTCCAGATAGGTAACCTAACTTGGACATGCAATCACTTGGTTGAGAGAATATCTCAACCACACACCAATTTAGGAAGCATCTAGATATAAGAAACCTAAGGAATAGGATTAAACTCTTGTAGATAGAATGAATCACAACTAAGACAAGTAGGAATTACAATTTCCAAGTCATTTTCTTAATGACTACTTGTCTCAATTTCAATTTGCGAAGTCTATTTGTGGTCAAACAAAACAAAAAAATATGTTGATGTCCATATAAAGAAGCAACCATCCACCAGAATGTGATGGTGCCAACGGCTGCAACTGCCAATCTAGTAGGATGCCCTTCACATACATGGTTCCCTCGACCATTATAAGTGCATACATGTACCTGTACCTACATATTCCCTTCCATCATCATCATGGGTTTCATCAAATTACCCACACCCATGTTATGGGATTTAACAGATTACCCTCAACCATGCCAACAGGGGCTCTCTGCCACCAAGCCTTAACTCAGCGACCAAGGCTCAACACACCCACCAAGCCTCAACTCTGCCATCAAGGCACTCAATTCATCCACGAAGCCTCAACACATCAACAAAGGTCTAGCTTTGCCACAAAGGCACTCAATTCAGCCACTCAGGCTCACCAAAGACCAACTTAACTAGACCCGCAGTTTTCTCGGCTCACAATCAACATTGCCAAGGGTTTTGTTAGCTTACCCTAAACCATGTGTACAAGAATCCTTCTCCACTTCACTCTCACACGTGTTTTTTGGCTTACAAAAAACCAATACTCCAATGTGGTTTCCCACTTACCACAAACCTGCAATTACAAAGTGGTTTTAAGATTACCACAAACTTTATGGGATACACATGCCTCATCAGGCTTACATTACATGCCCCATTTCATGGGGTTACCAAGTACATACTTTATAAATACCACTACAAAACATCCTACACTTGCTTACTAATAAAATGTGGAACTCATAATACAACATGCTAGTGAATCTATCCGACAAACTCACACAAACATTGACTTTGTTGTCCATCATCACCTAATTTCGAGTGTCGCTATTGCACAAAATCAATATTTGTTGCACTTGAACCTTATTATCCACAACGGAGTGTCTTTGCATCCTCTTTCTTTTTTTGGTTTAATTGTTGCCTTGGATTCACCTGCACGAATTGTTAGAGTAGCTAATTCTAACAAAACCACTCCATTGAGTTAACTAAGCTCAATGTAAATACTTCTAATTCTAAAACATTTATAAAAAAATTTATTTATTTTTATTTGGAGTTTCTAAACATACTCATAATCATTTTAATAAATTACATTTTTTACATTAACTTGATCACGCTCAACGTATTTATCTTTCCAAACTTGGACACACAATCACTAAAACATTTATAAACAACACTATTTATTTGTATTGGGAGTTTCTAAACATGCACTCATAATCATTTTAATAAAATTACATTTTCTACATTGAGTTGATCACGCTGATTTATCTTTCTAAACTTAAACACACAATCATTTGATTGAGAAAATATTTCAATCACACACCAATATAAAAAGCATCTAGATATAACAACTCTAAAAAATAGGAATAAATATAACAACCATAGGAAATAGCAACAAACTCCTGTAAATAGAATGAATTAGAACTCAAACAAGTAAAATTTTCAATTTCCAAATTTACTTCCATCCATTCATTTATTAACTAACCAACTTTCTAGCAAAATATTTATGGAATTTCTAAATTCTAAATAACTTGTTTGGTGGTGAAACGATGAATATGTTCCTTTCTTAACTGACAAGTTCTATAGCAAAATTAAAATCCCAATGCAGCTAAAGACGTGCATTTATAATCAAAAGAGCAAAATGGTTTTTAGATTTTTACTTTTCTAATTTTAGAATTTCTAAATTCTAAATAGCTAGTTTGGTGAAATGAAAATTTTAGTTCATTAAAACAAAATGCAATTACGTGAAATACGTTTCACACTTTAAATATAAGTAGAGAAGATATTTATATTTTGTTTGGATTTCATAATTATTTGAAGGAAGGTTTTATTTTTTATTTTTAAATTGATTGTGATAAATATATATATATATATATATATATATATATATAATTTTTAAATTAATGGAAAATGGTTAATGTATAATTACAAAATTAAAAAAATAGTTATAATATTATTTGTAAATTAAATATTTTAATTTTTTTTCTATATTTTAAATCATGAAGTTACAAATTATCAAACATAAAAAATTATGTATTACGGATGGGAAATTGATTATGTAACTATAATTTATTATTTTTATTTTTATATATAAGTTTTATAGTATATTTTAATGTTTTTTATCAAATTAATTTTGATTTTTTAAGTTCAACTCATTTGTATGGTATACATAGATGTGTGGGTCATTATTGATTATAGTACATCGACTAATATGTGCATTTTACTTATTTATATTATGAATTTCAATTTGATCTTATTCCAGATTTTTCATATAGCATAATGTTAATCACCACTTTCTTAAACATATATTATTTTTTAAATATATATTTTTGATGTAGATTTTACTAATACCCGTTAATTATGATAAAAAAATATCGTTATCTAATAATTAAATTAATATATAAAACCTTTTATATATATAAACTTAAACTTATTTATTTAAAAACTTATATATATATATATATAAACTTAAACTTATTTATTTAAAAACTTATATATATATATATATATATATATATATATATATATATATATATATAGATATATATATACTTACTTAAACTTATTTATTTATATAATTGTAAACACGTTGAGATGATTCCCACTTGGATGTGGATATTGATGAGAAATCATATGGAGGTAGAGGATGAGAAATCATATGCACGTAGAGATTCTAGCTGACTTCTTCAATGGTGCAACTCAATATAGAAGATGTGGATATGGGGCTTTATTGAGGATTAATCAACAAGTTCAATTTCTTCTCTTCTGGTATGGGTGACATGGGTGAGAGAGCACAAATGGGTGAGAGGGCACAAACTCTATAGCCTCTCTGGGGGCTATTGTATTTTTCTAGCAGGCATCGCCTAGAGCTAATTACAGTCTATGGAGAGTGCATATATGTTATTGATAAGGTCACTAGGGGTCACTAGTAGATCCCAGATCCATTATTGATGGGGTCACCAGGAGATCTAATCTGGTCAACTGGCTCAACCACGTTGAGATCTCAAAATAGTCCTTTGTTGACATCTCCTTCAAGCATGTTTACAGAGAATTAAACAGCATGGTTGATGGGTTATCAAAGAAAGGTCCGATGGCCACTCTAGGTATATTATATTATAGACTTAGTGCTGGAAAAGAATGAGATTGCCCAGGGTTTTTTCCTAATTGGATAAATTTTTTTGGAATATGATCATTGCATTTAGATCTTTAATTTGAATAGTAAAATGGTGGACATATATGAATTTCTCTTTTATTTTAAGTCATGATAGAGATTAAACATTTAAAAATTTAAATATGTACTCGACTTTTTTTTTTTTTTTTTTTTTTTAGAAATCCAACTTTTTTTCTATATAAAAAAAAATATGTTATTTAACTATATAATTTTAACAACATGACCACACTAACTCTTTTATAAGTTTGCTTCTTCGTGTTCGAAAATTGAACTGTCGCAGTGGCTTGCACACCCAAAGTCAATGTAATTGTATGATGGTACACATAGAAAATGGGACAAGACTCACTTGCCTTTCGTTTAGTGGATGAAAAGCATATTATATATGATATTAATTAAAAATGGGATTTGGCTTTTGTGCTCTATTGCGCTAGTTATAAATATATAACCATTCCCGACCTCAACGGGGAAACTTTTTTATTAAAGTGATCAAATAATACCGATATACTAATATATTTCAACAAACGGATAAATTAATATGCAAGCAATTACATATGAATGAATGTATGAGTTCGAGATTTCATAGCTTTGATTAATAATCTAAAATATCAAGAACCAAATAAATTGTCAGAATTGTATTGTATTCCACTTATCATTTACTTGTACTTTATTGTTGGTTGCCCACGATAACATTGTTATGTTCCAGAATTTAAAATTAACGCTCTCTTAAATAATAAATAACTAAAGGTGGTCCTTTATGAATAAAAGTTCTACATATTAATTTAGATTGTGATTGATAAATTTATATTGTGATTGATAAGTGAAAATTATAAGAAAAGAAGTTTAGTTATTGAATTTAGTTTTTTGTGATCTATATCAAATTTTTGAAGAGTTTTTTTGGCAAAAATCACATAAAGATACTTTTGTCGACGCGTTTCGAACCAACTAGCGTGATTCATCATCAGGAGAAGTTGAATGAGCAGATCTCGCTTTGCATATTAAATGGATAGGGCAGAATATCCAATGACCCAATTTTCTAGACAAGGTAACAACTAAAATGACAATAGCTGGATTTGACCAGAGAATGGCTAGTGTTTCCTAGTCAAATTTAATTTTAACTTTTAGTGATAGATATTAATTTTTTTTAATGTAAATTATAAAAAATGTTTTGTAATAATTTTGTAAATATCTTTAAATTTATGATATTTTATATAGTGTTTTTAATTTTTTTTACCTATTTGTAAGATACAATTATTTTATAGTGTAAAATTTGTAATTTTATAATATAAAATTTAGGAAATTTATTTTAAGGGAAAATGGAAATCAGTAAATCTTATTTTTTATAAAAGCCATAAAATATTAACAATTCTGTCAATATTAACTTTTAAAATTTTCCCTATTCGCAAATAATCTCAAAAATAATATATAGTTAATATGACTTATAGTTAATAGTTAATAATATCAAGTTCTTTGTAACATCGGGCATATACATGACATTATGAATTTGTCTGACAATACCATTAGGTGAAATCATAGAAATTTTCCCACACCCTTTGATCTAATGACTTCTATCATCACCTAGGTATATTTGTGCTCTGTTGTTAATTTCTTTAAAATCTTGGAACCAATGTCTATTTCTCGTCATATGTGTTGATGCTCCCGAATCTACATATTAGATGTCTGCGTCAACATTCTCATCAAAGTCTGCCATGAAAAATCTGAAGTTATGCTCATGATTATCATTTGCGAGATGACTTGCATGTCATTTCTGCTTCTGTTGTTGTTCATGATATTTCTTCTTCCTCCACTCCTTAGCTATATGACCAAGTTTTCCATAATAAAAACAATTAATTTCAGAGTTGTTTCTATTCGGATGCATACCTTGAGTATGATTTGGTATTTTCTGTGAGTTTCTTTTGTTTTGTTGTTGCAGATTTCCTTTTCCTTTAAAGAAGTTATTTTTCACCATCAACGCAAGATCGACACTCTAGGGTTTTAGAGTCTATATTCTTTCTTCTTCTTGTATTAATATTCCTATCAGTTCTTAAAACTTTGGGATCTTGTCCCTCGAATTTATCCCAGTGATAAACATTTGGTAGTCATCGGTCACACCATTCATGGTAATTCTTTCTAGATCTGTATCTGCAACTGTTTCACCAATGTCTACCAATTTGTTCTTCAGATCTTTGGTCCTCACTATGAAGGAAGCAACTGTTTCATTTTCCTCCATCTTTAGGGATAAGATCTTGCTCTTCAGGAATAAAAGACGATTTGTATTCCCGATCTCATAGAAATCCTTCAAAATTCCCCCAATTTCTCTTGTTGATTTACATTCTCTGATATGTGGTATGATGCAGTCTTTCACTGACATCTTTAGCAACATCCTTGATTTACCTTCTCTCTTCTCCCAATGGGATCGATGCTGATCTAGCTGCCGGCTTCTGCTCATCCCCATTTGCAATCGTCCAAGCACCCTGCACTTCTAGCAGAGTCTGCTTCTTGAATTTCCAATTTGCATAATTGGAGCCATCGAGCTTGTTATGATCATTCGAGTATGCTTCAATCATTCGATTATTCATCTTGATGATTAAAAAAAAAAAATGACAGGAAAAAAATATATATGTTAGATCTACCCCAGATATGAACGACAGTATTTGTGATCTTCGCGAGTCCTGGTTCTGCTCGTGGATTCCTTCTCAGGCTGATCTCTTGCTGCAATCCATGCCAATCCATAGCCTATTCCCAAATGGAGACGCACCTCCACCTTCCTTTTTTGTTTGCACAGTCGACGCGATTAGCCAATGCGGATTCGCGACGGTCAGCGCAATTATCCAACATGGATTCACGAGTGTTGTCCAAAATAAAATGCGGGATGTCTCACAGTGGGATTGATGCGATTTTCCCCCAAACCACATGACGATTTCACCTCATCCACATCGGACAAATCCTTCACTCAACGAACAGGTTTCTCAGCCCTGTCGCTCTGATACCATGTTAAAAAACGATGTTTGAATTAATAAAAAACAACCATTGGTCAGCTCTATGACAAAGAGTCTAAACCAGGAGAGTCTGGCTCTACAAAACGCTCTACATTGTCCATGTACATCACACATTATATAGCAATCATGGATCTATGCAAGTTAGAACCATACCCTAGGAAATAGAAACTAATTCCTATCCTGAGGTACCATGAACCAATTGACTATTCTAAGATATTCTCCATTATCTCTAACACATATCTCATTAGCTTAAATAATTATAAAAAATGTCTTGCGGATCTCCCTTGACGTATGGCAGATACTCAAGCTTGCACCACTCTGGGTGGTCGTAAAATCCATAATGAGCCGCGTGCTCCTACCCTTTAGCTGCTCCCCACATTACATCCAATTGCAGTGATTTCCACGTACCGTCTTCAAGGACATATGTCGTGGTATGAACATGACATTAGATCAATGGATAATGACCATTAGTAATGAGATAATTGAGATAGAGTCGACTTTTTCTAATATCTCAATGTGCATGTCATAAAAAGAAAATGAAATTTCATATTTCGGCTCCTCACAATCACAACAAAAAGTTTCTCTTGGATTATAGATCTACCCAACAAATAGATAAAAACGCTAGATTTACACATAGAAATGCAGAAATAAAATACTAAACTAATCTATGTACGAAACATTAGCTCTCACTCTTCTCACATCTTCTTGGCCTTCCCGTGAGGGAGTCAGGGCAGCACTCGTTCTGAGACCATGTTAGAAATTTGACGAAGATGAGAGAGAGATTAATTACACACAACAAAACACACTTTATGCTTTTATTGATCAGCAGAGGTAGAAATATATAACACATAACACATTGACATTGACACATATAGATCATGAATCTAACTCATAACATTGGAATCATAACCTTCCAAACTGACTTCTAGGGACTCACAATGACAACTACACATGACATGGAAACATTACCACTTAAATTTTGAGCATGCACACTACACTGTTTCACATCAAATAATATTACATATAAATACATTCAGAATTGTCTCCAAATAGGTAAACTAACTTGGACACACAATCACTTGGTTGAGAGAATATCTCAACCACACACCAATCTAGGAAGCATCTCGATATAACAAACCTAAGGAATAAGAATAGACTCTTGTAGATAAAATGAATCACAACTAAGACAAGTGGGAATTACAATTTCCAAGTCACTTGCTTAATGACTACTTGTCTTGATCCTGATTTGCGATGTCTAGTTGTGGTCAAACAAAACAAAAGAATATGTTGATGTCCATATAAAGAAGCAACCATCCTCCGGAATGCATGGGTGCCAATTGTTGCAACTGCAGTCTAGTAGGATGACCTTCACATACATGGTTATGTCGACCATTATAACTGCATACATGTTCTTGTGCCTGCATATCCCCCTCCATCATCATCATGGGTTTTATCGAATTACCCATAACCATGTTATTGGTTTTAACAGATTACCCTCAACCATGCCAACAAGGGCTCTCTGTCACCAAGGCTTAACTCAACCATGAAGGCTCAACACACCCACCAATCTTTAACTCTGCTACCATGGCACTCAATTCATCCACGAAGCCTCAACACATCCACAGAGGTCCAGCTCTGGCATAAAGGCACTCAATTCAACCATTCAGGCTCACCAGAGACCCAACTTAACTACACCCAGGGTTTTCTCGGCTCACCCTCAACAATGCCAAGGGTTTTGTCGGCTTACCCTAAACCATGCGTACATGAATCCTTGTCCACTTCCCTCCCACACATGTTTTTTTGCTTACAACAAACCGATACTCCAATGTGGTTTACCGCTTACCACAAACCTGCAATTACAAAGTGGTTTTAAGATTACCATGAGCTTTATCGGGCCACACATGCCTCATCAAGCTTACATTACACACTCCATTTCATGAAGTTACTAGTTACATCCTTTATAAATACCACTACAAAACATCCTAGACTTGCTTACTAATAAAATGTGGGACTCATAATACAACAAGCTAGTGAATCTATCCCACAAACTCACACAAACGTTGACTTTGTTGTCCATCATCACCTAATTTCCAGTGTCGCCATTGCACAAAATTAATATTTGTTGCACTTCAACCTTATTATTTGAAGGAAGGTTTTATTTTTTATTTTTAAATTGATTGCGATAGAAATTTATGGAAGTATAAACATTTTTGGTATATATATATATAATTAATAGAAAATGGTTAATGTATAATTACAAAATAAAAAAAATAGTTATAACATTATTTGTAAATTAAATATTTTCAAAAATTTTATATATTTTAAATCATGAAGTTACAAATTATCAAACATAAAATATTATGTTTTACATATAAATATATATGATGGGAAATTGATTATGTAATTATAATTTTTTACTCTTATATATATATCTATCTATCTATATATATATATATATATATATATATATAAGTTCTATAGTATATTTCAATGTTTTTTATTAAGTTAATTTTGATTTTTTAAGTTCAACTCATTTGTATGGTATACATAGATGTGTGGGTCATTATTGATGATAGTACATCTAGTAATATGTGCATTTTACTTATTTATATCACGAATTTCAATTTGATCTTATCCCATATTTTTCATATAGCTTAATGTTAACCACCACTGCCTTAAACATATATTATTTCTTAAATATTTATATTTGAGGTAGATTTAGATAAAATTACAGACACTCAATAATATATTCTATTATCATTGAATGAGGAATTTACACACATATTTATAAAATCAATAGTCTCAAGATAGGAATGCTATCTTAGACGTACAGTAGTGTGGTTGAGAGATTCTCTCAACCACACACTAAACTAGGAGAAACTAAATTCCTATTTTGTAGGAACAAACTCCTCAAATGGAGAATTACAACCATAGACAAGTAGGAATTAATTATTTCCAACTCCCCCCCTTAATGACTACTTGTCATGATAGTCAAATCTACCACCATCAGGCGAATTGCAGGTACAAAACCTCCAAAAACACAATCTGCCGCCCTCGAAAAGATCCACAACTTCTCTAGTCCCGCGGATCCCCTTGAAGGTGAATTGGCGCGATCCTGAATGAAAAACCTGCGCCCATTGGCGTGATTAATGGCCTAACAGACGCGCCAGTTGGCCTTCCTGGCACTGCTGTCAGTGGGAAAAACACGCCAATCCCCTTCTACTCAGAAAAAAACATCTGAGTCCGAGCTAGGTGTTCTGCAGTCCACCTGCTCAATTGAGCACAAAGCTCTCATGTACACACAGCCACAAAGGCAAGAAGAGAAAGATTCTCTCAACTTGTCAAACAACGCATTGACATCCACGATTCCAGCCACAAAGGCACCTCAAGCCACATAGGCGATTCAGCCACAAAGGCACTTCAGTCACAAAGACTATATAGATGGTTTCTGGCTCACCACCAACCCTCACTTTCAGTGACAAAAGATGGTTTCAGGCTGACCATAAACCATTACAAAGTGGTTTTAAGATCACCACGAACTTTCAGATGCCCTTAAAAAACTTACATCTGATTCCACATTTTGGAGTTTCTCGGTACATACAACGAGTATTACAATAACATGCTAGGGAGTCTATTCCACAAGCCACACTAACTCAAACAAACATCTACTTTGTTGTCCACCATAAATGTTGTCACTGCTGCTTTGCCTCATCTGTTCATTGTTCACATCTTGGGCATCCTTGTCTGCTTAAATAACTTCTTGGAACTCCATGCTTATCCTGTCATTCGTTAGCGTTGCAAATTCTAACAAAATAACTTTGCCTACATTGAGTTAGCTAGGCTCAATAAGGCTCAATAATATTTAAACATGATTCCAAGAAAATACAACATAAACTCTTCAAATTTAATTTCTCTATCTCCGCCCAAAGATGATTATTTCCCAAACATAATAGCAACTATTTAGAGTCCGGAACACTGCTCATTCTACGAAATGCCAGATTTGCGTCTAACTTCCATCGCCATCAAGGTAACTGCCATCGCTGCCATGCCTTTGACATAGCCAAGTATCCTCCTTCACCATCTACTTAGGCGTGAACACAAGTCTACTCCTCTCCATCTCTGGCGTCTGCGCGCCACCGGAGAAATCCATCTTCTCGGAGGCCGTTTTTCCAGCAACCTCGGCCTCCCTGACGTATTTCTTCCAGTAATACACAAGAAAACATTAGTGTTATCAAAATCAGAACGGCAACATCTCTAACAGATATATTATAACCTCACAGATGTCTTGAGATATCGAGACCCGCATAAAGGGGGACAAACACAGCCGGGGCCATTGACGAATCATTCATCAGGCACTCGTACTGCTTCATCCTGTTGCGGAAAATCACATCCACATCGAATTGATTCGTCGCAAACCACCCAGTATTTGAGAAAACCCCCTCAGTATTCTCTAGGGGAGGGCCAAGCCCGACATTTGACGTGAATTTACACATGTTCGTCCATAGGCTCAGCCGCCGGCATTCCTTGAGCATGTCTTCATTAAACTTCGCGGGCAAATCGTGCACATAAATATACCTCCCACCGCATGGATCACTGCTGTTTTCTACGGTTTTCAGGGCCTTCAGGAAGGGTTTCGGTGCTTGGGGTTTCTCAGCCAGGGGTTTCGGTGGCAAAAGATAGATGAATTAACCTGATCCCTGAGAAATCAGAATGCATTTGGGTGGTGTATCACAATCCCATGGTCACGGCCTCCAGAACGCTGCCATGATTTTGATCCCTTCAGCATATCTACAACATCAATATGCAATTTCTTGTCAATCTCTGTTTCTGGATCCCTCATGTTCTGCCCATGAGTATTAAAGCTGAGTGAAGCAAAGAATGGCACATAAAAGATTCTGATTTTCCCTTTCATGGCCGGGAATCCCCTCAGATCTATACTGCGAACTAGTCTCGAACGCAAAGAACGGGAAATAAAATATCACGCACCATACAGCACACCACACCAATACCATATAAAAGAATTTGTAGTGGGACTTGCCTGTGTGTTTGTCCATTCTCTTACGCAAGAGGTGAGAACCTGGAGGCATCACATTAGACTACCACAGTATTGGCCTGCACAGCTTCTGCCATTGCCCAGCACCATCTCTTCTGCAAATTAAGTAGCCACTGGAAGGGGACTAATGAGACAAGAAACTTCCTAGCACGTCGGGAGTTGGCATCGGCCGAACTCCAGTTTTTGGCAAGAAAAAAGAAAATCGATGAATGCATTAGCGCTGAAGAATCAACGCAGGCATGAACAGGCCGTTAAAACTTGCAAAGGCACGAATACGCCGCTCCGTAGACCCAATTAATCAATGGGCTAAATCAATGCACCACGCATAGCGTTACGCTCCCTTGACTTTCAGAACCCTAGTCGATGGACAAACACAGTAGTTTATTTCTCTATGCCCAGGAAGGGCCAAGCCCAGGAGGGGCCAGGCCCTCACGGGCTCTAATACCAAGATAAAATTACAGACACTCAATAATATATTCTATTATCATTGAATGAGGAATTTACACACATATTTATACAATCAATAGTCTCAAGATAGGAATGCTATCTTACACGTACAGTAGTGTGGTTGAGAGATTCTCTCAACCACACACTAAACTAGGAGAAACTAAATTCCTATTCTGTAGGAACAAACTCCTCAAATGGAGAATTACAACCATAGACAAGTAGGAATTAATTATTTCCAACTGATTGTACTAATACCACTTAATTATAATAAAAAATATCATTATCTAATAACTAAATTAATATATAAAAACTTATATCTATATATATATATATATAAACTTAAACTTATTTATTTATATAATTGTAAACATATTGAGATGATTCCCACTTGGATGTGGATATCGATGAGAAATCATATGGAGGTAGAGGATGAGAAATCATATGCAAGTAGAGTTTCTAGTTGACTTCCTCGATGGTGCAACTCAATGTAGAAGAGGTGGGATGTGGGGCTTTATTGAGGATAAATCCATAATTTCAATTTCTTCTCTTCTGGTATGGGTGAGATGGGTGAGAGGGCACAAACTCTATAGCCTCTCTCAATGAGAGAGCATAGACTTTATAGCCTCTCTCGGGGCTATTATATTTTTCTAGGAGGCATTGCCTCGAGCTGATTACAGTCTATGGAGAGTGCATATATGTTATTGATAAGGTCACCAGGAGATCCTAGATCCGTTATTGATGGGGTCACTAGGAGATCCCAGTTTCGTTATTGATGAGGTCACTAGGAGATCTAACGCTTCCCCTCCCAATCGAGTCAACTAGCTCAACCACGTTGAGATCTCAAAACCATCCTTTGTTGACATCTCCTCCAAGCATGTTTACAGGGAATTAAACAGTGTGGCTAATGGGTTATCAAAGAAAGGTCTGATGGAAGCTTTAGGTATATTATATTACAGACTTAGAAGTTGGGATGTGGTGATGGAAGAGGATGAGATTGCCCTATATTAAATTATCTTAAAACTTTAAAGTTTCTTTTTCTATTGTTACATTTTTCTTTTTGGACAATGTTTTTTCCTATTGCATTTTTTTTTTATAATATAATGATTGCATTTAGATCTTTAGTTTGAGTAAAATGGTGAACATATATGAATTTATCTTTTATTTTAAGTCATGTATATCTTTTTGATAGGGATTAAATATTTAAAACTTTACTTTTGTACTCGACATTTTTTTAATAGAAATCAAACTTTTTTCTCTATTAAAAAAAATTATGTTATTTAACTATATAATTTTAACAACATGACCACACTAACACTTTTATATTTTATAGGAAAGCAATCTTATCATTTTCGGCCATGTTTGCTTCTTCCTGTTCGAAAATTGAACTGTCGCAATGGCTTGCACACCCAAAGTCAATGTAATTGTATGATGGTACACATAGAAGATGGGACAAGATTCACTTGCCTTTCGTTTAGTGGATGAAAAGCATATTGTAGATGATATTAATTAAAAATGGGATTTGGCTTTTGTGCTCTATTGCGCTAGTTATAAATATATATAACCATCCACGACCTCAACGGGGAAACTATTTTATTAAAGCGCTCAAATAATACCGATATACTAATATATTTCAACAAATGGATAAATTAATATGCAAGGAATTATATATGAATGAATGTGTAAGTTCGAGATTTCATAACTTTGTTAATTATCTAAAATATCAAGAACCAAATAAATTGTCACAACTGTATTGTATTCCACTTATCATTTACTTGTACTTTATTTTGGTTGCGCACGACAACATTGTTATTTTCCAGAATTTAAAATTAACGCTCTCTGAAATAATAAATAAATAAATGTGGTCCTTTATGAATAAAAGTTTTACATATTAATTTAGATTGTGATTGATAAGGGAAAATTTTAAGAAAAGAAATTTATTTTAAATTTTAGTGATAGGTATTAATTTTTTATTTAAATTAAAAAAAATGTTTTGTAATAGTTTTGTAAATATATTTAAATTTATGATATTTTATATAGTATTTTTAATTTTATTTATTTATTTGTAAGATAAAACTATTTTATAGTATAAAATTTGTAATTTTATAATATAAAATTTAGGAAATTTATTTTAACTTATTTTTCTATAAAAGCCATAAAAAGTTAACAATTCTGTCAATATTAACTTGTAAAATTTTCCTTAATCGCAAATAACAAAAATAATATATAGTTAATATGACTTATAACTTTGTGTAACCTACAAACTTGGGTTTGCATATAGTAGATTTCTGAATGGAGTCCCTATCACATTTTCGGCTTCACACTACTCTATACTCCTTGCATGTGATATTAATGACGTTCTACACTACTCTGTAGTCCTTACATCTAATAATAATGGCGTTTTGGTGTGGGTCTCTGCTCTATTTATTTATGTGAGTGCGCATCAACCTGGGATTGATGCTACTCTGCACACATCTTATGGATTAGGGTTATATCTAACGGGCCATTCGCATTCTTTTTGGATTCTTCTCGGTAAAATCCATTTTATATTTTCTCGATCTTGCGGTCGTTGGTAGCAGCCACACCCAAGGGTTTCCCCGTCTTTTGCTATGGCTGTCTCCTCCTCTTCAGTGTTGGATTCGTTCTGACCAGTCCATCGATTGTTGGGCATGACTTTGAGCATGTCTTCTTCGTCTGCGCATAGGGGTTGCACATTCTTTTCTCAAAAATATTATTGAACTCTTTTACAATTTCCAACAGATTTTGAAATTGTTAAAATGTAATGTTTAAATTATTTTATGAATACAGGAGCCCATTTTTAACGGGTTTACTGAATTTTCCTTGTAGTGATTGAAATTTGGTGATATTGATTTCCGTAACCTTGGTTTTGATAATATTTGCTCATCTTTTTGTGAAATTAAGCGCGTATATATATATATTATTTCACTTCACGGAGAACTTGGACTGAGAAAATAATTGTTTTTAGTTTAATAACCAATGAATTAGTATCTTTCTGCTCTCTAGGGTTTCTTAGTTAATTTATTAGTCTTACCTTGCCTTGTACTTTTTTTAATTCAATTTTATTTCAAATTTCAAATTTTAAATGTGAAATATATATCTGTTTCGAGGGTGAGTTCTTTGAACAGACCTGTGGTGTTGCCATGGGCTCACCCCTTTTCTCTATTGTTGCAAATCTTTTTATGGATGACTTCGAAGCCCAAGCTTTAGCCTCAGCCCGTCTCCTACCCAAGCTTTCGAAAAGGTATGTTGATGACACTAATGTCATGTGGTCCCATGGCCAAGAGGAGTTGAATCTCTTCTTCAATCAGCTCAACTGTCAATCCTCTACCATTAAGTTCACCATGGAAAAAGAAGTCAATGGTTGCCTCCCCTTCTTGGATATTCTTATTTCTAAGAATAAGGACGGTTCCCTCTCCCACTCAGTGTTCCGAAAGAAAACGCATACTGAGCAGTATCTTCATGCCGATTCCCATCATTTCCCCGCTAAAAAATTGGGAGTTATTAACACCCTCGCTACTCGTGCCCTTAGGATTTCTGATAATAAGAGCTTCAATAAGGAAAATCCCCATCTCCTTAATGTCTTTGTGGAGAATGGTTATAGTATTCACCTAGGTCAGAAGGCTTTTCTTAAAGCCTCTAAAAATTTGGTTATTAAAAAAGAACCTAAAGAACACCTGCTAGGTGTCCATCTTCCCTATGTCCAGAGAACCACGGACAAGATTGCTCGGATCTTTTGAGAAGTATAATATTCCCTCAACCTTTAGGCCCCTCAAAACCATTCGTAAATCCCTCTGATCGGTTTAAGATCCCATTGACCCTAAGGACATGAAGGGTGTCTACTTGATCCCCTGTTCTTGTGGGACCCCCTATATCGGGGAAACTGGGCGCTCCATCCATCAAAGGATAAATGAACATGCAACTGACCTAAGACATGGGAGAACCAAGTCTTCAGCATTAGCAGAGCATGCGGAAAAGACCAAGCATCATGTTTGTATTGAGGAGGCCAAGGTTATTACCAAGGTCGCAGTTCCATCACCGTAAATTCAAGGAAACGATTGAAATTGAAAAAAGGCCTAACAATCTCAATAGAGATGATGGCTAGAAGATCAATTGTTGTTGGATCCCTACCCTTTCTTCTTAGTCTTGAAGAAGTTTCCACTTATTTCCCGGTTCCTTCTCCTTAGAGCTGTCTTTTCCTTCCTCCTAGGGTTTCTCCTTTTAGTTAAGTGTTTTACTTATTGTCCTGTTCTTGTCCTTCTTAAAAAACCAAACAAAAAAAATTGACGCTGGTTTTAATTTTTATTACTATTTCCTTATCAAAAATTTTATTAATATTATTAATTCTATTTGTTCCTAAGTTTATACCTTTACCATATAAATAAAATCAAAATAAAAATAAAAATTATAAATCAATTTTTAACCAATACTCATAAATAATTCCTTTAAATGATGCGTATCCAAAATAAAAATAAATAAATAAATAAATAGAATTATATTCTCTAATATATAAACCCCCCTTTACTCATTCCTAGCTATTCATTTGATTAAATAAATTAGAATTAGGTCATTTAATATATAAATAAAATAAAATAATATAACATTTTATTATAACCAAAAAAAACCTTTACTTATCCCTAGTGGTTATATGATTAAATAAATTATAAATGAGTTAAATTAATTAATTTATTAACCCAAGAAAAATATATTAATAGAATAAAATAGAATAACTAATATATTACAATTAGTTAATTATTTTATTACCTTTGACTTATTAATATTTTAATATTATTTTTAATCTAGCCGTTTTAGATAGCCGTTGATGGTCAACCTAGTCAACCTAGCCATTCGAATGATCTGCTCTCCCTATATAATTGGCAACCATGTACTTGTCCTGACGATGAACCACACTAATTGGTTTGAAACGCGTCGACAAAGGTTTTTATTTCTACATGTGATTTAGGCCGAAACTCTTCTTAAAAAATTATAATTTTGAAAAAAAATTATTATAAAATTATGTAAAAAATACTATAAAAAAATAAGTGTAGTTTTAGATATAGTTTGCTAGTAGGATAATTAAGAACTAATTACCATTGTGATTTCTTTTCTGTTATTTCTATTTATTGTACTACAAAATGTAATAAGTACTGGGCACAATTTTGTTAATAAATATAGTTGAGATACACAGATAAACATATATTAATTATATGTACAATCATAATCATAATCATAATTATATTAATAATTAATAATTAATTAAATATATAAATAATAATAATGAAACTTTAGAATTAAAATTTCCTCCTGTTCTGATAGGAGATTAGTGACAGGAGATTAGTGACTAGGAATATAAATGAGATTCATGTGGGAACCACAGCTCAGCTATTTAACTTCTATTAATATTTTCTTACAAAATTCACCCATGTTATTTAATTTTAAACATTCAATCAATTAAAATATACCAGCTCCTTGGAAAAATCGTTAGAATACATACTAAAAGCCACATAAATTTGATTCATTCATAACATATATAAAGTAAAAAATGCCAGTTGTTCAACACATACGTGTGAGCAATGCAAAAAAGAAAACCCAAACTGTTAATCACTAGTGCGAAAAAAGAATAATGATGATAAAATTCAAACATTTTCCGGTCCCTTTCAATTCTAATTGATGGCTGAGATTGGCGTTGCAGTTCTATGGCTCACTCGCATTCTCGACCCCATTTGAAGCAGCTGTATTCTGAGCCATCGGTGAAGACATGTCACATGCAGAAGCCGGTACACCAAAGACAAACATTAATGAAATTAAAATTAATTATTGTAACGTGCAGGTAACGGAGACGAAGAATATTCGCTCATTCTTAAATCTTAGTCATTCATTTAAAAAAATTTAAAAACTCTATTATTTAAAAATCTGCAAGCCCAATGCGACTTGTTGTTGTAGTAATAATTATTAACTATATGAAAACATAGTAAATAAATAATAGTAGAAAAAGTACTTTATTCATGTTTGAGTTGTCCACAAAATCAAATCCTGAATGTGTAAAACAGTGAAAGAGGTTTAATTTTCCCCAAAATGATGTTAGGATTTATTCAACATGAAAGGCAACACACACAGAGGTAACAGAACAAACCGTCTCCAATTATCATATCCCCGCTGCTAATCGTTTTTCCGGTTCATGGACAAATCCGTAGAGCTACACGTTCCTTGGTTGGGTTTTCTTTGAGGAGTTTTGGCTGGGGAATTCATTGCTTATCAATTTGCCACATTTCATTTGTGTATTTTTTTCAATGTTAAATTTGTAATAGAAACAACGAATACGCACTGCTACGATGTTTTAGCAAACAAATGGATTAAGTAAAATGAGATATACTATTACCGAGTCCTAATTACGTAGTACTAATTTGACGACTTAATATAATTTTTCGTCACATAGTTGTGGTAGTCTCATGTATTAACAATCACCAAGTCCAATTCAAATGTTGATTAAGTATTTATCAAAGAGAGTGCGAAGGAATCATTCATAAGAAATTATAAAATTATTTATAATGAAGGTAGATTTACTTTAAAAGTTTATAATGAGAGAAGTTAGGGATGGAATCACACAAAATTAGTCTAGATATTTGTGGAGATATTTATGGAGATATTGTGGAAGACGTTATGGAGAAGGTTCAACCAATTAGCCAAATTGGTAATTTGTTATGACAACCTCAATTCTATAATATGAAGCTTCATGTGTGTAAATAATGTATCATTTTTTGTAAACTAGAAATTGCACCAAATATTGCAAAGGAATAAGGTAGTAGAATAGAAAGTGGTATCGTAGAAGAAAGAAGTTGTGACCAAAGTAATCTATAGGGAAATGGGAAATACAGACACCCTACCTACCTAAGTAAATGTCTAAACCAAATGGTGGACGATTATGCGAGGCAAAAAAGGAAGTAGTATCATAGAAGAAAGAAGATGTGACGAAAGTAAAGGAAGTAGTATCATAGAAGAAAGAAGATGTGACGAAAGTATTCTTTAGGGAGATGGGAGATAGAGGAACCCTACCTACCTAGGTAAATGTATAAACCAATTGCTGGACGATTATGCGAGGCAGAGATTTTACGAGGAGGGACTGGATTTGTATTGTGATATGTAAAAAAAAAGGTACCCCACCTAAACATTTCACCTTCAGCAGTGTTCTCTCGACATGTTCTAATTTGTTAGATGTAGAACATGACAAAGGATTCCACCATGACATAATTGCCAGTGGACTACAGTGTAATTCCGTTATGGGTAGTGCTATTGTAAATATGTATGCTAAATGTGGTTGCATAAACTACATAGCAAGTGTTTGAGATAATGCCGGAATCAAATGTAGTATATTGGAAACTTATGATATCAAGATATGTGGAGGATGGGAACGTAGATGGGGCCATGAAAGTTTTTCTTCAAATTATTGAATGGGACATGGTTTCATGTACTATAATACTTGTTGGATATGTAACAATGCAAAGTGACAATGTAACAATGTTCACTGATAGAAAATGTGAATAATAAGAATGTAGTCAATTACATTCAATATTCGTTGTGATCAATCTCAAATTATTATCTTCTATTGTTCTTTTTGTCACACCTATTAGTTTTTCCACCTTTCTTATTAGTATTAATTTTTATGTTCCACCTTTTTCTCTCTATGTTTTTCTTCATCCATCCTTCTCTCACCCCCTCCAAATCCATCTCTGTCAAATCCTCTTTCTCTTCCTTCCTCTCTCTCCTTTTCTCTCCCACCTCCCTCTGTCTCTTCCCCCATCAAACACCATCTCTCCACCCTCCAACACTCTCACTATCCCCCTTCCTCTCTCCCTCCTCCATATCTATGTCTCCCTCTCTCTCTCTCTCTCTCCCCGCCTTCTTTCCCTATATCTATTCTCTCATTTTCTCTATATTCCCTCATCTCCTCTCTCCCTCATTCCGTCTTCATCTCTCCCTTGTCACTCCCTCTCTCTCTCCACCTCTGTCTCTCTATTTGATCCCATTGTATTTTATTTAAGAAAATATCTAAATGCACAAAAACATAATTGGTTGTAAAATATTAAACCTATATTTTGGATCGATCATGTAAAAGAAAATACAATAATAAAAATTTAAGGAATCATGCACTATCTTTCCTCATCATTGTTAGTCACTTTTCTTTCTCTCTTCCTTTGGATCCTTCGTTAAGATGCACTTATCCAAATTATTTATAATATTTATATATTATATAAATTTCACATATGTATGTATAAAAAGTATTCTAATTTTTAATTTTATTAAAACTTCAATTTAATCTCAATGAAAATATTTTTGGTATTCCTGAGGATGGAGGGATAGAGGGTTAAGATAAATCTAAAAAGCAATTATAACCTTTTCTCTTTTATATTCAATTAAAAAATGTCATGAAATTAAATTAAATAAATTATTTATAAAATATTTTGACTATTTTCTCCATAATCTGAGCGTTTCCATGAAAGCAATGTTGGAAAAGAGTTAAGGAGACCCTCATACCTTCGCATACCTAGAAGAAGTCATCACTATTTCTTCCATGAATTAATCAGAAAATAAGCGAAGGAAATGTTTGTGGAAATGTTAAAAAGAAAGAAGATGTAGCTATGAATAATTTCAATTTGAACATTGAAGAGAGTGGACCGAGATGAAATGGAGGTACCTGAGCTCCATTGGAATCCACCGCAATAGCGCTAAGGTCGAAGGTTTGAGTAGATCTTTCACCTGTCGGAACTGACTTTTAAATCTTAGACTTCCCTTTATTTCTTGGCCAGTACATGTTTGAAAGAGTCATGTACTAATTCTTAAGACAACTATTCATTGGAAGATTTAAAGAGTAACAACGGAAGTATTTTTCCTAGCGAGGAGAGTCGAACCCCTACTATCACAGAGAGGCAGGGTTTAGTTCGCTTCGCTTCTACTAACTTGCCATGACATAATCTTGTTACAGAATCATATTCCCAAGGTGATTGCAATAGCTAACAATGCAGTGGATGGAAATCGCCCCTTCACCGAATTTGTGTCTAAAATCCAACAAAATTTACACCTCTATCTTGTGCAATTACCCTGCTTGAATAAAAAATGTTGTGTTATCACTTAATTCATACATATCAAGGTCCAAAATTTGTATTCAGTGCTTAGTTTTACAAGCGTTTCAAGTGATGTGTGATGTGCAGACATGGAGAAACTACATGGAATGTTTCACCTATTTTAGATCAAGAAGTATGTTTAAAAAAAATCCAAAAGACTCTATTTTTTTCATATTGATATATATGCATATTAGACCCAATGCTTAGTGCTTATTCATGCAGAGACATGAAAACAGTAAATAAATCTCTTCTTAATTTTGAAGAGAAAAATATGAACATAACACTGCCAAGATGAGAAACTAAATTTATCACAAACTACGAGGGGTGTAGTCTAGTGCACCGAGGCCACTTTTTGAACCACGCCACCATGAACTTTGCCATTGAATGTTGTTCTAGGGGCAGAACATTGCATTCAAAGTTGTTGAGGAGCAAGCATGCTTGAAGAGGCTATGACGAGAAAGTTGGATTCAGGGTGGCTATGGTTATGAAATTTTTCACCCATGCCTGTCGCAGTTCTTACATAGTCTGCTATGATTTCGAGTACTGAGGTGGGTAAACAGAAGCCATTCTATGCTGTTTCCCTGAACTAAGAATTGGTGGCCTTCTGCCATCTTATTGCAAATGTCATAGTCATCTTATAGGCAATGGTTGAGCTCTGGCAGTGCGTTGATGTGATGTGGACAAGAAAGGATGATCGAATGAATGTAGCCCAATTTTAAAGATTATTTTACATTTGTATAACTTCATATGGCAGTTTAGGCCTATTTAGGTCAATTTATAGGTTTTCTTGCCAATTCTTTGCAATGGTTTCGGAGGTATCAATCTGATTATCGATGATAATTTTATTGTCTAACATATGAGATCAATGGCTCACAACAAGACACATTGGCATTAAGGAGAGTCTTTGTGAGAGGGAACACCTTACAACGTAATTAATGAATTAAGAATTTGAAATCCTTTTCTCCCAATATTTTATCTCAAAATTCCAAGACTTTGTTTTATTATCTCACTTCAAGTTTTAATTATGGAAAGAGCAAGGTGCCAAATTGGGCTTAGGTAGATTTATATATAATTGATATGGTTTTGATTTATTATTTTTTATGAAAATTGATAAATATGTTTTTTAATAGAGTATTATGTATTAGCACAAAATTATATAATTAAATATTTTTTTTTGTAAGCTAAAGAAGGACCTTTCATTTTATATTAACTCGGGTTGAAATATGTACATGCATTTGATGACCTCAACCCACCCCAAAGGGAAACTGGATCTGTTGGCCATCTTAAGTTTTTATATGCTAGCCAATAACAAAAAAAATAAAGTCTACTTGTCCATGCCAAATGCACTAAACAGCCAAAAAAACTAATCTTATTTCCTATCCTCATAAAGATCTATGACCAAAAAGGGAGAGCTTGCTCTGAGTGATCTAGCAAAGAAAACTTTAACATAGCTAGAAAGATCAGTCTACCAAGTTTCCAAGCGGAATGTCTTCTTCTTTTTTCCCAGGAACTATCCTCTTCAGCTGTTGTTGGATCTCCTCTAGCTTGCTATCCTACATGAGTAGAGTTATCTGAAGGTTCTTCATTTCTTTTTTCAAATTTGGAATGCCTTGGGCCATCTCTGTCATCTCCATAGCCACCTGCTCCATTGCTTTAGCCAGCGATCTTTTCATCACCCAATAAACATGAAGGGTCTGTTTATATAAAGACAGGTGACCTCTGGTGTTTCCTAGGTCTGGAAGCAAGTATTCCCAATCCTCCATTTTGGGGTTTGACTCCTCCTGCATGGTTGCTGTCTCTAATTCATGTATTATCCTTTGAATGTTAACATTGGTTTCTTCATTGTACACTCTTTTTGCCTCCTGCACCTTATCCTTCAACGTTTTCCTGCCATGACGCTTTCCAACTGATGATGGGGAATTCCATTCCTCACTGCCAGCTTGGTGGCCTCTCTCTGCCCCTGCGTCCCGTGCCCTGACCTGGACGAGCAGCTTTATTTTGGACCATTGTCTTTCTTTCCTGACTTGCTATGCCAGAGGAAGTTCCAGAGAATCCTTCACCTCCGTGCCCCTTGGTTTTCTTCCCCATGTTCATTGCCTCCTCTTGTTGCTTTTCCTCTAGATGCCGAACCTTCCCCACTCCACCTTTCCTCATCTGAATATGATAACCCTGTTCTGGATTTTTCTCTTCCTCCCATCCTATCCTCCTTTCCATACATGGCCGCTTTTGTTCCTTAACCTCTCGGAGGTCGTGCAAACTCTTATCCTGTCCTGTCCAGCACCCTTCCTTACTCGAATCGATTTCTGCCTTTCTCATGCTTCCCTTTTCTATCTTTTGCCTGGTATTACAGTGGATGGGTGGCCGGTCCCTCTCCTTTCGCCTACCTTCTGCTACTCTTAAACCGTCACCCGTTTCCTTACTCCTGTCTGTGCTATCACAGAGAGCAATGGATAATTTCTCTCCTACACGCCTCTTTTCATGCCAGATTTCATGATCTTGCTGCCAACCTCTACCCTTTTTCCCTTCCTCCCTCTGCCACATGCATTCTCCATGATCGCCCTCTCCTCCCCTTCTTATTCCTGCGCCAGCTAACCTGCGTCCCATCGATAGATCACCACCTTTCTCCCCACCTCTTCCTTTCATTGTTCTGTAGCCACTGCTTCTTGGAATTATGCCCTGCCAGCAATCCATCCTATCGTCCCGAGTTATTATGTTAATGCAAGGTGGTATGTCATATCTCCTTCCTACCCTCGTAATAATCTCCCACTCCGCCGCCTTTTTCACCCTGATCGGGGAAAAATTATATAATTAAATATTGTAGATATATATTTATGGGTATTAATTATTATTTTATAATTTGTATAATTTATGTAATTTGAGAACTGTTATTTGGTGATTTATTATCGAATGATATATAACATGTTATTTGTTATGTAATAATATGTATGATAATTTTATAATTGTATTAGATAAATGTGAAAATGTGAATATGGATTTAGAGATGCAAGATAATTAATATTTGAAATTCCATTTGTTTATGTAGAGGAGACAATTAGAATATGTCAACATCGGCCTGGAGTATGCCGTAAAACTGCTTTTGCTTGGCTAAGAGCTCGTCTTCCTCGGACGTAAGGAAACAGGTTAACGGCCCAAGACCCAGAGGCATCTGGCAGGAGTGAGAGCCTGCTCCCGATTACGGACCACCAGCAGGGTTATGCTAGGTGGCGTGGTTTTCCTATTTAACAATGATGAGTCAAACCCAGCATTCGCGGATAGCAGCCAGAGATGGCCATCCTCACTGTTGGTTTGACACCTGAGTTGATAGGTTTTACCACCTTCGGAAAAAAAAAAAATTAGAATATGTCAACATACTTCATTTATCACCATAAGATAAAATATTTTGATTGAAATAATATCAATCTACCAAAGTTGTGTTCATTGGTAATGTTGATAGGCATCAATAAATAATAAGCATCAAAGCACTTATTTCATGATAAGTTCCTAAAGTTTAAAAAAATAATAAAGATAACTAAATTATATTTTATTATTATTATTATTTATTAGAAAAACATGGAACAAGATTCTTAATCATGAGGATTTTATTCCTTTTTACCATGGATATTCTTAAATTATAAATAGGTTTTGTTACAATTCCATGAACCAATGATATGACTTACCAATATCACATGCCCAAAAAACCATAATTCACTCTATATGAAACTTTGTTCATATGACAATTTTTTTTAATTAATCAACTTAAGCATAATATTAAAAAAAGTATAAGTACTTTGGAGACAAATCTCATTGATTTATGTAAATTACCATGAACGTTCTACAATATTCCATGAAGGTTAAATACCTTCCATCCAAATAATAATTATTGATAATTAAATTAAAGTTCGAAAAAACCTATTCCAAAATAAACACACATTCATAAATTATTTATGTCTACTATTAATCGAGAAATATTAAAAATGCTTAGATAAAAATTACTAATAGTCGAGAAATATTAAAAATGTTTAAATAAAAATTACAAATAAAAAATTAACTATTATTAAACAACTAATAAAACTATTGAATTATGAAAATGTAACATAAGATAAATGGTTAAAACTATTGAATTATGAAAATGTAACATCAAATAAATGATATAATTAATATTTTATTTGTTTCTTCTATGAATACTAAAGCTTTTATAAGATTTGAGTTTAATCACAACAACCATTAAAGCCATTATAACATGTTACTAATAGAAATAAAGCATGAGCGGGGATGATGACATTCCATCCAACAATCACCCTACATAGATAGGTAACTTTTATGGTTTTTTATTTAATTTGTATATATCGATATTTTTTTTCAATTGATGGAAATTTTTTTGGTTATGTATTTTCTATATGGATTTTGGTTAGTAGAACTCCACAAAATTATACGAAATTAATGTTGGAAAGTTATTTACTCAATTCTTTACATGGTTTTCATATAATTTTGATGTGTTGCATACAAAATATGGGTTTTGAAGAAAGATAAGCATATTTATAAGAACAATATTGTTGTTGGAATATTAAGTTTATTTGGGAGTTCTTCATAAGATTTTGTTTTTATTTGTTCATTTGTTTTCCTTTCTCAATTAATTCAAGCATCTTGAATTTATGATCCACAACTCCATTGTGTACTAATTTGTGCAAAGTTTATTACTGCAGACATAAAATTATTATTCCTATATATTTTATTATCACATAAATATTATTTATTTATACATTAAAGTAGTCTTAAGATAAATTGATTATTCTAGCTAATCAATGTAGTATTTAAGTGAATATCTCAACTACACCTAAAACAAGAAACTAATTAATAATTTCTTAAGCAAACAATTCACATAGAGATTATATTAATCAATAAATTCTACGATAATAACTAGCAATTTCCCTTAAAGACGGAAAGATACACCGAAGGAATAAAACATGCTTATGATTTTACTGCAAAAATATTGCAGCAAAGGAAAGATAACAACCTAAAGGGTGGAGGATGGAGGGGAGGAAATGTGTTCAAGTTTGCAACAGTCTCACACTCGTGCCAATTCATGTACATATTATATCCAAGCTATAACATGTAGGGTAATGAGGAGAAAAATTAGTCTTTAGATATCTAATTAGTCTATAGGGTCTTGGATAGACGGTGATTGGGTGGGTTGTTAAGGCACTCCTAGATGCCAGAAAAGTAGAGGGAGGTTTGGGAGTCTCACCCAAAATGGCATTGTTGTAACCACTATATTTGTAGCATCAAATTTTGACAACCATGAAGTGATGAAAAGCCCTCCTCTACCCCAAAACCATGACCCTTCATTCAGGACAAACTCTAGGTCTTTTTGCATATCAAATTGAGCAATGAAAAATCATTTTGACCACAAATAGAGGTCATATTTTGATGTCCAAGTGGAAAAAATCCATTATGCAATGCATCATATTTGGCCAAAATCCATTAAACCTATAAATACAGGCATTTGATTGGAGAGTAGTGAGAAGAGAGTTTACCTCGGATGTTTACTTGCATGACTAGAAAATCTTCCATTTTCTCCATGATATAGAGACTTGGAATATTTTGGATTTCTTCATCAAGGTTGGAGGGCTTCTGATGGGACCAGCCCGCACTTCAGTGTACAGCGCTTAGTAATGTCTGTCCAGTGATTGATTAACAATATGTGTTTGGTAGGATTACAAAATTATTTGGTTTATCATTAATCACTAATCACACACTTAATTAACTGATATTTTCCAACAGTGGCTGGAACATTTATGGTAAAACTTTAATGAGGTAGCCGAGTTGTACTTACCTCGATCGTCGTTTCTTGCCTATTGAACTTGGCAAAACCCTGGGCATTTCGCATTCAGTCATTTTGGTTTTTTGCTCTGCATGGTGAATACAGTGATGGTTTTGGTCTATAAGTAGTTTTGTCTTCTTTCTAGATGTGGTTGCTTGGAAACGAGCCACAGGCTCTGTCTGTGCCAGCTATGGGCTCTGCTACTTGTTGGGTGGCTCTGTTGTCTGTCTTGGTGACTGGTTTACTCGGCTCGTTGGCACAAAATGATGGTTATGTTGGCTTGCGTGAGTATAAGGTTATGGTTCTTATGTGGTTGTTTGACTTATCTTTACTCCACGGTTATTGTTTGTTCTGAGGTCGTTTTGCTGGTTAAACTTAATGGTATTGTGCATGCATTTAGGTTGCAAACGTGATGGCTTCCTTCTGTTCACAACATCTCTTTAGGTATCTATTCGTCCATGATTTATTTTAATCCCTTTATTTTTCTATCTCTAACAAAAATTGTTCCTTGGTCTCAGTTGGTCACCGAGGTTTGTGGCTCAATGGCCTGTGATTTTTCTGTACTGTGAACCTTCCAAGTAAAGAAAAAGAACTCTCTGTGTGTGCAGTTATTTGTTGCTTTTCCCTTTCACTATTGACAACTGGACTAACAATCCTTCCCTGGTTCAACTTTCAGGTTAGGGGTTTGCTAGTGGGCGAGCTTCGTATGAACGCCCTGGCTCTTACCCGATAGG
Organism: Pinus tabuliformis; assembly: GCA_031772625.1. Classification (NCBI taxonomy): domain Eukaryota; kingdom Viridiplantae; phylum Streptophyta; class Pinopsida; order Pinales; family Pinaceae; genus Pinus; species Pinus tabuliformis. Next base: position 1,019,505,739 of record CM062813.1, on the reverse strand, counting down.
CTCTACCACTGTCTTCAATTTGTGTGTAGGACTAGGGTCTGTAGATTGTTTGTGAGTCCGAGTTTTCAACACTTGTCCATATATGTCCTGTTGTCGTCATTATGTGACCTGGGCTGATTCGATACAATACTTCCTTTTTATTTCATTCCTTTGTAATTGTAAAATTGTATTTAAGGGAGGCCGACCCTAAACCCTTGTCTAGGGTTTATTGGTTCGTTTGGCTCTTTAACAGTTTGTAGGCTTGTACTTGGACTCTGTTATGTATGTACAGACATTTCATTTTTATAAATGAAAGAATTACAGTGGAATTCATTTGCTTTAGTTACCTCTATCCTGATGTGGTCACGCAGCATTTGTTCTCTTGTTCTTGTTTGAACTTCTTTGAACCGTGCCTGGTTATCTCGATTATAGACTCTGTCTCTTGTTTGCAAGCCCTTGTGTTGTGAGTTATCGTGCGATTTCCTTGTCTTCTTTCAATTATTTAAAAGAGGAAAATGAAAGAAATATGCATGCACTGTGTTCGTGTACTATGGGTATTTCAACAACTAGAAAGCGTAGATAGACATATCAATGATTGTTATAGATGGATGGATTGAAAATAAAATAAAATAATTCTCTTTCTTTTATTTTTGTGTGTGTATGTTGAACCTTCAGAATAATTTACAATTTTCCATTTGTACATTTTGTCCACAGTTATTTGAACTGTGCGTAGTTACTTTTCCAGTTTCTATTCTATTAGTTACATAATTGTTTATGCATTCAGTTATGCTTGCACCGCAAGATTTTACATTCGACATATTTGTCTTCTTTTTTTTAGAAAATGAAAGAAACAATTATAAAACTATTGTTTATTAAGACAAACAAAATAGTGACCCTCACTAACTATACTATTCCTTAACCAATACTGACATTAAAAAAACAAAGTCCTACGTTCTACTTTGACTAATTGAACATAAAGAAAACAATCACTGATAAAACTTTCCACCTTGGCAGAGACCAACACCCACTCATGGTGCCCTTAGCTGGATGCTCCTGCATCAAGCTCCCGGGGTAAAAAGAAATCATTACTCCAGCCTACTCTATCTGTCTGGCATCAAGCCACGAATTGTCCTCGATAGGACAGTTCTTCCACTTGACCAAATATTGCAAATACTCATTCCGCCGAGTTCGTTTGGCCACTTGAGTGTCAAGGATTCTCTCGATCTCGGGAGGCTGAACATAAGGCATTTGTCTCATACAAGTTTTAGTTCCATCTTGGGTGTCTCATGTAAGCTGTGTGGTATTGTCTTCCTTTGAACCAGCAGTGTATGGAAATAGATCTGCTACATTAAAGATGGGTGAAATACCTATTCTTGGTGGCAGTTGTATTTCGTAGGCATTCACTAAAAATTTCTGGAGGACTTTGCAGGGACCTATCTTCTTGTACTTCAGCTTGTTGTATGCACCTCTAGGGAAGCGTTCCTTGCGCAAATGCGTGAGGACTTCATCCCCCACATTAAACTGCACTTCTCTCCGTTTCAAATATGCTTGCTACTTATATTTTTGACTGTTGTCTTGCAATTTAATTTTCACCTGCTTGTGCAAATCTTTCATCGCGTTAGTGAAGTCTTCCCCATCAGCACTTCGTCTTTCCTGCTGTCCTAGATCTCGCAGCTCGTGCACTCCACGAGGATGCATGCCATACAAGATCTGAAAAGGATTACAACCGTGCTGCGATTGGATGAGTCGTTATAAGCAAACTTTGGCTGGGAAAGTACTCGATCCCACATCTGCAAATTTTCACCAATCAAGCTTCGTAGCAGGTTCCCCAGACTTCTGTTTACCACCTCTGTTTTCCCATCGGTCTGCGGGTGATAAGCAGAGCTATAACTCAACTACGTGTCCATCTTCTTCCACAGGGTGCGCCAAAAGTTCCCCATAAACTTCACGCTCCTGTCAGAAAGAATAAACATAGGCAAACCATGTAGCCTGATAATCTCTGTAAAGAACAAGTGGGCCACATGAGTGGCATTACTGGTTTTCCTGCAAGGGATGAAATGTGTCATCTTCTAAAACCGGTCCACTACTACCATCATCGAGTCATAACCACGCTGAGTCCTTGGTAGACCCAAGATGAAGTCCAAGCTGACTGAGTCCCACAGTCTACCTGGAATGGGCAATGGCGTATAAAGTCAAATATTTTGACTGTGTCCTTTTGCCAGCTAACACACTTTACATCTGTTCACAAATCTCTGCACATCCCTTCGCATTCTTGGCCAATAATAAAAATGACTGAGCTGCTCTAATGTCTTGTCTATGCTGAAATGTCCGGCTAGACCTCCACTGTGTTTCTCCCGAATGATATTCTCTCTCATCGAGCAGTCAGGAATGCATAGTTGTCCTCCCCTAAACAACAGCTTCTCCTACAAATTATAGTCCAACCATGGACTATTGTCTCTCACCAAAGGATTCTGACATGCTTCATAAGTCTCCTTAAAATCTGCGTCAGTCTGATACAAATCTTTCAAGTGCTCAAAACCCAGCACTTGTATAGTACTCTCCTGCAAGAGTAGGGCTCTTCTGCTCAATGCATCTGCCACCTTGTTGGCCTGCCCGCTGATGTGTTTCAACACAAAGGTGAAACTCTGCAAATATTCAACCCACTTAGCATGTTTGTGATTCAGCTTGTGTTGTTGCATCACATACTACAGTGTAGAATTATCCAAGAACAAAACAAATTCATTTCCCAGCAAATAGTGTCTCAAATGCTTCAGCGCTTGGACGACAACATAGAATTCCTTGTCGTAGGAAGAATACTTATGCCTGCTTTCATTCAACTTCTCGCTGAAAAAAAGCAACAGTTTTATCCTCCTGGCTAAGTACAGCTCCAATAGCCATACCGCTTGCATCACAACAAACCTGAAAAAGCTTTTTAAAATCTGGCAATCTCAGGATCAGTCTCTCTGTGATATTCTTCTTTAGTAGCTGAAAACTCCTCTCTACTGCCTCGGTCCAACGAAAAGGCTGACTTGCCTTTTTGATAGTGTCCAACATAGGTGCGCAGATTTCACTGAAATTTCTTATAAATTTTCGGTAAAAACTTGCTAGCCCATGAAAACTACGTAGCTCAAACAAGCTTTTCGGGGATGGCCAATTGACTATCACTACAATCTTCTTTGGATCCATCTTTAGCTCGTTTTATGCTATTAAGAAGCCCAAATAAACTAATTCTTTTTGCATAAAAGTACACTTTTTCAGATTTATCAGTAGCTTATTCTGCTGCAATTTTTCCAGCACTTTTCAAACATGTCGAAAGTGTTCCTCCCTCGCCTTGTTGAAGATTAATATGTCATCCAGGTACACTATCACAAACTTTCTGATGTATTCTTTCAGCATTTCATTCATTAACCACATAAAGGTATTGGGTGCATTGCTTAGTTCGAATGGCATTACCAGCCACTCATACAGTCCCTCATTAGTCTTGAATCCTGTCTTCCACTCATCCCCCTCTCGAATTCGAATATGATGATACTCGCTCTTTAAATCAATCTTAGAAAAATATGCTACCCCACTCAGGCAATCCATCATGTCGTCCATCCATGGCAGTGGAAATCTGTACCGAATGGTGATCTTGTTGATGGCCCTCGAGTCTGTGCACATCCGCTATTCTCCTTCTTTCTTGGGAGTGAGAACTATTGGAACTGCGCAAGGGCTCAAAACTTTCCCTTATCAACCCTTTGTCTAACAATTCCTGCACCTGTTTTCTAATATCCTCATTGTCTTTGGGGCTCATCTGATATGTTGCCTTATTTGGCAAACTTGCTCTGGGTATTAAGTCAATATGATGACTTATGCTTCTTTTAGAGGGCAGTTTATCTGGTAAGTCATCCACCACTATATCACTAAACTCCTGCAACATCTATTGGATTTCTGTAGGCAAATTTGACACCTCTGTGTGTAGCAGCACCGTTTTTTCTCTTCTAACAACAGCATAGCTCACCTCGCTATCTTCAACTTGTTTCAAAAACTACTTTCTGCTCATTAACAACACTCTCGTCTCACTTGTTCCCGCTGTCTCTTCCTCTTTGATGGGCACAAGCATATGCTTGATCCCATCTTTGACAAACTTATAGCAGCTTGTCTTCCCATCATGTACCACCTTCCTATCATACTGCCATGGCCTGCCTAGCAGTATGTGACATACATCCATCGGCATTATGTCACAAATGACTTTATCCTTATATCTGTCAATATGAAACTCCACTTCGCATTGCTCATCTAACAGCAACTGATGGCCTTTTTGTAGCCATGATACCTTGTAAGGAGTGGGGTGTTTCAATCGCTGCAACCCCAATTTTTCCACCATCTCCATGGTTACCAGGTTACCTGTACTCTCACTATTGATAATCAACTTACAACACTTACCGTGTGACTTACAAGTTGTCTGAAACAAAGCTTTCCGCTAAGTTTGTTCAGTTGATTCTTTGGCTGGTTTCAACAACACTTTGTTCAAAACTAAAGCTTCCCTTGTTTCCGACACATTTTCTACTTCTTAGGGAGGTGCCTCTGCTTCTTCTGGCTGGGCAATGTACGCACCCCTCTGTCCAGCTTGTTCTGCCTCAGGACACTCAAATGATCTGTGTCCCCACTTATGACACCTGTAACATTGATAACCAACTCCTCTACCTCAGCCATTTCGCCTGCCTCGCTGATATGGCCTACCACCTCTCGTGCTGTCACCTTTTTCTGTTGTTTCGGAAGCTCTAGAACTACTTCTTCTTCATTACTGCTAGCAGTTCACCCTCTGCCATAAGTCTGTCCTCTTCCTCTACCGGTTCCCTGTCCTCTCCTAGCATTTAGTTTTCTGGCGATATTCTCCTCTGCTTTCATAACACTCTGATATGCTTCTTCAATGTTTTTCGGGGAAAGAACGCTGATTTCATCTAATATTTCTAACCTTAAACCATTTACATACCTGGTTGTTTTCTCCGAGGTGTCCTCTGTATAGCCAGCCCTTAAATTTACTCTGTAAAATTCCTCAGTGTACTCCCTTACTGTCATCCCTTTCTGCTTCAGATTTTGCACTTGCCGGTGTAGTGCAATCTGGTAATCCTTAGGCAGAAATCTGCCCTTCAACTTGGCCACCATCCTTGACCATTTTTTGATTGGCAACTTGTTCAACCTCCTCCTCTCTGTTTGGACACTGTCCCACCATAGGGCTGCATGTCCCTTCAACTTTGTCACAGCGAACTTGACTCTACGGTCTTCACTGACCTCTTCACACTCAAAATACTTATCCAGCTCGCTGATCTAGTCCAACAGAACCTCTGTGGACAAGCTGCCATCATAATTTGGGAGTTTTGGTTTGGGCTTGTTGCTCACCAATAGGACCGACCTCAACAGTCTCATCTCCAGCCCTTCTTCATCTGATCCATCTGCTGCCACTACAACTTCTTCTTCGTTATCATCTCATACCTCTAGATCCCTTCTTCTCCCTGCTTCAACTACCTCCAAAAGGGCAATAAGGATCCTGATCTCCTCTCTCAATCCTTCCTCTGCTATACTCTGAGCAGCTCTTCCATGACCTCATCTTCCTACCTCCATTTCTCAAGCCAATTCTAAATCCTACTCTAATACCACTATGATGGGACTAGCCCACACTTCAGTGTACAACCCTTAGTTAATGTCTGTCCAGTGATTGATTAACAATATGTGTTTGGTAGGATTACAGAATTATTTGGTTTATGATTAATCACTAATCACACACTTAATTGACTGATATTTTCCGACGGTGGCTAGAACATTTATGGTAACACTTTAATGAGGTAGCCAAGTTGTACTTACCTCGATCCTCATTTCCCGCTTGTTGAACTTGGCAAAACCCTGGGCATTTCGCATTCAGTCATTTTGGTTTTTCGCTCTGCATGGTGAATACAATAAGGGTTTTGGTCTTTAAGTAGTTTTGTCTTCTTTCTGGATGCGGTTGCTTGGAAACGAGCCACAGGCTCTGTCTGCGCTGGCTATGGGCTCCGCTACTTGTTGGGTGGCTCTGTTGTCTGTCTTGGTGACTGGTTTACTCGGCTCCTTGACACAGAATGATGGTTCTGTTCGCTTGCATGAGTATAATGTTACGATTCTTATGCGGTTGTTTGACTTATCTTTACTTCATGGTTATTGTTTGTTTTGAGGTTGTTTTTCTGGTTAAACTTAATGGTATTGTGCATGCATTCGGGTTGCAAACGCGGTGGCTTCCTTCTGTTCACAACATCTCTTTAGGTAATCTATTCGTCCATGATTTATTTTAATCCCTCTATTTTTTTGTCTCTAACAAAACTCGTTCCTTGGTCTCAGTTGGTCATCGAGGTTTGTGGCTCAATGGCCTGTGCTCTGTTTGTGCTGTGAACCCTCCAGGTAAAGAAAAAAGAAACTCTCTGCGTGTGTAGTTATTTGTTGCTTTTCCCTTTCACTATTGATAGCTGGGCTAACAATCCTGCCCTGGTTCAACTTGCAGGTTGGGGGTTTGCTAGTGGGCGAGCTTGGTATGAATGCCTCAGCTCTTACCCGGTAGGCTCTGCCACTGTCTTCAATTCGTGTGTAGGACTAGGGTCTGTAGATTGTTTGTGAGTCCAAGTTTTCAACACTTATCCGTATATGTCATATTACCGTCATTATGCGACCTGGGCTGATTCGATACAGTCCTTCCTTTTTATTTCGTTCCTTTGTAATTGTAAAACTGTATTTAAGGAAGGCCGACCCTAAACCCTCATCTAGGGTTTATTGGTTCGTTTGGCTCTTTAACAGTTTGTAGGCCTATACTTGGACTCTATATGTATGTACAGACATTTCGTTTTTATAAATGAAATAATTACAGTGGAATTCGTTTGCTTTAGTTACCTCTATCCTGATGTGGTCATGTGACATTTGTTCTCTTGTTCTGGTTTGAACTTCTTTGAACCGTGCCTGGTTATCTCGATTATAGACTCTGTCCCTTGTTTGCAAGCCTTTGTGCTGTGAGTTCTCATGCGATTTCCTTGTCTACTTTCAATTATTTAAAAGAGGAAAATGAAAGAAATATGCATGCACTATGTTCGTTTACTATGGTTATTTCAACAACTAGAAAGCATAGATAGACATATCAATGATTGTTACAGATGGATGGATTCGAAAATGAAATAAAATTATTCTCTGTCTTTTATTTCTGTGTGCGTATGCTGAACCTTCAGAATAATTTACAATTTTCCATTTGTACTTTTTATCCATAGTTATTTGAATTATGCGTAGTTACTTTTTCAGTTTCTATTCTATTAGTTACACAACTGTTTATACATTCGGTTCTACTTGCACTACAAGATTTTACATTCTACATATTTGTCCTTTTATTTTTCGAAAATGAAAGAAACAGTTATAAAACTATTGTTTATTAAGACAAACAAAATAGTGACCCTAATTGACTAGACTGTTCCTTAACCGATACTAACATTAAAAAAACAAAGTCCTACGTTCTACTTTGACTAACTGAACATAAATAAAACAAGCACTGATAAAACTTTCCACCTTGGCGGAGACCAACACCCAGTCATGGCGCCCTTAGCTGGATGCTCCTACATTACCTTCCCCTTCATTGCATCTTTAAAAGAGATAGTTACTCTAGGAAGGATGTAACCCAAAGCTCCACCTCTCAGTCTTAGATTCAATATGATAGTACCATTCATCACGATACCATATTACTTCATATGGAATGGGTTTTGTAGCATTTTACCCTAAAAAAATTTGCACCAAGTTTATTTCCTTAATCCATAGGAGTGTGTACTTTCCATTAAGGTTTTTCATGAATATTTAAAAGGGGATATCTTTTATATTTGTTTGAACAAAAAAATAGACAAAACTTGGAAAATATGTGGAGGCGACATCCCTAAACATTGAGACCCTCACCAGAACGACCTGATCATCATAACATACAGAACATACATACAAAAAAAATAAAATAGGAGACAGGAAAATAGTCAGAGAACCTATCAACTACTCCCTCCATGGCCCCAATAGCTAAGAGGAGGTGTCTTTGTAAAAAAGGATTGAACATGTGTCTGCGATTTTCACATAAATTTTATGTAGGGAATGGGCCATGGTAGAGGAAACATGCTCAGAGCCATGACCACCAATCACTACAGGGTAAAATAAAGCATGGGAGAAAATATTCTTTTGTTACGACGCCTCAAAAGGAAGCCAAAACCGACCACATCCAAAGTAAAATGCTAGATTGAACATCTGTTCCCTAAGCCATTGCCCTCCATGAGCCCCAGAGGCGAACCAGAATGTGGTGGCGACATAATTTTCATTGTTGAACAAACAAAACCTAGTGCTCCTCATTTCCCCCTCATTTTTTTTATATGACTATAAAGTATATTTAATTAAAAAACTCATATACATTTATTTTAAACAAAGGAATATTTACAATTTTTATAGTATTTCAATATTTTACTAAAATATTTAATAAACTTGAATTTAATTAAGAAAAAATAGATCCTTCTTTTTCACTATAAATGAAGTAAACAAGCTACAACCATATAGATCTTGGTTAGGTGGTCTCAACTTTGCCATTGGGAAACCAAGTTTGTTGACCACCTAACCGCATTATAAGCCATCAAGTAGCAAAAAATATTTATTCTATCTACCCAAGCTATATAAACTTGATTGTCATGTCCACAACTATATATATATATATATATATATATATATATATATATATATATGACTACAAACTATAATTTAAAATCTATCCACATGAAAACTAATAAAAAAAAGACTAAGAGCCAGCATTCTATTCCTCCTGCTCAGTGGATGTCAATGTAATCGGGGCTGGATCTTTGGCAATGGAGCCTGGCATCTCAGTCGGCATGAACAAGCATGAGAAATGTTTCTCTATACAATCTAAGTGGGCATCCTATTTCTGCAATTGAAATTGCAGTTTTTTAAAGTCTTGTTTGTAATTTGGAAAGACCTAGACAACAGTTGTCCATATTTGTTCCATGGCCTTGCCCAAGAGGCATTTCATAAGCCAATACATATATAAGGCCTACTTGTATTGCGTCTCTTGGCCTCTGGTGTGTCCTGAATACGGAACCAGGAGCTTTTAATCCTTCATGTCAGCTGCCTCCATGTTCGCTTGCCGATTTATATCTTCCTCCCATTCTTCTATCAGTGGTTTGATTTCCTCTCTAGTGTCATCCGCATAAGTAGTTTCCGCTTCCTAGATCAGGTTGTCCACAGGATTTCTGCCACGACATTTCTCTGCAATTCTCGGCTCGACCTCAGCCTTGCTCCCCGCGATCTCTTCCCTTGGCCCTTGGCTTTCGCTGCTTGATCCATTGCCTCAATTTCCCTCTACCTTACCACTAATTAATTTAATTTTAATAATATACATTATTATATAAATATTAATTTTAATAGGACATATATATAAAAAATAAGTTTAATATGTTGTTTGAAAAAAATAAATTTAAATATATAAAATATGGATATTTTTTCATGACTATCTAAAATAAATTTAGTTGATAATAGTAATAAAAATTATACATATATAAATGATATTTAAATTAATTTTTTTTTATTATTAATTAATATTTCAATTTAATGGAGGGATAATTCTTTTAACTATAATGAGGTATTTTATCATTAAATAAAATATTATGACAAAAAATAAAAACAAAATAACCATATACAGAGATACATGGTAATGTTTAAAAAATAAAATAAAAAGATTTCATGTTAAATTTAATATAAACTTATCTTAATTTTAAATTTATAAATTAAAATCGTTGAAATATAATTTTTGTAATAAAATTAATATAAATTTAAATAAGTAAAAAATTTATATTAAATTTTTTTAATTCTTTTGCCCTATTAATTTGGCGTAGTCCATAATGTGACTTTTTGGAACGCTCGCAAATGGATTTTTCTTCTTTCTCGATTGATGTGACATTGCTTAGAGTTTTCTTGCCCACTGTCGGAGTCCCTTGTCCATCTCCATCCTTTGACTACTGCTACGCTCCAAAGCATGTAATTTATGCATGATATATTAGCATAGATTTATTTGAGTATGGATTTAATATGAGCGGAGAGGGATTAAATTTTTTCATGTGCAAATTTTTTTAGAGTGCAAAATATAATGTGTTATTTTTATTATTTAAATTGTATTTGTGAACGCTAAATAGAATATATATATGACGAAATAAACATTTTAACTATAAAAACTTAATTTTTTATAAACTTAAACATCTTACTCACACATTTATTTACTTCTAATTATTTTATAACATATTATTTTTTTATAGCTAATATTATTTTTCTATTTAAAACATCATTTTTATTTTTAAAAAGAATAGACGGACCAACAAACATACACACGCCCTCATATTGCACTGTAAAATAAATCTGTCACCCCAATCATTCACAATCCATGAAATTTGAATTTTAAACTTTTTTAGTTGTTGCTCAAAAACTGAAATGTGCTTTGATTTTGAATTGGGATAGCGCGCAGAGGCTCTAGTCTAGTAGAATTGGGACATCCGACAGAGACTATGCCTAAGTATAATGCATAAAGCATGGTTATACAACGAATGTGGATCTGATCCTAGAGGACTTGCAATTCACGAAATTCCTTGTGCCAAAGACGGGGCGAGGTGAGTTGTCGCTCTGAATCCTATCAACTTTAAGAGATGGGGAGAAATATTCGCAGGTGTCGATTCCGCTTTTCGGGTATTCACTTTTTGTTTTTATTTTAATAGAAACTACTTAACCGATGATATGTCATTCGATGAGCATGTATATATACTTATTTATTCCTTTGTATATTTTTCCATGGCTATTTTGTTTGATAGGGAACACTGTGCCAAAGACATGCCAGGGACATCTATGATATGAGTCAAGGGTGACTAAGGCTAGTTCTTGATATCAAAGCCAAACTCCTTCATAGGGTTAGGCGTTGCCCTGTTATGTTTCATCGAATTTATTTTAAAAGTGTATCTCATTCAGGTTGCTTGCAGAAAAAACGCCGAGGAGGATGACATTAAAACTAGTTATGATCTTGGTGCTTCTTGGAGCGGCGCTTTTGCCAGGGTGATCTAGTAACTCAAGTTTAACACAATTGTTTTCTGTAATTTATTTGGCATTGCGAGAATCATCACATCATGAATATTGTCTGCTTTCTCCCATCGCAAGTAACTCTGTCGCGTAACTCATAATACGCTATTGTGAGTAATATAAATCATTTTAATATTGTCATTTATTGCGATCCTATTTGCAATACATGTGATAAATTTTAATAATTTGAGAATAAGGGTTACAACAAACAATGGGTTTCTTTTCTATTCCTTATTTAAAAAAAAATAAAAAAATCCCTAAATTATAATCAGATAAAGGATAGTTTATTTAAGGTAAATTCTATTATGAAATTGCATTGATGGTTTAGGATCACTATAACAAAGACCAACACCAACATTATTATGTTTTTCAATTATAAGTTTTTTTAATTTTAATTTTAATTTTCTCTTCGTTAAAGCATGTGCTCTGTTTTTAAGTCTAGTAATGAATAGTGAATTAAATTGTATTGATGGTTTAGAATCACTATAACAAAGACCAACACCAACATTATTATGTTTTTCAATTAAAAGTTTTATTTTAATTTTAGTTTTCTCTTCGTTAAAGCATGTGTAGTGTGTTTAAGTCTAGTAATCAATAATGAATTTAATTTAATATAAATGATTTATTTTTTTCATGAACATATTATTATAATTATTTTTAAATATAATAAATGTAATTTTGAAATTATTTGTTTTAAATATAAATATAAAATTTTAAATTTTAAAATCAATTCGATTTTAAAAACATTAAATTTATATATATAAAAAGAAAGATAATGTTGTGTTATTTTTATAAAAAAATTAAAAATTAAAGCCAAAATTAAATTTATATATTTTATTTTACTATTTTTTTAAATATTATAAAATTTGTATTAATTATTATGATTAACTATTTTAATTTTTTATTTATAAAGTTTTTAGTTTTTTACCTTTTACTAAAATTTACTTAATTATTTTTATGGTTACAAGTTAAATGTTTCTACAATGTCTCTCTCTTCATTAGTATTCAACTTAAAAATGAACTTTCAAATTGAAAATTTAATTGAATGAATAAAGTGGATTTAGCTTAATTGCATTTTTGGATGTACAAATGGATTTAATCTTTGAAAATTTTATGGACACTTCAGTTGTATAGACTATACGGTTTAAATTATCAATTCCAATAAATCTTTGTTTGATTTCAAATAAAATTGATCAACAGATATATCTCATAAGGGCCAAATTGTAGAATAATGGAACTATTTGAAATCTGTTTTTTTTTATTGTTTTATATAATATATACATAGCTTAGTTTTTTTTCCCTTCACCATACATAATATTGAAATAGTTTACAAAGAAATTACTAATTTACATGGATGTTTAAATATTTTATTTGTGGACCATGTTGAAACATTCTTTTTTGTCCTCAATATATTTTTAGGTATGGATATGGGTGACGAGAATGAAAGGTTTTTTCTTTGCTTTGGATTCATGGTTTTCTATGGGCTTAGTTTCTTTCCATTTCCATGTCCTTGCAATTTTTTCTTCCTTTAGCTTCCTATAACTTCTACACATTTTCTCGATGATATGACCTACTGTGTGGCCTACAATATAGCGGTCCATTAGCATGGAAGAGGAACAACTAGAATTTTTAGGAAGTTTGATACGATCTCCTATTTTTCATTCTCAATCCAAGAATTATGGGTTAATCACTAGAAGATCTTCTCATATCCTGTCACATGCTCTGAATTGTCCTCCTGCACCACAGTTGAATCCTCCCAGAAATTTGCGATCAAGTTCGTGTTCGGATTCATAGACTCTAGAGTCGATTGAAGGTTGGTATTTAATGCGGATGGCTTGGCTTAACCTTTCCCCGTATCTCCTCTATTCACCCTTGGGTTTCATCGGCCCAGCCTTTATCTCTACTCCTTTTATTCACCAATATTTATAGTTATGGCTCGACCTACCACTTGACCCAATCAAGACTATGGGTTGGGGTAACTACCCGCAGTGCTGCCAAGAATTATTCTCAAACGATGGAATTGTGAGAACACACAGGAGTTGGGAAGTCCCCTCAATTAGTGGGCCTAATAGACGAGAACCATTCCCATTAGTTGTCATTACCACCACTTCCCACCAGTGAAGTGTTGAGGTCGTGGCGAGCATTAGGAGAGGGAGCATAGGGCAATCCTTTCAAGTGACTGATAAATAAGTGGGTTTTCCCCATTAATTGTCATCTTGTTATCAGGATTAGGGACGATGAAAAAAATACCACTGTAGGAGCTACCTATAAGAGTGTGAATCGATAGTCGATAACCACTGAGTCACATTAAAATAGGATCAATGCCCAAATGTGCGCTTGGTGAGGAGTATGGCGGAACTTGATCGCGTAAAAGTGTCAACTTGAATAGGATGAGGTCAACTAGGCTTCAATGGAGACAAAAATTATAAATTATAAATTTAAATTTTCTCCTTTTGAAATGAGCATGAAGAACATGATTTACAACATTTTTCTTTTGACCTCAACATGAATAACATGCTTGAAAATAAATATATACACAAAAACTTACATTATGAAAACTGACCATAGGTACAAAATTTAGCACTCCCTCTTAACTAGGGAGGCCTTTATAATCACTTATGTTGTTGTTATCAATATTAAAGATTCTACAAGCAAGGGTCAATATTGAGATTATAATTATCATTAATATCACAATCTCGAGTATCGCAATCATAGAGGTCAACCCGCTTGACCTATAACAATCATGGCGTCCACTCAATACCTATCGTACAACATCAATATCAACTATTAACCATGATCTCGATGGTGCCTCAACCTCATGTTATCTAAAATATTTCTCGTTCACCATCACACAAGTACTGCACATAGTCCACGTGAAACTCAAAATGTCTTCAACCTAAGAAATATGTCTAAGCATTATGCTAGGAGGATATTGTTGACTCTAGAAAGAGATCTCAGTGGCCTCTAGGACTATCTCTAGCCAACAGGCCTAATATACATAGGGAGAATATCCTCTATCAGACCATTTTCGTATAAAGGTCAAAGTGACACAAGATTACAACCCTAGTGACATATGAAAATGTTTATCCACTTGGTCATTTTTCCTAATTCCACTCAATGTATTCGATATAGGGATAACATACCTAATTCTAATTAGAGTACATGACATGCCAAGAATGTTTTTCCATGATGTTATCTAATCAATCAAACCATTCTCCCTAATTTGAGTCAATGTACTTGACACCTGGATAAAATTCCTAATTCCCATCAAAATACATGACACAGGTAGATGTCATTTAAATGATGCAATCATCACTCCCTCTCAACCAAAGAGGAATTCTCCATAAACCCATGCTTATCCAAGATGTACACAAACTTGCCTCTAGAAAGAGGCTTCATTAGCATTTTTTGGGAAAATTAGAGACTTATAATTTGATTGTCATAAATCATTAACCAAGGGTACGTAAGCTTATGAGAGGCTATGCAAAATATATGAAGGCTAATAACTTAAGTTATTTTCTAATTAAACCATTCATACACACAGCTCTAATGTCTCTTTTCTGCATCAACACTTGGCAATTAAGGCTATTGAGTGGATTTGATCATCCCTCTACAACTCTTGATATTTCTGATGTTGATTAGAAAAGATAAAAGATCAAACAAACATTCATAAAAATCAAGAGGCTAAAACTTGATTAAATGATTGAAACAAATTCATCAAATAAAATTCATTCATTTAACCATTTCACATATGCTGCTAAAGTTTAGAAAACAGAAACAATAGTTGTGCAAATAACTTACCGATGCATAAAAATAATCAACAAAAATACAAATACTATAACTAATGGAGTTGTGAGAAAAGGGGGACCCCCTTACTCACAACCCCTCTATTGTTAAATGAGTTTACACCAGGTGATCAACAGAACATATAACTTTCTATTAATCTGAAAAGGATCATAGAGATGTAAAACTTTGATATGTTCGACCAACTAGCCCCTTTGCAAATGAAACATAATGAAATTTATACAAGTTCAAAGTCATATGTTTTCCTGAATTAGGAAAACTACTATCTTATAACTACTTACTATCAATAAGTAAACAGAATGACAGAATAGCTCTGCTGAGTTTAATCCATGACTAAAAGCATGGATCAAACTAATTTCGTTACACTGCTTGGAGATTTTTCTAAGTATGGCCATCGAGAAGAGGACTGAATATCTAGGCAGTTTCAATGATGAATTCAACGCATCCAATGGGCCAACGTCCAGGTAGGTTGATTTCCTCATAAAACCCATGTTCTCGTTCTTCTTGAAAGTAAGTGGAACATATCGAACCACCGATTTTGTTGCAAGAAATCTGGGTGGTTATAGGAAATTTGCATCTACAGGAAATCACGAAGTGTCTCAAGGAAATTGACAACCACGATTGTCTCTAGGAAATCATAGAGCTGCTTCAAATCATGACTAATCTGCATAAGATTTCGATCAATCAAACTTGATAATTCAATTAGAAAATGATTAACTTCAATAAATACTTAAGAACAAGGTAAAATAATACTTTTTAAGATAATTTTCATAATAGGAGTAGTTAGAAATAAAAAAAGAGTTCTAAAATGGGGGTGGCAAGGTCTTAGAAGGCTATCAAAAAGTCATAAAAATAGGACTCGTCATCTCCCCCACACCTAGCTTCTTGCATGTCCCTTATGCAAGCAAAAATGTTTCACCCTTAAAAAAAAGATTAGTTTGTGCCTTGTACTGCAGCTCCTGGGGCCATGTGGTCTAATTGGGCTCTGCTAGACTCTTCCTTAACCAGATTCTGATACTCCTCATTCTTTTTCTGTAGGTTCTCAATTTGCACATGTTTCTTCTTCATAATCTAAGCAACTTTATGATGCCACTCATCATACTCCTTTTGCATGTGTAGGCTATTTTCCCTCAAGGTTTCATTCTCCTTTCAAAGGACCCGCTCAGAAAAGTAAGTTCAACAATGGTTTCCTCCAATTTCTTTCGGGATAGTTTCTTCTTAGAAGTTCCTTCTCCAACATGTTGTTGTCGGGAGGGCTGGGGAAAACTTGATTCCTCTCCAACTGTTTTACCTCTGCTTTCCTGCAGCTGTGAATTCTAAAAGGACCTGACCTCCACTTCTTCTCTGTCAATAAATTTAGCCGATTCCACCTTCCCTTTCCTTTTGGACAGGTCTCGGGACCTCTTACTATTTTTATCAGTTTTAATTGGCGATACCCCTTTGTTTCCGGGAAAAAATAGTGTCTTTTCGATCTGCTAGTCCCACTAGGATTGGTAGCTATCCTAGAAACAAACAACCAAAGCAAATTGTGATCTCCTTTATATATGATAGATAAGAGAGAAGCAAAGGGACCAACCTGGATCTTCTGGTTGACTCCTTGCTTGATTTCTCTCTCCCTTGATAGAGCTTGCACCTCTTCTCCTACTTATCCCACTCAATGAATACATGTAGAGACAAAGTAACAAAACACCATCAAAGCATATCGATCTATTATATCATAAACAATGCAGAATCAAAATTACATTGATCATACAATGGTTTTCACAAATAACAACATTCACAAATACACGATTGTATGGAGGAAAACTCAAAGAACTTTATTAATAGTAGAAGGGAGAATTACAACCTAGATGTCTGATCTAGCATCATCCTCCCAACATCAAAGCCCTCTTCACCTCATGAAAAGCAAGATCACCCAACAATACAATGTCTTTTCTTCAGCACTTCCTTACAAATTACAAAATTTCAGCCTCAGATCTCTCAGATGAGGGATCCATTTATAAATGTCTGCAAGGGTGTGAGTCATCTCTAGGTTTTTGATTAGTGTCATTCCACTTATTGTTCTTTGTTCCACATGGAGATTTCTTGGATCTCTTACTCATCCCTGGGTGAATTCAGAGAGGCAAGTGTCATAGGAGAAGTTTCTGGAAGATTCCATGAGCATCCACTTAGCAAACTGTCTCAGACATTTGTCCATCCTCACTCATCACGCCCTACAGAAGGCCTCTTCAGTTTGCATTGCACCTGGCTAGTGTAGAAGTCAGTATGCATCGCACCTTGACAGTGGGGTAGTTAGTATGGTCTAGTTTTGGCCAGTTCTGAGTGGTTTTTCAAGTGGAACTTTTGGGGAATGATGTAATTAGTTGACCATGATCCTTTAGGGTATGAAACAACACTTTTAGGGGTTAAAGAGCCCTTGGTTTATCAACATATAAGATTGGGGTTGCAGTGCCCAAATATGTCTATAACAGTTTCCCCCTAAAGCATGAAGTCGTAAATCTTTTGATGTCAACTGAAATTCTTTATCATGAGGATTTGAGGTATTTGAACTAGAAGGTGACCTGTATAAGGTACAATACAATACATCATCATCATATTATTTTCATGATCTAGCTGAGGTGGGCATTCCCATGCTCAAATTTATAAATTCATTTTCATGTACATAGGACAGATAATTGTATGCAGTTGCAGACTGGTGATTCTTCATATGAAGAGTCATCTTCCTTGGCTTAGATGACTATCTGTGTCGCTTTTGTGTACATTTGATGTCTTTATATTCTTGAATATATTGTAGCCCGGATGGATGAAACTAGATCCGTGGTCTTCAAAACTCATTCAATCTTTGCCCGATGTACAAGTCGATCCATGTGAAAAGATGTTTTGAAGTCGAACATGGAAAAACATCACCTGATTACCAGCCAATAATATGAGCTGTTAACAGGCGTGAGAGGAATCACCAATAATGATAATGACCCTTAAGGTACTACAGTATAACTCACATGGTGTGAATATATGATCTGATGTCGAACACCACGCAAAATCTTTCGGTCAAAGGCCATTGATGTAAACCTGTCGCTCGAAGTGAGAAATTTTCCATTGAGGCATGTGAGCTTCAAAGTACTGAAAGGGTTGTTTCTAAGTCAACTTCTTGGATAATGAGCTGATGTCGACAAGAAGTGACTTGTCGTAGGAGGGCCTTAATGTATCCCACATCTACGACATGAAACGAAACAAATGATTTTCTGGAGGTGAAAATGATCTGATGATATAAGGTTCAGGAATGGCGGTCATAAAAAATGGAGGTTGAAGGTATTGCAGTGGATAAGGCATTGACTGGATGGTGAATTCTCTGAATGACTTCTCTTGAACATATCGGCGACACTGAGATGGATTGGTAGCGTTAACCCTAAGAGATGGATGGTATGGAGGAGCAATGGTGATATGACCAGTGAACGGAATAAGCCAACGCAATTCAATCAAGGCGATGGAGTGAAAATGTCATGTTCAAGAGCGATCTGCTACCATAAAATTATTCAAGTTTTCTTCCCTTTTTCCTAGTCATCGCTGACCAGTACCTCTTTATTTTTGTCAAGCCTGAGGAGGATAACATATGCTTGTTCTATAATTTTCCCTTCGGGCAAACCTGTCGCTATGTTTTAGCAAGTCTACCAACAGTGAAACTCGTTCTTGTCTGGGTGGACAAGTTTGTCGCTATTGTTTTATCGAGTTTAATGACAAAGATAACTCGGTCCTTTTCATGTTTAGAGAGTTTGAAAAGGGATGAAAAGAAAACTCTAGTATTTCTTTTTTGTCGCATAATCCCTTAGGTCCGAAAAAGGTTAAAATAATACAAAAGGGATGACTTTTCCAATCACTTTAGCGAGCCGAAAAGACAAGCTTTCAGACTTTTTCATGAGATAATCCCTTAGGTCTAAAAACTTTAAAATATACAGGAGGG
This sequence comes from Pinus tabuliformis, assembly GCA_031772625.1. Lineage (NCBI taxonomy): Eukaryota > Viridiplantae > Streptophyta > Pinopsida > Pinales > Pinaceae > Pinus > Pinus tabuliformis. The sequence continues at coordinate 1,019,486,859 of CM062813.1, read as the reverse complement.
ATGGCGCTTCCAATCACTTTAGCGAGCTAGAGAGGCCAATTGCTCGACACTATTTTCATATTTAGCGACTCTGAAAAGGGTTTAAAGTGGACTCAATTTTTGAGGAACAAGTGGTATCCGGGGTAGAAACTGGTTCTGATTAATCTTGGAAATTCTCAAAACATGGTGATGTGAAGAGGGTGGCTAATAAGACCACTCATCACAGTTGTTCCTCAAAATGTTAAACGATCAAGTGGAAGTGTATGATCGGCCAAACGGATGGAGGTGATGGACGAAACACATCCAAGGTTCAAAAGGCTAATATAATTGTGATCATAAGGGTTATTTACTAAAGGTGGGTTCATTTTTAATGAGCTTGAACTCTGGGGGAACATATGCTCAGTGGTAGGTTTATTTTTTAACGAGCTTGAACCATGCGATAACATTTTTCATATCCTTTTTATGTAGGCTAGAAACAACCAAACTACAAAGCTAAAAAAACACTAAAAATCTAAGGAACTACTGAGGTTAGGTAGGATGGTTTCATCAGAATTTCAGACAAAAAGCCTTCCTTTGCCTTGTCCGCAGTGCAGACAATGCTGAATGGTGGGTTAGACCAATCACCTAACCTAAGAAGTTTAAAAAACTAAAAAGCTAAAAAAACTAAAAATCTAAAAAATGAAATTGGTCATTTTTTTTGCTTGCATAAGAAGGTTTTCATGCCCCCAGGCATCAAAAAGAGAGTCTCCAGGTAACCATACAGAAACTTACTGTGGTTAAGCAAGATGATTTTCTGTCAGCGGTTAGACAAAACACTTTCTACACTTTGTTCGCAGAATATACGAAGGTGAAAGGTGTCAGAGACAAATCACATAAATCACAGGGAAACTTATTTTTTTCGGTTGTGTTTGTCTGCCAAATAGACAAGGGTGCATGCCCCCTAAGCTTTGTTTCATTCACCGAATTACTCGCGGTAATTAGATGGATGAAATGAAGGTTGAAGAGACATTCTTGACGCAAAAGGACCATTTAGAGATGATGTTTGACTTGAAGCTGCATTTGAACCAGGAAATGAAAGCTGGTCAACAGTGAAAATTTGCCTTCATGTGGGAAACACATCACTCGAAAGAGTGTTGAAATAATAGCTTCCATGTTGTAAATATAGTCATGTCCGAGGAGTAGATTGAAATCTAACGGTCCTTGGACTACCATCACGTTCAAATGAAAGGTTTTCCTTCTCAAAGTTATAGGTAACTTGGGAAGGATCCCTAATGGTCGAGTGGTTCCTTTATCAAAGCTTGACAAATTCCGTGTAACATGCATAAGCGATCGTGAACCAAGCGCTTACCAAGCAGTTGAGGAAAGGATACTCACTGAAGCCCCTTCATCTATGATAGTGCTAGACATAATCATTTTGTAAATTTGTACTATGATCCGGAATGGTACATTGTAAGGAAAGTGAGATCTTGCTAGTCGATTCCAATCAAAGGAAGCGATTATACTGCTTGGAGGGGGTATAGAATAAACGGGTGAAATAACCTCTTTAGTAGCGGGAACTGGGGAATTTTCTTCCTGTTGTGAAGGAACAAGCAGATTTCCCCCAAGTTCATCAAACTCTAAAGTGACAAAAATCATTTGAACAGCATCATTCTCACTCTCTTTGGGAATGATATCATCTGAAGGTGGACCTTCTGAAGGCAAGTCTGGGTCGACTGTTACCTCGACCTGCTGACTTTGGTCCGATATAGACTTAGAAGATTCAATTTCAACGATAGGTGTTTCAACTAACGGTTTAGTTAAGTCAGTCGGATTTTCAACTAGTAAAGGACTAGGGGAGAGTTTCTTGTATCCAGGTGGAAGTCACTGCGGTGAAGCAGGATGGTTATGCAAGATTCTTTTGGCCTCACCCAAAAAGGGACAATGAGGAAGTATATGGTTCCCTTCACATAACGCACATGGAACTTTGACTTTCCTTTCCTATCCGTGGACTTCACTATCACTAGTTGATGGTGTTTTATCAACATGATCAGCAGAGGTTGATGACACTGGTTGGTGCGAACGGGGGGACCATTCTCTCAAGATTCGAGGAATGCACAGACAATCTCAATGAAAATGGTTTCCTTTGCAAATTACACAAGGATATTTAGGATATTTAGTGTGCGCATTTTCACCAGTTGATGTATCAAAACCTATGGTTGCTTGATTGTCCCCTTGCTTGACTGACTTCTTCTTCTTCTCCTTCCCTTTCTTCTTCTTCTCAGTCACCCGCTTACTAGCATCGCTACTTTCACCAAGCAAAGAGGAAGAAGGGGAGGGAGAAACAAACAAAGAAGAAGGCGAGGGGTCAATTTTAACATCAACTAGTTGTTGATTCGATTGCTGAGGAATCATGTTATTTTGAACCACGGAGGTTGAGAATAGCCATACTGGCAAGCCAATAGTAAGTCCCGGTAGAGACAAAGTGGCCATATGAGGTGCACCAATATTTTCCCAAGATGTAAAAGGGCTAGGAATCCCCTCCAAAGGGATTCCTTGATTGGTGGACTCCATTATCTCAACCTAAGACCAATGAAGGAACAGGGATGTTACTCCGAATTTAGATAAATTTTAATGACACTTTGACACAACTTTGCTTTTTCAATTTTTAAGAGTTGAGAAAAAGTTAAAGATGACTCTAGTCCCCTTCGATTTTTAATGAGCCTGAAATGACAAGTGCTCAGATGGACCTTTTCTTTTAAGGAGTCGAAAAGGAATGAAAGTGACTACTCTAGAGATCTAGACAAAGGGATTACCAAACCAATCGCAACACTGCAAAATACACCTTGGTGATAAATTAAAGATAAATTACCAAGGACTTATGTACGACAGTCAATCTTCCCAAATGATGTGTTCAGTGCATTGCGATCGATAGGGTGGCAGACACGGCTTCCTATGGATAAAGGATATCAACCTATTGTGGTCTCCCAATATATACTCGACAGTACAGGGAGCACAAGTCCATACTAGCACTTGTTGTATCAAAGAGGAGGAATTGCCCAACCTTCGATGAAAATGATAGTTACTAAATTTTACGATGTCGGAACACGTCTCTAGCCTAGACCTCTAGATGTGTTGCATTAGGTTCCAAAGCATTGTTAAGTTCATTGAAATTTATTTTAGAGTTGATCTTGCTTAGAAGTTTGTCTTTCAAGGTTCACCGCGTGATGTAGATGTAAAATTCCTAAATATGCAATCTAAAATGATAAACAATCATTTTTTATCTTTAGCAATGAAAATCCTAGCTACTAAGGAAAGAAGGTTATGATTCTTTCAAACAGAGAGCAAAGAGCACACACTAGATGCACTTTTCCTAAATCAATTTTCTCACACAATCTAAGTGCAAATGAAAATGCATGTATTTGTTTTTCGTTCCCTTTAATGTGAAGAATGCCAAAAGGAAAACTAAGTATAGATCTGAAATATTTTCTTCAAAGCGACATTTCGACAATTTCTCTTCAAAATGAAAGGAAGACTAAACGACACTTTTTGATTTCGAATAGAGAATGCTTTCAACACTTCAAGATATCAAAAAATCAAATCAAATACATGAAAAAAAGTTCAATCGACCACCAAGGAAGGAAGACTCAACGACACTTCACTTTTTGATACAAAACGACAGTTACGACACTTTTTTGCACCAAAATGACAGTTCGATTTAAGAAACTTTTTGACAATGGATTGCAAATGATGGACAAATACATAAAAACATTTAATAATCCTAATGAATGGAGGCTGAACTATGTAAAGCAAGGAGGCTTCAACAATGAGATACTGTTCATAAGCAGCAAAACAATTGAATAGAGCTGAAAACAAGGACAAAAACCCAAATTTCAAGGAGAGAAATAAGACTACTCAGTCATCGCACCTGTGCTTCACAGAAATAGGGATGCATCTCACTTGCTACACTCAAGAAGTGCGATGCATACTGGCTTCCAGTGACAGACAGTGCGATGGGCCAGGGAGCGCAACTGAGGTGGGTTTTGGCTCAAATTTGTTGTTGAATTCAGTGAGTTAAGCTGAGCTATTATGAATAGTAAAGAAAAAAGTATAGGGGTATGACCATGGAAGGTTATTAAGCTACCAACAAGGCCTCTAGAATGCTTGTAAGTTAGATGTTCAAATTATAAACTAAACCAGAGATTCACTGAAGCAACATTGATCTATTTCGCAATTGCAGAGCAAAAGCGGTTCGAAGGATATCTGGCTAACTTCAGGCTCCGTCTATAGTTTATAAAATAAACAATCAACAATAAACAAAAAAACTATTCTCTCCCCAGTGGAGTCGCCATTTTGTTTCCGGGAAAAACTAGTGTCTTTTCGATCTGCTAGTCCCACTATGATTGGTAACTATCCTAGAAATAAACAACCAAAGCAAATTGTGATTTCCTTTATATATGATAGATAAGAGAGAAGCAAAGGGACCAACCTGGATCTTCTTCTTGACTCCTTGCTTTATTTCTCTCTCCCTTGATAGAGCTTGCACCTCTTCTCCTACTTATCCCGCTCAATGAATACCTATAGAGACAAAGTAACAAAACACCATCAAAGCATCTCAATCTATTATATCATAAACAATGCAAAATCAGAAATACATTGATCATACAATGGTATTCACAAATAACAACATTCACAAATACATGATTGTATGGAGGAAAACTCAAAGAACTTTATTAATAGTAGAATAGAGAATTACAACCCAGCTGTCTAATCTAGCATCATCGTCCCAGCATCAAAGCCCTCTTCACCTCATGAAAAGGAAGATCACCCACCAATACAATGTCCTTTCTCAAAGATAAACTATCAACACTTCCTTACAAATTACAAAATTCCAGCCTCAGATCTCTCAGATGAGGGATCCATTTATAGATGTCTGCAAGGGTGTGAATCATCTCTGGGTTTTTGATTAGTGCCATTCCACTTGTTGTTCTTGGTTCCATTTGGAGATTTCTTGGATCTCTTACTCATCCCTGGGCGAATTCAGAGAGGCAAGTGTCATAGGAGAAGTTTCTGGAAGATTCCATGGCCGTCCACTTAGCAAACTGTCTCGGACATTTGTCCATCCTCGCTCCTCCCACCCTACAGAAGGCCTCTTCAGTATGCATCACACATGGCTAGTGTAGAAGTTAGTATGCATCACACCTTGACAGTGGCGCAGTCAGTATGGTCCAGGTTTGGCCAATTCCGAGTGGTTTTTCAGGTGGAACTTTTGGGGAATGATGTAATCAGTTGACCATGATCCTTTAGGGTATGAAACAACACTTTTAGGGGTTAAAGAGCCCTTGTTTTATCGACATATAAGATTGGGTTTGGAGTGCCGAAATATATCTATAACATAATTCCTATGTATTTTCATCTGTTGTTAGCTTCCCACCCTAGCTTCTTGTAAAGTTCTTTGCATGGGTAGAAGGGCCCTTCAAGTTGGACTTTTTCCATATGATCTCTCCAGTCACCACCAATTTATTTTTTGTCAACAGACCATGGGTTTGGGGTTTCTTTTTTGGCATTTCTACTGGCTCTTCCTCCTTAGGTTCCGACAGACTAGGGTCTTTCTCATCCTCCAAGAAGTAATTCTCTAACAAGTATTCTTCCCATGTTTTATTCTTCTTCCGCAAAACCTCTATCATGGTGATTTATATCAAGCCATGGTGATAGAGGTTTTCCTCTGTGTGGGCTTCCCTTGCCTTGGCAGTAGTGGACATTTTTATCAAGGTCACTCTTAGATAGTAGGGAAAATTAAAAGTCCTATCTTGGAAGTGGCCTAGAATACCCATATGAAATAAAAATGCTAGTTGAAAGCAGCCTTCACCAGTTATGTATTTTTGTAGGAGAAACAAAAGGCCTCAACACTTACTTCTAAGGAAATCATGTGGGATTCCCCTCCTCCAATCAGGATTTGCATTTTCTTTTTGGAGGAAGGGTGCGCAAATATCCTTGTTAAACCGCTGATTCTTAAACCAATGCTCTCTTTCCTATGGGATGCTGCTACACTGAGCTACTAGCTCCTCTGTCAACTTGAATTCAAAATTACCCACTTGTAATTTGTCGCCATTTAGATTAAGACAAAATGACTTTGTTACCTCAGAAATATGCCCGCTAAATTTAAGAAATAGAGGTAGCCACACGACCTTCTCTAGTCTTGCTTTACATCGGGGGTCAGCATCCAACAATGCAGGACCCTGAGGTTCAAACCTAACAGTAGAACACATGTTTGAGATACCTAGGGACAGGAGAGAAAAAAGTTGATTTAGCTAAGAGAGGACCCTCTAAGGATTTAGCGCAACAAAAACCTTGACAACGATAGTTTAAATTTGGAATTATTTAGGAAATATGGCAATTTCGAAAAATGCAGGACATGATCATGATTTTCATCATGATTTTTCCTCCAAGATAAATCTTGAAAAGATAAGTGAAGGACATGTCATAGTAATGATGGTCGGGAATGGAACTCAATTTATGACATAACGGCTCATAGCCGCCTTTTTCCGCAATGGTTACCATGACTTACATTCATGCAAAATTTAAGAATTAAAGTATCATTCCTCTCACTAATCGTACCTTTCCAACCATACCTTTGATGGTCTCGTATGCAGACGACGACTGATCTTGGTCTTGAAATGATAACCCACCTTCAATTCACATCATATGCACAATTTTATAGTTCATGGTCTCGATTAATAATAAAAATGGCTAGTACTTTTTAAATTCTGTAGAATATGCTCAGTCTATTTTTTGTTCTTTAGGAAATCAGTGGTTTTGTTGCAAGAAATAGAACCGCAACTGCTGGACTTCTCCAGGAAATCCTTCTGCAGGAAACTATTTCTTCCCCTTTTTGTACAGTTCATTGCACATGAATGGAGGTGCTGATGTCAAATGTGCAATGATCGCATTGGATTACTAGCCATTCAGGTCATCATTTAACAAATTCAAGGTCCATCACAATTAATGAGAGTGAGGACCAAGATACATTTGATGCATCCTATCGGGTGTGAATTTACGATTTGTTGTCGAATGCCCTGTAGGATCCAATAGTCAAGGAGCCATAATGAATCCCCATTGTTGTTGGTGAGATAGCTTGTCATTAATGCATACAAGCTTCAAGGCATCCCAAGACTATGATCTTGCACCCAAATAATTTGCTGATATTGATGGGCCTAGATTTTTGGAAGGAGGGCCTTAAGAAATCCCACATCAGTCCAACACGAGCAAACCAAAAATTAACTGAAGACATAATTTATTGAGAGGATCCCAAAGGATCTACTGACCTATGATTTTAATGAGCCCAAGGCAGTCCATGCTCACCAGATTTCAATTTTAGAGAGTCTGAAATACTGAGAAAGAAGACTCCAAGGGGATCCTTTTCTATAAATAGTCCATTGGGCCCAGAAAAAGGAATAAACTTGTACCAAATAGACATTCCTCTCATATTTTACTGAGCATGAGAAGGAACAAAGTAAGCTATGTTTATTATGGTACAAAATCAAGAATAGGTAGTGAAAGGAATGACTTCCTTCTCCACCATTTCCAGCTCCTTTTTCTTCACAATCTCTTCTACAAATTCCTCCTTGGATTGGGGTTTTTGATATAGCTTGAGTCTATGCCCATTGACCAAGAAGGTAACATTTCCATCATCAATTATTTTAACTTGAATAGATCCATTATCAAAAACTTTCTTAACTTCATAGGGACCCATCTAATGTGTGTTGAATTTCCCTTTAAAATTCTTAAATTTCAAATCAAACAACAATGCCCAATCTCCCTCCTTGAGCTACTTTTTCTTAATGTATATGTCATTCCATTTATGCTATTGTTGTTGGATCGAATCAATATGTTGAAAGGAATCTTGCCCTATCTCATCCAACTCATTGCGCTGGAGGATTCTTTGTTGTTGTGCCTCATCAAGGTCTATACCCAAATCTATTTCCATCTTAAAAGTCTTGATCTGAAATTCAATTGGCAGTAACACTTGTTTTCGATACACTAATTCATATATAGAAAATCGAGTGGTATTCCTCCATGTAATCCGATAGCCCCATAATTCCTCAGGAAATTGATCAACCCAATCCTTCTTATGTAATTGCACCGTCTTAGTGAGGATTGTCTCCAAAACCTTATTTTTTTATTCAACCTACCCATTGGCCTGTGGATGGTAAGGGGTGCACTTACGATGAGTAATATGATATCTTTGTACAATCCCCTGCATAAAATTTGACACAAACTGAGTACCCTGATCAATAACAATTTCTCGGGGTAACCCAAATCTTACAAAAATATCATAAAAAAAGAAACTCTACCACTGCTTTCTCCGTTGCTCTAGGTAGTGCTCTTTCTTCCACCCACTTCATCACATAATCAATACAAACCAAAATATAGTTTTTATCTTTAGACATAGGATTGCAGGGACCTACAAAATCAATAGCCCACCTCTCGAATGGTTCTATGAGAACTTGTGGCTGCAAAGGAATTTCATCCAATTGGACAAGTCACCCTATTCTCTGGCATCTATCACATTTACACACATACTCCTTTGCATATTTAAAGAGACTTGGCCAATAGGACCCGAAGCGGAGGATCTTATAAGTTTTTTGCTTATCTAAAAAATTTCCTCCACAAGGTTCATTGTGACAACCTCTTAAGATATCATACACCTTGTCCTCCCTCACACACCTATGAATAATAAAGTCAGGTCCGGTGCAAAAGAGGTCTCCTTTTATCCAAGAGTAATTAGCACTTTTCCTAATAATTCTTTTCTTTTGACTAGATGAAAAGTAGGGGGCTAACCTTCCTGTAGCAAGGTAGCTGGCCATATCTGTAAACTAAGGTGTTTTAATAGATATAGAAAAAATATTCCCATCAGAAAAATTATCATTAACAGGAACATCCTCACCTGCATGGTCGAGCCTAGATAGGAAATCAACTACTTGATTTTCTTTTCAGGGCATGTCCAATACCATGACATCAAATTCCTACAGTAGCAAAAGCTACCTAGTAATCCTGCCATTAGTGAATTGCTTGTTCATGAGATATCGAATAGAAGATTGATCAGTATGTACAAAAACTTCATAACCAGTGATGTAATGTCTAAACTTATTAATAGCATAAATTACAACAAGAAATTCTTTCTCAGTTACGGTGTAATTCAGTTCTACAGGAGTTAACCTTTTACTAATGAAATAAATAACATGAGTTACAAGATTTTCCTTTTGGCCTAATACCATTCTTATATCAGAATCAAATGCATTAGTGGAAATATGAAATGGAAATTTTCAATCTGGACCTCTCAAGACAGGTGCTGATTTTTTTTTTTCCTTGAGTGTATTGAATGCAGCTTGACACTCATCACTCCAATGAAATTCAGATTCTTTGGTCAATAATTTAAACAAGGCCAAGGCTATCTTTGTGAAAATTTCAACAAACCTTCTGTAGTAACCTGCATGTTCGAGGAAACTTCGAACTCCCTTTTGACTAGTTGGTGGAGACAATTTTCCAATTACTTCAATCTTATCCAGATCAGCTTTAATTCCTGCAACAAAAACATAATGACCCAAAACAATACCTTTAGTCATAATCATGAAACATTTTTCATAACTCAACGAAATATTAGTTTCTCTACATCTCTGCAAAACTTTCTTTATATTATGTATAGCTTCTTCAAATGTATCACCCATTACTACAAAATTGTCCATGTAAACCTCTACGCAATCATGCAAAAGATCACAGAAAATACCAAGTATCGGCCTTTGAAATGTGGCTGGTCCACTGCATAAACCAAATTGTAGTACTTTATATACATAGGTTCCCTAGGGGCATGTGACTTTTGTCTTCTCCTGGTCCTTTGGAGCTATCCTAATCTGTTTATACCCATTTAATCCATCTAGGAAAGAAAAATACCTCTTCCCTGCTAGAGTGTCCAACACATGGTCTATAAGATGCAAAGGAAAGTGATATTTTAATGTAGCTTTGTTTAGTTCCCTATAATACACACACACTCACCATTTACCATTTTTTTAAGAACGATAACGAGTGGGGATACCCACTGGTTGTCTAAAATAGGATGAATGAACCCTACATTTAACAATTTCTGCAACTCATTTTTTACAATTTCTCTCGAAGCAGAGTTCATTACCCTTTTCGGTTGTCTCACAGGCTTGGCATTTCGCTCTATACAGATATGATGAATGCATGTATCTAGTTTAATACCCATCATGTCTGTTTATTCCCAATAAAAAGTATCTGAAAAGTGTTTCAATGTCTAAATTAGTTGCTCCTCCTGTACAGGAGTCAAGGCATAATTGATATTTAGGGTTTTTCCAAAATAAATTTCAATTACCTTGCATTGACATTCAGTCATTGAATATGGAGGAAATGCAGATAAGAGGGTCAAATGTAATTCAATTGATTTATCATATTTATAAGAGTTCTGTAGGTTAGTAATGACATCTATATTTGGACTAAAATTCCCCTCTAAATGCTAAGAAAAATCAGGATTCGAAATATGACAATTTATCATATTTTCCTCTGAATTTTCCTTAAGGGTCATGGCTTGGGTTATTGTTAATACTGGGTGAATATTTCTTAATCATGCTCTTCATCACCCCAATAGGTATTTTCCGACTTTAGGAAAGGTTTGGCAGGGGGGTATAGATTGATATGTTTACTTTCAGCCCCATGAGCAATGGTCATGTTTCAAGACCTACACCCTATGTAGGAATCAATCGTAGCCAACCAAGGTCTCCCCAAGATCAAAGGATTCCCTCCCAATTTGGTCTTAGGTTTAAGAACATGGAAATCTATAGGGTATTCACAGGAATCCAATGAAATGACAATGTCTTCTAATATGCCCTATGGCTTTATCTTAGACCTATCTGTCAATTATAACATGGTATGAGTAGGAAGTAAGTCAAAGGATCCTATGAGAGACAATGTTTCCATGGTCATCACATTAATGGCTGCACCTAAATCAATTAGAGTGTTTCTTATTGTATACCCATTGATAAAGGTGGCAACCATACAGATCCTAGGGTCTGCATATTTCTCAGTAACAAATCTGGTGGACATAAGACTTGCAAGTTGTCCACCTACTTGAATTGTAGAAGGTTCCTTCTTTTGTCTCCTTGGTTTCTTAGTACATAGCCCCTTCACTGGTTTGGCATAAATAGGGATATCCTTAATTTCTTGCAGTAATAGGATCTTAATTCATACATTTCTCAACACAAGATCGAACTCATGTTGTTTTATTTTCATCTCCAACCTCTCGGGAAAAGGAGGCTAGACAATATGTGACATGGAAGCTTCTTGTGAATTTAAAATGATTTGTTCATCTAGTTCTAGTGTGATTTCTACTTCAGGTGTTTCCAGAGTGTCTTCCTCTATAATCTCTTCAATTTTTCTAGGCTGGGTTACCACTTTTCTTGATTTCAGTTTAATTTCCTGCAGTGACACAGGAAATTACTATAGCATAGGAACATAAATTTCCTACAGAGGCTGTGGTGTAAAAAAATAGGTAGGAAAAGTGGGATAGGTGGCCACTACAATATTGTGAGAAGATTGGATGACTTTATTTTTTGGATTGGGTACCGGCTGGGCAGGACGTTGTGTAGGTCGTAGTTGATTTGGTGGGGCAGGCAACTGAATTTGTTGTTGTTGTGGCTGACACATTTGTTGTGGCATGTGTTGTGGTGAATGAAAAATTTGAGGTGGGTAATTTAATGCAGTAGGATAAGGAAAACTCCCCTGCCAGGGTTGTTGTGGAGGCCAGGGCTGCCAGGGCATTGGAATGTTCCACATTTGATTTTGAGCATAAGGAAATTGAGAGTATTGTTGTGACATACCTGTAGCACGTGACTGCCATGGTTTTTGAGGTGCCATTGCATAGAGTGCACTAATAGCTTCCTAATATGCTAGATATGTTGCTTTATTATCGAGAAGAGAAGGACAATGATCAGTAGAATGATCAGTTTCGCAAATTCGACATACCTCTATGCTATCTGCAAGAAATTCCGTCAAGGGATGTTTCTTCCTACACTTGGAGTAGAATATAGCCAAGGATTTCTCCAGTTCCTACTGGTTCTTCTTAGCCTGTAAAACATTTAATTTTGAAGACAAAGTTCTAAGAATTTCAGTTTTAAAATTTTCAAATAAGTTTCCCATTTCAACTCTGGTTACCCCAGCTCCTGCAACTGATTTAGTGAATCTAGAAGAGGTATCTCTTGATCCTTTACCAACCTTAGAAATGCCCCTTGAATATCATTGATACAACTCACACACATCCCCATAACTAAATTTTGATACATCACCTTCTCCCATAAAGTTTAGAACCTCAAGATATTTTGGTCTTATGGCTCTTAGTAAGATTGTTCTCAGGGTTTTGTTGTCCAATTGGTTCATCTTGGATATTTGCAAATTATACTGGAATATTTCAAAGAATTCTTCCAGGCCTTATTCCTCCTTTTGGGTCATGCCAAATATTTCTTACCTGATGTCCTTGTTCTTACAATAATCTTGGTACTTTTTCAAGAACACATTGTTCATGTCATCCCATGTTGACATGGAATTCATAGTTATTCCCATGAACCATTTGAGAGTTTCATCGTTTAATGTGGCAGGAACAAACTGCAACTTTTGAGCATTTGAAGAGTAATCACAGCTCCTGCACAATACATTAAACTCGAATAAGAAAGCATCTAGATCTTCACCAGAGGTACCATAAAAATTAGGTAAAGTAGAGGGAGGAATGTTTTTCATCTGACTGGTCCCAATAGAATATTTGATAGGAAATTTGAATCTACATGGTTCCCCTTCCTTCTCATGATAGTCCCCATCTTTAGTACTGTTACCCTCTCAATGATCCATATTAAACCAAAAAGGAGTGGAACCCTGGTAAACTATAGATCCTTTAGAGTAAGCTACCTGAAACTCGAGTTCTTGAATAGGATTGAAGTGGAATTATTCTTGAGGCTGACCACTAAGCAAAGGCAATGTCCTCCTGGTGAGAGGAGATTCTTGATTAACACCAATAAAGGATTTTCTGTCAGAAATATTCTTCTCTATTGTGGGGGTATTTCTTTTCTTAGGATTAGTTGTTGATCCCTATTCAGAACTATCACTCCTTGGTTCAGATTCCCCCTTTTTCTTTGCAATCTTATTTTTCCCTGCCAGTTTATTAGTGAACGAAATGGTGCTCACACCACCACCAAAAATTCTCTAAATTTTATATTGGCCGCTAAAAAAAAATTCAAAACTTATACTAACCAGAAAATAAAAACACGACTTTGGTGAATTCTTATCTCTGCAAGTGCATAGGCCTTGCCCCACGTCTTACCACTTCGACTCCCCCACTCCAGAAAAACTCAAAAAAAAAAAAAAAAAATCGTTCTAAAACAGACTTCAATATTATCCCTTAGCACCTCCTCGGCAATGGCACCAAAATATTTGGGCAAATGCTACACTTATAATTTGACAAACATAAATCATTAGACAAGGGTAGGTAAGCTTATGATATGCTTCACCAAATATGTGCACACTAATACCTTAAGTGCTTTTCTAATTAAACCATTCATAGATACAACTCTAATGTCTCTTTTCTACATCAACACTTGGTAGCAAAGGTTATTGAGTAGATTTGATCATCCCTCTACAGCTCTTGATATTGTTGATGTTGATCAAAAAAGATAAAAGACCAAACAAACATTCATAAAAATGAAGAGGCTAAAACCTAATTAAATGATTCCAACACATTCATCAAATAAACTTCTTCATTCAACCATTTCAAGTTTGAGGTCACATTTCATATATGCTGCTAGAGTTCAGAAAAGATAAACACTAGTTGTGCAAATAACTTATCGATGCATAAAAATAATCAACAAAAATACAAACACTGTAACTAATGGAGTTGTGAGCAAAGCGGGGCCTCCCTTACTCACAACCCTCTACTATTAAAGGAGTTCACACCAGGAGAACAGAAGAACATATAATGTTCTATTAATCTGAAAATGATTACAGAGATGTACAAGTTTGATATGTTCAACCAACCAAACCTCTTGTAAATAAAACATACTGAAATTCATACAAGTTCAAAGGCATATGTTTTCCTGAATTAGGAAAAGTACTATGTTGTAAATACTTGCTATCAATAACTAAACAAAATGACAAAATAGCTCTACTGAGTTTGATCCATGACTCAAAGGATGGATCAAACTAATTTCGTTACATCGCTTGGATCTTTTTCCAAATACGATGATCGAGAAGAGGACTGAAGATCTGGGCGCTTTCAATGATGCAATCGAGGCAGCCAATGGGACAACATCCATGTAGGTGGATTTCCTCATAAAACCCATGTTCCTGTTCTTATTGAAACTAAGTGGAACATATCCAACCACCGATTCTGCTGCAGGAACTCTGGGTGGTTATAGGAAATAGCATAGTGTCTCCAAGAAATTGGTGACTACGGTTGTCTGCAGGAAATCATAGAGCTACTTCAAATCATGACTAATTTGCATAAGATTTAGATCATTCAAACTTCATAATTCGATTAGGAAATGATTAAATTCAATAAATACTTAAGAACAAGGTAAAATAATACTTTTTAATATAATTTTCATATCATGAGCACATAACACCCTTTTGGTCAAAAGTTTAGGTAATATAGGTGAAATAGGAGTAGTTAGAAATAAAAAAGAGTTCAGAAATGGGGGTGGCAAGGTCTTCGGAGGCTATAAAAATGTGAACAAGATGGGACTCATCATGAATATCATCTATCATCTCATTAGTGGTGTTATATTTGAGCTTCATTTCCACTTTCATCACAATGTCTATCATGACATAATCCTACATGTAGCCTCTGAATCCATACTTCTTCTCAACTTGTGAATCCAACTGTAATATACTCGAACCTTGCCATATAGGGTGAATTACTCATTCAAGAAATTATAATCAAACCCAAAATGAGGCAATAAACCCAAACTGAACCTTGTAATATTTGCAACTTCACAAGATCCATTATGAAAGATGCTTTTGAGTCACCTTGACTAAGTACTCCCTCTTACACTAACAGAGGATTATCTAGGAATCTAAGGTCAATTTTTTGTGAGGTCATAACAGGGATTTTTTTTCTCCCTCCATAGTTTCTCCCTGTGACACGTGGGTCCTTCATCTTTTGTCAAAGGTAAATCATATAGGATCATTAACTGAGGAAAATGACTTGACATGGTGCTCTTTCTCTTTCTATGAGAACCTTCTCAAATCTTGTGACCATGCTGCCATTTGTTGCATGCTAGATCATTACTCCTCTTTTGGCACAATTAGAGCATACTTTAAGCAACCCACTCCCTCTAATCTTGGGTCTTATCTGGTATAATATGATATATCCTTCAAGTAGAAATTCTAGAAAATCATCTTGCTTTTCTCCATTCTTCCACTTCTTCCATTTGTTAGTAATTTCTTGTCGTTGACCTGCAATCCTCACTAGGAAGTAATGGAAGAACAATTACAACCAAGTAAATGATATAAATACTAATAGAATAATAAAGACAATAATAATAGTAATAATCATAGATGAGAGATATAGAATACTTATCTTTTGAGAATTATAGGAGAAAGTCAAATACCTCTTAATCTTAGCCTTCTTATGAGGCATTCTCAGAAATTTTTGTTCATTGAATATTCTGTGTGGTTATTCATTACTATAACTCAAGGGATGATGTAATATGCAACCCTTTCATTCCACCACTAAGTAGCATACAATGTGTAACAATAGTTTGATGAGTGGCATGATATAGCATAATGGTCTTGGTCTTACGTTTTACTACTAATACACATTATTTCTCCTTCAAACGTTGGTTGGGAAACAAAAACCAAAGACAATACCTTACCATATTTCTATGTTACATCAAAAAAATATGTTCATTAGTCCACCATCCCTAGCCATTTACATGTTGATGAAATCAACCTTCGTTTGGTTCAATAGGTTAAAGTTGTTCCCCATATTTGAAAATTTTCAAAAAATATTTTAGAGGACACTATACATATGTTTAATGGTTTCCAAGTTGTATAGTTTCCTCTAAAATCTTTGTCCAAAAGGTTAAAATAAGGGGATCATATTTAACCTATGGAACCAAAATGAACGAACATTGATTTCCTCAACTAGTCAATGGCTATGGATGGTGGATTGATGCACATATTTTGTTGATGTAACATAAAAGGATGGTAAGGCAGTCTCCTTGGTTGTCGGTTCATAGCCAATGTTTGAAGGGAACATACTGTGTACTAGGAGTAAAACGCAAGACCAAGAGCACTATGTTATATCATGCCACTCATCAAATTTTTGTTACACATTGTATGCTACTTAATGGTGGAACAAAGGGGTTTCATATTACAACATGCCTTGCATTATGGTAATGAAAAACCACACACAATATTCAATCAGCACACATTTATGACAATGTAATATTCCCTTTTCTTTAGATGGTCAAAATGGAAAAAATCTACCCATGGTATGTACCATGGTATTTTCCCATGGGATCTGTCCATTGTATTTACCATGGTATGTGTCCATGGGATGTTCCCATGGTAATTGTGTTTGTCTTTTGAGGGAAAATAATAAAATAAGGTTTCCAGAGAGTCCATCAAGCTAATTAAAGGGGATAGGAGCTAGCCATTTGGATTATCTGGGCAAAATCCAACTAACAAGGGTTCATTTACTGTCAGTAGCTAGGTAAAATCGAAATGGTAAGGGACTACATCAAATTCACTAGTTAAACTCTAAATGGCAAGGGTTAGGGTTCATCGACTAAAACATATGACCTTTCACAATGCTTTATCACTACTGGTGACGTGGAGCTTGTGATGTTCCTAAAATCCTCCCAATGTTATCATGTTGTTTTCCCCACTTGGCCAAAATTTCTTATAAACAATACCTTATATTACATATATTATTATATGATATATTAAACCCTTTATTCCCCCATTATAACCCTAATATATCATTTTTTATTTTCTACAATTTTAATTCACTAATATGAATGGATGTGATAAGGGATGATATCAAATTAGATTTCTGCCCTATTTTTTCCAATCATAATTTCGTACAATTTCCAATACTTCTTATCATAATTTTGAACAATCACTACAATTTCTCATAACATTTATGTGAATTAATCAAAACTTGTCAAAAATATAACCTTGTTTATATGCAAATAGTATAATGTTGGTCTTTCTTATAGGGTTTTGGATATTGGAATATCTAGGGTCTATATACCTTAACAAGGGCTTGAATAAGAAAACAATAGGGTTTGTACACAAAACCATAGGATTGATTGCTTCCACTGAAATATGAAATCCTAGTCCATGCAAGGAAGGTATGACATCATGCTGATATTGAAGACAAGAACGATGAAGTTGAAAGATGAATACAAGAAGGCTAAGATTAATAGAGAGATGACATTCTCTTATAATTCTCAAAAGATAAGTATTATATATCTCTCATATATGATTATTACTATTGTTAGTGTCTTTATTATTCTATTAGTCTTGATATCCTTTCCTTGGTTGTAATCGTTCTTCCATTACCTCTTCGTGAATATTTTAGGATAACGACAAGAACTACCTAGCAAATGGAAGAAGTCGAAGAATGAAGCAAAGAAAGAGGATTTTCTAGAATTTCTACTTGAAGGATATTGTACTAGATAAGGCGCAAGTTTAGAGGGAGTGGGTTGTTTGAAGTATGCTCTAATTGTGCCAAAGGAGAAGTCAACATCTAGCATGTAGAAGATGGTTACATGGAAGCAAGATTTGAGAAGGTTCTCCTAGAAAGATAAAGAGGATCATGTTGAGTTATTTTCCTCAGTTGATGATCCTATATTATTTATCTCAATAAAAATGATGAAGGACCCACTTGTCATAGGGAGCAACTGTCGAGGGAGCAATAAAAAATCCTTGTTATGACCTCATAGAAATTTGACCTTAGATTCCCAGATGATCGTCTGTTAGTGTAAGAGGGAGTACTCAGTCAAGGTGACTCAAAAGCATCTTTCATAATGGATCTTGTGAAGTTGCAAATATTACAAGGTTCAGTTTTAGTTTATTGCCTCATTTTGGGTTTCATTATAATTTCTTGAATGAGTAATTCACCCTATATGGAAAGGGTCGAGTGCATTACAGTTAGATTCACAAGTTGAGAAGAATTATGGCTTCATAGGCTACATGTAGCATTGTGTCATGATAAACATGTTGACCAAAATGGAAATGAAGCTCGAATATAACTCCACTTATGATCATATAGAAGATATGCTAATGAAGCCTCTTTCTAGAGGGAAGTTTGTGTACATCCGAGACAAGCTTGGGCTTGTGCAGAATGCCTCTTTGATTGAGAGGGTGTGGTAATTGCATCATGTAAATGGTTTCTCCCCGTATCATGTATTTTGGCCCGAATTAGGGATGTTATCCCTGTGTCAAGTACATTGACCGAAATTAGGGAGAATGGTTTGATAGATTAGATAGAATCATGGACAAACATTCTTCCTATGTACTCAACTTATAATTAGTGATTCTATCCCTATATCAAGTAATTTGAGTGGAATTAGGAAGAATTGTTCGGTGGATAGATATTTTCCTATGTCATTAGAGTTGTAGTCCCTCTGTTAGTTTGACCTGCATACGGAAATGGTCTGACAAAGGATATTCTCCCCATGTCTATTATACATGCTGGCTAGAGAATAGTCCTAGAGACCACTAAGATCTCTTTCTAGAGTGAAAAAGAACCTCCTAGCATCATTCATAAACATATTTCTAGAGTGATATTGTTTTGGAATCTATCCTTAGTTGAGGCCATTTGGAGTTTCACCTAGACAATGTGCAGTACTTGTGTCATGGTGAACAAGAACTAGCTTAAATACCATGAGGTCGAGGCACCGCCCAAATCATGGTGAATAGTTTACATTGATTTTCTACCATAGTGTTTATGGTGTTGGACCCGCCAACATGTCATGGGATCTCCCTGGTAAGAAGTACCAATTAGACCTCTGACCGTTTGGTGTAGGAGTCCTAGCAGTGAGTCGTATAGTATCATCTTGACCATGGTTTTGCATAGAGGCAAGTAAGATGTCACTATTGGTAGCAAGGGTGTGACAACTGTGATGAGTCAAGGAAGGTGCATGAATGATTCTAACACACAAAAAGTGGGCTGAGTGCACCCATTATAAACCTATAATAGTACGTAGCTTGGAAGGGAACGCACGAGCGAAGATGCATCACAAGCTGGAAATCAAGATAGCGAGAAATGAAAAGTGATGGTTAAACCGCTCAACACATTTCAGTAAGATTCATACATACTTATATAGAATATTCCATACATGCATGTGTAAGAAAACAAATACATATATCATTTAGAGTAAACAAGATAGCTGGAATATAATACGACATATGCATGAACCCTGTTGTCTCTGTTATATTAAGAAGTGTAAGTTCCCTTCATGCAATAAATCCATGTCCAACCACTAGCTTCGATAGCGGAATTTTACAACCACAACCACCTACTTCTCCAAGAGATATACTAGCTTTGTGTAGTGGATAAGCCAAGGCTCATTACAATACTGTCCAAAGTTTCTCTAAGATACTCCAATTGGAAGCTTGGCTAATCAAAACCTATAGAATGAGTTATGCAGGACTATATATAGAAAAGGGTTGGGTGGCCCTTGACATTCCCCTTTGTGACAGTTCAAATACCCTCATGACTCTTCATCTACTCTATGACTATTACATCCAACTATTAACACTTGAACTTACACTTGACAAGACATTACATATAATTTTCACATGTACCCATGTGAGACAAAATTGGCTTGAGAAAGCCATGCAAGATATCACTATGACTCAGACAACTGTGAGAAGACAAGCTCTTCGACATCCTCATGGTGTTCGACAGTAGCGAATTGATGCCAAGCTCAGTGCTTTGCGATGGTGTCCGTGTACTCTAAGGTGACATCTTCCTGGAAATGAACTCTTGCCTCCATAACATCCAGATATACTGCTCGATCCCCTCTGTACAACTCGTCTGATAGCATGAGAATCATTGTCTTGAGTGTGGCCAAACCAGCAACATACTTGTGCATGGTGTGTACACTGATCACCAAGTTTGGGTTGGTGGCAATGCGCATCAACTCGCCAAATTATGATTCAAGCTCCAGTCGAACATGTGACTTTGTCTTCGCCTCAGCGAGTGTCCCAATAGATGGGATTGCATGTGCATGCACAACAACAGCCATACTCCTGAATACCCATTCATGGGTAGCCGATAGACTAGTGATGACATGCGCGAGATCTTCATAGTTCCGAATCTTACTCCGAATGCAGGCCTTCAGCTTGACTGCTCTAGGCTTCATCATCTTGGGAAAGTGTAGCAGGGCTCCCTTGTATCTCATTGTCCATGTCTGCATGTTATCAACAACATGCATGTATGTTCGAAAAGATATATGCTCTCCTAGCACATCAATGTTGCCAATCGTTAAGATGGACAACTGCCTTATGCACGGTACCAAACTTATAATACAATTCCTGCATGACTGTGTCAAGGGACAATACTTCATCCAGTATTTCCTTCTTCAGCTTTACTCGGGCAGATGCTATAACCAATTCTCGTCCCTGTTTGGTCGTCTGTAGCTCCTTAGCGATTCGCTCGTTTTTAGCTATCAGGAAGCGAACACTCAAGCTAGTGGCTTCGTCATCTGCTCTAGTAGCATCCACCAATGATGTTGGATGTTTGTGCACGTCAGACACGATCTCTTGTTCCTCAAAGTGCACAGGAGATGTGTGATCATCTGAAGTTGACACTCTGCGAGATTCCATAACTCTATCTTGGGACTCCTCGAATGAGATGTTGTGCATCTCTCCCTCTGGATTGTCTCCAAGTATTTCAGTGTCTCCTTGGTCGCTTGGGACTTCCTCCTCTTTTGGATGCAGTGAAGCTGGCGGGTTGACCTCTTTTTGATGAGGCATGATGTGGATATCTTTCTCTAACTCTTGTTTCTTCATGTCCGTATCCATCTTCTCAAGTGCTTGTCAAATCCCTTGATAGAAGTTCGGCTCTTGCGATTGTTCACCCTGTGTGCCTGATGCTAGTTGTTTGGATGAGTCGACTACTTGTATGGGTGCATTTTAATTTGTGTATACATGTTGAACACCCTACTGTACCTGTTCTAGTTGCACTCCTTCTCATGTCTACATATCTCCTGGTCCTTCCAGGTTTTCTCCTTTTCCTCATGCAACTCCTTCTTTGTTTCCTCCATTCTCCATTTTTCTCTCTACCCTTGTGCGTTCATCTTATTGTGTTGTTTCCTCTTCACCTCTATTTCCAAAGATGGTTTATGCATAAGTAGGTTTGCACGGAACTTGCAGCTTTGTTCCTCCTCCATGATGTCGACAATCTTCCTCCTACCCATGTCGCACATTGGTATGTTTACCTCTACTACTGCTTCAGCCAGTGCTCTTCAGGATGGTGCTTCATGCTACTTCCCTAACCATTCCACAACAACACCAGCCAATTCATTGGGTCTGGAGAAGCTATGACACTATCTCCATGGGTCTTCCTCCACCCAATGACATTCCTTGTGGATCCAAGTAAACTGTACTCTCGTGGAGTGGCCTTTCATAAGAAAATGCGAGTCATACGGTTTGTAACTTCGAATGTCGAATGGATATTTATTCATATCCTCTGCTTCGACATCCGCATGCTTGAAATTTTGTATCTTGTATAACCCAATCAACAACGGAAGAGTGCGGCAAGGTGCCTTCTTCTTCCGGTGTAGCCTAGCTGACAATCCTGCCGAGATGTGATATGATACTTCCTGCATGATGATTTTGTCCAAGGAAAACTTTGGTAGAGCATGTGGAGGCTTATCCATGTTATACATCCATATGAAGGTGCCAAACAGCGATGCATACCAATATGATATATCAAACAGTGCCTCCATTGCTACCTTCGAAATGCAGGGTGGATCTTGTTCAAATATCATCTTGTACACCTTGGTGACAAAATGATCGGATAGATGTGTGATAACTCCTATGAAGCTACATTCAGACAACATCTTACAATAAGTGTTCACAGAGGTCTCCCCCGATGTCTGTTCCCACTTCAATCCTTGTAACTCTTTACGGGCATAGATTTAATCTAAGATGTAAGCGGACATGTACATTTTTTCTTCTATACCTTTGGGCCACTATCGAGCTCTTGCTACCTATTTCTTCAGTTGGTGAGCCAACATGTCAGACCAGTTGTATGCTTTGCCTTCTTTGGCCAGTTGGTCCAACACAATCACCCAACTTTGTGGGAACGTTTCCGTGCTCTCTTGGCTATACAAGCAACATGCAAAAATGACCAAGTATTGATATGCCTTCCATAGTATCTTTGTCTTGTAGACTTGGCTGGGTGTCATCCTGAATTTTCCAGGCTCCTATGCCCAGTGCTTTAAGATATCTCTGGAGTTGGCATTACGGCTGGGTATGCTAAAGGGTGTCTCCATGGTGATCACTGGCTTTGACATATGATACATTTGCTCATAATCCTGTGCCCTGAAGGTTGCAATCTCCGTGCCGCTGACACTTCTCAAAGTCATCATCTTGGGGTCAATGTGCGAGATGATCCAATGTATCATGTCTACGCATGGGAGCATGGGATACCTACATGGAATCCAGTACAAACCCGACTTGTGCATGTTTACATAAACCTGGAGGTCTTCGAGATCTTCCCCAAATTTTCCTGTGAATGCATCATTGAACTCTTTCCATTTCAGCATGATGTCCTTGTCTACAATCAGCTTGGTGTCTTCATAGATCGACATACTTGTATACACTCACTTAACTACTGCTCCATTTACACTTCCAGCAATGTCCTTTGATCCTGCTCCCTTGGAGGTCATTGATATGAACTACTAAGAGGCAGAGCAACACCTGCTAGATAAGGAGAAATAGCGACATGCATGGCAAGAAATTTGTCAGCTAAAACCAAAGAAAACTTGAGGAAAGACATCCAGCATACCTAGGGATTACTTGGCAAGGATTGTGCAATTTTCCGTGGGAGGTTTGGAGACTGGCTGCCAGAACTACGTAAAAGGTAGCCCAAGCTACTGGGAGGCTAGCTGGCTATTAGAATTGCACAATGTGCAATCCATACTGGCCTGCTGGCTACTGGAATTGTGCAATGCGCAATTTCAACTAGCAAGGGTTGCAGGCCCAGTGACTGCATTATGCAATTTTCTGGGCCAGCAGTCACTTTCTCTCAGAATTGTGCAATGCAAGACTAGAGGATAGTCACTAAGCAAAAATGCACATTTTCTGAGAGGAAGGCAAATCCTTCCCTCTCAGGATTTCACAATGCTGCCTTGGTGAGGCAGAGTCCAGGCCAAGGCTCCCTAGACCCGCTGACGGGAAACTAAAAGAAAGTGTGAAAGTGAATGCATGGCGATACTGAGTGTAAGCTGGAGTGAATGATCATTCATGCAAGCAGTGAACGAAAGATTCAGGAAATGAAACAAAATGCATGTGTGTGAAGCGAGTCGTCGAATCGGCGAGCTTTCATGCAAAACAATGTCATGCATTCGACAACGGTGAGATCCTAACGGAAACTAAAATGGTGCTATTACAAGCTAATATGCATGCAAATGATAACAAGTATTCACAAAAATCCAGCAAACAACACTCACACAAGCCAAAACACAAAAAGCAACAGAAATGATGCAAAAGACAAGTTAAGAGGACTTACTCGTAAACAGCTAAGCTAGATGTGTCGAAGACTCTTGGATGTGTTGTGGGATGTCAGAGCTCCAAGATTGATGTGAATATGTCAGCTCTGAAGCATCGAATAAATAAGTTTGAGGCTCAGACGCATGCCAAAAATTAGGAAAAAGTGACTCTTAAAGGAAAGATTCTAAAACAATCTTTCCATGTAACCTCTAGCAACTAAAAATAGATCCCTAAAATCTAGGGATGCTTTTTTCATGTTTCTCTTTGTTATTTCAGGAAAAAGCAAACCATCCATGCAAGCCAATTTTTCTTGGTCCCGGGTGGAATTGTTATACCCAATGTCATGTGCACCAAGCTGCTTGACTGAGGGGAAAATTTGCACATTTATGGGAGGGATTTGGGCTGCCTGCCGAGAAGGATTGCACAATTTTCGGGTTGGGCAGCTGACTGCTGCCTAGAATTGCACAATTTCTGGGTTGAGCAGCCCTGCTGGGATAGATTGCACAGTTTTCCTAGTGAATGTTGACAGGCAGAATTGTGCAATTCTAGAGCCTAGTAGGTTGCCAAACATGATTGCGCATTTTCTGGAGGGAAGGTTGGTTCACCTCTAGAATTGTGCAAATTATTGAGGGAGATGCTCATCCTACAGCTAGACCAAGTCCGAAGAAACCACCTGTGAGGGGGATGCAACAAGCTATCATGCACAGGCTGGCAATCTGTTAGAAAACCACTAAAGCTTGTGTACTTGACCGTGCAAGACATGCTGCCAAGGATGGTTGGTAGGGAGGCTCCAAAACGAAGCTAATGCAAAATTTTGGATGGTGGTTGTAGCCTCTACAACACTTGGTGACACAACAGTAGAACTCTAGCTCTATGAATGGACCTTATTCGTGAAAAGCAAGTCTAACACCTATGGAAGTATTTGTCAGTTCTCAATTCGTCTTGGCTTCCACACTTGCTTGATTGTAAGATGTAGCATCTGCCAAGCTCTTGGTTGGTTGACACACATTCCAAACCAATACAACACAGTTGTTTCGATTGGAGTTAAGGGGTATATTGGTTCACAAGCATGTTACAGGGAAAAGTGTCTATATAGAACTGCTATATCCCACTAAGGTGTGACAGCTACCTTAGAAACAAATAGAGAAAAGCTACTTATGTTTTTCCTTTATGAATTATAGATAGAACGGAACAGAAAGACCAACCTCTGTCTTGCGCTAATCCCTTGATTCGATCCCTCTCTTCTTTGATAGTCCTTAGCTACCTGCTCCCTTGCACGCCCAGCTTCACAAAGTACCTATAAGATCACAGAAGCATAGCACTATACAAAGACATGGTTCTATAATCATAAACAATCAAGGATCAGATGTAAATTGACCATACAAATGTAATAAGCATCAATGATACAAAAGCATGGAGGAAAACTCAAATAGCTTTTATTGATAAACAAGAAAAGAGCCAGGAGGAGTGTTATGAAACCAGCTCAAGAAAAGATAGAAAAGAAAGATCAACGCCTTAGAATTCAGCCTCTTCGAGGGGGCAACCTCCTTTACATTACATAAATGAACAATTCTTCGATGATACAAATGAAAAAACCTCCTTTCTATATATAGGAGTCTAAGGAGTCACAATATAATCCAGCCGACCTAACAATAATAATATAAAGCCACAAAAATAACAATAGAGGGATTCTATGGGGCACAGAAATAACAATATGGGGGTAATAGGGGCACAACAATATAAATAAGGGGTATAACTACAATAGTAATGGGGTAATCACTAGTATTATAGGGACCCAACATGCCCCTCTCCTTCAAAAAATTGTTGTCCTCAACGCTTGAGCAGTTCTGGATACTTCTGCATAAAATTCTCATCCTCCCATGTGGAATCTTCAGCGGATAAGTTCTTCCACTTGATAAGATACTCTGAAATTGATCGATTTCGTAGCTGTCGAGTTCTTGTTTCTGTGACTGCTTCCAGTTCCAATATAAATTTTCCTTCCTCGCCAAGTTCTGGCAATATTGTTTGAACTGGGAGCTTGTCGCCTATAACCTTCTTTAAACATGAAACATGGAAAACTGGGTGCAATCGAGAAGCTGCAGGAAGCTCCAATTTGTATGCCATAGTACCAATCTTTTCCAACACCTTGTACGGACCATAATACTTTGGTGATAATTTATTATCCTTATTAGCTTGCTTTAGGGACATTTGCTTATATGGTTGTAGCCGTAGGAATACCCAATCACCTACATCAAAACTTCTTTCACTGCGATGTTGATCTGCCTGTTGTTTCATTCTATTTTGTGCCAACACGAGGTTATCCTTTAAGAGTTGGAGGACTTGTTGTTGATGTTCGATGTGATGTTCCACTGCTTGAACCTTAGAATTTTCTCTTAAATATGATGTGATTGATGGTGGTTGGTACCCATAAAGTGCCATAAATGGGGTCATTTTTGTTGCTGTATGGAAGGAAGTGTTATACCACCATTCAGCCAGAGGCAACCATTTGACTCATTATGTCTGTTTATCAGATACAAAGCAACGAAGATATCCTTCCAAACATTTGTTTACTATCTCAGTTTGCCCATTAGATTGAGGATGATAAGATGAGCTATGAGCTAACTGAGTACCAAGACAAGAAAATAATTCTGTCCAAAAATTTCTAGTGAAAATGGGATCTCTGTCACTTACAATAATCTTTGGGTTTCCATGTAGCTTTTGAACTGTTTCCATAAATGCAGTAGAAACTGTACTAGCTTTAAATGGATGTGATAATGCACAAAAGTGTGCATACTTGGTAAGTCTGTCAACTACCACCATGATGACACTCTTTCCCTCAGACTTGGGTAAACCTGTGATAAAATCCATTGAAACCTCCTCCCAACGTTGGCTTGGAATGGATAAAGGTTGTAATAGACCCGGTGTCTTAATTGTTTCAACTTTATTTTGTTGGCAAACCAAACATTCCGCCACAAACTTTTGAATATCTGATTTAAGGCCATCCCAAAAAAATTCCTTCTTAACCCTGTGGTAAGTTTTTAAAAATCTTGAGTGCCCTCCTAAGGGAGAAGTGTGCAATTCCATAAGAATCTTTTGTTTTAGCTGGGAATTCTTACAGAGGTATAAGCGATCTTTGTACCATAACGAATCATTTTGCCAGCTAAATGTATCAGAAGTATTGGAATCTTGTTGTAGCTTTCGAATAAGTGCCCACACTTCTTCGTCATTCTTCCATTCCTCCTTTGCTTCGTTTATCCAATCTGGTTGGATAATAGAAATGGCACACAACAATGCTTCCATATCCTCATCCTTTCTTGAGAGTGCATCTGCCACCACATTTTGCTTCCCTTTTTCGTAGATGATTTCAAAGTCATAACCCAACATCTTTGTGACCCACTTTTGTTGCTCTTCAGAGGATAATCTTTGTTCTAAAAAGTATTTAAGGCTATCATGATCCGTTTTTACCTTGAAGTGTCTTCCCATTAGGTAGGGTCGCCATTTCTTAAGTGCATGGAGTATTGCCAACATTTCCTTCTCATAAATAGCTTTGCTTAAAAACTTTCCCTTGATTAGACGACTTTCAAAAGCAATGGGTCTTTCATCTTGCATTAGAACATCACCAATTCCATTTCTTGAAGCATCACATTCCACAAAAAAGGTTTTTGTGAAGTCCGGTGTAGCTAAGACCGGTGCTTGGCACATTGCCTCTTTAAGATGTTTAAAGGCCTTTGTTGCTTCCGGAGTCCATGAAAATGAATCTTTCTTCAATAATGTTGTTAGAGGTGCTGCTATTCTCCCATAATTCTTAACGAACTTGCGATAATACCCTGTCAACCCAAGAAATCCTCGCAGATGCTTTATGGATGTGGGGATTTTCAATTCCTTAATGGATTTAATTTTGCTAGGGTCTACCTTAACTCCTTCATGAGATACAATATGACCCAAATATTCCACCTCCTGGACTCCAAAGAAACATTTGGATCTTTTTGCATATAATTGTTTCTCGTCCAATAGTTGTAGCACCTTGTCAACATGTTCAACATGATCCTTCCAAGACTTGCTGTAGATTAGTATATCATCAAAAAATACTAACACAAATTTTCTAAGGAATGGTTTGAAAATTGAATTCATCAAACCTTGAAATGTTGAAGGTGCATTGGTAAGGCCAAAAGGCATGACCAAAAATTCATAATGACCCTCATGAGTTCTAAATGCCGTTTTCGGAATGTCTTCAATCTTCATTCTGATTTGATGATATCCCGAACGAAGATCCAACTTGGTGAAGTAAATTGATCCATGCAATTCATCCAGTAATTCATCAATGACAGGAATGGGGAACTTATCTTTAATAGTGAGCTTGTTGAGCTCCCTATAATCTGGACACATGAGCCATGATCCATCCTTCTTGTGCACCAATACTACTGGAGCTGAGAAAGAACTTTGACTCAGTTGAATTATACCATCCTCTAGCATTTCTGCAACCATACGTTCAATTTCACTTTTTTGGACATATGGATATCTGTACGGCCTGATGTTTGGAGGAACACTTCCTGGAATCAGATGAATAGCATGATCATGATCACGCATAGGTGGGAGACCTTTGGGAGTCTCAAATACCTTGGAATGATTGTCCAGGACTTTTTGGAGATCTGGAGAAATAGATGATTCCAATGTGGAAACATCTAGCGAACATAATTGTGCAATTACACCTCTTTGCTCCTTTTTTAGAAGCTTTTTCATGCCATTAGAGCTGATTATCTTTCCTGTTTTCCCTGCAATACCCCTTAATTCAACTTCCTTTCATTCCACAGAAAATTTCATGAAAAGTTCTAGAAAATTAAAAGCTATTGTACCCAAGGATTGTAGCCATTGGACTCCTAGTGCAACATCAACACCTCCCATTGGAATGGAAAGCATTGGGCTAGTCAATACATACTCTCCCATGGATAGCTTGATATTATGGCACTTTCCAGAACAATTTATTGTTCCTCCATTTGCAATCATCACTTGATACTCTGGTGCTAGATATAGGAAGCAATTCAATTCTTTTGCTACCCTACAATGAATAAAATTGTGGGTGCTTCCTGAATCAATCAACACTATTACCTTTTTCTTCTTGATTTGTCCTTCTATCTTGATGGTTTGAGGAGTGGTAATTCCCACAATTGCATTACAAGATATGGTCGGATTTATTTGTTCTTCATCTAGGCTTTGTTCCTGGAATATATCCTCTTCTTTTGACCTTTCTTGCTCCTTTTCTTCTTCCTCTTCACAATCTATGTAGAATAATTTCTTCTCAGCACACTTATGACCTTTTGTGTATTTGCTATCACAATTGTAACAAAGCCCTTTTGCTCTTTTTTCTTCCAATTGTTGTGGTGTCAACCTTGTAGGTTGTGGAAGACTATGGACAACAACACTTCCGTCTTTATAGTTGTGAATGGCATGCTTCCTAGTTGCCATAATTTTGCTTTCCATTTTTCTTGCTAACCTGAATGCCTTCTCTAATGAATCAGGTTCCCAAAGGCGCACATCATGTTGGATATTATCCTTTAAAGACCCTATGAACACATCAATCCTATGCTCCTCTGGAATATCTTTTACCCTTATGTTCAATTTTTGGAACTCCTCAATGTGCTCCATTATTGAACCCTTTTGTTTGAGACTTATCAATTGGCTAAAAAAAGTGTTGCTTTTTGTATCCTCATAATGTGCTATCAATTCTTCCGTAAAAATTGCCCAAGTGATAAATTGTTTACGAGAACAAAGCCATTGATACCATACAAACTGATTTGGTTCCAAATATAAAGTTGCCATACGTACCTTTTGTGTGTTTTGCACATTATTGAGATCGAAGAATTGCTCCATCTGTAATATCCATGTGGCGGGATCCTTGCCATCAAACTTCCTCATATCGATTTTTGGAACATGGTGGGTCTTCGATCCAACATTAGAGTCTATGGAGTCATGATTAACATTTCTTTTGTTCTCATCATGAGTTTCCTTTAGTACTCTTTCACCCTTAGTGACCATTTCTTGTAGCAACTTATTCATATTTATCTTCAATTCTTCCATCTTATCATCCATGCCATCAATTTTAGCGTCCATGCCATTCACCTTAGCTTCCATGCCATCCATCTTAGCTTCTACGCCTTTCTTTAAATAGTGCATCTTAGCTTCTACACCTTTCTTTAAACCATCCATCTTAGCTTCTACATCTTTCTTTAAACCATCCATCTTAGATTCTGTTCCTTTTTGTGCAAGGGACAGTTGTTGCACTTCGTCTTATAATTTTGATATATCATGTTGCATTTCTTCCTCTTCTTCATGAGTCATGCTAGAGCTTTCAGGTTCCTTACTAGGTGTTTGCATTTTCTTTCCTCGGGGCATCAGTTACCGATAATAATTCTCTACTATGCCCTTTGAATTCCTTCAAAATAAAGTTTCAAACCAAGCTTAAGCAAAAATTTAAAAAAATCTACACACCTTTTTTCACTTTGTAGGAGCTTGATATTGCCTCTGATGTATCTCTGTACTTTCCAATCATCTAGTTCTAAAATTGTGACCTGTAGTAGCTCTCTATTTCCTCTTTCCAATGCCACAAGTCTGATCCAAATTGGATTCTCCAAGAAAGAGTTATGCACAATCGCCCAAGATGACCTGATTATAGACCTTTCCAGAAGAGTAAACTTGTATGAAGTGCCATGTCTATAATTTTTGACCTTTGGTTCTGAACAAGATATACAAGAAACTACATTCTGTCCTCTTTCTGTACCTTCTTACGAAATTTCAATCCGATCCTTAGAGAGAAAGTTATGACGATTTTCCCTAGGTTACCTGTTTTAAATGTAATTCAGGAGTCTGCAAAAAGACCAACTTCCTCAGAGCATATCTCCGCAAATATCACGCGAAAAGATCTAAAATTCGGACCCAAGGTTCACCGTGATTTCTTCTCAAATGGGGTTTTTTTGAGACTTCTGAAACGTCACAGAAAAAAAGTTTTAGTGAAAATTCCACGATGACCTGTTTGGAGCAGCGAAACCCTAGAATCCAAAGCTCCGATACCAAATGTTATGAAACCAGCTCAAGAAAAGATAGAAAAGAAAGATCAACGCCTTAGAATTCAGCCTCTTCGAGGGGACAACCTCCTTTACATTACATAAATGAACAATTCTTCGATGATACAAATGACAAAACCTCCTTTCTATATATAGGAGTCTAAGGAGTCACAATATAATCCAGCCGACCTAACAATAATAATATAAAGCCACAAAAATAACAATAGAGGGATTCTATGGGGCACAGAAATAACAATATGGGGGTAATAGGGGCACAAAAATATAAATAAGGGGTATAGCTACAATAGTAATAGTAATGGGGTAATCACTAGTATTATAGGGACCCAACAAGGAGTTACAACCAGTTGTTCTGACCCAGCATCAACCTCCCAGCAAAGAAGCCCCTCTTCACCTCAAACAAAACTTAGATCACCCAACAATCTGATGTTTGTCTCTAGAAACCAACAACAATTCCTTACAACATGCAAAATTCCAGCCTCTAACCTCTGGATCTTTGGGATGAGAGATCTATATATAGATATTTGCAGAGGTGTGAGTCAGCTCTGGGTTTTTGATTAGTGTCTTCTCTCTGATAGTTCTTGATGCCACTTGGAGATCTCATTGATCTCTTACTCATCCTTGGGCGATTCTGAGAGGCAAGTGTCCCAGGAGAAGTTTCTCGAAGATTCCATGATCATCCACCTCGCAAACTGTCTCCATCACTTGTCTTTTCTCGTGCATCGCACCCCATAGAAGGGCTTTTTGAAATGCAACGCACTTCCCATGTGTACAAGGTGCAATGCATCGCACTCTGGCCATGGAGCAAGTGCAATGATCCAGTTTTGACCAATTCTGAGCAGTTTTTCATGGAGAACTTCTGGGAGAAGCTGTAATCTGTTGACCTTGTTCCTTTAGGGGTTAGAACAACACTTTTAGGGACTTAGGAGCCCTTGGTTTATGGACATTTCATGCTTGGGGTTGTAGGGCTCAAAAATGTCTATAACAGTTGCCCCCTAAAGCATGAGGTCGTTAATCTTTTGATGTCAGGTGAAATGCTTTATTATGAGGATCCGAAGTTCTTTCAATGCTGGGAGGAGACCTGTAATAAGATACAATACAATACATTATCTTCATAATATTTTCATGATCTAGCTGAGGCGGGCATTCCCATGCTCAGCTTTATAAATTCATTTTCATGTACATAGGACAGACAATCGTCTGAGTGTAGACTGATGATTCTGATAGAGCCATCATCCTTTTGAGTGGATGATTATTTGTGCAGCAATGATATACATTTAATGTCTTTATTTCCCTGAATATATGTCGCAGCCCGGATGGATGAAACTAGATCCGGGGTCTTCAATCTTGTTCGATCTTCACTCGAAGTACAAGTCGATCCATGTGAGAAATGTTCTGAAGTCAAACATGGAAAGACATCGCTTGATTACCAGTCAATGATGTAAACTGTTAACAAGTGCGAGAGGAATCACCGATAATGATAATGACCCTCAAGGTACTACAGTACAATTCACGTGGTGTGAATAAAGGACTTGGTGTTGAACACCACGCAAAATCTTCCGGTCGAAGGCCATTGATGTAAACCTGTCGCCGGAAGTGAGAAACTTTCCATTGAGGCATGCAAGCTTCAAAGTACTGAATGGGGTGTTCCTAGATCAACTTCTTGGATAATGAGCTGATGTTGACAAGAAGTGACCTGTCACAGGAGGGCCTTAATGAATCCCACATCAATGACACAGAACGGAGCAAATGATTTTAATGGAGGTGAAAACGATCTGGTGATATAAGGTTCAGGGTGGTGGTCATGAAAGAATGGAGTATAATGTATGGTAGTGGGTGAGACACAGGTGAACTCTCTGAATGACTTCTCTTGAACATATCGGCGACACTGATGTGATGGATTGGTAGCATTAACCCCAAATGTGGATGGTATGGCGTGACCATGGTGATGTGACCAGTGAATGAAACAACCAAACCCGACTCGGACACGGAGTGGAAGTGTCATGTTCAAGAGCGACTTGCTACCAACAAATTTTCTTCAAGTTTTCTTCCAAATTTTCCCCAGTCATTGCTGACCAGTACCTCTTTATTTTTGTCAAGCTTGAGGAGGATAACATATGCTTGTTCTATAATCTGCCCTTCGGGCAAACCCATCGCTATGTTTTAACGAGCCTAGCGATAGTGAAACTCGCTCTCGTCTATAGACAAGTTTGTCGCTATTATACTTTTAACGAGTTTAACGACAAAGATAACTCGGTCCTTTTCAATTTTAGAGAGTCTAAAAAGGGACGTAAAGGTAACTCCAAAATTCCTTTTTCGTCATCTAATCCCTTAAGTCTGAAAAAGTATAAAACAATACAGAAGGGATGAATTTTCGATACTTTTAACGAGCCGAACAAAACAAGCGCTCAATCTTTTTGTGTAATAATCCCTCAGGTCCAAAAAGATTAAAATCTAGAGGAGGGATAGCACTTCCTGTCCCTTTAACGAGCTGGAGAGGCCAATGGCTCGGCAATCTTTTCATATTTTACGAGTCAGTTGAAAAGAGCTTAAAGGAGACTCGTCTTTTGAGGAACGAGTGATAAAATGGGTAGCAGCTGATTCCAAGTAAGGTTTGGAATTTTCCAATCATGGCAGTGTCACAAGGATGGCTAGTGAAATCACTCTTCACAGCTGTTCCTCAAAATGGGTAAACAATCAAATGGAGGTGAATGATCGGCCATTGAAAAAGTGGAGGTGACAGTGCAAACACGACCAAGGCTTTAATGGCTGAAGTACTACATTCACGATGGTTATTTACCGGGAAATAGTTCATTTTTTAATGAGCTTAAACGTGGGGAGAAACATTTGCTCATTGCTTATGTTTATTTTTTAACGAGCATGAAGTCCGCGCTAAAACTGCTCGATGCGGGTTTATTTTTTAACGAGCTTGAACCCTACAGTAACACTGCTCGTGGTGGGTTTATTTTTTAACGAGCTTGAACCCTGCAGTAACAATGCTCATGATAAGTTTGCATGCCCCCAGCATAATAACGCCAATCAAGGTGCATGCCCCCCAAGCTTCATTGCATTCAACTCGATGGTTGGAATGGAGGTTTACCTTTGAGATTTGGAAAGGGGATTTGTTTCATTTTTTAATGAGGTTGACACAGTAAAAGAACTATCCTCATGACTCCTTGTTTCATTTTTTAACGAGGTCGACACGAGATAAGAACCATCCTCGGAATCTACCGTATTTACGGTATTTGATAAAAAATCAAAAACTGATGGATGTTTAAGGTCATTGGAATAATCTCCATTGTTATTCGGAAGATGGGAGCGATGGTGGTAATCTTCCCATGGTGCCTCTCCTATCATCATTTTAATGATTCCTTCGTCTGTATAATGTACATGCGACCAAGGATCTGAAGAGGTGCCATATTCCTTAGACCTATCTATCCAAACACTCGATGAGCGTTGATTTGGGTTTGCCCCCCAGGCCAAGAAAATTGATTGCTACAATATTTCTATTAGGGCGATGATCCATGCTGACAAAATGTTTAGGAATCTTCTGAATCCATTAGATATAGATGATTTCATATTGTGGGTTTCCACTATGGCCACCTCCGCCAGATTCCTCGGAGGCAGTAGGGCAAAAGTACCCATTAAGGTAGGGTCTTTTAGGAGACCTACTCCGATATTTTGAAGCGAATGATTGCTTCCATGGATCATTGGAATGCTTCCCGTAACTTGTGAACTGTTGGGGAGAAATGTTTGTTGGTCGACGATTGCAATTCCTCCTTGAAAGGGAAATGCAATCTTCCTGAAGTAGGTGGACACAACTACGGCCATGGCATATATCCAGGGCCTTCCCAGTAGGATGTTGTAATCGAGGTTTCCATCGATTACTTCAACATCAATTTCTACTGTCTTGCCCCCCAGTTCTACTTGCAAGTTACTTAAAATCTCATACGGGGTGTATGATCGTCCATCAAATGCTTTTAACGTCGTTGAAGATCTCGACAAGGGTGGTGAGCCTAAATTTTTCCAGCAACTCATCGACATAATACATGTAGATGCCCCCTCATCAATAATTGTTCGATGAACAGTTTTGTTGAGGGCTTTCACTTGAATAAGGAAAGCTAGTTGAGCTGGTAACTGAGGGTCATATCCTTTATGATCAAAGGCCACAAGATTGGAATCCATTGGGCCAATCCCACCTATTGCTGATAATAAAGTTTGCTTTTGGGAGGGGCAATTTTGCGGTACCTCAAGTGTCAACATAGCGGACGGCGATTGGGCCAGGTCCTCTATGATATTATAATTCTGTGCTACTTTTGCACGAGGATTAAATGTCGATTTGTGTACTACTCCCTTTGGCGACTTTATCATTGGTTCAGGAATGATGGGTGGCACAACTTCAGTCAAAGTTGTTGTCGAACTACTAGGTTGTTCATTAGCCTTGTTATTCGACAGCTGTGGATTCCCGTAATCTTTATTCCTTGTCAAAGCATCATTTTTCTGCTTTGAGATAGACAACATAAGCACTTGGGATCGGGAAGCATTTTGATTAGCAACCAGTTTGGTTCCCGGGCTTGGAAACGGATCAGTCAATACTGCTGAGTTTTTTGAATTCTTAAAGAGTTTCTTTACTTCAGCTTTATGTGGACAATCTCTCGTCCGATGATCCTCATCGCATATATGACACCCTGTAGGGGGTTTCCTTTGCCCAGAAGGGTTTGCAGAAGGTTTTTCAGGAGATGACTCATCCTGCTTCTTTTTCCTCCCTTTCTTTTTCTTCTTGCCCCCTGGTTGCTTCAGTTGTTTGCCCTTGTCGGTTGACACAGCATTTACTTCTAAGGCAAGAAGTTCTTCATTTGCATTTTGACTGGAAATCTTACGGGCATTTTTAGATGTAGCCTTTGTCGATTTCGTGTCTCTTGCGCCAATCACGCCATCGCCGGCATGAGAGTCATTGTTCAATTTTGGAGGAGGAGGAACTGAGAATTCCGGTCTAGGGGCGTCAGGTATTTTATCGTAGAGTGTGCCGGACTGAGTGTAAATCAAGTCCAAATATTGCGCATGAGAGATAACTTGCCCTTCTGTGACGACCCCCCCTTTTGCCACATCTTCTGTGATGGAAGGTAGTAACGACTTGATAAACCATTCAGCTAAGAGCTGATCGGGAACATACGTTTTTACCATTCTACGACGCCGTCGCCACTCATGTATATGATCAGATATGTGAGTGGCTGTTGTTTGCTTGAAATTGGTGAGAAGTTCTGTTCCTGTTTCGTACCTTATCGGTAACTGAAAATGGGTTAAAAAGGTTGTGGCTAGGGTACTGAAGTTGTCAAACAAAGATCTGGGCAATTCGATATACCATTTTGCTGCCGGACCAGTTAACGTCCTCTGGAAAAGGCGAAGCCTAATCAAATCATCGTTTAGGGTGTTTGATGAACACCACAGATGAAAGGTCATCACATGATTCGACGGATCTTCACTCGGATTTCCATTAAATTTAGGAATATCTGACGGAAGTTTATGTGGAATCGCTGGCCACCAAGGGGCATAAGCAATTGGATCATTCATCAGCCGGTTTAGATCTGGTAATTCTAGAGTTGCTACAAAGGGAAACTGTTGATTCAGGTTAGGCGAAGCATACCCAGGATAAGATGGAATCGCCTGAGCAGTGGGTCTTTGCATACCGGCATAATGTATTTGATGCTGGCAACTTTGACAAGGTTGATGGGCACAACCATTATAGTATGGTTGTTGATAACCGCTTTGGAAATGCAGTTGCCCATTACTTACAAAGACTTGTTGCTCAGGTCCTTGATAGGATTGCTGGAATTGCGATTGTTGAGATTGAACCAGCCCTGGTTGTTGGACCATTTGTTGTTGTCCAATACTAGATGATTGACCAAGATGAGGAGTCATAGTACTTGTTTGAGCCTGAGTCGCTCCAGATAAGGAGGCACTAACCTGAGGTTGTGATTGGGTCATTGAGACAAGAGGTTGTTGTGTTACAACCTGAGAAACTTGGGGTTGACATACAATAGGTAGCGCTTGTACTTGTGACATAGTCACCATAGCAGGTATAGTGGGAATATTCGACACAGGGTGGACTGGTTGCATTGAATATACAACCCTTGGTTGCTGAGGCAGTATTGGTGCCCAACCGCTGGATGTAATTCCAGTTTGACCTGAACATTGTTGTAAACTCCCATATGGTTGTTCTCCGGGAGGGAATAATGAAAAGGCATACTGCCCTCCATATGGTGGCAATCCAGTACTTAAAGGGTAGATTGGCCTTTGAAGACACATTGGATCAATTTGTTGAGTTTCAACATAAGAAATACCAGATGATAATCCGGATGGAGAAATAGGAACTAACCATGTCGTCGAAGCAGTCCCTGATTGGACTCCGGCTTGTTGTTGATAACTTTCCAGGATAGATGATATACCAGCGAACATCGTTGGAGTAGCAGCAGGAGGCTCTGCCACTGCTGCATCAGATGACACAGTCCTGGATGTTGACGGTCGTTCAGACATATCTAGTCTATCCAAAAGATTTCCTACGATTCTACAAGAACTTGTGATGAAGGGAGACTAACTTCTAAGACCAACGAGGGAACAATGACGTTATTCCGATTAAAATAAATTTTAGACGCTTTGACACAACTTGTTTTTTCAATTTTTAAGAGTCGAGAAAAAACAAAAGATGACTCTAGTCGCCTTCGATTTTTAATGAGCCTGAAGTGACAAGTGCTCTGATGGACCTTTTCTATTAAAGAGTCTGAAAAGGAACGAAAGGGACTGCTCTGGAAATCTAGGTAGAGGGATTACCAAACCAATCGCAAAACTGCAGAATACCTTTTACGGTACGGTAGTCAATCTTCCCCAATGCTGTGTTTAGTGCATTACGATCGATAAGGTGGCAAACACAACTTCCTATGGATAAAGGATTAAGCCTATTGGGGTCTCCCAAAATATACTCGACGGTACGTGGGAGCACAAGTTCGTACTGGCACTTATCGTCTCAAAGTGGAGGAATCACCCAACCATCAGTGAGAACAACAGTTACCAGGCTTTACGACGCCGGAATACGTCTCTAGCCTAGACTTCTAAATGTTATGCGTTAAGTTCCAAAGCGTTGTTAGATTCATTGAATTTATTTTAAGTTGATCTTGTTTATGAAGTTTGCCTTTCGGGTTCACCACGAGATGTAGATGTAATTCCTAAAATGCAATCTAAGATGATAAACAAACTTTTTATCTCCTTTATGCAATGAAAATCCTAGCTACTAGGGAAAAGAAAGACAGAATATTTTCACAAAGAGCAAAGAGCACACTCTAAATGAACTTTCCTAAATCAAGCCAATCAGACTGTCTATATGCAAATGCACATGCATGTATTTGTTTTTCGACTTTCTTAGTTTATGAATGCTAAAAAGAAAGTTGATGCACAAATCTGAATTTCTTTTCAAGCGACAAATATAAACAAGTTTCTTTTCGAAATCAAAAAATGGAGACGATTACGACACCTTACGATTTTGAAATGGATACTTGTTTTTGACACTAGAAAATTACAAATTCAGACCAAAAGCAATAGTAACAGGATAATCGACCATCAACAGCAATCAAACTCTTTCCTAGGACTGAAATCGACACTTGCGATAGTTTCAAATCAAAGGGCGACAGTACGATTATGCTACTTTTGAAAAGGAGAACTGTAAACGACTCAACAAACACACAAAAACATCTACAATTCTTTTGTACAAAGGAGGCGGAATAACAGTAAGGAAAAGGGGTTTCAAACAGACATATACTGATCACAGGCAGCAAAATTCAGGAATAGAACTGGAAAGAATGAATCGCAGAGGCCACAACTACACAGAGCTAGTCTGATCAGCGCAACTGTAACACAGAGAATCTGAAATGCAGCGCAGGTTGTCCACTCGGGAAGTGCGCTGAAATTCAGAATCTCTGAACAGTACCTGCGCTGGGCCAGAAAGGAGACTCTGTTCGGGTTCCGGGTCACAGTTTGCAGTTCAGTTCTTGGGTTTTGGCCGAGTAAAAAGCAATCAGTAATGCAACAATCAGGGGTAGATCTAAGGAGGATCTAAGAGCTATCACAAGGGCAATCAGATAGTTTGTGAATCAGTTGTTTAAATCATAAACAGATCCAATAGACGGATTGAAGTAGCAGTTGTCTACTTTGCATTTGTTATGGCAAATGCAGTTCGAATGATACTTGTAATTTTATGAAACAAACAACAAAGAATGATAAACAAACAAACTAATTAGTTCCCCAGTGGAGTCGCCATTTTGTTACAGGGAAAAGTGTCTATATAGAACTGCTCTATCCCACTAAGGTGTGACAGCTGCCTTAGAAACAAACAGAGAAAAGCTACTTATGCTTTTATTTTATGAATTATAGATAGAGAGGAACAGAAAGACCAACCTCTGTCTTGCGCTAATCCCTTGATTTGATCCCTCTCTTCTTTGATAGTCCTCAGCTACCTGCTCCCTTGCACGCCCATCTTCACAAAGTACCTGTAAGATCACAAAAGCATAACACTATACAAAGACATGGTTCTATAATCATAAACAATCTAGGATCAGATGTAAATTGACCATATAAATGTAACAAGCATCAATGATACAAAAGCATGGAGGAAAACTCAAATAGCTTTTATTGATAAACAAGAAAAGAGCCAGGAGGAGTTACAACTAGTTGCTCTGACCCAGCATCAACCTCCCAGCAAAGAAGCCCCTCTTCACCTCAAACAAAACTTAGATCACCCAACAATCTGATGTTTGTCTCTAGAAACCAACAACACTTCCTTACAACATGCAAAATTCTAGCCTCTAACCTCTGGATCTCTGGGATGAGAGATCTATATATAGATATTTTCAGAGGTGTGAGTTAGCTCTAGGTTTTTGATTAGTGTCTTCTCTCTGATAGTTCTTGATGCCACTTGGAGATCTCATTGATCTCTTACTCATCCTTGGGCGATTCTGAGAGGCAAGTGTCCCAGGAGAAGTTTCTGGAAGATTCCATGATCATCCACCTCGCAAACTGTCTCCGCCACTTGTCTTTTCTCGTCCATCGCACCCCATAGAAGGGCTTTTTGAAATGCAACGCACTTCCCGTGTGTACAAGGTGCAATGCATCGCACTCTGGCCATGGAGCAAGTGCAATGATCCAGTTTTGACCAATTCTGAGCAGTTTTTCATGGAGAACTTCTGGGAGAAGCTGTAATCTGTTGACCTTGTTCCTTTAGGGGTTAGAACAACACTTTTAGGGACTTAGGAGCCCTTGGTTTATGGACATTTCATGCTTGGGGTTGTAGGGCCCAAAAATGTCTATAACAAAGCAGTATAGTCATCAAAGTCTTAGTTTCATCTCTAGTGTTACTCCACTACCTGGAGGCCTGAATAGTATCCCGAGGGAGTCACGCGGGAACACAAGCATGACTCCGCTGCCAGCGAGCCTGATCAGTACCCTGGCTAAGCTGCTTGCATCACTTCTTTGTGCAAGAAGCCTTTCTCTTCTTTCGCCTTATTCATTTTTCATTTTGAAATTTTTTAGTTTTCATTTTTTCATTTTTCATAATTGTATATAGCACTTATTCATTTCATAGGCAGAAGAGGGATCCCAACTTATTAAGAGCAGAAGAGGTTATTCCTTCAGAGAAGTAGTTTATTATATACCTCTGATGTGCTTGTTAAGGTTTTCCCCCTCACCTTACTCTACTTGACCGAGCTGCCAAGGGTTAACCCAAAAACAACCGACTAGAGTAGGTGACACTAGTTAGCGCACAAGCGTTGTGTTTTCACCAAGGTTCACTTCAAATAGTACATATTTTCCATTGGCGAATCATGGACTGAAGATAACAAGTTCTTCATACATAGGCAGGATGACACATAACCAAGTAGTGATAGCTGTAAAATTCCTCTTGTACTTTACCTATCTTGTTTGAAGAGTCACACACGGTTTCATGTGTTACTAACCTACGAGCGCAAAAAAAGAAAACAAACATAAAATGAAGGAGAAGCAGAAGTAAATGTGAAAGCAAAGAAGGTAAGCAAACAAGCAAGCAGACAAATAGACATGTGAATAAAGTAAGAAAAGAACTAAAATCAAACACTAATCCTACTCCTAAGCTAACAGTGCATGGGCCTGATCACGTGAAGTATTACTTCCAATGCAGTCACCGGCATATTGGTTGACCCATGTTGGTGAAGACATGGTCCGTGAGCAACCTGGTTGTGCGAGCCAATAAACAAGAAAGATATAACAATGAAGACAAACACACTCTATGTTTCAATGTGTCCACAGAACATAAGTGAGTGCAAGTACAAAACATACATTCCATGGACTTGTCGTGGTGTTGTGCGACACTACGTGCAACTGTTAAGAATACGCATACTCTTGACTGTGACATGCAAGCAAATGAAAGAAACAAATACAACTTGCGTCGTGCATGTGTGCTTGCAATCTAAGATTCCTCCAATGCATGAGCGATGGGATTGTGCAGTTCGAGTGGATGAAGTATGATCTGTGTGTGAGATTGATCTTCAGTGCATACAGATGAGTGATGAGGAGCCTTAGTTGTTTCAACAATTTCCTGATCGGAAGTAAAACCAACCTCAGGACAACAAGGGCCTGACATAACCATCAATTCGGGCTAAAGTGCCTCGACAATCTGGGGGGACTTCGAGTTCATCGACAAATAGATCATCATAAACAGGTGGATTCCAAAAATCAACTACGATAGAATCATCATCATGATCAAATACGGGAGTAAATAAATCACGAAAGCTACGATCAGTAAAATCAATGATTTCATCGACATCCTCATGATTTGATGAATCAAACAAGGGGGTAGATGAGAAGCAGACAAATTCACCCTCTATGTTTTTAGAAAAGGGATATGAAAAGTCAAGTGGATTTTTAATGAGTAACTTATCCTCTCCATTTTCAGATGATGGATTGACATCTATTGTGTCCTGTGAGTGATCAACAATGGGTGCATCCATAGATGGAGATATGCATGCGAAATCATGGATGGCAAGTTCACCAAAGAGGTCAGGGAAGAACAGGGAAGGCTCAGACAGAAGGGAATCATCCTTCGCCGAGTTTTGATGCTCAAGCTCCCAGTCCTACTCTTCATGAATGACATCGCATGTTGGTTGTGCAACACCAACTCCATCGATGGCTTGATCCTCATTCACAAGAAGTGTAGAGTCCGGAATGGAAGAACACAAGACAATATCATTCAAAGCATCATCTGAGTACGAATATGGAGGTTGCTGTACAAAATGCATGTGAAAATGCGATGGACTCACAACCAAATATGTGCAAAAATTAAGTGAAGTGATGTTGGGAAGATGTGACAGTTGAACAAATATGGGTGCTTGTTCTCCCGCATCAATGTACAGTGGTGGATCTGTTTGATGAGGGGTTGGTGGACAGTCACTTATGATAGTGATTGTGTCCATCTATGATTGTGCAGCTCCATCACTAAAGTATGCTGAGAAAGGCTTGGGCTCATATTTCCTTTTGGGATTGACAGACTTGATAAGACAGTACTCAAACATGTCAATGAGATACTAGAATTTCATCTAGTTTCTCGGAGCTTGAAACTGCAAAACACGAAAGAGCTGCCAAAAATCATCAAGCAATTCATGCAGGGCCTTCCATTGTTGTAACAAGTTTTTGTCAAGATTTTATGGATCAAAATGATGGAAAGTATCCTCAATGAAATCACAAAAATTCTCAAGTGAGTGCATGCTATTAGCTACTAGGCTACAACACCATCATCATGGGGATTCGCGAAGTGCGTGTGCAAGTAGCAGATTGGACTGTTCATAAGAACATCCATCTTCCTCTTCAAGCATGGAAAGGATGTCATGTATGAACACAGGCTAGGCCACTTCGTCTTCAGCATCATACGTGAATTTGGACAAGAGATCAAAAAACTCCCTCGTGATGTGGAGAGTTTCACGATGCGAGAAACATCGTGGAGGGATGAGTGTGCAAGACTCCCTGTTAGGTGTGAAAAGGTTGAAAACAGGATGAGAGGACATAGCTTGTCATCTTCCCTCCTTCTAGTGCCAGAAATTTTGACGGTGCTGGACTCGCCAACATGTCAGGGGATCTCCCCGGTAAGAATTCCAATTAGACCTCAGACTGTTTGGTGTAGGAGTCTCAATAGTGGGTCGTATGGTATCGCCTTGACCGTGGTTTCACACAGAGGCAAGTAATATGTCCCTATTGGTAGCAAGGGTGTGATAGTTGCGGCGAGTCAAGGAAGGTGCATGAACGGTTCTAACACACGGAAAGTGGGGTAAGTGCGCCCCTTGGAAACCTATAATATTATGCAACTTGGAAGGGAAGACACAAGTGAAGATGCATCAAAAGCTGGAAATAAAGATAGTGAGCAATCCAAATTGATGGTTAAACCAATCAACACATTTCAGTAAGATTCATACATACTTATACAGAATAGTCCATAAATGCATGCGTAAGCAAACGAATACATATATCATTTAGAGTAAACAATATAGTTGGAATACAATACGACATATGCATGAAACATTTTGGCTCTATTATACTAAGAAGTGTAAGTTCCAGTCATACAATACATCCATGTCCAAACACTAGCTCTGATTGTGGAACGTTACAACCACAACCGCCTGCTCCTCCAAGAGATATATTAGCTTTGCGCAGTGGAGAAGCCAAGGCTCATTACAATACTGTCCGAGCTTTCTCTAAGATACTGCTATTGGAAGATTGACTTACTAAAAGCCTATACAATGAGTTATGAGGGACTATATATAGCAAACGGTGGGGTGTCCATTGACATTCCACTTTGTGACAGTTCAACTACCTTGATGACTCTTCATCTACTCTATGACTCTTACATCCAACTATGTACCCATGTGAGAGAAAATTGGCTTGAGCAAGTCATGCAAGACATCACTATGACTCAGACAACTATGAGAAGACCAACTCTTCTACATCCTCATGGTGGTCGACATTAGCGAACTAATGCCAATCTCGGTAGTCTGTGATGGTGTCCATGTACTATGAGGTGACATCTTTATGGAAACGAACTCTTGCCTCCATAGAATCTGGATATACTACTCAAGATCCTTTGTTCAACTCGTCTGATAGCATGCACATCATTGTCTTCAATGTGGTCAGACCAGAAGCATACTTGTGCGTGGTGTCTACACTGATCACCAAGTCTGGGTTGGCGGCTATGCACATCAACTCATCAACGTACGAGTCAAGCTCCATTCGAACATGTGATTTTGTCTTCGCCTACATGAGTGTACCAATAGATGGGATCGCATGTGCGCCCAAAACAACATCCATACTCCTGAATACTCATGCATGGGAAGCCTATAGACTAGTGATGAGTTGTGGAAGATCTTCATAGTTACAGATCTGACTCCACATGCGAGCCTTTAGCTCAATCGCTCTGGGCTTCATCATCTTAGGCAAGTGTAGCGGAGCTCCCTTGTATCTCATTGTCCACGTTTTCATGTTAGTAACAGCAGCATGCATGTTCGACAAGGTACGTGCTCTCCTAGCACATCGCTACTACCAATCGTTAAGATGGACAACTGCCTTATGCATGGTAACAAACATGGAATACAATGCCCACATGACTGTGTTAAGGGACAATATTTCATCAATTATTTCCTTCTTCAACTCTACGTGGGCAGATTTTCTAACAAATTCTCCTCCCTTCTTGGCCATCTGTAGCTCATTAGCTATTCGCTCATTTTTAGCTATCAAGAGATGAACACTCCAGCTAGTGGCTTCACCATATGCTATGGTAGCATAGGCCAATGTTGCTGGACGTTTTCCCACGTCATACACAATCACCCATTCCTTAAACTGCGCAAGAGATGTGTGA
Source organism: Pinus tabuliformis (assembly GCA_031772625.1). Lineage (NCBI taxonomy): Eukaryota > Viridiplantae > Streptophyta > Pinopsida > Pinales > Pinaceae > Pinus > Pinus tabuliformis. The sequence goes on along the minus strand of CM062813.1, from coordinate 1,019,442,120 downwards.
TCATCCAGGGTCAACACTCTGCGAGATTGCACAACTCTATGTTGGGACTCATCGAATGAGATGTTTTGCATCTCTCCCTCTAGATTTTCTCCAAGGATTTCAGTGTCTCCTTAGTCACTTGGGACTTGCTCCTCTTATGGATGTGGTGAAGCTGGAAGGTTGACCTCTTTGTGATGAGGCATGAGGTGGATATCTTGCTCTAACTCCTGTTGCTCCATGTCTGTATCCATCTTCTCAAGTGCTTGTCCAATCTCTTGAGCAAAGTTCTACTCCTGCGATATTTACCCTGTCTACCTGATGCTAGCTATTCAGATGAGTCGACTACCTATACAAGCACAGTTTCATCTGTCTGTACATGTTGTGCCCCCTGCTGTACCTATTCCAATGTGCTTCCTTCTCTTGTCTACGCAACTCCTATTCCTTCTGCAGTTTCTCCTTCAACTCTTGCAACTCCTTCTCTATTTCCTCCATTCTCTGTTTTTCTCTCTGCCTTTGCGCGTTCCTCATATCGCGTTGTTGCCTTTTCACCTGTATTACCAAAGCTACTTTTTTCACAAGTGGGTTTGCTCAGAACATGCAGCTTTGTTCCTCCTCCATGCTATCGATAATCTTCCTCTTGCCCTTGTCGTGCACATGCACATTTACCTGCTGCTCCTTCAGCTGGTGCTCCGCGGGATGTTGGTTCATGCTCCTTCACTAACCATTCCATAGCGAGCTCGACCGGTTCATTAGGTGTCGAGAAGCTATGAAAATATCTCTATGCTTCTTCCTCCACCCAATGACATGCCCCGTGTATCCAAGTAAATTGTACTCTTGCGCAATGGTCTTTCACCGGACAATGTGGGTCATATGAATTGTAACTTCGGGCATTGAATGAATATTTCTTCATCTCCTCTGCTTCGACATCTGCATGGTTGAAATTTTGTATCTCGTATAACCCGATCCACAACGTAAGAGTAGGCCAAGGTGCCTTCTTCTTTCGATGCATCCTAGCTGACAATCGTGTCGAGATGTGATATGATACTTCCTGCATGATGACTTTGTCCAAGGAAAACTTCGGTAGAACATGCGGAGGCTTCTCTGCACTGTATATCCATATGAAGGTGTCGAATGGTGAGGCATACCAATCTGCTATATCAATCAGTGCCTCCATTATTTCCTTCTACATGCAGGGTGGATCATGTTCAAATACCATCTTGTACACTGGGGTGACAAAATGATTGGATAGCTGTGTGATAACTTCTCTAAAGCTGCATGCAGACAACATCTTACAATAAGTGTTCACAGAGGTCTCCGCCGATGTCCATGCCTAGTTTGAGCCCGGGAACTCCTGACGGGTACAGATTGCATCCAAGATATAAGAACACATGTAGATTTTTGCTTGGATACCTTTGGGCGACTATCGAGCTTTTGTTACCTATTCCTTCAGCTGGTGAGCCAACATGTCAGACCAGTTGTATGCTTTGTCTTCTCTGGCCAGTTGGTGCAACGCGATCACCCTACTTTGCGTGAACATTTCCGTGCTCTCTTGGCCATACAAATTACATGCAACTATGACCAAGTATTGATAGGCCTTCTACAGTATCTTCATCTTGTAGACCTGGTTGGCTGTCATCTTGGATTTGGCCATCTCCTTCACCCAGTTTTTCAAGATATCTCTAGAGTTGGCATTTTTGTTGGGTATGCTAAAGGGTGTCTCCATGGTGATCACTAGCTTCGACATATCATACATCTGTTCATAATCCCGTGCCCTCAAGTTTGCAATCTTTGTCCCGCTGACACTGCTCAAATTCATCGTCTCGGGGTCAGTGTGTGAGAGGATCTAATGTATCATGTTTGTGCATGGGAGCATGAGATACCTACATTCAATCTGTACAAGCCAGACTTATGGATGTTCAAATAGACCTAGCGGTCTTTGAGATCTTCCCAAAATGTGCCAGTGAATGCATCGTTGACCTCTATCCATTTCAGCTTGATGTCCTTGTCTACAATCATCTTGGTGTCTTCATAGATCGGCATACTTGTAGACACTCGCTCAACTGCTACTCCAATGAAACTTCCATCAGTGTCCTTTCATCCTGCTCTCTTGGAGGCAATTTATCTTAAGATAGTGAGAGGCAGACGAACACCTACTAGATATGGAGACATAGAGACATGCATGGCAAGGAATTTGTCAGCTAAAACCAAAGCAAACTTGAGGAACGACATGCAACAAACTTGGGGATTACCTGGAAAGGATTGCCAATTTTTCCTGGGAGGTTGGGAGACTGGTTGCCAGAACTACGCCAAAGGCAGTCCAGGTTGTGGGGACACTAGCTAGCTACTGGAATTGCGTAATACACAATATAGACTGGCTTGTTGTCTGCTGGAACTATGCAATGAGAATTTCAACTAGCAAGGATTGTAGGTCGAGTGACTGCATTGCGTAATTTTTCCGGCCAATAGTCATTGCCTCTCAGAATTTCGAATGCAGAGCCTTCCCTCTCAAGATTGTGCAATGTTGTCTTGGTGAGGCAGAGTCCAGGCCAAGGCTGCCCAGACCTGCCGATGGGCAACTGAAAGAAAATGTGAAAGTGAATGCATGGAGATACTGAGTGTAAGCAGGAGTGAATGATCATGCATGCAAATAGTGAATGAAATATTCAGGAAATGAAACAAAATGTATGTGTGTGAAGCGAGTCGCCGAATCAACGACTGTTCATGCAAAACAATGTCATGCATGCGAAAACAATGAGATGCTAACAAAAACTGAAACGGTGCTAGTTCAAGCTAATATGCATGCAAACGATAGCAAGCATTCATAGAAATCAAGCAAAAAACACTCACAGAAGCCAAAACAAAAAAAGGGACAGAAATGCTACAAAAGACAAGTTAAGAGGACTTACCCATAAATAGTTGAGCTACATGTGTTGTGGAATTTTAGAGCTCAAAGATCGATGTGAATAAGTGAGCTCTGAAGTGTCGAATAAATAAGTTTGAGGCTTAGACGCACATGCCACAAATCTAGGAAAAAGTGACACTTGGAGGAAAGATTCTAAAATGATCTTTGCATGTAACCTCCAACTACTAAAAATAGATCCCTAAAATCTAGGGATGTTTTTTGCATGTTTATTTTTGTTATTTCAGGAAAAAGTATCCCATGCACGCAAGTCAAGTTTTCTCGGTGCCGGGTGGAATCGGTTAGCCCAATGGCACATGCAAAAACCTGCTTGACTGAGGGGAAAATTTGTGCATTTTTGGGAGGGAGCTGGGCTAGCTGCCTAGAAGGATTGCACAATTTCGAGGCTGAGCAGCTGACTATTGCCTAGAATTGTGCAATTTCTGGGTTGAGCAACCCTACTGGGATAGATTGCATAGTTTTCCCAGTGAAGGTTGATAGGCAGAATTGCCCAATTCTGGAGCCCAGCGGACTGCCAGATAGGATTGCACGATTTCTGGAGGGAAGGCTAGTTCCCCTCTAGAATTGCACAATTTCTTGAGGGAGCTGCTGAGCATGTAGCTAGACCATGTCCGAAGAAACGACCAATGAGGGGATGCAACAAGATATCATGCACAGGCTGTAAATCTACTAGAAAATGACTGAAGTTTGTGTACTTGACAATGCAAGACATGTTGAGGATGGTTGGTAGGGAGGCTTCAAAACGAATCTAAGGCAAAATTTTGGAGGGTGGTTGTAGACTCTAAAACACAGGTACTAAGTGGGTGTCATGATTGGTATAGGTCAAGAGGGTGGACCTATATTATTGTGATATTGGGAATTATGATATTAATGATAATTCTTATCTTAATATTAACCCTTCCTTATAGAATATTTAAACTTTATAAAAAGATGATATGTCATTATATCACCCTCCCTAGTTAAGAGGGAGTGTTGAATTTTGTAACTATGGTCAATTTTCATTATGTAATTTTTTTATATATTTATTTTCAAGCATGTTCCTCATGCTGAGGTCAAAATAAAATGTTGTAAATCATGTTCTTCATGCTCATTTCAAAAGAAGAAAATTTCAAATTTACATTTACAATTTTTGGCTCCATCAAAGCTTAGTCGACCTCCTCCTAGTCAAGTTGATCCTTTTACCCCATCAAGTTGCCCCATTCTCCTCTCCAAGAACACATTTGGCCATTGATCCTACTTGCATGTGACTCAAGGTTTATCGGCTATCGACTCACGCTCTTATAGGTAGCTCCTACAGTGGGAGTTCTTTCATCGTCCCTGATCCTGATAACAGGATGACACTTAATGGGGAAAATACCACTTATCGATCTGTCACTTGATGGTACATCCCTGTGCTCACCCGCCCAATGCTCGCCACAACCTCAACACTTCACTGGTGGGCAACGGTGGTAATGGAAATTGAATGGAATGGTTCTAGTCTATTGGGCCCATTAGTTGATGGTACTGCCCAACTGCTATCAGTGCTCATAGTTGCATAGTTTAAGAACAATGCTCGGGAGCACTACGGGGAGTTTCCTCAACCCATAACCTTGATTTGGTCAACTGGTCAGTCGAGCCATAGTTGCAACTGTGGGTGAATAAAGAGAGTAGTGACAAAGGTTGATCCAATGACACCCAAGGGTGAATAGAGGAGATAGGGGAAAAGATTAAGCCAAGCCATCCCCATTAAATACCAACTTTCAATCGACTGCCGAGTCTATGCATCCGAACATGAACTTGATCTCAAATTGCTGGGAGGATTGAGATGTGGTGCGGGAGGACAATTCAAAGTAGGTGACAAGATATGGGAAGAACTTCCAGTGATTTACACACCATACTTGGATTGAGAATGACAAATAGGACACTGTATCAAGCTTCCTGAAAATTCTAGTTGTTCCTCTTCCCTGCTAATGGACCGATATATAGCAGGCCACACAACAGGTCATATGAGCAAGAAAATGTCCATAAGCTATAAGAAGTTAAAGGGAGAAAAAGTTGCAAGGACATGGAAATGGAAAACATCTAAGCCCATAAAAAACAATGAATCCAAAGCAAAGAAAAAAACCTTGAGAAAAACCTTTCTTTCTCGTTGTACATATCCATATTTAAAAATATAATAATGATGAAAAAGAACGTTTCAATGCGGTCCATAAATAAAATATTTAAATTTTCATATTAATAACAAAATAATATGTCAACTATTTGTATATTATGTATGGTTTTGAAAAAAAAAACTAAATTATGTATATATTATGTAAAGAAATTGAAAAAAGATATTTCAAATAATTTCATTATTCTACAATTTGGCCTTTTTGAGATATATTTGTTGGTCAATTTTGTTTGAAATCAAACAAAGATTGATTGGAATTGAAAATTTAAACCATGTAGTCTATATAAATGAAGCGTGCATGAAATTTTCAAAGATTAAATCCATTTGTACATCCAAAAAATGCAATTTTTTTTTTGTTGATAAGTGGGTGAATCCTGAAAATCACTCTTACCCTGTGGCTGAGAGGCCACGACTCAGGGGCATCTAAGCCGTCAAAATCACCTGGGGATCGCACCCGGCCTGAGCCGCACCAGCGGAAACCATGCTGGATTTTTTGGTATCGGCGAGACTAGAACCGGTGACCTTTGCATATGGAGCGCCTTAACAGCGCGCTCCTTCACCGACTGTTCTATATCTCTTTGATCCAAAAAAATGCAATTAAACTAAAACCCACTTTATTCATTTAATTAAATTTTCAATTTAAAAGTTCATTTTTACTTTACAAAATTGTTTTAAGTCAAATAGTAATGAAAATACATTGAAAAAAACATTTAACTTGTAACCATAATAATAATAATTAACTAAATTTAAATAAATGGTAAAAAATTGAAAACTCTATAAATAAAAAATTAAAATAATTAATCATAATAATTGATAAAAATCTTATAATATTTAAAAAATAGTAAAATAAAATATATAAGTTTAGTTTTAGCTTTAATTTTTATTTATTTTTATAAAAATGACAGGACATTATTTTTCTTCATTTTATATAGGTATATAATAAAGAAAACTTATAGTTTTTAAAATTAAATTGATTTAAAAATTTAAAATTTTTAAAAATTACATTTACTATATTTAAAACAAAAATAAAAATAATTATAATAATTTCTTTATGAAAAAAAGTATTTATAATAAATTAAATTCACTATTCATTTAGTTGACTTAAACACAACACATCCCAATACTCTAACCAACGGAAAATCCCAATTCTGAAAAAATAGAGCCTCTGCGCACTGTCCCAATTTAAAGTCAAAGCGCATTTCAGTTTTTTTTTTTTTTGTAAGCTGAGGTATGATTCTATTAATATAAAAATAAGAAAACTATGTACATATAAATGCCGCCACCCGCCCCGAAGGGAAACCAGGTGGGCTTCAAAAATAACTCATGTCCAGCCAAAAGGAAGTATATGTTCAAGTTGTCTAAACACGATAAAAAGACCTACTATTCGACCTTAACATACTATGCAAAGCTGCAAAGACTTGACTGAAATGAAAGCCCTCTATGATAACGAAACTACAAAAAAACGAGTGAGATAACAACCGTGACACGCTACTACTTCATGGCGTCTGGCTGGATATGAGGTTCCTCCTTAACGATGCCACCATCTTTGATCAACTGGACCAACTTGTCCATCCTCCTGTCCCAGACCAATTCGTCTACAGGCATGGAAGAGGAAAACAGTTGCAAGCAGCCTTATACCAGTCGAGCACCTTCCGTCGTCATTGTGAGGTAGCTCCCAAACTTGGTCATTATTACATGTCGCGGGACGAAGGTGTTGATGTGATGAGCACTTTGTCCTCCCAATGCCACTGCATACCCTCCACAATGCCCTTTCTGCAGGCGGCCTTGGGATGGGCAATTCGTCCCATGTCTGCATTAAATCATTCTGCCAAATGGGAAGTTGAGCTGATTCGTACCTGATCCCACCTCTGTGTTCTTTATTATGCCGTTCCTTTCGTCTCCGAATCATTATGGGAAGGTTACTAAACGGTCCTGTCGCGCCCGATCGCCTCATCTTGATCCTGGCGTATGATGGCTGCCAACTCAGCCCAGCGGGGGTCCTCATGTAACAGACTCCAGCTACCATCCACCACTCGAGCCGATTCGCCACTTGCCCAATTGGCGAGATAATTTGCCGCCCTATTGCCACGCCGCAGTACATGGGTAATTATTTGATTGGATGGGCACTCAAGCTCTAGCACCTTCTCCTTAAAGCGCATTTCAGTTTTAGAGCGACAATTAAGAAAAATTAAAATTCGAATTTCATGGATGATTGATTATGTATAATACATGAATGAAATGCTATGGGGCGTAGCAGTGGTCGACGGATGGTGATGGGCAAGCGACCTTCGACAACAGGTGAGAAAACCCTGGGCAATGTCACATCAACCGAGAAAGGGGAAAAAATTGCCGACTTTCCAAAAGGTCGCATTATAGACTACGTTTTTTTGTTTAAACTAACTCATTCTTTAAAATATAATAAAATATATTTCTTAAAAATATAATAGAATATTTATTTATCATTAATTTAAAAAAATCCTATTTATATCAAAATACTTGGCTTCTTATCACTTAGCATAGGTTAATGATACATCCCTTCCTGGTGAGAAAATGAAATTATACAAATCCTTATATATGATTTCCTTCGAATCAACCTAGGCTCCAATATAATGTTGGATGAGAAGCACATCAACCTTTTGATTTTATGACTAATTTTGAAGTATAAACATTCTCGGAGCCCATGGATGGAATTTGAGGGGCTTATCTGACCCTGTCAAATAAGGGTACAAATTTCACAAAATTGTGAGTTCTCTTCTTTATTGAAATTTTTACAATCGTTACTAGAGTTGTAAACTTCTCACTCCAAATTTTTTTTATTACTGGAATTGTTAGAAATGCGAATGTTATAAATTTCTTAAATTAATGAACTTTGTTCAAAGTGCTAAAATTGTCACTGGAGAGGTACTTGGAAATAATACTTACATTAGTAAATTGATAGATTAGATTGGTTAGTTGTTAGAATTTGTTGAGAGAATTTCTCAATAGTATTCTCATATCTTAGAAATTGTTGGATCTCATGACCATTATTTATGTGACTTGTAATTTAGATTTGTAATACAATAAGAATTGATTCGTGAGTGAATATGTCAAGAATGCTTGCTCCTCCATTTTTCTTCTTGGTATTAGAGCCTCTTCTAGCCTGATTCCCTTATGGGAAGTATAACAAATGAGAATCCCTTGAATGTTATTGTTACTATATATATTAGTATATATTTCTATGTGATGTGTGGGTTTCTTGCCACCAGAGAGATTCAAATTATTTCTGTTGTTCAGAGCGCATTTGGAAGTGGGTTCTGCTACATAAAAGGCCAGGTCTTTTCTGAAACTGTTGTCAAACTAGTGTTGATATCAAAATGTGATGTGGAGGTGGATCAGATTTCATGCTTGTACATGTCCGAGTGGACATTGACATGTCCTCAACGTCTTTGTACCTGATCATCATGAAGTCCATTTCCCGCATCTCTATTACACCTACGATTGGATGGAGAATACCTACAACACAAATAGCGATTCACCATGCATTTGCAGGATGGGAATTGGTTTGAGGATGGATCACTCACTGTTAATCTGTGGATTTGGCGCTAAACTGAGCTTGACACATTGTGGGAGAAATTTAAAGAGGCCCCTCCACCAGAATCTTGAAAAATCGTAGAGGATTTCCAGGATCGGGTAAAGGCGAGTGAGGTATCGAAGATTTTGAAGCAATCCTTCTTAGTAGAAGCACCAATTTGGGACATCGCCATTAACTTCTTCTGACAACCTTTTAGGTAAATATCATCATGTTTCATGAGCTAGTTTTATTCAAGAAGCTCATCCTCAGCAGCAATGCCTACAATTTGTTGGAATCATCAACTTCTTGCAGAGTAAGTTGATAGAAGACAACCTACTTATGCACTCATCCCTGAGAACGAGAAGAATGATGGAACAAACCAATTCCTGTAATGATGATGGGGATATGGGCATTATTTTCCAGTGTAGAGCTTGTTATTATCTCAAATTCCAATACTTTTTCTAGAAATGTCCTCCAAAAGGTTCTTAGTCGTCGCATATTCTTCCCTTTGGTGATGTTGGTTCTACCGAAGATTCATTGATAGATCATTCACAAAGGACAAATTTCCGCCACCTGCAACCACTCTTCATGAAGGGTGTGATGGGGTGAGTACATCTTAATTAAGGCCATTAGTTAAGAAGAGAGTCTAAAAACACATTTAGATGCTTACAAAGTGGTCTCAAGTTAATTGGGACTCGTGTATGTCAAATGTGAAGGGATGGTTATGATAAAAAAATGGTAATGTTTGTATTAAAGAAATAAAACCTATTGGTCAGCTCTGCGAAAGAGAGTCTGAACCAGGATAGTCTGACTCTGCAGAATGCTCTACATTGTTCATTCACATTACACATTAAATAGAAAACATGGTTTTAGGGAAGTTAGAACAACATCCTAAGAAATAGAAACTAATTCCTATCCTGAGGTTACGTGAACCAACTCTACCTATTCTAGGATATTCTCCATTATCTTCAACACTCCCCCTTAATGGAGAATGGGTTCACATATATGCCTAACTTCTCCCTAAATATTTGAAACTTAACTTTTCCAAGAGGCTTAGTGAAAAATGTCCGCAACATTATCACAATATTCCAGGTGAATTTCTTTGGATTGCACTTTCTCCCTGACAAAGTGAAATTGAGTATCAATATGTTTAGTGTTTTTGTGAAACACTGGATTGTTGGCCAGCTTGATTAAACTCTGATTGTCACATCTGATTGTTGTTGTGACTATCTGTTCTTCCCCAACATCCTGGAGAAGTCTCCGCAGCCAAACCACCTCACACGTTGCTGGACACATGGCTTGATACTCTGCTTCGGCTGAAAACAAGGAGATTGTGTTATGCTTCATGCTGCTCCATGTGATCACCTCGGATCCAAAACTGAATGCATAACCTGTTATAGATTTACGATCATCTACATTTCCTACCAAATTTGAATCTGCAAATCATGCCAATCTAACATCAGAAGAGTCAGTGTAAATAATTCCATAATCTACAGTACCTTTTAGATACCTCAAAACACTCTTCACTGCATTCCAATGGCTTTCAAGTGGCTTAGACATAAACTGGCTTAGCACACTGACTGCATAAGCCAAATCAGGTCTAGTGGTGGTTAGGTAGATTAGACTCCCAACCAGTTGTCTGTAAAGTGTTGCATCCGCCGCTTTTGAGCCATCCTCACACTGCAATTTGATGTTCTGCTGCAATGGTACCGGTGCAGGCTTACACTGATCCATTCTAAACTTTTCTAACAGGCTTTTGACATACTTTTCTTGGGACAGAAATGTTTGACTTGAATCTCTCCAGATCTCAAGACCTAAACAGTATCTGAGTTCACCAAGGTGCTTCATCTCAAACATCTGTGACATCTGTTGCTTGATTTCATCAATTAGATATGTAGCATCACCTGTAATTATCAAATCATCTACATATAATGAAATCAATACTATGCACCATTGTTCATCTTTCATAGTGTAAAGATTAGGGTTATTATTGCTTCTATTATAGCCAGCTTGTAGAAAAAATGAATCAATTTCCTCATACCATGACCTGGGAGCTTGTTTCAGTCCATAAAGTGCTTTTTTCAATTTACAGACTAAATATTCTTTTCCTTTCTCGACAAACCCTTCCGTTTGCTCTAGATAAACCTCTTCTTTTAGTTCTCCATTCAAAAATGTAGACTTTACATCTAGTTGGTGCATCATCCAATGTTTCTTAGTAGCTAAAGCAATTAACATTATGATAGTGTTCAATTTAGCTACAATGGCGAAGGTTTCTTCATAGTCTATCCCTTCTTTTTATGAGTACCCCTTTGCAACTAACCTAGCTTTCAGTTTTTATATAGTTCCATCTGCATTAATTTTCAGTTTATATAACCATTTACAACCTATGGCTTGTGTTCCTCCAGGAAGTTCAACCAATTCCCAAGTGTTATTTATGATTATTGAATCATATTCTTGTTCCATGGTTGTGTTCCATTCACTACATTCATTTGCTTCTTTATAACTAGACGGTTCAACCACATTCATCATAATAGTTATAAAAGCATTTTCCCTATATTTTGCAGGCATTTGCGCTTTCCTACCTGATCTCCTAAGTGGTGGGGTGGTGGTTTCAAACCTTATTTCTTCCTACTACTGTTGTTGTTGTTGTTGTTGCTACTTTTGTTGTTGTTGTTGTTGCTGTTCATCCTCTACCTTTGACTGTTGTTGACCCTGATTGTTCTCTTTTTCTTCTTCCTCAAAGTACGGAATGTCCCATCCCTCATAGTGCTCATCAGGTTCTTCATTATCCTGATCATGGAATTTAACATCTCTATTAACAAGAATCTTATGAGTAGAGGGATTAAATAATCTGTATGCTTTATATGACGAACAATACCCTATAAAAGTACAACTGATGGCTTTTAAGTCTAATTTTCTTCTATCTTCCTTTGGAATGTGGGCAAATTCTTTAGACCCAAATATTCTTAAGTGTTTTACTGCATGCTTATATCCATATAGTGCCTCAAAAAGAGTTTTAGACTCAAGACTTCTTGTAGGACTCCTATTTTTTAAATAAACTGCAGTATTCACTGCTTCAACCCAAAAACCATTTGAAAGATTCTTACCTTTAAGCATACTTCTGGCACATTCCACCAATTTTCTGTTCTTTTTTTCTGTTACTACATTCTGCTATGGAGTATGGTGTTTCAGGGAAAACTAGTGTCGATTCGAACTGCTAGTCCCACTAAGATGGGTAGCTATCTTAGAAAGAAACAATGAAAGCTTTTCAAGAGTTCCTTTAAGTGTGATAGATGGAAGAGAAGAATAGAGGACCAACCTGGATCTCTCGCTTTGAACCTAGCTTGATTTCTCCTTTCCTTGATAGAATTTGCCACTCCTCTCCTAATTGTCCCGCTTCAAAGAGTACCTGTAGAGTCAAAGTAACAGAAAACTATCAAAGCATCTCTATCTAAAACATCATAAACAATGCGGAATCAAAAACACATTGACCATATAATTGCATTCATAAACAATAAGATTCACAAATACAAGATCATATGGAGGAAAACTCAAAGAACTTTGTTAATAGAAATGTAAGAGAGGATTACAACCCAGCTGTCTAATCCTGAATCATCCTCCCAGTTGTAGAAGCTCTTTTTACCTCATGAACAAGCAAATCACCCAACAATGCAATGTCTCTTCTCAACAAACCAACAACACTTCCTTACAAAATACAAAATTCCAGCCTCTAGATCTCTCGGATGAGGGATCCATTTATAGATGTCTTGCAAGGGTGTGAGTCAGCTCTAGGTTTTTTATTAGTGTTATTCCATTGATAGTTCTTGGTTCCACTTGGAGATTTCATGATCTCTTACTCATCCCTGGGCGAATTCAAAGAGGCAAGTGTGATAGGAGAAGTTTCTAGAAGATTCCATGATCATCCACTTTGCAAACTGTCTCTACCATTTGTCTATTCTCCCTCATCGCACCCCAAAGAAGGCCATTTGAGTATGCATCACACCTGGCTAGTTAGGCAGTCAATATGCATCGCACCTTGCCCATGGAGCAGTCTGTATGGTCCATTTTTGGCCAGTTCTGAGTAGTTTTTCAGTTGGAACTTATGGGAAATGATGTAATCAGTTGACCATGATCCTTTAGGGTGTGAAACAACACTTTTAGGGACTTAAGGAGCCCTTAGTTTATGGACATATTAGTTTGGGGTTGCATTGGCCAAATATGTCTATAACATATGGGGTACTGTAAACTTCTGCAAAATTTCATGATCTTCACAATATCTGATGAGTTCATTCTTCCTATATTCTCCCCCTTGATCAGGGCGGAGAAATTTTATTTGTTTCCCTGTTTGTCTTTCAATCATATTATTTGAATGTATGACTCTTCTTACTTAAGAGATACACCCAAGAAAACTTTATACAATCATCAATAAACAATAGGAAATACAGTGCACCTCCTGAAGATTTTGTCTGCATGGGACCACAAAGGTCTGTGTGCACTAATTCCAGTATATCCCTCAGTTTCTTTTCAACTCTAATAGGGAATTCTTCTCTATGCATTTTTCCTAAAGTACAGGCATCACAGTGATTACGTACTTGCTTTAGCATAGAAAGATCTCTTACTATTTCTTTCTTTTGTAGTAACATCAAATCATTGTAGTTGATCTGGCCGAATCTCTGATGCCAAAGCTCTTCTGTAGTTAGGCTCGCTGCTGTCAATGCTTGAACCGGTGCAGGTTTCACATCCAACTTGTACAAACCTCCTTTTCGGAATCCTATAGCAATTGTCTTCATGCCATCTAGCAGATCTTTAATGTAGCAGTTAGATTTTAAGAATTCAACTTTCAAATCTTGATCTATAATCATAGATACAGAAATCAAGTTCTTTGTTATGCTAGACACATACATCACATTATAATTTTTTTTGATATTACCATCAGGTAGAATAACAGAAACTTTCCCACACCCTTTGATATGATGGCTTCTACCATCACCTAGGTAGATCTGTGCGCCTTCATTGATTTCTTTAAAATCCTTGAGCCAGTGCTTATTCCTTGTCATATGTGTTGACGCCCCTAAGTCTACATACCAGATGTGTGCATCAACATTTTCATCATGATCTGCCATGAACAATCTTAAATTCTACACCTGATCACCATTCACGAGATGACCTGCATGTCTTTTCAGCTTCTACTGCTCTTCATGACACTTATTTTTCCTACACTCCCCGACAATATGACCCAATTTTCCACAATAAAAATATTTAGTTTCAGAGTAGTTTTTATTAGGATGCATACTTTGAGTCAGATTTGGCCATTTATGTGAACTTGCTCTGTTTTGCTGCTATGAACCTCCTTTCTCTTTGTAGAAGTTCCTCTTCGCCATCAATGGAATATCGGCACTCTGGAGCTTCAGGTTCAATCTCCTCTCTTCTTCCTGCATCAGTATACCTGTCAGCTCTTCAAAGTGCAGGATCTTCTCTCTGGCATTTATCCCAGTGATGAACATTTGATAGTCATCAGTGACACCATTCATTATAATGGTTACAAGGTCTGTATCGTCCATTGTATGACCAATATCTGATAATTTGATTTTTAGATCCTTAATCCTTGCTACGAATGAAGCAATTGTTTCATTCTCCTCCATCTTCATGGATAGGATCTTACTCTTGAGGAACAGAAGATGATTTGAGTTCCTGATCTCATACAATTCCTTCACAATTCCCCAGATCTCATTAGCTGAATTATGTTCTCTAATGTGCAATATAATACAGTCTTTCACTGACATCTTTAACATTGTCCTTGCTCTACTTTCTCGTTTCTCCCAATCTGGGACCGATGCTGATCCAGCCACAGGCTTCGACTCATCCCCATTCACAATCGTCCAAGCACTCTATGCTTCTAGCAGAGTCTACATCTTGAACTTCCAATTTGCATAATTGGAACCATCGAGCTTGTTATGTGCATTCATGCATGCTTCAAATATATTGTTATTCATCTTAGCAATTTAGAAAAAAAAAATTGATAGGTAAAAGATGTTAAATTTACCCCAGATCTGTGACAGAGATAGATCACTGATCTTCAATGTTGTTTGATCTCGCAACACATGCGCTGATCACCGTGGCTTTCTTCTCAGCCTCTAGACAACCTTCTGTTGTCAGCAACAGCCTTGTTATTGGCTTCCCCACGCAACTTCTCTGACAGCTGCAGCCTTGCTCTTGGCTTTCCCATGCATCCACAACCTTGTTGTTGGCTTCCACAATCGTCACAGAATTGCCTGTCTTTTCTGCGATGTCATTGCACCTGTACACGTCTTTCCTGCGATGAAAACTGGATAAATATGCGCAAAGGAGCTGTAGTAGACTCATAACTAGCGACGATTTCAGAATCATCATAGCTATCTTCCTCACAACTGTAATGATTTTGGTTCAACGGACCACCCACCAGCCAACGTATAGGTTCCTCAGCCCTACGCTTTGATACCATGATAAAAAATGGTAATGTTTGTATTAAAGAAATAAAACCCACTGGTCAGCTCTACGAAAGATAGTCTGAACTAGGAGAGTCTGACTCTGGAGAATGCTCTACATTGTTCATCCACATTACACATTAAATAGAAAACATGGTTTTAGGGAAGTTAGAACACTACAACAAAACCAGCGATTTGCGCCAGATTTAGCGCCAGATTTTAGTTTTTTTTGTAATTGTGATGAGCAACCTGGCGCTAAATCTGGCTCTATTGTACAATTTTTAAAGCGTCCTTTTTTTTCACCTGATTTTGCATCCTTTTTCACGCTAGATTTTGCATAATTTTTTACACCAAACTATGCATCATTTTTTGCGTCAAATTTTGAACCAAGATTTGCATCTTATTTTATGACAGGTTTTGCTTCTAGTTTTGTGTCATTTTTTGCATCTATTTTTCATTCTCTTTTGATTCCTATTTTGTGTCATTCTTTGCTTCCATTTTTGCACCATCATTTGCATCAAGTTTACACTGTATTTTGAATCCAATTTAGCGTCTTTTTATGCATCCATTTTGTGTCAGTTTTTGCATCTAGTCTTACGCCAGGTTTTGTATCTAGTCTTACACTAGTTTTTGCTTCTATTTTTGCACCAGCTTTGGTGCCTATCTTTGCACCATGTGTTGAATTTGATTTAGCACCAAATTTTGCATCCATTTTTGTGCCCATTTTTGCATCTTTTTTTGGACCATTTTTTACATCCACATTTACGTTTGATTTGTCTCCATTTTTCCCATCTCATTTTGCACCATATTTTGCGTCATTTGTTTCATCCAATTTTGCATCATTTTTAACACCATCTCTTGCATCTAATGTTACATCATTTTGAGCATCCAAATTTGCATTTATATTTGCATCTTATGTTGAGTCATGTGTTGTGTCCACCTTTGCATCTTATTTTGTGTCTAATGGTACATTCAATTTAGAGCCATTTTTTACGTCTACTTTTGTATTTGTTTTTGCACCAAGTTTTGAATCCAATTTTAAGCTATTTTATGCCCCTTTTTGCACCATTTTTTTGTGTCTACTTGTGTCCAATGTTGCACCATTATTTACACCGACTTTTTCATCCAATTTTGCATTTTTTTGGTGTCTAGTTTTACATTGTTTTCACCATCCAAATTTGCATCTTTTTTTGCCTCATTTTGTGTCCACATTTGCATATAATTTTGTGTCTGAGTTCGAGCCTAAATTTTCATGTGATTAGGAATCATTTTTTACATCTAATATGGCATCCTTGGTTTCACCATTTTTCAGCCCCATTTTGCATCTTGTTTTATGTCTTTTCTTACATCTTTTTTTTTTCCTTTTTTGCACCCAAGTTTGCATCCCAAATTTACACCATTATTTGCATCATCATTTGGCATATTAATTTGTAACATTTTTTGCTTCTTTTTAACGCTCAACTTTGCATCTTATTTTACATCTAGTTGTTGTCTTTTTTTGCATCTAATTTGGTGCCCATTTATGTGTCCTTGTTTTTGCCCAATTTGATATCCTTTTGTATGCCATGTTTTGTTCCCTTCTTTGTGTCAACTATTGCACAATTTTTCACTTCTAATTTAAAACACTTTGTATGTCAATTGTTTTCATTTTGTATTAATTCCTAGTTTAACATCCAATTTTACTTTCAATTTTGCATCCATGGTTACATCCGCATTTGACTTCTTATATAGAGTATATTTTTCTTTACATATATGACCCCCTTTATAGATTCATAGTGAAATATATGATAGTTTCTAAATATCATTAAAGCAGATATCACAATTCAAAATCATTTGTAAAGAAATTTAAGAGAAATTGACAACATCCATCCAAAAAAATAACAATGTGTCATTAACAATTTTCAAAACATGTATAAAATAGCAACATAATACTAATAAAATCAGTATTATTTTTAATCAAAACAAGTAAAATTCAAATATGATTAACAAATCAAAATATTTCATGAATATCGTTATTCTACGATAAATTAACAACATACATAAATCAAACTCATCGTATGATTACAAAATCAAAATGTCTCATTGATATAGGGTAAATTCACAACACCCATCTAAACATAACAATGTCATTCTACACAATAATTTCTTCATAAAAAACAATGCATGTGCATGCCTAGCTACCACCACCAAGATCATCCTCATGATCATCTTGACCATCCTCATTACTCTGATCCACATCATCACCAACACCGCAACTATCATCATCGTCTCCTCCTTCACCACCATCATCCTCATCCTCATCCTCATCATCTCCTGATATATGTTGAACATAATTTGGATCATCGTCTTGGCAATCATTACCTATAGCATTCTGACAAAAAAAATCAATATTACATGTTAGTATTAATTACATAACACAACGCATGTTTTTGTTATACAATGTTAACCATAAAATGAGGTAAGATATAATATCTAATAGTACTAAAAAATAAAATGAAAATATGGTTTAAAAGTATATTGGAAATCCAACTAAGATTACATACCATAGAGTCCATCCAAACAACAAATTCAACCCATCTCTTTTGCTGCAGCACCTCCTTTTCCAAATGATTTGGAGGTCTTCCATATTTTAGTTCCTATCAATCAGTAAATAGGGAGAAATTAGATAACAATGACTTTCTTCTAGTACAAAATTTATTAAAAAAATATCACATGTTTAATATACTTACAAAGGTTGTTATCAGTGCTTTTAAATCTTTCTGGCCACTATGATGAGTGACTTTTGTCTTGGTTAACCTCGCCTTGGATGCCTTGTCCTTAAACATAAACCAATTCAATTTATTTTCACACAAATACATGTCTAAGATACTTATAAGTATTAATACATTCTAAATAATGTTTAATGAAAAATTAAATACCTGAATGCTCTCATTGCCGGCTTTTCTTTGTGCATCCAACTTCTTATACGATTTTCCAAGTTCTTTCCATACTTTAAAAGGTATGTCAATAGGTCTTTGTTTCAGTCTTTGATCTTGAGGCATTTTTTTAATTTTTCTTGTTTGGTTAAAAATTATGGTTAAAAAAAACCGAACAAGTAATTCACATCAATGGCATGGGGACTCTATGGATATGTGTAAAAAATGGCTATAAAGAAAACATCCAAAAAACATATGAGCTCTCCCTTTGATGGTCACTTGGGGCATATGGCTGGAAAGGAACAACTCCATTTTCGAAAATCAAGGACAATCCTTTCTCAAAGTCCTTCCTAATATTTGCTCCAAATGTCTTAAAATGAAAAACAAAATTCAAACGTCATCCTTAAACATCTCCCTTAAATATAACGTTGGACCATAAATTCTTCACTTTTATTGTTATCGGCTCTGGAATGATTTTTCTATATGCAATTATATAATGAAATATGTGTGCACTAATGAAAAAACATTGAGTTTCATTTTTCATAATCACAAACAATGAAAAAAGAATCACACGTAACTAGCATCATTTTGGAAATTTTATATTTATTAAAAATCTTTAACATGTTTTCCTCCCATATCTCATAAAAAGGTGTGAAATTTTTTTTATACTCTCCAATAAGCCTAAGGATCACATACCTTTTAAAACTTTGCATTACCATTATATGTTTCTCCTTGAAGATATATAATATGTTTCTTCTTTAACATATATATTATGTTTCGCATTTCTTAATATTTGACAAAATACTAAAGTTGAAAAGAATATAAAATCTCACTTTTTAGAATATTTTATGATATAAGAGATTGATTTAAGTGATGTTTTGGGTTAGGAGAGGTTAGCTTTATATAATAAAAGAATATTAACAATTTTAAAGTCTAAATTTTGACAATTCAACATAATTTGGCTTTACATAATAATAAAAAAGAAATTAAGAATTTTTATTTCATATATCTTATTTATAACATTTTAATGGTTTATTCATATAGTAATAAAAAGTTCATATTTATAGGCAATTTAAAAATGATAATTTTAAGAGTGTTTACATCTAAAAAGTGTGGGAATAGTTTGAGATATGGTAGCACACAGTGTCCCATCATTGTGAGTTTTTAATACCATGAAAATGATCATTTAAGAGTGTTTACGGCGAGGGAATAGCTTGAGATATGATAGAACACATTATCCCATCATCGAGTTTTTAATACCATGATTGTTCACTAGTGAGAAAAAATCACATGGAGAGAACACAGAAAAATAACCGAATGTAGAGAAAAAAAAAACAAAAAACAAAAACAAAAACAAAATTTGTAAAAAAAATCATAAAACAAATATTATATACTTTTAAATTTTGTATTTGTAATTTAACTTTAAAAAAAACAAAAAAAATTAGTAAGAAAAATTCATAAAACAAATATTATATACTTTTAAATTTTATATTTGTAATCTAACTGAAAAAATTAACATACTCGTAGAGGAGCTAATTTATTTGCAGATATTTCTTGGTACCTAAAGCCATCACTTATATTTTATTAATTTATAAATAATTTATATTTTATTAATTTATAAGTAAATAAACAATTAACACTGTAAATTGTTACACAATTAATGCTATATAAAAAAGGTTAAAATTTTATCTATGATTTAGAATTAATGTTTTAACACGGTCTACAATGAAGCCATTATCACCTAAATCAATTTAAACTATCTATGATTTAATATTCAATAATCCAACAAAACTACAATGAACATCTTCCACGAGCTTATCATCTTTATAACATATATTGCTTCAGCTGAGATTCTAGTGTGTCAATTTTGTTTCATAACTACGGGTTATCGCTCTGTATAATTTTATTGGAATTAACGTGACCTCGGAGAATTTCTCTGATGAGATAAGAAAAACGCTCTGATCGAAGGATGGTAATGTATTCATAGAAGTCACTGCAAAAAATCATTTGGGTACTAGGATTTTCAAGATTTCAATGGAAATCTGGATGTGGGATGCGATGTTACGATGTGGGTCGAAGCGATTGAGCTCTTTCTTTCTCTGGATTATGGGATTTGAATGTAGGAGTTGTTTCTATGGATGATAAAATTATGAGATTAAGGATTGTGGTCTTTGAATGCAGAAATTGCTTCTTTGGATGATAAACTTGTGCTTTTTTTATAAACAGTTGTGGGGATTCTCCTAAGTTTTTATTGATTTCTCTTTTGTGTATCATTCTTGTCATTGTCAACCCCATTATCATATCAATGTCTAGGATGAGAAAGACAGGGATGGGATCAGTGATGGCTCAATGTCTTTGTTGTCATCAGAGTCCAGGTCGGTTGATGGCAGTGAAATGGAAGGGTAATCCCCAAGGTGGTTTGTTGACGATGATCAGACATGACACAAAATGAGGCGTGGGCTCGTTCTAAAGACCAAGTGAGTGGATTCCTTTGATGTGGAGGCCATGGATGTGCCCGGTGTTCATAAGGGCCATGATAAGGACCTTTCATTAGGACGGACGCTCGACTTGGCATTCCAAACACTTGGAGTGGTCTATGGAGATATGGGTACCAACTCCTTGTATGTTTTCACTAGTGTATTCATCCAAGCTCGTACCAAAGGAGAGGAAGATGTTTTGGGTGCATTAGCTTTAGTGATGTACACAATAGCCCTCATCCCTTTGGCTAAATAGGTGTTCATTATGCTCAAAGCCAATGACAATGGTCAAGGGGGGACATTTTCCTTGTACTCTTTGATTTGCACATATGCGAAGGTCAATCTGCTCCCCAACCAGCAACCATCAGATGAAAAAAATTCCAGTTTCAAGCTCAAGTTGCCCACCCCGAAACTGGAAAGATGATTAAGAATCAAAGAAAGCCTTTAGAGAAGTACAAAATTGAAGACCCTACTGCTACTCTTGTTTCTCATGGGTACTTCCATGGTAATTGGGGATGGCATACTTACACCTGCAATATCAGTCATGTCTCTTGTTAGTGGCATGCAAGATGAAATATCTAGCTTTACGGAAGACACAGTGGTCATTGTCTCAATCATATTCCTGGTGATCTTGTTCAGCATAAAACAGTTTGGTACAAGCAAAGTAGGCATGACATTTTCTCTGGCACTCATGATATGGTTTTTCTCTATTGGTTCTATTTTACTTTACAATATTATTTAACATGACATGACAATTTTAAGGGCATTCAATCCTGTTTATATCTATTACTTGTTCAAGAGGAACACTGTCAAAGCATGGATGTCCCTAGGAGGTTGCGTGTTATGCATAATAGGAGCTGAAGCTATGTTTGCTGATTTTGATCACTTCTCAGTAAGATCCATCCAGATAGCCTTCACATGTGTAGTATTCCCATGCCTACTATTGGCTTACATGGATTAAGTTGCATATCTTATGAAGCATCCCTCTGTGGTGGAGAACGTATTCTCTGCTTCAATTCGAGATGGTTTTATCTAGCCAGTCTTCGTGATAGCTAGTGTTGTTGCCATGATTGCAAGCCAAGCAATGATCTTAGCAACAATTTCATCTATTAAAATGTCCATGGCCCTAGGATGCTTTCCCAGATTGAAAATAATTCACACATCCCGACGGTTCATGGGTCAGATCTACATTCTTGTCATCAACTGGGTTCTAATGATAATATGTGTCTTGGTATGTGATTGTTTTAAGAGCACGGTCGAGATATCAAATGCATATGGCATTGAAAAGGTAGAGATGATTATGGTGACTACAAGCCTAGTGACTCATGTCATGGTTCTTATATGGGCAAAAAATATATTCCTTGCGATTGGATTTCCTGTTCTATTTGGATCAACTGAGCTAATTTATTTTTCTGCAGTTTTGATGAAAGTGGGGGAAAATGGTTGGATAAATGGTTTTTGCCACCTGCTTCCTTCTTGTGATGTACATTTGGAACTATGGAAGTGTTCTGAATTATCAGGAGTTGTATATCTTGTTGGTCACGGAGATGTCAAGGCTAGAAAGGATTCATGGTTTCCTAAGAAACTGGTTATAATCTACTTCTATGCTTTCATGAGGGCAAACTGCAGGGCAGGCCCTGCAAGCCTCAATGTACCTCACACCAATCTCTTGCAAGTTAGCATGACATATACTGTCTAACTTGAAGGTTTCCATGAATCAAACATGCTGAATGTTTTTCAAGGACCAAGTCACAACATCAATATGGTGATGGATAACAAATATTTCCTTGAAGGTGGCAGAGATGAAGTGAATTTTAATGTGAAGTTAATAATCATAAGTTTTGTTGTCGACCAAGATCTTCATTACTTAGTCGTTGATTTTGTTTGATAGAGAATAATAGCCATTCCTACGATTAATCACTGATATTTATGAACAAAGACACCATTCTTTTTTCAATGAAGATGATAGGTGGTATTTTATATGCATGGTTATGCCTAAGATAAGCCATGTTTTTTACATAAGAAAGTTATATTAAGTTATATCCATGAAAATGAAAGGAAGATGACATTGCATGTTTCCTCGTATAGCTAACCATCGCTCAATAACATTGGACGCTTCTCCACCTCATTCATTACATCATTGCTTAAGAACCTTGGATGCTTCTCCATTTTTTTTGACATCATGTATTGATTATGTTGTTGTTGGAGGTTTTACACTAAGTTTTTCAACATCGAGCTTACTAGGGCTTGCACCACCGGGGTTATTAGTAAGAATCTCATGAGGTTTGCATAGCCATGATTATTAGAATCAAAATAGTAGGATTTGCACTAAAAAATAGTTCATAGAGCTTTCCTGCTGGAGAGAAAATCACAAGTTCAACTTCTGCAGTGCACAGCACCGAGAGCTCGTAAGCTTTCTTCAACAATCCACCTACGTTTGGAAAATGTAGCCTGCCTGCTGGCGATGTTCTCAATCCTCTTCCTCTGCATCTTTCCCCTCACTATTATTGTATGTCCTCTTTCGTTTTTCCCTCCAAACAAACCCTCTCAAATTGAGAAAGCAGAACAACTCACTCGATGAGAATCCGAATCCAATTATCGCTTCTAACAATAACCCAATACGATACCAGAAGTGATTACACAAAACCTCATTGACTCTTCATTTGTTTGGAAAAGATCCAAGCATATACTTCTGACGAGGGTTTCCGTCTCAAGTCTGGCTCGCAGGACGTCGCTTAGTCAATTGCGAGAAAAGTTTTCCACCTGCCTGTCACATACGGTTTGTCACACTATATATTAAAATCAGGGACAATCCTTTCTCGGAGTGGACAATCCATTTGAATGCATTGATCAATGCTTTGTGCAACGCTGGTAGAGTGGACCATGCAAGGAACTATCTAATGGAGATGAAAAAATTTAAATCCTGATATAGTTTGTTATAGGACATTCATTGGAGGCCTATGCAAGTTGGGTATGGTGGATGAGGCAGTGAATCAACTGGCGATAATGATTAGAAAGGGTCTCTCACCCACATATGCTCTATACTATTCACTCATCAAAGCTTGCTGCAAATCAAAGAAAGTTCAAGCCACTGCCCAGATACTGAACAAAATGCTTAGGGAACGTGTTGTTCCAAGTCATGCAAGTTTTATCTATGGCATGCATCATCTTGGGAAGGTAGGAAAAAAAATTGAGGCATAAAAAGTTCTTGAAGAAGTGATAGATTGTAAATCCTCTGTACATGTTAAAGTATACACAGAAGTAATGTCTGCTCTATTTCAGACCAGTGAAGTGGAAAAATCATTACAATTAGAAGGCAAAATAATTAGAAGAGGTTGTGAAACTAACTTTTTGACTCTGTAAAACAGTGTTTCTCTAAGGGAAAAATTGATGAGGTATCCAAGATTTTAGAAGGCATAAACCAAAGATATTCGGTACAAGGTATTGCATTATGAAAAAATTGAAATGGTCAGATTTATTGTTTTTCCAAGGAGACCACTCTTGCTTGAAGGAATGGAGAGGGCTCTGCTCGTAAGAAAGTACTGAACTAAGACCATTGTCAAAAAATGTTGAACCAAGAGTATTGTTAAAAAGCAATGTTGCTTAGTTGCATGAAAATTTAATTGTCCAAAATTTAATTTTGGACTCTTTGCTGGCAAAATTTCATATAAAGGTATGCCCTTTTGCCTTATAACATGATGATTTTAATGAAAATGGAGGAAGGGAATCAACTTCAGAGAATCAAATGAAGTTAAAAAATATTAGATTATCAATTATAATCCATAGGAAGGGAGGAAAATAAAGGGTATGGTTGTGCTTAGCCTAAAACGTTTGCCTCTCATTTGAGAACTTTTCAAAAACTCAACTTTATTTCTGAATCTACAAACACAACTCTAAGTTTACATCTCAATTTACAGGTAAAGATTCGGTTTAAAGCAAATCTAAAAATAAGAATAAGCAAATCCAGAACTAAGAATTTGAAGCATTATTATTGTGGCAGAGCAAGGCAACTAAAATTTGAGTGTGTGGGAACAAAGTGGGATCTAGAACATGGAAAACTCACCAAAAAAATAGCAAATATTGTGGAAAGCGGAAAAGAGGAAAAAGAGCATCATTCCTTTGTTAATTCTCATACAAAATACAAATTAGACGCATGGTGTGAAGGAAAATGAAATTTACAGGTTTGTGGTTGAAATTTATTGGTGTATCTATACGTGTGGCCCCAAATCATTTGTAGGTATCATACCTGTAATTATGGGTAAGGCCATATTTAATTTGATTTATTTGAAACTAGGTTTGTGGTTAATTCCAACCTAGGAAAACTTGATATATAGGTTCAATAACCTTCTTGTGTTGTATGCCCTCATTGTGTAGGCTCAATAACCCTCTTGTTGTGTGTGCCTTTGTTATGTGGGCCAATAACCCCTCTTGAGAGGATGCCTCATTCGAGTTCAACACAGTGAACATAATTGCTTGTGAGGGAGAAGAAAGGATTGAGAGGTATGAAGTTACAGGAAAATGGAGAGATAGAGTGACTATGGCAGGATTTAGTGTATATCATCTCAGTGCTAATGTTAAGGACACGGTTAAATCTTTGCTCTGTTAATCATATTGCAATAGCTATAAGACTAAGGAAGAAGGAGGAGCTATGTATTTACTATTTTGGATGGTTGGACAAAATTCTCATTGCAACATCTGCTTGGCATTGAGGGGCAACGACTATAAGAATGTTCTTGTACAAGAATTTGTTATAATTTATCAATACCATTGTTGAAACTGCATGTGACATTCATGTGTGTCAGGGAAGAGTTCAGAAACCTGACACAATAACTTATTATAGGGGTAAAAGATGAAACTAATTTAAGGAAACAATGGTTTTTACCTGTCCTGTTCAACCAGGGATAAGATAGTTATTCGTTTGTATTTTGCTTTCTTATCCAGGTAGACAGGAGAATGCTAAGGCTTGCTAAAATCAATGATATGCCTGCCTACACAGTGGGTAATTGGATAGAGATAGTTACTATTTAACTTTCAGGAACTTATACTTCACTAGCTAAAAAGTTTTGGATTTTTTTTTCTTATGACCTTGAGTACAGAGTCTCATAATCAACTAGAAGAAAAATCAAGTCTATCTTTCAATTGCTTGAACCAGGACTATATCACGGATATTGCAGCAATAAAAGAAATAATTCCAATCTATAGAAAGGTAGCATAGTAATAACATACTTGAGTTTTCGGGGTGCTTCAAACAATCTCGTCCTAAAGATAGGATTCCAGGTTGTTTGCAGATTTTAATTGGTGAGGTTGGCTCTAATTTTGGAACTTTGTTGGCTCTGCTGCAGGTATCATTTTTCCCCAAATCTTCGCCAAGCCTTTTTCATGGACTCACTAAAGGACTCTCATTTTCTGCATCCTTCATATGAGTAAACCTTCGACCCAGCACTGGTTTTCAATACAAACTTTCAAAGAGAGAAACTGGCAGTTTGGAGCAGGTTACAAGACCTCCTTCTATAATGAACAGAGATGACCCCGGAATGTGGCAAAAGTTCTCCCCTTCAGCCGGTGCTAAAGAAAACAAAGAGTTTCTCTCTGAAATCTCTAATGGCGTGCTTGGATGGCCTAATCTGACCAAAACTACAAAAATGTACCATGAGTTTTCCTCTACGTTGTTATATTGTGAAGGATAGTGTTTCCCTCAATTACTAACTGTTCCAATAGCCCCTGCTTCCTGATCCATTAGTTTTGACTTCTCCAGACACTAAAGAGCATTAACGATTCTATTCCATTACACAAAGATGAGCTGGAAGGGAAAACCCTTCGGAGCACAGTATTTCATGTTGAGGTATCAAATTCTTGGTTCCATGGAAATAGAAACCGTATGAAGATATCTACGAACCACTTGAACATCAAAAATGTTCAGTCTCAAAACTCTGAAGTAAATTTGTAAAGAATGTAGCATTAGCTTTCTTGGCTTAGTGAAATCCCTAATTTTCTATCCTATTTGCCTGTCTTAAAAATCTCACGAAAACCTGTAAAGATTGTGCCATTGTGTACGCTTAGCCTCTAAAAGCCCTAGCTTTCTATCTTCTTATGTGTAATTTGAATAGAACACCATCAAATACCAGAATTATCAATTCCCATTCTCCAAAACTTTTAAATGTGCGGAACTGAGACAGAAATCATTCAATCAAACCACTCGAAATGCATCTGAATGTTGATCCATTAACTTAAAGAACTTCTTCCCAAACTCTGCCATTTTTTAAACAAAATTTTGAGCACAACCTTGTCTAGTCCATTTATAGAGAGCGTTAGTTTATGAAATCTTGCCTGTAAGCCAAAATAGAGTCAAAATTTTCCATTGAAAGCTCAGAATAACTGAACCAGAAATAACCCTTGTGAAATTTGTTGCTTAAAACATTGTTTTGAGCACGACCTCTTTCTTCAGATTTATTTTAGATAATACGGTAGCTTATTTAATGAAATATTTCCAGAAAGTTGAAATATGGCAAATTTTTCCAATCAAGAACTCTAAATAATTTCATTAGGACAAGGCGTAGAGGATTCATGACGGCGACAAGAAAATAATGGCGCTTTGCAATTTTAGCACTCTCTTGCAGAAAAATACCTTTTCTGAAATCATTTTGACCACGAAGAAACGCAGATGAACTGTTGGAAGTCGTGCAGAGAGAGATCTGGTGGCTCGTGGATCGATTCTGGGGCAATGTTTATGCGATTGCAAACCATGATTGTTCATATGCGAGCTACTGAGCTCGTTGAGAGGGATACGCGCAATGGCGCCAAACTACCAAGAGGATTTGAATTTAAAGGCGGGATAGAATATCTACCGTCCGATCATGTCATCGACGGCCATATATTTGTGTTTCAGTAAAACGGATTTTCAAAGAATTTGAAATATTATACATTTTATAGAATTTGAAATATTATACATTCTATTATTTAAGCTGAATAATAGTTTTACTTTGGAAAAATAATTGGGCACATCAAATAAAATATTGATGCGACGGACATAGAACTCCGAAACAATAATGCACCCTTCTCTTACTCCAAAACAATAATGCACCCTTCTCTAGCTGATGTGTCAATGTTTTCTTTGAAGTGGAACTTAAAGAATTAAGTAATTATTCATTATTAAATTGGGATTTTATATAAATTAATTGATTATTTATTAATGTTAATTTCATTTTATAATTTTATAGTAATTTTTAATAGATTTTTGTTAAAGATAATTATTTGAGCTATTATTGTATCAAGATTTTTGTTGTGTCTTTTATTATTATATTTTAATCCACTTTAAACATGCTCAAAATATGTTTTCATCTTCATTTGTGGAGATTATCTACTTGCATATTCAAAAAGTTTTGATGTAGTTTTTGCCTTGAAAAATGATTATTGTGATTGTAATGGTGAGAAATTATTCTATAAACAGTGTTAAGTTTTATTTAGAATAAATGAGAAATTCTTTTTGAATATATAAGACTAATCTTTGAGAGAATAGATATATATTCCCTAATTATCACATAAACAAGGGGTTAATCTTGCATTTAGTGCTTTATCTCTGTAGAGTTTCGCTAAACAAAGGGAATACCTCCTCCTGCGTGACTTCGATTGTCCCTCCCTCTTACAGGATTGCAAAGCATTAAGAATTGAATCTTCTTTATTTTAAAGATGTAGTCTTGTCGAATATACCAAAAACATAGTAGGATTCTTTCATTATTGACAAAATCAAGCACATGTGCAAGGGAAGTATTCATCTATGGATGGTTAACAAGTTCATTAATAACTACAAGCAAACGCTTCAAACTATGTATTTAATAATCTCTAGTCATCATCTAAAGAGTTCAAGAATCAAATCAATTCCAACCTAAGTTCTAAGTATATGGTAAACCTCTACTCTAGAGGTTCTATTATTGTAAAATTTCACAACTATGGAAGTTGTGGGAAGGTCTCAAAGGAGTGACTTTCTTTTTGGGGCAAAACTAACCTTTTTTCAAAAGATAGTTTCTATAATTGAATCCATCTTCAATATCCATTTCTTCAACCCCACTCTGCCGGATTTGAATATTGAATCCCCCCTACTTATTTTGGGATGAGATGATCTTTCAAAAGCCAACATAAATATATTGGGGACTTACAACAATATACAAACTAAGCAAGGAAGGGTATACACACATGTGTTAGAATTTGAATTGAAGTTGACTTGAGCAAAGGTATAACAATGCATATTTAATTAAATATTGGTGATTTTAACAACCACGTCTATTAGATTAAAATAATGATACTTTATGTGTATCTATATGCAAAGACAAAATACTTGAAAGGCACCTTCCCAACAACAAAGGTCATTATAAGAAAAATGGAAAAATAACAAGTTGATGGGTGGTATGATTGAATGAAGAATCAAAGGGCAAGAAAGAAGAGACATCCAAGTTTAGTCCTAATAAAAGATTTTATGGCCCCTTCCAAGGAGTGCGTTATTAAGAGGGACACAAACATGATCATGGAGTTTGTGCTAAAGTCTTATGGGAGAAATAGGAAGCATGTGAATGAGATATTATGGATTTCAAAAGAGAAATCATGTTATTCAATCCAATAGAAGCAAGGGGATTGGTGCTACTTGAGACTCCATAAGCTCTAAATCAATTGGTGAAAGCAAGAAGTCTAAAAGATAAATGCAAAGAAAGGAATATCCATCTATGTACAAATATACAATAAATAAATTTAAAATTATATAGTGTTTCCATATAGACAATGTTAGGTCCCTATAACACTAGTGATTCCCCCATTACTAGTGTCATTGTGGCCCTTACTGTTATTGTTGTGCCCTTATTGTCCCCATATTGTTATTATTGTGCCCCATAGAAGCCCACTATTGTTATTTTTGTGCCCTTATATTATTATTGTTATGTTGACTTTGATTATATTGTGACCCCTTAGACTCCTATATATAGAAATGAGGCTTTGTCATTTGTATCATCCAATAATTGTTCTTTTGTGTAATGTAAAGGAGGTTGCCCCCTCGAAGAGGCTGATTTCTAAGTTGTTGATCTATCTTTTCTATCTTTTTGTGAGTTGGTTTCATAACAGACAACCTAGGTTCGAACCCTAAAAAGTGTAGGGTCTTTGTGAGTGTTTGTGAGGGAATGTGTTTGACATCACATAATTGGATTCCCTTCATCATCAAAGAGACATGTGTCCCAAAAGTCAATTTGGTTTAAGTGGATGTTAATATGATACATTGTATATTTTCTGAGGGTAGTAGCACAATTGGAAAAAAGCATGTTGGCAAGCCCTTGTGTATCCAAGTGATCGAATGTTCAATCCCCCAGACATATCTCACCAATTGAACTTAAAAAAAATATGATACATTGTATATTGCAAAGCCATTAAGTTAAGTAATGACCTTGGCTAACCCAAATATTTAATTAGAATTTAAGCTCAAACACAACATTAGAAATGAAACCTTCACTCTAGATCTAAGGATATAGGGGTCAACATTGGATATTGGATACAAGACAAGGTGATCAAATGTATCTCTTGGACTAGAATTTTTTACAAAGGAATACAAATTTTAATGCTTATATTAACATGTATGTATAATATAATAATGAAATAGTCACTCTTTAGTTCATGGATAAAAGTGTTGGTGTGGAAGGAAATCTCGAGGGATGTGTCACTATAGTCATAAAAATTGCATTTATTGTGGCACATGGAGAACTTATTAATTGGGTGTAGCTTTAAAAATGGATAGGAGTGTTATCCTCCCCACCTAACTGCAATTCCTACAAATGACATATTTAGTGATTAATGAGTATATTGTTGTAATAATTTTGAACCCTGTGTTAAGAAATCCCTATGCAATCCAATTTAACGTAGGTACCATCCTCAAAATGAGGAGAAGTCATTTGTGGGTTTCCTTAGAATGTGTATTTCAAGGAAGAATGTGTACTTTGTCGATATGTTGAAAGGTTTTACGGTCTTTGTGTTTTAGTGTACCATGTCATGTTTGGCATTGAGCGTTGGGTGTGTTGGAAGCCAACTCTTGGTAAACTCAAATACACTTGTCCTAAGGAGGGAGTTGGGGTTTTAAGGTTCTCTGGTTGTAAAAGCTTTCAAAGTCAATGTTTTTCATCCTCTTCTTGCATATTGCAGCCTCAAGGCCATTCGATGAGTTGGTGGTCATGCTTAAGGTTTTCATCCTATTCTTGCATTGTGCTTAAGGTTGATTGGCACCTTGTTCCATGAATTATGAACAACTTTGGGTCCTCTTTCAGTAGACACCTCCTAGCCACAGTATTAAAGGCAACATATTGGTTTCCTTTACTAATTTTAGCTTGTAATAAATTTAGATGTAATGGTTGTCACACGCGTTCATATACAACTACCTCATAACAAAGCTAACACAAGCACTTCTACCCATGCCTACATCACATCACAGAGGAGGAATCAATCAATATTATTCAATATCCCGCATTCGAGTATCCCTCCTTTGAGGATTCAATCCAACATTTATGGAGATCAGGTCATCCATTTACAATAACTAGCTTTGCCATATAGCATGTTCATATTCCTATTGTCATGGCCGAAAGTACCACCGATATATATCTTATGCAATACGAATAAATAATTAGAACGCCTCAATGGATGCAATTCATCCTATAATGCATAATGCATATATTAGATAACCCGAACCATAGGCTCTACCGTTTCAAAACAAAATCATTTATCATACATAATCAATAATCCGTCTGCCACAGTTGCATGACACGTTAACATGTGTATCTTAGGGATTATGCACAATTAATCAGAAGCGCAACATTGGATGCATAGCACAAATAACTTGTACCATAGTTTATACAGTCGAGCCTTAACCACAGTTAACAAATTTGCATAGCGGCTCAAGCACGACTATTCACTATCTTAACAAAAGACAGGTTAACACCAATTCTACATAAGATCCACATACTGTGACTGTAATTAGAATTTCATTTATGTGCATCCATAAAATCATCTCATTAACGCCACATGCAGTGCATTTAAAACTCAAGAAAATTCTCTCATATGCTAAGGAATTTATAACATAGAGGGTAAGAAACCAACATACAGAACAATCCACGCAAGTGAGTCAAACTAGATCAAAAGAGAGAACGACACTTGGAAAACAGAGCACCGCTACCCAACCTAGAAATGACTCTTCAGTTCACCACTGAGTCGAGGTTCTTGCCATGGATCAACCGCCTCCAATTGATCTATGCAATGGGTATTTAATACCTTCTTTCATGATATGGTTTCCATTAGCGGTGTCTCGCTTTTATGGATCTTTTTATCCATTTGCGTAGGCTTATCTCATAAAAGCTCACCTTTCTCTCCCATGAGGATTTTCCTCATTGAAGATTGCCTTTCTCTCCCGCACAACTTTTATGTTTTTCTCAATGGATATTTATCTCCAATCCATCCAACTTATCTAGAATTAAATCAAGAAGCTTTACCATGAAAGAATTGTCCTTTCCCATTCACCAATGTGATTTGGCAAGAATCTCATCTCTTGGTGTCTCGCTTTTCCAAGTGATTAATTTATTAATAATGTATTTACTTTTTATATTACACATCATACCTAGCTTTTCTCAGCTTAGATTTGCAAAGTTTGACACACAAGGGAGGGGTGTTACATTTTGGATCCCTCTCTTTCCTTAAGATCCCTCCAACTGCAGCTAGAGTTCTTAGATGACTGTAAGGAGGAAGCCCCTATTGGAAAGGGACAGACAGTTTGAAGGTGTCTATCTTGTTGGTAATTCCTATATCGAAAAGTTGTATTTTCATAGTCCAGGGGTTGGGAATACACAATTCCCATCCACTTGAGCTCAATTTTATCTTGCAAAACTTCATTGGGATCTACCTAAACACATATGCAAACATAGGTGAAAATGCCTTTCAAAAGTCTTTCCCTGTCTACTTTGACGAATCTTCCAATAAAATTGCCCACTTTTTCTAAGAGATCTAGATGGGTAAAGTGAATGGGAAAACTGGGAATCTTACCCATACTAGAGTAGTCATCAGCAACATAGTGAGAGGATTGAAGTTGGGAAACCATGGCTTCACTAGAAGACCAACTCATCCCCAA
Organism: Pinus tabuliformis; assembly: GCA_031772625.1. Taxonomy (NCBI): domain Eukaryota; kingdom Viridiplantae; phylum Streptophyta; class Pinopsida; order Pinales; family Pinaceae; genus Pinus; species Pinus tabuliformis. The sequence goes on along the minus strand of CM062813.1, from coordinate 1,019,409,527 downwards.
AACCATGGACCTTGGTCAAGGATTTTTTTCTTATCCTCAAGACATTTGAAGATCACCACAAAAAAACATGGGTCTACATCCACCCAAACCGGCGTTCATCCAATCCTATCATAATCGAACAGAAAAACACTACTTTTTCAATAGAAAATGGGGAATAAAACTGTCACCCAAGGATAATGACCATCGCATCAAGCGCTCAATCATAAGGGAGGAGCAATAATTTGACAATCACACGTCCTTGATTTCTGTTGATTTAACTCTGAACACTCACGTAATATTCTCTTGCTTGGCAAATTAAACACCACTGCATGGAATGGACGAGGATTGAGCCGAACCCTGGATGAAGCCCACTTCATTCTCATCTAAACACAAAACTATATATACGTCAAAGCTATTACAATAGATTCTGACTGTCAACACCTCGAGGTTCTGTTTATATGTGGCTACCTTTTATGGTTACTATTGAATGTGTGATTGGAAATAGTAATGGCAACTTAGGGCTGCCAAATTTCCTTCGATTCCCTCACTACATCCTAACGCAAATAGTTGTTCAATGCCTTGGTTGTCTTTCAAAACTGGTAGGCAGCGTCTTCTTTGATATTTCTCGATGTTTTTAATTCCACTACAATCACAACTTTCATTTACATAAACTTCGTGTTTTCGCACGAGTGACGATTGTTCCAAGGTGAAATGTCACTTGGATGGTTTCAATGTTGTTGACCCATCATAACTAACTAACGGATATGCCCATTACAATTTTATACCACCCCATTATCAATATCAATTATGCATGGGAACCAATTAAAGCAACTTTTCACATTAATTTTATATGAGCATGAGAACATGTGTTAACAAGCAGCCCATAAAGCCTCATTTTGAATGCCATAGTCACTTAGAAGGAATTCCTCTTGTAGTAGCATCCTCCCTACTAAACTTTGCTAGTGCTAACATTAGAGCCACCATTACAACAAGATATCTTTCTAGTGTTGACAACACCATTATAGTAAGATACCTCAAGAGAGACATAAAATTTAAAAAGTATGATAGTAATACGTATCCAGAAGATGGTATTGAAACTAGTAATTGTTCATGAATCCATAAGATTGTAAGGTCATTCTCATTATCATAATCATTGTCATCATCATCACCATCATCCTTGTCATTGTTATTGCCATCATTACATTATCATCATAATCACCATTCATGCCATCATCATCATCATTATGGACATTGTTTGCAATTGTTCATAATTGTAGATGTTGTAAGAAATATCATCAACCCAAAAAATGTGATCAGTGCTAGAAAAGGGTTGTTTAGGACACATTGATATACGTAAGAGAAATAACAACTCTATTTTTGACAGATGATCGATGATCATCATCATCACCACCATTATCATCGTCATTTTCATTTTTATCATCCCCATCATCATCATTAATGTAATTTCTATCGACATTGTTGTAATCATGCATCATCATCATTCATGCCATTATTGTTTTCGATGATGACCTAGATGAAAATGATGATCATGACACCAAAGATAATGCTTATGATTATGACAATGACAACATCTAAAATTGGGAAGATTCGCCAACGTCATTAGCATCGTCATCATCATAATCATTGCCATCATCATCATTGTCATTGTAACCACTATCGTCTTTATCATCATAATCACAATTCATGTCATTGCCATCATCTTCATTTTCATAATTGTCAATATTATTGACATTGTCATCAATTGTTCATAATTGTCAATGCCATAAGGAATATCATCAATGCAGAAAATATGATGAGTGTTGGAAAAGGGATGCAAAAGCGAACATAGAAATGGGGGCAACAATAGAAGTAAAATTGGATGAAAAGTGGATACAACATAAGTAGATGCACAACAACATGAAAAACCTGACACAAAAGTGGATGCAAAAGTAGATGCAGTTGTCAATGCAAACTTGGATGCAAACATGAAGGCAAAAGTGGAAGCAAACATGGGTCCAATGGTAGGTGTAAAACTTGGCACAAATTGTGGTGAAACAAATGTGGATGCAACAACGGAAACAAAAGTATATGCAAAAATGGATGAAACAAAAGTGGATGCAATAGGGGATGCAAACGTGGAAGCAAATGTGGTTGCAATGGTAGGCGCAAGATATGGTGCAACAAAAGTGGATGTAACAATAGACAAAAAATATGCAAAATAACATGCAAAAATGGATGTAAAAGTGGAAGCAAACATTGATGCAACAGGCAAAACAAAATTGGATGCAAAAAATGGATATAATGTAAGTATATGCAAAAGTAGATACAAAACGAGATGCAAAACCCAATGCATAAACCTGACATAAAAGTGGATGCAAAAATAGATGCAATATTTGATGCAAAAGAGGATGTGAACATGGATGCAAAATTGGAAGCAAACGTGGATACAACAGTGAGTGCAAAACATGGTGCAAATTGTGGCATAACAAAAGTGGATGTAATGATAGATGCAAAAAAAGAATCAAAGTATGATGCAAATGAAGATGTAAAAAGGGATGCAAAAAGTGAAATTTAAAATGGGTGCAACAGTGGATGAAAAATTGTGTGCAAAAGTGGATGCAATAGAAGTCGATGCAAAAGTAGATGCAAAACGAGACACAAAACCCGATGCAAATCCCGGTCCAAAATTGGATACAAAAAGGGATGCAAAAATAGATGTAGTAGTTGATGAAAACCTAGACGCAAATGAGGATGCAAACGTGGATGCAAAATTATAATCAAAAGTGGGTGCAAAAGGAGGTGCCAAATTAGGCGCTAATTGTGGCACAAAAATATTAGATGCAATAGTGGGTACAATAATAGATGCAAAAGAGAATGTAAATATGGATGCCAAACAAGAGGGAAAAGTGGATGCAACAAAAGTAGATGCAAAATTTTATGCAAAACTAGACACAAAACACGATGTAAAACTTGGCGCAAAAGGGATGCACAAATGGATGAAAAAATGGATGCAAAAAATGATTTAAAAAAGGATGCAAAAAAGGATGCAAAAGTCGATGCAAAAGTTGATGCAAGTGTAGGTGCAAAAAGTGGATGCAAAAGTATGTCAAACAAAATTAGGTGCCAAACTTGATGCAAAACCTGGAACAAAACCTGGTGTAAAGGATGACACAAAACTTGGCATAAAATTTGGTGCAAAACGTGGTGCAAAACCTATTGCAATACCTGGTGCTAAACTTGGTGTAAGATTTGGTGCAAAACTTGATGCAATTTTTGTGTCAAGTTTTGCACCATATTTGATAAATGGATGCAAATAGCACCAAAAATGGGCTCTAGATGCAAAAAAAGAAGTAAAAAGGGACGCTAATCGCTTGTTTTGTTGTAGTGGAACAACATCCTAAGAAATAGAAACTAATTCCTATCCTGAGGTTACGTGAACCAACTCTACCTATTCTAGAATATTTTCCATTATCTTCAACAGGTTATATTATGATATGGCAGGTTATTATTGGGTGAATATAATATTGTAATTTGGATGTTAGTGATTATTATTAATGTATTGAAAAAAACAATTGGAGAGGAAGTTGTTGGTAGGGATATATTTTTTATGGTGTAGTTTATTAAGTTATAGAGTGCTAGTGATGACCAATTAATGAACATTGAAATATAATTATAATAGTGGTTCTCAACGTTCTTCTATGCCGAGAGAGCGCATTGCTAATTTGATTGTGTGAATCTGTTATTCACTGAAGGATCTTGTTGTGCTTCAGGATTCAAGAGCATCAGTTGCAGGTTTTGTTATGACATCTATGTGTGTAGAAAGGTCAGTTGCATAGTTGACTATTGGATACAACCCAGTATTGAGATTTTCCTTCAGGAGATCGAGAAGCGTCAATTATATAATGTTCATCAAAGATGGTTAGAGGAGATTATCTCTTAAATGAGTTGAAAGTGAAACTCAAATATTGTGGTGGTGAAAAGAGCATCGTTCGGAGACTTCAGAGTGGGGATAAGCGTCGAGGAAGACCAATTAGACAGATGAGACATGTGAATTGTAATTTCTCATTTTTTTAATTCTGTGTAATGATGTAAATGTAAGCATTAAAGAAGGCACTTGGAAATAATTCTTACATTAGTAAATTGATATATTAGGTTGGTTGGTTGTTGGAATTTGTTGAGAGACTTTATGAATAGTGTTCTCCTATCCAGAAATTGTTGGATCTCATGACCACTATTTATGTGGCTTGTAATTTGACTTTGTATTGCAATATGAATTGATTTGTGAGTGAATCTGTGAAAAATGTATGCTCCTCTAGTTTTCATGTGTAGTCAACTCTGAAAATGGTCCTATTTGATAGTTAGTTTGGTTTTTAAACTCCTACCTTAAAGTGAAATTAGACCATGTTAACTAAGATTACATAGTTCTTAAATTCATAAATTTCTTGTATTGAAATTGTTATAATTGTTACCTGAGTGTGAAATCTATGAAAACTTAAATTTCTTAAATTCATGAACTTCCTTGATTTAAAACTATAAATTTCTTGAATTCATGAACTTCTTTTATGAAAATTTTTGCAACTATTCTTGGAGTGTAAAAAACACCAAATTTTATAATCAATTTGATTTTGAAATTTCTACCTTAATGAAACCTTCCTGATTTGATTTTCGTTTTGAAATTCATACCTTGATAGAAATATCTTCCATTTGGTTTTCAAATAGAGGAAAAAATGAATTTCATTTATGGCTATTCCAAATCTAGGCCGTATTGGCTGAGAGAATTCTACCGAAGGAAAATTTTTGGAACCTTCCTCACTGGTAGGTGACAAAATGAATCACACATCACCGTTTTTAATTGTTTATGACATTTCCAAATCTGAGCCATAGAATGACAATTCATGAAACCTTAATCATGTAAGTTGAAAAATGGATTGCACATTTATGACTCTTCCAAATCTTGGCCTTATATGGTGGGATAATTTTGATGACAAAAAATTCTTGGATTCTTCCTCAAATGGTGGACAAAATGGACCATTTACTTCTTTTCCAGATCCGTGCCATGGTGGAATAACTTTAAGGAGTGAGAGTTCTTGGCACCCTTCCCTCCCTGAGGTCAACTGATGAAAAGAATTACAACAACCTCTACCATGACCTAATCCTTATATGTTGTTTCTCGTTCACGACAATTGGAGGAAGTACACCGTCATAAAATCCCTTCACAACTCCACCTGTTGAGCGTGGGATCCCCCCAAGGCAAGTTTTAGGGCTTAAAGCCAAAGTTTTGACTAAGTCTATTGTAAAGACTCCACGATGTGTGGGCGTGGAGCGTGAATATGGTCAATGATTCAGAGGGTCTTCCGCCCTCAATTTTGTAATGTAATGTCGGTTTGAGAGATCTACCCAGGGTCTGCGGACCACGAGATTGTATAAATAGAGCGAGGCTCTAAGTGTAAAGAGACATCATCTAAGGACAGAAGAAAAGGAATAGATGAATTAATTCGAAGTGTAGAGTTGTGTCTTTGGGTCGTAGAGTAGAAGAAGGCTTTGCAGTTGAAAGCGCAGAGGCCTAATAGTCCGCAGCTGAGTGTGCAAACCCATGTAGCTGAGTGCGCAGGGTAGGTTGAGTCTGTAACTATTCGAAGAATTAATAAAGAGAAGTTTTACCATATTTTTGGGTATCTTTTCCTATTTTATGCATTCAAGTATATTGGGCATGAATTGCAAGTTTACAATTTACTTACTACAGGAACTTATATAAATGTGTTGAATACGTAAATATAATATAAGGTATATGCTTACACGTAGTTAACTAATTGTTATAAGAAGATAAGTAAGATCCGCGGCATGACTTGGGGAAATAGTGCAGATCGCTGCTCCAACAGCACGAAAGCGCCACAGCCCCTAGTTAGGGTTGCGTGAAGGTGAATATAATAGGGCACGAATGCCCTGTATGTGAGGGAAGTACGCAAAGTAACCTGCACGAAGGTATTCACAGTTGGACTAAATCAACACCTCAAATATCTCAATGGTGCAGAAACCTAGTTCCAACATCCCCCCATAATGCTTCGGGTCAGACCTCAGTCTGCGCTCCGCGGACTGTTGCTGAAAGGGATAGTAGTACAAGGACTTGTTTGGCTAATTAACTTCGAACCTAGGTCGGGCCCCAACAACCCAACAAATGGCTCCATTTTCGGGATCAGAATCTAAATAGAGATGTCTGATGTCGTATCATTGCAATCCAACTGATAAAGAAATTGAAGGTTGGTTGGACAAGAGAATCCATGAGTTTGCGGTGCAGGAGAATAGGAATCCACAACTATCAAAAGAAGAGTGGTTAGACTGCTACCTATACACAGAGATGCACAAAATTTTCTTCGCATCATTCCCTACTGAGTTGTACGAGTGCATTGCAAGGTTAGTAGATAGCCACGAAAGGTGCAAGCTCGACAGTCTTATTGTGTGGACCCCAGAGTTGGTGCGTAGATTGGAAGCATCAGAGGATAAGATCACGAACATTGTTGATCATTGGCTCGATCGAATTATAAGAGGATTCATTACTAAGTTCACAGTAGATACTTCAGTGATCTATAGCGAGGCAGAGCAACGCTTCCTCGGACCGTGAGGTAAGTATGTTAAGTCTCTGAACACTTGGATTAAAATGCTACTTTCTGAAAAGTGGATTATGTGAATACATTGATGTTCAGGGCTACGCGAAGTGGGAGAATTTACATAAACAAAGGTAGTATAGAACTAGAAACCAACCCCCTGATTTCACCTCCGTGAGGGGACGAAGAAGATCTCGTGAAAGTCTCACCAAGAAGTGCGATCAATTTGATAAAGAAAAGGATTCCACGCATCCCACCCCCACCTACACCACCACCATTTTCACTGCCTTCACCCCAATCTTTGCCTGTACTACCTTTGCCCCCAGTGCGAATCAATATGGAAAGCGCAATAAAGTTGCCAGTGTTCAAGGGAGTAGGAAATGAAGATCTGAACCAGTTAAAGTTGTATGGGAAGCGCAGGGAGTTACAAACGACAATATAAAGAAAGCGACGTTCGTCAGCGCTCTATAGGATCACGTGTTGATCTGGTATATTAAGCATTCTAATGACAATCCGAATGTGGGGATCGTAGAGATCCAAACTGTGTTGAACAGAGAATTTAGCAAGCTGAATTCAGAGGCGCAATCGATCATTGGGTTCAAGGAGATCACGATGCTACCAAGAGAGATCCCCTGGGAATTCGATCAAAGACTGAAGTGAATGATTTCTGAAGCTAATATGACTTTGATGGATGGACAACACCGTGAATCGTTTGTAGCATCTCTAATGCCGCATTTGAGGAACATGCTGTCACAAAAAAGGTTAACAACTTAGGCAGAGGCCTTGGAGATCGTGATGAGGCTGCATGAGACCCCGATATAGGATCCTAACCTGGGAGTTTAGTAGATCCACATGCATTTGAAAAACTTATGCCTTGAGATGCAGAGTCTGAAACAAGACAGGACAACTTGCCTAGAAGTGCGCAAAGAGGTGTGGTGTGTTAAATATAAGTGTCAGGGTCATGACAAGGACCACTGCCCAGTGTTCACAAGTTACCTCACGGGAGGAGAATCGATACCATTAAGAGTAGAGGCACAAGAAGGACCTACCGCGGTGCTTGCTTTATGGTGCATAATTTGTCAAATAGGAGGAAAGCATGCTACGAACAACTGCCATTTGTTGTAGAAGTAGATGAAGAATTCACAGTAGCTGTTCTGTAATTTCTGTAGATCAATGGGACATGATGAGCGCATCTATAGAAGCTATGAGCTGATGATGGATAGGACTCCCACCTACAAAGTTCAGGCTGAAACACTTCCCCTTGACCAGAATGCAGGAGTGGCGCAAACTAGATTTTAGGGGCGCGGACAAGGCCGAGGTGGAGGAGGACCTGGAAGAGGTCTCAGACAGTTAATATGTTACAATTGCAGGGGGCCAGGACATTGTGCCCATCATTGTACGAATCCAACGTGTCCATCATGTCTGTATTATACCTTGTTTGATCATGAGGCGGAGGATTATCCCACACTGGTAGCGAGGCTGCGCGACAAGAGAGCGCTCCAACCTCCCTCGACTCAGAACCTACAAATGATGAGGTCTGAGTTGTGTGAGGAAGATCCTAAAGTGAACATTGTGCTCCAAAGTGGAATTATGACAAGGGATGATATAGGCAAGCAGCCTAAAGATACTACTTGGGTTCGCAAGGCTCTGACAAAAGAACCAGAGTTTGATTTGGAGCGTGCTAAGGAAACCTTCATGGAAGCTAGGAAGAGCTTCATTGATGCCTCCACTTCAAAAAGCAAAGACAGACCGGAGCCAAAAATGGACCCATCAGTGCTCACGGCGTTCCTAGAAACATGTATGAAACTACTATGTGACAGCAAGGTTGTGAAGGGATTGCAGGAACTCAGAAATAGATGTGCTAGGACGGCGCGAGGAGAACCGTGTGTAGTTCGAAAGATTGGAAAGCATGTGACGAGGACGTGAAGAGAAATGAGATTGACCGCACAAATTTGAGGATATGAGATGGGCCAAGTGATTCTGGATTTAGGATCGGACACAAGCTTTATGCCAAAGCAGACATGGGAGTACATGGGAAGGCTTACGCTACAATGGTCTCCTATCCAACTACAAATGGTGAACCAGCAAAAGATCATACCTATGGGAAGATTGCAGGGAATCACCATGGATATCGAAGGAGCAAGCGCGCTAGCAGACTTTGAAGTGATAGAGATTGTTGATGACAATAGCCCCTACCCCGTGCTATTAGGAATTTATTGGGCCACTGACATGAACAGGGTGATAAATATGAAGAAGCGTAAGATGATGTTTGAGAAAAAGTCTCTGCGCGTAGTCATACATTTGGACCTTGTAGAAGGATCGTGCTACACAGAGCCAGTGTGTGACTATGAAAGCAATGACAACTTAGACTGCATCTACAAGATAACCGCGCAAGAGCAAGACTGGGTAAATTCTACCCAGGATGGATGAATCTCATGGGCTCTTGTATGTCCGATTTAGATGAAGAGATAGAGCAATGGCATAACTAGTTACACAAGGTAACCACGCTGAACTACAACATGATGAGAAGATCGTTACACTGCGTATCAACGGAAGTAAGGGATTTGACTACTTATGATGGGTTAAGCGAGGTAGATGCCTTCCTGAACATATTTGAAAGAGAGGTGCAGGAACAACAATGTTTCGAGGCTTTGAAATGGGTACTACGTGCTATGCCACGAGGTGGTCAGCTAGGCACCAAGAAATCTTTGAGGACTTGCGCGAACGCAGGAGAATGATGCGCATGCATTTTGGGAAGCCTCAAATGCGTCTAAAAGACAAGCATGACGAACAGAATGATCTGCGTGTGCATCTTTCCAGATGGGTATAGGCATATGCTAAACAACCTGCGCAGATGCACATGGACTTCGCGTTTGGGAACATGGTCATAAGCAGGTGTTGGCAAGGCAATTGCGTGAATAGTCCCTCCAGTTGGGACGACAAAGTGTGGAAAGAACGAGTGCAAAGAAGGCTACACACGCAGAAGCCTTTAACGAAGTGTACGAAACACTGAACAGGGTCTATAATGAGCAGCGGAGTGATTGGGACCTGTGCGTACCAGTAGTTCTACGAGCTTATAGGACAACGTGCAAGAAACTGACAGGGCAGACACCTTCTAGGTTGGCACATGGAGCAAAAACTATAGTTCCAATCAAGTACAATATGCCTAGTCCGTGCATAGTAGTGCCAATAGATATGACAGTTCGCGGAGCCTGGGAAGAATGAATAACGTAGCTGAATGAAGAAGAACACTTAAACCTAAGGACGAAGTCTGACAAGGTGATCTTAGGCTCCAAGAACTCATGAAGGAAAGGTTGTGGCTAAGGGAGAAAAGTGCTCTGGTGGAAGTGGAAGTCAAGAAGCTTGAGGAAGAAATAAAGAAGGATTTTCTCGATAAGAAAACCAGGGTGATAAAACAAGGTGCACATGATCACATTGACAAATTTTGGGACTACTGCTGAGAGTTGATCAGTTTAATGCCTCAGATTGGACCGTATATTACTAGAGGGATCACCCATGATAGTGTGATGCAAAGGGTAACGATCGTGACATAAACAATAAAAATAAAACGCATATTCTCTCCAGGAAAAGTGACGGATGACCGGTTGGAACCCTATATAGGTGGCGCGACCACCTGACTAGCCGTGGGAAGTATTGTCTTAGCGCGCTTGGAAGTTGAACGAAGGTGCGGGACTATAAACTACTCCACTCGAGAGCTGCGCAATGTCGGGGGTGCGTGTAGAAGAAAAGTGTCACAAGGTTCTCAACCATAGAAGGGCTGCTGCACTACTGCACGGGTTGGCTGGAAAGTGACCATTGTAGTCACTATTCACGTTGTGATGCTTGACTGGAGACCAAATGGAGTGGGTGGTAGGCATTTAGGATGAGCTTTATGGGCAAGATTTTGGAAAATATTCAGCCAAGGGAGCATTAATGGACCGGATTTGGGGGAATGGTCGAAGTCAAATTCAAAATGTGTTATAAAATAAAAAGGGCTACCCAACAAACAACACTTGGTCATTATCAAATTGAGATGTCATGCAACCCGCTTATTCTGAACCGAACCTTGTTTTTCCTATGGATAGCGTTGGTCGAGCACCTAAGTGAACGGTTGAAAGATTTCTGGACGAACAAGATCGAAGTGTCTGAAGAAGCTCGGGAAATCACAAAGATGGCCGTTGAAGAAGCCGCGTAGGCCATGACCGTAGAAGATGCCCCTGAGATCATCAGGATTGTTGCAGAAATCCCTAAATCATTGCACACACCGAGACCGAAGAAAGATAAACAACCAATGATTCGAGTGCCTATGTCCCCTCTAAACCCGCTGCGAACCAGGTTAACAATGGAGGAAAAATGGAAGGTGGTTAACCTGGAATCCAATGAGGAGGAAGAATATCTTGAGGATTTCATAATTGAAGAAGATGAGGACGAGGGCATGGAGGAAGAAACCGAGGCTACATACCCTCCAACAAAGCTGCCCGCCTATGTCCCCTCACGGAAGGGGAAGGCAAAGGTGCCCAATGACCTTGATGAGAGCAAGAGCTCTCTACAGACTCCACTCCTCCCGAACGATATCATTTTTGAAGGAACGCACCTGGGACAGGTGTCGAATTTAGAGTTCGAAGATTTGGATCTTGCCTACCACAAGAAATTCCCTCACTTGGAGACTGCACAGCTCATGAAGCCGAAGCAGAACACCGTAGTGGGAGTTATAGAATTAGAGCTGCGCAAGTGGTTACATGACGTCAAAAAGGCAGGGTTGTTGATCCTGCTCTGGGTGCCGCATTACCATCGTGCCCCAGTGACTATCTTCGTCATCAGGCAGCTGCTTTGCCTGGTGCATGGTGGGTGTTTATGGTTGGAGGAGCCCATCCCCATCACAGACCACCTAATCCATCGAATTACCTAGCTCCCATGTAAAGATGAAGACCCCACAGACATTTCAGAGGGGAAGAGAAATGATTTGGCCATCGTGAAGGCCATGAAAATGAAATACAAGCTGGAGAAGAAAAAGAGGCGCTACGCGATCTCCATTATCAACAACGAAGCAGTCAGAGTGGCAACTCAGATACTGGGAGGTAAGTTCATGTGGAAGTGCCGCGCGGATGAGGTGTCAGCGTCGGTGGTGGCAGTTGCTGAATAGTGTACAAAAAGGGTCCAGTTTAACTAGTCTGATTCCTTATGCAAGGAGTTCCTAGAGAATTGCTACGAGGCACAGGGACAAGGAAAAAATTTTCACTATGCATGGCTTCTCCTGTCCATAGTGCTGGTGGCTAGGCAATCATCGGAGGAGAACCAGTTCCCCACAATTGCAAGGGATCTCCTGGAGGCTGCAAAGTATGCTTCGTTGTGGGCCACTAAGGATGCAAACTGGATTTGCGATAGTAAAATATTCTAGGTCTTCATGGAGATGAACATCAGAATGGGTATTAACCACAATATGCGGTTATCACCCACTGTCTACAACAGCCTAAAATGTTTCGCAGAGTTTAAAACGGAATTTCATCACATCTACCTTAGCGTGCGCAAGGACCCTACAAAGAAGTGGAACAATCTGCCTTATATAGCCATAGATGATCTGATTTTTGATGTACTTGAGACGTGGCCACCGGACGGCACACTCCGGACATCTCTAAGCTAGAAAAGTCTACTGTGCAAAAAAAAGGAGGAGGAGGCAAAACTGCGCATGGCGCAATTGGGGGGAAATAGAAGGAAAGAAGCAGCAGTAGCAAAAGCGCAGGAGGCACAGGACGCTCCGTAGATAGCAGTAGCAGTAGGAGCACAAAAGGTAGTAGAGAAGGAGTGTGAGGACCAAAAGTTGCCTTCGTTGGAGCAGGAGCAAGAGATGGAAACAAAGATAGAGAAGGGTGGCACAAACCCACAGACACCGTCAACACTATTGAAGCACCAACGACCGAGAGAGCAGATGGGGTCGTGCAAGAAGGTGAAAGCATCTAAGTTTTCAATCGACCTCACCTTTACTGAGGGTGATTTGCATGATATAGGCGAGACGGTGCACGACGTCACCACGGACGCCCTCCAAAACTTTGCGGAGGAGAATCAGATTGTGTTCGGGGCCCTCCAAGCACAGATTCAGGAGTTTCAAGTGCATGCTCCTCAGGTTGGTACCCTCTCAACCAGCCTCGCAGTAGCAATAGCCGCAGTTGAGCAAATGTTGCGCGCTCGTACAACCAACACAATAGTGCTGCTAGAGGGGCATTGGTTACAACAAATGAGGTCGATCTGCCTACGGTTAGTACATTGAAGGGGATAGGGATCAACATGGTTGTGCTCTCATGGGAGACGCTCTATGTTCTACAGGATGGGATTACTACAAAACTTGGGGCTAGGGAGAGCCACGCATTGGAGGTGCTGAGTGAGCAGAAGATCAACAAGGAGCAGTTGAGCTTACAGCGCGACAAGGTCGTGTCTCAGAATAGGCAAATGGTGAAGGTACTGGAAGAAGCCTTCGAGATGGTCCCTGAGTTCGCCATCCCAGCAGGAGCACCCACAGAAGTGCGCATCTAGAGATTAGCAGTAGGGGTATGCAAGGCGCAAGAAGAAATGGCCAAGGTTCAGCTGGAACTAAACCTTTAGATAATAGAGCTGTGGTTGAAGGTGCGGCCTTCAACTCCTCAAGAGGTAAAGGAACAGTGCGCTAGCTCCATTACATCAAGGCTGGAGGAGATCAAGAGTGTAGTAAGGGACTGCACCAGAATGTTGGAAGAATCATTCGAGGTCCTCACAAATTTGCAAGAAGAACTAAACATACAGCGCTTAGAAAGAGAGGTGCATGAGATACAGCAGCAGTACGACAACGTCAAAGGGACCACGCAGATGGTGGCCCTCACACAGTGACTCACGCGAATGCAACAGGCCAAAGCGCTTAAAGAGCAAGTAGACACGGCGCGACACAAAGAAGCAGTTTTGAAGGCACGTGTTCAGCCTTGGATCGATGAGGCCTTCATAATCATATCAACAATTGAAGGCAAGCTTGCACAGATGCAGGAGATGCGGGAACCGATACAGGGGAATAGTTCCGACACTGCAGTCTCAGAACAACGAGTATAAGAGATTCAATAGGCATCTGCTCAATGCGCTGCCAACCTTGCAGCAGTCTGAGCAGAGTTGAGAGGTCTCCATGCGAAGATCTCCACATCAACAAAGTGACTCGAGGGCGAGTCATGATGTTTGTGTTGGGGGCCTGTTGGCGTGGTATCCCCCCAAGGCAAGTTTTGGGGCTTGAAGCCCAAGTTTTGACTAAGTCTATTGTAAAGACTCTGCGATTTGTGGGTGTAGAGCACAAAGGTGGTCAACGCGTTAGAGGATTTTCCACCCTCATTTTTGTAATGTAATGTCGGTTTGAGAGATCTACCCATGGTTTCCGGACCATGGGATTGTATAAATAGAGCGAGACACTAAGTGTAAAGAGACATCATCTAAGGATAGAAGAAAAGGAAAATAAGCATTAAGTCGAAGTGTAGAGTTGTGTCTTTGGGTCGTAGAGTAGGAGAAGGCTCTGCAGCTGAGTCCGCATAGGCCTAGTAGTCCGCAATTGAGTGTGCGGACCCCTGCAACTGAGTGCACAGGGCATGTTGAGTATGTAATTATTGGAAGAATTAATAAAGAGAAATTTTACCATATTTCTGTGTATCTTTTATTGTTTTATGCATTGAAGTATATTGGGCATGAATTGCAAGTTTACTATTTACTTCTTGCGCGAACTTATATAAATGTGCTAAACAAGTAAATATAATATAAGGTATCTATTTACGCGAAGATAACTAATTATTATATGAAGATAAGTAAGACCCGTGGCGTGACTTGGGGAAATAGTGCAAATTGCTGCTCCAGCAACGCGAATGCCCCACAGCCCCTGGTTAGGGCTGCGGGAAGGCCCCGCAGGTCAGGGAAGCACGTGAAGTAACTTGTGCAAAGGTATTCATAGTTGGACTAAATCAACCCCTCAGACATTTCAAGGGTGCAGAAACCCGGTTCCAGCATCCCCCCATACGTCTTCGGGTGAGACTTGAGTTCGCGCTCCATGGACTGTTGCCGAAAGGGCCAGTTGTACGGGGAATTGTTTGGCTAATTAACTCTGAACCTGGGTCATGCCCCAACAAGCCAACAATGGAGTCTTCCTCAAATGGTGGACAAAATGGACCATTTAATTCTTTTCCAGATCCGTGCCATGGTGGAATAACTCTAAGGCGTGAAAGTTCTTGGCCCCCTTCCCTCTCTGAGGTCAACTAATGAGACGAATTACAACAACCTCTACCATGAACTAATCATTATATTTTGTTTCTCGTTCACGACAATTGGAGGAAGTACACCGTCATAAAATCCCTTCACAACCCCATCTGAAGTCCAACTGGAGTATCTGCGAATACGTTTTGAGCTCTCTTTGTGAATGGTTGGCAATCAAGTGTTGGTGTTTTTGTTAATGTCGCGGGTATTTGCAACTATTTTGGTGGTTGTATTGTGTCAGCTCCTTGGATGAAGTAAGTGTGGTCGAGAAGGTGACGACTACGAGAGTGGAGGAGGTGAAGGCCATGACGCTGGAGGAGATGAAGATGGAAATGGCGAAGGGGATGAAGGTGGCGGAGATGATGGTGATAATGGCACAGGTCACAACTAGACTCAACAGTACTCACTCAATAGGAAAAACAACATACACACACAAATGTCAAAAGGAGATGAAAAAATAGACAATTCTTAGCCTAACCAATTTAAAAAAAAACACTTTGAGTATAAATATTATAAGTTAATCATAAAAAAAATTAATATCTTAAACAATATTCTCTAAAAAAACATATGACATTATCTTCTTTCCACATTATTATTTATAAATAAAAATAAGAATACAAAATAAATATAAATCATTCTTTAATTTTACTACCAATTAAATTACATTTATTTATTAATTTAATATTTCATTTTTATTTACAAAATATATTAACTCTCCTCTTCATTATAATAATAATAATAATTTATTTTTATTAAAAATTATTTTAATTTACTATCATTTTCCTTTTCTTTTTCTCATTACTATCGTGGCTAAATTAAGATTACGGGTTTTTATTTTAATTTACTATCATTTTCCTTTTCTTTTTCTCATTACTATCCTGGCTAAATTAAGATTACGGGTTTCGTTTACTCGGTCAGATGATATTGATTATATAGATTAACATTACTATTTTTCGGTGTCATCTATCTAGGCAATAAATCAGTGTGACGGTGAAATTTTAGTTAGAATTTGGCGAAAAAGATTTCCAGAAATAAAAATATATTAACTCTCTTCTTCTTTTTAATAATAATAATAATAATTTGTTTTTATTAAAAATTATTTTAATTTAATATTTTTTTTTTTTTTTTTTTTCTTTCTCATTATTAGCCTGGCTAGATTAGGATTACAGGTTTCGTTTCCTCGGTCAGATGTTATTGACTATATAGATTAACATTATTATTTTTCGGTGTCATCGATCGAGGCCATAAATTAGTGTGACGGTGAAATTTTAGTTAGAATTTGGCGAAAATCATTTCCACAAATAAAATTTTGAAAGTGTTTGAATCATTTATTAGGCGTGGAAATGGATTTATAGCTCAATAAAAAAAATTTGAAATGGTAAAGCTTGACAATTATATTTCCAAATATTTCTATTAGATTTTTTCAAAATCTTAAAAAAAAAAAAATTCTATTGTTTTTTAAATAAAATTATGACAATGTTAGAGTTTGGTTTATTTTTCACCAAAAATTATTTTGATGTCCAATAATAATGAGAAAATAAAGCTCATAATGAGATATTAATATATATATATATATATATATATATATATATATATATTTTGAAAATTTTAAAAGTAATATTATAAACTGAAAGATTTTAATTGATTGTTTGAGATTTTTTTTTAATTTTGATCATTATTGCTAATTAAAAATTTAATTAACTATAATAAATTATTTTTTTTTGGGAATGTTATGATCAATATTAATTGTGTTATATTATTTACATTAAATCAATTCTAAAAGGAACATCTTTATTTACGAGGCTATTGTTTATATTGGTTAAAATTAAACTAAAAAGCATTTTTATTTACGAGGTTATTGTTTATATTGGTTAAAATTAAATTTAAATGTATGATTATTTTTTGGGATTAATTTTCTTAAAATAGGATAAAGTCTAGATCGTCCAAGCTTTTAATAAGATTTTCAAGGTGTTTAATTTATTTATGTATTAAAAATATATATATTAAATGATAAAAAATCTTAATATCATCTAAAATTATATCATCAAATTGTAAATAAATAAATCATTTTATCTACTAATTAAACTATGACTCTACCTTTATAATTTACATAGATTTAGTTAAACTTAAACTTGAATATCTATACTTACATCACTTAAACTCATCTCCAAGGTACACTTATGCATAAAATGAATGTAAATTTATACGTGTGCATCATGGTTCTAATGTTAGCCAACAATATAATTTACCAAATTACCATTAGAATTTTCATAACAAGTTCTAGAAAATTTTGATTTTGATATTGTACATAAGCCCTTCTATTTGAATTGTATAGCAGATAAGTAATCTAGAGAAGCCCATAGTAAAACTGACATATCTTTGTTCATGATATTAAGTGCAGAGATGAAAAGGGTAAAAGAAGAATATTTTAAATGCAGGGAACAATTTGTTTTCTCTTCTCATGAATTTGTAGTAAAAGAATACATAGACTATAAGCTTGTGCAAGAAATATCTTAAAAAAATGCGAAAGAAAAGCATTTTGGAAAATCAACAATGCTTACACTCGACTAGTCAGAGAAAAACATGGAGTTTGGATTGATGAAGAAGATAACCAATGTTATTTTGATCTAGGTTTTGGCGCAATCAATTGGACCGCTTATTCTCTAATCCTTCAAATAGTCCGGGAGAAAGAAAAGGTCATATTTTCAGTAGACCCTGATAATATTGTAAGACATCCATGGACTGGTTGGACTAAAAGTTTTCTTAATGAATTATGTCGGAGAAAAAATTGGGTACAAAGACGCAACACTTTCATCCTACACTTACAAGAATATATTAAGGAATCTTACCAAAAATAATTATGGCTTAAATTCAAACTCAAGCATCTTGGTAGTAAAATAGCGCTGCTAGAGTCTTTAAAATATATTCAATATAAAAATCATGTCATAAATCTTAAAAGTAAAGTGGTTAGGACTGTAATAGAAGTACAAGAGCTAAACCTCCAAGTAGAATCTCTTTTCCAAGGAGAATTTGTTTGTGACAATTGTCCGCTCATGAAGGGATTGGATGTTGAACAATGATTTTTAGAGAATATTTACCCAATTCGAGAAACTAGCACAGAACCAAAAGTATCCTATAGGACCAAGTATTCAGGCTAATCTTGTAGAAGATTATTCATCTAATTCTGATAGACGAATAGGGTGGTCATGTGGAGAACCCATGTGCGTCTGTTTCATTGATGACTGGGAAAATTGTACCTTGTCGTACTGGCCGACTCATGAGGCGCCAATGTGTTCTCATGGGCTCTCAACAAATGCAACCATTGTGTATTGTTTAAAGTTTTTGTGGGATTTCTAAAAATATCTACTTTATAAAATTTTATCGGACAAATCTCTAAGACTCAGAGGACTTCTCCAACCCTGGGTGAGGATTGACCCACATCTGAGGAAATCTAAAAAAAGAAGCATGGCATGTAATATCTACTTTCAAGCATAGTTACCAAATTCGGCGGTATTGCTGAAAAAATTCGAAAATTCGTTGGTTTGATTCGATTTGTGAAATAATTCGAAAATTCGGGTTCGATTCAATGCACTGAATATTATGTTCATGGATTAAGAAACCACACCTCTGACGAGAATGGGAAAGTCGAGGAATTACCGGCGACATTGCTTTTGAGAAAAGAAAACATGCTTTCATAACTTCGTGAAAGGCCTCGTCCAAAGAACTTTTTACATGCAATCAATGAGTGGTTTAATGAGTTAATGTTATTGTACATTTCTAATCGAGATTCTAGTTTCCAATTTACAGTTCAAAACCTTTTTCAGATTTAGGAAATAGCATAAGAATATGGTTACTAAATGATAATGTTACCCATTAGTTTATGCAATAAGAAATTTACAGTAAATTTAGCAAGTTTTTGATGAAATATGTAAAAATCTATAATTTTTAAGATAATTATGTGTTTATGTAGTAAAACAAAAAAAAAATATGATATATATGATTTGTAAATTTGTAGATTTATTAAATTTAAACAAATATATTTTAAAAATAGAAATATGGCATGAATTATATTAGTAAAAAGTAGAAATACTGTCTAAATTATATTAGTAAATGGATTTTCTTTTAAAGTGGATTTTTTTAATTAAGATTTTGACCAAGTATTAAAATATACATAGTGACATTTTTTATTATGTTGAGTAAGTATTAAGTATTAAATTATACAAATTAACATTTTGTATTATACTAAATAATAGATCTTGTTACTATACCTTATAAATTAGAGGTGAGTTGACCATGGCGCTTTGGATTGACAGTCAATGGGTGTACTGTTAAAGCACTCCTTGTGATAGGTCACCGGTTCAAATCCCCATGGGTGCTAAGTAGTATTATATAAAAAATAAAAAATAAAAAAAAAATTAGAAGTGAGTTTGGTTTGAAAAATAAATAATTAGCAATTGATAATATAAGCATATATTTTTAAACACTGTTTGCACACACTTAATATACCATTTCATTATGAACATAAAATACTTAATAATGTGGAATTTATGTGGTTCATTGTAATATATTATTTCTTGAAAATTCACTCCATATTAAATGTCATAATTTGTGGTTCAAGTAGGTAAATGAATCAATAACCAAATCTTTTCCATACCAAATTGAATTCGAATTCAAACTTAATAACTATACTTTCAAGAAGATTCTCATGTACTTTGTTAGACTAACAAAGCCCGAAGAGATGTCTTATTCTCACTCCAAAAATTATAAATAAGAAAATAGAAGCATCTTCTCCTCATTGAAGGAGAGTTAGTCTTGGGTTTGCGCTTGCCTTCGCTTAGTGCGATCATGTACGCATCTTAAATAAATTCAAAGAAAAATAAAGAGACTTTTACGATATTGAGTCATGAGTCGTGTATTAATATTTTGTCGAGTCTATAATGTCTGTCTTCAACTGCGATGTTTGCAGAATTTGTAAACCAATTAAATATTTGACTCGTATGAATCTAAGCGAATGATCTGGGAATCCGGATGCCAGATACCATTGAACTCTTGAAACAAAAATCAGAGAATGGTAAATCCCACCATTCTTCGTTAGACACGTTATTGCACTCATGGGAATCCGGATGCCAAATACCATTGAACTGTTGAACAAAAATAAAAGAATGGTAAATCACACCATTCTTTGTTAGACACGTTATTGCACTCATGGAACCATACAATGAGAAACGTAATTGTAAATATAAGTCCAAGGCACTGTATATATTAATAAAAAGTTATGCTTTCGTCTCCTTCCATTTAAGAATAAAAAACCAGCTATTGTCCACATAAGGGAACTCACAAACTTCCATCTTAGAATACCAATGTTTCCTATGTAAGTTCACATAGGAGCAAGTGCGAGAACGGCATAATTTGAAGCCTTGAAACAAAGACTAATAACATCAATATACAACTATTTTAAGTAAAGATGAATAAAAGATAAATATACATATGCTTTAAATAAAGATGGATATGTTCCTTTGTTAACTAACAAGATCTCTAGTGAGATATTTATGGAATTTCTAATTCTAAATAACTTCTTTGGTGAAACGATGAATATGTTCCCTTCTTAAGTGACAAGTTCTTTGGAAAAAATGAAAACCAGATATAACTAAAGACATGCATTTATAATCAAAAGGACAATTAGGTTTTTAATTTTTAGTTTTCTAAATTTAGAATTTATAAATTCTAAATAACTAGTTTGGTGAAATGAAAATTTTAGTTCATTAAAACAAAATGCAATAACTGGAAATACTTTTCACACTTCATATTTATTTGAAGGAACGTTTTATTTTTTACTTTTAAATTGATTTGGATAGAAATGTATGGAAGTATAAATATTTTTGGAATATAATTTATTTATATTTTTTATAATCTAATTCGTAAATTAACGGAAAATGGTTAATTTATAATTAAAAAAATATAGTTATAATATTATTTGTAAATTAAATATTTTCAAATTTTTGATATATTTTGAATCATGGAGTTACACATTATCAAATATAAAAAATAATGTATTATGAAGGAATATATATGATGGGTAATTGATTATATAATTATAATATTTTTTTTTCTAAGTAAAACTAAACTATTATATTACAACCAGAGCAGAGTTACATTGTGAAAATTACAACGGGGCCGCGGCCCTGTAAAATTTGTCCGAGGACAGACAGTAGACACCTGAGAATTCATGCCAGAATTACATAGCACACATGGACATAGGACACATGGATAAAGACTTAGAGCCACACTCATGCAGCTGACACATGGACATAAACACTTGAAGAACATCGACACAGAACAGAGATAACATAAAACCGACACCATTACATAGAGACAGAGTGACAGACTCATATATAACCGCATAGGAAGCTGACTGATAAAAATTCTTCCTGTAAAACCTGGAGCGTGAGCTGGGCATGTCAATCTTCATCAGTGGTCTGCGGATCATCTTCTGCCTTGCAGCGTGGAGGCTGTAGGATAGCTTTACCAAGGTTGCGCGCTCCACGGTCGCTTGGGCCAGCGCCTGAGTCACAAACAGGCTCTCTCAGGCTCGCTCCCGGGTCATGTAAGGGCCGCATCATCTCAACAGTAGGGAATTCCATATCCACCATGGGTACAATCCCGGGAACACGCGGAGGGTTGGCCCGAGGGTTGTCATCCTCATCTTCCCAGGGATTGCTGCAATGCTCCACAGAGACAGTCACAAAGAAAGTAGAATTGGCTAAGGTGCAGGGGAGGCGGTATCTCACCATTGGGTGTTCCGTATGCCCACAATCCATGCGCGCAGGAGGTTCCCCCAATCTGCCTCTGCCCGGAGGCCTTCCCCTCGACCTTCTGCATTCAGAGGTTTCCTCAATTGAGGAAGAAGTCGAGGGGGCTCTGCCACTATAACCTCCCCTTCCACTGCTGCCCCTTCCGCGATTGCGATGCATGCTGGTCTTATGAGCAGAGCGCTCAATTCCACAATGTAACAACGTTGTCGGCCCAGAAATACTCCCAGACCAGGTCTGAGTTTCCCAATTGCCAAGAGCAGTGGCCGCAGAGCCTTGACCCTCTTTCTTAATGCTTGATTGAGAGTTGAGACTCTGTGCCTCCACACCTTCTAACGAAGCCAGAACAGGAGCTGACAAAAGACGCGGATACGAGCTGAAACTCTGTGCCCCCTTACCTTCTAACGAAGCCAGAACAGGAGCGAACGAAAGACGCAGACAGATAGGCGTTACCAAATTCTCAGAGGCGCAATTGGCTTGCTTGTGAGCTTGCCAATTGCCCCACTCTTCAGCAGCAACACACCCACAATCACATTCTGGGCAAGAATGGCAGGCGAAGTTCAGAACCTCCGTCACCTCCGGCGAGAACGAAACAGTTGCAGAAAGGGATGGCGGAAGAATGTCCGAGAGAATGTTGTTATGAAGCGCCATGATGCGCTTCTCAAGACTCGCCTTGAATGTCGACAGGACGCCTCTGTCAACCTCCTTTACTCCCCTCCTTAAATGCTGCAGGTTGGTGGATTGATGGTGTGTCCTTCCGTCATGCTTGGCTCGTCCGGGCGGACACCTGCCCTTTGGACGAGCCTTGTATGCCAAATGTCTAGCGACCACCCGCATCCGGGGGAGAGAGATCTTGTTGCACCAGGGTGATGCATTCTTTTTTGAGTTGTTCATCTTCAACTGTGTCCAGGGGTCCTGAGAAGTGAGTTGAAGTCTGGGAAACGCCTTGGTTAGCCAGTCTATCGGCTACCTTGTTAGCTGTTCTTCGCACATGCTGAAAGGTGAGGCTATGTGGATTTGTAAGCTTTGTTTCCAGGGCTTCCAACCTACTCAAGAGTCTCCAGCTGGTTGCTACCTTGTCTGCTGCTTTTCCTGCTTGGATTTTCTTGGCTGCATTGATAAGGATGAGGGAATCGCCTTCAACCTCCAGAGGGAGGAAATGAAGTTGCTCTGCGAAGCAGATCCCATGCCAAAGTCCTTCCATTTCTGCAACATTATTGGTGTCTTTGCCTAGAGAACCATAGTATATGTGCACGGGTTTACCTGTGTGACTTCTAATGATTCCTCCATAGCCTGCCGGACCAGGATTACCCTTGGCCGCCCCATCAAAGTTGAGCTTGAAAGAGTTGAGAGCCGGAGGGGACCAAGAGGAAGGAGAGGTGGGGCCACGGGTGGAACGCGTGGTGACCTTTGCAAAGGCTGAAAGGTCAAGATTCCAAGCTTTTAAGATATCCTTTTCTTGTTGCATTGCTGGCATATCTATATAATTATAATATTATATATATATATATATATATATATATATTTGTCTCAATTGTGATTCTTGTTATGTAAAACAGAGTCTACTCTTATTAGTTAAGAGATTTTTCCTAGATTTGTGTTTCCTAAATTTGTGTGTGGTTGAGATATTCTCTCAACCAAGTGATTGTGTCTCCAAGTTAGTTTATCTATCTTGAAACAACACCAGATGTATTTATATGTAATATTATTTGATGTGAATCTAAAATATACTGTGCATTATCAAAATTTAACTTGGTATCAGAGTGGGATTTGGCTTGACTCCCTCATGGACGGCCCACTTACATCCTGCGGAGAATAAAAGCATTTGTTCATCTTTGGAGAGCCTTTGACTGGGTTTGCGAATTGGATTGGCCGATGGTGGAGAGCATGTGATTAGTTTTGCGACGTGTATTAAATAGGCAGTGAATGTGGCTCGAACTGGTACTGACCAGGACACTTTAATTAATATTGTCAAGCTCTTGAGGAAAGCCTCTCGAAAGGATTGATTTGCTTTCTCTCGATAGTGTGGACCACACGTCAGAGTGTTTTTGTGGACATAGGTTTTGTATAACAGTGTAAAGGGCACTGCAAGTAATTTCTTTGAATTGTTTTTGAAAGTTGTGGATCAGGCATTGGATACGCTGTTTGCTGGTATGGACATTGCAGGGTGTTCACCTTATTTCAGATTTGTGCATCTAGTTTGGTGGTTAAAGTCCATTGGATCAGTGTTTGGTCCATGTTTCTATCCACTTGATAAAACGAAGTTTTATAAGGAAGAGATGCGACTACAACTTGTGAAGAGTTTGTGTTATGTGGAGCCCATCTCTGCTATTGATTATGTCGTCGACTAGTGTGCATTATATAGACATTGAAATCAGCTAACAACAAAGCTATTCCATAATTAATTTTATTGATAAGCTGGCATCCATTATGTTAGGACCTGTGGTTCGTGCGACGGGCAGGGCGACTCCACCGTGCGAAGGACATGCGAAATATGAAACGAAATGAACCTTGGACGAGTTTATAAGGCGTTGGGCGAGCGATGAGGGGGCGGTCCCACGAGTTGGGCGGGCCGACCTACCTCATGGGCGAGAGTTTGCATTATGAACGAGTCGGCTGGGTGTTTGGTGTGGGTCAGCCGGTGACACAACCTGCCACCCGCCCATATATATTGGAGGGCGTTTGGAGGCAAACGACCATCATTCGATCAACACGGGTTCGAACAAGGAGTTTTGCAGTGCGTGGATGAACCCGCATGATAGGCGGAACTTGGGTGGAAAACTCGTTCGGAAAGTCGTTCGAGAAAGTCGTTCCAGAATTCGTTCGAGAATTCGTTCGAGGAAGTCGTTCGAGAAAGTCGTTCGAGAATTCGTTCGAGAAAGTCGTTCAGGAAAGTTGTTCGGGCGACCCAGGCGAGGTCGTGTGGCGACCCGGGTGAGGTCATTCGGGCGACCCGGGTGAAGTTGTGTGGCAACCTGGATGAGGTCGTTCGGGCGAACCAAGTGAAGTCATGTGGCAACCCGGGTGAAGTCGTGTGGTGACTCGGGTGAACGAGTTGGGTGAACAGGTGGATGTGCAGACGGGCGAGGGCGCGTCGTGCACGCCGAAACGAAGAATCGTGCGGACAGGCGACCAGGTGAGGGCGCGCCGTGCATGACGAAATGGTGGAAACAGTGAAGTGTTGAGATTGTGAACGGAGGTGTGACTCGTGCGGAGGTGCCCGTGTGTGGCGACTTGGTTACGACGAGGTGCGCCCAAGTTGGGCAAACAACACGATCGTGCGACGAGGTGAACGAAGGGTTGGTGAGTCGTGCGGCGACCGTGTGGAGGCGCCGACGAGCTAGGCAACCGAGTTTGCCGAAGTTGGAAAATTGGCTAAGTGTAAATTTGGGGTTTCCCAAGATTTAACTTGTACTTGTAAAAGAAGATTATATATATTGATTCGGGTAGACTCATATTGCAAGGAGTTGCCCCTCCCTTTATACTGTTGTGCATTTCTCTTGTATAATGTTGTTTATGTGAATGTTATGGGCTTTCACTTATATAAAGGATAAAAATAATACTTGGTAACAAGAAATAAAACTAAGTATGGAATGTTAGGTGTAGTCTACAATCGTAAGTATTGGTGAAAAGAAAACGATTGGTAGTGCCGCACCTTGCTATAAGCGGTTGAAAGACTACCGCAGGTGTAGGGGCGTGACAGGTGGTATCAGAGCTAGTGCCGGGGAGCTGGTGCTGGTGTTGAAGCATTGAAGCTGATACACACCTGCACTTCATGACAGGTGGTATCAGAGCTGGTCCAAGTTTTGCAGGAAACTTGGTGAACTAAATCAAGGAGTTGATTCTACAAAGACTGAAGACTTGGCAGGGAGTTCAAGTTTTGCAGGTGACAGGTAGAATATCAGGGTGATTCAGGTGAATGGTGAAACAGGTTTAGTAGAGGTGAAGCTTAGTGCTTGGGCCAAGCTAAACAACAAGGCACGACAGGTTTGGAAGAATGCGAAGGGAGGCTCTTTCTTACCTTATACAGGTTGAAGCGTATGAAATAAGAGAACCCCCAGATTTGAGATAAGCTTGAAGACGTGGAAAAGAATGTTGAAGACGAACTTCTTCAACTCGGTTGGACAATGGAGTAGGATAACGTTGCGGATTGTGCTAACAAGGAAGAGGAAGCCGTGATGACCAAGGATATTGCAAATGTGACAACGATGGAGGATGAACTTGAGATTGATCAAGTTGGAACAAGATCGTGCAGTTTGCAGACATGGATGGATGAGGATACTCACATGGAGGAACCTCATGATGATGATGTAAGTACTATTGATACTTGTGTTTCACTTGAGCATTTGGTAGATGGACCGTATGCAGGGAAGGGCAAAGTCAGTTTGCCGATGCTAGGGAGGATCTTACCATGGATGACTATGATGAGACCTTGTATGGAGAAGTAAGGATTGTTGACTGTTGCAGGACTTGTTGGGGTTGTTTGTGACTTTATGATAGAAGGTACAAAGGCCCGTGACAAGGGAGGAACGTAATGATCGTTGCGGAGGGTTGAGTCATGCTTTAGCCACATGGAGAATTAGCTAAGTGCCCAACATGACTCATGGACAGATTGAGGAGGGCACACACTTGAGTTGCTTGGGTGGACTTCTCATGGCTGAGACCAAGAGAAAGTCTTGGTGGAACCTTCAGTGGGGGAGCTATGATGGAAGGGACTCGTAATGATGATGATATGGTTGGGTGACCAAGTTCACTAGACCGAAGATTGCAGACTTGGATGAGGATGACCGATTGTTGTGATGGGTCTACCTGTTTAGACAACATGGGCAACTTAGTCATGGACATCAGGTTGGAGACATGGAGCATGGCAGTCTTATGCAGGAGCACTTATAGAGGTGTCACTTATGGGCATCCAATTAGGAGTGCCAAGGCAGGGATGTTGTGTAGGTGGATTTGCTGATGTGACATGGAGACTTATTACTTATGAGCCGATGGAGAAGTTGTGCACTTATGTACAACAAGGCCATGGATTTGGATGGAGTTGTGAGCAGACTATGGGGCATTCCTACTACATGGAGAGCTAAGGCATCTTGCAAAGACCTTTGGGCTGAGACATGTATGCTTGCTAGGATGTTAGTTGGAGATGGCTCATGGAGCTCATGATGACATGAGGTTGTGGCTTTTAGGGACTTCATATATGGTGGACTTAGAGGATCTGATGCATTGAGGAGATGAGGTCAAAGACTTTGATGCAGGATGGGGTGCATACTTTCAAGTACATGTATGGGAATGGCTTGAAAGAGTGACTTGATGTGGAGGATCGATATGAGAAACTTTGGAGTGATGGAGTTACGATGATGATGATGCCTTGGTGGCAACACTTGGGCATGGGTTGAGCCGAGACTCAACCACTTTTGACACATGGGGGCTGATTTATCTATGATCACAGGTAGCACATGGATAGATGAGACAGGTGTATACTTGTTTCTATGGCAAACTTGAGGGATGGCACAAACAGATATGATGGAGGTTGCTTCATGGACCTAAATGTGGCACATCGAGAGTCGGGTTGATGAGATGATCTCTTCACTTTGAGGAGATGGATGTTTTGCAGATGGATGATGATGTTGGGGTAGATGTGGCTGATTTCATACATCACCTTAGTACCAGACATCATGGATAACATGTTGCAGATGAGATGAGGACTACTTCATGGACCTGAGCATGGCTTACACATGTATGGAGATGGATTCTTGATCGAGTTGAAGATGTGACAGGATGTTCTGAGAAACGACTGGTGATGGCATGAGGATGTACATTCTCATGGTTTGGGTGTGATGGTTGGATTAGCTACCCAACTAGTTCAAACATGGGGCTGCAGTGTGTATAGAGATGTGTTAGCATTTGTTGGAGTATCATGGCAGTAGTTCACATGATGACGACACATGATGAGGTCGACACGATATGTTGCAGTAGGCATGTAGCTTGAGATGGAGGGGCTAGCCTTCCACGATGGGGAGCAACATGTGGAGATTGCGACGAGATAGTCGATGGTCATGGATTGAGATTATTTCCGATGTATGACATACCGATGAGGTGTATACCTTGGTATGGTGATCTTGGTGACAGATGGTTGTCGGGATGAGATATTGTCGAGGACGACAATGACTTCCAGTGGGGGAGGATGTTAGGACCTGCGGTCCGTGCGACGGGCAGGGTGACTCCACCGTGCGAAGGACGTGCGAAATATGAAACGAAACGAACCTTGGACGAGTTTATAAGGAGTTGGGCGAGCGATGAGGGGGCGGTCCCACGAGTTGGGCGGGCCCACCTACCTCATGGGCGAGAGTTCACATTATGAACGAGTCGGCTGGGTGTTTGGTGTGGGTCGGCCAAGTAACACAACCCACCACCCGCCCGTATATATTGGAGGGCGTTTGGAGGCAAATGACCATCATTCGATCAACACGGGTTTGAACAAGGAGTTCTGCAGTGCATGGATGAGCTCGCATGACGGGCGGAACTCGGGTGAAAACTCATTCGGAAAGTTGTTCGAGAATTCATTCGAGAAAGTCATTTGAGAATTCGTTTGAGGAAGTCGTTCAAGAATTTGTTCGAGAAAGTCATTCAGGAAAGTTGTTCAGGAAAGTCGTTCAGGCGACCCGGGCGAGGTCGTGTGGCGACCCAGGTGAGGTCGTTCGGGCGACCCGGGTGAAGTCGTGTGGCGACCTGGGTGAGGTCGTTCGGGCGAACCAGGTGAAGTCGTGTGGCGACCCGGGTGAAGTTATGTGGCAACTCGGGTGAACGAGTTGGGTGAACGGGTAGACGTGCAGACGGGCGGCCGAGCAAGGGTGCACCGTGCACGCCGAAACAAAGAATCGTGCGAACGGGCGACCAGGTGAGGGCACGCCGTGCACGATGAAATGGTGGAAATAGTGAAGTGTTAAGATTGTGAACGGAGGTGTGACTCGTGTGGAGGCGCCCGTGTGTGGCGACTTGGTTACGACGAGGTGCGCCAAAGTTGGGCAAACAACAAGATCGTGCAACGAGGTGAATGAAGGGTTGGTGAGTCGTGCAGCGACCGTGTGGAGGCGCCGACAAGCTGGGAAACCGAGTTTGCCGAAGTTAGAAAATTGGCTAAGTGTAAATTTGGGGTTTCCCAAGATTTAACTTGTACTTGTAAAAGAAGATAACATATATTGATTCGGGTAGACTCATATTGCAAGGAGTTTCCCCTCCCTTTATACTGTTGTGCATTTCTCTTGTATAATGCTGTTTATGTGAATGTTATGGGCTTTCACTTGTATAAAGGATAAAAATAATACTTGGTAACAAGAAATAAAACTAAGTATGGAATGTTAGGCATAGTCTACAATCGTAAGTATTGGTGAAAAGAAAACGATTGGTAGTGCCGCACCTCACTATAAGTGGTTGAAAGACTACCGCATGTGTAGGTGTGTGACACACTGTATCCCATATTTTGACCTCGACGGAAGCATGGTGCCGTGGCATGGATGGAGAATCGTTTTGGTGAGGTGAAGACTATTTTTGTGTGGTTGATATGCCTCATAGTGTCTGCATAGTGTTGTGATGATAATATGCCTTGTGATCGAGTCTTTTAGCGAAAATAGTTGGGTCAGGTTTTTGGGCTTTCCGAGTGTATTAGATCTAGAGGGCATTGTATGGATCAAAGGAGAGTGGATGATTTCCAATGTGTTTTACATAGAAAAATCCTCTGCCTGGGCGAAGGATATCACAAACTTGAAAAGACTTCAAGTTCTGCTTTCCAAATCCCCTTGTTATAAATTGAAAAAGCATTCATAACCATGGTGAACGAAGGCGGAGAACATTATGGAATGCAGAGCCCTGTGATTAAGCCCTCTGATCAGAAAATCTTCCCGGCTTGGGCGAGAGATAGAGGTGTTGTGGATATTGGCTTTTTCCTTAAAGCTTAAAAGCATGGTTATCTTTAGATCATCGCTTGTGCTTATATTATTATTTGGTATGGTATATTTTTTTTTGTATGGGTAAAGGTGCATTAGTTTTGGAAATTTGTATATATATATTGAGATTCGTGACCTTAATATGAAGTCATTTTGTTAGAATTCGTGACTCTAATTAATGACAAGTAAAACATGGATACCAAGACTAATATGCCAAAATTAAAAATGAAATGCCAAAGACTCAAAAGTACGAAGCCTATGATATTCAAGTGGGAAAGCAGTGGTTTGTTCCAGCATATGAATGGTATGGTGTGTCCAATATGAGTGGCAAATGATCCAAATGGGCTTGAAAGTTTGTTTGTGTTTGTGTAATAGACTCTATTATGTTGTAATGTGAATCACATATGTATTAGTAAGAAAGTCTATGTAAAGTTTTATAGTGGTCTTTGTAAAGTAAGTAGATGGTAACTCCAAGAGTTGGAGTATGTAATGTAAGCCTGATGAGGCATATGTACCCTCATAAAGTTCGTGGTAATCTTCAAACCATTTTATAATTGCAGGTTTGCAGTCAACCAGAAACCACTGTGCAGTGTTGGTTTGTGGTAAGCCAGAAACCACGTGCGAGAGTGAAGTGGACATGGATTCCTATAGTCATGGTTTAGTGTTAGACGACAACCCTTGGCATGGTTGAGGGTGAGCCAAGAAAACCTTGGGCCTGGTTTAGACTTCATGGCTAAATTGAGTGCCTTGGTGGCAGAGTTGAGCCTTTGTGGTTGTGTTGAGCCTTCGTGGCTGAATTGAGTGCCTTGGTGGTAATGTTGAACCTTCGTGGCTGTGTTAGAGCCTTCGTGGTTGAATTGGGCCTTTGTGGCTGCGTCGGGCCTTCATGGCTGAGTTGAGCCTTAGTGGATGTGTTGAGACTTTGTGGATTTGTTGAGAATTAGTGGCTGAGAACCCTTGTTGGCATGGTTGAGGGTAATCTGATCAAACGCAGAGCATGGTTATGGGTAATCAAATAAAAACCATGATGATGGTGGAGGAGGATTTGCAGGTACAGGTACATGTATGCAAGTATAATGGTTGACAAAGCCATGTATGCGAAGGGCATCCTAGTAGACTAGCCGCTGCAGTGGTTGGCACCCATGCATTCAGGTAGATGGTTGCTCCTTTATATGGACATCAACATATTTTTTTGTTATGTTTGACCACAACTAGAGTTTGTCGATTGATATCGACACAAGTAGTCATTAAGGGGCTGTGTTGGAAAACATAATTCCTAGTTGTCTCAATTGTGATTCTTTCTATGTAAAGGAGTTTGTTCTTATTAGTTAGGAGTTGTTTCCTAGATTTGTGTGTGGTTGAGATATTCTCTCAACCAAGTGATTGTGTGTCCAAGTTACTTTATCTATCTTGAAACAACACTAGATGTATTTATAGGTAATATTGTTTGATGTGAATATACGATATAGTGTGAACTATCAAAATTTAACTTATTTTAATGTGCTTTATCATGTTAAATTCAAGTTTTTAAGTTGAACTCATTTTTACGATATACATAGATGTGTTGATCATTATTGGTGATACTACATCTAGTAATATGTACATTTTAAATATTTACACCATGAATTTCAATTTGATCATATCCTTAAACATATATTATTTCTTAAATAATTATATTTGATTTAGATTTTACTAATACAACTTAATTATGATAAGAAAAATATCGTGATGTAATAATTAGATTAATACATAAAAACTCTCATGTGTATATATATATATAAACATGTTGAGAGGATTCACACGTAGATGTCAATGTCGATGAGAAATCATATGCAGGTAGAGTTTCTAGTTGGCTTCTTCGATGGTGCAACTCAATATAGAAGATGTGGATGTGGGGCTTTATTGAGGATCAATCCACAAGTTCAATATCTTCTCTTGTGGTATGGGTGAGAGGGCACAAAATCTATAGCCTCTCTCGGGCTATTGTATTTCGCTAGGAGGCATAGCTTGGGGCTGATTACAGTCTATGGAGACACCAGATCCGTTATTGATGGGGTCACTAGGAGATCTAACTTTTCGTCTCACAGTTTGGTGAATTGGCTCGACCACATTGACATGTTAAAACAATCCTTTGTTGACATCTCCTTCAAGCATGTCTACATGGAATTAAACAGTGTGGCTGATGGGTTATCAAAGAAAGGTTTGATGGCGACGCTAGGTATATTATATTAAAGGCTTAGAGGTTGGGATGCGGTGTTCGAAGAAGGTGAGAGTGCCCTATGTTGTATTCTCTTGAATCTTTATGGTTCCTTTTTCTATTATTACATTTTTCTTTTTGGAATGTGTTTTTTCATAATTGGGTATTTTTTTTGGTATTATAATCAACACCTTTGGATATTTGGTTGACTACACTATTAAGATGCTCGAGATATATAAGAATTATGGTGAACAGATGAATTTATCTTTTATTTTGAATCTTGTATATATTTTTGATAAAAATGAAATATTTAATTTTTGATAAAAATGGAATATTTAAAACTTTGCTTATGCACTCCAATATTTTTAATAATATTATTATTATAGAAATCCAATTTTTTTTCCAATTAAAAAAAATATATTATTTAACTATATAATTTTAACAACATGACCACACTAACACTTCTATATTTTATATGAAAACAATCTTATCAGTTTCGCCCATGTTTGCTTCTTATTGTTTGAAAATTGAATTGTCGCAATGCCTTGCACACCAGTCAATGTAATTGTATGATGGTACACATAGAAGATGGGACAAGACTCATTTGCCTTTCGTTTAGTGGATGAAAAGCATATTGTATATGATATTAATTAAAATTGGGATTTGGTTTTTGTGCTCTATTGCGCTAGTTATGAATATATAATCATCCACGACCTCAACGGGAAAAGTTTTTTATTAAAGTGATCAAAGAATACCAATATACTAATAGGTTTCAACGAATGGATAAATTAATATGCAATTATATATCAATGAATGGATAAGTTCGAGATTTCATAACTTTGATTAATTATCCAAAATATCAAGAACCAAATAAATTGTCGGAACTGTATTGTATTCCACTTATCATTTACTTGTACTTTATTTTGGTTGCCCACGATAACATTGTTATTTTCCAGAATTTATAATCAACGCTCTCTGAAATTCAATGATGGAAAAAATTGATATCGAAGTATCCAAAATATGAACTACCCAGTGAATCGTTAAATGCATTATAGTTTAAATGGTTAAAAGCATTTTATTAAGCAGTAGGTTAGGGTACAAGTCTATAATAAATAAAGGTGGTCCGTTGTGAATAAAAGGCTTACATATTAATTTAGATTCTGATTGAAAGGTGGGGAAAATTTTAATGAAAGAATATATTTTAAATTTTAGTGATAGTTATTAGTTTTTTAGGTAAATTATAAAAAATGATTCGTAATATTTTTGTAAATATATTTAAATTTATGATATTTTATATAGTATTTTTAAATTTTTTATTAAGATAAAATTATTTTATAATATAAAATTTATAATTTTATAGTATAAAATTTGGAAAATTTAGTTTAAGGAAAATTTGAAATTTTTCAATCTTATTTTTTATAAAAACCATAAAAAAATTAACTATTTATAAATATTAACTTTTAAAATTTTCCTTATTTAAAAATAACCTTCAAAATATATAATTAATATGCCTGGTAACTTTGTGTAACCTAGAACCCTATACTCCTTGCGTCTGATAATAATGGCGTTGTACAGTACTCTATAGTCCTTGCATCTGATAATAATGGCGTTTTGGTCTGTGCTCTATTTATTTATGTGAGTGCGCATCATGGCGTTGTACAGTACTCTATAGTCCTATTTATTTATGTGAGTGCGCATCATGGCGTTGTACAGTACTCTATAGTCCTTGCATCTGATAATAATGGCGTTTTGGTCTGTGCTCTATTTATTTATGTGAGTGCGCATCAACCTGGGATTGATGCTTCTCTGCACGCATCTTATGGATTAGGGTTACATCTAACGGGCCATTCTCATTCTTCTCGGTAAAATCCATTTTTATATTTTCTCGATCTTGGGGTCGTTGGTAGGAGCTACAGCCAAGGGTTTCCGCGTCTTTTGCTATGACTTTCTGTTTCTCTTCAGTGTTGGGCTCGTTCTGACCAGTCTATTTGAAACGTTTGTACAATCTAATATTAATCTAATTATTCACAGCCGTAGAAAACCGACGTTGACCGGGGAAAAATACCCTGCTTGCAATGCTAAATGGAATGTATGGAATGTATGTTGGGCTAGTTGCTTGAAAAATTACCTTTGCCTAATATTTATGTCCGCAGTCCGTCGCCTATAGAGTTGGTTTTTTAACCTGGTTTTACAGTATTATTTTAAACACCATGCGATAAGTAATATTTTGTTTATTGGGTAAAAAATTAAAAATAACATACATACATTCCGTTTAGCATCGCAAATAGGTTGTTTTTTAGCGGGTGAAGATCGGGTTTGTAAGAAAGAAAGAAAGAAATAAATTATTTTAACTTTTACGAGGCTAAAGATAGCCTAAGGGACAGATTGCTTCTTCATATGCTTGATGTATTCAGCCCTTTTTCTGTGAAGCTTCATAATAAATGCTCCCAGCTTTTCTACAAACCCCTCACTAAATAGATTATCCCAAGAGCCAGCGGCCAATATATCTGCATAACTTTCCCTGTTGTCCTTGAAGGCCTCACATTCTAAAATGAAATGTTTTTCTATTTCACTTTTCAGGAAGAACAAAAAAAGAATACCCTTTCCTCCCACACACTTCCTTTGGCCTTTTGTTTCACAAGGGAGTTGATGAGAATTAGTCCTTAACTGAGGAATAAGAATTTTGGCTCTCCAAGAGATATTGGCCTCTATCTATGCTTTTGGTTGATGATTATAAGTGGATTAAACACTTCATTTTAGTAATTTTTCTTTCTTCCTAGCTCCTTATCCCAACTACGTTTGTGGAACTTTTCCATAACAAAAGCTTTTATCTCTTTGTTGTTTATGGAACACTTGCTTAATTTTTTTTAAATACCTTATGATTCGCACCATAGAAATTGCTTCAATAGGAGTAGTCCCGTTTCACTTAACAAGATATCATAAGGAACTGCACTTTTAATCTTAAATCTATTTGTAATTAAACGCTTCTGAATTTTCTCAATTTGTCTCCACTGCATGTCGGAGGCACTGCTAGCCGCCATAGAGAATCATCGGAATCACTAGAAGCCCAAAAAGAGTTTGATTGATCTTCCAGTCCCATAACTCTGCCTCTCTACACTTATTTTGAAAAGCATAAAATGCTTTCCAATCCCCCAAAATTCTTTTCTTTCTACAACCATTCCAGCTTAGATTTTAGTTGAAGTCAATCCCGAGGTATTTGTAATCCGCAACTTCTTCCAGAGTTTTGCCTTCAAAGTAGAACTTATGCTGGTTATGTTTTCTTTTCTTAGAGAAGACTACTACTTTCATTTCTCTGATATTGACTTGCATCCCCACACTTCTACAAAAATGCTCAAGGGATAGTAAGTGCTCTTACAAAAAAAGATCTAATTTAATAATTAGAATAAGGTAATTTGCATACAAAAGAAGCCTTATAACAAACTTGCACAAATAGATACCATCACCCCCTTGCAAATTTAACCACTCCTCAAGTTTGTCGATATATAAACCAAAAAGTTTAGGAGACAGTGGACAATCTTGCTTGACCCCGATATCGCTTCTAAAACTTTCAGAAATTCCTGCTGAAGTTCTAATTTTGACTTTCACATCTTCATACAGCCTATGCACAGCTACTCTCAAATGTTTAGGAACCCCAAGTTCCTCCATTCTCTGCCAAAGTAACCGAGTCAAACGCTTTTCTGAAATCAACAAAGCAACAAAAGACTTCTTCCTTTTTCTCCCAAACTTTTTCAATGATATGCCTTAAAGTTATGCGATGATCAACTGTGGAATGTTTAGGTCTAAAACCTGCTTGGCCTTTAGCATGCTTATCTCTTTCTTGTGCCCACTTCCTAATTTTGTTTTCTAGCATGCTTCCAAATAGCTTTGCAAACAAAGGGTTTATCATGATGGTCCTATAATTGGAGAGATTATTGATGTCACCACTCTTGAAAAAAGGTATTGCCATACTAGTTGACCAATTTGTGGGGAGCCCTTGTTGTATAATGTTGTTGAAGATTTTTATAATGTGAGGCGCAAGAATCTTTGAGCCCCACTTTAGATATTCTGCTTGGAGTTCAACTAAGTCTTTTGCTTTTCCAACACCCAACTTCTTGATACCCATCTCTACCTCTTGTACTGTGAAGAGTTCACTATCAGTGTTTACCAAGGGGGGAGGGTCAACCTTGGAACCTGCTCATAGAGTTGTCTTGCATGGTCAAACCATTTAGAAGCTATAATAGTATTTCCAATTTGGTCAACCTTGGGAACCTGCTCATAGAGTTGTCTTGTGTAGTCAAACCATTTAAAAGCTATAATATTATTTTCCATTTGTATCTTTTCTGTTGGAGCTCATTCCAAAATAATTTGAGATTATTTTTCCCAAAAAAAAGTAGTTCTTCCCTTTTTGAAACCATGAAATCACTTTTTTTTTCTTCACTATTTGAACTGAACTTTATGTTATTGATTGTGAAAAGTTAGATTAAAAATGCCTCCCTTGTATTGCTTATAAACGCTTCAAATTAATCAGCAAAAAGATTTCTGTTTTGAAGGGCGGCCCGCGCTGCCCTTCAACATGCGGATCGAAGAAGGCATCGTTTATTTGGTCTCTTAGTACTCTTCTGCGTAACTTAGATTTAACTCGTTGTACATTTTTTAAGGATCTGTCTGCTTCTAAATTTGACAGAGATATTCGTTTCTTAAGTTGCACGACGTTCATGAAGAATAAGAGGAACCGTTAAAAACGCAGAGATTAAATATTAGGGGTGCAACTTGTTCTATTATGTTTTTCTGTTTAACATGATGATCTCAGAACTCTCTATTTTGTCTTAGAGATATTAAATACCTTAAACTAAGTGAATCTTTTCTTCAATATCTATTTTCAACAAATATTAAACACCATACGGTAAGTTAATCATTTTTTAATATATTTATCCATCATCATAAATTTAGTCTTAAAATAAATACTATTTTCAATTATACAATTACATCATATGTACAATAATTTTTTATAATCACGCCTTAAATCACGCGGGTGTTACTGGATAATCTCCACCATTGATGTGATGTTTTACGCTATGAATCTCCACCTCAAATTTGATCATTCAACATGTAATAAGAGAGCTCTCGATGCCTCCTCGCCCCCTCTCCCCTTTATCCCGCTAGTCAATGCCCTTACCCTGATGGCAGAGTAAGTTGTATGGTATACCACAACATGCCAGTATTAGTAAAGTTTCAAATTCTTATTATGACGTTTGTGTTATATTGGTTACTCCATGAATTTTGAAATTGATGTGATGTGGGGTTATTTTATGTAATTGATTTTTAGTGTGACGATTACTTCAGCCCCTTTTCTCAAATGCAAATACGGAACGGAACCTGAGTCGCGGTTCTATATCATTTTGAGATTTTCGTTACATTAAAAGTGGTAGGTTTAGTAAATTTCTAAATTTTTATTATTATATTGAGTGGGGGTTAATCCAATGTTTTAGGGGGGCATGTTTTTAGAGTTACAGCTATTTTCAAGTTTTAGTAAATTCCTAAATTTTTATTATTATATTGAGTGGGGTTAGTTCAATGTTTTAGGGTGGCATGTAACGTTTTAGTAAATTCCTAAATTTTTATTATTATATTGAGTGGGGTTAGTTCAATGTTTTAGGCTGGCATGTTTTTAGAGTTACAGCTATTTTCAATAAAATAAGTGTGACAAATATTTTTGATAAAAAGTTTTGTGGAGGTTACAATTTTGTATTTTTCTCAAAATTATTCAAGAAATGGGATTGTGAAAATGTTTAAATCTTTTTTTATGGCTGAAATAGATTCGTTATAGCTATTTTCAATAAAATAAGTGTGACAAATATTTTTGATAAAAATAAAGTTTTGTGGAGGTTACAATTTTGTATTTTTCTCAAAATTATTCAAGAAATGGGATTGTGAAAATGTTTAGATATTTTTTTATGGCTGAAATAGATTCGTTATAGCTATTTTCAATAAAATACGTGTGACAAATATTTTTGATAAAAATAAAGTTTTGTGGAGGTTACAATTTTGTATTTTTCTCAAAATTATTCAAAAAATGAGATTGTGAAAATGTTTAAATCTTTTTTTATGGCTGAAATAAATTCAACACTTTTCAAACTCATCAAAAATATCTAAACACTTAAAATCCTGAAGTTTAACAATTGCAACTTAAATTTTCAAAAATTTCCAAATTTTATTTTTTCCTAAATAAAAATATAACCTGTTTAGAGGAAAACAAATTTTGATTACTAAAATTCCAAACTCTGCACATGTTCGGAGCATGTTCACATCCGTGGCGAATAAACCAAGACAATCCTTGCTTTTTTGTTCTTTTGCGTTAATGCAACTTGTTAAAGGACAGAGAACGGAAAATATTTATGAATGAAAAAAGATCAGTGATGATATTGCTAAATTATGAATATTCAATGTCAAAGGTAGGTTGTGGAGGTAAAGCGAAAATCGATTAATATTTGTTTGAGACTCGATGCCTCGTGGCCGATCCTCTCCATGCTTCAAGTGGTGATTCCTAGACATAAGAAAACTGTGGTTTGTCGATTTCCGCCTACAATATTCAACGAGCTTGTTTTATCAAATCTGTGTGCTGTTCCTCTGCCAGGATATGTTTGACAGTTAAGTCATTGTCATTGTATAGCTTTTTTTTTTATGGAGTTGATGTGGGCTCCAGTTAAGGGGATTGTCAGAAGAACGGTCCAAGGCAACCCGAGTACCAAGGCATGAGTAGTTCATTTAGCCGAGTAATTAGCAAGATTAAGTGGGTCTTTTCTAAAATTTGAATTTTAAATTATATTTTAATTCCACTTGCAGAACCAGATTTGAAGTCACTCCTCGGTGTTTTTTTTGGATTAATCGCCAAATAGCAATATAATTTTTACATATCCCTTCCCCAAAAAAGTTATCTCAATTTTGTAAAATTAATTTTAATATAATTTTTTAAAATGTGTTTTTATAGGTCAGTTTAACAAAATTTATTATTCATAATGATGTTACTCGTGATTAAAAAGATTATTAATAGAAACATTAAGAGGAGTGTTCTAAGATCATCATAGTTTTGTTGAGTTTAAAGGTCTAGAAAATTGGTACTTAGGTAAATATTTGGAAATTTAGATCCAATCAAAGTATATGATGGAGAACTTAAGCATAAGTGTTTTTCATCTTCAACCTTCTAGTACCACAAATGTGACTAACTCTTTCATCCCAAGAGTTTTGGGAATTGACCAATGCCCACTTTTACTATGAAGCTCCCCATGTTCTTATTTTAGAAATGCTTATTCTCTTGTTTGCACTTAGAGAAACACTTTTGAGTTATGATATTTGGGTCAATCACCCCTTTATAATATTTTAATTTTCTATTTCCTCTAGTCTGTAACTCACCATAGTTTCTCATTAAAATTTGACATAATAGTGTGTTTAATACTATTCTTATTTTTCATAATAATCTCCTTTATCCCTTAATGGTCTAGCGAAAATCAAACATCCTTATTCCATCCTTAGTTAACACAAAAATGCTATGTATAGAATTTTTAGTAATTTGAGGAAGCCTTTTGTCTTCCTTTTGTTTAACCTCTTCTTATACATTAGATACCTGGTCATAGAAATGCACCCAATGGGAGAAATACTTGCTCCAATTAGAATGATAGGATTTGGTGTATTTCCTTTACTTTTGAGATTACAGAACATAGATTCCTTTGCAATCTATTTTATCTTTCTACAGTACTCTTGAGACCTGATGCAGGAGCATCTGGCCGACAAGGCAAAGACAAAAGCGAGGGTGATATGGTTTTTGAAGAGGACGAAGAAATTAATTCACTGAATGGATACCATACTTGTTTTTTTTTTTTTATTACTTTTTTTTTATTAAGTTGCCTAAGATTAATGTAATAAATTGTAATTAGGATCAGTAGTAATTAGTTAGAGTCATTGTTTCCAGGCAGTTAATTTACTGTTGTAAAAGCATGAAAAGAAAATGTACTAGACAACCATGCAAAGTTCCGTATGAAGAATAACTGATGTAACCAATTGAACAAACTAACAGCAGCTAGGACAGTTTGTAAACAGTGCTATGAAAAAGAGAGACAAAGCACAATAGAGGGTTCGACTGAAGAAGAAATACAGAGAGGAAAATATAATTTTTCTGTGCACATTCATCCCTACAGCGTCCTCAACACTCTGTAATAATTGGTATTAAATTATTATGTGAAGATTGTTAATGCATTGCTACAGGTTCTAAATCAAAAGGAGAGATAACCAAAGTCGGAGGAGAAGCAACAGTGCCCAGCTACAGGTGGCTCAAACAAAATAACCAGACATAGAAAAAAAATCATTTATGTAATCGAACCATACGAAGTCAGAAATTGCAAGTCCAGTTGAGCGAACAAACACTGTCAAT
Source organism: Pinus tabuliformis (assembly GCA_031772625.1). NCBI lineage: Eukaryota > Viridiplantae > Streptophyta > Pinopsida > Pinales > Pinaceae > Pinus > Pinus tabuliformis. The sequence goes on along the minus strand of CM062813.1, from coordinate 1,019,369,325 downwards.
ACCAGGTATGCGAACTTACAAATATAACCCAAATCAATTCCAGCGTTGAATTCATAGAACTACAAATACAATCATCAAAATTTATTGTTCATTTACATTCTGTTCAAAGCAAAGGAACGAACCCAGTTCACAGACATGGGAATCATACTAATTACAAACGGAAGCGAAACCCCATAAGTCCCCAACTCATTACCATAACCCAATGACGGTGCTTAACGACCAAAGAACCAAATACAGACAGCGGCTCAAGGCCAGCAAAAATATCAACCCTACAAGTCGTAACACTAAGGTCAAGCAAACCACAAACGAACAGAACGACACTACCCGTGTTTCATTCGGAACAACTGAGTGTCCAAGCGCCGAAACCCTCGGGTGGCTCTACCTGTGAAGAGAACCAACAAAACGAGATTAGTCTCTATGAAACGGAATACAGGGGAACTGGAAATTGAAGGAACAAATAAAATACAGTGAATTAGTTTACCTGACAGGCAAGCCGTAACCGCAACCATACCTTCGAGTTGTCTTCCTGCTCACGAGGAGCCGAAGACGTTAGACCCAGATAGAAAAAGAGTACAAGTATCCAGCATAGAACAGGGAACTTACCAGGGTTTCATCAATTTTCCAGGTGAACGAAAGACTTCCAGGTCGAGTCCCGAACCATCGAGGCTATGAAGGCTACCAGGAGCACGTAGCTCAGAGAACCAGGCGGACAAGCCTCAAAACAACACAAAGAAATCCACAGTGAAGCTGCAAGAGGTTGTCGTGAGCTCACAAAGCAAATGACCGAGAGAAACAACGAATAACCAAATGAGCGCGAAGCTGTGAAACCCTATATCAAGGCGGGTTCATAGAATTCCGAGGAGGGACAGATGTCCACCAAACAAACAATCAACGCACAATCACCGTAACCCCATTCAATTCAACGCAGATTGAAATCAATTGACATATATCCAAAATCTTTTGATTAATATATTTATTTGTTGGTACGCCATCAAGTGGAGCGCGTTGACGACGGGACCACGTGAGTTGGCCCCATCAAGTGGTATCAGAGCAAGAAATTGAAGAAAAAAGAGGGAGATGGACGTTCAAAGACGAGGACATGGAAGAGGTGTGCGCAAAGTAGCAGACGAGGGCTTGAGGGAACACTACAACAAAACCAACGATTAGCGTCCCTTTTTACTTCTTTTTTTGCATCTAGAGCCCATTTTTGGTGCTATTTGCATCCATTTATCAAATATGGTGCTAAACTTGACACAAAATTTGCATCAAGTTTTGCACCAAATCTTACACCAAGTTTAGCACCAGGTATTGCAATAGGTTTTGCACCACGTTTTGCACCAAATTTTATGCCAAGTTTTGTGTCATCCTTTACACCAGGTTTTGTTCCAGGTTTTGCATCAAGTTTGGCACCTAATTTTGTTTGACATACTTTTGCATCCTCATTTGCATCCACTTTTTGCACCTACACTTGCATCAACTTTTGCATCGACTTTTGCATCCTTTTTTAAATCATTTTTTGCATCCATTTTTTCATCCATTTGTGCATCCCTTTTGCGCCAAGTTTTACATCGTGTTTTGTGTCTAGTTTTGCATAAAATGTTGCATCTACTTTTGTTGCATCCACTTTTCCCTCTTGTTTGGCATCCATATTTACCTCCTCTTTTGCATCTATTATTGTACCCACTATTGCATCTAATATTTTTGTGCCACAATTAGCGCCTAGTTTGGCACCTCCTTTTGCACCCACTTTTGATTATAATTTTGCATCCACGTTTGCATCCTCATTTGCGTCTAGGTTTTCATCAACTACTACATCTATTTTTGCATCCCTTTTTGTATCCAATTTTGGACCGGGATTTGCATCGGGTTTTGTGTCTCGTTTTGCATCTACTTTTGCATCGACTTCTATTGCATCCACTTTTGCACGCAATTTTGCATCCACTGTTGCACCCATTTTAAATTTCACTTTTTGCATCCCTTTTTACATCTTCATTTGCATCATACTTTGATTCTTTTTTTGCATCTATCATTACATCCACTTTTGTTATGCCACAATTTGCACCATGTTTTGCACTCACTGTTGTATCCACGTTTGCTTCCAATTTTGCATCCATGTTCACATCCTCTTTTGCATCAAATATTGCATCTATTTTTGCATCCACTTTTATGTCAGGTTTATGCATTGGGTTTTGCATCTCGTTTTGTATCTACTTTTTCATCTACTTACATTATATCCATTTTTTGCATCCAATTTTGTTTTGCCTGTTGCATCAATGTTTGCTTCCACTTTTACATCCATTTTTGCATCTTATTTTGCATATTTTTTGTCTATTGTTACATCCACTTTTGTTGCACCATATCTTGCGCCTACCATTGCAACCACATTTGCTTCCACGTTTGCATCCCCTATTGCATCCACTTTTGTTTCATCCATTTTTGCATATACTTTTGTTTCCGTTGTTGCATCCACATTTGTTTCACCACAATTTGTGCCAAGTTTTACACCTACCATTGGACCCATGTTTGCTTCCACTTTTGCCTTCATGTTTGCATCCAAGTTTGCATTGACAACTGCATCTACTTTTGCATCCACTTTTGTGTCAGGTTTTTCATGTTGTTGTGCATCTACTTATGTTGTATCCACTTTTCATCCAATTTTACTTCTATTGTTGCCCCCATTTCTATGTTCTCTTTTGCATCCCTTTTCCAACACTCATCATATTTTCTGCATTGATGATATTCCTTATGGCATTGACAATTATGAACAATTGATGACAATGTCAATAATATTGACAATGATGAAAATGAAGATGATGGCGATGACATGAATTGTGATTATGATGATAAAGACGATAGTGGTTACAATGACAATGATGATGATGGCAATGATTATGATGATGACGATGCTAATGACGTTGGCGAATCTTCCCAATTTTAGATGTTGTCATTGTCATAATCATAAGCATTATCTTTGGTGTCATGATCATCATTTTCATCTAGGTCATCATCAAAAACAATAATGGCATGAATGATGATGATTCATGATTACAACAATGTCGATAGAAACTACATTAATGATGATGATGGGGATGATAAAAATGACAATGACGATGATAATGGTGGTGATGATGATCATCATCGATCATCTGTCAAAAATAGAGTTGTTATTTCTCTTACGTATATCAATGTGTCCTAAACAACCCTTTTCTAGCACTGATCACATTTTTTGGGTTGATGATATTTCTTACAACATCTACAATTATGAACAATTGCAAACAATGTCCATAATGATGATGATGATGGCATGAATGGTGATTATGATGATAATGTAATGATGGCAATAACAATGACAAGGATGATGGTGATGATGATGACAATGATTATGATAATGAGAATGACCTTACAATCTTATGGATTTGTGAACAATTACTAGTTTCAATACCATCTTCTGGATACGTATTACTATCATACTTTTTAAATTTTCTGTCTCTCTTGAGGTATCTTACTATAATGGTGTTGTCAACACCAGAAAGATATCTTGTTGTAATGGTGGTTCTAATGTTAGCACTAGCAAAGTTTAGTAGGGAGGATGCTACTACAAGAGGAATTCCTTCTAAGTGACTATGGCATTCAAAATGAGGCTTTATGGGCTGCTTGTTAACACATGTTCTCATGCTCATATAAAATTAATGTGAAAAGTTGCTTTAATTGGTTCCCATGCATAATTGATATTGATAATGGGGTGGTATAAAATTGTAATGGGCATATCCGTTAGTTAGTTATGATGGGTCAACAACATTGAAACCATCCAAGTGACATTTCACCTTGGAACAATCGTCGCTCGTGCGAAAACACAAAGTTTATGTAAATGAAAGTTGTGATTGTAGTGGAATTAAAACCATCGAGAAATGTCAAAGAAGACGCTGCCAACCAGTTTTGAAAGACAACCAAGGCATTGAACAACTATTTGCGTTAGGATGTAGTGAGGGAATCGAAGGAAATTTGGCAGCCCTAAGTTGCCATTACTATTGCCAATCACACATTCAATAGTAACCATAAAAGGTAGCCACATATAAACAGAACCTCGAGGTGTTGACAGTCAGAATCTATTGTAATAGCTTTGACATATATATAGTTTTGTGTTTAGATGAGAATGAAGTGGGCTTCATCTAGGGTTCGGCTCAATCCTCGACCATTCCATGCAGTGGTGTTTAATTCGCCAAGCAAGAGAATATTACGTGAGTGTTCAGAGTTAAATCAACAGAAATCAAGGACGTGTGATTGTCAAATTATTGCTCCTCCCTTATGATTGAGCGCTTGATGCAATGGTCATTATCCTTGGGTGATACTTTTATTCCCCATTTTCTATTGAAAAAGTAGCGTTTTTCTGTTCGATTATGATAGGATTGGATGAACGCAGATTTGGGTGGATGTAGACCCATGTTTTTTTGTGGTGATCTTCAAATGTCTTGAGGATAAGAAAAAAATCCTTGACCAAGGTCCATGGTTTTGGGGATGAGTTGGTCTTCTAGTGAAGCCATGGTTTCCCAACTTCAATCCTCTCACTATGTTGCCGATGACTACTCTAGTATGGGTAAGAGTCCCAGTTTTCCCATTCACTTTACCCATCTAGATCTCTTAGAAAAAGTGGGCAATTTTATTGGAAGATTCGTCAAAGTAGACAGGGAAAGACTTTTGAAAGGCATTTTCACCTATGTTTGCATATGTGTTTAGGTAGATCCTAATGAATTTTTGCGAGATAAAATTGAGCTCAAGTGGATGGGAATTGTGTATTCCCAACCCCTGGACTATGAAAATACAACTTATAGATACACGTATAGATACACCAATAAATTTCAACCACAAACCTGTAAATTTCATTTTCCTTCACACCATGCATCTAATTTGTATTCTGTATGAGAATTAACAAAGGAATGATGCTCTTTTTCCTATATTTTGACTCCCGGAGAATACTATGATAAACGTGGATAGACATAGGGTCCTGTATGGTCCATTTACATCCCATGGATGGGAAATCAGAAGTAAATAAAATAACATCCATTACATAGGCACTCATGTAAAATGGGGGAACAATGTTTTCTAGAATAAAAAAACTACAGTTCTTCCTATAATCTAGGATTTGGATACTTAAATTATTAGATAGAACAATCCCCCAGTCCATAACATAGCTACATCAATCAAGGGTACGCACTGGTCTGAAAAATTTTGGGTATTGACATAACCAAATAATCTACATATCATAGTGGCAACATAACAATATGGACCGACAAGAGAAGCTATAGAATGCATACCCTTATTTTCTCGCTTGTGCTTGCTGGCATCTCTTCTCCATCCTTTGATGACTTCAGATTGATCCTGATTTTCCTTCATGAATTTCTCAATGAAGTCATTATCATATTTCTTCTGAGCTGCCGACAACTGGTACATTCGAGTCGAATCTTTGTTGGTGAAAGAGTCGATGATTGTGTTCCTCTTGGTCATAAAGTTTCTGTCAGCGATGTTTAGATGGTCAACAACACATGTGATCATATCCATGTAATGAAGGATGTTCAACTGAGCAAAAATTCTGTGGAGGAATGAATTGGCCAGATCACTATATGTAGTATCAGAAACCGGGTATGAATCTTCGGCTATGACTACTCTTTCTGTGACTCTCGGCTCTTCATCTTCGAAAAGTTGATATGTGGCCTCCCAGGTAGATGTTCCGGTGTTTGAGGTGCATGTGGTATCGGTAAATAATGCAAGCAATTCTGCAAACTCAGGGGGAAGAGCAACTGATTGTTGTTGAACAACAGGTTTCTTCATGGGTTTGGTCGACCAAGACATTTTTGTTGAATTATGCTTGTTGGGACTGACTTGTCAAGAGAAACACAAGGGTGAGAGTAACTAACATTCAGAGCGAATAACTTAGCAAATAACCGATTACATAATAATCCAAGACTTTTATGAGCGAAATCTCAAGAAACCGTTAGTAATAATGAATGCGTTTATTCTATCGAAAACGATTAATTCTCCACATTTGGCCATTAATATTGCATCCGCCATATCTCAACTTTTGAAGCCTTGTCACTTTGAAACCTCCGATTGCAATACGTGTTGCAGACTCGACTGCTCCATCATAGCACACCTTAATATAATATCACAGTTGCCATGTCACGCCTTTCATATCACAAGTTTTAAAGACGTGTGTCTGGTCATGGACATTAAAAGTTGCAATGGTTATGGTGTAAATAATTAAATTGAATGGATATGGTGTAAATAAAGTCACAAGTCAGAGGCTTCGGAAGTCTGGTCATGGACAATAAAACGAAAACGCCGCTCGCGAGATCCCAATATGCTACGTGGCAGTTTTATGGGGTCGACCTCTTTATTACTATTTACATATATATGCCGGCTTTTATTATATTTATGCTTTAAACCTTTAAAATTTATTTGGAAAAGGTTTTAATCGCCATTTTTCTTAAAAGACTTTTTAGGATGTTCTAATATAATCCTTTCGCATTGAGGCTTTAGAATTAAACCTAAAATTTATCGCTCTTTTTAATTAATTTCTTTTTATCTTAAAACTAATATTTCCTCTCAATTTTTTTTTATAATTATATCCTAAATTTTAAAATAATAACCCTTCTCTATTAATTCTTTTATTAATTATATAATAAAATTATTAATTCATACAACACATATTTAACATTTTGCTAAAATATTACTTTTACTTACTTCCATATCCCACTACTTCTATGACGTTGCACAAACCTACTTCCATATCCCACTACTTCTATGACGTTGCACCGGTTTGTGCAAATGCTAGTTCTATATACGATGTAGGGTTTTAGGGTCGGCGACAATGCTCTTTAACTTTTTAAAACATTTATATCTTAAAATGGGTTGTTATATCGGATGTAGGGTTTCAGGTCCGCAGATATATCCTTCTCCGAGGGTTTTCAGGAGGGCATTTGCAAATATTTGCATTGTGCTATTTTTCTTTCCAGGCGGCGGATTGACTTGATCGGTGCATGGACAAAGGTGCATTTTTGGATAACCGATGCGGCTGGTTCAGATCCTCATATGCAATCAGATAGAGGTGAGTCTAAGCCTTGATTTCTTTTGTCCCTCTCAACCCATATTCTCTTATCACGATGTCTTTTTTGTTTTGTATTTCCGCTTCATATTTTCCAGAAGAGGTGCTGCTTATATTTGCTTTCACAGACTCACAGCAGGCATATTTTTTCAATCTGTGTTTTTTTTGGTGCATTTATTGGCTTACATATCGATTGATATTGATATATTTTCCCTCAATTTTTCTAATCTTTTATTTCATCCGAGTATAAAGAGATACATTCTGTAAATGCTTTAAGCTTCGAGAAATATCAGAACGAAAATATACATTCTTTGCTAAGCCTGAAGAAGGCATTGATATTGATTGAAGGGTCCTGTAACTTCTCTAAAATTCAGAATTCTTCTTTTGAGGCACTTGGATCATCTTCAGAATACTAACTGTCATAAGAATCCCCATTCGAGGATGCAGAAATATGTTCGTGTAAGATATGACAATCCTTGATTTCACTTCATAACCTTGAACCCTCAGCCAACTGTAGTCCTTCCTTCCTCAAGGTGTCTGCTTCACCATTTAATTCTTTGTAGACATGTTCAAAGCACTCTGAAATAAAAATGGACAGAACGTTTGATTTCATCTTCTACTACTGCCATTCATCCAATTAATTACTAACAACTGATGAATTTAGTAACACTTGTTTAACAGATTCTTCTCCTACAGGAAAGTAGCACAGTCTGAATTTAAAGGCTAATCGAAACTGTAATCTGAATGTCGTTTGAGCCTATAAACGGACACAGTTAGAAAACATGCATAGAACATGTAGATCACTGTCGAGAACCCTTGTTAATGCTATTCCATTATCATTGAATAAAAAGCTGCATCTCTAACATATCTCAGTGCAAAATGCACTGCCCCCTTCCAAGTATTAGAACTTGTGTTTTGTGGCAACCTGATGAACTTGCCTAGGCTGCACCATGTACTGAAAGTGTTGATTGCAAAAGAAATGTTAGGCCTTGTGTTAACTTAGTACATGAGGAAACTTATCAATTCCCTGTATACAGATGTTCCTCAAATCTGAATTAGAATCAGCAAAGTACAATGGATTTACTACCACAGGGGAGTAGCCATGGGTTTGCAGTACATCATTTGAAATCTCATCAGAATTTCAATTGCATACACTGGAGTAGCCATGGGTTTGCAGTCCATCATTTGAAATCTTCTAAGAATTTCAATTACATACTTTTTCTGTCGAAGGAACACTTCACCTGCACTTTGCTACACCCCTAGAGCCGACAAGTAGTGCTTCAAGTCATGACAAATTCTCTTGCCAATTTTGCCCTGCACCAGTTTGTGGATTCCTTTTAACTTCCTGTGAGTGTAAGATTGTCTACATATGGGACTAAAACAAGTAGATTAGAATGATCTACCAAATTGTAAAAATTAGAATCTGCATCTGTCTCAGTGAAACCCAAATCTGAAAGTTACTCATCGATCTTGGAGTGCCATGCAAATGGTGCCTGTTTCAACTCATAAAGGGCCTACTTCAACTTGTAAACATGAGTCTCAAGCCTATTCACCTAAAAGCCTCTTGGTTGGTTTATTCATATAACTCCTTAATCAACCTATTAAGAAATGTTGTCTTTACATAAATTTGATATAAAATCCAATGGAAGATTGTTGTGAAAGACATAGTAAATCTGATAGAGGTATATTTAGTAACAAGAGCAAAAGTCTCCTCATAGTCAACTCCTTTTTAATGGGAGAACCGTCCAGCCACAAACCGAGCTTTGTAGTTTTATATGCTGCTATCTGGTGCATGCTTAACCATGCATGGTTGTTGTAAGAAAAACTAGAGTCAAATACTAACTTCTCCACTAGGCTAGGCACTATCTCCTACCCATCATTCTTTAGGAGGAGATGTATTCCTCCATCATGGCATTTTGCAGTACTTGCTTCCTTACTGCCGTTACTAGAAGGTTTTGTTTCAATAATGAAAGATATCAGTGCAACATAACTAGGGAACTTTTTAGGAGGGTGGCTTATTTGAAGGGAAGTAGTTGGAGCACCAACTTACTCTGTTGCCTCTTTTAATGTCTAGATTAGCCATCTAGGCTTTCTAGCTGAACTTGAAGGTAAAGAGGCACCCCTTGCACTTCCAAAAGCTTGCTGATCTAAGTATGCGTTTCATGATCTTTTTGATTTCTGCAGATCTGTTTTTGGGATACCAAGCTCTTCTGCCTCCATGGTCACTATTGGAGGTTCTTGAGACTTAGAGGACCATGCATTTTCTTCAAACTTGGTATCTCTGCTCACAACTACTTCATGTTGAGATGGAATGTATATTCTATAAGCTTTTGAGGTTTCACTCTAACCTACAAAAATGCCCTTCAAACTAGAAGGTTCCAACTTGGTCCTTTTCCCATCTGGAATATGAATGTAGATAGGACAAATGAAAAACTCAAAGATGTGTTACTTGAGGCTTCTGAATTCCTCCAGTCTTATCCTTCAAAATTCTGTGAGGATACCTATTCAAAATATAGACAATGATGAGACATGTTTATACACAGAGACACATGAGCAGAACTAGATCATGAATCAAGGCCCCAAACTACTGAGGGTTGTAGGGAACTATCAACATTTTCTTGATTCTTGATTTCATGCAAAAGCTATCAAACTCCTTTGGTTTTTGTGAATTAAGTCTAGGACTTCCTAGAAGAATCATCAATAAAATATTCATAGTAAATGTTACTTGATAAGGAAGTTGAAGAGATGGGCCCACATACATTTGAGTTGATTAGGTCAGAAACCCCTCTTGACCTATGTTTACTGCCAGGAAAACATCCTTTACATGCTGGCCAAGTGCACAACCTTTGCACACTCCTTTCTTCTCAGCCTTGAAGATTGGTAATGCCCACACCATGTTTTTCAAGATTGCCAACATTCACTAGTGAAAGTGACCTAGTCTCTTTTGTCAAAGCTCACACATGTTGTCACTATCATACCCTAAAGTTCTTATAGGATTCCCTTGCAATTTAGGATGAGGACTTGTTGATCTTCAAAGTTAGCCATATATGTAGGATCTATCATCACTGAAATTGGAAAGAGATTTTTAGTTAAGCTAGGTACATACAAAACATCATTAACTTAGTAAGCTTAAGGATATCACTTGATGGATCCCACTCTTGCAACTGGATATGTGGCATCATCACCAAGTTCTACTAAAGGTACTCTTGTTAGAGGTTGTATGTTTGCAGGCTCCACTGTCCACATACCAGTCCACATCAGACATGATGTCAGATGACAGGCATGAGACCATTGAGAAGTGTATCTCGAGATTGGATGAAAGCTCATCCACTTGAGCTGATGCTTTTGTACTCTTTACAAGTTGCTTTCCCTTCCCCTTCTTTTGATGACATTGGAAGCGAAGTGCCCAAACATTTGACACTTGAAGCACTTGATGTGGCTCAAGTCCTTCCTTCCCTGGTTACAAGAACCTGGCTTCTATTTCTTCCCTTTTTAACCCTTCTTAGTTCCTCTTTTCTTGTTTCCCTTCTTTGTCTTACTAATGGGGACAACATTCTGCTCCTTCTAGTTGAAGTCATTCCATAGCCTCTTCAAAATGGGAAGTTTTAACTTTTTTTTGGCCTAGATGTCATCGCCAAAAAGTTTCCAAAAAGAACAGGACCTATTTAATGCAATGAGTACTAGATTTTCACCCATCACCTCCTCTCAATTGCTGCAAGCTGATCATGGAGATCAATAATCTTCATTAAGTAGGAAACTACAATATCCTTTTACTCATTTGCAGGGATTAAGCTTATTTCTTAGCAATGTCTTTTGTTTGTTGTTCTCACTCTGATAGAGTGACTAGAGCATCAAACATGTACTTTATTGTGGTCTTTTTGGTGATGTGAGAGATCTAATGATCCTTCATAGATTCAAGTATGACTCACTTGACCTTGGCCATCTTCTTTTTATGATTTACTAATTACACAGGTTTGGGAGGCTCTACAACTAGTTTCTCAATGAAGTTAGACAAATCCTACTCCAACAATATCTTTGTGCCTAGAGGCGCTCACCAGCCTGGTATGGAAGAGATGTTGTAACGTCGTGTCTTGATATGTAAACATTTTGACTCAGTCAAATTGCATAAAATGGAAATGAAATAAAATTAAAAAAAAATAAAATAAAAAATAAAATTAATAATTAAAATAAACTTGAGGTAAAATAGTCAATTTATTGTTGGTGGTTTTGACAACACATGGTTTTGCTAATGGTATTCTTATGTAAGAATAATTTCTCACTCTAGATCCATCTTAACTCCAGATCTATCGAGTGTCGAGAGGGATCAAATCTATTGAGGTGCAAACCTCTTTTAGAGTGAAAAGAAATTTGATCCCGCCAAATGCTTGGAAGATCTGTAGTTAAGATGGATGCAGGCTAGTTACCTGAGACTTCCCTGGGATGAAGTTAAGAGGGACCTTCCAATCTGTCCATGTATTTGAGATTGACTGTACCCATACTACTGCATTGGAATATCGCCTAAACAAAAGTTAAAACAGATCAGCAACCTAACAAAGAACCCGACAACCTGATCACAACTTCACTGTGCTTTTCTCAAGCATGGATCACAACATCTGACCCCTGGAGCCTCGTGACAACTCCCTTTCATAGGTAGCAGTCCTACTATCTATTCAAGGATTTTTAGAAGGTTTCAACAAACCTTTCTCTGATACCATTATGAATTTGTCTAACACATTGTAAACAGATTCTTCTTCTAGTGGAAACTAACACTGTCTAAATTTAAAGGCTAATCAAAACTGCAATCTGAATCTCACTAAAATCTACAAACACAGTTGGAATACATACATTGGAACACACAGATCAATGTCAAAAACACCTGTTACTGCTATTCCAATACTGCTGAATAAAAATCTGCTAGAAAGGATTTTGTGTAAGAACTGAAACTAACCCTATTACAGATCCATACTCTCACTCTTTCTTATAAGTGACACCTAGGGTTTATAAAAATAGATATATTACTTATATCTCTGGATCTGTGCTCTATCTAACTGATAAAAAATGAATTCAGAAAGACTGAAAAATAAAACAGAACTGACTCATCTAACTTTAGCACTTTATCTTTAACCTGAAGTATAATGATAAAATTATCTTATTCTTTTTATGGCTGGTCCATACATGCATGTGTGTGCCCTTATTGCTGGAATAGTAAAATTTGTGATGTGCTCCTACTCTCTATTTATTGCTGCATTCTCACCAACAGATCATTATGTTGTTTGGAATTTAATGCTGCATGGATTTGTGTAATGCTGCTGTAATATAAGGTGCCCAGATCTGCCATGTGTGCTCCAACCTAGTAGAAGATGATCTGGGGTACACGATCTAACAACAATGAGCCAACAAACACTGGTATTTTTTTAAATGCCACTGTGGGCTGCTAGCTTTTAGAGTATTGTTAGGGAAATAAGCTCGGTGTAGTTATTTGATCCTCACCTAAATCTGTTTTAAATCTGATACAGTGAGAGTTATTGAGATAGAGAACACGTATGGCTTTCCTTTTTTGGGGGGTACCTTGACTAGCTCCATCAAAGTAATCCCCATGTTCCAGATTTGTCCATAGGAGCACGAATCAACTTTTTCTGTGTTGGGGTTGATGAAAAAGATTTGAAGTTTGAGAAGATTGACTGACCTTGAAAGGCACATTGAAAGAGTTATATACCTATCTTCAAAGATTTCAACATTTCTATCTTTCTAGATTCCCCATGATACTATTAGAGGAAGGCCTTTGAGGACTGAGTTTTGCTACCACTTTTTAGAGCACTCTTCAGCATAACCTCCTTGTCCACAGTCCTTTATCCTTGTCAAACCATCCAGGTTTCCTTTATTAAAGACAGAATATCAGTAAGTGGTCTATGTTCTTTTCAACTCTTTTACACATGATACATTTGCTTGGACTTGATCCATTTCTTCTCTTAAGAACTTCCTATGTGGGTGCTCTATTTAAGATTTCCAACTGCATGTAAATAATGAACTTTTGAAAGGTTCTTATCCAGATGCGGTTCCACCATGAGAGTGTGCATTCTGGTCTGTCCAGGGTACACGATTCTTATCCTAACTTTGGAGTGTAAATCCCCAAGGCTAGATTTTAGACCAGACATGTTCATCATCAGAGTCTTTTATATAGGCATGGCACACTTTTGATTTGTTTATAAATCCTTTTGATTGAATATTTTCTTGGCCTTTGAGTCGTCTCTCTATTCAGCGCTATTCCAATCCTGCTGGCAAATGGAGGAGTTTCCTGGTCCAGCTGCCTGGTCTAGATTTAAGAGAGTTTATCACTGCTTCTGGCAGCTTGTACTCAGCTCCACTGCTTATCCATGGGTCTATACTGATCTTCGCCTTAGCCTCATTGCAAACCTTCCATGCCAACAATCTGCCTATTAAAGGGAATGTTATAGTCAGTACTTTCAATAATATGGATGCATTGTTGATTGACTTGTTTGGGTTTCCAATCCAGTCTTCTGCTGAATTGGGCTCAATATATCTCTGAATGTGAATCTGATTCCAGAGGTCCTCTTTTGATATTAGTCTCCACATACACTTGGCTTTTAGGGCTTTCCCGAAGGAATGATATTCGATATGTAATGCATGTGGGCTTTTTTGTATACCTTTGTTTTCTTAGCAAAATATAGTCTTATATTATAAAAAACATATCAAGTACTGTAATTGCTTTCTCTTTGCATCCATGCTAGAAGAGCCAACATATCAGATTGGGCATCATATTTGGAATGTCTCATGTCATTCTAAGGACAAAATCCACAACAGTGATAAGATTCAATGTTTGCTTTTATTTTTATTGTGCTCTTTCCAGATTTGTGGCTAGAATGTGTTGTAGGTCCAATTGAATCTGTATTGAGTTCAACCTGATTGTACAATGTATTTTTCTAACTTTCTACAAACGTGTTGTTTATATCTAGTATAAGCAGATGGGGGATAGACTCATGGAGTACTAGGCTTGTGCAGTTACATCCTATAATTAATCTATTAAGATTGGTTCTGGTCTCCTTAAGTCCATATCCAGATGGGTCATGAGGGGAATGCAGAAGTTGATTTTGTATTCTTATCGGCACTGGGTCATAGATCCCACGATCCTTCATTTAATGTCTAGTTTTTGTCAATAATTAGGTTCTGTTCTTTAGATACTCCAATCTTTAGTTTTAACTTTTAATGTTTAGTGTTCTTTTATGGTGATTATTTTTTAGTATTTAGATCCTGTAATGATCCTTCTACTATGATTGGTTCTTTTTAAATTCTTTTCTAAATCCTTTTCTAAATCCTTTTCTAAATCCTTGATGTCAAAGGAACACAATTTCGTTATCGAGTCAGGCAAGTCTTTGTTCATTGGAATTAAAAACATTTTACGGAAATGAGAGTGCTACCAGGAAAAAATTTAGATAATACAGTTCTGTAGTTTGATGCTACAACAAATTTTGTTTGTGCTGTCACTGCCTTGTTTGGTTATTGGTATCAATTCTACTTTGGTACTGCATTTAGATACTTCAAGCTACATCATTTCCACATAAGATTGATAGGAATTCGACTATGTAGTGATTATAAAAAACACTGCTGTTTATCTATCCTATTTTAGTACTACCACACGACTTGCAATTGTGCTAAACATAAAATACGAAATAGTTAAAATTTTGATCCATTTTTTGCTTTTGTAAGAAAACAATAGTTTATTTTAACCAGTGTTCCATGAGGATGTGTCCCCTATGGTGGGGTGCATGTATCCACGCTTCCCACACACCTAGGATGGGAAGATGCTCAGGGACATGTTTCCCCACGCCCCCTTTTAGGGAGACACAGGGAGACGCAGGGGGAAACGTTTCCCTACTGTGGGGATGTGTTTCCCCAAAAGGGGTGCTTCTGGGCAGCTCCCCTAAAAAAGGGTTAGGTGCTCCCCCTTAATTTTGCTTGAAACAATAATTTATGAGTGGGAAAGCTCAACATTCAACCCTAGGGCCCTATTAATTGACTTAGGATGTTTGAGAGTGGTTCTGACCTCATTTTATTTCATATGGAGAAAGTAAATTTCAGATTCCACTCAAAATGCATTAGACATAACAATTTTTCGGATTTCAAGAATGAGCGAATTGCGATGTTTCCATTGGGCTCTATTATATATAAGGGTTTGGAACTACCATTTAATCAAGAGCACCAAGCCCAAAAGCACCCCTTTTGAGGGGGGCCATGTTCTGCTTAATTTTTTTTCTAGTAACTGTTGTAATATAGAAATTAAAAAAAATTATAAAACAACCATAAAAAAAAAAAAAAAAAATTAAAAAGAACAACACATAACAAATATCAAAACCTAAACTAATTTGCAATCTCTAACTCACTCATTCGAGTTACCAAGCTTATGTCTACTCAGCTTGCTGCGCAGCACTATTTGACTTATCAGTTAACTGTTGCACCTCCTCCTCCATGGCACTCCTAAAATGCTCATTGGCCATTTTTAATCGTCAGTTTTAACTTTCGAGTCTTGACTTTAGATATGGATGACCTTAGACTGATTCTTTGACTTTCACTCTTTACTTTTTTTGAGTTTGAGTTATATCAATTTACTATTCCAATCTTCAGGCTTAAGTATCTACTATAGTCTATTTTGGTTAGTACTAATTAGATTCTAGAATCACGAATTTAAATTTTAAATCAATTTAGAATCTAGAATGATGAATGATGAATTTAATTTTTAAATCAATTTAGATTCTAGAATGTTGAATAATGAATGATGAATATGGATCAATCTAGTTCATTATTGAATCTCGTGGTGTATGAATGAATGATGTATGTATTAGTATGAATGATGAGTATGGATCAGTGTATTTCATTATTTAATTCAATCATGTATGAATCAATGTATTTATGCTTTCATTATTGAAAATATATATATATATATATATATATATATATATATATATATATATATTATATATATATTATATATATATATATATTAAAAAAATTATATACCCCCATATCCCCCTGCCCCGTAATTTTACCTAAAATTTGAGGGTACTCTCACACGCCCCTGTTGTTGGGAAAAGTATCCAATACGGAATGACCCTATCCCACTCTAAGGGTGATAGTACCTCAGCAACAATCAAAGCAAAGCTATCTAAGATTTCTTCTTTATGAAAGTAAAATAGGGGAGAAAGAGATCCACTAACCGATATCTTTCGCTAATGGTTGATCCAATCTTCTCTCCTTGCTGCTTGCTCCCAGCTCCTTGCTCTTTCACTGGCCCAACTACACCAAGATCCTGCAAAATGGTAAGAGAGGGAAACTACAAGAAGCATACATTCATAATTGATTCAAGGATTAGAATAAATCAAATACACAAGTATGAAAATACATCATTGAGACACATGCATATAGAAGAACCTCAAATGCTTTATTAATGGAAGAAGTAAAGTTCAGGAAGTGATACAACCATAAGAGGCCCAATCCAGCATCACCTTCCCAGCAGAAAGAAATCTCCTCTTCACCTCCTTCAAAGCAAATCACCCAATAGCTCTAAACTCAAACCAACAGCACTTCCTTACATTCACAAGATTCCAGCCTCCCTAGACCTCATGAGAGAGCTCTATATATAGGAGTTTTGGAGAAAGGATGAGTCAGCTTGAGGCTGGCATGAAGCTGACTAGTGTCCTCTCTCACTTCAGTTCTTAAGTCCACTTGGAGATTCTAACTTCCACTTGGAGATTTGGAACCTCTTACTCATCACCAGTCGAATTCCCTGATCCAAGTGTCATTTTGGAAGCTTCCTGGGCGCTGACACCTTGAGGAATGACTGTGCCACTTGTCCAAGTACGCTCAGCGCAGGTGGCCTTCTTTGCAGTTGACATTCAGCGCAGGTACAGAGTGGAGCACTTGACATTCAGCGCAGATGCTCAGTGGAGCAGTTGACATGATCCAGAAATTGCTTGTTTTTGAGTGTTTTCAGGTGGAGAACTGTTATTCAGTGCTGTGGTTTGCTGACCTTGTTCCTCTAGGGGTAGGAACAACATGTTTAGGGACTTTGGATCCCTTAGATTATGGACATTTCATGCTTCATGCTGTAAGGCACAAAAATGTCTATAACAGTTGCCCCCTAAAGTATGAGGTCGTTTATCGGGTGAAATGCTTTATCAGGACGATCCAAAGTTCATTCAATCGCTGAGACGTGACCTGTAATAAAATACAATACAATACATTATTTTTCATTCTGCTTTCATGATCTAGCTGAGGCGGGCATTCGCATGCTCAGCTTTATAAATTCATTTTGGTACATAGAACAGACGATCGTCTGATGGTAGACTGATAATTCTATGCTGAAATTATCATCCTTTGAGTAGGATGATCATCTGCTGCAATGATGTACATGTCAAATGTCTTTATATTTCCTGAATATATATCGCAGCCCGGATGGATGAAACTAGATCCGGGGTCTTCAAATTCGTTCGATCTTCACTCTAAGTACAAGTCGATCCATGTGAGAATTGCGCTGAAGTCCAACATGGAAAGACATCGCTTGATTACCGGTCAAATGATGTAAACCGTTAACAAGCGCGAGAGGAATCACCGATAATGATAATGACCCTCAAGGTACTGCAGTACAATTCACGTGGTGTGAATAAAGGACTTGGCGTCGAACACCACGTAAAATCTTTCGGTCGAAGGTCATTGATGTATACCTGTCGCCGGAAGTGAGAAACTTGCCATTGAGGCATGCAAGCTTCAAAGTACTGAGGGGGTTGTTCCTAGATCAACTTCTTGGATAATGAGCTGAAGTCGACAAGAAGCGATCCGTCAAAGGAGGGCCTTAATGAATCCCACATCAGTGACACGGAACGGAGCTAATGATTTTAGTGGAGGTGAAAACAATCTGTGACATATGATTCAGGGTGGCGGTCATGAATGGATGAAGGATAATGTATGGCAGTGGATGGGACACGGTTGACTCTTTCTGAACGACATCTCTTGAACATATAACGACACTGATGCGATGGATCGGTAGCATTACCCCAAATGGATGGTTTGGCGGGACCATGGTGATGAGACCGGTGAATGAAACAACCCAACCCGATGTGGTACGGAGGAAAAGTGTCATGTTCAAGAGCGACTTGCTACCATTAAAGCTTTGAGGTTCTCCCAATTTTTCCCCAGTCATTTCTGACCAGTACCTCTTTATTTTTGTCAAGCTTGAGGAGGATAACATATGCTTGTTCTATAACCTGCCCTTCGGGCAAGCCCATCGCTATGTTTTTACGAGCCTAGCGATAGGGAAACTCGTTCTCGTCTAAAGACAAGTTTGTCGCTATTTAATCATTTTAACGAGTCTAACGACAAGGAAAACTCGGTCCTTTTCATTTTTAGAGAGTCTGAAAAGGTACAGAAAGTTAACTCCAAAATTCCTTTTTCGTCATCTAATCCCTTAAGTCCGAAAAAGTGTATAAAACAATACAGAAGGGATGAGTTTTCGATAACTTTAACGAGCCGAATAAAACAAGCGCTCGACCTTTTTGTGCAATAATCCCTAGGTCCAAAAAGATTAAAATCTAGAGGAGGGATAGCTCTTCCGGTCACTTTAACGAGCTGGAAGGCCAAACTCGGCAAACTTTTCATATTTTACGAGTCAGATGAAAAGAGCTTAAAGAAGACTCGTCTTTTGAGGAACGAGTGATAAACAGGGATAGCAACTGATTCCAGGTACAGGTTGGAATTTTCCAATCACGGAAGTGTCACAAGGATGGCTAAGTGAAATCACTCTTCGCAGCTGTTCTTCAAAATGGGTAAACAATCATATGGAGGTGAACAATCGGCCAAATGACGGTGGAGGTGGCAGGTGCAAACACGACCAAGGCTTTTTATGGCTGATAAATTTACGATCACAGAGGTTATTTACCGGGATAGGTTCATTTTTTATTTAAAAATGAGCTTAAACTCTGGGGGAAACATTGCTCATGCTTTTATTTATTTTTTAACGAGCATGAAGACGCGTTAAAACTGCTCGGATCTTGCGTTTATTTTTTAACGAGCATGAACTTTATGCCAAAACTGCTCGATATACCAGTCATAAGATAAGAATGTCTCCTGAAAGATCCCATTTTTTATAGAGCTTGCGCCTTACCAAAGCTATGCTCCCTCTCATCCTTTCTTTATGCAAGTTCGGAAACGACTAATCCAAAAAACAGATAAATAACTGCTCTTCGCTTGCACTCCAAAAGGTTTGCATGCCCCCAGGTATAAAATACAATTTCAAGGCTGCCCCTCCTCCTTCCCACCTCTGTTTTCTTTGGGTGTTCACAGCTACTTGTCGTCTTGCCAGTCTAATGTTAACGATACTTGTCTTCTCGTTATTTTTAACGGGTCTTACGCGATACTTGTCTTCTCGTCAGCCCAATTTTTAAAACAGCTACTTGCGACAAGAGAAAACACTACTCAAAGACAAAACATTTGTGTTATTGAGGGAGGCTTGCCTCTTTCTGGTTACCCAAAGATTGTTTTGTTAATCTTTCAAACAAAACACTTCCTCGGCAATGTCTACCGAAGTAGATAGAGGTGAGTGACGACCCCCGCCCTCTCACATAACTTTGACAAGAGAATCCTATTCCAGAACAACCCCTCTTCCATCCACGGACGGGGTACGGACTAGTCATATTCTCTCGCGGAAATTCTATTTTATACCCAAAGTTTTCTCTGCCCTAAGCAGACCAGGATGCATGCCCCCTGGGTGTCAGTCCCATCTTTCCGAATCACTCGCACTCATCAGGAAGAAGGACTGGGGGTGGAGACATTTCTTGATTGAATAGACCATTCAGGGTTGGTATATGACTATTTGCGATGCGTGATCCTGGAAATGAAAGTTGGTCTACGAGCTTGACCATTCTTACTTCGTGTGGAAAACACATTACTCTAAAGAGTGAGGAGACTATTGCTCCCATGCAATATATATAGTCTCGTCCAAGGAGTAGGTTATAATCCAAGGGTCCTTGAACGACCATCACGTTCATTTGAACGGTCTTCCCTTTCAATGTTATAGGCACATTGGGGAGGATCCCTAATGGTCGACTGGTTCCTTTATCGAAACCCGAGAGATTTCTTATCTCAGGCAAAAGCGCCGGGGAACCCAGTGCTTTCCAAGCAATAGAGGAAAGGATACTCACAGATGCCCCTTCATCAATGATAGTGCCAGCCATTACCATTCTGTATATTTGGACTATGATTCTGAATGGTATACTGGCTGGAAACCGGGGTCTGCCTAGTTGATTCCAATCAAAGGATACAACCAGGTTGCTTGGTGGTGGGACCGAATATACGGCCGGATATGACTCTGACGATGTTCCTTCCTGCGATAAAGGAATGGGCGCATTGCCCTGATGCTCATCAGAGTCTGTGTTGATGAAAAGAATCTGGATGGTGTCATCCTTATTCTCTTCAGTGAGGGTGTCATTTGAAGATGAAACTTCTGAAGGGAGAACCGGGTCAACTGCCGTTTCGACCTTTGGACTTTCGTCCGGTCTGGATTCAGTAGGTTCATTTTCAGTGACTGACGCTTCAGCCAACCACTTGAGCGGGCCAGCTGTATTCTCAACCAACGAAGGACTTGGCACGAGTTTTTTGTATCCAGGAGGAAGTCTCAACGGTGAAACCGGACGATCTTCCAAAACTCTCTTCGCTTCGTCTAAGAAGGGACAACGGTGGATGGCGTGATCGCCTTCACACAGTCTGCAGGGGAATCTTACTCCCCCTCTTTGTCTTCAACCTTCACTTTCGCTGGTTGACGGTAAGCATTCAACATGGCTATCAGAGGTTGATGCTCCCGAATTGTGCAAACGAGGGGACCAGTCCCTTAGTATCCGGGGAATACAGGGACAATCTCTATGGAAGTGGTCTCCTCTACATATGACACATGGCGATTTAGGCCCGGTTTGTGCTGTGTGTGGATTTTTGTCAGATGTCTTTTGCTTGCCCCCAGACGCCTTAGGCTCCTTCTTCTTCTTCTCCTTCTTCTCCATGGGAGCTTGGCTTTTGCCGGCTCTACCTTGCGAAGACGAGGGATTGGAGGAAGAGTTATAGGAAGTAGAAGGATGGTGGGCAGCTCTAGACTGATCTAACTGTTGACTCGACTGTTCAGGAACCATGGTGTTCTGAACTACATTGGTTGAGAATAGCCAAATTGGCAGGCCAATTGTCAGTCCTGGAAGCTACAATGTGGCCATGTGGGGCGCACCAACTTCTCCCCAAGAGGAGAAAGGACTAGGATTTCCATCATGGGGAATTCCTTGGTTGGGGCGTTCCATGTTCTCAACCTACATATCAACGCAGGAATAGGAGGTGATTATGTTCCGTTTAAAATAAATTTTATAACGACACTTTAGACACAACTTGCTTTTTCACTTTTTAAGAGTCGAGAAAAAGCTAAAGATGACTCTAGTCTCCTTCGATGTTTTAACGAGCCCGAAGTGACAAATGCTCGGATGGACTTTTTCAGTTATAGAGTTTGAAAAAGACCAAAAGAAACTGCTCTGGAGATCTAGGCAGAGGGTGTGCCAAACCTTTCGCAAAACCACAGAATACGTTTTACGGTACAGGTGGTCGATCTTCGTGAATGCTGTGTTCACTGCATTGCTATCAGTAGGGCGGCCGACACGGCTTCCTATGGATAAAGGCTTTGTTCCTATAGGGGTCTCCCAATATATACGCGACGGTACGTGGGAGCACAAGTCTGTATTGATACTTATCGCTTCACCGTGGAGGAATCACCCAACCACTCAACGCTAAGATATCACGTTTAACGACGTCGGAACACGTCTCTAGCTTAGACCTCTATGTGTTTGCGTTATGTTTCAAAGCGTTGTTATGTAAATTCAATTCATTTTAAGTTGATCTTGTTTAGCAGTTTGCCTTTATGGATCACCACGAGATGTATAATACAACTTCCTAAATGCAGTCTAAGATGATAAGCAAGCTTTTCAATCTTTCAACTTTGAAAATCTTAACTACTGGGGGAAAAGAAAGACATCATCTTTTCACACAGATCATAGAGCACACACTAATGCACTTTTCCCTAAATCAACATACAAATTGTCAAAATGCATATGCACAATGCAGGTATTTCTTTTCTCTTTCTTAATGTTGATGTATTACAAAAAGAAAGCTGTTGTATAATTTTGAATTTAATTTCAAGTGAAAGCAAACAAGCTTTGTCCAAAATCAAAAGACACCTTAAGATTTACTTGTTTCAACACTAGAAATACATAAATTCAAACCATATGACGAAAGCAAAAGCTCAATCAGCTATGAACAGCAAACAAACTAACTCTTAAGATCAATACGACACTTATCACAGGTCTAGATCTAAGAGGCCACAGCAAGACTAGTTCACTTTTCGTTATGGGAAACTGCAAATGATATAAGAAATACAAAGAACAAATACAGTTTCTTTATACAACCAAGGCGGAATAGTGGCAAGGCAAGGTGGTTTCAGATAGGTACATTGACTGATAACAGGCTGCAAAAACAAGGATGAAAACAGGGCAATAACCAGCAGGGAACCCCAGTTGCACAAGGCAAAACTGGTTCAGCGCAGGTAGTACACTGTCAGTTTTACATTCAGCGCAGGTAGTCCCTTCGGGACCTGCGATGAAATGCAGACTGCCTTCACAGTGCTTGCAATGAAGAGAGAAACTCTCGTTTCTCTTGGTTTCCGGGTCACAGATTGCTCAAAAATTCACAGTTTTTGGCCAAATCAAAAGCTATCAATCAAGTACACACTAAAGGGTAATTAGGAGGATGAAAAGCTATCACTAAGAGCTGTTCAGAGTCCTTGTGGAACAGCTCTTCAAATCATAAACATGCCCAGAAACTGAGCTAGAGTAGCTGCCCTCTACTTTGCATTTGAAAGATCCAAATGCAGTTCGATTCGGTACTCCCTGTGTTTAGGAAATGAGTAGCAAAAACACAAACAACCAACAAGATACGATCCCCAGCGGAGTCGTCAGTTTGTTGTTGGGAAAGTATCCAATACGGAATGACCCTATCCCACTCTAAGGGTGATAGTACCTCAGCAACAATCGAAGCAAAGCTATCTAAGATTTCTTCTTTATGAAAGTAAAATAGGGGAGAAAGAGATCCACTAACCGATATCTTTCGCTAATGGTTGATCCAATCTTCTCTCCTTGCTGCTTGCTCCCAGCTCCTTGCTCTTTCACTGGCCCAGCTACACCAAGATCCTGCAAAATGGCAAGAGAGGGAAACTACAAGAAGCATACATTCATAATTGATTCAAGGATTAGAATAAATCAAATACACAAGTATGACAATACATCATTGAGACACATGCATATAGAAGAACCTCAAATGCTTTATTAATGGAAGAAGTAAAGTTCAGGAAGTGATACAACCATAAGAGGCCCAATCCAGCATCACCTTCCCAGCAGAAAGAAATCTCCTCTTCACCTCCTTCAAAGCAAATCACCCAATAACTCTAAACTCAAACCAACAGCACTTCCTTACATTCACAAGATTCCAGCCTCCCTAGACCTCATGAGAGAGCTCTATATATAGGAGTTTTGGAGAAAGGATGAGTCAGCTTGAGGCTGGCATGAAGCTGACTAGTGTCCTCTCTCACTTCAGTTCTTAAGTCCACTTGGAGATTCTAACTTCCACTTGGAGATTTGGAACCTCTTACTCATCACCAGTCGAATTCCTTGATCCAAGTGTCATTTTGGAAGCTTCCTGGGCGCTGACACCTTGAGGAATGACTGTGCCACTTGTCCAAGTACGCTCAGCGCAGGTGGCCTTCTTTGCAGTTGACATTCAGCGTAGGTACAGAGTGGAGCACTTGACATTCAGCGCAGATGCTCAGTGGAGTAGTTGACATGATCCAGAAATTGCTTGTTTTTGAGTGTTTTCAGGTGGAGAACTGTTATTCAGTGCTGTGGTTTGCTGACCTTGTTCCTCTAGGGGTAGGAACAACATGTTTAGGGACTTTGGATCCCTTAGATTATGGACATTTCATGCTTCATGCTGTAAGGCACAAAAATGTCTATAACAGCCCCCCCTGTGCATCACCCCAGACATGCATCTCCCTATCCCGGAGTCTTGGTGGAACATTAGTTTTAACTTGCCAACATAGAAGGGTTGAAAATATAGTATGACTTCATATTGAAATATGACCATGCCCTTCAAATTTGATGCCAGGTTGAAGAAGTATTTTAGGAAAAGTATTTTGAAGTGTGTTCTAGTGTTTGCCTTTTAGAAAATGTTAATCTTTTTTCAAGCTTTCTTTTCAGTTCTTATAACTGATTTGTTTGTTTTACTTTAGTGGTTTATTTATAATAGTTAAAAAGGCTTACGAGATTTAATGGAAACCTTTTATACCCACACTAGATATGCCAAAAAGACCTTAGACGTGTGAATGCCAATTTTGATGCACCGTTCATATTGTGCAGTTGTGATGTTTTTTGTTAACGATTGTGCTGAATAGCTTTGTGTCGAATGATGTAGGTACCTTCAAGACAATTTATACCACATACGGGAATCACATGAGATGGATCTAGATTTGAAGATAGAATTCTTCAAACATGTTAACTAATGCATTCAACTGTCCAATGTTCTTAGGTAGCGGTCTTGTAAGATTTCTTCTGACAATATCTGGTAACAAGAGTATTATTGTAATCATTAAAATGTTATAAATAAGATATATGAAATAAAAATTCAGGTATTGAATTTTTCATTAAACATTATTTAGAATGTATTAATACTTATAAGTATCTTAGACATGTATTTGTGTGAAAATAAATTGAATTGGTTTATGTTTAAGGACAAGGCATCCAAGGCGAGGTTAACCAAGACAAAAGTCACTCATCGTAGTGGCCAGAAAGGTTTAAAAGCATTGATAACAACCTTTGTAAGTATATTAAACATGTGATATTTTTTTAATAAATTTTGTACTAGAAGAAATTCATTGTTATCTAATTTCTCCCTATTTACTGATTGATAGGAACTAAAATATGGAAGACCTCCAAATCATTTGGAAAAGGAGGTGCTGCAGCAAAAGAGATGGGTTGAATTTGTTGTTTGGATGGACTCTATGGTATGTAATCTTAGTTGGATTTCCAATATACTTTTAAACCATATTTTCATTTTATTTTTTAGTACTATTAGATATTATATCTTACCTCATTTTATGGTTAACATTGTATAACAAAATCATGTGTTGTGTTATGTAATTAATACTAACATGTAATATTGATTTTTTTTGTCAGAATGCTATAGGTAATGATTGCCAAGACGATGATCCAAATTATGTTCAACATATATCAGGAGATGATGAGGATGAGGATGAGGATGATGGTGGTGAAGGAGGAGATGATGATGATAGTTGCGGTGTTGGTGATGATGTGGATCAGAGTAATGAGGATGGTCAAGATGATCATGAGGATGATCTTGGCGGTGGTAGCTAGGCATGCACATGCATTGTTTTTTATGAAGAAATTATTGTGTAGAATGACATTGTTATGTTTAGATGGGTGTTGTGAATTTACCCTATATCAATGAGACATTTTGATTTTGTAATCATACGATGAGTTTGATTTATGTATGTTGTTAATTTATCGTAGAATAACGATATTCATGAAATATTTTGATTTGTTAATCATATTTGAATTTTACTTGTTTTGATTAAAAATAATACTGATTTTATTAGTATTATGTTGCTATTTTATACATGTTTTGAAAATTGTTAATGACACATTGTTATTTTTTTGGATGGATGTTGTCAATTTCTCTTAAATTTCTTTACAAATGATTTTGAATTGTGATATCTGCTTTAATGATATTTAGCAACTATCATATATTTCACTATGAATCTATAAAGGGGGTCATATATGTAAAGAAAAATATACTCTATATAAGAAGTCAAATGCGGATGTAACCATGGATGCAAAATTGAAAGTAAAATTGGATGTTAAACTAGGAATTAATACAAAATGCAAACAATTGACATACAAAGTGTTTTAAATTAGAAGTGAAAAATTGTGCAATAGTTGACACAAAGAAGGGAACAAAACATGGCATACAAAAGGATATCAAATTGGGCAAAAACAAGGACACACAAATGGGCACCAAATTAGATGCAAAAAAAGACAACAACTAGATGTAAAATAAGATGCAAAGTTGAGCGTTAAAAAGAAGCAAAAAACGTTACAAATTAATATGCCAAATGATGATGCAAATAATGGTGTAAATTTGGGATGCAAACTTGGGTGCAAAAAAGGAAAAAAAAAAAGATGTAAGAAAAGACATAAAACAAGATGCAAAATGGGGCTGAAAAAAGGTGAAACCAAGGATGCCATATTGGATGTAAAAAATGATTCCTAATCACATGCAAATTTGGGCTCGAACTCAGACACAAAATTATATGCAAATGTGGACACAAAATGAGGCAAAAAAAGATGCAAATTTGGATGGTGAAAACGATATAAAACTAGACACCAAAAAAATGCAAAATTGGATGAAAAAGTCGGTGTAAATAATGGTGCAACATTGGACACAAGTAGACACAAAAAAATGGTGCAAAAAGGGGCATAAAATAGCTTAAAATTGGATGCAAAACTTGGTGCAAAAACAAATACAAAAGTAGACGTAAAAAATGGCTCTAAATTGAATGTACCATTAGACACAAAATAAGATGCAAAGGTGGACACAACACATGACTCAACATAAGATGCAAATATAAATGCAAATTTGGATGCTCAAAATGATGTAACATTAGATGCAAGAGATGGTGTTAAAAATGATGCAAAATTGGATGAAACAAATGACGCAAAATATGGTGCAAAATGAGATGGGAAAAATGGAGACAAATCAAACGTAAATGTGGATGTAAAAAATGGTCCAAAAAAAGATGCAAAAATGGGCAGAAAAATGGATGCAAAATTTGGTGCTAAATCAAATTCAACACATGGTGCAAAGATAGGCACCAAAGCTGGTGCAAAAATAGAAGCAAAAACTAGTGTAAGACTAGATACAAAACCTGGCGTAAGACTAGATGCAAAAACTGACACAAAATGGATGCATAAAAAGATGTTAAATTGGATTCAAAATACAGTGTAAACTTGATGCAAATGATGGTGCAAAAATGGAAGCAAAGAATGACACAAAATAGGAAGCAAAAGAGAATGAAAAATAGATGCAAAAAATGACACAAAACTAGAAGCAAAACCTGTCATAAAATAAGATGCAAATCTTGGTTCAAAATTTGACGCAAAAAATGATGCATAGTTTGGTGTAAAAAATGATGCAAAATCTAGCGTGAAAAAGGATGCAAAATCAGGTGCAAAAAAGGACACTTTAAAAATTGTACAATAGAGCCAGATTTAGCGCCAGGTTGCTCATCACAATTACAAAAAAAATGCACTAAAATCTGGCGCTAAATCTGGCGCAAATCGCTGGTTTTGTTGTAGTGGAAGAGTTGAGAGTCCTTACTGCTCGCTTAGAAGCAGTGGAGGCAGGAAGGAGAAGAGACCCAGAACTTGGGGATGATAGTGAAGAAGAGGCAGTAACTGCTACGGACGGATCAGAGGAAGAAGCCACGGAGTTGAGACTGTTGAGATCGGTATTGTTAGCTAGCAGCAAACCCAAACCTGAGATCCCTAACTATGATGGCAGTCTATCCGCAGAAGTTCTGCTGGATTGGGTAAGTGAGTTAGATAAGTATTTTGAAAACGAAGAGATCAGTGAGGACAAAAGAGTTAGATTTGCTGCGACCAAGTTAAAAGGACACACTGCTTTATGGTGGGATAGTGTCCAAGCGGATAGGAAAAGGATGAACAAGCTACCAATAAGGAAGTGGCCAAGCATGGTGGCAAAACTGAAGGGCAGATTTTCGCCTAAGGACTATCAGGTCGAACTTTATCGACGAGTGCAGAATTTAAGGCAGAAATGTATGACCGTAAAGGAATACACAGAGGAGTTTTATCGTGTAAACTTGAAGGCTGGTTATACTGATGATACTCCAGAGAAGACAGCGAGATACGTAAATGGCTTGAGGCTGGAAATACTACATGAGATCAGTATTCTCTCTCCACGGAATATAGAAGAAGCCTTTCAAAGTGCTGTAAAGGCTGAAGAAAAAATTAACAGGAAACGGAATAATAGGAGAGGACGAGGAAATGGCAAAGGACAAGGACAGTCCTATGGCAGAGGGAGAACTGCCACTAACAACAAAGAAGGCACCAGCTCTAGAGCTTCAGGGACAGCAGAGAAGGGAGATAGCACCAGAGGAGGTCGGCGATATCAGCGGGGAAGAGGAAATGGTCGCGGAAGGGGGACTAATGTCCAGTGCTACAGGTGCCATAAGTGGGGGTACAGATCCTTTGAATGCCCGGAAGTCGAGCACGCTGGCCAGAGGGGAGAATTTGTTGCGCAACCTGAGGAAGCTGAAGCACAGCCCCGGGAGATAGAAAATGTGGCAGAAACAGGAGAGGCTTTAGTTTTAAACAAAGTATTGTTGAAGCCAGCCAAGGAGATGGCTGAACAGACCCAACGGAAGGCACTGTTCCGAACAGTTTGCAAATCACATGGAAAGTGTTGTAAATTGATCATAGACAGTGGAAGTACAGACAATTTAGTTGCCACCGAGATGGTGGAAAAGCTGGGATTGAAGCGACTTAAGCATCCCACACCTTACAAGGTGTCGTGGCTACAGAAAGGCCACCAACTATTAGTTGATGAACAATGCGAGGTTGAATTTCACATTGGCAAATACCAGGACAAGGTTGTCTGCGATATTATGCCAATGGATGTATGCCATATACTGCTAGGGAGACCGTGGCAGTATGATCGGAAGGTGACGCACGATGGGAAGACGAATTGTTACAAATTTGTGAAAGATGGAATCAAACATACGCTTGTACCCATCAAAGAGGAGGATGCAGCAGAATCAAGTGGAACAAAAGCATTGTTAATAGGAGGAAAACAGTTTGTTAAGCAGATTGAGGAAAACGAGGTGAATTATGCGATTGTAAGGAGGACAAAGGCAGTGTCACTGAACACAGAAAAGTCAGAATTGCCTACAGAGATTCAGGAGCTGTTGGAAGAATTTAAGGACATTGTGGTCGACGATTTACCAGATAAGTTGCCTCCCAGGAGGAGCATTAGCCATCATATCGATTTCATACCTGGAGCAAGCCTATCGAATAAGGCAACATATAGAATGAGCCCGAAAGATAATGAAGAGATTCATAAACAGGTGCAAGAGTTGCTGGATAAGGGATTGATCAAAGAAAGTTTGAGCCCTTGTGTGGTACCAATAGTACTCGCACCCAAGAAGGGTGGAGAAAGGCGGATGTGTACGGATTCACGAGCTATCAATAAAATCACTATTCGGTACAGATTTCCCCTACGCAGAATGGATGACATGATGGATTGTCTTAGCGGGGCAGCTTATTTCACGAAGATTGATCTGAAGAGTGGATATCATCAGATTGGGATTAGAGAAGGAGATGAGTGGAAGACAACTTTCAAGATTAATGAAGGGCTATACGAATGGCTAGTCATGCCATTTGGATTGAGCAATGATCCTAGTACTTTTATGAGATTGATGAATGAGATGTTAAAAGAATTTATTGGCAAGTTTGTGATAGTTTATCTTGACGATATTTTGATTTTCAGTAGAATGAAAGGAGAACATCTTCAACATGTTCGAAGGGTGCTAGAGAAGTTACAGCAGAACAAACTGCTGATAAACTTAAAGAAATGTACTTTCTTGCAGAAGGAACTGGTCTATTTGGGGTTTGTAATTGCCGAAAATGAATTGAAGATGGACCCAGAAAAGATTGCGGCAATCATAAATTGGCTGTCACCGAAGAGCTTATTTGAGGTACGTAGTTTTCATGGACTGGAAAGTTTTTATCAGAAATTTATTAGGAACTTCAGTGAAATCTACGCGCCGATGCTAGACACCATCAAAAAGGCCAGTCAGCCTTTTTGTTGGACCAGAGCAGCAGAGGACAGCTTTCAGCTTTTGAAGCAGAAGATTACAGAGAGGCCAATCTTGAGGCTGCCCGACTTTAACAAACTTTTTCAGGTTCGATGTGACGCAAGTGGGACAGCTATTGGCACTGTGCTCAGTCAGGAAGATAGACCGGTGGCATTCTTTAGTGAGAAATTAAATGAAAGCAGGCAGAAATACTCCTCATATGACAAGGAATTTTATGCCGTGGTCCAAGCTTTAAAGCATTGGAGACACTACCTGCTGGGCAACGAGTTTGTATTATTTTTTGATAATTCAACATTACAATATGTAATGTAGCAGCACAAATTAAACCATAAGCACACCAAATGGGTAGAATACTTGCAGAGTTTCACTTTCACGTTAAAACACATTAGTGGGCAAGCCAATAATGTGGCAGATGCCTTGAGCAGAAGAGCTTTGCTCTTACAGGAAAGTAGAACACAGGTGATGGGATTCGAACATCTAAAGGATTTGTACCAAAACGACATAGACTTCAAAGAAGCCTTTGAAACCTGCCAAAATCCCGTGTTGAGGAATACAAGTCCATGGTTGGACTACAATTTGCAGGAAGGACTATTGTTTAGAGGTGGACAGTTATGTATCCCGGACTGTTTTATGAGGGAAAATATTGTACGGGAGAAACATAGTGGTGGTCTAGCCGGTCGTTTTGGCATAAACAAAACTTTGGAGCAACTCGGACACTTTTATTGCTGGCCCAGAATGCACAGGGATGTAGAACGATATGTGAACAGGTGTAAAGTCTGCCAACTGGCGAAAGGACACAGTCAGAATACTAGACTTTACACGCCACTACCTGTTCCGAGCAGGCCATGGGACTCAGTCAGCATTGACTTTGTCTTAGGACTACCTAGAACGCAGCGGGGGTATGACTCAGTGATGGTGGTGGTAGATAGATTTTAAAAAATGGCTCATTTTATTCCTTGCCGGAAAACTAGTGATGCCACGTACGTAGCTCACCTGTTTTTCACGGAGGTTGTTAGATTACATGGCCTACCCAGATCTATCGTTTCTGACAGGGATGTAAAATTCACAGGACACTTTTGGCGCACCCTGTGGAAAAAGTTGGGCACGCAATTGAATTTCAGCTCTGCGTATCATCCGCAGACTGATGGACAAACGGAAGTGGTGAACAGGAGTTTGGGAAATTTATTACGGAGTTTGACTGGGGAAAATTCACGGTTATGGGATCGTGCTCTCACTCAGGTGGAATTCGCTTATAACGATTCGCCCAATCGTAGCACCGGACACAGCCCATTCCAAATCTTGTACAGCATGCATCCTCGGGGAATACATGAACTGCGAGATTTGGGAAAATTGGAGCGGAGAAGCGCGGATGGAGAAGATTTTGCCGAAGCAATGAGCGAACTACATGAACAGGTAAAATTAAAATTGCAGGACAACGTACAGAAATATAAGCAACAAGCAGATTCAAGGCGAAGAGAAGTACAATTTAATGTTGGAGATGAGGTCCTCGCGCACTTGCGCAAGGAACGATTTCCTAAGGGCGCGTATAATAAATTAAAATTTAAAAAAATTGGTCCCTGCAAGATCTTGCGTAAATTTTCAGCCAACGCCTACGAAATTCAGCTGCCACCTGATATAGGCATATCACCTATTTTCAATGTGGCGGATCTGTTCCCATATACTACCCAAGCAGAGGAAGACAGTGTGGTACGGCCAGAACGGGACACCCAAGTTGGAGACAGTTCTTGGATGAGGCATATGCCTTCGGCTCAATCCCATGAGATTGAAGGGATTCTTAGTACCTAGGTAGCCAAGAAGACACGTAGGAAGGAATATCTATGATATCTCGTGAAGTGGAGAGACCGTCCAATGGACCACAGCTCGTGGCTTGACGCGGCGCAGATACACAAGGCTGGCTATTCGGTGGAGGAGCTCATGGAACGGAGCCATGATTTTCTTTTACCCCAGGAGCCTAATGCAGGAGCATCTGGTTGACAAGGCAAAGACAAAAGCGAGGGTGATATGGTTTCTGAAGAGGGCGAAGAAATTAATTCACTAAATGGATAACATACTTGTTTTTTTTTATTTATTACTTTTCTTTTATTAAGTTGGCTAAGATTAATGTAATAAATTGTAATTAGGAGCAGTAGTAATTAGTTAGAGTCATTGTTTCCAGGCAGTTAATTTACTGTTGTAAGAGCATGAAAATAAAATGTACTAGACAACCATGCAAAGTTTCGTATGAAGAATAACTGATGTAACCAATTGAACAAACTAACAGCAGTTAGGACAGTTTGTAAACCATGCTATTAAAAAGAGAGACAAAGCACAATAGAGGGTTCGACTGAAGAAGAAATACAAGAAGAGAGGAAAATATAATTTTTCTGTGCACATTCATCCCTACAGCGTCCTCAACACTGTGTAATAATTGGTATTAAATTATTGTGTGAAGATTGTTAATGCATTGCTACAGGTTCTAAATCAAAAGGAGAGATAACCAAAGCCAGAGGAGAAGCAACAACGCCCAGCTACAGGCGGCTCAAACAAAATAACCAGACATAAAAAAAATTCATTTATGCAATCGAACCATACGAAGTCAGAAATTGCAAGTCCAGCTGAGTGAGCAAACACTGTCAAAACCAGGTATGCGAACTTACAAATATAACCCAAATCAATTCCAGCGTTGAATTCATAGAACTACAAATACAGTCATCAAAATTTATTGTTCATTTACATTCTGTTCAAAGCAAAGGAACGAACCCAGTTCACAGACATGGGAATCATACTAATTACAAACGGAAGCCAAACCCCATAAGTCCCCAACTCATTACCATAACCCAACGACGGTGCTTAAGGAACAAAGAACCAAATACAAGCAGCGGCTCAAGGCCAGCAAAAATATCAACCCTACAAGTCGTAACACTAAGGTCAAGCAAACCACAAACGAACAGAACGACACTACCCGTGTTTCATTCGGAACAGCTGAGTGTCCAAGCGCCAAAACCCTCGGGGGGCTCTACGTGTGAAGAGAACCAACAAAACGAGATTAGTATCTATGAAACGACATACAGGGGAACTGGAAATTGGAGGAACAAATAAAATACAGTGAATTAGTTTAACTGATAGGCAAGCCGTAACCGCAACCATACCTTCGAGTTTTCTTCCTGCTCACGAGGAGCCGAAGACGTTAGACCTAGATAGAAAAAGAGTACAAGTATCCAGCATAGAATAGGGAACTTACCAGGGTTTCATCAATTTGCGAGGTGAACGAAAGACTTCCAGGTTGAGTCCCGAACCATCGAGGCTGTGAAGGCTACCAGGAGCACGTAACTCAGAGAACCAGGCGGACAAGCCTCAAAACAACACAAAGAAATCCATAGTGAAGCTGCAAGAGGTCGCCGAGAGCTCACAGAGCAAATGACCGAGAGAAACAACGAATAACCAAATGAGCGCGAAGCTGTGAAACCCTATACCAAGTCGGGTTCATAGAATTCCGAGGAGGGCAGATGTCCACCAAACAAACAACCAACGTACAATCACCGTAACCCCATTCAATTCAACGCAGATTGAAATCAATTGACATATATCCAAAATCTTTTGATTAATATATTTATTTGTTGGTACGCCATCAAGTGGAGCATGTTGACGGCGGGACCATGTGGGCTGGCCCCATCAGATATTGCCTCTTGAAGCTTCACATCCATATAATATAAAATGAGTAGTGAGAGTCCCAAATAGGAGTTTTGTAATGTCATGTCCAAATATTTATTCTTTTTCAATTGTTTTCAAGTGGATAAGAAGTTTTTCCCCTGTCACTAATGTTTTTCATAATGTTATAATTTCAATTGAAATTGTGATGGATATCAATTCCAATATATTTGTAGCAAGGAATTTCCTCGAAGCTATTGTTGTTGTATACAAATGTATCATACGTGCTATTTTTGGAATTAATTATCATGACTTTCATTTTGTGATGATTAATAGTCATACTCATCTTGGAATAGAAATATTAGAGGATAAATGTGTGCCAAGATTGGCAAGATTCCTTTCCAAAGGCATAATATCATCACTATAAATAAAAAGAATGATGAATATACTGGTGTGCAATACAACTTCCTTCCTCTAAAAACTCATATTTCTCAATATATATGCCAAAAAGGGTTGGGGATAGTGCACCCATTTCTTGACTATGATATTGTAGCTAATTTCTTCCACCTCTCACATAGTGATCCTAAACATGACAATAACAATCTCATACAACCCTTTCACAACATGTCTCATCTCAAAAGGTACCTTTATGTCTTCCAAATTTTTCCAAAATTTTGTCTTAAAAATGGTGTTGAAATCTTTCAAGTCAACAAAACAACGTAGGATATTGGTTTTAATATTTATGACACTACTCCATAATGGTTTTAGGGGTAGCAAGGCGGACCACAATTGAATGATATCCCCTAAATACATCTTGTATTTAGTTGATTTTTCAAGACATTCTAGCCAAACAATAATATTTTTTTCCAAATGATAAAATTAGACTAATGATAATGGTCTTAAAATTAGAGGATATATTTTTATATCTTTTAAAAATAGCTACACTGAGATTTTGCATCCATGGTTTATGCAACAATTGTTTCATCACCAAATTTAATTACTTATAAATATGAAAGATAATTACTTATAAATGTAAAAAAAAAGAATAGATCCTTTAATTTTTAAAATTTAAACTTAGTAATATTCATATCCTTCTTCGTAACAAGCCACTTAATGCTAAACTTTATGTCTTCCCGAGAAAATAGTTTCCCTTCTCTATGAATACTTAAAATGGTATCCATGAAATTATACGAATCAAAAATACTTCAAAGGTAAGAATTTCATTACTTTAAGTGAATAATATATTATATTTTATTTTATAAATTAGAGCTTTACTTTGATAATTTTTGGAATCCAATTTAGAAAGTTGTAATATATTATATTTATTTTATAAATTAGAGCTTTCTTTTGATACTTTTTGGAATCCAATTTTGAAAGTTGTAACAATTTTGCTTTTGTTCTTTTTATATATTCGTGTTATTTTTATAGAGTACAATCTCTTCCCCGTAATAAAGGTGTTATATGTATTTACCATATCAATTTTTAAGGTTTCATTATAATAATTCATAATGATTTTTCTACTATACAACCATTTGTTGGTAATTATTTTATTCTTTTAAAATGACATTTCAGTAGAGAACTTATTAATGAAAATAGAAGGGTTGGATTAAAATTAGGATAGAGGATTTCAATTTCGTCTTTATAAATTATGAACATTAAACTTGTATTTAAATCTTTTAATAATAAATAAATTTATATTGTCTAAAAGTACGTGGATTTCGTTGTCGAGATTTCCTTTCATGTAGCTTTCATGTACATGGTAAGCATTAGAATTAGGGTTAAAGATATATGATAAAATTCAGGCTCATGCTCATGTTACTCATGCTTATCTCATCTACGAGGATCTACCCTGTTGGACAAATTTTAAAGGTGTTTATCGTTGGTACTTGACGAGATTATTATACTCACCAAAGAGAAGTTCACAGATATTTTGGAAGAATGTGGATAAGTTTGAAGTGTAAATTATTAATACATTATGGGTTTTAATTTTTTCATGTATTTTTCATTTAATTTTGTAAAAAAAGAAATTGATTAAGTGTAAGAATCAACTTCACAAACAATTTCCTAATCTCAAGTTGGAAGTTGAGATTTTCATGGGATTGTTTCCCTTAAAAATGTGGATGAGGTCCTTGATATGTGGATCTAAGAGATTTTCTCCTTAAGAATCTCATAAGCTCCTCTTTTTATGGACAAGAGAGTTATTCTCTCCTTGGAATGTGGATCCAAGGAGATATTCTCTCCTTTGTTTATGGATCTCAAAATGTTTTAAATTCTCTTATGTACTTTTGGAGGGAGAGAGTTTGCTTGAGAGAGCTCGTTGAAAGTTTTTGGAGAGCTTGTTTGAGAGAGTCTTGTTAGAGGGCTTTCTGAATAAGATTTTGTTTGAGAGTCTTGAGAGCTCAAGAGAGGAGGTATTTTTTTGAGGTATTGAAGAAATGTATGCAATGTGTTGTCATTCAAGGCTATTTGGTAGTAGAATGAAGTTTTGGGATTCACTCCCTTCTATAAAACATTCACATTCAACCTCTTTTGAGGAAAGAAAATAAAGTGATTCGACCTTTAGAGGCAAATCCATAGATGTAGCCCAGTGGAGGGGGTGAACTTCGTTATCATCTATGTCTTGATACTACATGTTCATGCTTGACTAAGTTCTTTTGTATGCATCTTAAGTTACAAATTTATGTTGAATTTTGTATTTTTATGTGACAAATTGTAACTTAATTTTACAAGCCCTTATAATCAATTAAAAAGACTTTGTTGCAAGTTTTATGCTCTCCAGTTTTCATATCATTTGGTATCAAAGTGTTTGATTGTTCGGCTTAGTAGGTACATTTTTCAAGGTTAATTAAAACAAGGACAAAAAAACTAATTGAAAAGGTAATTTATTAAGTTTTTAAATGTCGATTTCAAAGAATAAGTCTTTTTTTATCCTTCCTTGACAAATTTTTATTAAGGCTGGAAGGTTTTTAAATAATTCTTAACCATGAAGAGGATGGTAGAGGAGTTGTATAATGAGGACAGAGAAAGCGATGAGTTGCAAAAGTAGATGAAGATATTGGAAGGAGAAAAGCAAGAGCTCCAAAATAGGCTCAAAGAAATGGAGTTGTAATTGCAAGTTGCAAAAAGGAACTTTGCAAAGTTCTAGAATGCTAAGGTGTTGATGATTGTAACTAGGTTCGGTCTTCATAAATTGTATTTGAATCATAATTTTTTTGCCTTTTTTTGTAAGCTTCATAGGGCTACATCTTCATCATGTCAAACTTTTCACCCCTATTGGTGGGATAGCACAAGAATTCAACCAAAGGTCTCCGGTTCGATGAGACTTCATTTCCATGACCATTGCCAATTGAGCTACCCCAAATAGAAGTATTTGAGTCATAAAGAAATCAGAAGTAAGAAAAATATTTTCTTATTATTATCCTTATTACTTATTAAAGCATGGGTTTCATGCTTGGTTCATCATGTTTTAGGTCAAAGTCCCCATTGAGGACTTCTGGGTTTTATACTAGGTCATTAGAGTCATTGTCCATTTAATGAGACCCTTCTTGGGCTTTTGAATCATGTAAAAAGAATTATTATTAAGTAAACTAATAAATTTGTCACCTCCACACCAAGTCAACGCTTACCTCATCAAGTCGACCTACATGAGGGTAATTCTAACTCCAGAAGTGGCTATATATAAATTGCAGTTTGATTCATTTGAAGATTACACACACAAGTTCGAAATTCTAGAGAAGGAGGCAGAAGAATACGAAATTACAAAAGAAATAGAAGGAGATTTATTGGAGAAATAAAATCAAAGTTTATGGGTTTCATTTCTCTCCCATGTGTAAATTTACTAGGCTACTACTAGAAGGTCAAAGTATTACATCGAGATCAAAGTTTTTTTGCTGGGTCGAAGTTTTTTTGTGTTGACAGTGTTGGACCCACAAATATTCAGGGCATCTCCCCGATATGAATTCCCAGCTAGACCTCACAGTGTTTGGAGTAGGAGTCCCAACAGTGGGTGGTAGTGTAATGCCTTGATCACGGTAGTGCATAGAGGAAAGCATGATAACGTTGGGTGAGAGCAAGTGTGTGACCCTACGGAGAGTCAAGTGCAATGTATCAAGGTTCTAACACATGGAAGGGAAAGGGAAGTGTACCCCTTAGAATCCTATAATTGTACGCAGCTTGAACGGAACACACGAGCAGAATCACATCTCAAGCTAAAATGCAGAATAATCCATAAATTAAAGTGATGAGTTAATCTAACAACTCACATTCAACAAGATTCATATAAATGCATACAAAGTAGTTCATAAGAATATGTGTAAGTTAAATAACATACATTGCCAAGGCAACCAAAATAGTCCAACTACATTATCAACATATGCAACATAGTTACCGATGAAACGGGAACTATTACCACAAAACGGGTACTTGAGCCCAAAAACCCCAAAAAAACATGAAAAAAAACGAAAAAACGAAAATTGTTTATTCGAGAATGATGTTTTTTTTTTAGGGTAAATTTTCAAATTCTTTTTTAAATGGAAGCAAAAAACTTTTTTTTTGAAAAATGGATGAAAAAACACCCAATTTTTTTTTTTTATTTTATTTTGTTTATTTATTTATTTATTTTTTAATTCCGAAAGAACAAAAATATCGAGTTAAAGAGAAAATATTTGGACTTTGAAAAACTTTAAAATTCCAACAATTCTCAGAAATGATGTTAAAGATAAAATATCCTGTTTCGAATCATGATAATTCTAACTATTTCCATCCATGTTGTTAAAGATAAAATATCATGTCTCGAATCATGATAATTCCAACTGTTTCCATCCATGTTGTTAAAGATAAAGTATCTTGACTCTAAAAAGCCTTGAAATTGTAATTGTTTTCAATCACAACATTAAAGATAAAATATCATAATTCAGAAACACCTTAAAATTTTGACAAATTTTCAACCTTGTAATTAAAAGCCTTCAGTTTGTAACACATTTCAACCATGAAATTATGGACAAATTATATAACTAAAACAATTTTTAAAAATGAACAAGTAAATGAAAGATTCATTATTCCAAGAGTAATTTTTAGGAATGGAGTTAAAGATAAAATATCCAGACTTTGAAACACTGTAAAATTCCAACA
Source organism: Pinus tabuliformis (assembly GCA_031772625.1). Taxonomy (NCBI): domain Eukaryota; kingdom Viridiplantae; phylum Streptophyta; class Pinopsida; order Pinales; family Pinaceae; genus Pinus; species Pinus tabuliformis. Next base: position 1,019,330,398 of record CM062813.1, on the reverse strand, counting down.
ATTCTCGGACATGATGTTAAAGATAAAATATCATGTCTTGAATCTTGACAATTCCAACTATTTCCATCCATGTTGTTAAAGATAACATATGTTGACTCTAAAAATCCTTGAAATTGTAATTGTTTTCAACTATAGCATTAAAGATAAAATATCATAATTCAGAAACACCTTAACATTTTGACAAATTTTCAACCTTGTAATTAAAAACCTTCAGTTTCTAACAGATGTCAACCACGAAATTATGGACAAATTATATGACTAAAACAATTTTTAAAAATGAACAAGTAAATGAAAGATTCATTATTCCAAGAGTAATTTTTAGCAATGGAGTTAAAGATAAAATATCTTGACTCTAAAAAGCCTTGAAATTGTAATTGTTTTCAACCATAGCATTAAAGATAAAATATCATAATTCAAAAACACCTTAACATTTTGACAAATTTTCAACCTTGTAATTAAAAACCTTCAGTTTGTAACACATTTCAACCATGAAATTATGGACAAATTTTATGACTAAAACAATTTTTTAAAATGAACAAGTAAATGAAAGATTCATTATTCCAAGAGTAATTTTTATTTCAAAGGATAGAATTACAACTCTTTTAAAATTTTAGCCTAAGACAACTTATCATAGTGTAAGGAAAACCTAAAAATCAACCATCAAAATGAAGTGTTCTTTTTAATGAGGCATTAAAATTTCAACAATTTTAAAACTATGTTATACAAAATGATAACAATAAATAATATCATGGAAATATCATTGTATAATTTAAAAAATAAAAATTAATTTCTATTATTTATTTGATTTTAATCAAAATATCAACTTTGTAGATTGAATATCACATACATTAAAGCATATAATCCAAAAAACATAGAAATGACCCATAACTTCATCTAAGATCATATGGAAGTCAAAATTATTTATTTCAAGTTATCATGCAAACATCTCTAACGACATGAATTTCTTTTAATTAAAAAATTAAATCCAACAAACATAGAAATGACTCATAAATTTGTGTAAGATCATGGAAATCAAAATATTTATTTCAAGTTACCATGCAAACTTCATTTACATAAAATTTCTTAGGCATTTATTCAAAATCATCCATAGGATTTGGCACACCATCAGAATCTACATCTTCAGATGAATGACTTGATGCAGATGAAGATGACCCATATTCTTCTCTTTCATCAACTAAAGCACCATCTAAGTCAACATGCATGCCCACCATTTCAAGTTTCAAAAGTCTTCTAGATCTACGACTAGGTTCAGCAGACTCCCATCTCAACATTGTTCCTTCTAGTAGCAACTTCTTCAAAATATCTATGGTCTTGAAGCGAAGAGTTCCTCTCTTTGTTAAATTGAAGTCATAGACAAGTATGTCAACATCCTCCAATTTTAATAGGTCTGTGTGGCGACGATTTATATTTGTACCCTTTCTTTTTCTCTTTCTGTGAATTTGTTTATCAACTACCATCTCTGGCTTGTACACACCATTGAATGGGTGGGTATTTGTGGCATACCAATGTACCTCAATAGTGGTAATATCTTCATTTTATTTAATGACTTGTATAACTTTTGCAAACCAAAATGGATAGCCAAGTGGATCTCCATCTGCTAATACTGCTATCATGCAACCCTCCTTAACATCCTGCATAGAACCCTTGTAAAGGTCTTCCATGGCTTCACGTTGTGCACGTGATCTTCTAGAACCAATATATATTTCTCTTTCCTCTTCCTGTTGAGAATTAATAATGCCTTGAGATTTTTTTTGTTCAACAATGTGTCTTTCCTCCTATTCATTTGGCATATTTTGAGGCCAAATAAATGGAGTCTTTAAAAGTGTATATTCATTTCTTGATATTGAGATGATATCACTTTGATCATTGAAAAAAGACTCCCACCAAACTGAATCAACAACATCAAAGTAGTCATATGTATCTCTAATACATTTTTTTATTTCTTCTAGACATTCAGAATAATTTATCTCTCTCTTATGTCTTCGTGCATTATTGAGTTCAACCACTGATTGTAACAATATTATCTTTGATGCAAATATTGGATGATCTGGAATGAACTTCAAAAATGCTAAACCTGACGATGACCCCCATTCTACAACAGTTGAGTACTTCTTTCCCCATATAAGTGTTTTGCCATCAATTTTTTTCTATACAAAATTGATGTTGGAAGCTAATGTCATTAAGTTGTTCAATGCATTTCTCCTCACCATGCGATCCCAAAATAAACTTTTGCATGTCAACAATTTCCTCAAGCACATGAAAAACAGGCTATGGAATATATTCTTTCTTAATAGATTCAATTAATAATGTAAGGCTACCAACATTCTTCCTCCTCAATGTTATTGAAAAACGACTAAACATCTTATCAATATGGTCATGAGTGTGCCTAACAAGAACGAAACCAACCTTTACCTTTTTAAAAATTCCCAATTGAACAAGCATGTTTAGTTATCCAAAAAGAACTTGATTTTTATTTTCACGGCTTGTGTTGTCCAATTGTAGATACAAAACTTCAAGATGAATAGCAGACTAATGAGAAAGAACATCATGGATTATAGTTATGGTAATATTTGCATCATTATGAATATTTTGAGTTGTGAAGTAAACTCTTGGCAACATCCTCTCGTTAAAGACCATACATCCAACTAAGTGAAACTCAATAAAATTTTCTTCCTATAATTTTTTTGGTGTGTGGACAAAATGTGGCAGAAGTATTTCCTTTCGGTCCATACCATCAATTATAAAACCCAAATATTTATTTGGATTATCATAACACTTTTTTCTATGTTTATACAATTTTTGTCCTTCACTTGTTTGTTTATTGTGATGCTCTTGAAGTGCTTTGACAATGGAATATGCACATAAAATAAAAGAAATATATTAATAAATATACTTTCATAGTTAATAAGTATCCAATTTTTAAAAATAATGTTATGAATGCATGCCTCTTTCTGCCCCTTGAAATTTATGTCTGTTTTATTTAAGAGAAGCACATGTACTTCAAATCCCCATCCTTGTCTTCTTAGGAATACAAACATTGTTGAATGTGTTCCTCCATATCCTTGTAAAATATGAATATGTGATAAAATTACCATCTCCTTCAACACCTTCTGCATAGTCTTTGTATAAGTTGTAGATTTATCGTCTTGAGAAATTATCTGGAATAGGTATTTTGTATCTATTTGGCAGACACTCTCCATGCTTTGAAAAGAAGTCTTTCATCCATGACATTGCAGTAATTGTTGATGGTCCAACCTTTTTTTTATAACGTACTTTTGAATAGTATGTAGGGTATTTTTCTAGTCTTTCTTGGATTCTTGACAAACAAAAATTACCAACTGAATGCAACATTTTGAAAGCCTTTCTACAGATCAATACATTCCCAATATGATAATCATAACCTGCCAGTTTAGATTGCATGCAACCCACTAAAAATGAATTTTGCATGCATTTATTCATTGGCAAATATTTCTTCCTTTTCTCCAAAGCAAACTTGAAATCCATATGTTTCAAGCAATATTTTCGACAACATTCACTTGAAATCAGATCACCGACAAAACTTCTACTTGTGAGATATTTTGTCCTATCCCTTATATAACTGGAATATTTTGGATTGATATGAAAAGGCCTACTCCTACTCCGCAACGTCTCCTTCATTTCATTATTATCTGTAGAAGCATTTTCATCATCAGTAGGAGGAATATTATATTGACGAAGATAGTTAGAAAATTCATCACCATCATTGCTTGGAAAATATTCATTACCATCCTCACATGAAGGAAATTCTTCACTACCAACATCTGCGCTTTTGAAATCTTGACTCAGACGAAATTCTTCACCATCTTCATCCCTGCTTTTGAAAACCTCCCTTGGAGGACTCAATTCATCATCACCACAACTACCTTTGAAACACTCACTTAGAGAAAATGCATTATTGACATTTGTGCCTCTAAAATTATCATTTGCAAGAAACTCTTCATCCTCCCCTTCATCACTGGTGCTCGCATAATCCTTAGGATTATGACTAAGTGGAAAATATGACTCTCTATTCATAGTCAAATTATCATTTGCACGAAATTCTTCATCCTCCTCTTAATTAGAGGTGGTTTCATAATCCTTGGGATTAGTAACAAGTGGAAACTTTGAATTTCTGTTTAATGGAAATTCTTCATCCTCCGCTGCGTCAGTGGTGCTCTCATAATCCTTAGGATTAGGACTAAGTGGAAACTTTGAATCTCTATTTACTGGAAATTGCTCGTCCTCGCCCTCCCCTTCATTACTGGGGCTCTCATAATCCTTACGATTAGGAATATGTGGAGTCTTTGACTCTACAAATTCTTCATCCCCCCCTTCATCAGTGGTGCTCTCATAATCCTTAGGATTAGGAATATGTGGAAACTTTGACTCTCCAAATTCTTCATCCCCCCCTTCATCAGTGGTGCTCTCATAATCCTTAGGAATAGGAATATGGAGAAACTTTGACTCTGCAAATTCTTCATCCCCCCCTTCGTCAGTGTTGCTCTCATAATCCTTAGGATTAATACTATGTGGAAACTTTGACTCTGCAAATTCTTTATCTCCCCTGTTACAGGGAAAAGTGTCTATGCAGAACTGCTAATCCCATTGAGGTGTGGTAGCTACCTTAGAAACAAACAAAGTAAAACTACTTTCATTTTCCTTTATGAAAGATAAATGAGAGAGGAATAAAGGAGACCAACCTCTGTCTTGCGCTTGGTTCCTTGCTCGATTCCTCTCTCTTCTGATAGTCCTTTGCTACTTGCTTCCTTGTATACCCAGCTTCACAGAGTACCTGTAGAATTAGAACAGCATAACACTATACAAGAACATGGATCTATTATCATAAACAATATAGGGTCAGATGTAAATTGACCATACAAATGCATGAAACATAAATGACACAAGAGTATGGAGGAAAACTTGAATAGCTTTATTGATAATCAAGAAAGAGCCAAGAGAGTTACAACCAGTTGTTCTGACCCAGCATCATCCTCTCAGCAAGTAAGCCCTTCTTCACCTCATGCAAAGCTTAGATCACCCAACACTATGATGTTGCCTCAAGAAACCAACAGCAATTCCTTACAAAATGCAAAATTCCAGCCTCTGGATCTCTGGGATGAGGGATCCATATATAGATATCTGTAAGGGAGATGAGTCAGCTTGTGATTTGATTAGTGTCTTCCCTCTGATAGTTCTTGCTTCCACTTGGAGATTGATGATCTCTTACTCATCCTTGGTCGAATTCAGAGAGGCAAGTGTCACAGGAGAAGTTTCTGGAAGATTCCATGCTTCTCCACCTCGCGGATTGACACTGCCATTTGTCTCTTCTTGCCCATCACACCCCATAGAAGGGCTTTTTGAAATGCAACATACCCACTGAGTGTACTTAGGTGAGATGCAACGCACTTTGCCTATGGAGCAGGTGAAATGAACCTATTTTGATCAGTTCTGAGTGGTTTTTCATGGAGAACTTCTGGGAGAAGCCGTAATCAATTGACCTTGTTCCTTTAGGGGTTGGAACAACACTTTTAGGGACTTAGGAGCCCTTGGTTTATGGACATTTTATGCTTGGGGTTGCAGTGCCCAAAAATGTCTATAACAGTTGCCCCCTAAAGCATGAGGTCGTTAATATTTTTGATGTCGGGTGAAATTCTTTATCATGAGGATCCGAAGTTCTTTCAAGCTGGGAGGAGACCTGTAATAAGATACAATACAATACATTATCTTCATAATATTTTCATGATCTAGCTGAGGCGGGCATTCCCATGCTCAGCTTTATAAATTCATTTTCATGTACATAGGACAGACAATCTTCTGAGTGTAGACTGATGATTCTGGTAGAGCCATCATCCCATAGATTGGATGATTATCTGTGCAGCAATGATGTACATTTGATGTCTTTATTTTCCTGAATATATATCGCAGCCCAGATGGATGAAACTAGATCCGGGTCTTCAATCTCATTCGATCTTCACTCAAAGTACAAGTCGATCCATGTGAGAGATGTTCTGGAGTCGAACATGGAAAGACATCGCCTGATTACCAGCCAATGATGTAAGCTGTTAACAGGCGCGAGAGGAATCACCGATAATGATAATGATCCTCAAGGTACTATAGTATAATTCACGTGGTGTGAATAAGGGACTTGGCGTCGAACACCATGCAAAATCTTTCGGTCGAAGGTCATTGATGTAAACCTGTTGCCGGAAGTGAGAAACTTGCCATTGAGGCATGCAAGCTTCAAAGTACTGAAAGGGGTGTTCCTAGATCGCCTTCTTGGATAATGAGCTGATGTCGACAAGAAGCGATCTGTCATAGGAGGGCCTTAAGGAATCTCACATCAATGACACGGAACGGAGCAAATGATTTTAATGGAGGTGAAAATGGTCTGGTGATATAAGGTTCAGGGTGGCGGTCATGAAAGAATGGAGTGTAAATGTATTGTAGCGGGTGAGACACAGGTGAATTCTCTCAGTGACTTCTCTTGAACATACCGGCGACACTGACATGATGGATTGGTAGCATTAACCCCAAATTTGGATGGTGTGATGTGACCATGGTGATGTGACTGGTGAATGAAACAACCCAACCCGACTTGGATGCAGAGTGAAAGTGTCATGTTCAAGAGCGACTTGCTACCAACAAAGTTTCTTCAAGTTTTCTTCCCAATTTTTCCCCAGTCATTTCTGACCAGTACCTCTTTATTTTTGTCAAGCTTGAGGAGGATAACATATGATTGTTCTATAATTTTCCCTTCGGGCAAACCCATCGCTATGTTTTAACGAGCCTAGAGATAGTGAAACTCGTTCTTGTCTGCTATGGACAAGTTTGTCGCTATTAGGTTTTAACGAGTTTAACGACAAAGATAACTCGGTCCTTTTCAATTTTAGAGAGTCTGAAAAGGGACGTAAAGGAAACTCCAAAAATCCTTTTTCGTCATCTAATCCCTTAAGTCCGAAAAAGTATAAAACAATACAGAAGGGATGAATTTTCGATACTTTTAATGATCCAAACAAAACAAGCGCTTGATCTTTTTGTGTAATAATCCCTCAGGTCCAAAAAAGATTAAAATCTAAAGGAGGGATAGCACTTCCGGTCCCTTTAACGAGCTGGAGAGGCCAATGGCTCGGCAATCTTTTCATATTTTACGAGTCAGTTGAAAAGAGCTTAAAGGAGACTCGTCTTTGAGGAACGAGTGATAAAATTGGGTAGCAGCTGATTCCAGGTAAGGTTTGGAATTTTCCAATCATGGAAGTGTTACAAGGATGGCTAATAGGATCACTCTTCGCAGCTGTTCCTCAAAAGCAGTAAACAATCAGATGGAGGTGAATGATCGGCCAATACAGAGTGGAGGTGATGATGGGAACACGACCAAGGTTTTAAAGGCTGAAGTACTACATTCACGATGATTATTTATCGGGAATTGGTTCATTTTTTATTGAGCTTAAACGCTGGGGGAAACATTTGCTCATTGCTTATGTTTATTTTTTAACGAGCATGAAGTCCGCGTTAAAACTGCTCGATATAACGGTCATTTCTTGTTCTTTCAAAGATTGTACTGCATGCTCGATTGCTTCATCAAACTAGTTAGAAATGAACAATACATGTTTAAAAAATGAGTTAGGACACTAATATTTTACTTGAATTACATAAAAGTAATTTAAAAGTTCTTTTACCTCTCATTTTACCATTTCATTTGAACTTTGGCTTGTTGGAGCTTTGGAGGTGCTTTCCCCCTTTGATTTTCATCAGCTGATTCCGGGAGATTCTGTGGACGATTTTTGGTGCCGTCTGGACCAGGTAGGAGCTAAACCTGAGCTCTTTCATTTCATCCTTTCCATTTTGCATTCTGAGCCTAATTTCTGGTTTTTCTGAGCCTCTGGGGTTTGAAAAACTCACCTTGGCTCCATCGCACCCTTTATGTATCGAAAGGTGCGTTGGATGTTAGCCTATCTACTGGCCAATTGACATGCAATGCACCCAGAACACTACTGTAGGTGCGATGAGCGCAAGGAAGGAAATTTATGCACAGTTTTTTGATGGAAATTTTGTCTGTTTCTCACCAAATCGGGATCTAACTCTTCTCTTGTTTGTTTTCAGAGATTTTTTGGAGCAAGGTGACTATTACATGGCGAGAACGTGAGCATGAAGAAGACGACATGCTTGCTTTACATGATCCGGTTACAGTAAACGCACTGCAGAACTGTGGCCTGTTGAAGTTTTTCCACATCTCTAGCATGAGACAATAAATCGACTTGTTGCAGTATTTGGTCAATGCTTGGGATCCTACCAGCCAGGTGTTCCAGATTAGGGGAAAATCCATCCCCTTGACTGTAGTGGACATATATTTTTTGACCGGCTTATTGAGGTGGGGTGCCCCCATCTCTTTATCAGGTTCGGCCCGTGGAGGTGAATCTGTGAGAGATTATGTTCGCAGGTATTGCAGAGAGGGATCTCAGCCGAGTAAATACGGCAAGATCATCATCCGAGATGTCACTGACAGGTCTTTGAGGACCATTCTGTTCACTTTTGGTAGGATGGCTGGTGGTGCGGCTCTTCATGTGGCCAACCGATCTTATATGCAGTACGCCTTGGAATGTCTCGAACTGAAGGTGTTCAACTGGTGCGACGCAGTACTCCTTGTGATGAAAGAACAGTTGACCAAGGTGAAAAGCAGGAGATTGAAGAACTTTGGATACGGTTCTATTTTGACCGCCTTCACCTTGGAAAAGATACCACTGATGCAGCCGCAGTATATTGCACTTGGTTTACCTCCACCGACTGAACCACGTATGCAGAGATGGGTCGACCATATGTCTAGGCATGCTGGTCAGTCTCAGATTTCTTTTTCTGATACCTTCTTCGGGTGGTTTGATCGTCAAGAGATGGTTTATTCCGAGTATCCATATGCTGGTATGGACTTCCGGCGTGACCCAGATTTGGTACTACCGGCTGGCGAACAGTGGGGTGCCATTTGTAAATTCTTTGACCATGTTCCTGTTTATCGTTTTTCTTTTATAATGTCCTTGCGCTTTACTCTGTCAAGACTAATCAAAACTCATGTGCTCATGCATATGTCGGTCCTGTTCGGCCAGTAGTACGCCTGAGAGTGCTAGCTTCCGCTCCAGCAGGAGAGGCTGTGGGAAGGGCTATCCTTCGCGACCTTTATGTGGCCGAGACTCTTTCAGTATTACAGGATCAGGTCGAGGGCCTCACTCTCGGTATTCCAGATGTGAGGACTGACGAGCTGCCTTTGAGGTTGCCGCGACATACTACTGGCGTGCCGAGTCGATGGACTAGGCTTTTACACATGATTGCACAGGCGGTGACTTGTTATCACCAACATCATTAGACTAGGGTGCCCCCTAGCATTTTGAGTTTTGGGTCATTTGACCAATTTTGTCTTGGTTACAGAACATTATGTGTAAACCATAAACAACTATATATATATTTTTGATTTTCAGAGTTTTATTTTGGTTAAGTTACATGATCCTGATGCAAATATTGATGAGATGCTTCTTTTTATAAATGTTGCAAATGTCTATCTAACACATAATTTGCCAATGAGTCAGTTAATGTGTTTAAGGTTCTGGAAATATGTTGATATTGAATAAAATAAAATTGCCTTTCCAAAATCTTGACCCTTAGGAACATGCGATAGATAGCTGGATTTCGGACGGAGTAGATACCAGTGAGTTGTAGTATGACGAGCTGTGAGTCTAGCCTGACGACCAATCGACGTATGCCATGTGTGATGGCATCAGAGAGAAGTTCTATCAATGCGCTATATTCAGCGATGTTATTCGTTGATCAACCAATACATACCCCTCTAAAACTTACTAACTCGCCGCTTGGGTCAAAAATGGCCCAGGCCGCAGAAGATAGATTCCGCGAACTACGACTTGCTCCGTCGGCATATCCAACAAAAGATTCCAATAGGTTCGACATCTGCGACAAATGTAAAAAGCGGATTTACTTGACCGAAACAAATACTTTAGCGAAAACAAAAATGTAACAAAAGCATATGGGTTACCACACTGAATCACGCATAGTAACGCTTAAGGTACAACCCATTACGAGGTTGTGCCAGTGGAATCCCATCATAATCCATTAACTCGTAGGCTCCTTTTGCTAACACTTGCTTAACAATATAGGGGCCCATTCATAAAGACTTGAATTTACCTGCCCCTAATTTATCGGATTCTTGGTCATAAAGCAAGACCAAGTCACCTTCTAAGAAGACACGGGGTTTGACATTCTTGTCGAACTGCGCCTTGACTCATTTCTTATGGGCTTCGTTAGCCAAAGCGGCATCATGACGGGTTTCATCCAATTGGATTAGTTCCAAGAAACGAGCCTCCTCTTCTGAAGTTCCGGGGAGAAGGTCGATTGCGAGTTTGAGGGACGAGATTTCACACTGAACTGGTAAGATTGCTTCTAGGCCATACACCACTTGGAAAGGTGTGAACCTGGTTGCATTTCTTACCGATGTTCGGTATGCCCACAAGGCTAAGTACAGGATTAGGTGCCAACTCCTTTTGTGAACTCCAATCATCCTTTGCAGCATGTGCTTCAGGACCTTGTTGATTGCTTCAACTTGTCCGTTGGCTTGCATGTAATATGGAGTAGAGCTGTCGTGAGACAACCCTAATTTGGCAGCTAATTCGACCATCATGTGATTGCGAAAATACGATCCATGATCTGTGACTATAGCCTCTGGGACGTCGAATCTGGCGACTACATGATTGAAAAAGAAAAGGGCAGCTGTTTCACCTGTGTTATCTAATGTAGGCATCGCCTAGGCCCATTTGGTAAAATAGTCAACTGCGACTATGATATACCCATGCCCCCCGGTTGAGGTGGGGTTACATGTCATGAAATCGATGCCCCATTTGGCGAATGGCCCAACAGCAACTATTGGCTACAGAGGTGCGAGTAGTCTTCTGGTTTTGCTATCGAAAATTTGACAGGCATGGCAACTTCTAACTGCGGTTATGCAATCTTTGAACATTGTTGGCCAGAAGTACGCTACTCGTAATTTTTTTTTCGTCGTAGCGTAACCGGATTGATGCCCCCCACACGCGCCTGAATGGAAATCATTCAAGACTTTTTCGGCCTCCTCATGGGTGAGGCACCTCCGTAGAACTGTATCGACACCACGACGGTAAAGTGTATCACCAACGATCATGTAGTCTTTTGATTGGTATCGAATACGTTTTTGTTCGAAGCAGGAGGTATTAGGCCTATATTTTTGGGTTTGGAGATAAATGATTATATCCCCATACCACGGATTGCTTGAAGATATCAGAAACAAAGTTTCATCCACGATCGTTTCTTCGGATGTTTCATCGTTGGACGACGATGGGAGATCGCATAATAATTCTGCGAAAACCAGGGCTTTCTTTGACTTGGATTTTACAAATTCCAGATCAAACTCTTGTAGAATCGCTATCCATTTTGAATATTTTCCCCCCAGCAACTGTCACGACAATATATAAGTCATGGGGTTGCAATCTGACAGAATGGTAGTTTTTCGAAAGAGGACATAGTGTCGAAATCTTTGTATCGCTTGAACAGCTGCGAGCGCTAGCTTTTCAACATAAGAATATTTGCTTTCTGTATCATTTAAGTTCTTACTCAAATAATATATAGGATGTTCAATTCCGTTGTCTTCTTGAACTAAAACCATTGCGATGGTTGTATCCGCTGCAGCCAGATATAGGTTAAAGTCTTTTTGATAATCGGGAGCGTACATTAATGATGCTTTCATTAGGGATTCTTTTAAAGCATCAAAGGAAGCTTGCGCAACCTGATCCCAGATGAAGAGCACTTCCTTTTTCAATAGACGAGTATAAACTTTAGCAATTTCAGCGTAATTTGGAATGAACCTCCTCAGAAGGTTTTCTTTCCCTTGGAGTTTCTGAATCTGAAGCAAATTCGAAGGTGGAGGCAAATTTATGATTGCCTGAACCTTACATGGGTCGAGACGAATCCCATCCTTCGAGACTACAAAGCCAAGTAAACGACCAAAACTGACACAGAACACACATTTGTGTGGATTGAGTCGTATCTTGTAGTGTCGGCAACGTAGAAATATCGCTCTTAAATGCTGCGGATGATCAGTCTGGTTTCGCGAATGAGCCGGAAGGTCGTCGAGATATGTTTGAACGATGTTTTTGATGTCATGGAAGGCATAATTCATTGCCCTCTGAAATGTTGCCCCTGCGTTTTTTAAACCAAAGGGTAATTTTCGATATGCGAATGTGCCCCACGGACAAATAAATGCAGTCTTTGACTGGTCCTGTGGGCGGATATTTATTTGATTATACCTGGAGAATCCATCCATAAATGAAAAGATTTCGCATCCGGCGCACTCTTCAATTATCTGGTCAATGAAGGGTGTAGGGTAGTTGTCTTTTAGACAAGCTTGATTTACATCCCTATAATCGACGCACACTCTAATCGTTCCTTGTTTTTTCATAACAGGAACAATGTTCGATACCCAATCGGTTAGAGGAACCGGGTAAATGAAACCAGCATGGAGAAGTTTTTCAACTTCTGCCTTGATGGTAGTGGCTTTCTTGGGGTGCACCTGCCGTAGCCGTTGTCGTACTGGTTTGACATCTAGATACATCTTGATTTCGTGTTCAACGATACTCGAGTCAATGCCTGGCATTTCATTATATGACTAGGCAAAGACATCTCTGAATTTGCGAAAAAGAGCGTTATATATTTCCAGTTCTGAAGGAGAACAACATTTGCCAACATAAATATTCTCTACAACATCTATTTTGGTCGAGATATTTATGGCGATAGTCTCTCCAATTTTGGACAAGTTTCGCTTGAAATCCACCGTGTTTACAGTATTTGATAGGAAATCAAAAACTGAGGGATGATGAAGGTCATTAGGAGTATCTTCTTCACAATCCGGAATAAGGGAACAATGGTGGTAATCTTCCCATGGTGCCCCTTCAATTACCATTGATTGAACAATTCCTTCGTCGGTGTAATGCACTCGCGACCAAGGATTTGAAGGGGTGCCATATTCCTTAGACCTATCTATCCAAATGCTTGATGAGCATTGACTTGGGTTTGCCTCCCATGCTAGGAACATTGATTGCTACAATATTTCCATTGGGCTTGGAGGCAATACCTTTGTATGATCCATGTTTATATCGTTTTCTGAGATCTTTTTAATCGAAGATATCATATTGCAGGTTCCTACTGATGCTACTTCCGCCAGATTTATTGGAGGTGGAAGGGCAAAAGTTCCCATTAATATAGGGTCTTTTAGTAGGCCTACTCCGATATTTTGAAGCGAATGGGGGCTTCCATGGATCATTGGAATGCTTCCCGTAACTTGAGAACCATTGGGGAGGAAGGTTTGTTGATTGACGATTGTAATCCCTCCTTGAAAGGGAAATGAAATCTTCCTAAAATAGGTCGACACAACAGCTGCCATAGCATATATCCATGGTCTTCCTAGTAGGATGTTGTAATCGAGGTTTCCGTCGATTACTTCAACATCTATTTCTACTGTTTTCCCCCCTAGTTCAACTTGCAAGTTACTTAGAATACCATATGGGGTATATGTTCGTCCGTCGAATGCTTTTAATGTCATCGAAGATCACGACAAGGTTGGAGATCCTAAAGTTTTCTAGCAACTCATCGACATAATACATGTAGATGCCCTCTCATCAATAATTGTTTGGTGAATGGTTTTGTTGAGGGCTTTCACTTGAATGAGGAAAGCAAGTTGAGCTGGTAATTGAGGATCGCATCCTTTATGATTAAAGGACACAAGATTGGAATCCTTTGGGTCTATCCCACCGATAGCTGATAATAAAGCCTGCTTTTGGGATGGGCAATTTTGCAACACCTCAAGTGTCGACATAGCGGATGGCGATTGGGCCAAATCTTCCACTATATTATAATGCTGTGCTGCTCTAGCACAAGGATTAAATGTCGACTTGTGTACTACTCTCTTTGGCGGTTTTATTGTCAGTTCAGGAATGATGGGCGGCGCAACTTCTGTCGAAGTTGTTGTCGAACTACTAGGTTGATCTTTATCCTTGTTGTTCGACAGCTGTGGATTCCCATAATCTTTGTTCCTTGTCGATATCAAAGCATCATTTTTCTGTTTGGAAACCAACAACATCAGCACTTGAGACAGGGAAGCATTTCCACTGTCAACCAGATGTGTTCCTGGGTTCGGAAACGGATTAGTTAATACTGCTGAGGTCTTTGAATTCTTGAAGAATTTTTTAAGCTCAGCTCTGTGTGGACAATTTGCTGTCCAATGATCCTCATCGCATATAAAGTATGGACGATTTGGTTTCCTATTTCCAGAAGGGTTTGTAGAAGATTTTTCAGGTGATGATTCCTCCTGTTTCTTCTTCTTCCCTTTGCTTTTCTTCTTGCCTCCTGGTTTATTGGTTTCTTTGCCTTTATCTGTCGAGACGACATTTACTTCCGAGGCAAGAAGTTCTTCTTTTGCTTTTTGACTGGAAATCTTACGGGCCTTTTTAGATGTAGCCTTTGTCAATTTCATGTCTGTTGCTCCAATCACGCCATCACCGACATGAGAGTCATTGTTTGATTTAGGAGGAGGAGGGACCGAGAATTCCGGTCTGGGAGCATCAGGTATTTTATCGTAGAGCATGCCAGACTGAGTGTAAATCAAGTCTAAATATTGTGCACGAGTGATAACCTACTCTTCAGTGACGACTCCCCCTTTTGCCACATCTTCCGTGATGGAAGGCAATAATGACTTAATAAACCATTCAGCTAAAAGTTGATCGGGAACATACGTTTTTACCATTCTACGACGACGTCAACACTCATGTATATGATCGGATAAGTGAGTAGCCGTTGTTTGCTTGAAATTGGTAAGAAGTTCCGTTCCCGTTTCGTACCTTATCGGTAACTGAAAATGGGTTAAAAGGGTTGTGGCTAGGGTACTGAAGTTGTCAAACGAAGCTCTGGGCAATTCGATATACCATTTTGCTGCCGGACCAGTTAACGTCCTCTGAAAAAGGCGAAGTCTAATAGAATCATCGTTTAGGGTGTTTGATGAACACCGCAGATGAAAGGTCATCACATGATTTGATGGATCTTCACCCAAATTTCCATTAAATTTAGGAATATCTGATGGAAGTTTATGCGGAATCGCTGGCCACCAAGGGGCGTAAGCGATTGGATCGTTTGTTAACCGATTTAAATCAGGTAACTCTAAAGTTGCCACGAAGGGTAACTGTTGATTCAGGTTAGGTGAAGCATACCCAGGATAAGATGGAATCACCTGAGCAGTTGGTCTTTGCATACCAGCATAATGCATTTGATGTTGGTAACTTTGGTAAGGTTGGTGGGCATAACCATTGTAGAATGGTTGATTTTGACCGTTTTGAATATATGGCTGCCCATTATTTGCAAAGATTTGTTGCTCAGATCCTTGGTATACTTGTTGGAATTGCGGTTGTTGGTATTGCACCAGCCATGGTTGTGAAGCCATGTGTTGTTGCCCGATACTAACTATTTGACCAAGATGAGGGGTAATTGTACCCGTTTGGACCTGTGTCATTCCACCAGTCGGCGATTGTGGTTGAGTCGCAGGGTCAAGAGGCTGTTGCATTACAACCTAAGAAACCTGAGGTTGGCATACAACAGACAACGCTTGTACTTACGACACCGTCACAATAGCTGGCGTAGTTGGTATGTTTGACATAGGTAAACATTGTTGCATTGAATATACAACTCTTGGTTGTTGACTCAGTATCGACACCCAACCGCTAGATGTAATTCCAGCATAACCTGAATTTTGTTGTGAACTCCCGTATGGCTATCCTCCCGGAGGGGACAATGAAAGGGTATATTGCCCCCCATACGACAATAATCTGGTACTTAAAGGAATGATTTTCCCTTGAGGACCGGACTGCCCAAATTGACATCTTGAAGGATCAATTTGTTGACACTCAACATAAGAGTTTCCGGATACTATTCCGGATGAAAAAATAGGAACGGACCATACTGTCGAAATAGCCCCTGAGTGGGCTCCTTCTAGCGATTGAGAGCTAGTTGGGACAGATGGTATACCGGCGAACATTGTTGGAGTGATAGCAGGAAGTTCTGCCGTCGCTGTGTTGGACGACACAGTCCTAGATGTTGATGGTTGTTCAGACATTTCTAGTCTATCCAAAAGATTACCTAGCGATTCTACAGGAGCTTCCGCTGGCGGTAGACTAATTTCTGATGAAGAAGGATACAGAGTGATCCCGACTCCAAATTGCGATGGAGTACTAGATGGAGGATCCTCCACAATCTCTTCTATAGCAATCAGACCAGGTGGAAGAGGTAGACCGTCAGGTCCGTAAAATATTTCTGGTGCCGAAGAAGGTATGGAATCTGCAGCGACAGATGTTTGGGGAACAACACTCTCCGAACCGGTTGTAGATGAAACTGGTTCAGTAACACAAGTGTTTACCCTCAGACTAGGATCAATACTACTGTCCTTCGGTGGCTGCTAAACTTCTTCTGTAAAGGCAGGGATACCAGAAATGTTTGGAGTAACCGGAGTCTCTGATGTTGTTGGAACACTTGTTCTAACTTTACCAGGAGATTTGGAACCGGTTAAACGAGTTCTCTTTGTCCGTAATAGTTTCGATTCCGGAGACAAAGACGGTTGACTCGTAAGCCTCCGCGAACGACGGGGTTTCAATTGACTTTCTTCCACGATTGCGGATTACTCGATCAACTAAAAATCAAGGGGAGGTATGTTTCCGAATTAAATGAATTTTAGACGCTTTGACACAACTTGTTTTTTTCAATTTTAAAGAGTCGAGAAAAAACAAAAGATGACTCTAGTCGCCTTCGATTTTTAATGAGATTGAAGTGACAAGTGCTCAGATGGACCTTTTCCGTTAAGGAGTCTGAAAAGGAACGAAAGGGACTGCTCTGGAAATCTAGGCAGAGGGATTACCAAACCAATCGCAAAACTGCAGAATACTTTTTACGGTACGGAAATCAATCTTCCCAAATGCTGTGTTCAGTGCATTATGATCGATAGGGCGGCATACACGGCTTCCTATGGATAAAGGATTAAGCCTATTGTGGTCTCGCAAAATATACTCGACGGTACGTGGGAGCACAATTCCGTAATGGCACTTATCGTCTCAAAGTGGAGGAATCACCCAACCAACAGTGAGAACAACAGTTACTAGGCTTTACGACGCCGGAATACGTCTCTAGCCTAGACTTCTAGATGTTGTGCGTTAGGTTCCAAAGCATTGTTAGATTCATTAAATTTATTTTATAGTTGATCTTGCTTAAGAAATTTGCCTTTCAGGTTCACCGCATGATGTAGATGTACAATTCCTAAAATGCAATCTAAGATGATAAACAATCTTTTTATCTTCTTTGTGCAATGAAAATCCTAGCTACTAAGGAAAGAGAGACAAAATTCTTTCAACAAAGAGCGAAGAGCACACACTATATGCACTTTCCTAAATCAAACCAATCAAACAGTCTAAATGCAAATGCACATGCATGTATTTGTTTTTCAGCCTTCTTAATATGTGAATGATAAAAAGAAAGATAATGCACAAATCTGAATTACTTTTCAAAGCGACAATTACTAACAAGTTTCTTTTCAAAATCAAAATGAAGACAATGACAACACTTTGCGATTTGGAAATGAAGACTTGCTTTCGACACTAGAAAAACTACTAATTCAGGTCAAATACAATAGTCACAGGATAATCGACTATCAAGAGCAATCAGACTCTCTTCTATGACTAAAAACGACACTTGCGACACTTTCAAATCAAGAAACGACAATACAATTATGTTACTTTTTTGCAAAGGAGAACCGAAAATGACTCAACAAATACACAAAAACATTTACAGTTCTTTGCATAATGGAGGCGGAATAACAACAAGGAATGGGGTTTCAAACAGAGGTGTACTGACTAGAGGCAGCAAAATTCTTGAATAGATCTGAAAAGAGTGAACACAGAAACCAAAATGTAGGAACAATGCCTAGTCTGATCAGCGCACCTGTAACACAGTGAATTTGAAATGCAGCACACCTTCTACACTTGGGAAGTGCGCTGAATTTGAGATTCATAAAACAGAGAGTGCGCTGGGCCAGGGACGAGACTTTGCTTTGGTTCCGGGTCACAGTTTGCAGTTCAGTTCAGGGATTTTGGCCGAGCAAGTGGTAATTAGTAAATCAACAACAGGGGTAGATCTAAGGAGGTTACTAGAGCCACCACAAGGGCAATTAGAGAGTTTGTAAATCAGTTGTTTAATTCATAAACAAAACCCAGAGATTGACTGAAGTGGCATTTATCTACTTTGCATTTGCATAGCAAATGCAGTTCGAAAGCTACCTGGCTCAACTTCAGGCTCCGTCTGTAAGTTTATAAAGTAAACAAATGTAGATAAACAAACAACCTAGTCGGTCCCCAGCGGAGTTGCCATTTTGTTATAGGGAAAAGTGTCTATGCAGAACTGCTAATCCCACTAAGGTGTGGTAGCTACCTTAGAAACAAAAGAAGTAAAACTACTTTCGTTTTCCTTTATGAAAGATAAATGAGAGAAGAGTAAAGGAGACCAACCTCTGTCTTGCGCTTGTTTCCTTGCTCGATTCCTCTCTCTTCTGATAGTCATTTGCTACTTGCTTCCTTGTATACCCAGCTTCATAGAGTACCTGTAGAATCAGAACAGCATAACACTATACAAGAACATGGATCTATTATCATAGTCAATCTAGGGTCAGATGTAAATTGACCATACAAATGCATGAAACATAAATGACACAAGAGTATGGAGGAAAACTTGAATAGCTTTATTAATAATCAAGAAAGAGCCAAGAGAGTTACAACCAATTGTTCTGACCCAGCATCATCCTCTCAGCAAGTAAGCCCTTCTTCACCTCATGCAAAGCTTAGATCACCCAACACTATGATGTTGCCTCAAGAAACCAACAGCAATTCCTTACAAGATGCAAAATTCCAGCCTCTGGATCTCTGGGATGAGGGATCCATATATAGATATCTGTAAGGGAGATGAGTCAGCTTGTGATTTGATTAGTGTCTTCCCTCTGATAGTTCTTGCTTCCACTTGGAGATTGATGATCTCTTACTCATCCTTGGTCGAATTCAGAGAGGCAAGTGTCACAGGAGAAGTTTCTGGAAGATTCCATGCTTCTCCACCTCGCGGATTGACACTGCCATTTGTCTCTTCTCACCCATCGCACCCCATAGAAGGGCTTTTTGAAATGCAATGCACCCACTGAGTGTACTTAGGTGAGATGCAATGCACTTTGCCTATGGAGTAGGTGAAATGATCCTGTTTTGACCAGTTCTGAGTGGTTTTTCATGGAGAACTTCTGGGAGAAGCTGTAATCAGTTGACCTTGTTCCTTTAGGGGTTGGAACAACACTTTTAGGGACTTAGGAGCCCTTGGTTTATGGACATTTTATTCTTGGGGTTGCAGTGCCCAAAAATGTCTATAACACCCCCTTCATTAGTGGTGCTCTCATAATCCTTATGATTAGGAGGAGGTGGAAACTTTGACTTGGGAAATTCTTCATCACCCCCTTCATCAGTGGTTCTCTCATAGTCCTTATGATTGGGAGGAAATAGAAACTTTGACTCGGGAAATTCTTCATCACCCCCATCATTAGTGTTTCTCTCATAATCCATAGGATTAGGACAATATGGAAACTTTCATTCTGGAAATTCTTCATCTCCCCCTTCATCAGTGGTGCTCTCATAATCCTTAGGATTAGGAGGAAGTGGAAAAATTGACTCCTTATTCACAGGAAATTATTTTTGTTGCCATTCATCAATGTTGCTCTCATCATCCTTAGGATTAAGATCAAGTGGAAAATTTGTCTCTCTATTCATAGTGAAAGAATTCCTATTACATTCATCAAAATGAATAGAGTTGTTGCATGATGAAGATGTTGATGCTGAAGAAAGAAAAACTTCACTATAAGAAGACTCTATGACATTCAATCAGAAGATGTTGAATGATACAAATGCACTCCCTCCCAATGACAATATATAACTTAGAGATTAACAATTTCCCTCAAAAAATTCCCCCCAAATTTTTTCGCCAAAAATATTCCCTCCAAAGTTTGCCCCCAAAAACTTTCGCTGAAAATTTTCCCTCCAAAGTTTGCTCCCAAAAACATTCGCTGAAAATTCTCCCTCCAAAAAATTTCGTTTTTAAACATTTCCGTACAAATTTTTCGTCTATAATTTGCTTGAAAACTTATTACTAAACTTTTATTTTTGGAAAATTTCACCCAAGTTTCTATTCAAAATATTGATATAAACTCAAAATAATTTTTCTATTTAAATTATTTAACATTGACTATGTATATAAATTAATTTTTATAATTAACATTTTTTTTATCCCAAAATGAATGAAAACTAACCTAACGCTATATATATATATATATATATATATATATATATATATATATAATTTTAAGTTTAATCCCCCATTCAAGAAACAATAAATCATTCCCCCAATCATCGCTATAAAATAAAATTCATCGTTTCTATTCATCACATCACATCAAGTCTTCTCGGTCTTGTTAAAAAGTTTGGAGCAATTTTGCGGAGGAGCTACGAAGGAGCTGCATTGTCATAGATAGCACATTCAACGGGAGTTCTACATTCAATGAGAGTTTTACATTCAATGGGAGTTTTACGCATTTTAAAGGTTAGTTTTGTTTCTATCTCAACTATTTAGAGATGAATTTGGGGAAATTTTGTGTTTTTACGCGAAAAATCACATAGAAAACTCTTTTTTTTTATATTTTTATAGGGACGAAAAGGAAAAAAAAGACACAATTTTTTAAGATTTTTAGGACAAAAATTAATAAATTATTTTAATTTTTAGGTTTTTGAAATGAAAAATGGGTGTTATTTTTTTATTTTTCTATTTTTTTTTTTAATTTCATTTGGGGAGCATTAAAATTATTGCATGGAAAGAAAAAAATAAAAAAATTTATTTTTTTTCCCCCGATCGGGGTGATAATGGCGGCGATCAGGGCAATTAATACGAAACGGGCGAGGGATGATGACGAGGCAAATGGGATTTGGGTAATGATGAAGGCGGACAGAAAGATCAGCAGAAAGGATATTATTCCAAGGAGGAGCTGCGATGAAGTAATGAAAGACGAAGTTGGTGGAGGTAATGCTGCAGAGATTGGACGTGGGTACGATGGCACAGAAGGAGGACGAAGGGAGGTGGGCGGTCATGAAAACGGCAGGTGGCAGAAGAATCTGGAGAAGAGAAATGGCGGAGGAGAAATCATAAAGGAGGGAGGCGAGGCAAAGGAAGGAGTCCGTTTAACGAAACTGCAGAGAGTTCGCAAAGAGACAGGGTGGTGAAAACTTTAGTTAGGTCCATAGAAAGGCAGAGGAGGCAGAGAGAACAACCAGGCAGCGCCGAAAGGAGGAAACGAATGGCTACAAGGAGAAGAATGAGAAACAAAGCGGACGAGGAGAGCAGAGGCCGGAAAAGCCCGGAAAAGAAAGGGAAAAGAATTGATGCTGGGGAAACTACAGAGCAGTATCAGACAGTTCAGGACGAGACTGAGGACGAAGTGGAAATGTTTGATTCCGACCACGACAGATCTGAGCAACCAAGAAAGAGTGTATGGAAGGATGAGAGGCAATCAAAGGACAAACCACAGGAAGAAAGGAAGTATGGAGATAGGAGAGGCAAAGGGCGAGAGGAGGGAGGCGACTTCGGGAGCACTTCGGGTATGAAAGGTCTGGGAGGCAGAGGAAACTATGTGAATAGAGGAAGAGCAGGATGGGGATGAGGCCGACGCAGTAGAGGAAGAGGATGGTCGGAAGGGAAACGGGAGGAATGTGAACCATTACCAGCAAGAAGATATAGAAAAACGTTGAAGAAGAGGATACAGTTCGCAGAGCAAGCCTACAGTGAAAACACTAATGAGGATATCAGAAGAATAATACAGCAATTGGAGGAAGAAGCGACTTAGGGTCAGTCAGGATCAGAAATGGAAGATTGGGAATACCTGCTACCGGATCCAGGGAATACTAGAGGACGCATGACACTGTATAAACAAGCCTTGCATGTATACTGGGTTATGAAAAGGTTGTTGGCTAAGGCTATGGAGCAGGTTTCCATGGAGATGGCTGAACTGGCCCAGGGAATTCCTAATTTGAAGAAATAAATGCAGAACATTTAGGTCACCCTAATAATGCAGGACAAAAAACTGGAAGAGATACAACAACAGATAAAGAAGATCAATCCGGGAATAAAGAAAGAAGATGATCAGCAGGAAGCCATGGCTGGTTAATATCTGGAGATATGTATATGCTTTCCATAGTTTTTTGAATGCCGGTGGATAGGTTTTGGTTTCAGTATCAGTTTATAATGCACATAAGCATCAATAGTAGTCTTTTGAATGTTTAGTTTACTTAGCCTGGACAAGAAGACTTAGTATTTTTTGTTTTTGGATGGCTGTCAAAAACTTAAGGTGGCCAACAGACCAGGTTTCCCTTCGGGGCAGGTTGAGGCCACCATGAAAATGTACTGGTTTCAATTCGAATTAATGGAAAAAGTATGGTCCCTCCTTAGCTTACAAAAAAAAAAAATACATTTATTTTTTTTGTTATATATTTGTAATTTTTAAATCTGTAATTTTTTACTTTTTTTTAATTGAAATTACATTTATTAAATACTATTAATAAATTTTTTGTTTTGGTTATTTCGTTTGTTATTTTTTTTTTTAATTAAAATATATATGTTTGAAAATATTAAAAAATTTTAATTAAAATTTAATTTAGAAAAAAAGAATATATATATATATATATATATATATTTGTTATATTTTTTTTTAATTATTAAAAAATAATTTATAAAAATAAAATTATTAGTTTTTTTTTTCTTTAAATGAGCCATTTGTTTGTTTTTTTAACTTAAAATTATAATTGTAATTTTATAATAATTTTTTTGTTTTTATTTTAACTTTTTTTATTTATTTAGAATTATAGTTATAATTTTATAGTTATTTGTTTTTTTCCCTTGGAAAAATCGTAATTTCCATTAAGTAAGAAAATTACATGTTGTATATGCATGATGCATATGCTGTAAGAGAGGCATTTCCTGTCAAAAAAATATAAGTTCTCCAGTACAGATCAAAATTTGGTGCCTTATGTCCACGTAGGGAGGCACCATTCTCAGTTGAGTTCAGCATAGAGTTATATCAAAAAATACTCTAGACATGTAGAGTACAACACTGTTCTTGATTTTAATAAGCATATGTATATTTACAGATGGAAGATAATAAGCAAAAAAACATATAGCTAGGCTCCCTATGAGCCTGCTATACAGCTATGTCCATAAAGGGCCAATGATAGAACTGATAATGGGCTCCTTCCCTGTGTTCCTGAATCATCCAAGTGTTGAGAGGCCTGTCCGCAACTTCTTTGGATAATCGATCGGCAGCTACATTTCGTTCCCTGAAAATATGATGGCATGCAAATGAGTCAAATAATGAAATAAGTCGGAGTGCCTCATCCAGGATATGTCTCAATGTATATGCAGAACATCTTGTTGTTTTGTTTAACCAGTCACAGACAACTTTTGAGTCCCCAAAGAGTTGTAGATCTCTACAGTGATTTTCCAATGCAAATTGAATGAGGAATTTAGCAGTGGATAGTTCGGCGAAGTTATTCGTGCCCCATCCTAATCCCATTTGAATTTTGTAAAAATGGGAATTAGTGAGATACAATATGGCACCTCCACCACACCCGCCCTCCTGTGCAGAACCATAAAAAAAAGCCCAAGGCATCAAATGATTAATGGTTTCAGGGACAATGGATCGTGGCCAAGAGATTTCATCATCATCAGGGATGATAGAGTAATCGGACAGTATTCAGGCAGCAATGGAAGGCCAATGCGGTGCAGCGTTCTGGAAGATGAGATTGTTGCGAGCGATCCAAAGGGCCCAGCTAATGAGTGGGAGATTCCGAAGCTTTGTTGGAATAACGCTTGACCACCATGTGGACCAAGCCTCCTTGATAGTAATACCCTACCACCTGATCTGAGATGTAACCGCTGATAAGATCGATTTCCAGAGTTCTTGTGCAGCCAGGCAGTCGATAAAAAGGTGGGTAATAGTTTCATTGCTGCATTTGCAAAGGCAACACCAAAATGGGCCATGTTGTGCTCATTTGAGAAGGTTATCTCCTGTGGGAATTTTATTTTTAAGTATGGTCCACATGAGGAGTCTGTTCCTAGGGGGCGCTTTGAGCTTCCACAAGTGCTTCCACCAGGACTCGATGGCTTGTGGTCGACGAGCTTCGGCTAACACAAGGTAGCCTTCCTTAGGTGTGTATTTCCCTACTTTCGAGAGCGCCCAAATTACCTCATCTTCACCTTCGCCTAACCGAATGTGTGCTTCAGTAAGAGCCTCGATATAGGCATTCCATTGTTGTGTCCACTGTTGAGGGATGTTCAGTCTATGGGCCGATTTCCATGCTTGCTGAAATAATGTGGAGTGCTCGGGTCCGCGATGTGGCTGATATGGGTGATGTTCACTGCGCTGAGATAGTTCCTGAGCTCAAATGGTAGCCTGTGGGCATTCCCACAACCAATCCATGGGTCCTGTCCAATCCTCACAACCATTCCAAATTGAATTTTCCAAGTAATGCCAACTCTGATGATGTCCAGAGATTTAATTATAGCCTTCCATATGATCGATATCCTGGAGGAGTATATTTTGAGACCGCCACCCTTGTCCATAGGTTGTTTGATGTAATGAGTTGCCATCCAAGTTTAGCTGCCAGAGCTGAGGAGAAATCCTCCAACTTCTTAATGCCCCATCCACCCCATTTCTTTGGCAGATTGAGTGCTTCCCACTTGACCCATGCAAATATTATGCCTGTCTGTTTGCCCTTCCAAAGGAATCTGCAGCATAAGGCCTGTATCCTGGAGAGTATGCCCCTAGGAATCCATGCCAATGACATCCAATAGACCGGAGTAGCCTCCAGGATAGCCTTAATGAGAATGAGTCTGCCTGCCCTAGATAGGTATTTGTAATACCAAATGTTGAGTCTTTTCTCCATCTTGGCAATAAGCCAAGTCCAGTCTGCAATTTTGTATCCCAGAGGCTTCAACTTGTATCCCAAATATCTAAGGCCATCCTCCAATCTTAGAAGGGTGAACTAGAATCTTTGTAGTGCAAAATGAATCTCATATTGGGAACATCCAACCGCTGACAAGGTAGACTTGTTGCAGTTTACAGTCATGTCGGTAGCCGTTTGGAACAAAGAGAAAGTATTCTTCATGTTGGTCAAGTCCCCAATACCTCCATTGAGAAATATCAAGACGTCATCCACGAATAACAAATGAGTCAAGATGCATCCTTCTGTGATTTTTATACCATGCAGTCTGCCCCTTCTGAACTCTTCTTTAACAAGCCTACTGAGCCCTTCCATGATAAGGAGAAAGAGTAGTGGAGATAGGGGGCAACCCTGACGGAGACCTCTTTCAGAATGAAAGAAGGGTGAAGCTACCCCATTTACCAGAACACTGAATGATATGTTAGTGATGCAGCTCATAATCCATTTAATAAAATCATATGGAAACCCAAGGTGGGTTAGAAGCATTCTTATATACAACCAGCTAACTCTGTCAAAAGCCTTAGAGAGATCGACCTTTAGAATCATACCTTTCATTTTCTTGAAATGCAATGAGTGCAATACCTCCTGAGCTATTCCCACTGCCTCATGGATCTGTCGATCTTGTAGAAAGGAGAATTGCTCCTAAGATATGTGGGTGGATAGAATGGGTTGCAATCGATTGGCTATGATTTTAGCCATGATCTTATAGATGCAGTTGCATAATGAAATAGGTCTATAGTCGTCAAAGGTGGTCAGATTGTCGGACTTTGGAATGAGTGCGATGAATGTAGAATTGAAAGATTCATACATCTTGCCATTGATTCTGGATTCTTCAATAACCTTGAGGAGGTCTGCACCAAGAGTCTAAAAAAAAGCTAGATAGAACTCAACTGACCATCCATCTGGCCCTGGGCTCTTGTCTCTCTTGAACCATTTGAGAGTGGCTTCCAGTTCTCCTAGAGTGACTTCCTTAGTCAGTTCCCTGCCATCCTCCTGTTCCACAAATCGTGGGAAAAGTTGAGCCACTTGTATGATTTCAGCAAGGTTGACATTAGGGGGAGCCCTGTAAATTTGCTTGAAATGAGAGGATGCCATTGATGCCAGCTGAGGGAAAGTGTTTATAGTGAGTCCTTGCTCATTCAAGAGCTACCAGATGGTATTAATAGCTTTCTGGCCGTTTGCAAATTTATGATAGAATTTTGTATTATCATCTCCCTCAAGCAGCCAGATCGCCCTACTTCTCAGCCTCCACGCTTCTTCATGGTCCTTTAGAATTTTGCCTCTAGTGGCATATAAGGATGTGAGTCTGTCCTTATGTTCATTTGAGCTGTAAACCCCTCCCAAGTTATTTTCAAAATCAGCAATTTCTGTTTCTGCATCCCTTAGGGTTTGATCGTCCTGTGCTCTCTTGTTATGTGCCCAAATCTTAGAGAGTCTCTTCAGCTCAATTAGATTATGAGAAAAACCCTCAGCTATATTTCCTCTAGCAGCTGGGGGATGTACCTTCCAAAATTCTGTGATCATACGAACATAGGTAGTATCCTTTAACCATGAAGAGTTGAACTTAAAGGGACCCTTGGGTTTTCCAGGCCCCCCACAGATTTCCAAGTATATTGGCAGGTGATCAGAGATGCCTCCCGATCCCACCCATTGTCTATGATTTAGTCCCAGGTTAAGAAGGCCTTCCTTGATTAGGAATTGGTCAAGTCTTCGAGCTAGACTGTCTTCCCCAGCTCTGTTATTCCTCCAGGTGGGCTGCAATTTTGCTGAGGGGATATCCATCAGATTGTGTGATTCCAAGATATTCTCAAAATAGGCAGATAGGGGATCCATTTGTGCTCGGTGTCCCCATGATTCGGAGTGGCCTATGGAGAAATTTAGATCCCCTCCCATGATTAAGTATTCCTTTTGCAATAATTCAATACTTAGAAAATGATCCCAAAATTCAGGCCTGTGTTGGCATGACCCATATACATTGATAGTCTGAATCTCCATACCCAGATCAGCTGAGAACAAGTCTGCCCCAATATGCCCTGAGCCCCCCCAGCAGTTACGGAGATTGATGGAACGCATGTTGTAACCCAAAGCAATACCACCTGATCGTCCATTTGCATCAAGGCCAAGAAAGGTCCAGCTAGGGAGCATCGATTCAAGGAGATGAGAGATGGCTTTAGCTGATCCTAAGGTTTCCTGTAGAAAAATAACATCGACTGGTGCAACAGAAATCAATCTTCGAAGGGCTAATTTTTTATCGGGCCTAGCTAGCCCTCTACAGTTGAAAGAGACAATCTTCATGAGGGGGGATCGGTTAGGGGGTTCAATGCTCTAAGTGCCCTGTGGATGGTTATTTGCTTGCCAGAAGCAATCTTGTCTCTAGCCTGGATCTGTGCTTTAGAGAGAGAGGTGGGTCAGCCCCGAGGGAGTTTAGGGGGGATGGGGGACAATATTAGGTCTAAACCAATATGGTTAGAGACCTTTTTTTTTCTGCCTTAGATCGAGTCTGATATCTCAGGGAGGAAGGCCCTGCCTCAGGTACAGGGGTATAAGGGGGGGGGGGGGAGGGGGAGGGGGATCCGGGAGCAATGGGGGGATGATAGAGAATGTGGAAGTGGGGGAGCGAAGGGGACAGGCCAAAGAGATGGGGGGTAGTGATTTACCAACAATGCCATTAACTTTTCCAGATGAAGATAATGCATTACACTCATCACGAGAAAACAAATGAGAAGGGCTAGAGGAGGAAGAAATCATACCCAAAGATAACGTAGCCCTGACAGCCGCCCTTGCCCTGGTGAGAGGAGGAGAGGGAGGCCGAAGAGGTGGTCTGTCGTGCTTCTTCGGGGCCTCCTGAGTGGGAGTCTTTTCTGCTGTAACAGGTTCCACTTGCATCCCTTCGTCTCCGTTGGGGGGATGCTCCCCCTGCTCTTGTGTAGTCTTTGGTGGAATTGCCCTTCCTGTATCCCCTGTTCTTGCCTTGCTGTTGAGAGGGAAATCCCTAAAGAGGTGCCCAACCTCGTGGCATCTTTTGCATCTGAAGGGAACCCCTTCATAATCCAATGTCTGCCGCCGAGAGAAATTCCGCCATTGAATTGTGATGTGCTCCTGTAAACCATCGCTGGTATCCAAGTGTACCAGTACTCTTGCATAGGCCATCATGCCTGTCGTGAGATAGGATTTATCGTGATCCAGATATGTACCAAGGGCATTCCCTATGCGTCTGAAGATATCTTCAGACCAAAATTGTAATGGTAAACTAGGTAGACAGACCCAAAGGGGACCTGCTCCAAGTTGTTCCTGTTCTGGATCGAAGAGGGGAGTCCACCTGCGAAGGAGCACTAGTGCCTATTCTATATGCCAAACCATTGAGAGTACCCAATTCGTGTGTTCAACCCTGGCGAAACGGAGCGCAAACCACCCCCTGACAAATGTTTGGACAAACGGAGGTTCGGCCAGATGATGTCCCTAGACCTCTGACGCCCACTGCTTCAGCCTTGTCGCACTGTAGTTCCGACCCCTAACTCTTCCCACCAAAACCCGGTCGACAGTGTCCATGGTGTCGCTCCACTGAAAGTCCTCGCCCAAATGAAGAATGACCTCAATAGCCTTTGATTTCAAACACCTCTGCTTTTTACATGTCTGAATCCTACCATCAGATAAGGAATGTTGAGGGTCGCTCAGTGGAGGATTTGTCACAGGGTTTGGAGAGTCCGGTAGAGGCTCAGAGGTGAATACGCCAAAAATGGGAGGGATCTCGGTGAAATTTCCTGATGGGGGGCCGAAATGGGCAGCGCTGGTTGATACCCAGGTGCATTAGCCACGGGCTCACTGGATTGTGCAGCAGAGGGGACACGAGAACCGGCGGAAGGTGGGAGTGAGGTGAGACCCGCCGTGGAGTTTTCAAATCTAGGGTCAAGGGATTGATCCACAAATTTGAGGGTAGAAGGCGACAAAGGTAG
Organism: Pinus tabuliformis; assembly: GCA_031772625.1. Taxonomy (NCBI): domain Eukaryota; kingdom Viridiplantae; phylum Streptophyta; class Pinopsida; order Pinales; family Pinaceae; genus Pinus; species Pinus tabuliformis. The sequence continues at coordinate 1,019,301,228 of CM062813.1, read as the reverse complement.
AGTTGTGAGGTCCGACAAAGAGGGGGTGGCCTCCGGGAGGGTAACCACCGAGCTTGAAGGCCTCGAGATCGAGGGAAACAAAGCGACGGTGTCAGAAAACTCGCAGCCGTAGGTGAAGATGCCTGCCGGGTTAACCTGGGGATTAGTCCAAATGGAGGCACCCTCTAATGGGTCCTCCGAATAATCGACGAGCTCTTCCATAACCGTCGTGAATTTCTTGTGCCAGCTGCCTCCAGAACCTTGAAGTGCTTGTCGATGTTGTGACCGGGAGTAGGTGGGGAGGTGTCGAGGAGGAAGAGGGTAAACCAAGTCGGTAAAAGAGAGAAGATAACCACAATGGTGCAACGGTAGTGAATAGAGAAAACAGGGCTGGTGTACGGGCAAAAAGGTTCGATGAGGTACAGTCGCATTAGTCCGACGGTGCTGCAAGATTCAGTAACCAGGCATAACCCTAACCCTCGTTAGGTCTCCATTCCGTCTCCTCCGACTCCATCCACCTCTTTAGCGCCATCTATATCATCTATCTCGGTCCATAGTTATTTGTTTTGTTTTTATTTTTATTTTTTTTATTTAAAATTAAAATTATAATTTTATAAAAAAAATTGTTTTTATTTTAATTTGTTTTTTATTTAAAATTCTAATTTTAATTTTATAATTTGTTTTTTTGTTTTTATTGTAATTTTTTTAATTTAAAATTATAATTATAATTTTATAACTTTTTTTGTTTTTTATTTATTTAAAATTATGATTATAATTTTATAATTTTTTTTTTAATTTATAATTTATAATTTATAATTCTATTTAAATTTAAATTTAATTTTCTTTTATTTATAATTAGATTTTTAATTTAAAAAAAAAAAAAATTAGGCCCGCCTTTGGCCGTTGGTCGAGGGCCTGAGTGGGCGGAGGGGGATGCGTGCAACTCCCCTTTGCTTGTTCGGGCTCCCAACCAATAGCCAAAGGGCCCGCCATACTTTTTTTTTTTTAAATTAAAATATTTATTAGATATCATTTTTTGGGATTCAACTACGTTAAGTAAATCATTCATCTATAACCATTTCTATGAGAGGTAGTCGTAACTGACTAATTTCTCATGGTTTTTGAATAATCCGCTTATATAAAATAATATTATTAAAAAAAATAATATATAAATTTTAATTTAATTTTAATATAAATTATTTATAAAATTAAAAAAAAAATTATATATAAAATTTTACAATAATTTATTAACGACTTTTAAAATAATATATATATATATAATTTTTAATATAATTTTATTAATAATTTTTTTATAAAATTTAAATATAATAAAAAAAATTATATATAATTTGTTATTTTTTATAAAATTTAAATATAATAAAAAAATTATATATAATTTTAATAATTTAAAAATTTATATATATATAATTTGTTGATTTAATAATTGAAAATTTAATATATTATATTTTAAAAGTTTTTATTTTTTATATATATATGCTTTGTTGATTTTAATAATTTAAAATTTAATATGTAATTATATTTTTATAAAAATGTAGATATAAATGCTTTAAAATTGTTTATTTCTTTATTTATATTTAATAATTTCAAAAATATCTAAATAAAATTTGTATATAAAAATTTCTTTATAAATTTGTAGATATAAATTTTATAACATTTTTTTTAAATTACATATAACTTAACTTATTTTTATATTTAAATAACAATTATAGTGTCAATTTTTTTTTTTTAGTAATATATATGGTTTTTTTATTAACATATATATATATATATATATAGATATATTTCAGGAAGATGGCATCAAGGGAGGTCTCTGTGAATATGTCTGGAACAAAGACAACAATTTCATCATCTAAAGTTGCAGGTGGACACGCTTTGAAGACTGTCGAACATACCGGAAGTAAAAGTCGACCAATTGGCCCATCAAGTGCACCAAAGATTATTTCTGAATGGATGAATTCACGAGAAATAAATAAAACAAAATTTACATGGCATGTTAAAGATGTTGAATCTAATGATAGTATAGATCTCTATCTACACTGTGGTATTATTTATTTGGGTGAACCGTATGAGGTGATAGGAAGAGTACGAGACATATGTTTGGTGCCGAATTCAAACACTGTTTATGTTCTTGTAAAATTTCCCAAGTCACATGAAAAGGTTAGATATTGTCTCTCAAAGAACAAGTATGACACATATGAAGAATCTACACCATTGTGTAAAGAAATCTCATCCAACATTTCAAATAACATTGTAAGTATGCTTATTTATGTTTATGTGTAATGAATTATTGTAATGATCATTAAATGTTTTATAAATGATTGATCATTGACATATTGTATTTTATTTGATAGGATTTTGCTAAGAGTCTTTCAATGATGATGGAGGGTATTTATTATATGGAACCAAATATTATGCATGTCATCGACAATTTCCATATAGAGTGAGAACAAGAAAATGGAATGAAGCAAAAATCAACAATCCATAACACTGTAATGGTACATGTAGGGGATTAAAAAAGAATCCATACGGTGGGTCAATCCAACAAAGGTAAACATGTTTATTTTGAAGATGTGGCCATTGTAGCTCAAGATGAAGCTCAAAATAATGTTTCCATTAGTGAGGAGGAGGTTAGAACTATTGTTGAAAAGGAGAAAAGAAATAAAACACCGAAAAGAAAAATGCCCATGGATGTCGCTCTTCCACTTGATGATGAGGAGATTATTTCTGTAGAAGAAGATATGTTAACTAGGAAGAAGAAGAAATAAAAAATTGGTGAATCTGTTAAAATCATAAGCAACAATCAAGAACAAAGTGAAAGTTCTAAAGGCAACAAAGAAATCATAACACCAGGTGCTGATTTAGAGGATGACATTATGAAAACAAAACAAAATGCCATTTGGAATCACTTGAGGAAGAATAAATTAATTAATGGTGGCAAAATATTTGAGCTTAATGTCACCCAATTCTATAGGTTAGATGAAGGACAATCTCAATATCAAATTAGAAAGGCACATCACCTACATGTCCATAATTTGAAAACATTGCTCAGGTACAATCCATATGTACATGTGGTGGCTTATGCGGTTCTTGTTTATCCAAATCAAGTTCCCAATAAGGAGGCATTTTATAGGACACGACGTTTTGACTACAGATATTATGTAATTGGAGGGAACCATTCAGCAGAGGCCAAAAGGCAATTGATCGAGGAATTTCCTTGAAATTATCTTTCTGAAATAGTGAAATGCATCATTTATGCTGGTTTAATAGAAACATAGCCAAATTTATTTGCATGGGATCATAATGTAGATAATGAGTATATAATGTCTATGACTTTCATCCAAAGGGTTAGATTTATTCAGAATGAATTTTTGGAAAAATGTGGCGGGGATAAGATTAATGTCAGTTTAAGCTTTTAGAAGGAATTTTTTATGGAAACAGGTTATCAAATTGTTGATAGAATCAAATCAAAAGGTGGAAAAGTAAATTCAAAACTATTCAGAGGCATAGATAACATTTTCTAGTTGCCATTTAGAATAGGGGAGATATGGGAATTGATTGATGACATTTTCAAATTGTGGGAGAATATTTCCATAAAAGATCAGAAGGTTAAAAGGTTGAAACCCATAATATGTACCAACAGTAAGACAGGTCTTGAAATGAAGCAACTTCAGATGATATGACTATCACACCTTGGAGAACAATGCAAGGTGTGAAAGATGACAAACTAGTCAAATCAATATTATGTAGTGTGAAGTCAGGTGAATTGTCATTCGATGAAACGTGCTTGGAATTTAAAAAGTAAGTCTGTTGAATTACTTTTACTTTTTCTTGGATTATAATTTTTTTTTAAATATAACATATTGTTGTTGGTATTAATTGTTATGCATATCATTATATTAATAATTTTTACTTTATTTATTCATTCATAAGATTGATATGAAAATACAAGAAAATATGGTTAAAATGTTGAATGAAGAGAGTTGGAATGATGTTGTACTCAACTACCCAGAATCAAGTTCTACAGCAGCACTTAAAGATTTTTATCTTGCATTCAAAAAGGTGTGTTGATTTTTACATTCATTTTATTCATATAATTTTTTTATTTTATTATATTACTTATAATTATATTTATTTATTTCATTAAATATGTTGAAGAAGGATGCAAATGGAGTACCAAATACTTTCAAAAGTTTCATTAAAAAAATTAAGTTGGAAAGCCTAAGAAAGCAGCGCCTTAGGAATGTTGAACTTGATCCTACTCTTACTCATTTCATTTGGAATGGGCTGGAGACTATCCAATATCAAATAATACAAGGTGACTCTGAAGACATTGCAAAACTCATACCTAAAAGGAAATATGCCCTCGTTATTGTAGACATTCCTCATGGTTTCAATTTCCTAAACATTGAATATGATAATTAGTGATCCAGGTGGATGTTGGTGGTCACCAGCCTATCCCACTTGGACCCCCACGACTGTTTCTTTCAGTTTTTCAGTTCCTTATGTTGGAAATAATACTAAGGGGGGGGGGGGGGGGGGGGGGGGGGGGGGGGGGGGTGAATCAGTATTATCAGGTCAATTATTTTTCATTTCACAATCAGATTTGTATACGCTACTTCAGTTAGTAAAAACCGCGTATGTACGCAACTGTAGTTAAGGAAACCAGTGTATAACCAACAGACTTGTAATTTAAATTATTCCAGATGTTGATCACTAATCTGTGCATCAAACCATATAAACAGTAACCAGGAACAGTGAAAACAGAACATGCAGTCACACATAAGAAAACAAGATATAAGGTGGAAACCCAATGCGGGTGAAAACCACCTACTGTAATTTGTCTTTATCTTCTTTTAATTAGAAACTTCTTTTTACAATGTTTCTGTACTCGTGCAGTCCTATACCAGTACGTAGGCTGCTACCTACAGTAGGCTACAACCTTCTCTCATTCTCCAGCTTCTCCTGGAAGGGAGCTACAACCCCCTTAGCTCTTGTACTAGCTGAGGTACTAGTATGTAGGTTCTGACCTACAGAAGGCTACAACCTTCTCTTTTCTTCCAGGGACCACGTTTCATAAATTTTCAGACTGGATCCATGAATAACATCAATCAAAAATCAAGTATATCTGCATCAACCAATCTCCTTTGTATAAACCAATACAGAATCAACCAATCACTTCTCAGAAAGCTATAACCAAAATACAGTGACAGTAACTAGGACCAATCCTCAACCCAGAACACTGCAACAATAAATAGAAGTAGCTAAAACATATTTCATGAGATGTATGCTACTTCAATATGCATAACCTGTGTGCATATGCTGATGTATTAAGGCCAACCTGCGTATACGATGTTTTGAATTAATGAACCAACGTGTATATGTGCCTCTTCTGTGCTGAACCTGCGTATAGATCTATAAAAGATAATTTACCCTTTTCACTTATTCAAACATCAGTTATACCCAAATTATCAGATTTATAGATCAAGTCATGCACCAAATACAACAGATCAAAATCACACAAATATACTACCATTCAAGCCTTAAGATCTTGACCGACCAATAAAACTTATCCTTCTTCTAGCGCTTAGGTTCCTCCTTCATTCAGATCTAGCTATGCACCATTACCCAATGACCAGTATTCTAGATCTTGCTTTTCATCAAATATTCATTACTTGAGTGAATACCTTTGCCTGATGATCTCCTTCCCCTTTTATAGCCTTAGGCCTTACTCAATACCAAGGTCCAAAACCATAGAGAATCAATACCATGGACCCAATACCTAGGTTCAACACTTCCGAAGAGATACCATGGTTCAAAACCATAGGTCCAAATAACAAGGGCTAAATACCGTGGACTAAAAATAAGTTTTCCCACATGTATGCGCTTTTCCTTGCATGAAAGTGCATGCATACGTACACGTGCATTTTGATGGTCGAACCCACATGTATACATGACTTGCTTAAGAGGAAACTACATATATCTCTTTTTCTTTCATTCTGAGAGCCTGAACAGTGATCTGTCATTTGAGTGAGTTGCCATCAAGGACATCACCTGTGTCATAGTGCCAAACCTGTGTCATAATGCCAACAATATCCCCCTTTAGACTTGATGGCAACCCCAATTCACTCAAAATCATTCTCCCCCTTTGTCATCAAGTGCAAAGGGTTATGCTCCCCCTGAGTTTATGTTGAAATCTCTGCTCTGCTGAGCTGTCCATGCTCCCCCTGACTGTAGGCAAGGTTTGCAAGAAGATGTTCTACAAGAAGATACATGACTTTATACATCATAAATGACCTTCCTAACACCAAAGCCTCCTACATACATCCATCTCCCTACCAAGTGGGGATATACCTATATTGACTCATCCACCCAACCAAGTGGGGATACACTAAAAGTTTACACAAGATAAAACAAGAACATTACATCATCCATCCCAGGCATAGTGGGGAAACCAAAGTAGGCCGTTACATGACCTTGATAAGAACAGAAATACATGACAACGAGACGAAATATCTACAACAAGACTATGACAGTCATCAACAAGTATCATTAGCAGCATCTGTCAATCATCATTGAGAGCAGCAACCATGTTCTTCCTCATCACCTGTTCCACCTGAAACCAAAAACAACTGTGAAATTGAACCAAGATCTTCTAAGATAATGCCAACAATGAATTATTAGAAGTATATGCTCCCCTTGAACCTGTGCCAGATGGTCTCTGTCAGACCCATATCAAACTATTTTCATCTTGAGTCTGGCCCACTGATTTCCTTCAAACCATCATATACGCGACTGTATCCATAGAAACCGACATATATATGTGGATGCTCCTCATGAAACTAGCGTACAACCACTTTTCTCTGAAACAGATAAGTTTCAACAGCAAGATGATGCATCAACTACTCCCAGCTTCTGTCTGAGGTATTCAAATGTCTCCCTGGGCAGTGGTTTGGTGAGTATATCAGCAACCTGTTCCTTGGAGAGAACATACTCCAATTTGACCTTTTATTCAAGCACTTGTTCCCATAGAAATTGATATTTTATAGGTATGTGCTTGGTCTTTGAATGCATGACAGGATTCTTGGAAATACTGATTGCACTTGTGTTATCACATAAAATGGAGATAGGTGGAGTACAAGTGATTTGAAAATCTTGCAAAGTTTGCATCATCCAAAGGAGTTGTGTGCAGCAAGATGCAGTAGCCACATATTCCGCTTTAGCTGTAGATAAAGCAATTGAACTTTGTTTCTTGTTGAACCAAGATACTAATCTAGAACCCATAAAGAATGCACCACCACTAGTTCTTTTTCTGTCATACACACTTCCTGCCCAAACTGCATCTGTATATGCATGAAGTGTGAGATCTGCATCTCTAGGATACCATAAGCCATAGTTTTGTGTTCCTTGAAGATATTTGAAAATCCTCTTAACTGCCTGAAGGTGTGCTTCCTTTGGATTTTCCTTGAATCTTCCAACTATTCCCATTGCATGCATTTTGTCTGGTCGGGTACCTGTCAGATAGAGAAAACTACCAATCATGGATCTATAGGTTGGTTGATGTACTGCTGCTAATTCATCATTTGCACTGAGGCTACATCCTGTTACCATAGGGATACATACTGGTTTCGACTCTTCCATGCCATATTTCTTCAAGATCTGCTTGAGTTACTTGGCTTGTGATAGAAAGATACCGTCTTTATTTTGTTGAACTTGTAAACCAAGAAAATATGTCAGCTCACCAAGCAGGGACATTTCAAATTCTTTTTGCATCACCAAAGCAAAGTTTTGACTCATGGCTTCTTCATTGCTACTAAAGATGATATCATCAACATACACAACAAGTATTAGCAATTTATCATTATCATTTTTTAGATATAGATTGCTATCTACTAATCCTTTTGAAAAACCTTGTTGATGGAGGTATTTGTCGAGACAATAATACCAAGCCCTTGGAGCTTGTTTAAGACCATAGAGTGCCTTCTTAAGTCTGCATACAAGTTTTGGATCATTTCCAAGGATGAATCCATCTAGTTGCTCAATATACACTTCTTCTTCTAAGTCTCCATTTAAAAAGGCAGATTTCACATCCATTTGAAATACTTTGAACTTCTGAAAGCTAGAAATACCAAGAAACATTCTTATGGCTTCAATTGTGGCAACCGGTGCAAAAGTTTCTTCAAAGTCTATACCTTCTTGTTGAGCATACCCTTTACAAACAAGTCTGGCCTTGTTTCTAATAACATCTCCATTTTCATTCAACTTGTTTTTGAATATCCATTTTGTTCCTATGACATTCTTATCATTTGGTCTAGGAACCAACTCCCAAGTATTATTCTTTTCAATATGCTCAAGTTCTTCATTCATGGCCTTGACGCGGCATTCATCTTTGCATGATTCACTTATATTTCATGGTTCAGTGGAGGAAAGCAATTCTAGATAGCTTGAAGCTTCTGAGATAGTTCTTCTTGTTTATACACCTGCCTCTTTCTACCCCAAAATTTGAGTTTCTGGATGATTCTTCTGAACGTACCTTGATGGAGTCTTTTCTTCTATCCTTATCTGTTCTTCTAGTGCCTCATGGGTTTCTTCTTCATCATAAGTCTAATTTGATGTTGAAGGATAGTCCTCATCATCTTAGAAATCTTCAGATTTTACCTGCTTAGGAATGTTTCCTTCTTCATCAACCACTACATCAATACTTTCAACAATTTTTCTATGTCTTTTATTGTAACACTTATATCATTTACTGTGGGGGAGAGTAACCAAGGAGAATTCCTTCATCTACTCTAGGTTCAAACTTGCCAAGGTCTTCATCAGTCCTTTTGATGTAACATTTGCTTCTAAAAATTTTGAAGTATTTTACCGTGGGATTCTTACCATACCAAAGTTCATGACGAGTTTGAGTGTTGTTCACCCGGACGTTTGTCTTATTGAGAATAGTAATTGCAACAAATGCAGCTTCACCCCAGAAGGTTGTGGGAGTTCTAGACTCATCAAGCATAACACGAGCCATTTTTTGAACCGTTCTGTTCATCCTTTCCATTACTCCATTTTGCTGAGGAGTCTTGCAGTAGAGAATTCCCTTCTTTTCCATGTTCTTCACAAAATCGAAAAATTCATCCAAGGTAAATTCCCCTCCTCGATCACACCTGAGGCATTTGATTCTGTGATCTGATTCGTTTTCAACCAAGGCTTTGAATGCTTTGAACTTTTCAAAATCTTCGTCTTTATGCTTCAGAAGTCCTATCCAACACATCCTGGAAAAGTCGTCAATGAACAATATGAAGTATTCTTCTCCTCGAGGTGACCTTTTCCTAGATGGACCACATACATCAGTATGGACAAGTTCAAGTGGCCTACTAGTTGATCCTTCCTTCTCAAGGAAATTAGTTCTGGTTTGCTTACCAAACTGACATGATTTGCATATTGTATTGTCTGGAATTCTGATGTCAGGGAGATCACGAACTGCCTGATATTTGTATGCTTTTCTTATCTGAGAGAAGCTTAGATGCCCCAATCTTCTGTGCCATAGCTAGTGTTCATCATTCTTGCTTAGATAGCATTGTTGTTGTCCTCCCTTGAGTATGTATAAATTATTTGGAGTTCTTATGCCTTTGATCACTGTTTCTCCTGTATCAAGCTCACGAACAATACATCCACTTGATCGAAATATTACCTCATTTCCTTGATCACACATTTGACTGACACTCAATAGATTATGCTTTAAGCCATCAACATACATAACATTTCCAGCTTTGACCTTTTCTTTCAAAAGAATAGAACCTTTACTTTTTATGAGCACAGGGGTGTCATTTCCAAATGAGACCTTCTTTTCCTTTTCTAAGGCACTATATGATTGAAGTTTTCTTTATCACCTGTCATATGTTTCGAGCATCCACTGTCGATGTACCACTGATTTTCCTGCCCTTCCGCATATAAGGCTATACCACATCTTTGTGGTTGCGGTTCTTTCTTTCTCCATGTTTTGGGACTCAATGAAGCTTGCTCCTTCTAAGTTGTTTGCCAAAACTTACTCTTGCATTCAGAATCTTCATGACCGAAGTTGTTACAAATAGAACAATCTATTTCATTTTCAAGAGCAAAAAAGTTATTGTAGGTCCTTTTCATGATCCTAGTCATACTCCTTTGTTTTTGAGCTTCTCTAGTCATGATGGTCTTGTAGGCAACACATTGAGTAGCTTTGTGTCCAAAGTTATGACAAGAGAAACATTGGCCATTGAAGAAATTCCTGCGATTATCAAACCTACTGACCAAATGATTGTAGTTTCCATTGACATCCATTCTTGAGGCAAATTGAGAATGATTTACCTGTGGTTGGTTGTAGCTTCTGTTCATCCTTGAAGTAGATTGTCCCTGATTTACCTAGTGATCTGCATTATGCCTTTGCTATCGATTGTCAACTTGTTCACTTCTCCTTGCTGCATCAAGATAACTTTTGGAGGTGGATGGCTTCTGTGCTTGAGATGCTTCTTTAGTATATCCAAGACTTGTCTTGATTAGAGGAGAACGCTGCACTTTGATAATCTCATCTAAAGTTTCAGATCCTTTTGAAAATCTAAGATTAAGAGCTTTTGTTTTCTCAATATCTTTTCTAAGTCCCACAATTTCACATTCTAACTTTTCATTGTGTTTTTCCCTTTCAGCAAGTTGGAATGTTAGAGTATCTATAATCATATTCTTTTCTTCTAAAAAAATTTTAAGTTTAGAAATTTCTTCATAAAGCCCTTCTTCATCTATAGCATCCAAGAAATCATCATCTTCAAAAGCCATCAAAAGTCTATAATCATTACATTGTTCATCTTCATCACTATTTGAAAATCCATCACTGTCTTCATGTGTATAATAGCTCTTCTTACTTACATTTTGTTTTCTGTTCCATCTAACTGGTTCCTTACCTTTGTCAAGCTTATCTTTATGAGGACACTTGGCTGCATAGTGACCGACTCTTCCACAAGCAAAGCATTTAAAAGGTAGCTTACCTCTGAATCTTCCAGAACCCGTTGAAGGTTCTTGACAAAGTTTGATTCCTCCCCTCCTTCTGACATATGTCCTAACTCATTGTATTCTCCTTTTCCTGAGGCTTTGAATGCAAATTATCTCATGTCTGATGGTCCCCCTTTTCTCATTTTGAAAGCAGTTAGGATTCCGTGCAGCTGTGACATGGTAATGCTCTGTAGATTCTGCTTTTCTTCTATGGCAGAAACTTTTGATTCAAACTTAGAAGACAAAGATCTTAGAACCTTTTCAACCAAAGTAACTTCTTTTATTTCTTCACCAAAGTTTTTCATACGATTAGCAATCTCATCTATACGTAAGAAATAATTAGCCACACTTTCATCATTGTGCGTTCTGAGATTTTCATATTGAATTCTGAGGGTTTGTGGTTTTGCACATTTTACCTGATCATCTCCTTCATAAATCAGAACGATCTTGTCCCATATTTCTTTTGCAGTTTTGAGCTGCATAGCCTTGATGAATTCTGATTGAGATATACTCCCTAATAGAGTATTGACAACCTTTGCATTTGTTTCATACTGCTTCTTACCAGCCGTATCTGTAGGAGTTGCTGATGGAAATGTGTATCCTATTTCCACGATATCCCAAACTTATGTACCAAGAGATTGAAGATAGGCCGTGATACTTACCTTCCAATAGACGAAGTTGCTTCCATCAAAGATTGGTGGCCTGATAGATTCCTCCTTTTTGTAGTTGCTCATGATGATAGATCTTCCTTCAAGCGATCAAGCTTCTTCTAAAGGACATGCTCTGATTCCAATTGTTGGAAATAATACTGAGAGGGGGGGGTGAATTAGTATTATCAGGTCAATTATTTTTCATTTCACAATCATATTTGTATACGGTACTTCAGTTAGTAAAAATCGCGTGTGTACGCAACTGCAGTTAAGGAAACCAACTTATAACCAGCAGACTTGTAATTTAAATTATTCTTCAGATGTTGATCATTAATTTGTGCATCAAACCATATAAACAGTAACCAGGAATAGTGAAACAGAACATGTATTCACACGTAAGAACACAAGATATAAGGTGGAAACCTAATGTGGGTGAAAACCACCTGCTGCAATTTGTCTCTATCTTCTTTTAATTAGAAACTTCTTTTTACAATGTTTCTGTACTAGTGCAATCCTATACCAGTACGCAGGCTGCTACCTGCAGAAGGCTACAACCTTCTCTCATTCTCCAGCTTCTCCTGGAAGGGAGCTACAACCTCCTTACCTCTTGTACTAGCTGAGGTACTAGTATGTAGGTGCTGACCTATAGAAGGCTACAACCTTCTCTTTTCTTCCAAGGACCACGTTTCATAAATTTTCAGACTGGATCCGTGAATAACATCAATCAAACATCAAGTATATCTACATCAACCAATCTCCTTTGTACAAACCAATACTGAATCAACCAATCACTTCTCAGAAAGCTGTAACCAAAATACAGTGACAGTAACCAGAACCAATCCTGAACCCAGAACACTGCAACAATAAACAGAAGTAGCTAAAACATATTTCATGAGATGTATGCTACTTCAATATGCATAACCTGCGTGCATACACTGATGTATTAAGGCCAACCTGTGTATACACTGTTTTGAATTAATGAACTAGTGTGTATACGCGCCTCTTCTATGCTGAACCTGTGTACAGATCTATAAAAGATAATTTACCCTTTTCACTTATTCAGACATCAGTTATACCCAGATTATCAGATTTATAGATCAAGTCATGCACCAAATACAATAGATCAAAATCACACAAAGATACTACCATTCAAGCCTTAAGATCTTGACCCATCAATAAAACTTATCCTTCTTCTAGCGCTCAGGTTCCTCCTTGATTCAGATCTAGCTATGCACCATTACCCAATGACCAGTATTCTAGATCTTGCTCTTCATCAGATATTCAATACTTGAGTGAATACCTTTGCCTAATGATCTCCTTCCCTTTTATAGCCTTAGGCCTTACTCAATACCAAGGTCCAAAACCATAGAGAATCAATACCATGGACCCAATACCTGGGTTCAACACTTTGGACGAGATACCATGGTTCAAAACCATAGGTCCAAATTCCATGGACTAAATACCATGGACCAAAAATAAGTTTTTCCACATGTACGTGCTTTTCCTTGCATGAAAGTGTGTGCATATGTATACGCGCCTTTTGATCGTCGAAGCCGCGTGTATACGCGAATTGCTTAAGAGGAAATTGCGTATATCTCTTTTTCTTTCATTCTGAGAGCCTGAACAGTGATCTGTCATTTGAGTGAGTTGACATCAAGGACAACACCTGTGTCATAGCACCAAACCTGTGTCATAATGCCAACACCTTAATTGTAGCACAATTTAGTATTTTTGGTAGTTTTCTTGGGTTTTGAACTTTCAGAGCCGTTCTGAGGCCCTAAGCGACGTTTTTTAGGAAAACCAAGAGAAACATGGGTCACAGACCAATGTTTTTCAAACAAAAGTTGTATTCCTTGAATATATCTTTCTAACGAGGTATTGTGCACATCAAACGGAGATCGTATGACAAAGTTATGACCCTGAGAAGTTGATGTACCAATTTACCCAAACGGGGCCCATAGTTTGGCGCTTCATCTCCTAGGGTTAGGTTTTTGGATTTTTAGGGTTTTCCATTGTTTCTGAACAATAAATAGGCCTTCGAGCCTCATTGTAAAAAGTTTAGAGGCATGTAGCCGCCACATCTCTTCTCAAAGATAAGCTACCATCGCCCGAGCTATTCTTATTTCCATTCTATCTATAAGCATATTTCAGTATTTGATATTAATGAAATGAAGTGTTATTTCTACTGCATCTTTGTATTTATGGTTATATCTATAATTTTTTGCCTTACTATTTAAATCTGGATCAGTGGTATCCGAGCGATTTGTTCTTTCTCTGTTTTTTATTGCATGTCCCCAACGAGGTCGAGATATAAGGAGTTAGGGCTTGAATTGGTCGAACCTTTGCAAGACCAGCCTCACAAATCCCGATGGCCTCCCATGGCGGATGAAAAGAAAGATGAGGGTGTAGGAGATCCTATCAAAATCTTGCTCAAAGAAGCCCTCGAGCGAAAAAGGAACACAATGATGGACAACTTTTCCCAGATCCTTTAGCGGTTAGCCAAGGGCGACGCATCTACTTCCAGTAGCTACTCTGGAGGTGCCACAACCTTTAAGGTACAGGTTAACTTTGACATTCCCATATTTGAGGGTCAGATTAATGGAGACGCTATAGATAAATTGTTAGCTCTGCTAGAAGGATGTTTTTTTGTTCATGATTTTTAAAGTAGGGAAAAGATCACTTTTACACTTCTCAAAGAAGCCCCCCACGTCAAGGATTGGTGGGAAATCTAGTGTGAGCAGAAGGATGAAAGTACGAACTCATTTTTTTTAGATGCACCCACCTGGAACTCATTCCAGGATGCCATCAAGGAGTACTACCCATTTGGGAGTTATGAGGATAAATACATAAAGTGGACAACACTACGACAGGGAAGGGACCAAGATGTGCCAGAGTTTATGAATGTTTTTCATACCCTTTGCACGAAATTGTGTATCAAGGATTCTGAGAAGAATTTGGTTCTCGAGTACCGCAACTGCCTTCACAAGTACATCCAGGACGAGATGGAATTCCTAGACATCTCCTCGCTCGGCACAGCATACCAATATTCCATCAAGATTGAGAAAAATTTTAAACAGAAGAAGTGATACTTTGGATCTGTGAATCTGAAGCAAGGGAAGCGTGCCCCCAAACCGCATAACAAAGGACAAAGCCAAGGTGGGGCATCCCAGGACAACCTGCCAAAGCCATAAGGAAAGAACAATGTCAAGAAGTCGAAGAAGGACATGGGAAAGTGGTGTGCATTCCATAAGAGCTCCACTCACAACGCATGTGAGAGTTGGGCCAAGCAGTCACTTGTGGCCGAGTTGAAGGCTTCAGAATCAGATGCATGTTTCGACCTTGAGTCAGAACTTGATAAGAGGAATGACAAAGGAAAGTAGATTATTAATGCGGAGCCTAGCACCATTGTTTCCATTGGCAAGATCCAGAAGAATGAGCCTGAAGATCTAGAGGAGGGGGAGCATACTTTCCACTCACAAATGTGAGTGAAGGGTTCACTGCTGCAATTCTTTGTCGACAATGGCAGCCAAAAGAACCTCATTTCAGCAGAGGTCATGAAGTGGTTGGGTGTATCGACCGCACCACACCCACAACCATACAACATCGAGTGGCTTCACCATGGACGAGATCTCTGAGTCCGCCAGTAGTGCCGCCTTCCCTATAGCATCAAGCTCTTCACAAATGAGGTATTGTGTGATGTTGCACCTCTTGATGTTTGTGATGTATTATTAAGCCAACCATACTTATGGAAGAAACATGTTGTGTATGAGTCAAGGCCTCATATTTTCATTGTTACTTTGGGAAATACATTATACACGATACTGGAGGTAGCCCCGCCTACCACCACTTCCTTGATCTCTACCAAGAAATGCACTAAGATCATCTCCCAGACTAGGAAATTTATTTTCTTTCTTGTTCACAGTCAAAGTAAGGGGAAGATCATAGCCACATCCATGGCCCCTGGGAAGGGTTCCTCCATGCAGCAGAAGCAGGTGGATACAGTCATGAAATAAGATAGGAACATCTTCTCCTCAGCCACAGGGGCACTGTTGCACTGTCAGGTCAAGCATTCGTTTGATTTTACTCCCAAAGAACCTCTACCCAACGGGCCGATATATCGCCGCTCCATTGTGGAAAATTCAAAGTACAAGCAACAACATGATCAACATGGGTGCCACATAAGTTTCAAGTGGGCGACAAAGTCTAGTTGCATTTGCAGAAAGAACGTCTTACAAGATCCCATCGGAAACTCATACCACTCCAATATGGTCCTTACACCATTACCAAGGTGGTGGGAAACAATGCTTTGGAGCACAACATTCCTCCATTCCTTGGCTTGCACCGAGTTTTCAATGTGGACTGTCCTTGACCATGCTTCCCACCATTGCTGGACACATCAAAGAATGCAGAACAACTCACCACGAACCAAGTACAGCTCAAGTTTCTGCATCTCACGGAGGCACTCAACCCAATGGGGACCATTGATTCCTATGGGGGGAGGAATGATCCAGGTCAACGTTGGTGGCCAACCACCTATCACACTTGGACCCCCACAACTATTTCTTTCAGTTTTCATTTTCTTTGATTGTAGCTCAATTTACTATTTTTTTGCAGTTTTCTTGGGTCTTGAACTTTTGGAGCCGTTTTGAGGCACTAAATGATGTTTTCAGGGAAAACTGGGAGAAACTTGTGTCGTGGACCAATGTTGCTCGCTCAAAAGTTGTAGTTCTCAGATATATCTTTCTAATGAGGTATTGTGTGTGTCGAATGGAGATCGTATGCCAAAGTTACGACCACGGGAAGTTGAAGTACCAATTCACCCAAACGGGGCCCATAGTTTCGCGCTTAACCTCCTAGGGTTAGGTTTTTGGATGTTTAGTGTTTTCCATTGTTTCTCAAATTTCAATAGGCCTTTGAACCTCATTTAACACAGTTAGAGGCATGTAGCTGCCACATCTCTTCTCAGAGATAAGCTACCATTGCTTGAGCTAGTCTTATTTCCATTCTGTCTTTAAGCATATTTCAATATTTGATATTAATGAAATGAATTGTTATTTCTACTGCATATTTGTATTTATGGTTATATCTATAATTTGTTGTGTTCCTGTTCAAATCCAGATCAGTGGTATTAGAGCAGTCTGCTCTTTCTCTATTTTTCTTTACATGTCCCCAACGAGGTCAGGATATAAGGAGTTATGGCTTGAACTAGTCGAACCTTTGTAAGACGAGCCTCACAAATCCCAATGGCCTCCCATGGCAGATGAAAAGAAAGACAAGGGGATAGGAGATCCTATCAAAATCTTGCTCGAAGAATCCCTCGAGCGACAAAGGAACACGATGATGGACAACTTTTCCAAGATCCTTCAGTGGCTACCCAAGGGCGACGCATCTACTTTCGGCAGCTACTCTGGAAGTGCCACACCCTTTAAGTTACAAGTTAACTTTGACATTCCCATATTTGAGGGTCAGATAGATGTAGACGTTGTAGATAAATGGTTAAATTTGCTAGAAGGATATTTTTCCATTCATGATTTTTCTAGCAGTGAAAAGATCACTTTTGCACTTCTCAAAGCAGCCCCCCATGTCAAGGACTGGTGGGAACCCCACTGTGAGCAGAAGGATGAAAGTACAAACTCATTGTTTTTAGCCGCACCCACTTGGAACTCATTCTGGGATACCATCAAGGAGCAGTACTACCCTTTTGGGAGCTATGAGGATAAATACATAAAGTGTGCAACACTGCGTAGGGAAGGGACCAAGATGTGCCAGAGTTTACCAATGTTTTTCATACCCTTCACATGAATTTGGGTATCAAGGATTCTGAGAAGCATTTGATTCTCAAGCAACGCGACTTCCTTCATAGGTACATCTAGGATGAGATGGAATTCCCAGACATCTCCTCGCTCAATACGACATACTGATATGCCTTCAAGATCGAGCAAAAGCTTAAACAGAAGGAGAAATACATGGGATCTGCGAATCTGAAGCAGGGGAAAGGTGCCCCCAAACCGCAGAAGAAAGGACAAAGCCAAGGTGTGGTAGCCCAGGACAAACCGTTAGAGCCACAAGAAAAGAACAACGCTGGGAAGCCAAACAAGGACATGGGAAAGTGGTGTGAGTTACATAAGAGCTCTACTCACAACACAAGTGAGTGTTGGGCTAAGCAGTCGCTGGTGGCCTAGTTGAAGTCTTCAGAATAAGATGCATGTTCCAACCCTTAGTCAGAACAAGACAAGAGGAATTACTAAGGGAAGTAGATTATTGATGGGGAGCCCATCACCGTTTTTGCCACTGCCAAGATCTAGAAGAATGAGCTCGAAGATCCAAAGGAGGGGGAGCGTACTTTCCACTCACAAATGTGGGTGAAGGGTTCACCGCTGCAATTCATTGTTAACAATGGTAGCCAAAAGAACTTCATTTCAGCAGAGGTCGTGAAGAGGTTGTGAGGTATTGTGCGATGTTGCACCTCTTGATGTTTGTGATGTATTATTAAGCCAACAATACTTATGGAAATGACATGTTGTGTATGAGTCAAGCCATCATGTTGTTATTGTTACTTTGGGAAATACATTATAGAGGATACTAGAGGTAGCCCCACCTACTGCCACTTCTTTGATCTCTACCAAGAAGGGCAGTAAGATCATCTCCCAAACTAGGAATTTATTTTGTTTCTGGTTCGATCTCAAAGTAAGGGGAAGATCGTAGCCACATCCATGGCCTCCGGGGAGGGTTCCTCCACATAGCAGAAGCAGGTGGATACAGTCATGAAAGAAGACAGGAACATCTTATCCTCACCCATAGGGGTATTATTGCACTATCAGGTCAAGCATTTGTTCGATATGACTCTGAGAGCACCTCTACCCAATGGGCCGATATATTGCCACTCCCTTGTGGAAAATTCCAAGTACAAGTAGTGACATGATCAACATCGGGTGCATCTGTAGAAAGAACGTCTTACAAGAGCCCATAGGAAACTCATACCACTCCGATATGATCCTTACACCATTACCAAGGCGGTGGGAAACAATGCTTTGGAGCACAACATTCCTCCATTCCTTGGCTTGCACCAAGTGTTCAATGTGGACTGCCCTCGACCATACTTCCCACCATTGCTGGACACATCAAAGACTGCAGAACAACTCAAGAGGGACCAAGTTCAGCAAAAGTTTCTGCATCTCATGGAGGCACTCAACGTAATAGGGACCATTGATTCCTAAGGGGAGAGGAATGATCCAAGTCAATGTTGGTGGCCACCCGCCTATCCCACTTGGACCCCCACAACTGTATATTTTAGTTTTTTAGTTTCCTTGATTGTAGCATAATTTACTATTTTTTGTAGTTTTCTCAGGTCCTGAACTTTCGGAGCCATTTTGAGGCCCTAAATGATGTTTTCAGGGAAAACTTAGAGAAACATGCATTGTGGACTAATGTTTCTCACTCAAAAGTTTTAGTTCTCAAATATATCTTTCTAATGAGGTATTGTGTGCGTCAAATGGAGATCGTATGCCAAAGTTATGACCACGGGAAGTTGATGTACCAATTTACCCAAACGGGGCCCATAGTTTGGTGCTTCATCTCCTAGGGTTAGGTTTTTGGATGTTTAGTGTTTTCCATTGTTTCTAAACAATAAATATTCCTTTGAGCCCCATTGTAACACAAATCAGAGGCATGTAGCCACCACATCTCTTCTCAGAGATAAGCTACCATTGCCCGAGCTAGTCTTATTTCCATTCTGTCTCTAAGCATATTTCAGTATCTGATATTAATGAAATGAAGTGTTATTTCTACTGCATCTTTGTATTTATGGTTATCTATGTAATTTGTTGTGTTCCTGTTTAAATCCACATCAGTGGTATCCGATCGATCTGCTCTTTCTCTGTTTTTCTTTGCATGTCCCCAACAAGGTTGGGATATAAGGAGTTAGGGCTTGAACTGGTCGAACCTTTGTAAGACCACCCTCGCAAATCCTGACGGCCTCCCATGGTGGGTGAAAAGGAAGATGAAGGGGTAGGAGATCCTATCAAAATCTTGCTCGAAGAAGCCCTCGAGTGACAAAGGAATGCAATGATGGACAACTTTGCCTAGATCCTTCAGCGGCTCCCCAAGGGCGACACATCTACTTTCAGCAGCTAAACTAAAATCGGCACACCCTTTAAGGTACAAGTTAACTTTGAAATTCCCATATTTGAGGGTTAGATAGATGTAAACGCTATAGATAAATGGTTAAATCTGCTAGAAGGATATTTTTCCGTTCATGATTTTTCCAGACGGGAAAAGATCACTTTCACACTTCTAAAGCAGCCTCCCACGTCAATGACTGGTGGGAAACCTACTGTGAGCAGAAGGATGAAAGTAAAAGCTCATTATTTTTAGTAGTACCAACCTAGAACTCATTCTGGGATGCCATCAGGGAGTAGTACTACCCTGTCGGGAGCTATGAGGATAAGTACATAAAGTGGACAACGCTGCGATAGGGAAGGGACCAAGATGTGCTGGAGTTTACCATTTTTTTTTCATACCCTTCGCACAAAGTTGGGTACGAGGATTCTGAGAAGCATTTGGTTCTCAAGTACCGCAGCTACCTTCACAGGTACATCCAACATGAGATGTAATTCTTGGACATCTGTTTGCTCGGTACGCCATACCGATATGCCGTTAAGATCGAGCAAAAGCTTAAACAGAAGAAGCAATACTTTGGATCTGCGAATCTGAAGCAGGGGAAAGGTGCCCCCAAACCGTAGAACAAAGGGCAAAGCCAAGGTGGGGCAGCTCAGGACAACTTGCCAGAGCCGCAAGCAAAGAACAATGTCGCGAAGCCGAAGAAGGATATGGGAAAGTGGTGTGAGTTCCATAAGATCTCCCCTCACAACACAAGTGAGTGTCGGGCCAAGGAGTTGCTAGTGGCCTAGTTGAAGTCTTCAGAATCAGATGCATGTTCTGACCCTTAGTCAGAACCAGACAAGAGGAATTACAAAGGGAAGAAGATTATTGATGTGGAGCCCACCACCATTGTTGCCACTACCAAGATCCAGAAGAACGAGCCCAAAGATCTAGAGGAGGGGGAACGTACTTTCCACTCACAAATGTGGGTGAAGGGTTCACCGCTACAATTCATTGTTGACAGTGGCAGCCAAAAGAATCTCATTTCAGCAGAGGTTGTGAAGCGGATGGGCCTACCAACCACACCACACCCAGAGCCGCACAACATCAGGTGGCTTCACCAAGGACGAGATCTCCAAGTCTGCCAGCAGTGTCACCTTCCCTACAACATCAAGCCCTTCAAAGATGGGGTATTGTGTGATGTTGCACATCTTGATGTTTGTTATGTGTTATTAAGCCAAGCATGCTTATGGAAGTGACATTTTGTGGATGAGTCAAGGTCTCATGTTGTTATTGTTACTTTGGGAAATAAATTATAGAGGATATTGGAGGTAGCCCCGCCTACCACCACTTCTTTGATCTCTGCCAAGAAGGGCGCTAAGATCATCTCCCAGACTAGGACTTTATTTTGTTTCTGGTTCGCTCTCAAAGTAAGGGGAAGATCGTATCCACATCCATGGCCCCCAGGAAGGGTTCATCCATGCAGCAGAAGCAAGTGGATACGGTCATGAAAGAAGACAAGAACATCTTCTCCTCACCCATAGGGGTACCGTTGCACTGTCAGGTCAAGCATTAATTTGATCTGACTCCCAAAGCACCTATACCCAACGGGCTAATATATCGTCGCTCCATTGTGAAAAATGCCAAGTACAGGCAACTACATGATCATCATTGGGTGCCACACAAGTTTCAAGTGGGCGACAAAGTCTGGTTGCATCTACAGAAAGAATGTCTTACAAGAGCCCATCGGAAACTCATACCACTCCGATATGGTCCTTACACCATTATCAAGGTGGTGGGAAACAATGCTTTGGAGCACAGCATTCCTCCATTCCTTGGCTTGCACCAAGTATTCAATGTGGACCGCCGTCGACCATGCTTCCCAGCATTGTTAGACACATTAGAGATTGCACAAAAGCTCACTACGAACCAAGTTCAGCAGAAGTTTTTGCATCTCATGGAGGCACTCAATGCAATGGGGCCCATTGCTTCCTAAGGGGGGAGGAATGATCCAGGTTGAAGTTGGTGGCCACCCGCCAATCCCACTTGGACCCCCACTACTATTTATTTTAGTTTTTCAGTTTCCTTAATTGTAGTACAATTTACTATTTTTTGCAGTTTTCTCGGGTCTTGAACTTCTGGGGTCGTTTTAAGGCCATAAATGACGTATTTACGGAAAAACGGGAGAAACATGGGTCGTGGGCCAATGTTTCTCACTCAAAAGTTATAGTCCTCGGATATATCTTTCTAATGAGGTATTTTTCACGTCAACGGAGATCGTATGCCAAAGTTACGACCCCGGAAAATTGATGTACCAATTTACCCAAACGGGGCGAACAGTTTGGC
The DNA here is from genome assembly GCA_031772625.1 of Pinus tabuliformis. Classification (NCBI taxonomy): domain Eukaryota; kingdom Viridiplantae; phylum Streptophyta; class Pinopsida; order Pinales; family Pinaceae; genus Pinus; species Pinus tabuliformis. Next base: position 1,019,279,128 of record CM062813.1, on the reverse strand, counting down.
GCTTCATCTCCTAGGGTTAGTTTTTTGAATGTTTAGGGTTTTACATTGTTTCTCAACAATATATAGGCCTTCGAGCCTCATTGTAACACAGTTCAGAGGCATGTATCTGCCACATATCTTCTCAGAGATAAGCTACCATCACCCAAGGTAGTCCTATTTCCATTCTGTCTCTAAGCATATTTCAGTATTTGATATTAATGAAATCAAGTGTTATTTCTACTGCATCTTTGTATTTATGGTTATATCTGTAATTTGTTGCCTTACTATTTAAATCTGGATCAGTGGTATTCGAGCGGTCTGTTCTTTCTTTGTTTTTCATTGCATGTCCCCAATGAGGTCGAGATATAAGGAGTTAGGGCTTGAACTAGTCGAACCTTTGCAAGACCAGCCTCGCAAATCCTGACAGCCTCCCATGGTGGATCATAAGAAAGATGATGGGGCAATAGATCCTATCAAAATCTTGCTCGAAGAAGCCCTCGAGTGACAAAGGAATGCGATGATGGATAACTTTGCCCAGATCCTTTAGCGACTACCCAAGGGTGACGCATCTACTTCCGGCTGCTACTCTGGAAGCACCATAGCCTTTAAGGTACAAGTTAACTTTGACATTCCCATATTTGAGGGTCAAATAGATGTAGATGTTGTAGATAAATGGTTAAATCTACTAGAAGGATATTTTTCTGTTCATGAATTTTCTAGCTAGGAAAAGATCACTTTTTCACTTCTCAAAGTAGCCCCCCACATCAAGGACTGGTGGTAAACCTACTGTGAGCAGAAGGATGAAAGTACGAACACACTGTTTTTAGCCGCACCCATTGGGAACTCATTTCGGGATGCCATCAAAAACCAGTACTACCCTTTCAAGAGCTATGAGGATAAATACATAAAGTGGACAACGCTGCGACAGGTAAGGGACCAAGATGTGCCAGAGTTTACCAATTTTTTTCATACCCTTCACACAAAGTTGGGTATCAAGGATTCTGAGAAGCATTTGGTTCTCAAGTACGGCAGCTACCTTCACGGGTAGATCCAAGATGAGACGGAATTCCTAGACATCTCCTCGCTCAACATGACATACCGATATTCCGTTAAGATCAAGCAAAACTTTAAACAGAAGAAGTGAGACTTTGGATCTGCGAATATGAAGCAGGGGAAAGGTGCCCCATAAACCGTAGAACAAAGGACAAAGCCAAGGCAGGGTGGCCCAAGATAACCCACCAAAGCCGTAAGAAAGTAACAATGCCATGAAGCTGAAGTAGGACACGGGAAATTGGTGTGAGTTCCATAAGATCTCCACTCACAATACAAGTGAGTGTCAGGCGAAGCAGTCGTTGGTGCTCGAGTTGAAGGATTCAGAATCAAATGCATGTTTTGATCCTAAGTCAAAACCGAAAAGAGGAATGACAAAGGGAATCAAATTATTGATGGGAAGCCCAGTGCCAGTATTGCCAATGCCAATATCCAGAAGAAGGGGCCTGAAGATCTAGTGGAGGGGGAGCATCTTTTCCACTCACAAATGTGGGTGAAGGGTTCATCGTTGCAATTCATTATCGACAGTGGCAGCCAAAAGAACCTTATTTCAGTAGAGGTCGTGAGGCAGTTGGGCCTATCGACCACACCACACGCACAGTCATACAACATCGGGTGGCTTCACGAAGAATGAGATCTCCGAGTCTGCCAGTAGTGCCGCCTTCCCTACAGCGTCAAGCCCTTCATAGATGGGGTATTGTGTGATGTTGCACCTCTTGATGTTTGTGATGTATTATTAGGTCAACAATACTTATGGAAGCGACATGTTGCGTATGATTCAAGGCCTCTTGATTTTATTGTTGCTTTGTGAAATACATTATACAGGATACGGGAGGTAGCCCCGCCTACCGCCACTTCTTTGATCTCTACCAAGAAAGGCAGTAAGATCATCTCCTAGACTAGGAAATTTATTTTCTTTTTGGTTCACTCTCAAAGTAAGGGGAAGATCGTAGCCACATCCATGGCCCCTGGGAAGGGTTCCTCCACGCAGCAGAAGCGGGTGGATATGGTCATGAAAAAAGGCACGAACATCTTCTCCTCACCCACAGGGGTACCATTGCACTGTCAGGTCAAGCATTCGTTCGATCTGACTCCCAGAGCACCTCTACCCAATAGGCCCATATATCGCCCCTCCATTGTGTAAAATGCCAAGTACAAGCAGTGACATGATCAACATCGCATTCCACACAAGTTTCAAGTGGGTGACAAAGTCTAGTTGCATCTGTAGAAAGAACACCTTACAAGAGCCCATTAGAAACTCAAATCACTCCGATATGGTCCTTACACCATTGCTAGGGTAGTGGGAAACAATGCTTTGGAGCACAAATTTCCTCCATTCCTTGGCTTACACCAAGTGTTCAATGTGGACCGCCCTCGACCATGCTTCCCACCATTGTTGGAGACATCAGAGATGGCAGAACAGCTCACCAAGGATCAACTTCAGCAAACGTTTCCGCATCTCATGGAGGCATTCACTGCAATGGGGACCAATGCTTGCTGGGGGGGATGAATGATCCATGTCAATGTTGGTGGCCACCCATCTATTCCACTTGGACCCCACAACTATTTCTTTCAGCATTTCAGTTTCCTTAATTGTAGCACAATTTACTATTTTTGGCAGTTTTCTCGGGTCCTGAACTTCCTTAGCCATTTTGAGGCCCTAAACAATGTTTTTAGGGAAAATTAGGAGAACCATGGGTCGTGGACCAATGTTGGTCACTCAAAAGATGTAGTCCTTAGATATATCTTTCTAACGAGGTTGTGCGCCTCAAATGGAGATCGTATGCCAACGTTACGACCCCAGGGATTTGATGTAGCAATTTACCCAAACAGGGCCCATAGTTTGGTGCTTCATCTCCTAGGGTTAGGTTTTTGGATGTTTAGTGTTTTCCATTGTTTCTCAACAATAAATAGGCCTTCGAGCCTCATTGTAACACACTTTAGAGGCATGTAGCCACCACATCTCTTTTCAAAGATAAGCTACCATTGCCTGAGCTAGTCTTATTTCCATTTTGTCTGTAAGCATATTTCAGTATTTGATATTAATGAAACGAAGTGTTATTTCTACTACATCTTTGTATTTATGGATATATCTGTAATTTTTTGTGTTCCAGTTTAAACCTGGATCAGTGGTATCAGAGCGATCTGCTCTTTCTTTGTTTTTCTTTGCATGTCCCAAACGAGGTCGAGATATAAGGAGTTAGGGCTTGAACTGGTCGAACCTTTGCAAGACCAGCCTCACAAATCCTGACGACCTCCCATGGAAATAATAAAAGAAAGACGAGGGGTAGGAGATCCTATCAAAATCTTGCTCGAAGAAGCCCTTGAGTGACAAAGGAACGCGATGATGGACAACTTTGCCCATATCCTTCAGCGGCTACACAAGGGCGGCGCATCTACTTTCGACAGCCGCTCTGGAAGTGCCACACCCTTTAAGGTATAAGTTAAATTTGACATTCCCATATATGATGGTCAGCTAGATGCAAACGTAGTAGATAAATTGTTAAATCTACTAGAAGAATATTTTTTTGTTCATGATTTTTCTAGTTGGGAAAATATCACTTTTGCACTTCTCAAAGTAGTCCCCCACGTCCAGGACTGGTGGGAAACCTACTGTGAGTAGAAGTATGAAAGTACAAACTCACTATTTTTAGACGCACCCACCTGGAACTCATTCCAGGATTCCATCAAGGAGAAGTACTACCCTGTCGAGAGCTATGAGGATAAATACATAAAGTGGACAACATTGCGACAGGAAAGGGACCAAGATGTGCCAGAGTTTACCAATGTTTTTCATACCCTTCGCATGAAGTTGGGTATCAAGGATTCTGAGAAGAATTTGGTTCTCAAGTACCGCAGTTGCCTTCATAGGTACATCTAGGAAGAGATGGAATTCTTGGACATCTCCTCACTCGGCACGACATATTGATATGTTGTCGAGATTGAGAAAAAGTTTAAACAAAAGAAGAGAGACTTTGGATCTGTGAATCCGAAGCAGGGTAATTGTTCGCCCAAACTTCAGAACAAAGGACAAAGCCAAGGCGGGGTGGCCTAGGACAACCCGTCAAAGCCGCAAGCAAAAAACAACGCCACGAAGCTGAAGAAGGACATGGGAAAGTGGTGTGAGTTCTATAAGAGCTCCACTCACAACACAAGTGAGTGTCGGGCCAAGCAGTTGCTGGTGGCCGAGTTGAAGGCTTCAGAATCAGATGCATGTTCCGACCTTGAGTTAGAACCTGACAAGAGGAATGAAAAAGGGAAGCAGATTATTGATGCGGAGCCTAGCGTCATTATTGGCACTGCCAAGATCCAGAGGAATGAGCTCGAAGATCTAGAGGAGGGGGAGCATCTTTTCCACTCACAAATGTGGGTGAAGGGTTTGTCGTTGCAATTTATTGTCGATAGTGGTAGCTAAAAGAAACTCATTTCAACAAAGGTCGTGAAGTGGTTGGGCCCACTGGCCAGATCACACCCACAACCATACAACATCGGGTGGCTTCACCAAGGACGTGATCTCTGAGTCCGCCAGCAGTACCGCCTTCCCTACAGTGTCAAGCCCTTCATAGATGAGGTATTGTGTGATGTTGCACCACTTGATGTTTGTGATGTATTATTAGGCCAACCATACTTATGGAAGCGACATGCTATGTATGAGTCAAGGCCTCTTGTTGTTATGGTTACTTTGGAAAATACATTATACAAGATACCAGAGGTAGCCCCACCTGTCGCCACTTCTTTGATCTCTACCAATAAAGGCAGTAAGATCATCTCCAAGACTAGGGAATTTATTTTCTTTCTGGTTCACTCTCAAAGTAAAGGGAAGATTGTAGCGACATCCATGGCCCCTGGGAAGGGTTACTCCATGCAGTAGAAGTAGTTGGATATGGTCCTGAAAGAAGACAGGAACATCTTCTCCTCACCCACAGGGTTACCATTGCACTGTCAGGTTAAGCATTCGTTAGATCTGACTTCTAGAGCACCTCTACCCAACGGGCCGATATATCACCGCTCTATTGTGGAAAATTCCAAGTACAAGTAGTGACTTGATCAGCATCGAGTGCCACACAAGTTTCAAGTGGGCGACAAATTTTGGTCACATTTGCAGAAAGAATGCCTTACAATAGCCCATCGGAAACTTAGACCACTCTGATATGGTCCTTACACCATTCCCAAGGTGGTGAGAAAAATGCCTTGGAGCACATCATTACTACATTCCTTGGCTTGCACCGAGTGTTCAATGTGGATTGCCCTCGACCATGCTTCCCACCATTACTGCACACATCAAAGATTGTAGAACAGCTCACGAGGGACCAAGTTGAGGAGAAGTTTCCGCATCTCATGGAGGAACTCAATGCAATGGGGACCATTGCTTCCTAAGAGGGGAGGAATGATCCAAGTGGATTTTGGTGGCCAACCGCCTTTCCCACTTGGACCCCCACAACTGTTTCTTTGAGTTTTTCAGTTTCCTTACTTGTAGCACAATTTACTATATTTTGAAGTTTTCTCAGTTCCTGAAGTTCCAGAGCTGTTTTGAGGCCCTAAACGATGTTTTTAGGGAAAACTGGGAGAAACTTGGGTCATGGACCAATATTAGTCACTGAAAAGTTGTATTCCTCGGATAGATCTTTCTAACGAGATATTGTGCACATCAAACAGAGATCGTATGCCAAAGTTACGACCCCGGGAAGTTGATGTACCAATTTACCCAAATGGGGCCCATAGTTTGGCGCTTCATCTCCTAGGGTTAGGTTTTTGGATGTTTAGGGTTTTCCATTATTTCTCAACAATAAATAGGCCTTCGAGCCTCATTGTATCACAGTTCAGAGGCATGTAGCCACCACAACTCTTCACAGAGATAAGCTACCATCGCCCGAGCTAGTCTTATTTCCATTCTGTCTGTAAGCATATTTCAGTATTGGATATTAATGAAATGAAGTGTTATTTCTACTCCATCTTTGTATTTATGGTTATATCTATAATTTGTTGCTTTGTTGCTTAAATCTGGGTCAGTGAGCCTTACACTTATCAAGTTTTTAATAAAGTGGTTACGGGCTTTCAAGAAGTCACAACATCACCACTTTGGAGATTTGTGACATTTCATTCAGACACAAAATTTGTAATGTTATTAACAAGCTTCAAGGGAAAATCAAACTCAAGGATGCAGCTTACATGGTAAGACACTGAAATTGTATGTTTGATTCATGTAATTTTTTTATGTACAAGTGGATTGAACTTTTACTATGTCGTGTTACAAGAAAAAGTCAAATCTTATTTCTTCCAGAGATCATCCAATTACGAGTGATTGCGAGTTCATACATGTTGAATGTTGGGAAAAAGATAATAACTATAAGTCCATTGTTCTAAACCAAGTAGATGGAAAGAGTCATAGCCAAGTATTGGTTCATGATGTTGTCGTAAAAAAGTTAACATATGAGGATAAAGATGCAAAAGGAGAGATAGTTAACATTTATCAAAAACCACAAACATTGATTAACTATCTTATAGATTTATGTTCAAATGAAGGAGATTGGGTTTTGGATTTATTTTCAGGTTCAGGTAAGTTTTATTATATAAAATTGAATTTTAATATTTTATTTTTTTTGTTTTTATGTGTTTATACTAATTTACTTACTTATTATTTTTGTGCTTGATGATTAGGTACAACACTAGCATGTTGCCTACAAAAATGAATAAATTGCATTGCGATTGAAAGAGACCCACTATAATGCAATTTTATTCAACAAAGAATTAATTCTCTTCAATTTCTTCCAAATGTAATGCAAGAAGGTGGTTTGAGGAAAGGAGATTTTAACGAATCACGTGTGGAAAAAAAGGCAAAGGAACCTAAACCACCATTATATGGAATGATTGGGAAAGGACACTTTGGGAGATTTGCAGACATGAAATATCCATTAGATGAAGAAAGTGAGGAAACTCAAGCAGGAAATATTGTGGAAGAAGAAAATAATGAAGCTCAAGAAGATGATGAACATGGATTATATGATATTCTTGATGACATTTAAGTTATGATTGCAAATAAAACTCAATTTTGAGAGATCCTCATTAGTTTTACTTGTAATGTTTTGACTTTGAGATTTTATGAGAACAATGAACATTTGATTATTGTTGTTATATGTTCAATATTTGTATTATTTGATTTTCACTTTAATTTTTATGTGAATCATTTTTTATTTTTTGTAAAAAACTTGTGATTACTATTATTTTTTAACATAAAATTCATAAAAAATGCTATTTTTAAAAGCTTTTTTTGTTAGGATTTTCCCATAAAAATCGTTTATTTGACATGTCATTTTTGACAAAAATTCTGAAAATGTGTATTTTTTTCATTATATTTATATAGAAAATGTGTTTTTTTGTCAAATGTTTAAAATTATTTTGTTTTAGTGACAATTATTTGATGTCCATTGAAATATTAATTAACATTACATAAACATATAGAAAATAGTAACTTTAAAATATTGACCATTTTTTTATTTTTTTAACTACGCGAAAAAATTAAGATTTCATTACAAACAAAATTGAAAAGAAAAATGAAAACACACAAACAAAAAAAATACACTTAAAAAAAATCTTACGGGAAGAAGAAGGCATTAGAAAATTTAAAGTGTCAAAAATCAACCCTCTAAAAAAAAGGGGTTGATGTTGCATCAACACTTTTCAAAATTAGCATGAAAATCACTAACATCAAAAAAAAATGTTCATACTTGATACATAAGAAAATTTAAAGGAGCAAAAATATGCTAAAAAAAAAAAAAATGTATTCTGGCATCACCACTTTTCAAAATCGGGTGATTTTTTGCTACCTTAAAAAAACGAGTACCGGTTCATTTTCTCATTTGATCGGTAACTATGTTATGCATGAAAGTGTGTTGGCTCTGATATTATTATTATAAGTGAAATTTCCATCCATACATACACCATTGATGATCACTAGTGCCAATAGTGGAACATTACAGTCAAGAACACCTACTCCTCCAAAGAAGTATATTGGCTCTACACTACGGAGAAGCCAAAACTCTTCACAATACTCCCAAGCCTTTTCTAAGCCTAAGCCTACCCAAAAGCGTGGCTCCCAAAAGCCTTTTCTATGAGTTATGAGGTTATATTTATAGCAAAGGGTGGGGTGACCCTTGACATTCCCCTTTGTGACTCTTTGAGTTACCTCATGACTCTTCAACTTCTTCACTAAATGGCACATTACATAACATGATGACTTTTCACATTCCACTAATGAAACTTCGAATTTCACTTACAACATATTTACAAATAATATTACATTTTCCACATGTACCCATATAAGACAAAATAGGCTAGAGACAACCTAACAAGACACAACACTATGACTCTGGAGTTTAGGGAAATTCTAGCTCAACAACATCGACTTAATGCTTCTCGGTCACATATCGATGTCAGGCTTAGTGTTGTGTGATGGTGTCCCCAAACTGTTTGATGGTGTCTTTCTGGAAGCAAACACTTGCCTCCATTGCATCTGGGTATACGGTCTTGGAACCTGTATCCAACTTGTTTTGAAGCATGAGCAACATGGTTTCGACCTTGAGATGACCATCGATGTACTTCTGCATGTTGTGTGTGTTAGACTCCAAGTCTGTGCCAGTGGCCTCTTATCTTAGCTTATCCATGTACTCATCAATCTCTAGGAAAACTTGGTTCTTGGGTTTCGCATTAGTGAGGAAATCGATTGATGGAATCCTATGCTTTCTCGCTATTAAATCCAAGCTATTATACAAACACACATATGAGGCTTGTATGCTGCTGATGAATGGGGCGAGTTGTTCATAGTTATAGATCAACATTCAGACCTTTTCGTTCTCAAGCTCTTACTGTGGTTTCATCTTCTTTTCTAAGTCAATCAGGGCCCCTTTGTACCGCTTTGTCCACTCTTATACATGGGCAATGGTAGCATGTATGTTCTTGAGATTTTGAACAAACTCTTTGCTTCACTATTGTAGGCCACGCACACGGACATCTTCTTTATGCAAAGTGACAAATCTATCATAGATATTCTACATGGTAACCTCAAGTGTTGATACTTCAACAAGTATCACTATACTCATTTTCCCCAATGCAGAAACTACATTTTGCATTGATGCTCCGAGTTGTTCTACCTCTTTCTTGGAAGCCTGCAATTTCTTTGCTAGTTGTTCTTTCTTGGCTGTCAGGTACTTAAAATCTGAGCTTGTTTCTATTGCATAGGCCAAGATGGCTTCAACAAGGGAGGTTGGATGATTTCTAGTGTCTGACACTATCACCCTTTCCTTGATGAATGTAGGTGATGCGTGATGATTTGGAAAGTGATTCCTCCGTCCATGTACAACCTTCTTCTACAGCTCGTCAAATGATAGATTGTATCCATCCATGACTGGATCATCATTAAGGAGAACAAAATCTCCTTTCTCGCTCGGGACTGGTTCTAGCACTGGAGGCGGTGGAGACTGAGAGATGAATTGTGGTGTTCTTAGCATCAGGTCAATGTCTTCATTTTGTGGCTCTCTCTCTATCTCCATGTCTGTCACTTCAATCATTTACTCAATCTCCTGAGAAAGCTCCCAATCCTGCATCTATTCACCCTCTTCCTCAATTGTTGCCTATTCTGGTTCATCAACATTTATTGGCATTGTTTCCTCTGTTATTGTTGTTTTTCGTTTCTCTTCTTCCTTCTTCTTCTTCTCTTCTCTTTCTGTCCTCCTCAAATCTTGTTCTTCTTCTCTATCTCCTATAGCTTCAGTTCTACTTCCTCCAACCTCTTCTTTTCTTTCTTCCTTCATTATGCGCTCTTCATTCGTTTCTCCTTCTTTGCTTCCGCTGCCAAAGCTTCCTTCTCCAAGATAGGTTTCTTGAACTGATGATATCCGCACATGGGAAGGCAAGGTACCTGCATGCAACCTTGTATGACCTTGACCACTATATTCTAAGATAAACTTCTCGGTCCTCTAAGTATTCCTTGAAGTCCTCTGCAAAATGTCTTTGATATGCTGCCATGTTAGTGTTGTACCCTTCTCAATGAATAACTAATTATCTGCATATACTAGCAAATCCACTAATATCTGCTCAACTGTTGTTATCACCAAAAAATTATCACCTAGCCATTTCTAACTAAGAAGATTGAAATACACCATGTAGGATTAATTTTACCATCTTAAAATCATTTTCACCCTGGACAATAATTTAGTAAACCACTTCTATTAAATTATTTTCTGATTTAAATCAAAAAATGCATGAGAATAATTAGATAAATCATTATTTATTTAATTTTCTCTAAAAATAATTATTCCTTGTCACATTTTATTAAATCCCCTAGCAATAATTAAATAAATCACTATTTATTTATTATTCCTTGTTTCCATTATTGGAATAATTCTTAAATCACTATTTAATGATTATTTTAGTTTCACGCCATATGTAATCCTCGTGAAATAATTAATAAATCATTTTATTTGTTAATTATTTCTAAATAAATATATTTAACCATTTTAAATATATTGTCACTCCCCAATAAATATAATAAAGTATTCCAAGCAGTTAGATCTTGATTTGCTCAATATTATTTCATTATTCTCCCTTTTCAAGATTAACTCAATACTTTGTTATAAATATGAGGGGTTTATATTCATTCTTCATTGTCATCATTATCATCATCACCATTATTGTTTCTTTTCTTTTGAGCTCCCATTTGAGCTCTTCACATTGTTTAAATAGGAGGGTTTTATATTCATTCTTCATCATGATCATTATCATCGTCACCATTATTGTCTCTTTTCTTTTGAGCTCCCATTTGAGCTCTTCACATTGTTTGGGTTTTTCACATATTGAGAGAGAAGAATCAGATTGTCGAGCTTCCACCTTCCTTGTCTATATGCTAGCTTCACGATCCACTCGTACAGTTCAGTAGGGAAAGATGTGAAGAGACTTTTGTGGATCTTTGTGTACAGGTAGCAGTCTAACCACTCTTCCTTTGATAGTCGTGGATTCTTGTTCTCCTGTGCCACAAACTCGTGATTCCTCCTGTCCAATCAACCTTCAGTTTCCTTCTTAGTTGGATTCCAAAGATATAGCATTATACATCTCTATGTAGATTTTGGTCTTGGAAATGGAGCCATTTGTTGGCTTGATGGGGCCTGACCCAGGTTCAGAGTTATTTAGCCAAACAAATCCTTGTACTACTGGCCCTTTCGGAAACAACCCGTGGAGTGCGGACTGAAGTCTCACCCGAAGTAGTATGGGGGGATGCTAGAACCAAGTTTCCTCACCCTTGAGATGTCTGAGGGGTCAATTTAGTCTGACTGTGAATATCTTCCTGTAGGTCACTTCGTCCACTTCCCTGTCTTGTGAGGCCTTCGCACCCTGCTATACTCGATTTCGCGCAACCCTAACCAGGGTCTGAGGAGCTTTCACACTACTGAAGCAGCGATCTGCACTATTTCCTCGTGTTGCACCACGAATCTTAATTATACTCCTATAACAGATAGTTATATTCGCGTAACCAGATACTTTATATTATATTCACTTATTCAACACATTCATATAAGTTCGCACAACAAATAAACAGTAAACTTGCAATTCATAACCAACATACTTCAATGCATAAAATAGGAAAATATACACAAAAATATTGTCAAACTTCTCTTTATTAATGCTTTAATCGGTTACAGACTCCACCTACCCTACGCACTCAGCTGCAGGGGTTTGCGCACTCAGCTGCGGACTACTAGGCCTCTCCACACTCAGCTGCAGAGCCTTCTCCTACTTTACGACCCAAAGACTCAACTTTACACTTTTTACTGAATGCTTCATCATTAGATCTTCTATCTTCCTTCTATTAGATGTCTCTTTACACTTAGAGCCTCGCTCTATTTATACAATCCCATGGTCCACGGACCATGGGTAGAACTCTCAAGCTAACATTACATTACAAAAGTAAGGACAAATGACCCTATGAATTAGTTACAACTTCATGCTCTGCACCGACAAATCGCGGAGTCTTTACATCGGGCTTAGTCAAAACTTGGGCTTTAAGCCCCAAAACTTGCCTTGGGGGGGATACCGCTCCCAAAAAGGTGAGATGGAGGGAATATTATAGTCACGATGGATACCTTGAAGAAGAAATTAGAGAATGCATATTACGATGATGCTGAAACAAGGAAAGTAGGTTTTGATTGTAGAGTATGTTGTTGCATGTAAAGTAAGAAACGAAGTTGCATGGTTGAGGAAACCTCTGCCAAGATTCAAGTCCTACTATGATGAATTTTCAAGCAACATCAGGATTTTTGAAAAATTTGAAGGTTTGTGCTTGGTTATGTGTATTTGAAAGCTTTTTATTGATTGGGGTTGTGATTTTTTAGGTCAATATCTCAAATTTTTTGAAGCATACTTGATGTTACCAATTTTTTTGATGAGGAGATATTTGATGTGTGTGAGGCTTTGTGTGTAATACACATTTCCTGGGAGGAAATTTGGTTGGCCTATGTGTTGATGTCTAGTTCCTAAAGTAGGGAGGGTGGCATTTGTCATAGAGCTCTGACCTTGCATTACACACCTAGTTCCCTACATTGATGGTTAGTAAGTAATCTTGATGGTACCTAGAGAGGCTGAAAGCTTTAGTCCATCTTAGACCCACCCAGATAGATTGACCTGGTTAGGAATCTAGTTTGTGGCCCCATGTGTGCCTAAACTCTTCGTGGTTCATGTGTTTTGAGATATTCGATGTACTTATATGAATACCTACCTAGTTAAGAGGGAGTGTTGAAAAATGTAACTAGGTCCAGTCTTCATAAATTGTATTTGAGTCACAATGAAACCAAAATAAAGATTTTTTTTTTTTTTTACTATTTTTTTCATTATGACTTATTAAAGCATGGGTTTCATGCCTTGGTCATCATGTTTTAGGTCACTGTCCCTATTGAGGACTTCTATATTTTAAACTGAGTCATTAGAGTCATTGTCGATTTAATGAGACCCTTCTTAGGCTTTCAAATCATGAAAAATAATCATTATTATGTAAAATAGGTAATTTGTCACCTCCACACAAAGTTAGCCTACATGAGGGTACTTCGAACTCCATAAGAGGTTATATATACAGTGTAGATCGATTGATTTGGATATTACATACACAAGTTTGATATTCAAGAGAAGGAGGCAAAAGAATACAAAATTGCAGAAAAATAGGAGATTTGCTGCAAAAAGAAAATTGAAGTTTCTAGGTTACCTTTCTCTCACACATGTGAATTTACTAGGTTGCTACTAGAAGGTCAAGGTACTGCGTCAAGAGTGAAGTGTTGTTGTTGGGTCGAATTTCTGTTGCTAGGTCAAAGTTTTGTTTATGGGAGATCAAAATTCTGCTGCTTCAAGATCGAAGTGCTAGGTCAAAGTTTTTTTTGGAAGGTTGTCCTCTGCAAAAGAAAAGGAAGGGCTGATTTGGTGATTGGAGGAAGTTTTTGTCTAGGTCAAGGAGTCTTGGATCATCTCATGAAACTATTAAAGGAAGAGTTGGTGATTGTTTTTTTCCCTAGATAGGGTATTTTCCCTGACTGTCCACCTACATCTAGTGTCTTTGATCTTCGTGTCATGGTTATTGGTAATTTCTTGATGAAATATGATGAGAGAAGAACACAAAAACATTAATAAGAACGTAAGAATATAACATGTAATTATCAACATAAAGAAAGTATTTCAATCTTCTTGATTTTCCAACATAAGGTAAGTGAGGTAAGCAACACTTGTTCACATTTGAGTTCCTTGCAAGAAGATGATCATTTTGGTTCCTTCAAGAAGCACACTCGAGGAATTGGGTAAAAATTGTTATTAAAAATGGGTTATGAAGGGAAAGGCTTGTGAATCCATGGCCATGGTATAACAAAACCGATTATGGTTGAAGATTGACCTTGATATGCTGGGATAAAATATGGAAAAGTGTAGATTGGAGAGTCTTCCACGGCTATTGAAGAAAATGATTCTTCGAAGGGAACTTCTACATCATCAGGTTCACCTCGTCAAACCTCAAACAAAGGAAAACATCAAAGATATAACCCCAACTACACTAAATTTTCTTTTGATTATAAGAATCATGGTTTTTTTCAGAGAATTTTTTGTTCATTTTGTGGGTTGATCAATCGTAAGGTTTCCAAACGCTGGAAGAGAATGATGATGTACAAGATATTGATGAAGGCAAAGCAAAAAAAGAATCAATCTCCAAATCATGAAAAATGGCAGAATTTTTGCACACATTGTCATAAAAATTGGCATCTGATCAATAGTGGTTGGAAGCTTCATCCCAAGTTTCACCATATGCCCAGCAAGAAGCCTGTAAAAAAATACATTTCAAAAGAGGCTACAAAAAATTTGAAAAAATAGCAAACTTTATGAAAAATTTATGAATTTTATGTCCAAAGATGATAACATTTTTTTTCAAAAAATAAAAAATAACATAAATTTTTAAGTAAAAATGGAAATAAAAATAAAAATAAAGTATACTCAATTTTAACTGAGGAAGAAAATTAAAACAACAAAATAAAAATAAATTGTATAAAATAAAAACAAAAAGGTGAAAAGAAGCCATAAAAAAACCAAAAAATTAAAACAAAAATTTAAATATTAAAAAAAACATTTGTAACAAAATTTTGAAAAAAGAAAAAATAAATAAATAAAAAATTATTAATCAATCAAAATTATTTAAAAAATAAGAAAAAATACAGAATATATATATATATATATATATATATATATATATATATATATATTCATAAGTTGGAAAAAAGGATCAAACAAGCTTTTGAAAAGAGGAAAGGCAAAAGGAAATATAATTAAAAAAATAAAAATGAAAAAAAAAAACAAATAAAAAATATATATAAAACAAAAAAATAAAAAATATTATACATATTTCAAGGAAAATTTAAAAAATAAAAAATAATAAATCATTGTATATTAGAATATATATTAAAAAGAGTATAAAAAAAATAGAGAACATAACATTAAAACATATTTAAAAAAATGAAAAAAAACTAATAAATAAATTAAAAATATATACCATTTTTTTGTAAGCCGACACAAAAATGTTTTCTATTAATATGAAAGAGATGACTTACAAGGGCAACACATATAAGTCCAAAATACATTGATATGGGAGTATAAATCCCAACTAGATTTCTACAAGTGACAAACAATATATAATTCGAACCTCCACTAAGCTTGTAAGCAAAGACAAGAAAACAAATAGAGCCAGAGGTAAACTTCAGAAGTATACTCGCCAAAAAACAAAACTAACAATCTTTAGTATTTCTAGGGATTCCTTCTAATATTTGTCGATGGGTTTAATTGAACCATTAGTCTTATCGTTCAGGATGCCCCTATGTCGAGAGACAGTCTACAGTGGAGAAGACCATAGCTAAAAACAAACTTTCCTGCTACTTGTTTAGTAGTAAGAAAGAAAAGACGATAGGAAGCACTTCAAACATAAATAATCACTAGAGAGAGAGGCAACCTGTTTAACTGAGGAGAGATACCATTTGGTGGACCATTGGTGGCAACAATAGGCTTAATGTTAAGTTTTGGAGCATTGGAATTTGGTGGACTATTAATGATAGCAAGAGGCTCGATAGAGTCATCTGAATATGAATGAGATACAACATACTTCTCCACTCTTTTTAGTTGAGATAGGATATCATCTAAACAGAAATGAATAAACCTTAAGAGGCACTTAATGTCCTCTTTCCTCGCAAATATTTGATAGTTTTCAACTTGTTTGTCTCTAAGAACAAGAAAAAAAGAGTATCTAGTTGCTAATGAACCACCATGGAGTGTAAAAAATATAACCTTCATCTCTTGAATTTCCCAAGATCTGGAATCCACTTGATATCTTCAACACCAACCTCTGAAACCAAGTAGTAAGGACTGTCACCAAATTCTCATGACTCCAAATTACTAATTTCCTTTCTAATTTCTAGAGGGACTGAATCAAATAACGTTGTAGTCAAATTCCATTTGAACAAGCATTGTCGCTGCGAAGAGGAAATATTAGCTCCCCCTGTTGACTCAGAAGCCTTTGTCGTGGTGGCATAATAGTAGCTTCAGGCGTATAGGACACCCTGAAAAAAATGACACAAATTTCCTAATAAACACTAACTAGACTTACACAGGGTAATTGAGGAAGGAAAATCGAAA
The DNA here is from genome assembly GCA_031772625.1 of Pinus tabuliformis. Lineage (NCBI taxonomy): Eukaryota > Viridiplantae > Streptophyta > Pinopsida > Pinales > Pinaceae > Pinus > Pinus tabuliformis. The sequence continues at coordinate 1,019,262,904 of CM062813.1, read as the reverse complement.
TTGGAAGACTAAAATGAGACATATAACACACCCTCAAAAACCTGACACAAAGTTTCCAATAAACACTGTCTCGACTTACACAGAGCAATTGAGGAAGGAAAACCAAAATTCAAAAACTAAAACCATTGAAGATTACATCGTCACAAAACCACCAAAAATTATTTGCAGGATTATTGGGATACAATCCATGAGCCCTGATGTTCTTTAATTGAAAAAATGACCTCAAGTATTAAAAAAAAATGCCAATGGTAATAGTACCTAGTAACTTGAGACCTTGACAAGAAACAAAGCAGCTAGACAACAAAAGATATGGAGGGGAACATGGAACATAAAACCATTGTTCTTGCAGCCCCACTATTAAACTGCACACAGAGTCCAATGTGTTAAAACTAAATGGAAAAATTCCTAGGATACTAGACTCCATAGACTAAAACAAGGTATTTAAACAATATGCTTGGAAAATCAGACCCTTGGAGTGGTGAGGATGGCAAAACTACGACTAATTCGAAGATTGTTCAAGAGGCACTATTGTGCAAGAATAATATGAATTACATTGATATCCAAAGCAAGATGAGGACCTAGTGAAAAATCTATTACCATAAACCACCAGTTCCTCAGAAGGGTGGTGACTACTTAGCCGACAACTAGGTGGGTGTAGATCACAAAAACACACTATTGAGAACATGTATAGGGAATAAATTGGGAAAAAATGTCGCACTACTTACCATCTACCGATGTCTCTTTGTACTCTTACCACCCTGTGATTAAAATTTCATATTTATAACAATAGTAAAAGGGTGAATGTGGTGATTCAATTACCCCATTTCTTTGACAAAACATGACATAAGTATGATAAGTGTAGATAGTGGCATGCTTGTTAATACAAACATTCTTCCTCTGTAGCAGGCTACCGTTAATGGCTTCAAAGCTTACATCAGCCAAAACCTTGGATGTATACGCTAACTCCATAGTATATAACACATTGATAATAATGTCGACGCATAGGGAAATAATGAATACACAAGAAATGAGTCGCCAATTGTTTTGTCGAACCCCTCCTCTTTATGAAGACACATATATAATCATTGGGCCCTATCCCAATGCCCATGCATCTTAAACGTATCAAGTATGACTAGGAAAGTGTCCTCCATTACACACTTTTAAATGGGAATATATTATATTCGGCATTTTTGCCCTTAACGGGGAAAATAAATACACATTTTTATTTATTTATTTTTAAATTGTTTTTAGTAAGTAAAGAAATATTAAAAGCAACTTAAAAACAAAATATTAAAATTTTATTAGGTCGCCCTTCCCGCGACAACTTGGTGTCAGCGTGGGGCGAGGTATAAGGTCGATTCCCATAATCAACCAACCACCCAAACATGGCTAGCCAATTATGGGAATCTTCCTCCAACCCCACCTAGGCACCAACGGGTAGCAGGTGTGCCACTCCAATGACCATGCTCCTAGATTAGGGCCGCAAAAAAAGATTTAATATTTTTAAAATAAGTTTTTTTCTTAAATTTTTAATTTTTAAAACTATTTTTATTATTTTATTATTATTATTATTATTATTATAGTTTAATTTTTCTTTTTAACTATCTTCAAATTTTGTCTTTTTTATTTTCAATTTTAATTGTTAATTTTTTAAATTTTTATTTAAATTATGGTTTTTATAGTTTTTTGTTAATTCATTTATTTATTTATAATTTTGTTTCTTAGTTCTATATTTTATTTTGTTTCTTAGTTTTTTTCAATTTTTTTGTATTTCAATTCTTTCAATCTTATGGGTTACCCCTTTTTTTATGTTTTGTTTTTATATATATGAATTAATAACCTTTTTTTTTTAATATTTTTTTTCGTTTTATACAATAATGGATCAAGCCCGCCCCGACTATGTGGCAATTTGATGGTTGATTTCTAAATTTTCCTTACAATGTGTCAAGTTTTCTTAGGCTAAGAATTTAAAAGAGCTATAATTTTAGCATTAAAAAAAAATTACTCTTTGTTTAATGACTCTTTGATTCAAGTATTCATTTTTTTAGGTTTTTTTAGCCATGGTATTTGGTATTCATTCCATGACTTAAAAATATATAATTTTAATGTTATTTAAAGTCATGGTACTTTATCCTTAACGCCATGGTTGAAAAATGTCAAAATTTTATACTTTTGCAGAGTTATGATATTTAGCTTTAATGTTATGTTTGAAAATTGTTGCAATTTTTAGGTTTCTTGGAGTGGCAATATTTTATCTTTAATTTTATCATCTAAAACTATTGAAATTTTAGGGTTTTTCGGAGTCACAATATATTATTTTTAATTCCATTGCTAAAAATATAGGAATATTATCCCTAAAAGGAAGTTGAAGCAACATCCACACTTTTTTATTTCACAGTGTTTTTTCATGTTTATTGCACATACATTTTAGATTTTAATGTCATTGTTTAAAATAATTCAAATATTAGACCAAATATGTGTGTGTGTGTGTGTGTGTATATTGTTGATGCAACACCAACTCATTTCATTTTCACGATGTTGTGTCATGATTTTTGTGCAAAAACAGGGAATTTTTTTGTGCTAGAATTCTAGTTTTCAGATTACAGTTCTTGTTAAGTTGGAAACTTTACTATTCCATTTTATTTATAGTATTTCAAATTTACTTTTAAAGTGTATTCTACCCTTTTAAATGATTTAAGGATCTTGATATGTTTATTGTTGGATTTCAAACTCGATTAGAGGATATGTGTGAGTTACATTTATACATTATTTCTAACCAATGGATACATCACAAGGGCTTCACTGTGGGAGCAATACCATAGCATGTGGGTTCATATTGGGGGATATATAATGAGGAAAAAGTGATATAATATATTGGGGGATATATAAGGGGTAAAGGGTTTGTATATTGATAGGTATAAAAAATGGATCTCAAAGTTAATGAAAAAATATAAAGGGGTATAAAAAATGTTAATGAAAAAATGGATACCTACAATATCTAGTGAAAGTAGGGGCTTTTTAAATTGGTAAGGTGTATTGGGTTTATATTGGTAGGGGGTAAAATAATGTGATTTTTAGAGGTATTTTCCAATATGTACTCAAATTAAGGGTATTGTTTAATATGCCATGATCGCACGTGATATGTCAGAAGTTCATTAAGTGAAGCCCCCGTGGGATACATCTTCAAAGGTACCTTGGAATCACTATGAAGATTCATTTTTGTTACCGTAACCCTAACAATTTAGGTGTCAACGGGGTTCTTATGACTCCAAGCGAAGAGATGACAAAAATCGCTAATGGCTAAACGTGCTCTTTGAATTGAAATTTGCTTTGGAATGACCACAAACCCAGTTACTTGTAAAAGTAAAAGGATTGTACTAAATGGTGGTTTCAAGCTAGCCACCAACTATGGAACTTGTCTTTGAGGCTCAACAATTTTTAGAAATTCTCCTAATTTGGTTAAAAGTAGATATCCTCTATTGATTGGAAATGTTCACAAATGGTAATTTAAATAAGAGAAAAAGTTATGGAACTTGGCTCTAAAGTTTAGTTGTTCCCAGTGTTGGGTCACAGAAATGGTATGTTTGTACCCTTACATTTCTTAATAAATCAGTCTCTTTTATATAATTGTCTTCATTCTTGGAAAGGATTTGGAAGAAAAGATTGTGAAAGCTAGGTAAATTCAATCATCAAACAGATTGCATTATTTTAGCATGAAAAGACTAACTTTTGCTTCCTTTTATGCACAGGAAGTTGGAATTGGACAATTGTTGTTCAGTTGATAGAACGACAATGCTAGACCAAGAAAAGACTGTTCCTTGGCTATATGAGCTAGCAAAAGATATGAACAAAAATGCTAATTTGGCAAACGGAAATCCTATAATTTAGCCGTGAAATATTGAGGATCTCTTGATCCTCATGATTTGCTTTCATCCATTAGTTTTCCATTAGGCTATATGATACTGATGGGTGAAAAGGATTGGGAGATTTTGACTCTTACTCATTCTTGTGTCTTTGTATCGAACAAGAGAATATTTTGACATTACAGTAATTCTGTACTTTTATTATTTCAATTAATGAGCAATACAAAGATCTTTTCGTAATCACATTCTAAGCTTTATCAGCAGTAACTTCTAGAGGCTTTGGGTCTAGTCACTAGAAGATTCACTGCTCCTTTGTGTTATAACTATTTCCTTATTTCTTGCAATTCTTTATTACTTCTCTTTCCTTGAATCAATTTATTCTTTATGCTTGTAGTTGAGATAGATATTTAACAATGTTTCTTTAATGATGTCCCTTCAATGAATTACGTTGAATAAGCTAAGTGTTACAATTGATTGATGTTCTCTCTGTTTCATGTTCAAGATTAAAGTAGTTACTCATTTCTTGTTACTGTAGTGATTCTTTCCATTTACTATATCAGATGGTATTCCATTAGATATAAGTTCCTTTAATGCATCCTCTTGAAATTCATTTCCTTTGTAGAACAGTTATGATTGCATTCAAATTTATGTCTTGACTTGTCTTTGATTGAACTTTGAGAATTAAGAGTTTGTTAATACATTCTTGCAATGACTTGATGAAATATTAGACTCATTTGGTTACATAACAACCTTTGACCTCTATTGCACAGATAGTGATGACATCTTTGAAATAAACAGATGAATCACAAGTTGATAAGGTAATGTAGGAATTAAGATTGATTTAAACAGTCATCTTAGTGCACCAACATTTTGGCGGCGTTTCCGGGGAGGTTGTCAAAGATAATAGCTAACTTGTGTCTCTGAAGGAAATTGGGTATTGAAAATGGGAGGTAAGAACTTGCGTACTCAACAAGCAAAAATATTTCTCCTATCGCCCACTCTCAGAAGATACACAAAGGTTGTATAGGAATCAATGAATAGGGGAGAAAATATACCAATAGATTAGAAAGTGCTACCAAAAACCACCAAAGCCCAAGGATCTGCAACCCTTGGGAGACCAACCTTCATAGACGAAATCATTTGGAAAGCTAAATCTCAGGCGTCAGTAGGACCCCAGACAGTATCTGGAAAGGGCTCTACTTGGATCCCTCAAGCAGCAGAATAACCAACTCCAGCTTACACCGAGATCCATAGCAAGACTGAAGGATTTGAGCAAAGTTTCCAAAGTCCAAATCACCAATACTCTAGTCGTTCACAAGAGGGAAAATCGTGCAATTTAAGAGAAGGAGAGAGAGAAACTAGTGGAGCTGCTAAGGCAGAGCCTCAGTTGTCTGAAGTAGGATCTCCTGTGATCCCAAATCTGAGCACTGCAGTAAAACCACTTCGGATTGAAATTACTCCACTTACTTAAATAGCATCGCCTGAATTCCCTCAAGGATATTGGCACATTTTCGACCCAATGGCGAATCAGCCACCTCAAGGTTAGACCTCGACAATGGAATATCCCATAGTTGACCCAGTAGCCAATGCCCTGATGAAAGTTATTTACTTGCGAAATATCCTAACCTTTCATGTGATGACCAAAAAGGATCTAAATGCCTTCTTATTCGAGTTTGTCGTCCTCTGCAGAGGATATGATTACACCACTGATCCTCAAAAACTAAAGTTGTTCCCCTCTGTCCTAAAAGGAGCAACTTTGTGGTGGTTTATGGGTTTATCGAGATGCACTATTAACTCTAGGGATGACATGAAAACTTCTTTTCTCACAAAATACCAGGACTACTGTAGGACTAGGGAATTAAAAGGCTAAATCTTTAAAATGTCTGTGGAGGATAATGAAACTCTAGAGGAATATGTCGAATGGTTTCAGTATAATTTGCAGACATCCCCTCACTCCACATTACCAAAAGTGGCCCTGAAAGGCATATTAACAAAAGGGATGAAATAAGAATGGATAGAAACTTTAAATATAATGGGGAAGGGAGACATTTCTCAAGAATATTATGACGAAATTGTTTGATTGTGTATAAGGTGCTCACGAGGTAGCACACGCACCAGGTGAAGAAGCTGAGATTTCATGGCTAAAGGAAGAAAATCACCCAGTGGAGGTGTGGCAAGAGTAGAAATCAGTAACCTCCTGGAGGACTTAAAGACAGACATCTTAGGCATGCTGACTACACAGTTAGATTTCTTACATGCCAGATAGAGACAAGTTGAGGCAGAACATACACTAGCCATATTCTGCCCAGGATTTTGAAAGAAGCATAGTCAACGAGAATGTCCTCTAGACATGATCCAGACATTCTATATATGCACCAAGGACCATGCCATAGACCAATGTCCATCTCTTCTGGGGTTAGAAACAATATTTAAGGAAGCTGAATAAGGAACATATCTGACACACTTAATGGCATAACATCGACAATGGCGAGCAGGACCCTCAGGTATGCCTCAAGACCCATCCTTGATTTTTCCTTCGCAATATCATCCATAGCAAAATCCTGGAACATCAAGGCAACTTTGACCACCTTTCTCTCCCTGGAAATCCCAACAGTACCCCTTATCACCCTGGCCGAGACAACCCTTCCCAGGAGGTGGATGGCCAAATCTGCAATGCTCTACCCCCTTTTGGCAAAATTTAGTTAGTAATCCTTACTCTTCACTGTGGGCTGTTTCCATCTCACAGAACCCAAATTGGCCTTAGAACTAGGAGTGCCCCATGGGAATGAGAAATTTACCCATGGGAGTAGGTTCTCAACCTCAACTTACGTTACCTATTCCATTTCAGAACCCTCAACCATCAGTGCGTCCCCAGCTACCAACTCAACCAAATCTAAATCCTAATAACAATAGACTAGTCCAATATGTCTAAATTCTCGAAGGTTCAGATAATGAAAAAGAACCAGTAGAATGTAATGAGCCTCGGCTGAGGTCAGGGCGTATTATTTCCACAGAAGAAAAAGAAGCTGAAAACGAAAAACAACCTGAAATAAATCCATCAACTATGTTTCCAACGGAAATCAAATAGAGAGAAGACACAGTTGAGCAACAGAGTTTAGATAAAATTATAATTTCTTCTCCCTCATTCCCTGAAATATTAGAAATAGTTAAACCTGTTGTTTATCTTGATTTTGATATACTAGGGGAATTAAAAAATTTGTGTATAAATATCCCGCTCCTCTAGGCCATACAAGATATCCCGATCTATGCAAAGACTATTAAGGAATTATGTGGGAAAAAGCCTAGGAAGAAATTGAAAAATCCACCAAAAGTACATGTGGTAGGAACTTTATATGACCTGCTTCTGGGTAAACGAGAAGAAATTAAATACGAAGACCTAGGGAATCCTATAGTAATCATTCAAATACGAGATCGCACCTTTCCAAACACATTAGCAGACCTTGGAACGACCATTAACATTCTGACTACTAAAACTTGCCCAGGTTTGGGCATTACAGCGTTAGAACCCACCTCGACCTTATTAGAACTTGCTGACAGATCAGTAGTCAGACTCGAAGGGACCTTACAGGATGTAACGGTTTCTGTTGATTCCTGGGAATATCCTATGGATTTCCTAGTCATTAACCCAAGGAGTAGGCTAGATCGACATCCTCTGATAATGGGTTAACATTGGTTAGCGACAACAGATGCCTATGTAGGGTGTCGTATAGGGAACATGACTATTACACAAGGAAGTGTTGTAAAAAAAACTTATTTTGTATCCTCCTGCTAAACCAAGTCTACCTACTATAAATATTCAGTCACACCCACCTAGATATCAGGAAGAAAACATCTGTGCTCCTCTCACGCTAGAAGAAGCTCTTGAATTTAAAAATCACACAGAGGACGATGTGATTAACAATTTCATTAATAGGCAAGTTTTTATGAATATCCCGACATGTCAAGTATTAAAAGCCATTATTGATAATGAGGCACAGGGAGATCCCTCCAAGGATGCAGAAGATCAACCTATACATGCGACCACCATTTATAACAATAGACCGATCGAGATCAGACCAGGTAAAATGACTAACATTAACGATAACCTAGATAGCGACCAACAACAAAGGCATATTCAAGTGCCGCAGATAAAAACGCTTTTGCCTGGGAATACTCAGACATGAATGGTATAGATCCCAAACTATGTACTCATCACATCTACATCGAGAAGGATTCTCGTACCATTCGGAAACTCCAAAGAAGGATGTAAATTTTATTTACCCTATCTCGGATAGCTAGTGGGTATCCCCATTGGTGGTCATTCCCAAGAAAAATGGGAAATGGAGAATCTACATGGACTACAGAGAGATGAATAAGGCCACCCAGAAGGACCATTTCCCTCTCCCGTTCATTGATCAAGTTCTTGACACCTTAGTAGGAAAACAATTTTTTTCCTTCCTCGATGGCTTCAGTGGCTATAATCAGATCCAGATCGCCCCTGAAGACTAGGAAAAAACCACATTTACCTACCCATGGGGTATGTTTGCATACAGAGTTTTACCCTTTGGTTTATGCAACGCTCCCACCACATTTCAGAGGGCGATATTGAGCATTTTCTCTGATCTGATCAATGAAGGACTCGAAATTTAAATGGACAACTTTACCCCATATGGGAACGATTTTGAACAGGGCCGACAGAATCTAGAAAAGGTACTGGATTGATGTATTTCCTCCAGGTTATGTTTGAGCAATTTAAAATTTCATATGATGATGATTGAAGGTGTGGTTTTGGGACATTACATGTCTGTGGTAGGAATATAGGTAGATCCAACAAAAATAGAGGTAATTATTGCACTACCAACACCCAACACTCAGACTGAGGTACATAGTTTCATTGGATACAGGGGGTATTACTGCAGATTTATTGAAAAAATTTCAAAAAAATTCACACCTTTGTATGTCTTAGCTGGTAATGTCGAATTTAATTGGTCTGATAAGTGTGATGTTTCCTTCATAGATTTGAAGAAGTTGATTTCAACTACACTAGTGTTATAAGGACCAAATTGGGAGCCACCTTTCCACATTTCCACAGATGCATCAGACACAACAATAGGTGTTGTTCTTGGACAAGAAGAAGATAAAAAGCCCTATGCTATTTATTATATTAGAAAAAATCTCACTTCTGCTGAACTTAATTATACAGTCATAGAAAAGGAATTTTTAGCCGTTGTTTATGACATAAACAAGTTTAGACATTATATAACAAGCTATTCAGTATTTATGTATATTGATCATTCCGCTATTAGATATTTAGCTAATAAACCTATTACTAATGGGCGGGTGACTTGGTGGCTGTTAATTTTGTAGGAGTTTGATATTACTATTAAGGACCGACTAGGGAAGGGAAATCCAGTTGCGGATTTTTTGTCTCGAGTACCCAAAACAAAAGACCCGTCAATAGTGGATGACCAGTTTCTAGACGAACATTTGTTTTTTGTGGTAGTAAAGGCACCTTGGTACGCAGACGTAGCGAACTATCTAGCTATAGGAAATCTACCATGACACCTGTCAGCTAAAGAAAGGAAGATGTTTGTCCAATGCATTGCCCGATTTCCCTATATCGGTGGATATCTTTTCCACACAGGGTCTGATATGCAGATACGATGATGCATTCAGGAAGATGAGATCTATGACATTCTGAAAGCATGCAGCGATGAGCCTTGTGGTGAACATTTTGCAGATCACAGGAGTGGACATAAAATACTTCAGATTGGCTACTACTATCCCACTATCTTTAAAGATGAAAAAACAATATGTTCAGGCCTGTGATAGCTGTTAGAGGATGGGTCGCCCTGGTCAAGATGATGAGATGACATTAAAACCGTAGGTGGTAATGGAACCTTTTGAACGTTGGGCATTGGATTTCGTTGGCCCATTCAATCCAACATCAAACCAAAAGGCCTACATACTGGTTGCTACAGACTATGTAACAAAGTGGGTAGAAGGAGTAGCATTTCCAAGGGTTGCGGAAGAAAGGAAATCTACCATGACACCTGTCAGCTAAAGAAAGGAAGATGTTTGTCCAATGCATTGCCCGATTTCCCTATATCGGTGGATATCTTTTCCACACAGGGTCTAATATGCAGATACGATGATGCATTCATGAAGATGAGATCTATGACATTTTGAAAGCATGCTACGATGAGCCTTGTCATGAACATTTTGCAGATCGCAGGAGTGGACATAAAATACTTCATATTGGCTACTACTATCCCACTATCTTTAAAGATGAAAAAACAATATGTTCGGGCCTGTGATAGCTGTTAGAGGATGGGTCGCCCTGGTCAAGATGATGAGATGACATTACAACCGTAGGTGGTAATGGAACCTTTTGAACATTGGGCATTGGATTTCGTTGGCCCACTCAATCCAACATCAAACCAAAAGGCCTACATACTGGTTGCTACAGACTATGTAACAAAGTGGGTAGAAGGAGTAGCATTTCCAAGGGTTGCGGAAGAAACTATAATTAATTTTATGTTTGAGTTATTTGTGTGATATGGTTTACCCAGGGAAGTGATAACAGATGGAGGACCACAGTTTATAGGACATAAGCTTATGACCACCCTACAAAAACATCATATACACATAGAATCACTTCTCTGCATCACCCGCAGGCGAATGGGCAGGTTGAAATCACCAACAAAGGCCTTAAGGTGATTTTAACCAAAACAATTTCAACACACCGACGAGACTGTGCTGCTAAGCTGCTAGAGGCCTAGTGGACCTATCGCACAACCTAGTGAAATACGACTATTTATTCCCTGTACCAACTTGTATTTGGTAAAGAACCAATTTTTCATATTGAATTTGAAATAAAGACTCTTAGAACAGCCCAAGAAGTAGGACTGGATTTGACTGAGGCCCAAATGAAACGACTTGAGAAATTAAATGAACTAGATGAAGCACGACTGCTTTCTTTGTAATGTACAATGATTATTCAATAGCAAAGGGCTAAGTGGCACGATAATATTATTAAGAAAAAAGTGTTTAAGAAAGGAGACTGGGCGCTCCTCTATGATTCCAGGTTTCAAGACTTCCCAGGCAAACTACAAACAAGGTGGCTTGGCATGTATGAGATTCATGAAGTACACAACAATGGAAATATAACCTTGATCACCATTGATGGGTCTGGCTCTCCTTTCCGGTGAACGAGCACCGGTTGCATCTTTATCACAAACCACTCACTAAATATTTTTTTTGCCAACAGGTACGCAGTGATCCCACTATGCAAATTTTAGCTGCAGTGGGTGAAGACCTCGTAGCCTTACTTCCATGAAAATTGTTTGTTTTCAATTGTAAATAATGTATATTTTTTTTGAGAGCATAGGTTATTCATTTTTCCATTTTGTTTTTACCTGAATGATTTAATAGAGTAAATATTGTTGTGTGAATGGGTGAATTTTCTTTAGAAATGTGTGTTGTTTATGGTTTCTATTCCTTTTGGACGAACAACTATTGTTCCGTTTTTCAGGCAATTGTTGTTCTTTTCCAAAAGAACAATTGTTGTTCCCTTTTACCAACTTTCATACATACGACCATTGTTATATTGCTATTCCGTTAAGCGGATAAGTGTTATTCCATTCCTAAGAGAACGGATATTGTTCCGTTCCCGATTGAACACATGATGTTACATTCCCGAAAGAATGGTTGTTGTTCTATTCCTGATTGAATAGTTGTTGTTCCATTCCTAAAAGAACGATTGTTGTTCTGTTCATGATGGAATAGTTGTTTTTCCATTCCCGATAAAACAATTATTGTTCCGTTCCCGATTGAACAGTTGTTGTCCTGTTCCAACATCACACTTTCCATTTAGTTGTCGACAAAACATTTCGTGCTTTGTTCTCGACAACACACTTGTCATCCCATTCTCTACAGAATAGTTGTTGTTCCGTTCTCAAGAGTACACTTTCTGTTCCATTCCTGATAGTACATTTGTTGTTCCATTCCTAACAGTAAACTTTCTATTCCATTCCCAACAGTATACTTGTTGTTCCATTCTTGACAAAACAGTCGTTGATCTTTTCCGATAGACCCATTGCTGTTTCACTTATGCAGTGTTCCGTTTGGCTAGAAATTTGTATTGAGGAAATAAAAAGCACTCATATTGATTACATTATGATTTCTTTAACCAATTGTTGATTATCGTTATTTCAAATCTGACATGCTCCATCTATTAAATGACTTGTTATATGTCTTTCTTTTGGATATATTTTTAACTTGATTCATTATCAATATAAAAAACTTGTTGGTTCTCTCTTTTACACTTTCAAGTGGCAAGTTACTTTTCATATAATAGAAGGAAAGTAAGCATATCTTTCGTAGGCATTCTTTCACTTTTTACACTATCCCTGACACTTAAGTAGTTAGTGAGCCTCCTTCAATGTATAATAATAAGAAAAATGAAAATAAGATAAATTGTTCTCAAAGAGGATAGGAGGTCTCATTACGAGCTGACCTATCGTGATCATAAGGACTTAACAAACATGACATTCCCACTTTGGCTACCACACCAAGGGAATGGCCTTAAGACATTATATATCTCTATGGACAGGAGGTCTCATGACGATCCAACCTGTTCACTTTGTTCTGCCTTGGTGAATGGCATTGTGTTTATTTGGTCACCATGTCAGCACAATGGTCTCTTTGCAGAAGTATATACACAATGATAACAAAAAGTCATAAGTTGAGGATACTGGCTCATTTTTTGGTTTAAGTGGCAAGTCTATCGAGGCCATAGACGAATGTTGGTAGCAATGGCTGTGCCCATGGTATTGGAGTATTACTTTAAATTTCCAGTTCTTTAGTATTCTAGTACTTCCTATCTAATTAATTCAAAAGGAGAAACTACCATTGAATAGTATTTTTATCTCTAAAAACTAGCATAACTGTTGAAAATCTATATAATGAATCACTTCAGCCCGTCCAATCAGTTGACGCTAGCAGTCATTATCCTTTTTGTACCATGTTAGATCTCGCTTTATCAATCACAAAAGGTGAAATTAATGTTCATAATGAATATTTGCATACTTTATTCTCTTTCTCGATCATCTCTAACCACTCATACGACTGTAATTACTCCACTTTACTCAACCTATCAGACTCCGCCACTCACCTCATGTCATATTATACACAACCCTACATACTTTTATTTTTCTCATACTTCTAGGATGAGAACGCCCTTTATTATTGGAGGGGGGGGGTTATGAGCTATAATGATTTGATAGGTTGTAATTATCCAACTCCACCATGACTGCTGATCGGACTGATTAATTAAGTATTACATTTATAAAAAGTTATTTTGATTGATCGATCATTTATTGGCGCATTTATATAAAAAGATTCTTTTATTAAAAATCTTTCATGTGGAATATTTGTTGATGTTCAAAACTAAAACCATAGAAGTAAGGATATTACTTGCAGAATAGTGAAACTGTTACAGGAGCACAACAAGCATGGGAGGTAATGGCGTTCGCAACGAGCTCACATTATTGCAGATAACTGAACAGACTCGAGCAATTCTTAAACGTGCCGGGTGAATAACTTATACATAAAGGCAAGGGTATTCAGCCTGCATCCTTGAAGGAGCCATGGTGAGAATTGGCAACAATTGTTTAGAAATATATCACTTGCGACAACCGAAAAGATGTGGTAGGGCCTAGACACCTTAAGATGTTAAGAATACTTAGGCAGAATATTGTAGTTAACTTGACATTATTTTTAAATTCTTTACTACATGATGTTGATAGCGGAGTTAGAAAATCCAAGAACCCACAGGCTACAATTAGCCATCATGGTCTAATTAAACTCATAGTCACCCAAGAGCTAGCCTAACAGCAATTAACCTGGGACAATTTTGTAAATCCTATTGTAACTTCATTGGAAGAAAACCCAGGAAATGCACAGGCAGAAGCAGGGGTTGACCAAATTGTAGAGAATGTTGATGAACCAGATAATGAATGGAAAACCTTAGGGGTGACAGTCTTAGGGAGGGCACGAAAAAGGAAAACCTCTACTTTAGCTTCTTACTCTGTGAAACAAAGACGTTCTGAGAGGATATGGGAACAACAGAACATTACATAAGTGACAGAGGAAGCATGACCATCTTATACACACCACGTAAACCCACAGGATGTTTTTACACAAGGAGATGAAGAAGAGGTGGCCTGAGTTTTGGAAAACTTGGGGACACTCTTCGAAGAAGAAACTCAGTCTGGACATTTACAGGATCAGGACCACACTCCTAGCCAGTCTACCTCTACCAATAATTTTGGTCATACAAAAACTGTACCGTCCTCTGGAAACATGGAGGGAAGTCAATTTGAACACTCACAAGACCAAGACCATGTCCTTAGCTAGACTTCCTCTCCCTAGGGCTCTGACCATACATAAATTTTACCATCTTCTGGGGATAGGGAGAAGTCACAGGAGCATGGGGACAAAATTCCTCTATAGGAAGAAGTCCTGAGCTGGAAACTTAGATAGAAGGAAGCCCTGAGTTAGAAACTCAATCACGAGATACTATTTTATTGGAACAAGACCCTAGTGACGATATAACCCCCCTTTCGCCTGAAACAAATACGATTGTTTCTCCTCCAATTAAACATCCCACTGAGGAGGCAAAGGAAGCAGATAATGCGAGGATGAATTTATTGAGAAAGGAGAATAAGAAATTAAGGAAAAAGATCAAACACTTGAGGAAGTGGTTGAAAGAAGCAAGCAAGGCCCACAAGAATAACGTAGAATCGAAAACCATTGATTCTCAAAGTGAAAACCTCCTTCAGACTACTGGAACGCAAACAGAAGACACCCCTGTAAATTCAATTGGAATCCAAACTGAAATACATCATACTGAAAATGCCAAAACCCAGACTGAAGACATTTTCACCTATTAGGCGAAGACTTAGACAAATTTCTCTGTGGACTTGATGGATGCTTCGGTTCAAACAGACTTTTCAGAAAAATTTCAAACAATTGATATAGCGGAAGCAGCTGCTCAGACCAATTCAGTGGTAACCTATGATACAACTATCCAAACCAAGGATACACCTCTGTACACCCCTTTGGTAAGGGAGGCTACCATTCGAAAGTTACAGAAAGAACTAGCAGAACTACAACATACTCTAGCATAGTATCAAAGAGAAGTAGTACCCTTGCAGACTCATAAGCATTTATTAAAGAAGTTTGATGAGTTGACTGGAACAGAGGATGAGACTTATGCTAGTCTCAGAGTTGGGCAGAAGAAAGTAAAGGAAGTACACAATCAACTTTAGAAAGATATAGATAAAATTGAAATTGTTTGCTCCATTTATTTAGATGTCTTGTCTTGTAGGTCACCTGATACCAATTATGCATTGTTTTTGCTTGAAAAGTATTTGTTGTTAAATGTCAAAGCTATCAAGGCCGGTAAACCAGTGGAATTTAAATCAATCCAAGAATTTATCCAATGTTGCAAAGACAAAAATGAAAAGGTGAAGCTTCTTCTCTGTGAATTATACTTACACAACTTATTTTTGGAATACGAAAGGGATGCTAGCCCTAGCCCCTTCATCGGAGATGTTCAATTTCAAGATTTCATTTATTTTACCTATAATTAGATTAAGTGGGCTAAGGCATATAACATTTTCTAGAAAAGGGAGCATGAATTATATCTATGGGTTAGGAAAGAACATACAAAACCCACAAACCTTTTCTTACAGCACAAACACTTTATGGAACAACCAAATGTTGTGGCCTCTCTAGGTCCACTCCATAAGAATACTGTAAAGTCTAGAATGGAATATTTCTTTTATATTAAATAAGAAGCCTTACTTGTTGCAAAATAGAGATGGATGGCTTCCTCCAACATCATCAAGAACAGAGAGCCATTTGGATACAAAAATTTCAAAGTTGTTGTTGCTTGTTTGGTTAAGTTCAGCAATCTTATCTTATGCATGGGCCCTACATGGACAGGTTGCCGTTATAGAAGCCCTATTATTTGGTATCCTCCTGATGGGTACCGTTTTGACTATGAATTGGTATAATTCCAAGAAGACCGAGCATTTGTAATACTTAAAAAGAAAAATGGCTTCCGTATATATCCAAAAGAGACCTATCCCGCTTATTCCTTAACACAATTACATGTTAATCATTCTCTTGCATGAGGACATGCAAAATGGTAAGTAGGGGAGTATGTTGTGTCACAGAAAAGCTATGTTTGTACCCTTACATTGGTTAATAAATCACTCTCTTTTATATAATTTTCTTCATTCTTGGAAAGGATTTGGAAGAAGAGATTGTGAAAGTTAGGTAAATTGAATCATTAAATAGATTGCATGATTTTAGCATGAAAAGACTAACTTTTGCTTGCTTTTATGCAGAAGAATTTGGAATTGGACAATTGTTGTTCAGTTGATAGAACGACAGTGCCAGATGATCCAGGGGATCTTTTGCTTATAGATGTATGAAAATAATCACATGTGAAACTTGCAACTTAACTCAGGAATTTAATGTGCACACAAGAAAGAAGAAGAAACACATAAAAGGCATGAAAAGAAGACAACAAGACTGGATAATGGAGTTCGTCCAACTCGGACTACGTCTCCGGGCCCTTCTTGATCAATGGGGATGCCTTCATTCATTAAATGGCATGAAAAGAAGAGAATACAATCATCAGTTACATAAAAGGAGTCTTATACTTCCATTCTGGAAAATGGCTGAGAAGAGGAGAACTCAGATGAAGAAATGGATAGCACCACTGTGTTTGTGGTGTCAAGGAGGGCAGAAACGATATAAAATTTGCCCAATTCAGACAAAATGATCAACCGCCCCTCGTACAAGCTGCTGCCTCGAACTACGTACCAAAATCCTCTCCCCCGTACTTTTTCCAATCATCGGGGTTTTATAATGTCTCTTTTGTCACAAGCACGCTTAGATCAGAGGTTGTTTTGTTTAGAATAGCAGCCTTTGAATGGAAGGATCGGCGGGCACAACCAAAACCCAAAAATAGGCCTTTTTCTATTAAACAGACAATACATGGAATACACTGAAAAAAGGATCAACGGGCACAACCAAAACCCAAAACTAGGCCTTTTTCTGTTAAACAGACAATACATGAAATACACTGAAAAAACCGACTGAAGCCTTAAAGCCGGATCCCAAATTTTATTAAATTGGCTGTATTCTCCTATCGGGTCTGCGCTTTATCGCAAATTTCAAATCGCTCTGTCAATGGCCCTTTATACCGGGGTTCTTCATCAATCGCCGATGCTGATCCGCCAATATGATCGCTCCTCCGATCACTGATGCTGATCGCCGATATCACAATCGCAAGTCGGCGCTGCCCTGGTCCCGATATTGCGTGCTTGCCTTCCTCCGGCCCAATATATCGGAGATCGTTGATCGGGGGTTCTAAAGGCCTTTGCGTTAAGTCCGCCCCTTTGCCTCCTCCAATTGCGATTTTCCCTTTTAAGGCTTCAAGCCTATTTTTTTTAGAGAAAATGCCTCATTTTCCAAAGGAACAAAGGCAGAGTATTTTGGTGATATCTTCATTGGAGTATCGTTCACACCGTTGGAATCAAGGAGACGAGCACTTTGATCTGATGTCAAGATACTTGCTTTCCTACCACTTTGAATTTTGAGCTTTTCCATGCCATTGTGTCTGAAGATCCACCTGGATCAATCCTTCCCATTGAGGAGCTTTTGGACCGCCAAAAGCTTTTTTTAGTCAATTGGTAAGTGAGGGAATTGTTCCCTCAGCCTTTCCTTCTCCAACCATTTTGCCTTGCTGGGGTGCATTCCCTTGAAACCAACTCAAAGGTATTCCACATCTCCTCGCTGTGAAGTCCTGGTCCTTCTGTCAAGGATGATGTCTTCAGGGAACTCGTCGAGATACTATGGTGCAAAGTCATCAACTGTAGGAACTGTGCCCACCTCCTCAATGTCCATAATCAATGGTGGTTCATACAGCTTTAAGTTCTCCACATTCACTACAGAGTACATCTGCATATATATCAGCAAATCAAGACGAAAGGCATTGCTTCCAATCTTCTCCAAAATGGTGAATGGACCATACCAAAGTGGTCACAACTTCTTCCCTTATCCCTTCATCCTGTCCTTGCTGATGTGGAACCACACTTTCTCGCCCACTTGGAATTGATGGTCGACTCGGTTTTTGTCATGTCAAGCCTTGTAACGGGCTTGACTTTTCTCCAACTGCTCTTGTACTGCTTGGTGAATCAACTGGATTCACTAAATGAACTACTGATCTTTGTCCCTGTCATCACGTCCACTGGAGCCATCTTCCTTCCCAAAGACCATATCAAAAGGGTCCTTTGGCAGGTAACCAAAACATGTCCCAAATGGTGAACACTGTGTAGATGAGTGCACTGCTCGGTTGTAGGAATGCTGCACATATGGGAGATGCTCATCCCGCAACTTAGGATGTTTCCCACAATAGCCTCGTAACAAGTGTACCAAGGTACAGTTGACAACCTCTATCTGTTCATCAGTCTATGGATGAAATGTCATGCTTCTTTTCAACTTGGTGTCCATCATCTTCCACAAGCTGGTCCAAAACTCTCTGAGAAAGCGAGAGTCCTGATCTGACACAATCAATGTGGGTAATCCAAAATGGACCCAAACATGCTGAAAGAAAAGATAAGCAGTCTTCTCTGCAGTGATCTGCTTTTTACAAGGCATTAGAATACGCATCTTACTAAAATGGTCAACGACGACATACAAATAGTTGTGACTCTTTCGAGACAAAGGAAAACCTCCTACAAAGTCCATCGACACACTTTCCCATGGACGACTTGGAATAGGGAGTGGTGTGTAGAGCCCAAGTTTTCTATTAGAGGGCTTTGAAACATAACACATCACACAACCCTTTGCATAGCGAGTCACAATTTTCTTCATATGCGGCCAAAAGCAAAATCTTTGTACATGACATAAAGTCTTTTCGACACCAAAGTGTCGAGACACAAGAGAGGTGTGGGCCTCTCAAATTACATGTACTCTTTCCCCTGTGGGAATACACGATTTACCAAGGTGATACAATAGTTTCCCCTGCAAGTGATAGTTTGTCCACCTGTGAACCATGGGTTAGTTTTGCATCAATTTCCTTAGAGTCATCATTGTTAGCATATTGTTCAACATAACTCTCAAAAGACAATGAAGAATTATGCAAAATAACAAAAGAAAAAATAGGAGGGCGAGATAGCATATCGGCCAATTTATTGCTAGTGCCCTTCTTATACTTTATTACCAGATGAAACTGTTGAAGAAAACCCATCCACCTGAAATGACGAGATTGATGCAACTTGGCTTATGACTGAAGGTACTGCAAGGGCTGATGATCCGTATGGATGATGGTCTCCTTGCTGATCAGGTAGTGTTTCAAATTTTTCACACTCCGCACCAAGGCATAAAACGCCTTCTCATAAGTGGGATAGTTTATCACAGCCTAAGAAAACTTCTCAGAATGGTAACAAATCGACTTCTTTTGCTGCATCAGTACAGCTCCCATGGCATAACCATTGGCATCGGTTTCGATCTCAAATGGCTGTTGGAAATCTAGTAAGGCTAAGACTCGCGCGGTGCTGATCTTTTCCTTCAATGTTTCGAAGGACTTCTGTTCTCTTCCTCCCCATTGGAAGACCTGTTTCACACTTGTCAATGTGTGCAAAGGTGCTACAATAACAGAGAAATTAGTAATAAATCTCCTCCAAAAGTGGACTACACCTAAAAAGTTGCGAACCTCGGTTACACTAGTAGGCTTAGGCCAATTTACAATTGTTTCAACTTTAGAAGGATCAATTTTTCACTGACCATGACCAACAATATGACCTAGGTAACCCAAAGAGGTTTTCCTGAACTCACACTTTGACAACTTTACAAAGAGTTTTTCTTTTTTCATAACATCAAACACATTGTTTACATGACACACATGTTCAACCCAACTTTTACTAAAGACAAGTATATCATCTAAATATACAAGAACAAATTCATCAATGAAAGGCCGAAAGAGATCATTCATGACCCTCATAAAAGTGGCTGGAGCATTGCAAAGTCTGAATGGCATCACCATCCATTCGAACAGACCCTGTTTGGTCTTGAAAGAAGTTTTCCACACATCCTGCTCTACAATTCGGACCTGGTGATAACCACTACGCAAATAGAATTTTGTGAAATAAATAGTTCTTTAACTAATCTAATAAATCATCTAGGCATGGAAGAGGGTAGCAATTTTTCACCATGATTTTGTTTAGTGCGCGGTAATCCACACACATCCTCCATGTGTCATCTTTCTTTGGCACTAAGACAATTGGTGAACCACATGGAGAAGTGCTCGGCCTGATGACCCCTTGGTCCAGCAATTCCTGCACCTGCTTCTTTATTTCCTCCATCTCAATGGTCGACATCTTGTACATGCCAATATTTGGTAAAGGAGCGTCATGCTGCAAATGGATTTCATGTTGGATTTCCCTCTTCGGAGGTAATCCCTTCAGTTCCTGAAACAGCTCATCATAATTAGAAATTAATTCACATAATTCCTATTTATGTTCCTGATCACAACCCTGGAAAGCGTTAGCTAATTCTGCCTCTTTTTCCCTTACAACCATCAGCATGCAACCCTTACTGGAATTCACCAGCCTTTTCATTTGTCCAGCACTTACAAGGCTGGCATTGATTTTAGTTTGATGAGCCCTTACAATATATTCTACCCCATCTTTTGTGATTTGGTATTTGTTTTCATGATGGAAAAATACTTCCTTTCTATCATATAGATACGGACTCCCTAACACCATGCCACAGATATCCAATGGGATCACATCTAGTTCTACTTCATCCACTAGCTTAGAAGTGATTACAAATTTTACTTTACACTGCTTGGTTACATTTAGTTTTGCTTTATCATGTATCCATCCAAGCTGGTAAGGTTTCGCATGTGGTTTTGTTTCCAAGCCAAGTTTCTTTACCAAGGATTCTGCAACTAAGTTTGCTTGGGATCCAGTGTCAAACAGAGTTTCTACTTTAGTATGATTTATGACAACCTTGATATGAAATAGTTCAATTCTCTTTCGATCATTAGGAAGGGACTCATTTACAGAACTAGTGCCTTCATGTGATTCAAAATTAACATGAGGTGTAAGAGCACCTTTTGTTCCTGCTGTTGTGATCAACGCTTCATCTCCCGAATCAGATCCAAGGCCTTTCTACGCAATCGCCATTGTCTTCTGCTTGCCTTTTCCTCCATACTTCTTTGGTCTCTTTTCCAGGTGTTGTTTCCAACAGTGATCGTCATCGTGACCTTCCTTTTTGTAATGATTGCAATACAGCCTTTCTCCTTCTTTGGTTGCTATCGTTTTATTCTCCTTTCCTTTCCATTTCACTTTAGATTTTCAATTGGGAGGTTTGAACGGTGGTTTTTTGGAATGATCATATCTTTCATTTTTGCCCTTATTCTCAATATGAATTGCCTTTACGCTGGCGGAGTTAATAGTAGTTGGTTCAAACAACAATAATGAATGCCTAATGTAAATATGTAATGAGCCAATGTACCTAGTTACTACTTCAGGTGTATCAAGCGCAATACCCAAATTCAGTGCTTGCTTTCTAAACTCCTGTGTAAAACTCTGAACATCCTGACCTTTGCCTTGCCTTAAATACTGCCAATTCATTAATGCTTTTTGCTTGTAATCCAAGGGATAAAACTGTTGCATTAACACAGAAATAAAATCAGGCCATGAGGAAAAGAGGTTACCCACATTGTTACTACTCTGAAATTTTCTCTCCCACCAAACGAGAGTGATGCTTCTCAGCCATAGAGAGGCCAGCTGAATCTTTGCCTCATCTTCCACGATCTGTTGAATCCTACAATAGAGCTCAATCTACCTAATCCAATTATTAAGCTGCTCTGCGTTACTTTCACCATTAAACATGGGAAGATAAAATTTAACATCTAAGTTAAAGAAAGGTTTCTTAGATGCATCCCTTGAATTTATATGATTATGGTGGTGAGAGGAAGAAGAAATTTCACTCGTGGAAGGAGAAGCAGGGGGTTCTTCTCCACCATTTCCATGCGCTGAACCTTGTTCTTCTGGGTTTCTCTCTTCTACTTTTTCCAACCTTAAAACCAACTTACCAACATTCTCTGCCATTGAGTAGAAGGTCTTGCGAAAATTGTGCTCCACTTCAAGATGAGCTTCATCTTTTGTCATGTTTCTCCTTCGATGTGCATGCCTCACTTCGGGATCGAAAGGCTCTAGTTCCCCTTCGCCTCTTTGGAGCTTGTTTCTTATTAGCATACAAACATGCAATTCACAACTAAAAAGACCTGCTCTGATACCACTTGATCTAGGGAATCTTTTGCTTATAGATGTATGAAAAGAATCACATGTGAAAATTGCAGCTTAACTCAAGAATTTAATGTGCACACAAGAAAGAAGAAGAAACACATAAAGGCATGAAAAGAAGACAACAAGACTTGATAATGGAGTTCATCCAACTCAGACTATGTCTCCGGGCCCTACTCGATGAATGGGGAGGCCTTCATTCATTAAATCGCATGAAAAGAAGAGAATACAATCATCACCTACATAAAAGGAGTCTTATACCTCCATTTTGGAAAATTGCTGAGAAGAGGAGAACTCAAATGAATAAATGGATAGCACCGCTACGTTCATGGCATCGAGAAGGGAAGAAACCATATAAAATTTTCCCAATTCAAACAAAATGATCAATCGCCCCTCTTGTAAGTCACTGCCTCGAACTACGTGCCAAAATCCTCTCCCCTGTACTTTTTACAATCATTGGGCTTTTATAATGTCTCTTTTGTTACAAGCGCACTTAGATCATAGGTCATTCTGTTTAGAATAGCAGCCGTTGAATCGAAGGATCGGCAGGCACAACCAAAACCCGAAAATAGGCCTTTTTCCATTACACAGACAATACACGGAATACACTGAAAAATTTGACCAAAGCCTTAAAGCCGGATCTCAAATCTTATTAAATCAGCCCTATTCCCCTATCGGGTTCGTGCTTTATCGCCAATCGCAAATCGCTCTGTCAATGGCCCTTTATACTGGGGTTCTTTGCTGATCGTCGATGTCGATCTGTCAATCCGATCACTCCTCTGATTGCTGATACCGATCTCCGATATCGTAATGGCAAGTCGGCGCTGCCCTAGTCCCAATATCGCGTGCCTGCCTTCCTCCAACTCGATATATCGTAGATCGCTGATCGGCGGTTCTAAAGGCCTTTGCATTAAGTCTGCCCCTTTGCCTCCTTCGATTGTGATTTTCCCTTTTAAGGCTTTAGGCCTATTTTTTATAGAGAAAATGCCTCATTTTCCAAAGGAACAAAGGTAGATTCTTTTGGTGATAGCTTCATCATCTAGACTCGGATTGTAGTGTCGTTCACACCGTTGGAATCAGGGTGACGAGAACTTCGATCTGATGTCAAGATACTTTCTTTCCTACCACTTTGAATTTTGAGCTTTTCCATGCCATTGTGTCTAAAGATCCACCTGGATCACCAGACCACGAAAGGACCATTCCTTGGTTGTATGAGCTAGCAAAATATATGAATAAAAGTGCTAATTTGGAAAATGGAAATCTGATCATTTAGCCGCGAAATCCTGAGGATCTCTCGATCCTCAGGATTCACTTTCATCCATTACTTTTCCATTATGATATATGATACTAATGGGTGAAAAGGATTGGGAGCTTTTGACTCTTACTCACTCTTGTGTCTTTGTATCGAACAAGAGCATATTTTTACATTACAACAATTCTTCACTTTTATTATTTCAATTAATGAGAAATAGAAAGATGTTCTCGTAATCATGTTCTGAGATTTATCAGCGGTAACTTCTGGAGGCTTTGGGCCTAGTCACTAGAAGATTCACTGCTCCTTTGTGTTATAGCTATTTCCTTATTTCTTGCAATTCTTTATTACTACTCTTTCCTTGAATCAAATTATTGAGATAGATCTTTAACGTTGTTGCTTTAATGTTGTCCCTTTAATGAATTACGTTGAATAAGCTTAGTGTTACGATGGATTGATGCTCTTTCTAATTGATGTTCAAGATTAAAGTAGTTACTCATTGCTTGTTACTGTAGTGATTCTTTCCATTTACTAGATCAGATGGTATTCCATTAGATATAAGTTCCTTTAATGCATCAACTTGAAATTCATTTCCTTTGTAGAATAGTTACGATTGGATTCAGATTTATGGTTTGACTTGTCTTTGATTGAACTTTGAGAATTAAGAGTTTGTTAATACATTCTTGTAGCGACTTGATGAAATATTAGACTCATTTGGTTACATAACAACCTCTAACCTCTATTGCACAGATAGTGATGACATCCTTGAAATAAACAGACGAATCCCAGGTTGATAAGGTAATGTAGGAATTAAGATTGATTTAAATGGTCATCTTAGTGCACCAACACCCAGAACATTCCCTAATTAAATAGAATTTGAGGTCTTTTTTTTGGGAGTTCAAAATGATTTGAAATGGTGGTTTGAAGATGACTGCAAATTGATGTTCAGTAGAATGTATAAATATTCTATTAATGACATTTTTGGCGAAGAAAACACACTAAAACATGCCCATGGCTCTAACTTAGTATAGGGATATAGTTGCTATTCTAACTCAAAGCTAGAGCTTTGTCTATCACTTAAAAGAACTTGATCCTTCCCAGTTGATATGACTTCCAAACCTAAATAATTATTTTCAATCACTTATAATATTCCCCCCCCCTTCCCCCACCTTGTTAAATATAGGTGAGATGACAAATATACAATTCTCACAAGTATTGAGATCGAAAAATATGATAGCCATGTGGCCAACTAGATCAGGGTGTCAAATTTTATAGAAAATACACTCTTGATCATGGATGGCACTGTGATTGTACATATTATGAGAGACATAAGCTCCTCAACTAGTAGGAAGGAGTACACCTCTACTTATAAACATCATGTTGAATGTAGAAATTCATATGGATGTGAATAAATCGCTAATAATTGTAGAGTATTCATTTGGACATGGAAACTATGCCTTCTATTTTGACTTCTAGGTGACTTCAACAATGTTGATTCTAATATCACACATAACCACCAAAGTGGAAAAATATCCCTCATACCTTTAGTCATTAGGGTCTTAAAACTCTCCATCATTCCCATCTATGGTTTCCCTCCGTTGAGAAGTGTGGGATCATCCACTACATATCTTATTACCCACTACTAGATTCTACACATAGTAACCCCTAAAAACACAAAAATTATCATCATTAGCTTCAACAATTTTGCACAACCCTCCATCCTAACCCTATATTCTCAAAAAAATTGGGGAAATACTTAATAGTTGATTCTAGAGAAACCAAGGTTAAATTGGTTCCAAGGTGCAAAATAGTACCAAAACCACAAAGTTTTTGCAAACCTCTACAATGAAATAGAATAAAAAAAAGGAGAATATATGAAGAATGGAAATGTAACATTTTTATAACCATATAACTATTATGACCATCCTCAATGAAAATAGTGTTTTAACCTTCAAGCAACTATGTAACTATATTATGAATTTATAACATTTGAGTATTTGACAATGTACCTAATGAGAATCGACAATGAGAGAAGTGACCAAGTGAAGGAATTATCCATCCTATTTAAGGGGAAATACCCATATGAAATGACCCTAAAGATCATTCAAATCCTACAATCATGAAAACATGTGGAAAACTATACCACATTAGATTGGTTTTTCAAACAAATTGTAAATTGAAAGGGTAGGAAGAATAAATGCTTGAAATTTCTCTTCAATATTATGAATCAAATAAAATTGTTATGATGACTTATGTAAAAATTTGTGAGAGTGAATAATCAATGCACAGAGAAATGGCCACCACATCCAAATGGTTTTAGGTAGAGATGTAGTATGTATGGATAAAAGAAAGGCACATAGTGAGGAGAATGGAAGAGACTTGATGTAGTAAGAGAAGTAGATAAGAGAATATGTTTGGAGAGTTCTGACACAAGAATTGAGGAGTTAATACCATCTTTTGGTACTAGTATTGGACTAAAAGAGATATTAAAGGGTAAGGGAAATTTATTGTATTTATAGAATGATAGACATACTAATACATATTTATGACCATTGAATTCATATTCCAAGAGCTCCTTGACTCTTAATTATTCTTATTCCTCACCGTAACCAAACCAATTAGGTCTCTTGCATTTATCTATTTTATTTTCAAATAAATTTCTAAATTCTTATATTTCTTAAAACATTACATCTCTTCCATAAGAAATAGAACCATGTGAACATAGTTCTATCATTAATGAATATTATAAAGAAGAAACTTCCGGGTGTGATTTATTTTTTATTTTCCAATTCACATTAGTATGCATTAACTCGAGAAAATATATTTTCGATTTATTTCTCAACATTGGAATGTCATTCGTATGTTGGTTTACTAGTGCACAACCATGACATGAAACATGTTCATTCTTAAAAAAATGGAATACCTTTCACCATATATTTTCCTTGAAGAAAAACTATACATTTCATATTTATATGTCCATACTTTATGTGATGTGGTTCTTTTGTAGAGACACTTGCTAATAGAAATGTTCGTTTATTGTCACTACTAACATTAAGTTTTTATATGCTTCCCACATTGGTTCCTTTTACTATGACATTGTACTGATCTAGCGCATCCTTCACTTAGCAATGTGAATTCACAAATTTAAGTGTAAAACCTTCATTTATTATTTTTCAAACTAGGACTAGAGTTTTCCAAATCCCTAGCATAGGAATTCAATTATTTATTTGATTCATGGGACCATTCGAAAAAAATATGTACACGTAACTATGTCCTTTTATTTAATCAAATATATCATCACATAGATGGATTTTAACACCATTATACTTTGTAGGATAGGATTTAAATAATATCTATTACATTTCATATGAATAGATGCTCTAAATATATGAACAATGTATTATAATCATTTGTTTCTATTGATAATACTAAATATAAAATAAATAACTTTAGATACGTGAGGAAATCGAGTACCTCTAACTCTTTATCAATAAAGTTTCCTTCTTATTTTTTATATTTGAACTCATTAACTTATTTTTCATACATTCATAATAATTATTTCCAAACATACCACGATAGTTGTTCTTTATCCATGGTTTTAGTTCCGATGCATTGTAATGCCCAAAATTGTTTGGTTTTTTAAAATTAATATGAACTATTATTGGAATTAACGCATCCGAACTTATGGCATACATTGTAATGAATAATGTAGACATTTGATTTCAGTAATAATAAATAAATAGAAAGAGTTTGGTGAGTGATATTAATGAGTATGGACTGAAATTTTATAAATCCCATTATGCTTGGCCATTGAAAACTATGAAATAAAAATGGAAAGTCCAAGAATTTTTATTCCCTAAAAAGGAAATTTAGATGGGGGAGAAACGAAATTTTTTAATTACGACATAGCACAAAGGGGATATGGACTGATGAGTACCCCTTACAAAAATATTCTTTCTTGATTTCCCAATCATTCATCAAAACATAATGATATGAGTGTGCTACTTTCACCATTGTACTGACAAAACCCTAACTAAATTGAGTTCATTTCTTGAAATAAAATATTTACAGAAAACATAAAATAGTAAGGTGTCATGATTGACATGATAAAAAAATATCTTCATCTCCGTTGGTGAGGTTATGGAGGTAGAGTTGCTCGGTCGATAATTTGCAGTTGAGGAGGGTTGAGAAATTGATCATATTTCTACCACAGTGCTCGGCTCGTTAGAGGAGAGAAAAATAAGTTTTGATAAGTGATATTAAGCCTTGTGAGCCCTGCATAATTTAGCGTGGAGTGAAATAAGGTCCTCACCAGCCCTAGCAGTTGGAAATCTCTCCTTAGATAATTCACCACTGTATTTCCCTTTAAGGAGGAGGTCTTCTTGTGGGAGGAATCAACTCTCATATTAGCCTCTACGAGCATTTGATTATACTAATCCCATGGAATTAATCCACCTATGAAGTCCTAACAACTAGGTCATCCTACTTGGGCCATCTTCTGAAATGCTAAGTAAAAAGCAGTTAAATCCTTCAACACCTTCTCTAGACATTCTTTAGCCTTAACTCTAGTGGCTTCCTTTTGGACCATTTTAGAGACCTCCATGATTTCAGTCACCCGGCATACCACATTTGTGTCCCTCAACTCACTTAGTGGTTTTTCATTGACATACTCGATGAATATTTTAGTTTCCCCAACATTCCTTTCACCCTCCTCCTTGGAAGATAAGATGAAGATCTCATAATCCTTGATTGCAACTTTTTTCTCTATTATCATAGTCATATACTCCTATTTATTCTTCATCTCTATTATCAATTCATCACATATTAGCTACTGGGTCTGAAGGAGAGACATGTTACCTTTCATCCTGTCTTTGAGGTCAGTGATTTCTTGATTTGCTACCTATATATTTTTGTTGAAAAGCTCTGCATTTGTCTTTGCAGTCTCCAATTATTTTTGTTTTTGTGTAAGGGCATGTTTGTCATTGTTTAGATCCACATGTACCTTCTTAATTTCTTCTCATCAGATTTTCATCTCAATTAGAGTTTTAGTGAACTGCTCATTGGGATTATGAGGATTCCTTAGTGCCAGCATTGCACAAATATGGCGGTCGATTTTATGTTGGAGCTCTGCTACCTGCTGTTAAAGGGCCACCACTTTTTTATTCTGGTCTATTATATCCTTGGCTAGAATATCATTTTCTTCCTCCACATCTGCTAGTTCTTTGCACTGCACATGTTCACTAGTAGGCATCCTTGGCTTATGCCTCAGTTCTTGGATCTCAGTATGTGAACTCTGGATAAGAGTTTCGAAGGAAACTTCGTCTTTTGGGTTCACTCCCAGATTTACGATCAGTTCCTTGAAGTTCTCATTTTGCATATGTAGATCTCTAGGGATAGCTTTCTCTTCCTTCAACTCCGTTGAAACATTTTCTAGTGTATTCTCATCTTTGTTAATGGTCATGGCATTCCTTCTTAGTTCACTATACAAAATTTCTCCCACTTCCTATGAAATTTGATTTTGTCAGGAAGAGGGACACTTCTTAGGTCTAGAGATACATCGAAATTGCTAAATTGTGAGCCCGATGGGACACACTGTGTTGAGGGATGGTGTAGTGAGAAATTCATCTGGTTCCTCTCCAGGTCCATGGAAGTGAGGAGTCAGGTCTATAATGGGATCGAATGTGATGCCAACTACTGCTACATCTCTTCTCTAACCCTTTTATTTCTTTTCTTTATCACTTTCCATGTATGCCACATAGACTTTGTCATTATTGAACTCCCAACCGAACTCATAAGGGCTACCTCTATAGATGAGTAGGCAGAAGCTTGTAGCGGGTCTTCTAAGGTCACATGGAAACTTGGTTGATCTATCTTTCTCTCGGTTAACCTAGTTTCAATATCTTCCTCCCCTTCCTTTTGGACTTTGGCCCTATTTTTTGTTTGAACATCTTCCATTTCCACATCTCTTGTCTCGTCCACACTGCTTTTTCATTCCTTGTCCTTTGCTGTTGGAGTCTCAATCTCCATTTTTGTATTAATAGTCCAAGAATCAAAGTTATCTTTCCACTCAACTTCTGGCATATATTCATGATCATAGGTTGAAGCATTAATACTTTTTATTTTCTTTGTAATGAAACCATGGCGGTCATAATTCCAAATATCCTCCATTTCCAAATTCATTTCTTTCAGCAAATTCTCAGCTAACTGAAGGGCTTGCTTGGCATTGACAATGAAAGGACCTATAGGCTTACCCAGCTTAAAAATATATCCTTTCTTAGCAGAGACAAACTGGATTTGATCCATGTGTAGGCTTTGTTTGATTAACTCTAACGAAAATATCCTCATTTGAAAAAAGACAGGTAATCGATAAGGAGGGAACTCACATCTGTAAACCCTAATTGTAGTGTCATTTGCAAACAAATACCAGTCACCCACCTTGGTGTCCTTACTATGATGGAGGATATCTTTTTGCTGAGGTAATATTCTTGCAGGGATACGTTATGGATTATTTTATATGCAATATCCATATAAGAGGATATGAATTGGGAGTAGCCCTCATTGTTGGGTTTCTGCCTAACAGTGACATCCCAATCAAAGAAAAACTTTCTCTGTTTGTTTGAATCGATTAGACTGATACCCAGGCATTCAAATTCATCTACATGGGTATACATGAACAAATAAAACATTATGGAGTAATATTTGAAAAAAACGAAGTGACAGACAAGTGGTGCAGCTAGAATTTGATGAACTTAGCCAGGAAGGAAGGTATATCAAATAGATGACTTGGCTACATCATTTCCCTCAGAAAACCTATGGTGGCCTTGGTAGAAATATTGGCATCATCCTCCCAAAAATCTGGGAAATTACAGTGAGGATAGGTTACGCTACCTATGTAAAGGTAAGTATTAGGAATGTATCAACAATAGGCAAGGATTTGTGGTCACGAACAAAAATAATTTGCAAAGAGGACTATTGTTCCCTAGCTGAGAGGGCATTGTACTTGTAGAACAAGGTGGTTTCAGTGAATTTTTGTGGCTTGGGAGAAACTGGGTATACTAGAGCGTTTTGAATCTGTTTTGGGGTCACCTCTGGGATTTTGACTCTAGTAGAAGATATAAGCAGTTCTTCTTCTCAACGTAAGACACACGAAGCCATGAAATGAACTTAGGAAAAAGATAGACAAAGGGTGCAATTTGGTAATAAAGTCACGATTCAATTACTCTTAAAGGGTCCTCTCCCTTAACATAGAGGTCATACATGTCGAATTGGAGGTCCAACAGGTGTTAGGGACAGGACAGGTTGAATATTTGTGACTTCGTGTCCATTAGTGTCTCAGTATAGGATGAGGGTTTGGATTCCCATAATTTAGGGGTCTTTAGGGCTGGTTTCTTCATTTTGAGAATGGAGAAAACAATTACAGGTAGGAGGCTGGTGAATTACCTAGTTGACTGAGTGAGAACTGGAGAACGACATTGGTGGGAGCTCTAGAGATATTTTTTTGATCAACGACATCGCAGACCATATGAATGATGGGAAAAATTGGCTTCCAGAAGAATGAATTTGAATTCAAATGTCTAAATGGGTAAGGTCCTTTATATGCAAGGGGAAATGATCATATGACATTAGACGAGGTCATGAGGCAAAGCCACGTTGCGGAAAATGATTGGAAGGGTGACAAGTGGACCATGGAGAGGACACTTTATTGTTACCTCGACGCTAGCTTGATGGCATTGTCGGTGGCCTGATGCGAGGCAGGTGTGGTCCCCACCTCTCTCCGACACGTGTGCGAGTGGGAAGCTGGATCAAATCGAGACCCCCCCAAGAATTAATCCAGGCTGTTGATCAGTTGATCCTACCCTGCTAACTTTTCAACTCTGGGGGGTGGCACTGGCATATCGGTCATGCCAGTTACCCCATGGAAATTCCCCTCTGATTTGGTCGAGCCATGATGAATGATGGTCCACCCATTAGATGCTCGGTATTTGCGAAAGTTCAGAATCCCCGAATCACTACTGCAACAACTAATTATATTTCTCCTACTAAATCAAGTTATTTACAATATTATACAGTAAATATTGAAATAAATGCAACTATAGCCTTCACAGCTTAAATAATATACGGAAACAAGAAGTAAGAAACAAAGAAATAGCAGACAAAAGTGACACTGTTGTTTTTGGACAAATGTCCCCAGAAAAACCCAATGCGGGAAAACCGGTGCAGGAGATGAGGGTTTATATTATTAAGTAGTAGTAATTGTGAATGAAATCCCTCAATGCCCTGCTACCTATCCAATACAGAGAATAATATTAACAGACAGATGAGTGAGATTACCTCACATTATCACTCGAAATCCTAGTTGATCCAACTACCGAATGGACTACCCCCGATTGCCTCTATGATACCTCTATGAAGTCACTGCGTCAGCCCAATGTCACAACATCTAGGGATAGCACCACCCCTTCCGTTGATCGATTTGATGCCCACGAACTTCGATCTTGACCTGCTAGTCTCACAATCGAGCTTCCAAATTCTGATATTGATTCCCCAGCAAACTTTCAGATTTCTTCAAGGCTTTACATTACCTCTGCGTCAGCCTATGCTATCTCTACATGGCCCTGCATCAACCTCTTATGGCTATGCGCTGCAATTTTCGGATCTCTCTCTGCCTTCTCTATTGAGTATTCCTGGATCGAGAGAAAACCTCAACTATAACTAAGCCTGCCCCTCACTGCAAAATATCACTTTGAATTTCTCACTGACAGCTACTCTACCTCGGAAATTCAATCTTTTGAACTCTACTCGATGTGCTTTCCAAGTTCCCCTTAAGCCTCTTCTTATATCTTTATATTGGACAACCAACAGCCCATATAAACTTCTAATCAATGACTTAGATCATTTTGGCTTGATCCTTGTCTTCTTCTAGAAGTTTCAACCAAAATTTAGATTAATACCCATTAATTATTTTAATTTCCTAAGTTTAGACTTAGGGACCCATTAAGAATAATTAATTGTTTTATTAACACTGTCTCCGAGTGGAATGTCTCAAAACAATTTCTGGGAATTGGAGAATGCATCTGTTTAAGCCTCCCTGCAAATTTTGACACTTAGATCACTTCCGATGCTACCAGAAATCAACACTCCCCCTTAGCGAGAAATGTGCTCTAGTAATGCACCCTATTGAAGCATCAATCTGTTATGTAACATCTCCTTCTGTGCTGGTGATGTCTAACATCCTATCCACCAACTAAAATACAAATGATGAATGTATACTACTGTTGACTCTTCCACTGTCAACATTGCATCTGTACTGCAACTCCCTCTCAATTATGCATTTGTGATGATGCTAGCACTTCCATTGCCAATAGTGCATCTACACTGCAACCTTCTCCAATTATTGTTGTTAATGTATTAGTGACGGAAAAGCATCCCAAATTACTGAATTAGTGTTTAATATGATGCATCTCGTTACTGGAATGTGACTGCTACTAGTCTCTATGCTGACCCTCTGAAGCTTCTGCATTCATGTTGACCTCTTCTCTGTGCCAACTGCACTGGTGCCAACTCTGCTCCGCACTGTTTAGTCTCTGGTGCTTGTAGCCATTGTAGCTGTCACACCAACACTCCTCTGCACCAACTAACATTGGTCCATCCTGCTAATTCTGATCTGGGCTCCTGTAGCAAGGAATTGATCGGAGAGGTGGGCTCCTAAAGGATCCTGCCCATCTGCAGTCCTTTCGAATTACAACTCTAAATCACCCCACCTCTCTATTGGAGATATTTGGGCTCTCATGGAAAACTCTTCCTTGTTGATCTTCAAGGTTGCACCCTTCAGATCATGATTTTTATCCTTTTCCTTCTTCCTAAGATAACACTATGTAGTGTAGTGACCAAATTCACCACACCTGAAGAATTTATTCTTCGAGAGGTCTTTTTTGTTCTTCCACTGCTCATGCTACCCCTTGGATGCGAGGGCTACATTCTCTTCTTCCTACCTGGGCCTTAACCCAATGTTGCTGCTTCCGTCAATTTTACACTTGACCAAGTCTCTTCTTATCTCCTCTTGCTTAAGAGTTTCCCACATTCCATCCTAGTCTAGCAAAGTCATCCTGCCCAAGATGTCTGGGAAAAAACCTTATCACTCCGCAGAAAATGAATTTTGGGCCAATATTACCATCTTGGAACCTTGAGGTGTTGAACCCACAACTGCCAGCTTGTCTCAGGTCTCTTGAAGCTTGGGGAGTAACAGATAAATGTGCTCCCACTTCTACATCTTCATATATCTCATCTTTTGCTCCAATTACATCTTTCGTTGCATAGAAGATCCCTAATATAGTGTGGAAAAGGAATCCCACGTCTCCTTGGTAGTGCCTCTGCTAGCGATGGTACAAAATATATGATCCTTCACTCTGTCAGGGACTATTCTCTTGGTCTTTGCCATTTCTCCATTATACTTATTGAGTGGATTTGGATCCATGCGCTCAACTACCACACTGTCGATGTAGATCTTGAGAAAATGCTCATCTAGAAGGCATGACATCCTTTCCTTCCAGATCACATAGTTAGATGCACCATCAAAATGATCCTAAGCTCTCATTCCACTGGTTTCCATCTCTGCCACTCGAAAAAGTGGAATGACCTCCTCTCTCCTACTGTTGCTCAGTAAATGATAATTTCAATTCCCTGGCTAGGAAGTCTCTCAGGAATAAATTCCCTCAAGTGTCTCTTCTTCCTTCTGACGTCTTTCTACCCAGCAACTCCCTGGAGAAAATTGTGTCACACTAGAAACCCCTCTTCGCTGAAGCTCCTACTGCACTACTCCCTCTACCACTGACACATTTTGATCTGGAAATATTACCTCTCTGTCGACTCACTCAAACAGATATTTACCACGAAAATGTTTGCCTCCTGGCCTGAATTACGCAAACTATGGGTATTCGAATTGCTACCTCTGCAGAAATTGCGAACTCCCTTCCTCCTTTAGCATTGAGCTCTTTCGACACTGTTCTCTTATTTAACTGGTTATGATACCATGTGAAAATTCGGTAATCATGAATTTCCTACTACGTCAAACTGATATTACTTATCCTAGGATTTGTTAATTCATGCAAGTTATTTACTGTGTTACATTGTAAATATCAAAGTAAATACAAATAGAGCCTTCAGAACTTAAATAATATGCGAAAACAAGAACTGAGCAAGAAAAAAATAACACACACAAGTGACACCATTGATTTTTGGACAAATGTCCCCAGAAAAACCCATTGTGGGAAGCCTGGTGTAGCAGCCAAGGGTTTGTATTATTAAGCAGTAGTAATTCTGAATACAATCTCTAGATGCCGTATACACTATCCAATATAGAGAATAATACTGACAAAGAGATTAGTGAGATTACCTCACACTATCATTGGAAATCTTGGTTGATCCAGCCACTGAATGGACTACCCCTAGCTGCCTTTGTATAGTCACTAAGTTAGCCCAACATCACAACCTCTAGGGAGAGCGTCACCCCTTCTCTTGATCGATTTATTGCCTAGGATCTTTGATCTTCACCTCCCGGTCTCACACCCCAACGTCCGATTTCTGATATCAATTCCCAGCAAATTTTTGGACTTCCTCAAGGCTTTGCGCTACCTCTGCATTAGCCTACATTGTCTCTGTGTGGACCTGCATCAGCCTCATCTAGCTCTCTGCTGCCTCTCTCTGATCCCTCTCTGCCTTCTCTACTGATTATTCCTGGATAAGGAGAAATATCCAACCAGAACTATCCCTACCCCTCACTGCAAAAGGTCGCTTGGAATTTCTCATCGGCAGTTGCCCTACTTCAGAAATTTGATCTTCTGAACTCTACTCGATGTGTTATCCAAGTGCCCCTCAAGAATCTTCTTATATCTTTATGTTGGACAACCAACAACCGAATCTAACTTCTAGCCAATGGCTTAGATCATTTTGGCTTGATCCTTGTCTTCTTCTAGAAGTTTCTCCCACAGTTTAAATTAATACCCATTAATTATTTTAATTTCCTAAGTTTCAACTTAGGGACCCATTAAAAATAATTAATTATTTTAATAACACTATCTTTGTGTGGAATTTATTAAAACGATTTCTGGGTATTGGAGAATGCACGTGTCTAAGCCTCCTTTATAAATTTGACACTTAGAGCACATTTGATGCTACAAAACATCAACAGTATTTAAGTAGGGGCGTGCCTTTTGTTTTTTTGAGCTCCACGACTAAGTGCCAATCACTTTGGAAGCCCTATTAGCATAATTCTTTTCAAAAAAATTTTATAATGGAGTTTTGATGTCTCCAACATCTGATATGCTCCATAGCACTTTGGTACTTGGCCATGCTTTGTGCCCTTGGTCCTTTTGGGTCCTCATGACCAAAATCCATGCAACATTGGAAGCTCCCTATTTCGTAACTTATTCAAATTACAATTAGAATGAAGTTACAACTTCTCCTAGCTCCGAAAAACTAGTCTCCAAAATACTTTCCACGTGGCTTAGTTACAACACTAGTTGCTAAGTCCTACTCTGTGCCCTCGGTCTTTTGGGTCCTCATGACCAAGTGCCACTCGACATCGGAGCCCCCTTCCATCATAACTTGTTCAAATAACATTTGTACATGCATTAATACGAAACTTATATCCTCTGATATACTAACCTCTGAGATGACATCATGTTGATGTCATCATCTCCATGTGGCACCTCCATAGTGGTGACACGTGTCACGCAGATTTCCCCATTAGGCCACCCAAAAATGCTGAAACTGATTGCCACGTCATGTTGACATCATCTGTCTCATCAACTTCTCAGATCCAATCATATGTTGCCATGTGTCCTATTGGAGGAGAGATAAAAGGGTCCCTGGGGTCCTTGGTTTCCTTTATAAATCTTTGTGCCTCGTTACTTTAACACTCCTAAAGAATTGTGATTATTAAGAACTTACAATGCTCCTCGCTACTTCGGCACTTCTAAAGAACTGCAATTATTAAGAACTTACAAGATTCTGATCTCCAAAGTTTTGATATGACCAACCTTCCAAATTTTGGCTCCCGAAATTTCGAATGTCTCTTTTTCATTTCGGCTTCAGACTTCTGAATTTTGGCTACCAAATTTCGGCTCTACCTTTTCAGTTCCCTTTATTATACCTAGATTGCACATGTCCTTATCTATAACAGGCATGAAAGCTAGAACCATATGACATAAATACAAGATAGTATGAGAGATAACAACATTGACTCCAATTCG
The DNA here is from genome assembly GCA_031772625.1 of Pinus tabuliformis. Taxonomy (NCBI): domain Eukaryota; kingdom Viridiplantae; phylum Streptophyta; class Pinopsida; order Pinales; family Pinaceae; genus Pinus; species Pinus tabuliformis. Next base: position 1,019,226,144 of record CM062813.1, on the reverse strand, counting down.
TGACAATGTATTGGAAGCAATACAATGCTTACGTGCCAATTAATAGCCTTGACAATTGAACATAGAATCATTTTATTCAAATACATGAAAACAAAACAGAAACAATAAAAACTTAATAATATTTTAATTTTCAATCTTTAAAACCTTAAAAATTAAATAAATAAAATAATATAAAACTTTTTAATTAGATTACATAATCCAAAAACCAAAATATGAAATTAATATAAAAGCACAAGTTTCAATGTAAACATGTAATATCAACTTAACATTAAAGAAAACAAGTTTCAAGGTAAATACGTAACATCAAATCCATACAAGTTTGAGTTTTAAAATTATAATATCTAACCTCAAAGTAATATAAAGGAGGACTTCTAAAATTAGAATATATAATTTTAAAATCAAAACATATAATAATTAGTTATTTTGCCTTTAAAATCAGAACATTATTATTTTGCCACTATTTTGCTTAATATAAATAGTTATATTTAAATTAATCAGTTAAAAAAAACGAAAATGAAATTGAAATGTATATAAATTATTTTAATTTAATTGATTAAAAAATTTAAAATTAAGAATTTAAATTTCCATAATATATATAGTAGATTTAATGACTAAAAATATATGTCTCTTTCTTAAAAACTATAATTTAAAATTTTGAAAAATAATATATATATATATATATATATATTTAATAAATTTAAATAATCAAATTATTAACTTTAAATCAATAACTTATTCCATAAGCAATAGAATCTGATACATATATTTAATCTCTAACATTCACAAAATTATTATTATTATTATTATTATTATAATATAATAAAGCAGTCTCTTGGTTTTAAAGCTCGCAATCCAAAGCTTGGAGATCTTGGCTCTCACATTAGGTTCGGATATCAGGTGCACACATTCCTTATCTTTTTCTTTTTAATATGTATTTGCTCATATAATGTCAAGTATGAATACTTCACCACAGTTACCAAAGATTACCAAGGGCAGACCTAGCACAGTTACTCTACAAGGCCTCTATGAGTATATAGAGTCTTTAGAGAAACGCAGAGAAGAAAGAGAAGCCAAGCTACAAAAAGAGTTAGAAACCGTGCTGGAAAACAAATTTGCATCTCTTGAAAACACTATCCAGAAACAAATAGAAAATAAAATAGAACTACTGGAGAATAAAATGGAGGCAATAGAGACTAGATTGCATGTTATAGAAAAACAAAACCAAGATACTAACCAACCATCCCAGCAAGGAGACACTGATACCTTAGAGGGTCTTAAAATGAAAGACATGATTAAAGAATTACAAGAAAAAGTTAATAGCCGCCTCACCGTAAATAGTGTGGTAGATAAGTTAGATATTAAACCAATTAAAGACGAAATGAAAAAACTAATAGAATTAGACCACGAACGTAACAAAAGGACCTTAAACCTTATAATCTTCGGTTTAAAAGAGGAAGAAGATGAGGATACTTTAGCCTTAGTCCAGACAGAATTACATAATAGATTACAAATTGAAACAACGTGTCTCACAGAAGCAACAAGGTTGGGGAAATTAACCGAGAATAAAGGAAGATTAATCCGCATAAAGGTGAGCTCTACTGATCATAAGCACAACATACTTAGTAAAACCTCAAGTCTAAAAGGAACGGGAATATTCATAAATGAAGATCTCATCCCAGAAGATCAAGCAGAATTAAGAAAGGAGGTTCAAAAGGTAAAAGAAGCTAGAAAGGAAGGAAAATGGGCAATAATTAGAAATAGAAAAGCCTTTATTCGGGACAAAAACCAAAAAGATAGTAATCAATAGCAATTAAACATGCTCCGGATCCTTTCTTGGAACTGTCGGGGCTTCCCATGGAACAAAGGCCCCAAGCTAAGTTGGATCTCAAATGATGTTGATATTATTTTGCTTGTTGAAACTTGGGAGCACGAAGAATCTAAGGTCCCTAACATAGATGGCTTTACGCTATGGTCTACATGGAACAAGCGATCCTCCCGTAGAGGCATTGGGGGAATAGCTTGTTACATTAAGAAAAACATCTCCCCCTATGTTAGGCTTTATAAAAACGACCCTTACAACCAATTTAGTTGGATAGAGATCAGAGACATTAATAATAAAAAGTCCTACATAGCAATATGTTATTTCCCCCCCATTAATTCTAACTTCTATAAGAAGAAGAATCTAGATAAAACTAACCCTTACAATAGTTTAGAGAACGATATTTCTAACCTAAGGAATGATGGTAATATCCTTTTAATAGGTGACTTCAATGCCCGAACTTCAAGTAACCAAGCTATTGTTTTAAGCAATCGTTCCAACCCTAATCCTCTTTGGTTAGACGAAGACCCTACCCTGGCTAGTAGGTACAAAAGGAGCTCTGAAGACCTCGGGGAAAATTTGTTTGGGTCAGAGCTTGTCAAGCTCTGTAGTGCTCAGGATCTCATAATTTGCAACGGTCTAAAAAAGTGGCCCAATTCCAGCAAGATGACCTGCATCCATGGACTTGGTAGCAGCGTAGTAGACTACGTTATTTCCGATCTTCCTTTATACAACGAAATGATAAACTTTGACATCTTAAACGACCACGAGCCTGACTCCGATCATAGGCCTTTACTTATAACCCTCAATTTTGTCATGCATAGAGTTCCCATAGAAAATAATACTTACAACCAAAAGAACTTAATATTTGATAAAAATAAAAAGGACCTCTTTCTAAATGAATTAAAAACTAACTTGCCTCCTTTATCTAGTATAGATAACATAGAAGACCTATATCATAATTTTACTACAACCCTCTCATATTCTATTAAAAAGTTCTCAATTGAAGTCTCAAATAATAAAAGAAATAGCAAAACCAATCCTTGGTATGACAAAGATTGTAAGAATGCGAGGAGAGCAATTAAGGAAGTTGTTGATGATTCTCTTAAAATGGACAAGATAAGAATATACAAAGCCCTAATTAAAAGGAAAAAGAGACAGTACATCCGTCAAAGACAGGAGAATCTCTTACACCTCTCTAAGGTAGCTCCTAAAAAATTTTGGAGGCAGATTCTGACTAGGAAGACTAAGGATAATAATAAAATTGCTCTTCACGATTGGAATTCTTATCTTAAAAAGCTTTATGAATCTCCTAATGCCACGGATAATTTGGAAACCCTGCTCACAACGAAAGAAGTCTTCTCTTTAGAAGACATTAAGTTTGGAGTTAATCGCCTCGCGAATGGGAAAGCTAAGGATATTGAAGGTTACCAGGCAGAAATCTTAAAAATTGGAGGCCCTGTCCTCATCCCCCACATCCACAAGCTTTTCAATCAAGCTGTTAAGCAAGGGTTCCCTAAACCTTGGATTGAGAGCCTCATTATCCCTATTTTTAAAAGTGGAGATACAAATAACCCCTCTAATTATCGAACAATTATGATCAGCCCTCTCTTAGCCAAATTATATGGTAGTATTCTGGAAAAAAAGTTAAGCATATGGCTTGAAAGTGAAGATAAGCGGGCTAAAGGCCAAGCAGGTTTCAGAAGGCATCACTCAACAACAGACCACCTTGTTACGCTAAGGATCATTGCGGAGGAATGTCGTAATGATAAATCCAATTTATTCTGCTGCTTTGTAGACTTTAGAAAGGCTTTCGATACGGTTGCTAGATACAACCTTTGGAATAGGTTAGAAGAGCTAAAGGTTCCTCTTGAGTTAAGAGCTGCGGCTATAAGGCTATACGAGAATGTAATTGCCAAGCTAAAGAACAATGAGGGGTGGTCAAAAGATATTAAGTGTAACATCGGAGTTAAACAAGGTTGCCCCTCTCCCCTACTCTATTTGGCATTTACATCGATAAGCTCGAAGGTTATTTAGAAGAAGCAGGATGTGGTGGCACAATCTTAGCTGGGATAGTCATTATCCTTCTTCTCTATGCTGACGATATTGTTCTTCTGGCAAGGTGCCCTTCTGATCTTGATAAGCAACTCAAGCTTCTTAAGGATTTCTGCTCTACCATGGGTATGACTGTTAACACAGACAAAACAAAAGTTATGATTATCAAATCTAAAAAGGACACTTGCGCTAATTTTACGTATGACAATAATAAATTGGAAGAAGTGTATTCTTACAAGTACCTAGGAATTGATATCCATCACAAGCTCAACTAGAACCATAGCATTGAGAAAAGGATCAATGGGGGATGGAAAGCTTATTTTGGTCTTGAAAATAACTGTAAAATAGCAAACCTCGTAATGTGGGATAAAAAGAAGTTCCTCTTTGAAACTTTAGTCACTCCTGTTATCTTATATGGCTGTGAAGTTTGGGGCTGCAGCATCTCCAGAGAATCATGGAGAAATATTGAGCAAATCCAGAAGCGTTTTATAACTTATAACCTGAAAATTAAAAGTAATACACCCTATCCTATTCTCCTTATAGAAGCAGGTCTTTCTTCTATTGAGAGCCTAGCTATGCTCGGGTTTCTTATGTACAAGCACAAGCTCAATAACATAGACAATCATAGACTTCCTAAGCTAGCTTTAAATTCCATCCAAAACCACCTAAGGCTTAACCGAGGATGGCATAAGGACACAAAGGCCTGGTTAAACTATTGGGAGATCAATGAGAATGATGCTTTGCAAAACATAAATAACATTAAAGATATTGTTACTTCTAAGTTCAAAGAAAAATTGTGGTGTGAGAAAGATTTAGCGTCTAAAAGAAAATTAAGTTATTATAAGAAGGTCATCAACCCCACCCTTGAAGATCAAAAGTATCTCTCTATTCTAACTAGCTCAAAAAAGAAAATTAATATAGCAAAGATTAGAACGAATTCTCATGAGCTCCATAGTGAGACTGGCCGCTGGGTAGTTCCTAAAACGCCATGGATGGAAAGGATCTGCCATATTTGTGAGAATAAGAGCATCGAGGATGAAAACCACTTCCTCTTAGAGTGCCCTGCATACAACCACATTAGATCTCAATTTCACAACCTTTGTTACAATACTGACCTTTCTAGCCTTTTACAATGCCAAAATTATAGTGAACTCGGGAGGCTTCTCTCCAAGCTTTTTGAGCATCGGAATAAAATCTTAAATCAAAATAAATAATTTGTCTTTTTAGGTCCGATAGATCATTATTTGGTCTCAGTGGACGTTAACAACCATCATCATCATCATCATAATATTTCCCACTTTACTTTTATTTAATATTTAAATAAATTATTTTCCTTGTCCAGTGAGAAGAAGTATATAATTATAATGTCCTTACATTTTCAACAAGGAATGGTAGAGGAGAGTGGGCGAGGTCTCTTGAGGAATAATACATGTTTAACCAATTCAATATGATGCCATTTGTTTCTGTCTGGACATGTGAAGAAACGGTATGGGTGAACGTGAGCTTCAATGTTGGAAAAGAAAAAAAAACATTTGAGTGAACTACTAATTTGTCAATATAAATTTAATAATGGTTATTTTATGATATGTTTAGATAGAGTTTGTAGTGAATAGATTAAAAAAGAAAAGCTATAATGGGTTTAAGAGAGTAGGGAGGTTTTTAAGTATGAATCTGAATATTTGGAATTACATTTAATTGTTATGTTTAATTATTATGTTTATATATATGTTTATTTTTGAAATAGAGTTTTTTGAATTTTAATTTTAGTATTAATAAAGTTTATTTATTTATTAGTAATAATTTGATAGACATTAAAAATTTAACTACCATAAAATATATTAAAATATTTTTTGTAGTATTTATATAAAAAAGATTGAAATTTATCTAAAAAGTAGTTAGTTATATATATAATTAAATTAATTAATTAAAAAAAATGATATGAATATGTGTCACATGAACATGAGTTATGATTTATTGGTAATATGGTATTAGTAAATCATGATATTGTAACACAAAATATTTACATGTTAAGAATATGAATCTCTATGGTAAAAGTGGCAATGAATCTCAAAGGTTAAGATATTTTTACATGTTTTTTTAAATCCATATATGTTTAACACATATTTGGTTCCTTTTATAATTAATAATAATAATAATAATAATAATTACATAAATATGTGTATCTATTTTGGAATAGGTTTTGCATAATTTTAATTTATTTATCAATAATTATTAGATAGATTGTAAACATTTAAACTATACAAAACATTCTAAAATATTTTTACTAATATTCAAAAATCAAAAATTGATATTTATCTCCAAAGTAATTATCATCTTTTTACTTTTCTCATTAAATTAAATTAATTAATTAAGAAATAAAACTTAAAGCAGGTTATCAAGTTTATCATTAATAATTGAGCAAAATTTCATCCAAAATTATATAGAGAAAATATTTTCCCCAATCTATATTCCTCTTACTATTATGAATAATTTAGCTTCTCTTTAAAAGAATATTATATATTTGTTTGGACTTATGATTCACATTAGTAGTCTATATTCCTCTTACTATTATAAATAATTTCGCTTCTCCTTTAAAAGGATATTATATATTTATTTGGACTTATGACTCGCATTAGTCGGTGTACCATCTATCTCATCTATCTCAAGTTATATAAATCCTCTACCATATTCCAAAATTATATAGAGATAATATTTTCCCCAATCTATATTCGTCTTACTAATATGAATAATTTCACTTCTCCTTTAAAAGGGTATTATATATTTGTTTAGACTTATGACTCACATTAGTCATTGTACCATCTATCTCACGTTATATAAATCCTCTACCATATTCCAAGGTCTAGCTATTCTCATATATGTATTCCTAAATAAGTTTTCATCTTCTAACATTATACATTGGTTTGGACTTACAATTCACATTAGTTGTTGTATAGAGGTCCTTTACTATTATGAATAATTTCCCTTCTCTTTTAAAAAGTATTATATATTGGTTTGGACTTACGATTCACATTAGTTGTTGTATAGAGGTCCTCTTACTATTATGAATAATTCCCTTCTCCTTTAAAAATTCCTAAGTAAGTTTTCATCTTCTAACATTGTGTAGAAGTCCTCTTAATAATTTAAGTTTTCATCTTCTAACATATGTGTAGAAGTCCTCTTACTATTATGAATAATTTCATTTTTCCTTTAAAAATTCTTAAGTAAATTTTCATCTTCTAACATATGTATAGAGGTCCTTTTACTATTATGAATAATTTCCTTTCTCCTTTAAAAAATATTATATATTGGTTTGAAATCCTCTTACTACTATGAATAATTTCCCTTCTCCTTTAAAAAATATTATATATTAGTTTATATTTATGACTTACATTATTCGTGGTATAAAAGTCCTCTTACTATTATGAATAATTCCCCTCTTCCTATAAAAAGTATTATATATTGGTTTAGACTTATAACTCACTCACATTAGTCGTTATATAAAGTTCCTCTTACTATCATGAATAATTTCCTTTAATAGTAATCGTTATATAAAGTTCCTCTTACTATTATGAATAATTTCCCCATATATTGAATTGGGCTTATGACTTACATTAGTCTACATTTCCCTTCTCCTTTATATAAAGTTCCTCTTACTATTATGAATAATTTCCCCATATATTGGATTGGGCTTATGACTTACATTAGTCTACATTTCCCTTCTCCTTTAATAGTAATCGTTACATAAAGTTCCTCTTACTATTATGAATAATTTCCCCATATATTGGTTTGGGCTTATGACTTACATTAGTCGTTGTACCATCTATCTCATGTTATACATTAGTTCCTCTTACTATTATGAATAATTTCCCTATATATTAGATTGGGCTTATGACTTACATTAGTCTACATTTCCCTTCTCTATCTCATGTTATACATTAGTTCCTCTTATTATTATGAATAATTTCCCCAAATATTAAATTGGGCTTATGACTTAGACATTTCCCTTCTCCTTTAATAGTAATCGTTACATAAAGTTCCTCTTACTCGTTCCTCTTACTATTATGAATAATTTCGGTTTGGGCTTATGACTTACATTAATCGTTGTACCATCTATCTCATGTTATATAAAGCCTCTACCATATTCCAAGGTCTAACTATGCTCATATATGTTTACATTTCCCCATATATTGGTTTGGGCTTATGACTTACATTAGTCGTTAGGCTTATGACTTACATTAATCGTTGTACCATCTATCTCATGTTGTTGGGCTTATGACTTACATTAATCGTTGTACCATCTATCTCATGTTATATAAAGCCTCTACCATATTCCAAGGTCTAACTATGCTCATATATGTTTACATTTCCCCATATATTGGTTTGGGCTTATGACTTACATTAGTCGTTGGGCTTATGACTTACATTAGTCGTTGTACCATCTATCTCATGTTATATAAAGCCTCTACCATATTCCAAGGTCTAACTATGCTCATATATGTTTACATTTCCCCATATATTGGTTTGGGCTTCCAAGGTCTAACTATGCTCATATATGTTTACATTTCCCCATATATTGGTTTGGGCTTAAGTATATTGGTTTGGGCTTATGACTTACATTAGTCGTTGGGCTTATGACTTACATTAGTCGTTGTACCATCTATCTCATGTTATATAAAGCCTCTACCATATTCCAAGGTCTAACTATGCTCATATATGTTTACATTTTAAAATGCGGGCTATGAGATTGAACTGGCCGTGAATTGAACTAACAACCTTCTCATCCATAGCCAACCGTGCTTCCATTTCTCCAAAGAACAATTACTATAGTCATGCCTGAGCTCATCTTCGTGTTGGTGCAGCGCTACGTGTCACACATGCAACTCCAACTTTGGCCTATCCATGTGACGAGGTCATAGTTGGATGGCTTGGACGGTTTGAGGAAATCGAATGGTGAAGAGGGATCACTGAATATAGCATTAACTTCCTGGACATTTCACTTGCCATTGTTTGTCTCTGCATACTGAGATTTTGGTTGCACTAGGCTAGGGTTCCAGCTTGAATTATTATATGTTTCATCTTCAAGTGCGTGAAAGAGAACTTTGGCGAATAATTTCTCTGGGTTTCTTGTTTTGTTTACAGGTACTTTCGTGGCCTCTTGAATTTATTCTGTTAATTGTCGAAATGTTTGAGCTTTGAGAGCCTAATTTATTTTTCAAAAATGGAACTGAGAAACAATTTTGAGCTTTGAGCTTTGAGAGCCTAATTTGTTTTTCAAAAATGGAACTGAGAAACAATGTCCCCTAACAATACTTGTTAACACATTTAACTAAAAATCTCTGCATGGATAGTAGTCGAATCGGGGTTTGGATATTCGCAAATTTAGGGGTGAAACTTCTTCCAAAGAATTGATCCCAAGACATTTAGGATGTCTTAATCCCCTCTCGGTTTCCTATATTCCATTTGTAAGCATGATCTAAATGGTTACTTCCAACTTATCGATGTTAATTTTTCTTTTTTTCCAATCACTTTTTCTCCTCTCAAGGTTCTATGGGTTTTATTTGAAAATAGACATGTATATATCAACTTTAGGTGGGGAATGGTTGTTGATTTTTGTTTTTAAGATTTAATGGACGGTAGAGATTTATTGGCGGAGAATCTCCAAGGTATATGCTTTGTCTTAATCCACGATAATAACTTAGGCAAAAGGGAGCTCCGACCGAAGACCCAAAAGTTATTTAAAATTGGATTTGAAAAAAAGAGAGGTGATTGTCGTGTGATATAAAAGTCGTCGGTGGCCACGGTGGTCAGCGAGAAGGTAGAGATGGGTGAACATGACAGTTAATGTCACCACCATGTATTGTAAAAGTCGGCAACGACATCGCTTGAATAAACGTACATGACGAATACATTTATATTGAAATATAGATACATTAAAACTCACTAATAGAATTTAATATGAAAACATTGAAAATAAAAACATTTATATTACAAATAAGAAATAAAAAACATTTAGAATAAAAATATTAATATTAAAATATTAATATTAAAACATTCACAATAAAAACATTTATATTAAAACACAAAATAAAAACATTTATATTAAAACATTTAAAATTAAAACATTCGACCAACCGATCACATCTAACTCGACAACGATGAGTTATCCAACCTCTTGGGAAAATAAATATCATAGTTAGAAATAAGCTTTGTTGGACACTAAAAGAAAAAATTCTTTCAGAAATCCAATACCTCTCCAAAACACCAAGGACCAACTTTTCTTTGGTAATCTTCCTTCTACCCCAATCCACTCTTCCTTACAAACTACAAAGCCTCAACATACCTACAAATCCAGCATAAATAACTAGGGTTTCCATTTTGGAAAATATACATATTTCCCAGCCTACATTGATAAAATAAAAATTCTATATGGAGCCCCTAAGTCTAAAGTTTTTTGTATGTTTTATGTTACACTGCCGAGAGAAACTAAAGAAATCGTAGTAAAAATACTGACATGAGAACTTTCATTTGTTCCTGAAAGAAACCTTCCTACCACTTCTTTTCGTCAGTACCAGACTAATGGAAAAATTAAACATGAATATATGTTAGTCACATCATCCTCAACTCACACAAGTGTCTCTGATGAGTGCAAGTTGTTGAACTATTCAAATCTTCAAGCAAGTTTCACAACCAAGGATTTAGATGATGTTCATAAGGATATTTTAAGAATAATTTCTTCTAATAAGTATGAAAGAGAAGAGATACAGAAACGTTTAAACAAATTGGACATAATATCCTATGTCTTGAGTCATACTATAGAAATAGAAAAGCTTAATATTAGGCTTTTGGTTCTTCAAAATATCTATTTCAGAGTTAGAAATCTTGTTTCTTTTGATCCATTTTGAAAATTTATCCCTAAAGAGGATACTAAGCTCGATCAAAAAAGGAAAGAATCACTTGATATGTTTTCTTGTAGAGTTGAACCGGAACTACAACTTGAATTGGATTTCGGGATAATAAACAAAAAAAAATTATATTGTTTTGAAAGACATGAATATAGTCAGTAATTGGGATCCTTTGTTGCCAAATAAGCAAAAGTATCTAGATATTTTGGCTTTAAGGATTGAAGAACCTAAAGGATTTGATGAAACTACGGGCGAAGCCTCTATAAACACATCAAGGCTAACTAATATAGGGAGCCTTGGAATCAGAGGAATGAATATACTCATAGAAAGAATGATAGAACATCCTATACTTAATATAGGATTTCAACACAGCGAAGAAATTAAAGAAGCATTACAACTTCTAGAAAATTGGAGTATTGCTAAGAAAGATGAAGATAGTATAATTGCTCCAAGGCATATGGCTACTCTCATTATTGTAGGGTTTACTGGTCTTGGATGGGAATGGTGGCATTGGTTGGCTCAGAAAAGTAAAGATGAATACTTAAAATCCCCCACTATTGATAATTATTTACTTGAAGCCTTAGGACTGCAATTCTATGGTGCTACGAAAGTTGGATCAGATGCAGAGCATCTTCAATCTCTCTTCATGTCTCATAGATTAGGATATTTGTCTCTCAAGCAAAAATATTTCTATCACATACATAAATTACTCATAGGAGTAGGAAAATCCCCATAACCTACTTATATCAAATATTACATTCACAGTTTCCCAAGTGCCCTTCGAGATGCAGTAGAACAATACTTTAAGGATAAAGATATACGGTTGCAAGGCATGACCATTTCCATGGCATTTTATCATATAGATGTAATGATTCAAGTACATTGTCTTTAGAAAAGACAATCAAAAGGTTTTAAAAGGTTTAATAATATGTTTATTCCTTCTTTGTGCAAAATTGTGGAAAAAAATTCCAGAATGGGGATATGGTGCTTTCAATAGAGGACATCAGTGCATAAAGTTTGCATCCTACTAGTGTAAATGATGCAAACATAAGAATAAAAAATAGGAGAAGTACTCTTTTAAGTCTCATTGGGCTCCTGATCGTCCTGCTAAATACTACAAGAGCTCTAAAACCCACTACCATAAATGCTCTTTTCCAAAGAAACCTTATCTTAAAAGGTGATATGCCCTAAGAAAATTTGCTCTCTGCTATAATTTCCATAAATTTACGGGACATTGGGCAACTAAGTGTCCAAAGAAAACCAAAAACCCTCACCATTCTGCTCATTTCAATAAAGAGGTCAATCCAAAAGGGTGGTATCTTTTTTTGACTAATTCTACTACTCCTCCTCCATAATCTGATGATATCAGCCTTATTGCCACTGATGAAGATAGTGATTCTTCTTCCACTACTTCTTTTGATTGAGATAGTGAACACCTTGCTCATGAATTTTGTCTTTTAGATCCACAAAATTGGGAGGGAGAGAAGACCCAGACAACTCCTTCTAAAAATCCCCAATATCCAAGCTTTGAAGAATACTACCAAAATCGTCAAACTTTAAGTCCACAATATGATATCTTCATGTTCACTATTACCAAACAAAAATGTCCTGAAGAAATATTAGAATAAATCCGTCAAATGCTAAGCACTCTTCCTATTTGGAAAGTGCAAGAAAGGATTGCATTAAGAGCTGAACAATATCTTCTCTTATGGCAAGTGGCTGGGCCTACCTCTCAACATCTTTAAAGTTCTAGTAGCTCTCCCTACAAGGAAAATCTAGTTATTTACAATCCTGCGGATCTTTATTCTGGCCCCTACAATCATTATGATAGGCAACATATTAGAAGAGATAAAGAGGCTCTTTTACTAGTCCATATTGAAGAAGAAAACAAAATAGCTAAAGAGCTTCAAATACTATTAAAATCCATTAGGATACAAGAAACTGTCTCCTCAGATGAAGAAATGTCTAGGGCCTATGATGAAATTGAGACAAAACCAGTCTATAAAGTAGGATATAGAAGAAAGAACAAAGGAATTGAACTTAAAGAAGAGGGACCTAGAACTGATGAAGATAGCATAATGGACCTAGAAAAAACACATCCTACATTATTTTCTATAGGAGTTAAGTTCTTCATAAAAGTTTGGATTCATCCAGATAATAGAAAGCCACACTAGATAGATTGTCTGGTAGACATAAGGGCACAACTAAACCTAATGAGGAAATAAGTCATCCCTAAATATCTGTGGAAAGAAACGAGATTCAAAGGAACTGTTGCAAATAAGACTAAAGTAATTGTTTTTGTTGAAACTGATCCATTGGCAAAAGAAATTGAAGGGAAAAAGTTAGAATTTGTATTTTTGTGTATAGGAAATTACACATGACTATATCTTAATATCTAATTTTATTAATATGGTTATCCTAGTTACTTTTGATGTAAAAAGGCATGAGTTGATATTCCATATAGATAGTCAGCAAGTAAAGACACCAATTTATAATGATCGTGTCTGTAAGAGAAAAATTGTTCAAGAAAAGGCAGTACAAAACAAGTTTGTGTACATTCGAACACATATGGTAGAAGAAGATAAAATGGAAAGTAGCATCTGGTATTCATAACTACACTCAGAAAATGTTCTTAAAGATATCTTGAGAAACATAAGAGAATATTTCATTTTTGAATCCCCTAATGCTTTTTAGCATAGGGAACAATATTTTGTAAATCTCCCATATGATCCTTTGGAAAAAAATATTTCCCAAAAGGCTTCTATAGCCTTAATGAGTCCTAGATAGATTAAAATATGCCAAAAGGAAATAAAAGATCTTCTAACAAAAGGTCTTATTGAGCCATCCAAGAGTGCTTCGGCTTGTAGGGTATTTTATGTTATTAAGCACTTAGAACAAAAGAGAGGAAAGCCAATATTAGTGGTGAATTATGAGCCACTAAACAAGGTTCTCCTGCCATTTAGCTATCCACTACCTAATAAGGCTTCATTGTTGCAAGAAATCAAAGGGAAGGTCATATTTAGTAAGCTCGATTTAAAGTATGGATTTTATCAAATTGGCATTACACCAAAAGATCGGCATAAAACAGGTTTTGTTTTACCCCATAGAAAATACCAATGGATATTAATTCCATTTGGATTGAAGAATTCCCCAAGAGAATTTCAAAAAATAATGGAAGATATTTTCAGAGATTATCCTTGGATAATAGTTTATATTGATGACATTCTAATTTGTTCCAAAAATATCCAAGAACATCTAAAACATTTGAATTTTTTTTATGATATTGTACATCAGCATGGGTTGGTTCTTTCTGCAATGAAAATGGTGATGGGAAAGACAAAGATTTCATTTTTGGGGTATAGAATAGCTAAAGGGAATATTCTTCTCCAAGAACATGACATCAAAAATCTTCAAGAACTATTAAGACAAGGTCCTAGATAAAACACAATTACAAAGGTTTTTAGGAAACTTGAATTATATCAGAGCATTTTATAAAGGAAAATCCTCTTACATACATATTTTGCAGCAAAGACTAAAGAAAAATCCTCCAACATGGTCAGAGGAAATGGTAGCAAAAGTAAAAAATATTAAGCAAAAAATCCAACCCTTACACCCTCTTTCTCTACCAACTGAAAAGGGTAAATATATAATAGAGATTGATGCATCACAAGAAGCATGGGGATGAGTACTACTAGAAGAGATTGAAGGAAAATAAGAAATCTATGGATATTCCTCCAAATCTTTCAAAGGAAAAGAATTAAATTATCCTTCTAGCCACAAAGAATTGCTAACTATTAAGAAGACCATTTTACATTTTAAGTTGTATCTAAAGCCTATTAAATTCACAATCAAAATAGATTTAAATATTTTGGCAGGAATGTTGAAAAACAATAGCTTGCTAACAAACAACCATACCTGTGTACAGAAATGTGTTTTTTGGTTAGAAATTTTTTATTTTGATATTGTACATAAGCCAGGGTATTTGAATTGTATAGTATATATGTTATCTAGAGAAGCCCATAATAAAACTAACATACCTTTGTTCATGTTATCCAGTGCAGAGATGAAAAGGGTAAAAGAAGAAGATTTTAAATGGAGGAAACAATTTGTTTTCTCTTCTCTTGAATCTATAGAAAAAGAATACATGGACTATAAGCTTGTCCAAGAAATTCTTTCAAGTCCCTTAAATAAAAGTATCTTAGAAAAATGGGAAAGAAACACATTTCGGCAAATCAACAATGCTTACAGTCGATTGCTAAGAGAAAAACATGGAGTTTCGATTCCTGAAGAAGATAACGTTTGTTATTGTGATCTAGGGTTTGGCACAATGAATTGGGCCACTTATTCTCTAATCCTTCAAATGGTCAGGGAGAAAGAAAAGGTCATAATTTGCATAGATCCCGATAATATGGTGAGACATCCATGGACTCGTTGCACTTAAATTTTTCTTGATAAATTCTCTCTGAGAAAATATTGGATATAGAGATGCAACAATTTCATCCTACACTTGCAGGCAGATATGAAGGAATTTCCCCCAGAATAATTATTGTTTAAATTCAAACTGAAGCATCTTGGAGGGAAATGACACTGATAGAGGCTTTAAAATATGTTTAATATAAAAATAATGTCATAAATCCTAAAGGCAAAGTGTTCGAGACTCTAACAGAAGTAGAAGAGCTAAACCTCGAAGTAGAATCCCTTTTGCAAGGAAAATTTGTTTGTGACCCTTGTTCCCTCATGAAGAGATATGATGTTGAACAATGTTTTTTAGAGAATGTTTACCCAATTCGAGATAGTAACACAAAACCAACAAGTGCAAATCCTGCAGGACCAAGTATTCAAGCTAATCTTGCAGAAGACCAATAGGGTGCTCAAGTGCAGAACCCATGTGTGTATGTTTCACTGATGACTAGTAAATTTGTACCTTGTCATATTGGCCGACTCATGTGGAGTCAGTTTGTTCTCATCGACTTTCAACAAAAAACTCATTGTGTACTATTTGAAGGTTCTTTGGGATTCCTAAAATCTCCAATGTGTAATATCTTATAGGACAAATCTCTGATACTCCAAGGAATTCTCCGACTTTTGGTGTAGATCGACCCACATCTCAGAGAATCTACGGAAAAGCATGGCCTATAATATCTACTTTTAGGATGATTCTCATGTACTTTGTCAGAGTGTCAAAGCCGAAGGAGATGCCTTATGCTCCCTCGAGGAATTATAAATAAGGGAAGAGAATCATCTCCTCCTCATTCAGAAAGAGAGCTAGTCTTGGGTTTGCTCTTGCCGTGCAATTTCACTCAGTGTGGTTATGTATGCATCTTGAGTAAATGGAAAGAGAACTCTTAGTTCAGAGTTGGACAAGCCTGTGTATATGCATGGGAGTGCATGTGTAAACCTAAAGTGGCAAGGCTCTTAGGATATTGAGTCATGATTGTGTATTAAGATCTTGTCGAGTCTGTAATACATGTCTCGACTATAATGATTGTAGAGACTGTAAGCCAATTAAGTGTTTAACTCGTATGAACATAAAAAAAATGAAAATCGTAATATAATAAAATCACATCATTTTACAAAATACCATTTAACTATTAAAACAAAAATCAAAGAATGGTAAATCCCACCATTCTTTGTTAGACATGTTATTGCACTCATGGAATCATACAATGACCAACGTAATTGTAAATATAACTCCAAGACACTTTATATATTAATAAAATATTATCCTTTCGAATAGAATAGTTTCATCTAGACCAATGCTAATTTCGTAAATAACATTTTTGTGTCTACAAATGTGATAAGCTTTTTACAATATCCTTCTATTTAAGAATGAAAAACCAGCTATTGTCCACTCAAGAGAACTCACAAACCTTCATCTTAGAATACCAATGTCTTCTACGTAAGATCAGATAAGAGCAAGTGCGAGAACGTCATAATTTGAAGCCGTCACTAGTAACATCAATATACAACTATTTTAGGTAAAGAGGTATAAAACATAAATATACATATGTTCTAAATAAAGATGGAGATGTTATTTTGTTAACTAACAAGCTCCCTAGCAAGATAGTTACGCCGTAAGGTGTTCCCCTTTGAAATCAACTCCCCCAACTGCTTTTCTGTCATCGCTTTGCACCCTTAGATCCTTTGTTAGACGATTAGATTATCCTCACCCGTTGATTTGAATTGGTCGGTGACGGTTGGGACTCGCTTGGCAGTTACTGTTTTCCCTTCATGTAACTGCAAAACCAAGAGACACTTAATAACAACACGATAGCTCAGGGGATGCAGAAGAAGACGAAGATTTTGTCATTGGCCACGACAATGCCAAGCTTGGAATTCCTACCCGGAATGGCTTAGATGTTGCTGTGAAATCACACGGCAGACGACATAGAAATAAGGGTTTAAAGAGCAGTGCCACAGATTTACCACTCTTTTCAACCCCGGGTAATGGCCAAATCCACGGAAGCAATTTTGCAGGGGATGCAGAAGAAGACAGAGATTTTGCCAATGGAAACGACAATGCCAAGCATGGAATTACCACCTGTAATGGCTCAGATGTTGCCATTAAATCACATGGCAGATGACATAGAAATAAGGGTTTAAAGAGAAGTGCCACAGATTTACCACCGTTTTCAACCCTGGACGATGACCAAATCCATGGAAATAATATTGCAGTGAATTCCTTAAATTCTCCCTCCACTGTTCCGGATTTCGGATTCTTGAAGGAAGCCGCCGTGGAACAATCCGAATCAGGATTTTCAAAGCAAACTGAAGCGGGGCACGGGGTTATTCAATGCCATGTAGAGAACTCTATTTTTCTATTGCTAGAAGATGATAGTAATAATAACACCAAGAAAGATGAGCCAATTGCCCTAAATAATGAGAGAGACCATACAAAAATGGACGATTCTTTGATTTTCCAGGAAGCAACATATATGGATGCACATGCAAATGGAGTTATGGGTATTGATCAAGTGGAGTCGGTCGACCCAGAGGACAGGGTTTTTCTTTACTAGGGGCACATAGATCGGTTGTCGTGAATACGCCAACAAATCTGGAAGACATTTCGAATATGTGCAACAATTGGGGTTCTCCTCCTAAGTTGAGGCAGTGGACTCTGAATGATAGTTTGAATGTGAAGGCCAACTCTTGCATGAAATGCATAGTTGAGAATGAAATAGCAGAAGATCAGAAATCGAATGGGGCCACTTCTCCAAGTTGTGGATCAGAACAGCAACAACAACCTGACAAGGATTCAAATAGGGGAAGGGTCAGTTTCGGAGATCCCTAAGCACTGATGGATTGAGAGCATGTGATTGCTCACAGCTCCAAATATCCTACATATGTTGGGATGTCCCCATTCCAATATTTTTTTAGTGAAATATATGGAGGCAGTTCTCTGCGAAGCACAACATCAGTTGGAAATGATAAAAAGAGACAGAGGGTTTACAATACAATGTTCCATGATCCCTGAAGATGTGAATTTCTTATTGATGTAGGATTTTTTGTGTGCCTTGATTCCTTTCTATCATTATTGACTATCATGCCAGCAAAGATACTGGCATTCACATGGAGATGCTTGACGGTCAGTTCCAGAGGTCGTGTGCTGATGAGCTTTCTGACATAGGATGCTTAGTCATATTGATTTGTTGAGTGGCACATCTCCAAGTAATAGATATTAGTCTCATCTACCATTTTATCAGAGGACAAGGCACTGTCAAAATTTATGTGGTGTTTAATGTACTAGAGATATTTGATAAACTCTTCCAGTCATTTGGAGGGGATGTGCTTCAAGTGTTATTCAATTCAGCAAAGGGAGTTGCAAGTAGCTCTAAAGAATCTATGGCATTTGAGACTGCACATTTCATTCTGGACCAAATGATAGTTGTTGTTGCATTCATCCTCTGTCATTTTAGCCCAAGCAATTACTATATCAGCTGCAATCATATCTCACACACAATGCCTTGTTGGCACTACTTGTGTCAAATAATTTTGTGGAGATTAAGAACAATGTTTTCAAACGTGTGAGCAAAGAGAATCTGCACAAGATGGCATATTATGATACTGTGGAGAGGCTCCATATCATGGCATACATCATATTTGTATTGGCTCAAAACATTTTGGAGGCAGAAAATGCATGGTTTTGGAGTTTGGCAATGAACGCATGCATGATTTGGTGCTGTGAAATTCTCGTGGATGTTATCAAGCATGTGTTTCTTGCAAAATTTAACGAGATAAAACCGTCTACTTATTTCTTGTTTGTAATTTTCTCTTAAACCATTAAATAATGATGAATTAATGTTTCCCTGTTCATGTTCAAACTATGTTAATACTTTTTAGTTCCTGTACAGGCATGGTTGCATCTTTGACAAATGAGAGTGCTACAAGAAAGTCTGTCTATTTTGCTCACTACACATCAGAGATGATCTATATAACACATTTGTTGGTGGAAGAGCCTGAGAAATTGACAAGCCCACTTCTGGCTGATACATATGTTACACTGCTGAAGGGAAGAAATGCGTGGTATGGTCAACGGATTGCAAAGGGAGAAATTAAGCCAGACATGGGGGACAGAATACAAGGAAAAGGAATGATACAAGTTTAAATCCAATTTTGAGCTCAGGCAATATTTTTATTTTTCTCTTTTATTTATTTTCGCAATACATGTTTCATAGTTTAAATGAGACATAACAACCACAAAGTGGGAAAACTGCTTTTGGAAAGCTTCCAAGGAGACCCATAAGCTTTTTAGCAGTCCTTGGCATGCTTTAAAAGTAAGTTCATAATCCAAAGATGGCAGAGTATTTATGGTTGGAAATGCAGTATCAAATTCCATATTGCAGAAACATGAATGGCTACTTTTTGTTTTTGATAATATAGGGTGTATCAGTCGTGGAAGCATTCTATGAATTGCTTTGGATGCTTAGTCATATTGATTTGTGGAGTGGCACTTCTCCAAGTAACAGATATTAGTCTCATCTACCATTTTATCAGAGGACAAGGCCATTTCAGTGAAATATATGGAGGCAGTTCTCTGCGAAGCACAACATCAGTTGGAAATGATAAAAAGAGACAGAGGGTTTACAATACAATGTTCCATGTTCCCTGGAGATGTGAATTGCTTATTGATGTAGTATTTTTTGTGTGCCTTGATTCCTTTCTATCATTATTGACTATCATGCCAACAAAGATACTGGCATTCACATGGAGATGCTTGACGGTCAGTTCTAGAGGCCGTGTGCTGATGAGCTTTCTGACATAGGATGCTTAGTCATACTGATTTGTGGAGTGGCACTTCTCCAAGTAACAGATATTAGTCTCATCTACCATTTTATCATAGGACAAGGCACTGTCAAACTTTATGTGGTGTTTAATGTAATAGAGATATTTGATAAACTTTGCCAGTCATTTGGAGGGGATGTGCTTCAAGTGTTATTCAATTCAGTAGAGGGAGTTGCAAGTAGCTCTAAAGAATCTATGGCATTTGAGACTGCACGTTTCATTATGGACCAAATGATAGTTGTTGTTGCATTCATCCTCTGTCATTTTAGCCCAAGCAATTACTCTATCAGCTACAATCATATCTCACAACAATGCCTTGTTGGCACTACTTGTGTCAAATAATTTTGCGGAGATTAAGAGCAATGTTTTCAAACGTGTCAGCAAAGAGAATCTGCACAAGATGGCATATTATGATACTATGGAGAGGTTCCATATCACGGCATACATCATATTTGTATTGGCTCAAAACATTTTGCAGGCAGAAAATGCATGGGTTTGGAGTTTCACAATTAACACATGCATGATTTGGTGCTGTGAAATTCTCGTGGATGTTATCAAGCATGCATTTCTTGACAAATTTAACGAGATAAAACCGTCTGCTTATTTCCTGTTTGTAATTTTCTCTTAAACCATTAAATAATGATGAATTAGTGTTTCCCTGTTCATGTTCAAACTATGTTAATACTTTTTAGTTCCTGTACAGGCATGGTTGCAGCTTTGACAAATGAGAGTGCTACAAGCAAGTCTGTCTATTTTTCTCACTGCACATCAGAGATGATCTATATAACACATTTTTTGGCGGAAGAGCCTGAGAAATTGATAGGCCCACTTCTGGATGATACATATGTTACACTGATGAAGGGAAGAAATGTGTGGTATGGTCAACGGATTGCAAAGGGAGAAATTAGGCCAGACATGGGGGACAACATACAAGGAAAAGGAATGATACAGGTTTAAATCCAATTTTGAGCTCAGGCAATGTTTTTCTTTTTCTCTTTTATTTATTTCCACAATACATGTTTCATAGTTTAAATGAGACATAGCAACCACAAAGTGGGAAAACCGCTTTTGGAAAGCTTCCAAGGAGACCCATAAGATTTTTAGCAGTCCTTGGCATGCTTTAAAAGTAAGTTCATAATCCAAAGATGGCAGAGTATTTATGGTTGGAAATGCAGTATCAAATTCCATATTGCAGAAACATGAATGACTACTTTCTGTTTTTTATAATATAGGGTGTATTAGCCGTGGAAACATTCTATGAATTGCTTTGGATGCATAGTCATATTGATTTGTGGAGTGGCACTTCTCCAAGTAACAGATATTAGTCTCATCTACCATTTTATCATAGGACAAGGCACTGTCAAACTTTATGTGGTGTTTAATGTAATAGAGATATTTGATAAACTCTGCCAGTCATTTGGAGGGGATGTGCTTCAAGTGTTATTCAATTCAGTAGAGGGAGTTGCAAGTAGCTCTAAAGAATCTATGGCATTTGAGACTGCACATTTCATTATGGACCAAATGATAGTTGTTGTTGCATTCATCCTCTGTCATTTTAGCCCAAGCAATTACTCTATCAGCTGCAATCATATCTCACAACAATGCCTTGTTGGCACTACTTGTGTCAAATAATTTTGCGGAGATTAAGAGTAATGTTTTCAAACGTGTGAGTAAAGAGAATCTGCACAAGATGGCATATTATGATACTGTGGAGAGGTTCCATATCACGACATACATCATATTTGTATTGGCTCAAAACATTTTGGAGGCAGAAAATACATGGGTTTGGAGTTTTGCAATGAACACATGCATGATTTGGTGCTGTGAAATTCTCGTGGATGTTATCAAGCATGCATTTCTTGCAAAATTTAACGAGATAAAACCGTCTGCTTATTTCCTGTTTGTATTTTCTCTTAAACCATTAAATAATGATGAATTAATGTTTCCCTGTTCATGTTCAAACTATGTTAATACTTTTTAGTTCCTGTACAGGCATGGTTGCAGCTTTGACAAATGAGAGTGCTACAAGCAAGTCTATCTATTTTGCTTACTGCACATCATAGATGATCTATATAACACATTTCTTGGCGAAAGAGCCTGAGAAATTGACAAGCCCACTTCTGGCTGATACATATGTTACACTGCTGAAGGGAAGAAATGTGTGGTATGGTCAACAGATTGCAAAGGGAGAAATTAGGCCAGACATGGGGGACAACATAAAAGGAAAAGGAATGATACAGGTTTAAATCCAATTTTGAGCTCAGGAAATATTTTTCTTTTTCTCTTTTATTTATTGCCGCAATACATGTTTCATAGTTTAAATGAGACATAGCAACCACAAAGTGGGAAAACTGCTTTTGGAAAGCTTCCAAGGAGACCCATAAGCTTTTTAGCAGTCCTTGGCATGCTTTAAAAGTAAGTTCATAATCCAAAGATGGCAGAGTATTTATGGTTGGAAATGTAGTATCAAATTCCATATTGCAGAAACGTGAATGACTACTTTCTGTTTTTTATAATATAGGGTGTATCAACAGTGGAAACATTCTATGAATTGCTTTGGATGCTTAGTCATGTTGATTTGTGGAGTGGCACTTCTCCAAGTAACAGATATTAGTCTCATCTACCATTTTATCAGAGGACAAGGCACTTTCAAACTTTATGTGGTGTTTAATGTACTAGAGATATTTGATAAACTTTGTCAGTCATTTGGAGGGGATGTGCTTCAAGTGTTATTCAATTCAGCAGAGGGAGTTGCAAGTAGCTCTAAAGAATCTATGGAATTTGAGACTGCACGTTTCATTCTGGACCAAATGATAGTTGTTGTTGCATTCATCCTCTGTCATTTTAGCCCAAGCAATTACTCTATCAGCTGCAATCATATCTCACAACAATGCCTTGTTGGCACTACTTGTGTCAAATAATTTTGCGGAGATTAAGAGCAATGTTTTCAAACGTGTGAGCTAAGAGAATCTGCACAAGATGGCATATTATGATACTATGGAGAGGTTCCATATCACGTCATACATCATATTTGTATTGGCTCAAAACATTTTGGAGGCAAAAAATGAATGGGTTTGGAGTTTTGCAATGAACGCATGCATGATTTGGTGTTGTGAAATTCTCATGGATGTTATCAAGCATGCATTTCTTGCAAAATTTAATGAGATAAAACCATCTGCTTATTTCCTGTTTGTAATTTTCTCTTAAACCATTAAATAACGATGAATTAATGTTTCCATGTTCATGTTCAAACTATGTTAATACTTTTTAGTTCCTGTACAGGCATGGTTGCAGCTTTGACAAATGAGAGTGCTACAAGAAAGTCTGTCTATTTTGCTCATTGCACATCAGAGATGATCTATATAACACATTTGTTGGCGGAAGAGCCTGAGAAATTGACAAGCCCACTTCTGGCTGATACATATGTTACACTGTTGAAGGGAAGAAATGCGTGGTATGGTCAATAGATTGCAAAGGGAGAAATTAGGCCAGACATGGGGGACAACATCCAAGGAAAAGGAATGATACAGTTTTAAATCCAATTTTGAGCTCAGGCAATATTTTTCTTTTTCTCTTTTATTTATTGCCGCAATACATGTTTCATAATTTAAATGAGACATAGCAACCACAAAGTGGGAAAGCTTCCAAGGAGACCCATAAGATTTTTAGCAGTCCTTGGCATGCTTTAAAAGTAAGTTCATAATCCAAAGATGGTAGAGTATTTATGGTTGGAAATGCAATATCAAATTCCATATTGCAGAAACATGAATGGCTACTTTTTGTTTTTTATAATATAGGGTGTATCAGCCGTGGAAGCATTCTATGAATTTCTTTGCCAACCGAGTTTAAGTGTCATGCACCCAGAGAGGAAAAAGGAGGTGGTTCTTGTGGAGCTATGTCCCATTCTTAAGACTATGTACAATATCCTTATAAAAAGGTAATAATTTTATGTTTTCTTGTCAGGTTTCAGTGTAGAACAATCTTGTTACGAATGTCATATCCAAAAAAGTTGTCTTGCGAAAGTGTCAATAGGACATCTCATTCCCTTTCCCCTAAACATGATCAAAGTTTATAATTTTTGAAATCTTGGCATGGGCAATAATTTATATTCTACATTTGAGAAAGGATTGACTGGAGCAATTTTAACCTCTTAATGCAGGGAAGCATCAGCAGAATCTATATTACAAGCCTTGAGAGATGAGAATATGTATGATCCACATCATCGTATTGAGATTGCTTTAGTAAATAAATGATCCATGCTTTAGTTGCCATGCACTCCGAAGATAGTCCAACTTGACAGGGAGTCAATTCTAGAGTGTTAAGATAATAAATTACGATATTTTGTGAGGGGGTGTTAATGTCGTCAAAGATTTTCTTCAGTGACCAAAAATACAGTTGGCCCTTCATTTGAAGTATTTTGTCATGATTGTGTAACTGCACAATTGTTGTTCTAATCGATAGAACAACAATGCTTTCTTGGATAAAAATGGTTGTTGGTACTGGCTAAAAGATTTAGGCAGATTGGGTAAGTATAGGCATTTGCCTTATGTAGATGGTGATCAATTGTGTATAATCAAAGTTATCAATTGTTTATAATCAAATAAGGAAGACCACTTGCTGAGTAATATTTCCCTTGCTATTTTGTATATTGCAAATCAAACCCTACATTTTACCGAGTTTACTGGTGTGCAGAAATTGAACATTTATACTCTCCATCTTCCCCATCTAAGGGAAATGTGACAGAAAAGCTACAGAGGTTTACAACACTATAAGTAATCCTAGTCTAATTTGTTTACGAATACCTAGTGCTTAAAAATAAATAGAAGCCACCTAATTTCCAATTGCAATGGGTGTTGTGGGCAAGGCAGTCCTCTCAATTGTTAAATTTAACAGCCAACAAGTATTTACTATTTAGTATAAAACAATGGTCTCATGGTTGCTTCTTGCGCTTTCATTCATTTCTTGTGACAAATTTTGTATAGTTTCAGTGGTTTTAGATTAAGTTTTGAATTTTGGCTACCATGCCCAATAATAGTGATTGAGGATTGCAACTGGCATCTCATAGCATTGCATAAACATACAATTTGTTTCACAGGCATTCATTATGCCTTAAGTTGTTATCATTCCTATTTGTAATTTTCTCTTAAACCATTAAATAATGATGAATTAATGTTTCCCTGTTCATGTTCAAACTATGTTAATACTTTTTAGTTCCTGTACAGCCATGGTCGCAGCTTTGACAAATGAGAGTGCTACAAGCAAGTCTATCTATTTTTCTCACTGCACATCAGAGATGATCTATATAACACATTTGTTGGCAGAAGAGCCTGAGAAATTGACAGGCCCACTTTTGGCTGATACATATGTTACATTGCTGAAGGGAAGAAATGTGTGGTATGCTCAACGGGTTGTAAAGAGAGAAATTAGGCCAGACATGGGGGACAACATACGAGGAAAAGGAATGATATAGGTTTAAATCCAATTTTTAGCTCAGGCAATATTTTTCTTTTTCTCTTTTATTTATTGCCGCAATACATGTTCTATAGTTTAAATGAGACATAGCAACCACAAAGTGGGAAACCTGCTTTTGGAAAGCTTCCAAGGAGACCCATAAGCTTTTTAGCAGTCCTTGGCATGCTTTAAAAGTGAGTTCATAATCCAAAGATGGCAGAGTATTTATGGTTGGAAATGCAGTATCAAATTCCATATTGTAGAAACATGAATGACTACTTTCTGTTTTTTATAATATAGGGTGTATCAGATGTGCAAGCATTCTATGAATTGCTTTGCCAACTGAGTTTAAGTATCATGCACCCAGAGAGGAAAAAGGAGGTGGTTCCTCTGGAGCTATGTCCCATTCTTAAGACTCTGTACAATATCCTTATAAAAAGGTAATAATTTTATGTTTTCTTGTAAGGTTTCAGTGTAGAACAATCTTGTTATGAATGTCATATCCAAAAAAGTTGTCTTGCGAAAGTGTCAATAGGACATCTCATTCCCTTTCCCCTAAACATGATCAAAGATTATAAATTTTGAAATCTTGGCACAGGCAATAATTTATACTCTACATTTGAGAAAGGATTGACTTGAGCAATTTTAACCTCTTAATGCAGGGAAGCATCAACAGAAGCTATATTACAAGCCTTGAGATATGAGAATATGTATGATCGTCATCGTATTGAGATTGCTTCAGTAAATAAATGCTCCATGCTTCATTTGCCATGCACTCCAAAGATAGTCCAACTTGACAGGGAGTCAATTCTCGAGTGTTAAGATAATAAATTACGATATTTTGTGAGGGGGTGTTAATGTCATCAGAGATTTTCTTCAGTGACCAAAAATACAGTTGTCTCTTCATTTGAAGTATTTTGTCATGATTGTGTAACTGCACAATTGTTGTTCTGATCGATAGAACAACAATGCATTCTTGGATAAAAATGGTTGTTGGTACTGGCTAAAAGATTTAGGCAGATTGGGTAAGTATAGGCATTTTCCTTATGTAGTTGGTGATCAATTGTGTATAATCAAAGTTATCAATTGTTTATAATCAAATAAGGAAGACCACTTGCTGAGTAATATTTCCCTTGCTATTTTGTATATTGTGAATCAAACCCTACATTTTACCGAGTTTACTGGTGCACAGAAATTGAACATTTATACTCTCCATCTTCCCCATCTAAGGGAAATGTGACAGAAAAGCTACAGAGGTTTACAACACTATAAGTAATCCTAATCTAATTTGTTTACGAATACCTAGTGCTTAAAAATAAATAGAAGCCACCTAATGTCCAATTGCAATGGGTGTTGTGGGCAAGGCAGTCCTCTCAATTGTTAAATTTAACAGCCAACAAGTATTTACTATTTAGTATAAAACAATGGTCTCATGGTTGCTTCTTGCGCTTTCATTCATTTCTTGTGACAAATTTTGTATAGTTTCAGTGGTTTTAGATTAAGTTTTGAATTTTGGCTACCATGCCCAATAATAGTGATTGAGCATTGCAACTAGCATCTCATAGCATTGCATAAACATACAATTTGTTTCACAGGCATTCATTATGCCTTAAGTTGTTATCATTCCTGTTTGTAATTTTCTCTTAAACCATTAAATAATGATGAATTAGTGTTTCCCTATTCATGTCCAAACTATGTTAATACATTTTAGTTCCTGTACAGGCATGGTCGCAGCTTTGACAAATGAGAGTGCTACAAGCAAGTCTGTCTATTTTTCTCACTGCACATCAGAGATGATCTATATAACACATTTGTTGGCGGAAGAGCCTGAGAAATTGACAGGCCCACTTCTGGCTGATACATATGTTACATTGCTGAAGGGAAGAAATGTGTGGTATGGTCAACGGATTGCAAAGGGAGAAATTAGGCCAGACATGGGGGACAACATACAAGGAAAAGGAATGATACAAGTTTAAATCCAATTTTGAGCTCAGGCAATATTTTTCTTTTTCTCTTTTATTTATTGCTGCAATACATGTTTCATAGTTTAAATGAGACATAGCAACCACAAAGTGGGAAAACTGCGTTTGGAAAGCTTCCAAGGAGACCCATAAGCTTTTTAGCAGTCCTTGGCATGCTTTAAAAGTAAGTTCATAATCCAAAGATGGCAGAGTATTTAAGGTTGGAAATGCAGTATCAAATTCCATATTGCAGAAACATGAATGGCTACTTTCTGTTTTTGATAATATAGGGTGTATCAGTCGTGGAAGCATTCTATGAATTGCTTTGCAAACCGAGTTTAAGTATCATGCACCTAGAGAGGAAAAAGGAGGTGGTTCCTCTGGAGCTATGTCCCATTCTTAAGACTCTGTACAATATCCTTATAAAAAAGGTAATAATTTTCTGTTTGCTTGTAAGGTTTCAATGTAGAACAATCTTGGTACGAATGTCATATCCAAAAAAGTTGTCTTGCGAAAGTGTCAATAGGACATCTCATTCCCTTTCCCCTAAACATGATCAAAGTTTATAATTTTTGAAATGTTGGCATGGGAAATAATTTATATTCTACATTTGAGAAAGGATTGACTAGAGCAATTTTAACCTCTTAATGCAGGGAAGCATCAACAGACGCTATATTACAAGCCTTGAGAGATGAGAATATGTATGATCCACGTCATCGTATTGAGATTGCTTCAATAAATAAATGCTCCATGCTTCATTTGCCATGCACTCCGAAGACAGTCCAACTTGACAGGGAGTCAATTCTAGAGTGTTAAGATAATAAATTACGATATTTTGTGAGGGGGTGTTAATGTCGTTAGAGATTTTCTTTAGTGACCAAAAATACAGTTGGCCCTTCATTTGAAGTATTTTGTCATGATTGTGTAACTGCACAATTTTTGTTTTGATCGATAGAACAACAATGCATTCTTGGATAAAAATGGTTGTTGGTACTGGCTAAAAGATTTAGGCTATGCAGTGTGCTATTGGTTTCTGTGTTTATCACTTTGTAAGCATGGAAGTGAACTCTTCACTCATCATGAGGGCAAATGGAATAACAACAACAATGTGT
Organism: Pinus tabuliformis; assembly: GCA_031772625.1. Taxonomy (NCBI): domain Eukaryota; kingdom Viridiplantae; phylum Streptophyta; class Pinopsida; order Pinales; family Pinaceae; genus Pinus; species Pinus tabuliformis. Next base: position 1,019,197,562 of record CM062813.1, on the reverse strand, counting down.
GAAGACTCACTTTCCCTGCCGATGATTGAAGAGTTCACTAAAACTGAAATCATTAGTGTCATTTTTTTCTTATATTTATGTATGTCAATTTTTTTCTTATATTTATGTCTTACGGCATTTCCTTTGCAGCATGTGGTGCAAATGCTAGTTATGGAATTTCTAAATTCTAAAGAACTAGTTTGGTGAAACGATGAATATGTCCCTTTATTAACTGACAAGTTCTTTAGCAAAATTAAAATCCTGATGGAACTAAAGACATGCATTTGAAAGTTATTAGTGTTTTAGAATTTCTAAATTCTAAATAACTAGTTTGGTGAAATGAAAATTTTAGTTCATGAAAACAAAATGAAATTACGTGAAATACTTAAAATATAACTAGAGACTATACTTATATTTTGTTTGGATTTCATACTTATTTGAAGGAAGGTTTTATTTTTTATTTGAAATAGATTGAGCTAGAAATTTATGAAAGTATAAACGTTTTTGGAATATAAATTTCCTATATTTTTTATAATCTAATTTTTAAATTAATGGAAAATGGTTAATTTATAATTATAAAAAAAATTAGTTATAATATTATCAGCAAAATAAATATTGTGAATTTTTTTTTATATATTTTAATGTAGGAATTTAAAGGGTAAGTTCCTCAGACAGAACACCAAAGGATACCACTCACAAACATAACATAGATCAATACACCAGTATTGTTGACGTGGTTAAAACCCTCAAAGAAGGAAACAGTCCACGGCACGTGGCCACTTCAGGCAATTTATTAATAAAAGAATGAAAATTTACATAATCTTCTCTCATGAACGGTTACACTACAAATGACCCTCCATGCTCTTTAAATAGAGATTGTGGACCAATCGGGTGCTAAGCCACAGATCAAGTATCGGTAATACCAAGGAGAGAATGAATCTTCATATCACTACATATTGTGACCGTCGGATTGTAAGTTACAAAAGTACATAGTAAAGAAACACACTTTACCTAACTCTACACTAGACCAAGTTATACTTAACTATTTCCTATGTGTCGGAATATCCTAACATCCCCTCTTAAGAACAACTTGGAATAAGATTGAAGGATGTATAAATATGAAACAATAGGAGAAGGAAGGAGGCATTAGAGCCTATCCCACCTTAGTGACAACTTCCTGAACTCCAACCATAAATAGAAGTTTAGTAAACTTCACCTGTGTGAGAACCTTTGTAAAGATGTCTGCAACTTGATCATCTGTTGAACAATATTGCACTTCAAGAACATGCTCATGAATGAGCTTTCTGATGAAGTGCATGTGCAATTCAATGTCTTTGTTGCGCTGATGTTGGACTGGATCTTTGCATAGTTGAATGGCACTTTGATTATCACACCAAAGTGTAGTCGGATGTTGCTGCTGAAAGCCAAACTCTGATAGGATCTAACGAAGCCATAGGGCTTCCTTACTAGCTTCTACGGCACCACGATACTCTGCTTCTGCTGAAGAAAGAGAAATGACACTTTGTTTCTTTGAAGCCCATGTAATAGGTCCTGAACCAAGAGTGAACACTTAACATGCAGTAGACTTCCGATCATCAGGGTCACCAGCCCAATCAGAATCAGTGAAACCAACCAATAGAAGAGATGCTTCTGCACTGTAATTAATCCCACATTGAACTGTACCTCAAACATAACGAAGTATTCTTTTCTCTGCTTTCCAATGACTTTCATGTGGGTTTTGCATAAACCGAGCAATAAGGCCAACAACAAAGGAAAGGTCAGATACAAAAGTTTTCCTACAAGTTGATGGTATAAGGTAGCATCAACTTTAGGGGAAGTACAAGTGACTGAAAGTTTGGCTTCGGACTGAAAGGGAGAAGGGGCTACCTTACAGTCTTCCATGTGAAAATGGCATAGAAGGTCACATGCATACTTGGATTGGGAAAGGGAAATACCTTCCTTGGATTGCAAGACTTGAAAACCAAGAAAATAATGCAAGTGTCCTAAGTTTGTCATTTCAAACTTCCTTTTAAGGTTGGACTTCACATGGTTTAGAAGTTTGGGATAACTACCAGTAAGGATAAGATCATCAACATAAAGAACAAGAATGATAAGAGACTTGCCCACTTTCTTGGTGTAGACAGTATTGTCAGAATGACACCTACAAAATAAAGTTTCTAAAAGAAAGCTATCCATTTTGGCATACCAAGCCCGAGGGGCTTGCTTGAAACCATAAAGGGATTTCTTAAGCCGACATACAAGGCTAGAGTCTGTTTGTATAAAGCTAGTAGGTTGTTCCATATAGATTTCTTCATGCAAGTCCCCATGTAAGAAGGTAGAGTTAACATCCATCTGATGGACTTCCCATTTGAAAGAGGCAGCAAGGGAAAGAGCAAGGTGGATAGAGTTCATTTTGGCAACAGGGGAGAAGGTTTCAATATAGTCAATGCCTTCAACTTGTGAAAAACCCTTAGCAACAAGACAAGCTTTATGTTTATCAACTTTTCCATCTGGTCTATACTTGGTTTTGTAAACCCATTTGCATCTAAAAAGTTTTCGTCCCTTTGGAAGGGGAACAAGATCCCATGTATCAATGGCCAATAATGAATGATATTCTTCATTCATAGCTACGTCCCAATCTGGATGGCCTGAAGCTTCTGCAAAGCTGTTAGGATCATAATTAGCTGAAGCTTGAACTAGTAAATAAGAGGCTCTATCAAACTGAGAACATGTACGTCGCTGATCTGTAGGATCACCAACAAGAGCACTTGCTGCATCCTGAGTAGCACAGACCCATTTTAGAAGCTGAGGAGTGGAAGGGGGATCCTAAGAAGGTGGGGGAGGATTGTCATCCTTGCCATCATCATTGAAGAAGAAATATTTTCATAAGTAGAAGGGATAGGGAGAGGTGGCACATCGGCCGAACTAGGCTTGTAGGCTGATATATTTTCAGCAAACTTTACATCTCTTCTAATGATAACATTTTTGGACTTAAGTGGAATAAGTCTGTATCCTTTAACATGTTCAGAATATCCAACAAAATTACATTTTTCACTCTTAGGTTCTAAAGCTTTATGTTTGTCATGTGGAATATGGGCCCATGCTTCACTTCCAAAAACACGAAAGTGACTTACATCTGGTTTAATTGAGCTCCATGCTTCTTCTAGAGTTATATTCTTTAAAACCTTGGTAGGAGTGCGATTTATTATGTAATTGGCACAGTTAATTGCTTCTACCCAAAAATTAAGACTAAGTCCTTTAGATTGAAGCATACAATTAGCCATTTCCTTTAAGGTGCGATTCTTCCTTTCAACTACACCATTTTTTTGTGGAGTATATGGAATAATATGTTGCATTTGAATTCGATTCTCAGTGAAAAAGTTGATGAATTTGTTGTTAACATATTCTCCACCATTATCATATCTTAGCTTAAGAATTTGATGTCTAGATTGTTTTTTAACAAAGGCCTTAAAGGCTAATAACATGTTAAATACTTCACTCTTGAGTTTTAAGAAGTATACCCAAGTGTGTCTAGAGAAATCATCAATGAAAGTTAAGAAATACTTGTAGCCAGAGAATGAAACAACTCGAAGTGGACCACATAAATCACTATATACAAGATGTAAAGGGGCTTAGGCGTGCCAAGAGGCACGTTTTTCAAAACTATCCCGTTGATGTTTTCCGAGTACACATCCAAAACAAACACCACCTCTGCAAGATACCATTTGAAGACCTCTCACCATATTTTATTTACATAGATTCTGAAGGGAGCGATAGTTTAAGTGACCAAATTGCTCATGCCAAAGATTGCTCACTTCATCATTATGAGCAATAAATATCGAGGGAAGATTTGATGACCCAAAGTTGTTAAACTTATACAACCTTGTAGAATCATCAGCAATGCGAGTAGAAAAAATCTATCTAGGATCTCGTAGGTCCTTAATTACAACTTCGTGAGGTGAAAATTCAACGATTTTACATTCACCTGAATGAGTTATCTGATATACAGATAGAAGGTTGCAGGATAAGGTTGGAACACATAATACATCATTGAATTGACCATTGTCTATATGAACAGTTCCAGTCCCTACAACACTAAGAGATCTATAATCACCAACATATATATTTTTGGTGTTACAATCATTTAAAGAAGAAAAGATGGCTTTGTTTTTTACCGTTTGATAAGAAGCTCCAGAATCAATGAGCCACTCATGAGAATGAGAAGAAGAAGATACATTTAGTGCATATCCAGACCGAGATGCTTAACAACCACATGTAGAAAGTGTTATTCCTGAAGATGAAGTTGAAGTTGTTGAGTGCTCCAAATGGATGTTATGCTTCTTCATTGCTGCTTCCAAGGCTTCCATCTTCTTAAATCATTTGGATTCTAAGTGGCAATGTCTATCAGTCTTCTTCCCTTTTCTTTTATTTGCCTTATCATTTTGTTGAAATGATTTTTCATTTTGAGACTGAAATGGCTTAAGACCCTTGTTTGGTTTAGGATCATTCTTTTTAGGATATGGCTTCTTAGGATTCTTTGAATTTGAATGCTGGCGGGCAGCTAAGGATTTCTTAGAAGAGTTTCCAATATTAAGAAGACCAATATGTAGGAGTTTTTCTTGTTCTCTTATTAAAGAATCACAAAAGGCATCAAAGGAAGGGGACTTGTAGTCTTGTCCTTGAGAAATGAAGGCTCCTCTTGTACAATGGAAGGTGGAAACAAACACAGGGTAGGCTAGTCCCAACTTAGTAAGAATGGAATAGATAAGGTTACCATCTTCTTTCTTAACCTTAACACCTTCCAAGAGAAGTATAAGAGTCTTGAACTTGGACAAAAAATATTCAATGGAAGAAAAATTACTGGGGTCCAAGGTAAACAACTCATTTTCGAGTTGATGCGATCTAAGTTCATTTTAAATTCCAAAAACTTTAGTGATCTGTTTCATTGCTTCATTAGGAATATCAAGTTCTGCGATATGGAATCTAAGGTCCGGAGAAATAGGCATCCCTATCAACTCACGTGCGTGATCTTTCCTATTTTCCCATTTGACTGCATTATCTTCATCTTTCAGTTTGGCTTCTTGGCCTAAGGCTATTCTGTAAAGACATTTACTTCTAAGTAAATCCACAATGTAGGACCACCATTGGAAGTAGTTAGTGCTGTCAAGAATAACTTGGCATGGACTTTCCATTTTAATAGAAATTGAAGCTATAGATGCCGAAGCTAAGTGTTCAAATGTAAATATCTCAAAAAATTAGGCTGATTAAAAAAAAACAGCGCTGAAAACGGCTTCTGAATGAAAGAGTTATGGCCTTTTGAAAAAAAGTTGTTGAAGATGCCGACGAAGTGCGGGAATGTGTGGAAATGAATGATAGTGTTATATTTAAAAAAAAATCTGCCCCCTTTCTAAACTTAATCTAATTAGCTCAACAAAAAGAAAGACTTGAACTGAAGACCTCTATTCTCATAAAGTAGCTTTGGACCAAGTATATTAAATTAAAAAGTTAATAATTTTTGGAAAAGAGAAAGGGATTTTTTTTTTTTTTTATCAAATATAAATAATTATATATTATGGATAAATATATATAATGAAAAATTGATTATGTAAGGGAAAAAATTGATATGGAAGTATCCAAAATATTAACTCCCTAGTAAATCGTTAAATGCATTATAGCTTAAATGGTTAAAGGAATTTTATGCGTTATAGTTTAAATCGTTAAAAGCATTTTTTGAAGCAGTAGGTTAGGGTACAAGTCTATAATAAATAAAGGTGCTCCGTTATGAATAAAAGTTTTACATATTAATTTAGAAAGGTGGTCCGTTATGAATAAAAGTTTTACATATTAATTTAGATTCTGATTGATAGGTGGGAAAATTTTAAGGAAACAAATTTATTTTAAATTTGGAAATTTTAGGTATGAGTATTAGTTTTTTTTATGTACATTATAAAAATTGTTTGGTAATATTTACATGTTTAAATTTATTATATTTTATATGGTGTTTTTATTTTTTTCTTATGGAATTTTAAGATAAACTAATTTTCTAGTATAAAATTTGTAATTTTAATATAAAATTTGTGAAATTTATTTTAAGAAAAAATAGAAATTAGCTAATTTTATTTTTTATAAAAATCATAAAAAAATTAGCGTATCTGTAAATATTAACTTTTAAAATTTTCCTTATTCACAAATAACCTTAGAGTTAATAACCTATATAGTTAATATCAGTTATAACTTTGTGTAACCTAGAAACTTGGGTTTGACATATAGTAGATTTCTGTATGGACTCCCTATCACAATTCCGGCTTTACACTACTCTATAGTCCTTGCATCTGATAATAATGAAGTTTTTCAGTGGGTCTCTGCTCTATTTATTTATGTGAGTGCCCATCAACCTGGGATTGATGCATTTATGCACGCATCTTATTGATTAGGGTTACATCTAACGGGCCATTCGCATTCTTCTTGGATTCTTCTCGGTAAAATCCCTTTTATATTTTCTCGATCTTGCGGTCGTTGGTAGTAGCTACCGCCAAGGGTTTCCGCGTCTTTTGCTATGGTTGTCTCCTTCTCTTCAGTGTTGGGTTCGTTCTGACCAGTCTATCGAGTGTTGGGCATGACTTTGAGCATGTCTTGTTCGTCGGCGCATACGTGTTGCACATTCTCTTCTCAGGAAAAATATTAAACTCTTTTACAAATTCCAACACTTTTGGAAATTATTAAAATGTAATGTTTAATAATAATTTTTTTTATAAATGAAGGAGCCCATTTTTAACAGGTTTACTAAATTTTCCTTGTAGTGATTGAAATTTGGTCATATTGATTTCTGTAACCTTGGTTTTGATCATATTTGGTCATCTTTTTGTGAAAGTAAGCATCCATATATATATTATTTCACTTTACAGAGAACATGGACTGAGAAAATAATCGTTTTTAGTTTAATAACCAATGAATTAGTATCTTTCTGCTTTCTAGGGTTTCTTATTTAATTTATTATTCTTACTTTGTTTTGATTTTTACTTATTTAATTTTTTCTAAAAAATTGAAATTATAAATTTTAAATGTGAAATATATATAATTTTAGGTTTTAAAATATTTTTAAAAATATTAAATTTATTTATATTTTAAAAAGTATATTTTAAATATTAAAAATTGATAATTTAAAAAAAATATTACAAAATTAATAGAAAAAATTAAAAACAAAATAAGTGTAAATTTAGTTGTAGTTTGTTAGCTGAAGAATGAAAAAACTGTTTATCACGGTGATTTTTCTCTTGTTTTTCTCAATTTATTATATTACAATATGTAATAAATACTAACACAACTCTCTATATATATACATGTGGATATATATTAATTAATAATAATTAATTAAATACTTAAATAATAATCATGAAGATGTAGAAATTGAAAATGTTTTTATTTTGATAAGAGATTAGTGACTATGAAGGTAAACCATATATATATGGATATATATTAATTAATAATAATTAATTAAATAATTGAATAATAATTTAGAAATTGAAAATGTTTCTATTTTGGTAAGAGATTATTGACCATGAAGGTAAACCAGATTCATGTGTGAATCACAGTAATTTAAATCAATTAGTATTTTTTTACAAAATTCACCAATATTATTTAAACATTAATTAGATACACAATTAAAATATACCACAGGGAAAAATCGTTAAAAACACATACTAAAATCCACATAAATTGCATTCATTCGTAACATATCTAAAGTAAACAATGCCAATTATTCAACATATGCGTGTTAGCAATGAAAAAAAAAAAACCAAACTGTTAATCACTCGTGCAAAAAAAAATAATGACGATAAAATTCAAGCATTTTTCGGTCCCTTTCCATTCTAATTGATGGCTGAGATTGGCGTTGCAGTTCTATGACTGACCCATATTCTCGACCCCATTTGAAGCAGCTGTATTCTGACCCATCGGTGAAGACATGCCACATGCAGAAGCCGGTATACCAAATGACAAACATTAATTAAATTAAAATTAATTATTCTGCCGGTTGCGGATGCAGACCCAGCTGGAATCCAATCTATTCTTTTAAACATCATACGAAGAATATTCGCTCATTCTTAAATCCCAGTCATTCATGGAAAAAAATTTAAAACCTGTGCAAGCCCACTGCCACTTGTTGTTGCTGTAGTAATAATTATTAACGATATGAAAACATACCAAATAATAGTAGAAAAGGTACATTATTCATCTTTGGAGTTCTCCACAAAATCAAATCCTGAATGTGTAAAACAGTGAAAGAGGTTTAATTTTTCCCAAATCCATAGAGCTACACGTTCTTCGGTTGGATTATGTCGCAGCTTCAAATTTACAGATTGATAGGTGATTATTTTAACCACTTATTTAAGAACGTAGATTTTCACATCAGGAATTTATATATCTGGTTCGGATATTTCACAGTTGTAGATTTACAGATTGATATGTGATAAATTTAATAATTTATTTGAGAATGTCCATTTTCGCAGCAGAAAATTATGTTATTATTTTTTAGAATATAAGAAATGCCCAAAGTCTGTAGTGGACACTCTAACCATTGTCAAAAATTCATGATTGTAGATTTTCACAGCAGAAATTGTTGAAATCTAATTTCAACGCAGCCGTACGCTCCCCAAAACCGCCAGCAAAAACCACCAGCAAAAACCACAAACCGGTTTAAAGATTTCTCGGACCGCCTACCTGCAGAGAATGGTTTTCGTACACAAGGGCCCGAGAAAATATGGAGCTGACGCGTGGTTGACCCCTGACGTAACGCAACGTAAGAATCTCGGAGGTTAACTTTCAGCACTTGTTGGTCTTCCGATATTGTTCTCCACCGTTGGATTTGCTCCCGTGTTCTCCGCCGTTGATCACCTGGAGCTGCATACGAACCCACATCAATTCAATGTTTTGCGTGGAGTAAAAGGTTTATGGTTGACCGCCGTAGGTAAAAGAATTTAATGATTGGTACAAGATTTTGGTGAGGCTCTTTTAATATGAGCATGGGCATGTTATAATATATGTTTTTATATATATTTATATACGGCATGTATTAAATAGGAAATCGTATGTAATAAGTTTAATGTTTTTTGTATTGATTTAAAAAAAAAAAAAAAAATGTTATGCATTGCACACGGGAGGCATGTATGGGTATTCACAGCAGTGAAAAATGTTGATGGTGCGGTAAAAGAAGAAGAAGAACCAGAGGATGTATGCACAGCAGTGCATGAATACATTCAGTAATGTTTTGTGAAGTTTTTTTTAAGTAGCGAAAACCATGTGTGGTTTTGCACGAAGTAAGTTTTTGTAAGTTTGTGTAAGTTCTGCTTTTACAGCAGTATGTAAAATTGTTTTACACCAGTAAATGTGAATGGAGGTTTTACAGCAGTAAATGTTAATGGGAATTTTTCCAGCAGTGTAAATTCTCATATGGAGACACAGTGAATGTTTTTTTTGTTTTAATGAATAGAAATATTTTATGGTGAAATCCTCTGTTCCTCAGTGAATTTTTTTTTAAGTCTTCTGTGTGCACAAAAGATTCTGGAGCAAAAGAAACAGAGCATTGCCTCTGTGTGTTTGAATATTTGGTTTTTGGTATTTTCCCCATTAGAAATCCACAACAGTGGTATCAGAGCAGGCTTAGGCTCTTTAAAAAAAGTTAAAGAAGCTGAAGGGAGAAGGTTGTTGCTGCAGCAAAACTTCTCAGGTAGACAGAAGACAATCAACAAAAGATTCAGGTATTCCAAAAAGTTTTTTTTGTGTTGCTGAAGAAGCAGTGATTTTCTTTAAACACACAGTCAAGGATTTAGAGGCATAGATCAGAATACAAGGAATGACCAGCACAAGCACTGGTATGGGTTTGTTTAACACCCAGCTCCCACAGTTTAATGGGAAGAACTATGACTACTGGGCAATAACCATGACAGCCCTGTTTGCCTCTCAAGACTTATGGGAAATAGTTGAGGAAGGTTTTGAAGAACCAGCAGATGAAACTGAGTTCAATGCACTAACTCAAGGAGAGAAGGATCTGCTGAAGAACAATAGGAAGAAGGATTCAAAAGCCCGTGTGTTGTTGTATCTAGCAGTAGACCAGAGTATGTTTCCAAGGTTAGCAGCAGCTAAGACAGCCAATGAAGCATGGCAAACCCTCAAGACAGCCTATCAAGGCATGGAGAGAGTGAAGACAGCAAAGCTACAATTGCTGAGAAAGGATTTTGAGAATTTGAACATGAAGGAGTCAGATAACATTGACTCATTCTTCACTCATGTGATTGGTGTAATCACACAAATGAGAACTCATGGAGAAACCATTGAAGACAGAAGAATTGTGGAGAAAATATTGAGGGTCTTACCCTCAAGGTTTGATGCCATAGTCACCACCATTGAAGAGACAAAGGATCTCTCAAGCTATTCAGTTGATGAGCTGCATGCATCACTGATAACACATGAGCAGAGGTTGAGTAGGAATGAAAACTCATCTCTTGAGCAAGCCTTCAAGACCCAGATGTCCTTTGGAAGAGGCAGAGGTCAAGGCAGAGGAAACAAAAGAGGAAGAGGCAGAAGCCAGAATAGAGGTGGAAGGAACAACTCATCAAATGCACAAGGAAGAGGCAACAATCCAAATCAGAACCAAGGCCAAGGCAGCAGCCAACAAGGAGGACAACATCATGCTCAAGGACAAAGGTATGATAAATCTAATGTTCAATGCTATTATTGCAAAAAGTATGGACATTATGCAAGTGATTGTAGAAAGAAACAGCATGATATGAACAGCAGACAAAATGCAAATGTTACAAGAGAAAACAACAGTCAAAATAATGTCCTGTTAGCTTGTAACATGGCTGAAACACATAGTGAAGACATATGGTTTTTAGACTCAGGTTGCAGCAACCATATGACAGGAAACATTGCCCTCTTTTCAGCCTTAAATCAAAATTTGAAATCAGAAGTCACACTAGGAACTGATAGTAAAGTGTCTGTTATGGGAAAAGGGGAGATAAAAATATTTACAAAACAAGGAGAAAGGAAAACCATAGCAGATGTCTACTATGTCCCTGGAATGAGATGTAACCTATTGAGTGTTGGACAGCTTATCCAAAAGGGTTACAATGTTTACTTTGTAAATGATGTGTGCACCATCATGGATATACCACCCAGCAAGAGATGCATTGCTGAAGTGAAGATGACAAGGAACAGGATGTTCCCTCTCCGGATCAGGGCAAACTTGAAGAACAAAGGTGAAATTGCAGCAGTCACCCAAGAGGCCTTCCAAAGCGTGCCAAAGGATGAGAACTGGTTATGGCACTTGAGATTCGGGCATCTAAATTTTGGAGGTCTAAACTTATTGAGCAGAAAAGGAATGGTAAGAGGATTACCATTGATAGAGAAACCGGACAGCCTATGTGAAGGCTGCATTTTGGGAAAACAACATAGAGAAAGTTTTCCATCAGGGAAGAGTATAAGGGCAAAGACACCCTTAGAGATTATCCACTCAGATTTGTGTGGACCAATGCAAGCTCCATCATTAGCAGGCAGCCTATATTTCTTGACATTCATTGATGATTTTACAAGAAAGACTTGGATATATTTCCTCAAGAACAAAAGTGAAGTCTTTGAGAAATTCCAAAACTTCAAAGCATTTGTTGAAAACCAAAGTGGGTTGCACATTAAAGTTTTGAGAACTGATAGAGGAGGTGAATATATCTCCAAGGAATTCCTAAGATTTTGTAGAGAAAATGGAATTCATAAACAGTTTACAACTCGGTACACCCCACAGCAAAATGGAGTTGCTGAAAGGAAGAACAGAACCATCATGGAGATGGCAAGGAGCATGTTGAAGGCAAAGCATTTGCCAAATGAGTATTGGGCTGAAGCTGTACATTGTGCAGTTTATATATTGAATAGGTGTCCTACAAAAGCAGTCATGAACAAAGTGCCAGAAGAGGCATGGAGTGGGAGAAAGCAAGGAGTCACCCACATGAGAGTTTTTGGGTGTGTGGGCTATGCACACATACCAGATCAGCTAAGGAGGAAGTTGGACAGCAAAGGGGAGAAATGCATCTTCATTGGATACAGTGATGAATCCAAAGCCTACAGGCTGTACATTCCATCTACCAAGAAGTTCTTTGTCAGCAGGGATGTTCAATTCATTGAAGAGGAAGCTTGGGATGGAAGCATAGAGAAGACAGTTAATGTTAAACACTGTTTGTCTCATGATGAAGATGAAGAGGAGGTGGCTGAAATGAATCCCCAAACAGCAGCACCAACACAAGGACAGCAAGGGACACCATTGAGGATCAATGAGAGTGCTTCTCCAAGCACACCACAAGGAGGAAATTCAAGTGCATCTTCAAGCACTTGCACACCAAGTGAACGAGGTAAGAAGTTTAGAAATCTAAGTGAAATTTATGAAGAAGGAATGAATTCCTTATTTGCCTTATATTGTCATGTTGATGATCCTATTCATTTTGAAGAAGCTATTAAAGATAGGAAATGGATAGAAGCTATGGATGAAGAAATGAATGCCATAGAGAGAAACAAAACATGGGATTTGGTTGAGTTACCAAAAGGCAAAGAAGTCATTGGTGTGAAATGGGTCTACAAGACCAAGAGCAATGCTGAAGGCAAGATTGAAAGGCATAAAGCAAGGCTGGTTGTCAAGGGGTACAAGCAGCAGTATGGGAGAGATTATGAGGAGACTTTCGCACCGGTTGCAAGAATGGAAACCGTGAGAGCAGTGCTGTCCATAGCAGCTCAAAACAAATGGAAAGTCTACCAAATGGATGTGAAATCAGCATTCCTAAATGGAGTGTTAATGGAAGAGGTCTATGTGGAACAGCCTCTTGGATATGAGAAGAAAGGTGAAGAGCACAAAGTGTGCAAATTGAAGAAAGCTCTTTATGGGCTGAAGCAAGCGCCAAGAGCATGGTACAGCAGGATAGATTCATATCTATTGGATAATGAATTTGACAAGTGTGAAGGAGAACCCACAGTCTACATCAAGGAAAAGGATGGTAAGATTTTAATTGTTGTTTTGTATGTTGATGATGTGATTTTCACAGGTAATGATGATCAGCTCATTAAGAATTTTAAATCAGTCATGAAGGATGAATTTGAAATGACTGACATGGGTTTCTTGAGATACTTCTTAGGCATAGAAGTAGATCAAAATGAAAAAGGAATTTTTATATCTCAAGCAAGATATGTAAATCAAATTTTGAGCAGATTTAAGATGGAAGAATGCAAGGCAGCCATCACTCCCACAGTAATGGGATTAAAACTCAGCAGAGAGGACAGCAGCAAGGATTTTGATCCTAGCCTGTACAAAAGCATTGTGGGCAGCCTTATGTATTTAACAGCGACTAGGCCTGATTTAATGTATGCTGTTAGTTTAATTTCGAGGTTCATGGAGAGGCCAAAGGAGACACATTGGCAGGCAGCAAAGAGAATTTTGAGGTATGTCAAAGATACCAAAATGTTTGGAATTCTATATCATGCCTCAGAACATTCAGATTTGGTTGGGTACACAGATAGCGATTGGGCTGGAAGTGTAGATGATCGGAAGAGCACTTCCGGTTATGTATTTCATATGGGTTCAGGAGCCATTTCATGGGCTTCTAAGAAGCAGTCCATTGTAGCATTGTCTACAGCAGAGGCTGAATATGTGGCAGCTACAGCAGCGGCATGTCAAGCAGTGTGGATGAGAAGAATGTTGAGAAGCTTAGGCCAAGAGCAGGCAAAAGCGACAGTGATCTTTTGTGACAATAGCTCAGCTATTGCATTGTCAAAGAATTCAATGTTTCATAAGAGAACGAAACACATTGATACCAGGTTTCACTACATCAGAGAATTGGTGAACAATGGAGAAATTGTCCTAGAACATTGCAGGACTCAGGAACAGGTAGCAGACATCTTGACAAAGCCATTGGATCAGAAAAGCTTTGAATTTTTGAGAAAGTGTCTCGGTATGACCGAATGCCCAGCTGTTGAAATTAAAGGGGAGTGTTGAAATCTAATTTCAACGCAGCCGTACGCTCCCCAAAACCGCCAGCAAAAACCACAAACCGGTTTAAAGATTTCTCGGACCGCCTACCTGCAGAGAATGGTTTTCGTACACAAGGGCCCGAGAAAATATGGAGCTGACGCGTGGTTGACCCCTGACGTAACGCAACGTAAGAATCTCGGAGGTTAACTTTCAGCACTTGTTGGTCTTCCGATATTGTTCTCCACCGTTGGATTTGCTCCCGTGTTCTCCGCCGTTGATCACCTGGAGCTGCATACGAACCCACATCAATTCAATGTTTTGCGTGGAGTAAAAGGCTTATGGTTGACCGCCGTAGGTAAAAGAATTTAATGATTGGTACAAGATTTTGGTGAGGCTCTTTTAATATGAGCATGGGCATGTTATAATATATGTTTTTATATATTTATATACGGCATGTATTAAATAGGAAATCGTATGTAATAAGTTCAATGTTTTTTGTATTGATTTAAAAAAAAAAAAAAAAAAATGTTATGCATTGCACACGGGAGGCATGTATGGGTATTCACAGCAGTGAAAAATGTTGATGGTGCGGTAAAAGAAGAAGAAGAACCAGAGGATGTATGCACAGCAGTGCATGAATACATTCAGTAATGTTTTGTGAAGTTTTTTTTAAGTAGCGAAAACCATGTGTGGTTTTGCACGAAGTAAGTTTTTGTAAGTTTGTGTAAGTTCTGCTTTTACAGCAGTATGTAAAATTGTTTTACACCAGTAAATGTGAATGGAGGTTTTACAGCAGTAAATGTTAATGGGAATTTTTCCAGCAGTGTAAATTCTCATATGGAGACACAGTGAATGTTTTTTTTGTTTTAATGAATAGAAATATTTTATGGTGAAATCCTCTGTTCCTCAGTGAATTTTTTTTTAAGTCTTCTGTGTGCACAAAAGATCCTGGAGCAAAAGAAACAGAGCATTGCCTCTGTGTGTTTGAATATTTGGTTTTTGGTATTTTCCCCATTAAAAATATCCAACAGAAATTTATATAGCTATTTCTTTTAGAATATACTAAATGTTATTGCTATTGTTTTTGGAATATACTAAATGTCCAAAATTTATAACAGACACTCCACTCATTATCAAGGTTAGTATTGTCCCTGCTCTCGAAGTAACAAGAGCAGATCTGTGAATGAAGGTAACGAGATGGGTCGTTTCGGGTATTAAAATGGCAGCAGACCGATTAGCGAAGCACTGTTTCTACGGTCCCCGCGTTAAAAGGACATTCTCAGATCCATTCGCTCACAACTGGGTTTGAGAGATGCAATTCTGTGACATGTGTGTGTCAAATCCGATTTCAATTGGGCTTGCGGCCTGTTTCACAGAAACTGTGACAGACTTTGAGTTTCATGGAATTCAATGATAGGTCGGTGGAATATTTTTCCGTATCCACTTCTTTGGATTGCGTACGAGAGTCGAAATCGGATGGTTGTTGGAAGGGCTTTTCGAGATATATATGTGTGTAATATGTGTGTAATATATTTGTGTGAGTCTATTTTATTAAAATATCTATTTTAAATATAAAAAAGTAATTTGTAAAATTTTTATTTCAAATAAAATTCGAAATTAATTATATAAATGTATATAATTTAAAAATATTTTTTAATATGTATAATATATTTTTATGAGTATATTTTATTAAAATATTTATTATAAATATAAAAAAATAGTTTATAAATTTTTTATTTCAAATAAAATCAGAAATTATATATATATATATATATATATTCTAATTTTTTGTAATTTATAATGATGATGTAAATAATTATATTTGTTTTTTTTTTAATAGTTTTGGTTGACTATCAATTGGTCACGTTTCTCTATTTAGGTTGCGATCCATAATAAATTAAGCAGGCTTTTGGCAATACAAATCACATAAGAGAAATGAGAAAATTTTGGTCTACGCCTTTCCAACCAACAAGTGTACATCATCAGGATGAATAGGTAGACAATGACAAAGACTTAAATAGAGAGAAATGTAGCGAAAATTCCAAGTAAAGGCTATAATCTCCCCAAGTCAAGTATAAGGGGGGGATTGATAGGATAGTTTAAGTAAACTTGACTTGGTCATAGAGTCAATTTACCATCGATGGTTTTGAGGCTCTAGGTTTTGATAACCCATGGTATTATTTGCAATGTAGCTTATTTAAAGGCATAAAGACTCCATTGTAAGTTTGTCTTTGGGCCAAGGAATATAGATTAATCATTTTGAGTTGGTTTTAGGCTTTCTAAGGTAGAATTTATGGTGCTCATTTGATGTTGATCTCACATTATTGTTTATTATTAACAACAATTCTATGATGGATCAATTCTTCCTCTATAACCCTGTTCTGCTTCAAGTTGTAAGGAACTGTTTAATCATTTTGAGCTGGTTTTTAGGCTTTCCAAGGTAGAATTTATGATGCTCATTTGATGTTGATTTGTTATGTGTTTTGATGTTGATCTCACATTATTATTTATTATTAACAACAGTTCTATGATGGATCAATTCTTCCTCTATAATCCCGTTCTACTTCAAGTTGTAAGGAACTATTTGCTCCTTGTTGATGCTTCTTTCCTTGCAAAAAGCATCAAAGTCTTTAGAGGTGTACCCTCTTCTATTGTTGGTGCTCCACAATTTGATCTTCTTACCTATTTGATTCTCAATCAAGGCCTTAAACACTCAAAACTTCGAGCACACTTCATTTTGAGTCTTTATAAAGTAAATCATGTTTTTTCCTTAAGGATTCTTTAATAAAAGAAACATAATACAAGCTACTTGTTAAAGAAGCTAAAGAAATCTGTCCACACACATGAATCAATAAAATCATGATTAATTCTTGATTTTTTCTCGCTACTTGGGAAGGTTATCTTTGCATGCTTGCCAAATGCACAACCCTTGCACACCCTTGTGTTCTTGATCTTGAACAATAATATTTAAATTATAATACTAATTTATTAATATATTAAAAAACAAATATTATTAAGTAACAACTATACTAAACCGCTAGTTTTTGAAAAATAATATTTAAAATAATTTATTAATCAAATATTAAAAAAAAAAGACTAACAAGAAAAAAAATCAACGTCAAAATCTAAAAGTCAAAAATTATAATGCACACAAGATCATTTAATAAATAAAAATAATTAATGGAAAATAAATAAAAATGAATATATATATAGATATATATATATATATATATATATATATATATATATACACACAAAGAAAAATGGTTAATAAATAAAATAGGGTCAAAAAATAAATATGGTGCTGAGGCCCATTAAACAAATAATAGAAATACTAAAAGGAGTTAACAATGAATAAGATGATAAAATACTTAAGAAAACATGAAGGGTCAAGAAAATAAAATCTAGTGAAGAATAAATCAACAACGAATACTATAAAAATGACACAAATACCTACATAGATAAATAAACAAACAAAATAAATCCAAAAAAGAAACCTAAAAAATTAGGAGGATGGGACATGGACCCAACTTCTACTAATATTCCAACCATCGTCTATATTCAAATTATTGGGTCTCTTTTCAATTTCTTGGGCCTCCCTCAATTTACGATGATGGAAATGACTAACTGTAGCAACGACTTGGGCCTCCTCAATGTATATGTGATGCTTACATTTATCTACATGCTCTTTCAAAGTAGAGGAGTTGGTACTGCCATGCTTGATGTCAGTAACATGCTCACGAATCCTTTGATTAATCGAGTGATCGGTCTAAAAAATGTAGGAAGTCCCACAAGAGCATGGGATAACGTAAACACCATTCATATCCTTGGGGTCCATTGCGTCTTTTATAGATCTAAGGGAGCTTCAGATGGTATTTAGAGGCCTACAGTTTCAATCCATCTTATGCTTCCTTAGGATCCTCGCAATCTTGTGAGTCGTCCCTTGGATAAAAGGAAGATGAACACCAGAAAATTGATCCTTGGTCTTAGCACTAGGACCTGTTTCATCTCTGAGGGAAGCCTTAGTACATTGGTATCTACTATACCCATTATTAAAGAAAACATTTAGGAGATGTGCTTTCTCTTCATTGAGATGGTTTTCATCATAAAGTCTTAAAGCTCTAGTTGCTAAGGTGTTGAGAAAACCAATTTTTTGAGCTAGGAAATGATGAGAATTAGCATGAAGATATTGTTCCATATGAGTTTTCTTACAGAATTCCTGATGAGAAAAGAGCCATTATCATTCCTTGAGAGGACAACGCTAAGGAAGGGAAGACTACCATTACTCTCAAATTCCATGGTGAATTTTATGGAACTAGATTGATTGTTAAGATGGAGGAAAAATAGTTCCAACTCTTCCTTACCATGGGACCAGATGACACAACTGTCATCCAAAAACCTTTTCCACATCTTAGGAGGAAGATGAGAAGAAGCTAAGGCGTTTGATTCAAATTCCTCCATGAATAAATTGATGTTTTAGCAAACAAATGGATTAAGTAAAATCATATATACTATTACCTAGTCTTAATTTGAAGACTTAATATACCTTTTCCTCACATCTTTGTGTTAGCCTCATGTATTAATAATTAAATGTTGATTAAGTATTTACTAAAGACACTATGAAAGAATAATTTATAAGAAAATATAAAATTATTTATAATGAAATTCGATTTACTCTAGAAGTTTACATATGACCAAAAATTAGAATAGTGAGAGAAATTAGTAATGAAATCACACGTGTGTGAAGAATGTATCATTTTCTGTAAATTCATGAATTAAGGTTTGAAAGTATTTTTCCCAATTTTCTGTTTCAAATTTATGATATTTATTTTATTGATGATGATGATGATGGTTAACGTCCACTGAGACCAAACTTTGGTCTATTGGACCTAAAGAAACGAATTATTTAGTTTGATTTAAGATTTTATTCCTATGCTCAAAAAGTTTGGAGAGGAGCCTCCCGAGCTCACTATAATTTTGACATCGTAAAAGGCTAGGAAGGTCAGTATTGCAACAAAGATTATGAAACTGAGACCTAATGCGGTTGTACACGGGGCACTCTAAGAGGAAGTGATTTTCATCCTCGATGTTCATATTCTCAGAGAGATTGCAGATCCTTTCCATCCATGGTGTTTTAGGAACTGCCTAATGCCCATTTCACTATGGAGCTCATGAGAGTTATTTCTAATCTTGGCTATACTAATTTTCTTCTTTGAGCTAGTTAAAACAGAGAGAAACTTTTGATCTTCTAGGGTGGGGTTGATGACCTTCTTATAATATCTTAATTTTCTTTTAGTTGCTAAATCTTTCTCATACCACATTTTTTCTTTGAACTTAGAGGTAACAATATTTTTAATGTTATTAATGTTTTGCAATGTAGCATTCTCATCAATCTCCCAATGGTTTAACCAGGCCCTCGCGTATTTATACCAACCTCATTTGAGCCTTAGGTGGTTTTGGCTGGAATTTAAAGCTCTCTTAGGAGGTCTATGGTCTCCTATGTTATTGAGATTGTGCTTGTACAACAGAAGCCTAGTCATAGCTAGGCTCTCGATAGGGGAAAGACCCACTTGTATAAGGAGAATAGGATAGGGTGTATTGCTTTTAATTTTGAGGTTATACGCTATAAAATGCTTCTGAATTTGCTCAATCTTTATCCAGGGTTCTCTGGAGGTGCTACAACCCCAAACCTCACATCCATATAAGACAACGGGAGTGACTAAAGTTTCAAAGAGGAACTTCTTTCTATCCCACATTATGAGGTTTATCATTTTACAAATATTTTCAAGACCAAAATAAGCTTTCCACCCCCCATTAATCCTTTTCTCAATGCTATAGTTGCAATTGAGCTTGTGATGAATATCAATTCCTAGGGACTTGTAAGAAGACACTTCCTCCAAGTTACTATTTTTATACGTAAAATTAGCGTAAGTGTCCTTCTTGGATTTGATAATCATAACTTTTGTTTTGTCAGTGTTAACAGTCATACCCATGGTAGAGCATAAATCCTTAAGAATTCTAAGTTTCTTATCAAGATCAGATGGGCACCTTGCGTGAAGAAAAATATTGTTAGCATAAAGAAGAAGGATAATGACTATCCTAGCTAAGATAGTGCCCACACAACCTGCTTCCTCTAAACAACCTTCTAGCTTGTCGATGTAAATGCCAAATAGGGTAGGGGACAGGGGGCAACCTTGTTTAACTCCAATATTACACTTAATATCTTTCAACCACCTCTCATTACTGTTTAACTTGGAAATTACATTCTCGTATAACCTTATAGCGGCATCTCTCTACTCGAAAGGAAACGTTATCCCTTCTAATCTATTCCATAGGTTGTTTCTAGGAACTGTATTGAAAGCTTTTCTAAAGTCCACAAAGCAACAAAACAGATTAGATTTATCATTGCGGCATTCCTCCACAATGATCCTAAGCGTAATGAGGTGGTCCGTTGTTGAGTGTTGCCTTCTAAAACCCACTTACCTTCACTTTCAAGCGATATGCTCAACTTATTTTCCAAAATAATACCATATAACTTGGCTAAGAGAGGGTTGATCATAATAGTCCGATAATTAGAGGGGTTATTTGTATCCCCACTTTTAAAAATAGGGATAATGAGGCTCTGAGTCCATGGTTTAGGGAACCCTTCCTTGACTGCTTGATTGAAAATCTTGTGGATGTGGGGGATGAGGACATGACCTCCAATTTTTAATATTTCCACCTAGTAACCTTCAATGTCCTTAACTTTCCCATTTTCCAGGCGTTTTACCCAAAAATCAATGACTTCTAATGAGAAAACTTCTTTCGTTGTGAGCAGGGTTTCAAATTTATCCTTGACATTTGGAGATCCATAAAACTTTTTAAGATGAGAATTCCAGTCGTGTAAAGAAATTTTATTATTATCTTTAGTTTTCCTAGTTAGAATCTACTTCCAAAATCTCTTAGGAGCTACTTTAGAGAGGTATAAGAGATTCTCATGTCTTTTACGAAGATACTGCCCTTTTTCCCTTTTAGTTAGGGCTTTGTATATTTTTATCTTACCAATTTTAAGAGATTCATCAACGGCTTCCTTAATTGATCTTCTCTCGCTTTTACAATCTTTGTCATACCATGGGTTGGTTTTGCTATTTCTTTTATTACTTGAAATTTCAATAGAGAACTTGTTAATAGAATATGAGAGGGTTGTAGTAAAATTATGATAGAGGTCTTCTATGTTGTCTATGCTAGATAAAGGAAGAAAATTAGTTTTTAATTCATTTAGAAAGAGATCATTTTTATTTCTATCAAAGATTAAGTTCTTTTGGCTATAAGGATTATCTTCTATGGGATATCTATGCATGACAAAATTGAGAGTTATAAGTAAAGGCCTGTGATCAGAGTCGGGCTCATGGTCATTTAAGATGTCAAAATTTATTATTTTGTTGTATAAAGGGAGATCAGAAATAACATAGTCTACCACACTACTACCAAGCCTATGGATGCAGGTCAACTGGGTAGAATTGGGCCACTTCTTTAGACCATTGCAAATTATGAGATCCTGAGCACTACAGAGCTTGACTAGCTTCGACCCAAACAAATTCTCCTCGAGGGCTTTAGAGCTCCTTTTGTACTGGCTAGCCAGAGTAAGGTATTCATCTAGAACCAAAGAGGATTAGTGTTGGAATGATTTCTTAGAAGAATAGCTTGGTTGATTGACGTTCGAGCATTAAAGTCACACATTAAAAGGATATTACCTTCATTCCTTAGGCTATAAATATCATTCTCTAAACCATTGTAAGGACTAGTTTTATCTAGACTCTTTTTCTTATAGAAGTTAGAATTTATGGGGGGGAAATAATAGATTGCTATGTAGGTATTTTTATCATTAATGTCAATAATCTATAAATCCTAGCATGGGGGGAGTTCTTATTCTTAATGTCATTTCTTGGTTTTAAAGGTCATTTCTCTAAATCCTAGCATGGGGGGAGTTGTTATTCTTAATGTAACAAGTTATACCCCCAATGCCTCTACAAGAGGATCGCTTGTTCCAGGTAGACCATAGTGAAAAGCCATCTATGTTAGGGACCTTAGATTCTTTGTGCTCCCAAGTTTCAACAAGTAATATAATATCAACATCATTCGAGATCCAACTTAGCTTGGGGCCCTTGTTCCATGGATAGCCCTGACAGTTCCAAGAGAGATCCCAGAGCATGTTGAATTTCTATTTATTACTATCTTTTTGGTTTCTATCTCAAATAACGGCTTTTCTATTTCTGATTATTGCCCATTTTCCTTCCTTTCTAGCTTCTTTTACCTTTTGAACCTCCTTTCTTAATTCTGCTTGATCTTTTGGAATGAGATCTTCATTTATAAATATTCTCGTTCCTTTTAGACTTGAGGTTTTACTATGTCATACTTATGGTCAGTAGAGCTCACCTTTATTCAGATTAACCTTCCTTTATTCTTAGTTAATTTCCCCAACTTTGTTGTTTATGTGAGACACGTTGTTTCAATCTGTAATCTATTATGTAATCTTTTCTAGTCTATGGCTAAAGTATCCTCATCTACCTCCTCTTTCACATCGAAGATTATAAGGCTATTTTGTTAGGCTCATGGTCTAATTCTATTAATTTTTTCATTTCATCTTTAATTGGTTTGATATCTATTTTACCTGCCACTCTATTTAGGGTGAGGCAGCTATTAACTTTTTCTTCTAGTTATTTAATCATGTCCTTCATTTTAAGACTCTCTAAAGTATCAACATCTCTTTGCTGGGATGTTTGGTCTATATCTTGGTTTTGTTTTTCTATAACCTACAACCTAGTCTCCATTTCCTCCATTTTATTCTCCAATAGTTCTATTTTATTTTCTATGTGTTTTCGGATCTTGTCTTCAAGAGATGTGAATTTATTTTCCAGCATGGCTTCTAACTCTATTTGTAGCTTGACTTCTCTTTCTTATATACGTTTCTCTAAAGATTCAATATACTCATAAAGGCCTTCTAGAGGCACTATGCTAGGTCTACCTTTTGTAATCTTTGGTATCTGTGGTGAATTATTCATACTTGAAAATATATGAGCATATATGTATTAGAAAAAAATAACGAATGTGTGCCCCTGATATCATCAAACTAGGCGGCAGACCCTCGGATCGAACCGCAGCCCGCAGACAGGATTGGATCTGGAAAAATGAATGGCTGAGACTACAAAGATTGGAATAGAACCACGCAGAGATCTACGAATACACTCATAGATTATTTGACAAACCACAGAGACCGCAAAACCAAGCAGAATCGATGGCCCCGCAGAATGGATGGCACTGCAGAACCACGTAAAGATCTATTTATATAATGATCGAGTGTCATAGATATTAGGTAAGATATGGCACCGCAGATCGATGGCACCCCAGAACCACATAGGTTTATATAGATGGTACCACAGAATCACGCAGATTTATATAGATGGCATCACAGATTTATATATATGGCTCAATAAATTGCCTGAAAATTCCTTCATGCACAGAAAATCACAGTATTCTCAAATTTTACCAAATAAGTCCAGTGTAAATTTGTGAAGATTTCTGGAATGGAAAGAAACTCGCAGTATTCTAAAATTCTGATGAAAATCGAACTGTTGTTGGAAAATTGATCAAGGAAATGTCTATATTGACCCCATAAATCGGGTGTAAATTTCTATAATAAGTAGTGCCGCAGCCACAGTGCTATCATATTTTGAGGCCCACAAATATCCTTTTTAGATTCTCTCAGATTCTGAGGCCCAAAAATATCCTTATCATATTCTGAGGGCCGCAGTTGCAATGTTATCAGATCAGAATCACCGAGACTGCAAAAGATTGGAATACAATCATGCAGAGATCTACAAATACACCTAGAGATCTAAGAATACACGCAGAGATGGCAGGCAACAGAGGGTTTCTAAGGCTCGCAAATATCCTTATCGGATTTTGAGGGCCGCAGTCGCAGTGTTATCAGATCAGAATCACTGAGACTGCAGAAGATATTTTCTCACTTCAAATTATAACTGTGGAAAGAGCAAGGTGCCAAATTGGGCTTCGGTAGATTTATGTATATTTGATAGGGTTTTGATTTTTTTTTAATGAAAATTAAGAAATATGTCTTTTTAAATAGAGTGCTATTTATTGGCACAAAATTGTATGAGTAAATATTATAGATATATATTTATGGGTATTAATTGTTGATAATTTGTATAATTGTATTGGGTAAATGTGAAAAGGTAAATATGGATTTAGAGATGCAAGATAGTTAATATTTGAAATTCCAATTGTTTATATAAAGAAGACAATTAGAATATGCCAACATTTTTCAGTTATCACCATAAGATAAAATATTTTGATTAAAAGTAAAAGTTATGTAGGAGCACAATTCAATTATATAATTTATTGATAATTATTAACTTAGTTATGAGTGTCATATAAATTAAATATGCATCAATAAATAATAAATATCAAAACACTTATTTCATAATAAGTTGAAGTTTAAAAAAATCATAAAAATAAATAAAATATAATTTATTATTATTATTATTATACAAAGAATAAATATATGTGATAAACATATATACATTTAGAAAAACTTGGAACAAGATTCTTAATCATGAGGATTTTCCTCTTTTTACCATGGAGATTCTTAAATTGTAAATAGGTTTTATTACAATTTCATGAACCAATAACATGGCTTATCAATACCACATGCCCAAAAAATCATAATTCACTCCATATAACACTTTGTTCATATGACCTATTTTTAATTAATCAACTTAATATACTCATTCACACAATTATTTATGTCTAATATTAATTAAGAGCTATCAAAAATGCTTAAATAAAAATTACTAATCAAAAATTAAGAATTATTGAAAAACTAATAAAACTATTAATTATAAAAATGTAATCTAAAATAAATAATTTAAAAAATATTTTATTTTTTATTTTATAAATATATTAAAGCTTTTATAAGATTTGAGTTTAATAACACCAACAATTAATACCATTATAACATATTACTAATAGATATAAAGCATAAATGTGGATGATCACATTCCATCCCACAATCACCCTAAAAAGATAGGCGAGTTTTGTAGTTTTTATTGAATTTATATTTATGAATATTTTTTTCCAATTAATATAAAATTTTATTTTTTATTTTTTTTAATTACTATTTTGCATTTTTTATATGGATTTTGGTTAGTAAAACACATAAAATTATACAAAATTAATGTTGGAAAAAATTAATTATTGAAGTATGTACATAGTTTTCATGCAATTTTGATGTGTTTATATGGGTTTTGGAAGAGGATTAGAATATGTGTAAGAACATGATTATTATTGGCATATTAAGATCCTTTGGTAGCGCTTCTTAATACTTTGTATCTATTTATTCATCCGTTCTCTGTTCTCAATTAATTCAAGCATATTGGACCTATAACTCTATTGTTTACTAATTGTACTAATTTGTGAGTTTTATTATTGAATAAGTAAAATTATTATTTTTATATTTTTTATTATTTATTTATATATTAAAGTAAGTTTAAGATAGATTAATTATAAAAGTTAAATAATTTAATATTTCAGTAAATATTTCAATTATATCTAAAGACAGAACTAATTAATAATGTCTTAATCAAACAACTCATAATGTCTTAATCAAACAACTCATAGAGATTATATTAATCAATACATTCTATAATGAGAGATATTATATATTAGACATAAAAAATTAATATCTCAAACAGTATTTCTTGGAAAAATATAATATTGTCTTTATTTTCTACATTATTATTTATAAATAAAAACAATAATAGAAAATAAATATCCATCATTCTTTAATTTTATTATTAATTTAGCTACATTTAATCATTCTTTAATTTTATTATTAATTTAGCTACATTTAATTATTAATGTGATATTTCAATTTTTATTTACTAACATATATATATATATATATATATATATATATATATATACATCAATTTTCTTTTCTCTTTTTCCCATTATTAGATTAGGATTACACTATTCGCTTACTCTCTAAGATGATATTGATT
The DNA here is from genome assembly GCA_031772625.1 of Pinus tabuliformis. Taxonomy (NCBI): domain Eukaryota; kingdom Viridiplantae; phylum Streptophyta; class Pinopsida; order Pinales; family Pinaceae; genus Pinus; species Pinus tabuliformis. Next base: position 1,019,171,522 of record CM062813.1, on the reverse strand, counting down.
ATGTGTGGGTGAGATTTTTTTAGACGATTGATAGATAGATTAAATCATCTGCTAAATTTAATTAGAATTAGAATTTGGTGAAAATGATTCCAAGAAATCTAATTTTGAGAGTGTTTGAATTAGTTTTTAATAGTAGAAATGGATCACCAAAACCTTAAAGCTTGGGAACAAAATTTCCAAAAATTTCTCCTAAAGTTTTTCAAAATCCTACCAAAATTTCCATTAATTTTTGGACAAATTTGTAGCCCCATTAAAGTAAAGTTTATTTTTCACCAGAAAAAATATTTTGATGTACATAGATTTATTTTTTGGGATGAATATTAGTTTTTTTAAAAAGTAATATTAATATATTTTTTAAAAAGTAATATTAATATATTTTGCAAATTTTAAAAGTAACCTAATAAATTGAAAAAATTTAACTAAAACTTTTAAAAATAATATTATAAATTGAAAAATTTTAATTGATTTATTGATATCACTTTTTTCAATTTTGGTAATTACTACTAATTAAAAGTTTTAATTAACTATAATATTTTTTTTTTAAATATTATGATCGATATTAATTGTGTTAATAAATTATTTTACATTAAATCAATGGTAAAAGGAACATTTTTCTCAAAACGATTATTTTTCTACATTGATTTAAATTTAATTTAAATATGTATGATTAAAGTTTTTTGGGGTTTCTTTTATTAACATATGATAAATATTTTAAAAAAATTATCAAATTTTACAAAATTCAAATCCCTAAATTCCTAAAAAGATTTAAGAGTGCTTAATCTATTTGTGCATTAAAAAAAACACATATTATATTAAATATTTTTTAAAATAATAAATTGAAATTATCAAATTTTCCATTAAAAAAACACATATTATATTAAATATGTTTTAAAATAATAAATTCAAATGATCAAATTTAAAAATTCAGATTCTTAAAAGAATTTAAAAAATACTTAATCTACTTATACATTACAAAAAAACACATATTAAATAATAAAAAATCTTAATATCATTAAAAATTATATCACCAAATTCTAAAAAAATAAACCATTTTATTTATTAATTAAACTCCGACCATTCATTTACATCAAGGTAATTATCTATACTTACACTCTTAAATCCATCTCCAAGGTACATTTATGCATCAAATGAATGTAAGTTTAGAAGTGTGCATCATGGTTCTAATGTTTTTTTTTTAAGTAATATTGTTCTATTAATATGATACAAAAATTTGTTACAGAAAAGCTTGATCTCAAAATTACTAAGCATCAATCATCACCAAAAAATAAATCTGTCTGTCTTTCACTGCCCCAACATAGGGGAAACCAGTCCATGAAAACAGAAAGAACCCACACAGGGGTTATCAGTGTTGTCCAAAAAAACAGAGAGAGACATTGCATAGCTAGAACCATAAACAGTTAACGGAAAAAAAAACCATTCAAACTAAGAAGCATCCACCTGGCAAAAAAAAAAAGAATATCTGGCTGCCACGCGTCAAGACTAGAGATTCTCTGGAGCCAGTTCATCTTCGATCCGACACGCATATTTGTACCAATCATCGTCTTCCTCAGGCACACCACTTCCCTGCGCTGGAGGAACGGCCTCAGCGCTACTTGTGCCCACATGGATTTCAGACGTGTCGCCCTGTCAGTTTCCCGAGGCCCTGGTGTCACCATGTTTGCTATCCGTAGCTGGTTGATTGCCAGCGACAACTTTGCCATGCAGGGTTGCTTTGCCATCGTTAGGTTGCTGATTACCAGAGATGCTAATACCGTGGTTATCATGGTTCTAATGTTAATGAACAATATAATTTATAATTTACCAAATGACATTTAGAATTTTCATAACAAGTTATATTTATTTGTATCATCTCCAATTTTTTTGAGAGGAAATCGGAGATGTCTCTTTATGTTTCATTCGAGCCATGCTTTGAGCTTTTCTCACCGCCGTGATAGACACACAATAACAGGATCTACCATTTGACATCCCTCTACATTGTTCATGGCCTAGTATTGTATAAAAACAAAATTTAACTTATACAACGTTTTTTAATAACTAAACCACGTGGAATTCCTTTTACTTGTGTGATCTGAAAAAAGGAATAGTGTCATAAAGAAGGGGAATAATCCCTTTGATATTGCTTCAATCTATTATTAACCAAGTACTTATATGCATAAGCACATCAATGTTATTTTCCATTTTTCTTTCGATTGTTAGGGTAGAAATATGTTATTTGTTTTTCCTTTGCATTATTATAGTGGTAAATGTGATTATGTTAAATTGTTTGGCATTAGTGGATTAACAATTTTTTTTATACATTGGTGTAAGGTCATATTTTAGTTTGATTTGAGATTTGAGATAGGAAATTTTAGTTTATTTTCATTCTAAGATAGATATTATGACATATATCTTATTTTTCAAGGACATTATATATAATGTTATATTTATTATTTTTGTGTCGATGACTCATGTTTGTTAGTTATATATCTATATATATATATATATATATTCATCTAAATTATGTTGATAGTTATGATAGTAATTGATATTCATGATTTTCATGTTGCTTATTATGCATAGATTTTAATGACTTATTTTTATAATTAAATACTACTAATAATTGTCTAGGTGTAGCAAGAGACTATAACGATGCATAAGTGCATGATGGGAAAATCATATTGGTTTGGTTATTCTTGAAAATTGACATTGAATATATATCTATTGCTACACCATATTGATGACATATTAGTGCATACGTCACAGATTATGTGCTTTCCAAATGACTCAAATATGGTAACACAGGTTATATGGACTTGGGTTGGATTTTATGTGGAGGGTGGGTATTAGAATCCCTGACCCCAACCGCTAGCACTCAAGTCATGGCCTAGGTTGCAAGGTGTTGTGCATCCTCACCTTGAAGTTGCATGATGCCTTGATGGTTGGATTATGGATTTGATCACTCACGAGACTAGTTGAAGGTCACACATCAAAGAGAAAACCTTGATCCTAAGTTAATAGTATTTTGAGAACAAAAGAAACCCTAGACTTAACCATTATCTCCACCTTCATGCCTAAGATCCACTAAATTAATTATAGATACTTTAAGGGCAAGTGTTTTAGCACCCTTGGAGTATTGAGTAGAAGGGCTTGAAGAGAACAATGAACTCGACATTATTAGTATTTTAGTTGAAAGGAAAGTGTTGTGGCACCTTTGGAGCATCGAGAAGAAGACCTTTAAGGGAACATTTGAGTTAGCAACCTTGGCATCGAGAAATAGAATTTTCAAACTAATGGGTCAATATAATAAATTTAAAATGTACAATTATAAATACTATTAGAATAATAGTTATTTGAGAATTAGACATAATTTAGAGAAGGTGATGTTTAGATACACCTACAAAAAATTTTAGAAAAATAAAAATTAAGTAATTTTAACTCAATTAAGTATTCTAACCATCCCATAACTTATGGAGGAAAATTCAGAAGTTAGAAATAATTGGAAATAAAATTTTGATCTAATCCTATGATGAAATGGAGGTGGTGTGAATGAAATAAATAAAAAAATTGAATTTAAGAATTATTATATTCACGAGGACACTCGCAAGGAATTGGAATCTATAACAAAATAAACAAATAACAAAATAAGGGAAGCTAGAATACTAATAATAAACTAAGTGAAAGAAGGTTAGAAATGATAATAAAATAATGGAGGTTAAATAATAAAACAGGAAATGGGATAATTTTGGCATGAGAGACCAGGGGTAATGAGAATCATGTATAAGAGGAGATAAAACTATGAAAGACTCATATGATAAATAAGAGGAGATAAAACTATGAAAGGCTCATATGATAAATCGTAATGTTGAATGGGTGTCCTATTGTTATACCTATTTTTTGAGACTAATTTAAGATTTTAGCTTGATGTGTATGGAGTTTCTATTATTTTTAATGGTAACCTTTTGGCTTGATGGCTTACCTACACACTACTATAGTATTTATCTCTTTGAAAACCCAATTGAAACTCAATGGTCAGGGTGGAATAAGAGTACCTAAGGAGCAGCCAGGGAGGTTACCGATGAGTTAGAATATTTGACAAGAATACAATGAATTCAAGGTTGGATATCCTTCTATTGACATTGGAATAAATCAACAAATAACCTATAGATATTTTCATAGTACCTGGATGCAAGGTTGAGTAATGAATGATACTTTGTTAGTTATTTCATTCACATTTGATTATATAAGATCTAGAAAGTAGATAAGGTATTGATGGAAATTGGTCTATATTACTAAATTAAATATTTTAACAGTGGATGAAGTTCATATTCTATCCATGATGTAAATTAGTTATGAAGGCCAATAGAAAACGCTTTTGTGATTTACCACTGTTAATTCTATGATAATGTGGATTATGAGATCATTGGAACCATTGCAATAATTTAATCTAATTGTTTGGAATGTGTTATATTAACTCTCAATTATGAATTCAGTGATAGAGTACCTTACTTATTACACATTTTATTGATTTTTGGATTTAAATTAAATGTAGGGTTAATTAATTTCTGTATATTTCTTGCTCCAAGTTCTATGATGAAATTTATGTTTGATGAATGAATCGGTATGTACCTTGATTTTGGTTCCCTATAATACCTGAAATTTCCCAATTGAGTAAATGAAAGTTAATATTCTTACTCTTCTCTCCTTAAACAAAGATGATAAAAGCCCGTCACTTAGGTCTATGTAGGATAGGGCTTCTGCGTAGATCAACACATTGTCAGGTAGAGAAAATTTCTCCAATTTTATCCAACAAAACCTATAAGAACAGAACCATTCTTCCCTTCTCCTCTATAGATCTCACCCCACCTTACACACCTTGACATTTTGGCATAAGATATGGGTGCAAATGACCCTATCTTATGAAAAGAACTAAATATATATGTGTCGCATCCCTACAATTAGAGATGTACATCACTGCATGATCGAACCACAATATAACTCCTTATGATAGTCCTACGATAACCTCATATGATGATTCGTAGTAGGTTGGGCCCAAACATTAAACCTTCATGACATTTCCAAGCTCCTTTTATTCAATTATTTCCCTTCCCTACAAATAGAAATAAATTTAGGTGCCTAACCTATCGTTTCACATCATTGAACATTGTTACTAACACGCAAGTTCCTAACGTTTGAATATGAGCACCCTAGTGTTGCAACATGTAAGTACACAGAACTAAGCATTATGACCAAGCACTAACTATATTGGAATATCAATTAATTTTGATTTTAGTGCCAAACCCTTTTCAGAATGGGCCAATATGATAGACAATAGTGATAGTTACTTTTTTGTTACTTGAGTCCAAAAAAATGAGAGATTCAACCCATTGGGATATTGGTGGTCAGTCAATAGCAAGATATTGGTGCAATACCTAGACCTTAGAACTTCGATGTAGTTATTTCTAGTAGATAAACATAAAAAAATGGAAATATATCCACTCCAACTTCTCATTAGTTGATGGTTGTAGGCTTAGGTATGAGCATTTGACCAAAACACAATACAAAAGAAATCCTTGACAACCATTAAGGCTCAGGGTGGAACCTTATGGTGATAACAAGTGAAGGATTATGTGCTGATGATGTGGAAACACCATGTGTATATGCATTTCACATGGATCTAGTGATTTTGCATGAACTGGTGACACATGGCACATGCTAGAAGTTACATGTCAATAGTTCGACATTAACATTAACATGTAAACATTTCCACATGGGAAAGAAGATGTTAGTGTCATACATGTGTTGTACAGTGATTGTAGGATGGATTTGAGTTGGAAAGCTAAGTTGGCCATTGGCCCTGACCTTTTGTGAATTTGGAGTTTCCCTATTATAGATTTTTCCTGATATACCAATACCCAATATCCTATATTAGCTCATAAAATAACTTACCTAGGGGCCATCTGGTATATAAGTACTATGGCATACTAGCATATTGAAAAAGTTGGATTTGTAGTATATCGACATATCAAAGCTTCAAATAATGGGGAAAACGGAAGATTTAAAACCTTCAATATAGAAATAGCTTGATATAACAACTAGGAAGCCGAAATGGACCCCAACTCAAATGCCACATTCCTAAGGGTTTCAAATTTTTGACCCTATTGAACTATATGAATCCTGGTGTGGCCCTGAAAAGGGGTAAACCTTTAAACATGCATAACTTTGTGATTAAAGCTCATAATTAATTAAAATTTATATTATTGAAAATATATTGACTAGGACAAGGCAATGGTAGTGCTATATTGTAAGTTTAAAATGAAAGAATAAATATGAATCTTACTACGTATTCACAAAATAAACCTTAAGGGTCGTTATAGTTACACTCCATGTCATTAATATAGGTTAAGGGGATTGGTCGTGTACTAAGACAGAGCATATGTTGCTAACAAAATATCAAGTTAGAATTATCAATCTTTGTTCCCTTTAAGATAGACCTTTATTACATTGAGAAATGTTATACAACTTAATCTAAGAGAGATGTCCTATTAGATTTTTAAATTTTAAATTAAAAAAAAAAGAAGAGAAGAGAAGTTATTGTTAAATAAAATGAAATTAAAAAAAAACATATAAGATAAATTTAATGTTGCCCCACTGATATATATATTCAAAACATAAATTAACAATTTCAATTGAGGGAATTACAAAACTACGAAAGTAGAATGCGCTGAGGAACGCAGCAAACCTAACATTTTCGGGGGTGAATATTTTTGGTAATCTCATTCACTTTTCATTTTTCGAACTCTCCACACATATTAATATGTTATAATTTTGCAAGTTGAATAAGTTTGGTGTGTATCATAATAAGTTTAATGGGCTTAAAAATAATAAACATTTTCCCTTCTTAGGGAGTCGCAAGTTGAATAAGTTTGGTGTGTATCATAATAAGTTTAATGGGTTTAAAAATAATAAATATTTTCCCTTCTTAGGGTGTCGATTTGTGAAAAAATGTGTATATTAAACAACACCATTCTACATGTGGCAAGATAATTATAGCTCATTTCAAATGGTTATATTTTGTTTAAATTAACAAATTTATTGAACACTCCATGTACTATCTATCCTGCAAAAGAATATAACTCATGTAAAATAATCTATTAATTTAAACTTCAAATTCCAAATTTCATATCTGGTTCCGTAAATAAGGAAAGTTCATAAATTCTTTTTCATTTAGTATCACAAATTTATCACAAAATTAGGTAACAGTAAACATGTAAATGTGTATATATGAAAATCTATTAAAACTTATGCAAGTCTCAATATACAAAATAATTTTGAAATTTTAATTTAGTGATTAGTACTTTAAGAATAATAGATTTAACTTTATTTGAATATTCATATTAACATATTTTCTTTTAATTTAATAATAATAAGTTTGATAAATTTAATACATTGTTTAATGTTTATAGCTATAAATAAATTAATGTGTATACTAAGTTCATTTTTACAATTAATATTAATAAATTTAGTTTAATGTTTTTAATATTAATGGAGCTGAAAGTATTTATTCTTCGTTAGTCATTAGATAAGAAAGAAAGAAATTGGATATGGCATATATTAGAGAAATATAAATTATATGAAACATCTTACAAATATATTAATATATGTTAGAGTGTATAGAAATACATATGGTATAAGTAAAAAACAATTATATAATATATGAAAAAGATTATAACCTTAAGTAATAATGGATAGACTTTTTTTAATAATGTTATTTTTATTGATAATTTTTTAATAAATGAAACGTAAAGTTATTAACCAAAAAATACTTTTATAAAATAGACTTATCACATATTATAAATTAGACATAGGGGTTTAATTAAAAAATTGAATTAATATTAAAAATGCACTGAATAAACCCGGATGTGGGTGAAATAAATGACATCTAATGATCTTAATGATGAGAGGAAGAGCGTGGTACTGCCAGATGCAGACCAGCGCGGCTACCCATGAGCGTATCTGGCTCAAGCTGGATAATCTTAAGCGAGGAAGATTTAGCCTGATTTTTGTAATAAATGATCACTCCGTCCAAGGCGAGGCTCTGGCTGATATTACCATGGCGATCTGGGCTATCCTTCCCACTGTTTGCACCCCGCCTTCTTGTCTCAGGCCTTGGCTGGCTGCGCGTCTTTGTGGCAGGTCAGTCTCTGCAAACAGAGGTAAGCTTTCAGTGGCTCTTGAAGTAAGAATTGTGCTGCCCTCCTTTCATTCTCAGTCCTGTTTTTCGTGCTTGAAGTGGTTTCCTGTGGTGCTGGTTTGTTTTCTCGACACTGCTTCTGGTATTGCTGTGCTTTCCCTGTATCGCCTCATCATGGTTCGCGAACAGATGAGAAGTCGCTATGGGGGGAGACGAGGTGGCCGTGGGCGTTCGCAGGCTGCTCGTTCTGTGGATACCACCCTGCCTCCTGCTCCTCTGCCCTCTTCTCTGGTAAATTCGCCTCCTCTAAGCCCTGCCCGCAGGCCGATACCGCACAATGCATTTCAGTCTATTCACTTCAAGTTTCAGAGCAATCTTAACAGGCCTGTTATCTCGGCCAATATTACTATAATCTTCTCTGAAGAAGAGGCTCTGCCTCAAACTATGGTGCGCTTGACATCTGAGCCTTCTCAGGGTGGTCTCAGAGAGGCAGGCAGCCAGAGCGATGAGCAGTTTTTGGCGGAGGGAAGCAAGGAGAAAAGAAATGGTGAGCTGCTTGACAAGGGCGGTGATCCCAGTGACACTCAGCCTCCAGGAGCCTTTGTCTCGATGATCAGGGAAGGTAATTCCAGTGACACTCATCCCCCGTCGGTGCACCCAGGTGGCGATTATGCAGGTAACATGGCCGGAAACGATGAAATGTGGGTCGGCAACGCGTGCCCGGTGGTGGAGGAGCCTCCGAATGAGGACGTGGCAATTTGAGGCCACCTGGGCCCGTTCAGACATTCCCGGTTTTTTCTGATGACTCGTTTGGTCAAGTTCAGGCGGTTTTGGTTGCAGCTCTGGTTCGGCCTCTATAGCCAGGCAGTTTCGTTCTTCTTCCTGGTGGGCGGCAGTATAAAGCTCTTTTGGGATTTTGGACAGTGTCTCTGTCTCTCTTTCTGGTCTAGTTTTATTGCTAGGTGGTTATACCACCTCATCCTCATGTCCTTTTGGTTAATTTCTGGTTCCTACATCTGCTCTCTTGCTTACTGTAACTGGTTATCCCTTACCAGGGACGGTTTTGCTGCGTTGATGGCTCTCGGTTGATGATGCCCGAGGCCTCAACCCCTTGTAATTTTATTTTGGTTTTCAGTTAATAGAATTAGTTTTTGCTGAGAAAAAAAATAAAAAATGCACTGAATATAATAGGAGTGTAATTTAAGTCATATTAAAAATGCACCAAATCTAAAGTAATAGGGATTTTTCACTCTATAAAATACAAAATTTTAAAAATCAAAAAATTTACACCATAATTAAATGTTAATATCATAGAGATTAAAGTTGAGAATTAAGTTAGTTCTCTCTCTCTCTCTCTCTCTATATATATATATATAAGGATGGAGAACTTTAATACAGTAATATTATATTTAATATAATAATATTAATTAATCAGTAGAAAAATTTACATTATATAGAATCATAATCATAATATTAATATTGATGATGATGGTGGTGGTGGTGGTTAACGTCTACTAAGACCAAACATTGGTCTATCAGACGTAAAGAAACAAATTATTTATTTTGATTTAAGATTTTATTCCTATGCTTAAAAAGCTTGGAGAGAAGCCTCCCGAGCTCACTATAATTTTGACATTGTAAAAGGCTAGGAAGGTCAGTATTGTAACAACGATTGTGAAACTGAGATCTAATGTGGTTGTACGTCGGGCACTCTGAGAGGAAGTGGTTTTCATCCTCGATGTTCCTATTCTCACATATATGGCAGATCCTTTCCATCCATGGTGTTTTAGGAACTATCCAATGACCTGTTTCACTATAGAGCTCATGAGAATTCGTTCTAATCTTTTCTATATTAATTTTCTTCTTTGAGCTAGTTAAAATAGAGAGATACTTTTGATCTTCTACGGTGGGGTTGATGACCTTCTTATAATAACTTAATTTTCTTTTAGCTACTAAATCTTTCTCACATCACATTTTTTCTTTGAACTTAGAAGTAACAATATCTTTAATGTTATTAATGTTATAGTATTATAATATTATACTATTATAATATTTCAAAATAATGTATTATATAATATTGTGTTTAATATTTCATAGTATTATGTATTATTAAATTTTGTTATCTATAAAGAGAGAGGAAGTAAATTTTTTAAAAGTTGTATAATTAAATTTTGTTATCTATAAAGAAAGAGGAAGTAAAAATCTTAGAAGTTGTATTTAAAAAGTCAATATTCCAAAATCAAATGAAAAATAAATATTTTAATTTATTGAAACTAAATTAAAGAGTTAAAGTCATACATGATGTCCTAAATTAATCTTAAATTATTTTGAAATGAATATTTTGTCTTTTTTTAAAATATATGAATTTATCAAGGTGTAGATGTTGGTTTCTAATCTTATTTGATTGATTTCACTAAATGCATTGATTTCATTGTAGATGGTGATAACTAATCCTATTTTATTGATTGCATTTGATGCATTGACTTCAGCATAAATTTTGTTTTCTAATTCAAATTTATTATTTTGATTGTATCCATTAATTTCAATGTAGATGTTAATTTTTTTTAATCTAATCTAACTATATAGGTTATGTGCATTTTTTTCAAAATAATTAGACTAAAAGTGTGCATTCATTTTAGTGTATGCATAAATATTGATGACATTCATTGATTTATGTGTTATAATAATTGTCATCCTAGGTCCATATTAAATAGAAACGAACAAAAAAGAGGCTAGTTCCTTCTTAATCATGCCACTAAATCCATCTTAAATAAAAATGAAAAAATAAGAGCAAGTCAATAGAGAAAGGAAAAATAAATGACAATTGATGATTCACTTAATTTAGTGTAGATGTTAGATTCTGAAACGAATATAAATAGATGGATGGTGTGCATTAATTTCAAAGCAATTAAATTAATAATATGCATTGGTTTCAGTGTATGCAAGAAGTAATGATTGGGGATGTACGATAATTTTTGTGTTACAATAATAACCATCCAAGATCCATATCAAATAGAAATGAACAAAAAATATCCTAGATCTATCTTGATCTTCAGTCTAGATCCATCCTAAATAGAAATTAACAACAAAGAACAACTCGATAGAGAGGGACACAAAAAATGATAACTGAGTGTCAATGATAAAAGGATAATGAAAGAGCATATTTAGAATCAAGGAATGCCAATTGAAAAAAAATGAATGAATGAAAGAATAAATTGAAAGACATAGAGGAGATCGAAGATTATATCGACAAATAAGGCACAAAAAAAAGACAACTAAATATTTTTAGGAGCAAATAATACAAGAAAATGCACTATGAATATGAAATCAACAAAAAAAAAAGGTAGAGGAAATGACAATTGAAGAATATTAAGAACATAGAAAATGATAATCTTAACAATAAAGAGCACATCCACAAAGAAAAAAAATATCTCACCAACTTAGCCATAGTACAATATGTAAGATAAAATCTTAAGAAAGAAGATGCTTAAAATATATGACCCTATGCACAACTTGTAGCTATAATTGATATAAATATTAGACATTGAAAATTTCATGATAGGATGTGTCATGTGTATGGGGATTTATATCTTAGAATTCACATATTTAGTAAAAATAAAAATATAACGGGCATGATATGTAAACTAGAAGGTAATCTTAGACATATTTAACATATCTGAAATGACTAGATTAATCATATGTTTCACAAATTTTGTGGAGCCACACAAGACTGAAACCAAGTGAGATCCATCTTAACTCGATCTATCAAGCATTAAAAGTGATAAATTCTATCAAAGTACAAACCTTTCCTCAAGTTTTACACTAGAAAAGATATGTGTACCTCTTAGTATAAACATCCAGAGTTAATATAGATCTAGCCTATTTCGATACTATAAATATCACTATGGTTAAAATCAATATTAACCTAAATTATAGCATCATCTAAAACAATAATTAAATAAATGAATAATTTAACTTTCATAAAACCTTATCATAAAAATAATGACACTAAGATAACTATTCTATATATAACTTTGGAACCTAGAATGATTCTCTTTTCATTGTTGCTAAAGGAGAATTTCCTTCCTTAAAGATGACCCCTAATAAAACCTAGGCCAACTAAACATAAATGAAAGTCCATATGCTTACCTCTACTTGAAATTTAATTAAATGTATTAATTTAATTAAAGGTATAAAAATATGTACCAACTGTATTTCATATATCTAACCAAAATTTTCACCTAGATAGAAATTCCATTACCCACAAGTTATGCTTTAACTGTTTATCTAAATTATCAATTGTATAGACATGTTATTATGTAAAAGTCTAAATAAATAACGTTACCACATGTGCATAACGGAATTGATTATTACAAGGGTATTTACAATTTTGTATCATCGTTGCGATCAATGACACTTATCGGAGAAAAGACTGGAAAAAAAATTCAGTATATATATATGTGGTTAGATGAGTTGGAATTACAATTGGGATTTAATAGTGAAAAGTGGTTTGGTATATTTCATTATGTAGTATTTAAAAATATGTGTATAAATTGTTGAATTTTTATTAAGGGAAATTGTTAAATTTTTATTAGGTTTATTAAAACATATTTGTATAGATTGTTGAATTTTTATTAGGGGAAATTGTTGAATTTTTATTAGGTTTATTAAAACAAATTGAAAAAACTGCCCCTGTTGAATTTTATTAGCATTTTGAATGACTAACGAAGTTCATTTTGGTGATTTAAAATGCTAACAAAATTTGAAGCTAACTATTTCGGGTTAAAAGGTAAAACTTATTGAATGTATAATTATGTTTTAAATTAATGAGTAATTAAATATATTTTTCTTACGCGCATAATTAGATAAGCTAGAAAAACATAAAATATGAACACGGTTTTCCAAGTAATATTAGTTCATCTAACACTTAGTCTACCAAAGGTAAGAAAAGTGGGCATCATTCCACGTCCATTGAACATGCACATTTGAAATATGAGTAAAAAAAATATGATTTTCTTCATTTTCATCCAAAGTTTATTGTTGTATTTAACGTCAACATCTCATATTGATTCTTTTAAGTTTAACTTTAATCATATATGTTTTTAACTTTCAAACACATTTTTACCCCAATTTCCTTTAATTTAAAGCTTTATTATTTATTGTCTTTTTTAAATAAAAAATATCTATAAAAAAAATTATTCATTTATTTAAATAAGCACAACTTATAAACGTTTTCCACAAAATTTAGTAAATTATATAATCCAAAAGTCAACTAAATTATATTATCTTAACAATCCAATTGATTCTAGCCAAACATTCTAGTGACTATAGCTAAATCCCTTGGATGTGGATCCTTTAGTTTTCAATTTTTTTTTCCTTGGGTTCAAATTTGTGCTTATGTAATCATATTTTCTTTATCAATGTTTTATTATTTAAAATTAGGAAGAAAAGAAAAATAAAGAGGAAAATTAGAAAAAATTCTTAAAGAAAAAGCTTCACAATATGGAATCCAAGAGACTCCCAAAAATTGCTTTTAAGTTTAGGCAAAACCCCCACTTGCCCCAAAAGTACAGGTGGCATGTCTCGGCTCAACCTTTGGGGGATTGAGGAGTAGACCATCATGGGAAGAAAGAACAATATTAAAGATACTACTACCTCCAATTTTAAGGAAAAGATGTGGAATGCTAACCAGCTGGAGGGTAAAAGGAAGCTAAGGTACTATAAGGAGGTGATCAACCCCACCCTTGATAACCAGATTTATCTCTCTATGTTGACTAGCACTAAGAAGAAAATGAACATGTCTAGAATTAAAATTAACTCTCATGAGCTTCTGAGTGAGACGGGGGGTGGTCTACTCCCAAGGCTCCCTCGGAGAATAGAATTTGTCAGATTTTTTATACTAAGAATGAAATTATCTCTATGTTGACTAGCGCTAAGAAGAGAAATGAACATTGCTAGGATTAGAACTAACTCTGAGTGAGACTACGCTGTGGTCTACTCGGGAGACTCCCTGGGAGGACAGAATTTTTCATATTTGTGATACTAAGAAGGTGGAAGATGAAAATCACTTCCTTTTATACTGCCAAGCTCTTGCCCACATCCACTCTCAGTTCCCTACCACGAACCACACCTCCAATCTTCTTAACTTATTAAGCAAGCCCAACTATAGCCATCTATCTTGGAACGTTTCTTTCCCTGTGTCTTGATCACGAAACAATATTTTGAAGAATGACAATTAAACTCTTTTTTTTTTGAGGTCTGATATACCATATTGATCTTAGTGAACTTTAATCATCATTATCATCATATAACAAAATTAACAAAAAAATGAATTTAATTGTATTAAAAAAAAAAATCATTTTCAATATAATAAAATCTGAAAATAATGACCCATCTACAATTTCTAATTAAATGTTTTTAATTAAAACTCTCAATAAATATTGGCATGACCTGGTTTCTTCATCTCATGTGTTCACCATTTTCTTAGCTTCTAGTTTCAAATGATTTAATTTTTAATATGAAATAAAAAATACAAACTAGATGATTATTAAGATAGAATTTTAAGATACAAGAACATGATTTTGAATGTTCTACGATGTTTTAATTACAAAACCTCATAGGACGTTTAAAGAAATTTGGAAGAAAGTTTCCTATTAAAAGGAAGTACAGTAAAGAAATAAAAGTAACACTTAAATCAGCAATTACGGTTGCTTTTCCAACTTTTAAGTAATTTTAAGTCAACCTTTTTCAACTACTTGCTTGCTTTGTATGGGTAACTCATCAAAGAGAGACTTGTTTGAAAACATCAAGACGCAAGAGGAATATAATGCATTTACCTACATGCTTTATCATTTTGATTAGTGAATGTCTTAGTAAACATAGCTCAACATAAATCCTGTCCTTCTAAACCCATTAGAAAATGTAAATCAATTAGTAGTTATATTCCACTTTTACTTTCGTTATCAATTAAAATATATTTACCATTTTTAACTACATTAACACACACATTGGTAAATATCATTTTGATTAGTGAATGCCTTAGTAAACATAGCTCGATATAAATCCTACCATTCTAAATCCATTATTAGTTAAATCCCACTTTTACTTTTGTTATCAATTAAAATATATTTACCATTTTTAACTACATTAACACACACTTTGGTAAAAAAATATTTGATGCTCAAATCAAATCGAACTAAAACCTCGTTCCCTTCAATTTCACACAACAGTTGGTGCTTTACAATACAACATGCTAACCCTAGAAAATCACACAATCCATCTTGATGCCTCCCATTTCTTTGTTATTCGGAGAGCGTCTTGGAACTACGAATTCAACCAGAAGGCCACATAGTTCAATTTGGTGAACCCGATGACCCTAACACTATGAGCAAGCCATTGGCTAGTTTGAGGTAGTATGCATGATAGTATGTGAAAATCAAGAAATATTTAGCGATACTAAGTATACTCTCCATGGTTATTCTACACAAGAACATGTCAAGTTTGTGAATACTGTTTTATTTTTATTTTTAATAAATTTGTTATTTCTGGTATATATAAAGGCAATAAATAAAGGGCTAATATATATATATATATATATATATATATATATATATATATATATATTTTTATATATATAGATACAGATATAAATAAATAAATAAATAGAGAAAGGGTTAAATTAATTCTTAAGAATTTAAATATAAAAAAATGAAAGTTTTTTATATCATATATACAAGATATATTAATCATATTTTTGTTTATTGTTTTGTTATATAATCACATTTTTCAAATTTTAATTAATATTTTTCCTATAAGTAATATAATTTGTTCATCTATATATTTTGACATAACATTAATATAAAAAATTTAAAAACTAAAATTTAATGTAAATAAAAAAATATTAAAAACAAATAATATAATTGCATAATAAGAATCAAATGTATATTAATGTAAATCTAAGTTATAAAAAATTTCTACATACAAATTTAAACTGTAATATATTTAAATTAAAATTTCATTTTTATTAATATAAATTATTTATTTATTTTTTTAAATTAAAATTTTATTTATAATACCATTTATTATTTTTTTATATTGGTTTTTTAAATTTACAATTATAACAACTAAAATTTAATATTTTTTTATCTTCAAAATGCATAAAAATATTTGTAGAGGTATCAATTTTCCATAACAACTTAGTTTAATTATAATATCATTTGTAACATTCATAAAGGAGTTCAATATTAAATAATAATAGTTTAGTTTATACTAACACTACATCATCTATTTTTAATATATTTTGATTTTTTTTTAATATTTAATAACAAATTTATTAAATATACAAGGGTTTTACCAAATCATTTTACTATCTCTCATCTAAATAACATAATCCTATTAACATATAAAAAATAAATATACAAGAGTTTTACCAAATCAATTTATCATATGTAACCTAACCAGCGCAATTCTATTGGCATATAATGAATAATCACCCTTAGATTATTTTTCGCATTGTGTTTTCTCATTTCCCAGAATAGGGTTAGTTAGCCACTTCAAATTCCTATTATTAGTTATTCTATTGATAACTTTTGTTTTCTTTGGAAAATGGCACTTTCCAAACATTAAAAATATAATTATTAGGTTTTGTTTTCTAATTTATATTTGTTTTTGAAATTGTTTTTTATAAATATTAGAAATATAACTATTAAGTCGTCATTTTTAAAAAATAGGTATTTATGTACATTAAAGATTGATATATTTTTTTTAAGAATAACCTGATACATTACTTTGTTGCAGTAAATTTATTATTTTTAAATTTCTAATATTTTCGGCAGTAGAGAAATAATTTGTTTTTAAAATAAAAAGGTTTTTTAATGTTATTATTATTTTTAAATTGTTAATTTTTATGAGAATAGTTGCTTAGTTAATAGATTCAATAGAAAATTTGAACATATAATTAAGAATTTATTCAGCACCAAGTTCTTTAAATTTTGTAGTTCTTGAGACTTAATCATTTGTAATGGTATTAATAAATGGTCTTTCTCTCGTCAGATGACCTATTTCCATGAGTTGGGAAGCAACATCGTGGATTATGCGATCTCTGACATCTGTGTCTTCAAACATATTACAAAATTTGAGTTTCTTAATAGGTACGAGCCTGACTCTGACCACAAACATTTGCCTTTATCCCTCAATCTTGCTATGCCTAGCGTCCACATGTAGGAAAAAGGCGAAAGAAAAAGTCACATTCACTTTGATAGAAGTAATTTGGACCTTTTCTTAAGGGATTTGGAAAGGAGTTTAGGCTCCTTGATTTATAATAACATCATTGATCAAATCTATGACCATTTTACTACTACCTTTTCCACCACCATTAGAAAATTCTCTAATAAGACTTCGTATAAGAAAAATAATAGAACTTCCAATCCTTGGTATGAAAAAGATTGTAAAATTGCCAGGGAATCAATCAAAGACGCCCCTAATGAAAGCATTAAGCTCCGGAATATAAGTATATACAAATCTCTCAATAAGAGAAAGAAGAGGTCATATATTAATAAGAGACAATACCATCTTTTCAACCTTTCTAAAGTTGCGCCCAAAAAGTTTTTGTAGAATGTGCTTGTTTATAAAACTAAAGATAATAATTCTATCGCCCTAGAAAATTGGGATAACTATCTTAAGGAGTTGTATGACTCTCCGGACACCATGGAGACCATCTTAAACACTTCTATTAAGGGCAATATTTTTTTGCTGGAAGACGTTGAGTTAGGAATTAATAAGCTCGCTAATGGGAAAGACAAATATATTGAAGGTTACCAAGCTAGGATCTTTAAAATGGGAAAATCTATCCTCATTCCTCATCTCCACAAGCTTCTCAATTTGGCTGTAAACCATGGATTCCCTAAGATTTGGACACAGAGCCTTTTTTCCTATCTTAAAAAATGGGGACAAAAAAGTTCCATCTAACTATAAGACCATTATGATTAGCCACATCCTAGGAAAACTTTATGGGCTCATTCTCGAAAAAGCTTAGTCCTTGGCTTGAGAACTAGGGTAAAAGAGATAAAGGGCAAGCTGGTTTTAAGAGACATCACTCGACCATCGACCACCTTGTCACCCTTAGGATCATCGCAGAGGAATGTCGCAATAGTAAAATCAATCTCTTTTGTTGTTTTGTGGACATTAGAAAAGCTTTCAACATTCTCCCCCAGAGATAAGCTCTGGGAGAGGCTTGAAGAGATCATGGTTCCTCCTGAACTAAGGATTGTTGTGATCCACCTCTACGAGACTGTCATTTCCAAGACTAAGATCAACGAAGGGTGGTCTAAAGATATTAAATCTAATATTGGGGTCAAGCAAGCTTGTTCCTTTTCCCCTACCCTTTTTAGTATTTACTTTGATAAACTAGAGGAGTGTCTTGAAACAGCAGGATGCAAAGGCACCGAGCTCGGTGGTATTATCGTTACTCTCCTCCTTTATGTGGATGATATCGTTCTTCTTTTAACGAGCTATGATGACCTAGACAAGCAGCTTAAGTCTCTTCGTGCCTACTGCTCCAAGATCGATATGACAGTTAATACCGACAAGACTAAAGTCATGATCATTAAATCCAAAAAGATCACCCATGGTAGATTCGTCTTCGATAACTATTGTCTTGAGTAGGTTTCTTCTTATAAAGATTTGGTTATTGACATTCCTAATCAGCTCAACTAGAATTATAGCATCGAGAAAAGAATTATTGGAGGTTGGAAAGCCTATTGTGAGCTTAAAAACAATTGTAAGTTAGTCGATGTTTACATTTGGAGTAAAAAGAAACTTCCTCTTTGAGACTCTCATCACCCCTGTTATCTTATAAGTATGCGAAGCTGGGGGTGCAGTATATCTAGGTAGTTGGGGAGAAAGATTGAGATGATCCAAAAGAAATTCATAACCTATAACCTCAAGATCAAGGGAAGCACTCCCTATCCTATCCTCTTGATCGAAGTTGGCTTGTCCCCCATTGAAAGTGCGGCTATGTTTCGATATCTGGTGTATAAGAAGAAACTTCACAATATGGAATCCAAGAGGCTCCCAAAAAATTCTTCTAACTTTAGTCAAAACCCACACCTGCGCCTCAAGCGCGAGTGGCATCAGGATGCCTAGTCTTGGCTCAACCTTAGGGGGATTAAGGACAAGATGTGGGATGCTAAGGCGTTGGAGGGTAAAAGAAGGCTAAGGTACCATAAGGATTTGATCAACCCCACCTGTGATATCCAGAATTATCTCTCCATGTGGACTAGCACTAAGAAGAAAATGAGCATCGCTAGGATTAGAACTAGCTCTCATGAGCTTCAAAGTGAGACCGGGCAGTGGTCTACTCTCAAGACTCCATGGGGCAATATAATTTGTCAGATTTGTGATACTAAGAAGGTGGAAGATCAAAGACACTTCCTTTTAGATGGCCCGACTCTTGCCCACATCCACTCTTAATTCTCTATCATTAGCGATGCCTCCAATCTTCTTGACTTATTAAGCTAGCCCAACTGTAGCAATCTTGGAATGCTTCTTTCCCTTCTCTTTGATGACAGAAACAAGATTTTGAAGAATGACAATTAGACTCTCTTTTCTAGATGTCCCATAGACCACATTAGTCTTAGTGGACATTAATCATCATCATCATTAATCTTGTTATGATTAGATTAATTTTCTATAAATATAAAAAAAGAATAACAAGTCTCTCAACATCAATATTTTGTTTTTTCATTTTTTTCCATAAAAAAAATAATAATCCAATTCTAATAACATTTAAATTTAATGAACACAAAGTTGACATTTGCTTATTGATATTATGAGGCCTTATTTTAGGCTATCTTTCTATGTCTTTAATATTTTTATATTTAATATATAAAAATTCTTTTTATTTAATTGAAATTATTATTTCTCAATTACCGGTTATTTTGTTTGAATTTGATTTGGTTTATAATTTTTAATTTTATTTAAAAAAATATTTATTTGGATTATACTTTTTATATTTAATACATAAAAAAATATTTTTATTTAATTGAAATTATTATTTCTCAATTATCAGTAATTGTGTTTGAATTTGATTTGGTTTATAATTTTTAATTTTATTTAAAAAAAATATTTATTTAGATTATAAGTAACTTCTTCGTATATAAATATAACCATAAAGGTGAAAACAAAATTATAGAATTATTCACTTTCTAACTTTCACAAACATAAATACAACCATAAACAGAAGCCGTCGCAAACATAAACACAACCATAAACAAAAACCCACGCTCCATGTTTATTTTGAAAGACCATTGAAATAATCCGGCCACAATTTAAATTGTTTGCAATTTTCCCCTACATTCTTAAAAATTAAATTTCACTAACCCTAAAAAAATGTATATACAGAATAATCCGGCCACAATTTAAATCGTTTGCAATTTTCCCCTACATTCTTAAAAATTAAATTTCACTAACCCTAAAAAAATGTATATACAGAAAAACTACTCTGCAACAAATATCAATCAATCTCCAATTTTACCATATTCAAGTAATACGGCCCGAACCGCTGTGTCTACCACCCTTCCAATTCGTACCTTCTTTTTCCGCTGGTAAACATCGCCGTGGCCGCTTTCCGTTTCTTTGCCGCCAGAGACTCTGACTCGCCCGGGAAAAGATTTAGCGGCGACCGCTGCAGATTTACTCCGAACAGGCGGACGGAAGAAGAGCAGGAATTGCCGTCGGTTGTTGACGAAGACGATGTTCCCAGATCCACGAAGTCCACGGGCGACGTATTACCGTCATCTGACGCCGACTTCGGGGGCAGGGGATCGGGATTGGCGACACGAGGAATGGAACGCTGGGCAACGGGTTGGGTCACCGGCAGCGGTGCGCAAAATCGCTGTACCCAGTGCGAATATCCGGTCATGGCGTAGAGGTTACCGGACTGTTTGGGGAACGCCAGAGGGGCGGCGGGTGGGAGGAGACTGCAGAGACGGCGGCGGAATGTGATAAAGAATTGGTGGGAGCGGGAGCTCCGCTGGAAGGTAACAATGTCGCCGGCTTGGAGGCGTTTTTCTTTAACGAAGCGGCTCCAGCCCTTGGTGAGCACGTAACTTTGGCTGCTGTTCCAGTAAGAATAGCGGAACCGCCATATTTTATCGCTGTTGTTGTCGTGGAAATTGAGCAGGACTCCCTTGGCTTTCTCCGGCCCTCCCGCCGCCAGCTCGACGTCTAGTGGGAAATATTTTTCGGCGTGCTGTTTCGGAATGACGAGTCTGTTCAGCTTCCCGACGTCGCTGGGCGTCACGGCCTTGTCGAACAAGTGCACGCGGGGCTCCGGGGGTCTCGAACCCACGACCTCGTGATTTATGTTGGAAGAGATCTTGTTTTGCTTTGAGTTGCTATTCTGGTTGAGTTCTTCGTCGTAGGTGTGCTTTTTCAGCATGTCCACGATCTCGCCCTTGGAATGGCCGCGGAGAAAGAAGGCCTCCGGGTGGCTATCCACGAAATTAAAGTTGGTGATGGCGTCGGTGCCGCGGAACTTGATGGCGGCTCTGTCATACGCCCTGGCGGCGTCTTCTTCGTGGTTGAACGTCCCCAACCAGACGCGGTGGTGCTTCTCGTATATCTGCGCGCCCCACCGCCCGTTGGGCTGCGGCACTACGCCCTTGTACTGCGACGACGGCAGCTTCTTGCAGGAGTTCTCCTGATCGCCTTGCCCCACATGAGTATTGTCGGACGAGGCGGCGCTGAATCCGCTCCCCATTCTTTCCAGTCCTGTCAGATCCACGAACGAAGATGAAGAAAAAACCGACTTGCCAGCAGCGACAAGTGACGAGTTCGAATCGCGGTCCTCAGTTACAGTCCCGGCCTCCTCACTGTCTGTTCTCATCACATCGCCCATCATGCCCTTAAGCAAATTATAAGGAGCCGCCATGGGCACAGCCAGAAATATCCTGGACACTTAAGAAACGCAAGTGAAAATGAGATGCAGATAACCAAATTAGGGATTCTCAAGTGTGATATTGTCGGAACGCTGAAAACCTATTTATCCATATTACCACTTAATGAATAGGCCGGGAAATCCGTATAAACTTCCAAAAAATAAAACAGAAAAACTATATCCGAGGAATCATGCAGCAAGAAATAATATAAAAATAAATGGGTTATCCGAGCCAAAATATAATATTTTCCTTTTTTGGTATGGCAAAAATGCAGTGGAGTGCTTTGTAGGTCAATTCTGGCATGCCAGCCAGCCAGGCGGAGCTGGTCCACACCTGCATTTCCGTTAGACATAATATAATGCCCCTGTTCTTGAAGTCAGGCCCAAGTCAATAATTAAGTCAATAATATAATCAGCACCAAGCGCGTCCGCGATGTTTTGCCGCGTGGACCTGCATACTAACGTCATCGCCAATACGCCAAATGATGTCATCCGCCTTGTTCAATGCATTAACCCTCTACCCAAAGTGCTCGAAGGGAACGGTTAACGACAGTAACCCGGCTTTAACCATGGTTGGCTGACGAGTAGGCTTTTTGAATCAGCGTTCGACTTTTCTCTTAGAAAAATAATGGCCTACGAATCGTTTATGATATATTTATATAGCATGCCACTAGCGTTTGTAGCATGCCACTGGCATTCCCTTTTTTATACTTGTATAACACGGAGGCTTAAATTTTCTTCTCATAGATTTTGATGGGATCAATCTGATGTTATCAACTTGAATATAGTTTTTTTAAGTTTACGAATATGATTCCAAATTGATTTTGTTTGCTTAATAGTTTGTCCTTTTGGATAGCTTTAAAGAAACAAATTAATAACATAATCTCAAAGGCCATTCCATAAAAATGGAAATCTAATTTTTTTATAAAAATTAATTTATATAAGTTTTGTTTGGTTAAGAATTTTTCTTTATTTTTGTTTGATTAAGAAGTTTTAATTTTTTTAATATAAATTTTGTTTGGTTAAAAATTTGTCTTTACTTTTGTTTAGTAAAGAATTTTTATTTTAGTTAATAACAAAAGAGTTCTTTTTAATCAATAATATAAAATGTAAAAAAATATTTAATAACCCTATAAAAAAATCATATTAAACTAATCCATCTTTCTTTCACACATCATATAAGTAGAAATGGAAACAAATATCTTTAAACTAACTAATCTTTCTTTCTTTTACACAAGTAAAAATGGAAACAAATATATTTTTCTTAGTTTTCAAAAAACATTGAAAATTAACATCAATTTGATAACTCTATAGAAAAACCATATTAAACTAATTAATGTTTCTTTCACACATAAATAAAAATGGAAACCAATATCTTTTTCTTATTTTTCAAAAAACATTTAAAATTAATATCATATAATTTCATTTCCACCACCAATGCCATTTGAGTTAAAATGAAGTTTTACTGAACTACAAATCTTGGGTTCAAATCTTGTGTTACTCCCCGATTACAATGAAAAATTAGACATGATAAAAATATAATCCTATCATATAATTTTTTTATTAAAATATTCCACATAATTACTCAAATTATTAAATAATAACTAATAATATTATTTTAACGGCATATTCACACACTATATAGTAAATATAGTCTATCTTCTCCTTATAATAATTATTTTCACTGCATATTCACACACTATACATTATGTAAATAAATAAATATCTTCTCCTTAGTTTCCTTAAAAGTTTGAAAGTTAACATCACATGACTTTCGTTAACGAAGTATTCCACATCATTTTCAATCTTTGATGCGTAGGTTTTTCGTTTTATTATTTAAATGGTGCAAACGTTAAATGAGATCAGCTTGACCTAAAATGCACGGAGGGCATTATATTTTAATTGTATCAAATATCACGCATTGCAAAATATTGGGAGCCAGAAAATGAAAATAACAGATTCAATTTAATTTTCCCTTCTTTTGTTTCTTCTTCATTGTCACTTGTGTGGTACGCAACTTATTCTGAATGCCTTCCTTTCTTATTGGCTTATTAAGTATCATCAAGTATCTAAAACAATATGGATCGTTTTCCTGTGTGGTATCATATATTTTATGGTGAATTTGTTTCACTTAAAATACTAATAATCATTTTATCATTGACATTTGCAACCATATTTTTGTGAAATGCCAGGAAGACTTCATAATTAATTATTTTTTCATTGACATTGGCTAATATGTGTTTTTGGTTCATTGTCGTTTATTATTTTTATTTTATTTATTATTTTTTAATGATTATATATATATTTTAAAAATGAAAGAAATAATTTAATATTTAAATAAAAAACTCTAATTCTATTTTTTTTTATTTTTATAATATATTTTAAAAATATTAATTTATTTTATTCGAATTAAATATCATATATTTATTAATAATAATAAAATGAAATAAAAATTTAAGTTATATAAAAAAATTCATAAGAATATATGGAAAAAAAAAGTTGTCATTTGGTAAACTTTACATCATGAAAAGGTAAGGAAAATATATAATATTATCAGTTAATTAAATTTATATAAATAAATAAAATAAAATTTATATATCTATATATTTTTCAAATTTAAATTAGATTTGTATATCAAATCTAATTTTATAAACATATCCAATCTAAATCCAATCATTGTAATAATCATAATCATATATATATAGATATAGATATAGATATAAAATCAAAACTATATTTTGACATATTAAAAAGCTCATAAATATTGATTTTTGAATTTTAATAAAATAATTGAGATAATAAACCATTTAAATTTATTTCAAATAGAAAATTTATATTTAAAAGATGTGCTCCCATTTAATATTGATATCCAATGTTAATATGGACATGTATTAATTCAGGTTGTAATAAATTTATTAAATAAATTGAATGTTAATATGGACATGCATTAATTCAGGTTGTAATAACTTTATTAAATAAATTGATTTCATGGTTCCAGTTATAAATTATGAATTATATAGTTAAGTATATTATAATAAAATTTCAAATTAAGATAACTTTATAAATGCATATTTATTTTACTAAAAGTGTGTTTTAAAAAAAAATATTAATAATGATAATGATGATTAATGTGTATTGAGTCGGTAATTAAGTTATGGGATTGTAAATATTAATTAGATTCTTTTGGATTTTTGGATCCTAGAGGTATTTTGGAAATTGTCCCACACCTAATTTTATTATCTGGCTAGTGAGAGATGGTTCATATTTTAAAAATGTTGATTTGAATTTCTTCATGCTAGTGAGAACTCAAAGATACTTTTGATGTGCTAGTGAAAACTGAAATATATACTTTTGATCATCTAGATTAGGGTTGGTCACATCTTTCTAGTATCTTAACTTCCCTTTACTTTTTAACTCTTTATTTCATCACAAATTACTTTTAAGTTTAGACTAATATTATTTATAATATTGCTAATATGTTACAATATGATGTTTTCGTGTATTCCCCAATGACTCAGCTAAGGTTTGACATCTTGATTCCATCCTTACTTAAGTTGTTGATGGTTATTTGAAAGAAAATTTGGGGACCCTCTTGTAATCCATGTTGTTTATTTTGCTCTTGCAATTTAAGTAGATGACCATGGTTGTGCACTCAATTTGGAAGAGGTTTCTTTGATGATGAGGATTGTTTTTTAATCTTAAGTTTAGAATTTATAAAATTCTCTTGGATTTTGTCTCTCTCCAAGATTCTCAAGAGATAGTGCATCCCCATACTTCACATCTGTATAATCTATAATCTATTACTATTGACGAGAGTATCAAAGAGTTTTTTTCATATACCACAATTGAAACTCTTATGATTTACACTTGTTTTCAAGAATAATAAGCTTTCCACTTTCTATTTATCCATTTCTCAACAATATAGTTCTAATTGACATTATGATTATTAGAATTTCCAAGATGTTTGTATGATGCAACTTCCTCTAAATATTTGTTTCATATATGAAAGTGCAATAAGTGATCTTATGGGATTTGATTATCATAACCTTTCCTTTTTCCATTTTTACAACCCTACTCATACAACACAAAAAGTCTTCGATGGTTCTTAAATGATTATTTAGATCATATGGATTTTGTGCCATGAGAACAATATCATTAATATAAAGAAGAAATATGATGACTATACTAGTTAAAATTAGGCTAGTAGGAACATTTCTTCCAACCATCATTGTAACTTATCAATGTAAATGCCAAAGGAAAGTAGGTGTAACAACCCTCAACACAATTTTTTTATTATTATCAAGGTTTAAATCTCCTTAGAATATTTCAATGCCGTCATAATATAAATATTGTTAGCTTAATTTATATTATTTAATTATCCTTTATATCATCAATGTCCTATTCAACAATAGGGTTTTCTTAACTAGCACAAGTGAAAGGGTTGGTTCCATAAAATAAATGAAATGTACTTCAATAGGTAACATAACCTTAGAGATATTGATTTTGACTAATGTGTCATTAGCAAGGAAGGTTTAACCGTGTACTAGCAATTAAATGTATTCCTTTCTTTTACCTGTTATCAAATATCTTTACAATATTTATGTGGATTATCGTCCTTAGCATTATCAAGATTTGTAATTGTTCATGGTGCCATTATATAGCTCGTGTCCATATGAATCACTTATGTGGCACAAATGTGTGGGTACCAGTAACAAATATTGTGTGTCAGTGTAGCGGAGTCTATAGATTAATATTTTACCGAGCATATTTATTGTCCACTCAATGTCATTACCAAGGTGTTTAAGTCCTGTGATGTACCTTCTTCCAAATGCTCTATACTTTTACAAATGTATTGAGTTATTATTCTTAGGTTTAGTTTGATATGAAATTGGAGGAGAGGTTCTCCTTCCTAAAAATCATCATTCTCTTGACACTTTGCAAGGAAAAATAGGTCTTATGACAAAACATGTTTTCAAAGGTCTCTTGAAGGGCTATGAGTTAGTTCTTCATGCAAAACTTGAAACAAAAGAAACATCTCATCATTTAACTCATACATGCATTCATAAAGAGAAACAACAAATAATTTGTTGATGGAGTTCACCCATACTGGGCTACATCTCCGGGTCTGCCAACATAGCTAGACCACTCCATATATTTAGTTGAAAATACTACATAAATTTTGCTGATAAAATAAGTGGTTAGTTTCCTCTTCAAGGAAACATTCTCCTGTAAAGAAATCTCACTATAGACATCATGACAAACTACAGTCAGTCATGAAACCATCAACAATAAAAGGTGTGTCCTACAAATACCTTGTACTCCATCTAAAAATGAACATACATGAGAATACAAGTACTTCAATTCCACATTGAAATAGATAACCAAGGTTTCCTTAACAAGACATAGTGAGCCCCGAATGCGGGTGCCACGAGCGCGGAGATGGGAACGCCACCTGGTCACCATGGGCGGTACCAAGAATAGATGGGCATTCACTGCAATCTGCCGTCAGGGATTGCAAGCGAGGGTGCTGTTGAGAGAAGGGACGACAACTTACTGCCTGGTCCGGATTACAGCTACGGTTTCTGTGTGCAGTTATGGCATGCGAGGGTCGAGACGTCGCAGAGGAGCATAAGTATGATGAAGGTAAGGAATGTTATGCATTGGATCGTTTACAGTTTGTGGAATTGGGAGTATGGTTGTCAGCTCCCAGAGGTTCGGCTCAAGGCGCCCCCTTTGCATTTGAAGTTGGGAGCAAGTCTGCAAGTGTGGGCGACGGGTGTGTTTCTGTTCACCCTGCTCTATTTCGCTCTCCGGTTTCCAACGCCATCATGGTCAAGCCCCGACAGCGCCTTATCAGCCGTCGAGGCTCTGGCAGAGGCGGAACTTCACGCCCCTCCGTCGATAATGCCTCTTCTCGTTGTTGCCACTGTTTATGTCACCGAGTTGCAGAAGCTAATCCCTTGCAATCGAGCCAGTTCATGGATTCTGGCAATCCTGATGCGGGCTCTAATCCTCTTCCTGCGTTTGGAACCGCGGTTTTCTCCTTTAACAGCTCCCAGGCCAATTCGCGTATTAATGCCCATGTCTCTGTCCTTTTTCTGGAAGAACCGGTGGAGGAGGTCGGGGAGCAGCCCCGCCCACAGCTTCATCAGGCTGAGAGCTCCAGGGCTGCTGAGGGAATGCCAGAAGACCGCCCAAAGCCAGACATCGACCCTCCTGCGAATCAGGAAGCGCCTTCGTCAGAGAAATCCAAGGTCGATTGGGGCCCCTCCCCAGAAGGTATGTGCTGGATATATGAAGAGGAGCCGGACGATTAGTCGTCCGCTTGCTCAATCTCTTCCTTTCATACGATGCTATGGTTTTGCTATGAAACGTCATGTAAGCCGCTATGGCAGCCGGTATGTTTTGAACGTCTCTGTTTTGTATGCGAATTCTACTGTTCAGTGTGTCTCCACGCCCCTGCGAGGGAGTTTGATGAAGATTCTCCTTTTCTCTTCCACGCCCCTGAATGGAATGACTACTTCTGCCCTCACTGCTCCTCAAAGGTTTAAAGCCCCTGCGTGGGCATTCTATCTCGGTGGTAGCGCCCCTGCGTGGGTGTCTGGTCTCAAGGATGCTGCCCCTGTGCGGGTGATTTGTTTTCATGTTAAGGCCCCTGCGTGGGTAATCAATCTAGTGGTGTGGACCCTGTATGGGTGGATTTTTGAGCACTGTAAGTCCAGAGTGCCATCCCCGACCTCTGGCATATGACTTCATGGCTGTAACTGTTTTTCTTTTAATGTAAATAATAGCATAGCATAGTATTAACGAGAAAAAAAAAAAACAAGACATAGTGAGAAAAAAATAAATGAGTTGAACCGTGTAAGTAACAGTTGTTGCAGTAAACATATGAAGGTAATAAAACCCCTACAAGGCCTTCTCCATGCTTAAATACCTTCAAGAACTTCTCCAAAACATTGATTTATCCATACACCCATGCACTTGAACTTGTAAAATGTCCCTTCAAACGTGGTCTAATAAGCAAATAGAGGTCACCATTGGATCAAAAATGTCCAAAAACGCCTATATAGACTCCTATTGAGCTCTAAAATGCCTAACAATCTCCTAGTTATGGCTCTCTCTCCTGTGAATGAAGTTC
Source organism: Pinus tabuliformis (assembly GCA_031772625.1). Lineage (NCBI taxonomy): Eukaryota > Viridiplantae > Streptophyta > Pinopsida > Pinales > Pinaceae > Pinus > Pinus tabuliformis. The sequence continues at coordinate 1,019,142,257 of CM062813.1, read as the reverse complement.
TTCCGTTATTCATCCTACAATTTCAGACCAACAGACTAATTTTCATACAATTTCACCCTGTTTTCCGTTGCGGAGGTGACAAATTTGCTCACTAAAGGAAATATATTTTAAAAATGAAAGAAATAATTTAATATTTAAATAAAAAACTCTAATTCTATTTTTTATTTTATTTTTATAATATATTTTAAAAATATTAATTTATTTCATTCAAATTAAATATCATATATTTATTAATAATAACAAAATGAAATATAAATTTAAGTTATATAAAAAAATCATAAGAATATATGGAAAAAAAGTTGTCATTTGGTAAACTTTACATCATCAAAAGGTAAGGAAAATATATTATATTATCAGTGAATTAAATTTATATAAATAAATAAAATTAAATTTATATATCTATATATTTTTCAAATTTAAATTAGATTTGCATATCAAATCTAATTTTATAAACATATCCAATCTAAATCCAATCATTGTAATCCAATCTAAATCCAATCATTGTAATATATATATATATATATATATATATATATATATATATATATATATATATATATAAAATCAAAACTATATTTTGACATATTAAAAAGCTCATAAATATTGATTTTTGAATTTTAATAAAATAATTGAGATAATAAACCATTTAAATTTATTTCAAATAGAAAATTTATATTTTAAAAGATGTGCTCCCATTTAATATTGATATGCTATATCCAATGTTAATATGGACATGTATTAATTCAGGTTGTAATAACTTTATTAAATAAATTGAATTTTAATATGGATATGCATTAATTCAGGTTGTAATAATTTTATTAAATAAATTGATTTCATGGTTCGAGTTATAAATTATGAATTATATAGTTAAATATATTATAATAAAATTTCAAATTAAGATAATTTTATAAATGCATATTTATTTTACTAAAAGTGTGTTTTAAAAAAAAATATTAATAATGATAATGATGATTAATGTGTATCGAGTCTGTAATTAACTTATGGGATTGTAAATATTAATTAGATTCTTTTGGATTTTTGGATCCTAGAGGTATTTTGGAAATTGTCCCACACCTAATTTTATTATCTGGCTAGTGAGAGATGGTTCATATTTTAAAAATGTTGATTTGAATTTCTTCATGCTAGTGAGAACTCAAAGATACTTTTGATGTGCTAATGAAAGCTGAAATATATACTTTTGATCTTCTAGATTAGGGTTGGTCACATCTTTCTAGTATCTTAACTTCCCTTTACTTTTTAACTCTTTATTTAATCACAAATTACTTTTAAGTTTAGACTAATATTATTTATAATATTGCTAATATGTTACAATATGATGTTTTCATGTATTCCCCAATGACTCAGCTAAGATTTGACATCTTGATTCCATCCTTACTTAAGTTGTTGATGGTTATTTGAAAGAAAATTTGGGGACCCTCTTGTAATCCATGTTGTTTATTTTGCTCTTGCAATTTATGTAGATGACCATGGTTGTGCACTCAATTTGGAAGAGGTTTCTTTGATGATGAGGATTGTTTTTTAACCTTAAGTTTAGAATTTATAAAATTCTCTTGGATTTTGTCTATCTTTCTCCAAGATTCTCAAGAGATAGTGCATTCCCATACTTCACATCTGTATAATCTATTACTATTGACGAGAGCATCAAAGAGTTTTTCATATACCACAACTGAAACTCTTATGATTTACACTTGTTTTCAAGAATAATAAGCTTTCCACTTTCTATTTATCCATTTCTCAACAGTATAGTTCTAATTGAGATTATGATGAATAGAATTTCCAAGATGTTTGTATGATGCAACTTCCTCTAAATATTTGTTTCATATATATGAAAGTAAATAAGTGATCTTATGGGATTTGATTATCATAACCTTTCCTTTTTCCATTTTTACAACCCTACTCATACAACACAAAAAGTCTTCGATGGTTCTTAAATGATTATTTAGATCATACGGATTTTGTGCCATGAGAACAATATCATTAATATAAAGAAGAAATATGATGACTATACTAGTTAAAATTAGGCTAGTAGGAACATTTCTTCCAACCATCATTGTAACTTATCAATGTAAATGCCAAAGGAAAGTAGGTGTAACAACCCTCAACACAATTATTTTATTATTATCAAGGTTTAAATCTCCTTAGAATATTTCAATGTCGTCATAACATAAAGATTGTTAGCTTAATTTATATTATTTAATTATCCTTTATATCATCAATGTCCTATTCAACAATAGGGTTTTCTTAACTAGCACAAGTGAAAGGGTTGGTTCCATAAAATAAATGAAATGTACTTCAATAGGTAACATAACCTTAGAGATATTGATTTTGACTCATGCGTCATTAGCAAGGAAGGTTTAACCGTGTACTAGCAATTAAATGTATTCCTTTCTTTTACCTGTTATCAAATATCTTTACAATATTTATGTGGATTATTGTCCTTAGTATTATCAAGTTTTGTAATTGTTCATGGTTCCATTATATAGTTCGTATCCATATGAATCACTTATGTGGCACAAATGTGTGGGTACCAGTAACAAATATTGTGTGTCAGTGTAGTGGAGTCTATAGATTAATATTTTACTGAGCATATTTGTTGTCCACTCAATGTCATTACCAAGGTGTTTAACTCCTGTGATGTACCTTCTTCCAAATGATCTATACTTTTACAAATTTATTGAGTTATTATTCTTAGGTTTAGTTTGATATGAAATTGGAGGAGAGGTTCTCCTTCCTAAAAATGATCATTCTCTTGACACTTTGCAAGGAAAAATAGGTCTTATGACAAAACATGTTTTCAAAGGTCTCTTCAAGGGCTATGAGTTAGTTCTTCATGCAAAACTTGAAACAAAAGAAACATCTCATCATTTAACTCATACATGCATTCATAAAGAGAAACAACAAATAATTTGCTGATGGAGTTCACCCATACTGGGCTACATCTCCAGGTCTGCCAACATAGCTAGACCACTCCAGATATTTAGTTGAAAATACTACATAAATTTTGCTGATAAAATAAGTGGTTAGTTTCCTCTTCAAGGAAACATTCTCCTGTAAAGAAATCTCACTATAGACATCATGACAAACTACAGTCAGTCATGAAACCATCAACAATAAAAGGTGTGTCCTACAAATACCTTGTACTCCATTTGAAAATGAGCATACATGAGAATACAAGTACTTCAATTCCACATTGAAATAGAAAAGCAAGCTTTCCTTAACAAGACATAGTGAGAAAAAAATAAATGAGTTGAACCCTGTAAGTAACAGTTGTTGTAGTAAACATATGAAGGTAATAAAACCCCTACAAGGCCTTCTCCATGCTTAAATACCTTCAAGAACTTCTCCAAAACATTTATTTATCCATACACCCATTCACTTGAACTTGTAAAATGTCCCTTCAAACGTGGTCTAATAAGCAAATAGAGGTCACCATTGGATCAAAAATGTCCAAAAACGCCTATATAGACTCTATTGAGCTCCAAAATGCCTAAAAATCTCCTAGTTATGGCTCTCTCTCCTCTGAATGAAGTTCTTTTGTTATTCATCCTACAATTTCAGACCAACAGACTAATTTTCATACAATTTCACCCTGTTTTCCACTGCGGAGGTGACAAATTCACTCACTAAAGGTGTAATTTATTCGATAATAAAATTGCCCAATAACCCTTATGTAGAATAATTTGGCCACATGGGCCACACAGTTGGGGGTCGAGGCTAACTGCCTGCCCCCGTTGGCCTTGCCCCCTTAACCTTTGGGTCATGGTCATATTAATACCCATGGGGTCGACGGAGGGCCAACGTCCCACCCTTTCCACTGCAGCCCCTCGCGCTGATCCATTATGAACACATTGGAAGCCATATGGCTTGGGAACGATCACCTTATGGAGCTCCCTTCGATGAGCGCCTTTAACATGCTCCTGTGCAGGCTTATGTGACCAGATATCCCAAACCCCTTCTCCACCAACATTCATACTTCATTCCCGTCTATGGTCATGTGTAAAAGACCTATTAGCACAGGTCAGGCTAAGGTCCTGATCTCCCCTCCTTTTGCGCCCAGTTGTATAGTGGTATGGTGACCAGGGGCCAAAGCTGATATTCCGACCCCTCCTCTAAAATTGCGCCAAGTTAAAATTTAAAAGGCGATGAAGCCCTATGGTGTTAAGAACCACGCCTTAGGGAGACTAGTAGAGCTCGATGTTAGTAGACCATAGGTTGAGGGTTTGAGCTTTCCTAGGCTATCCAACCCCTACCATAATTTTGGCTAACCATGTGGTGCCACGCGACACACCCTAATTGGTCCACCACAAAAATCACAAACCAATCAAACTATGAAAATTTAACCAATACAAGGTTTCCACTTGGCATAACATCATTGGTCCTCACATGTACAATGGGTCGAATGGTGTCAGTAGTATGGTAGGCCAGTTATCTTCCCAGTCAGCAGACATACTCATTTTTTAGTTGTTGGGCCAAATAACCAGAACACGATAACTTGAGCATTCAATGTCGGATTTAGGTGAAATGAATGTCATTGGATTCAGAAAGAAGAATGCTTCGACTTTACAATAGTTTCACAACATTCTAGGAACTTTCATTTTTGAGCTAAATGATCACCAATAGTCAAAATTTTTGGACTCCAAAATTTTACTTCACCTAGTAAATAAAATGAGGCTGAAACTCAAAATTACCCAAAAAATCAATCCATAATGCCTTGTTTTAAATTGGTTCCCTTTAAGCTCCAATTAAGGTACTTCACTTGTCTTCTTCATGAAGACCTACCATTCTTTCAATAATTGAGCCAAAATTCTTATCGTTGATGCACAAACAAAAACACCGATGAGTGGAATCTAAACATTCTCTTTAATTCCACCATTCATGGCTCAAACAACTTCATCTTGAATTACAATTGTTGAAGACAAACTTGACTTTCCATCTTTGAAATCAGAAGCAATACAAACTTGCTTTACCATCCTCAAACTAAGGTTGGATAGAAAAGTACATTGTTTCAAAATTTTAGTCAGACAATTTCCTTTGCCTACAAAAACATATTCATCTTGTACAATATTAAACAAATATTCTATTCAAAAACAAGTTTCATCTTGAGCACTTGCATTGGTGAGTACATGACAAACACGTAGACAAAATTGGACAACAAACATTGTACATTCCAAAAGTCCTCAAACATTTGGACTTGTAAACAAGCCAACTACATAACATGGTAATGAAAAACACATACTTCTCATTCAAGTGATTATTCTTGTTCACTTTATAAAGGTACCCAAAATAGGTAAACAACAACAAGCTTTTACAATTTACAAAGCAAAAACAAGCCATACAAATAGTCTACCCAATATTTTCCTCTCCTAGGCTTATGGCTTCTCTTTTTGTATCAATTTTTCCTTGACGGCTTCTTTAGGAACATTGTGAGTTGTCTTTGCCACTTCTTTCTTCCTTTGCATTGGTTTGTATAATCTCTTTTCCCTTCTTGGAATGAAGCTCTAGATGTAATTTCTAGCATTGATCATCCCCATGCCCACGTATCTTGCAATGGGTACAAAAGTACTTTATCTTTCTTGCTGGCAAGGAAGTCCTCAACTATTAAGGAGATTCATCATACTTTATCCCAAGAATCTGATCCATTCTTTTGACCATTAGTATGCATTTCTCACAAACAGTAATACAATGGTCAAATGCATCACAGAAAGTGCAAGGATACATTATCTACAAAGAGTCAAAATTACCATTGAAGAACACCCATGAGATTTATACCTGTCCCTTAGGCTACAGCTTTGGCGATGTGGAATGGATGATGACATGCAAGTTCATTTAAAGCATTCATCTCTCTTAGGAGATGAATGAAGATTGTCACCACCATATTCGTGTGACATATATTCCTTTGATGATTGATTTGCCTCAAATCGTTTAGAGCATTCTCTAAATTCTCTTTGACCATATCCCAATCCTTGATATCTTTTTTATTTCTTGTACCATGATTTTCCTGGTGATCCCTTGGCCCTTAATGCCGAGGATTCCTCCTTCATAACCCATTTTAGATAACAATTTCATACCAATGACTCTAGTATGTTATTAAATTGCTGCAAAAGAGTTGTTATGAACATGAATAGAAGGATTTGAACTTGAAATGCTTATTACCTTCTTAAACTTGCCATCCACTTTTTCTGCTTCAGATGATGATAACAACTTTTTAGATGACTCTAGCCACCCACTTCTACCAACCAACATATGATGATAATCTATGAGATTCTTACAAAATTCACATGCATCATTTTCCTCGTACTATTCATAACCTTTGTTTGAACCATGTTATTCTTCACTTTCAAGGTTTCTTTTACCGTCAGAGGAGTGGAAATTTCAGCAACATGTTCCTCAAGCACATGCTGTAACTGAAGGCACATATGCCTCTTCTCCTCTCCAACAATTCCTAGAGTTCTTCTCAATTCAATGTTATCCATTCGAAGAGATAAAGTCATCCCCTCAAGCTCTTGGAAACTCTTCTTGACCATTCTTGCAACTTGGTCAAGCATTGCTCTGATACCAATTTGATCTCAAATTGGAGGAGAGTTTCTCCTTCTTAAAAATGATCATTCTCTTGACACTTTACAAGGAAAAGTGGGTCTTATGACAAAACAAGTTTTCGAAGGTCTCTTCAAGGACTATGAGTTAGTTCTTCATGTAAACTTAAAACATAAACAACATATCATAATTTAATGTATACATGAATTCATGAAGAGGAAAAAAATAATTTGGTAATGGAGTTCACCCTTCCTCAGCTACATCTTCAGGTCTTCCAACATAGATAGATGACTCCATATATTTAGTGAAAAAGAGTGCATAAATTTTTCTGATAAAACAAGTGGCTAGTTTCCGCCTCAACAAAACGTTCACTTGCAAAGAACGCTCAATATAAACATCATGAAAACTTACATTCGGTCACGAAACCATCATCGATAAAATTTGTCTCCTACAAAGACCCTGTACTCCATCTGAAACTCAGCATACATGAGCATACAAGTACTTCAATTCCACATTGAAATACAAAATAAAGCTTTCCTCAACAAGACATAATGAGAAAAGAATAAATGATTTGAACCTTCCAAGTAACAACTGATGCACTGAACATATGAAAGTAGGAAAACTCATACAAGGCTTTCTCTATGCTTAAACACCTTCAAGAACTGCTCCAAAACACTAATTGATCCATACACCCATGGACTTGAAACTGTAAAAACTCTCTTTAGATGTACTCTAATCAACAAATAGAGGTCGCCATTGGATCCAGATGTCAAAAAACCCTAGATAGACACTTCTTTGGCTCCAAAAGGCCAAACAATCTCCCAATTATGACTCTCTCTCCTATGAATGAAGTTATTTTTCTATTCACCCTACAACTCAGAATAACAGGCTAACTATCCTAAATTTTTCCCTATTTTCCATCGCGGAGATGACAAATTAGCCTGCTGCAGGTGTAATTTTTTAGATAATTAAATTTTCCAATAACCCTTATGCACAATAATCTCACCACATGGGCCATGTGGTCGGGGGCTGGGCTAACCTCCCACCCCCATTGGCCTTGGCCCTTAACCCTTAGGTCATGGTCATCTTAATACCCATTGGGTTAAGGGTTGGACCAATGGGCTACCCTTCCTGCTGGAGCCCATTGCACCGATCCACCATGGTGACGTTGGAGGCAATATGGCCTGGGGCTGGTCATCTTATGGATCTCCCTCTGTCGAGAACCTTCGCCACGGTCCTATGTACACTTATGCGACTAGAGCTTAGGGCTATCCCAATCCCCTTCTTCACCAGTGCTCATTCTCTACTCCTACCAGTGGTCATGTGCGGAAGACCTGTGACTAGCGGCCAATCTAAGGTCCGGAGCTACGCTCCTTTTGTGCCTGATTGTATGGTGGTGCGGTGACCAGGGGGTGGGGGTGAAAACCTAACACCTCCTCCAAAATTGCACCAAGTTAAAATTTAAAAGGTATTGAAGCTCTATGGTGTTAAGAACCACAACTTGGGTGAACTGGTAGAGCGCGACGTTAGTAGACCAAAGGTCAGGTGTTCGAGCCCTGCCCAAGCCATCTTACCCCTATAATAATTTTGGCCAACCATGGGGTGCCACATGGCAGCCACTGGTTTGGCCACGTGGCACAACCTAATTGGTCCACCACAAAAATCATGAACCAATCAAATTGTGACAATTCGACCAATATGAGGCTGCCACTTATTAGAACCTCATTGGTCTATACATGCACAATGGGTGCGATGATGTTAGTAGTACTAGTCACCAAACCTGCTCATTTTTTAGCTGTTAGGACAAACGATTAGAAAGCGATAACTTGAGCATATGATGTCGGACTTAGGTGAAATAAACATAGTCTAATTTAGAACAATGAACACTTCGACATAATGCTAGTTTTGAAACATTGTGGGCACTTTTATTTTTGAGCTAAAATTTGATCATCAGACCATAACTCCACCTTGGGGTTAGTGATAACCATATCTATGGTGCACTCACTTATGGTTTGATCAAATGGTAGAGAATGAGATAGGGTAGTTATGGAAATAACTTTCCCCTCCTCCCTATCACTTCTTTGCCACATTTTGGAATTTCTCTACCTGGCTGGTGATAGCTCTGCTATCAGAAATATTTGCCACCAAACTTGCTATGGTACCTGGAGTATTAGTTGGTTCCTGTAATCAAAAAATGAAAATTATTTTTGTGCCATTTTGTTTTCTTTTAATTCTTCTTAGTTCTGAAGTGTAAACATTCTTATGTTGAGCATGGATTTTTTTTACAGGTCAAATTTTTTTGAATTTCCTCAAGCATGAACCATTCGATTCTTCTGAAATGTACTTAAGGGAACCAATAAAAATCCTTTATATCTGTCAATGGTCGACCACAATTCGAGTCTGACAGGTAATATCTTCTGGTTTTTGTACTTTGTTATTTTTTCTTGCAACTTTGAGTTCTTGTTCCCCCAAGAATCTAATTTTTTTTAGACTTGTTTATACAAGCCATGAGGGTTACGACCATCCTAGGAAGAATTCATACATGTGAAACCCTACATCAATTTTTTTTTTTGAGATACTTCCTATATCTATGAAGCCCTCTAATAGGCCTATGTATTTATAATATACAAGGTAGTTTCCATGATTAATTTTTCAAACAAGAGTTAGGCACGAATATTATCCCTCGCGTCGCATACAAGGTTTCAATTAGTGTTGGGTTCTCCTTTCCAGGTTTTGTGAGATTGTGTTTCACCTCCAAGATAGGGTTTCAAGTTACATATTAAAGGCTTAGAAATTGTAAATTTGAATTTAGGGTCGCTCGGCCTTCCCAAACTTGGGATATAATATATTTAAACTAAACAAATTACTCTGCATACTAATTTATGCATGGGCCAGAGTTAAGCATTTATAATATGCCAAATCGCAATGAAATATTTGCATCCTGCATATATATATCGCAATTAGATATATCGCAATTAGTTCCACTAATTCCATTTTAACATCAATACACACTCTTGTTTATAGTTTGGGGTTTTCTTGTGAACGATTCATAGTGTAACAATACCATTGGTTTTGTAGTTGTATGACCATGGTCAACATTTCAAGGATTCCCTAAATTCATTTCACATTAGATCTAAGTGTCATAGTGAATTCTTAGTTGTGAAGTTTTCCGTGTGCCCAATTGATGGCTACCAACTAGGTTTAGTTTCAATGTAACATTGACTATGTTATTGTTTTTCCATATGTATACACATATCAACATTTAGTTTTAAGGAAATTTAACGGTTATTTTTTTTCTTAACAAATGAATTTAGTCCTTAAAGAAGTACACAATGTGAGGTAATTTGGCTCCATATCATATTTTATTTCTCGGTTGCCAATAAATTTACTAATTTATGTAATTATTCACTTAGACAAGGGAATCAAGTCAACCTTATAGAGGGCTTGCTCAATTTCTCTGTCCTATTGACTGGAGGAGTTTAGAAGAGTCTTTGATTGTCAGGTCCTTCAGCTAGCTAGAATATTAGACCTAACTCGAAGAAATAAAATAAAATATAATAATAATAATAATATGAGTTCTTCATGACATATCATTAACAATTTTTTTTTTAAAGGACATTTATAATAATGCACCAATTAAATTCTATATATTTCCTTTAATATCTTTCACCCGCAGTGAAGTTTTCTGAGTGGAACCTAATCCCTGGGGTTTGCTCAATAGATTTCAATCTCTTACATTGAACACCAGACAATTTCTAGGTTGCTGATTAACCAACTTGGCCTAGGACTAACCAAGATCTTTAAAAAAAAAAAAAAAAAAACTTAAATAAAAGTTACAACTAGTATTTGTTCAACGTAGTTCAACTTTACTGGTATATATCTATACCAATCATATTTAATCATCAAATAGAATTAAACAATGCACTGCAGACAACAGATCAAAATTACTTATGTGTTTTCTTAATTGTTTGGACTTGCCACAAAACCACTAGGAAAGGGAGTGTTCCACCCAGCCAACGAGTATTGTGTCTACACCACAAGACTCCCCTGAGCCAGTTTCTTCCCAAACAGTTGCTTGATAGTGACCTAACAAGGTCTATTAAAAAACATCAAGATTGTACAAGTCTATACAAAGAATACACAGACTCACTAGTATGTCTTAAAGTTTCCACTGCAAACTTCCTATATTATGTTCAACAATGTCTTGTTTCAAGTTCCAAATCTTAAAGCTTCAACTCCTCTCTTGGACCTCCTCCAACGAGGTACCCCTTGAAGAATACCCTAACTGGAAACGTCTTGTCTTACCGTCAACTACGTCTTGTTTCAGGGTCCAAATCTTAATGCTTAAACTCATTTCTTGGACCTCCTACAACCAAGTACCAATTCTCTAACGTTGCCTCAGGTTTTATTCCCTCCCACCCTTTTGGCTCCCTTGTCTCAAATGAGATTATTTATCTCTAGGGAGATGCATAAATGTATTATAACTATCTGGTGAATGGAACTCTCTTTTAACACTTCTTCCCGTAATTTTATGGTCATCCATAGCTTATATTATTTATAAAAATAAATTCAAATAAATAAAATACATTTAGGTTTTATCATACTCCTAGGCCTTTACCTATCCTGAAAGTTTACCAAGTCATTTGTGGTAAAACAAAATATTTACAACTTTTACTTACTAAGTCATTTGTGGTAAATCAAAATATTTACAACTTTTACTGAGTGGTGTTACAGTAGGGAATAGGGGAAAACCTTTCTTGACCCCTATACCACAAATAATTTCTTTGGACCACCTCTAAGTGTTTATAAAATTGGCATTGACACTTTCATATAGCCTTACATTAGTAGCTCTCAAATCAGAAGGAATTGTTTTCTCTTCTAACCTATTTCAAAGGTTAATCCTAGGCACACTATAAATCCTTTTGTAAAACAAATGAAACAACAAGCAAAACTAATTTTATTATTGCAACATTCCTTCACATTTATTCTCAACTTAATACAATGGCCAACAATTTATTGATATCTTCTTGACCTAGATGGTCTTTTAGCTATTTTTTCATTGATTTCAAACCATATTCATATCCTTTCTTCGAAAATACTTTCGTTGAGCTTAGCTCACATGAAGCTAAATATAATGGTCCTATAATTTAAGGGATTACTTATATCGCTACTTTTAAATATGGAATCATTGACACTTTGGTTCTAAAGTGGTCTTATAATTAGAGGGATTACTTTTATCCCCGCTTTAAAAGATGGGGACCATGAAGATTTGAGTCTAGATTTTAAGGGAGCCATGCCTAATTGATAAATTAAATAACTTGTACATCTAAGAGATGAAGATAACATCTTCAATTTTCAATATTTTAACTTGGAAACAATAAATGTCTTTAGATTTTCCTTTTGCAAGTGGCTTAACCAAACCTTGTTTTCTCTATAGAAAACACTTCATCATGTACATGGACATTTGGAATGTTTTCAATACCTAATTAAAATAAAAAATTTATTTGATAATCATATTAATGTTTTCCTTAATTTTATAAATAAAAAATTATCTCGAACCCATCTTTAATAAGTATAAAAACTTATTTTATTGTTGATTAGTGTAATGTCTTTCGTGTTTTTAATTAGAATGTTAAATTCTAGTAGTTAATTAGAAACATTTTTTATAATTTTTTATATACCTTTACTATTACTCATATAATAAAAAAAATGATTTAGAAAATGTGTTTAATTGTATATATACATATTCACGTTAGACATCATGACCGGTTACATTATAGTTTTGTCCAAAGATAACATTAGAATAAAATAAAGAATGGAATAGGTGATTTAACATTTAAGAGTGCTTTAATAGCACAACCAAATATACAGAGGGCCGGATTAATGCGAGCTATGTGCGAACTAGGGTTTGAATATCACGGTTTCTACAACAACCTAAGTACTAACTCTGGAGAAGAATAGGGCTAGAGCGGTAGAGCTTCACAAAAGGGGGCAAACTCTGACCCAACAGATGGAAAATGCAGGGTCCATAGGGACCCCATCATACAAACAGATAATGATGAACAAGAAGACAACACAGGACGGGGTGCGTATATCAAGGTTTGAGAAGTCAGATCAGGAAAATCCACCCAACAAAGGGAAGAGGAATAATGAAGGTAAGAATACCAAGAAACTAAAGGAAAATGTTGAAAGTAAAAGTACAGAGTATAGAGACAACAAGAATCCTACCCAAGGATAGTTTTCACAAGGAAACAAGCCGGGGAAGGAACAAGCAGTGGCAGAAGAAGAGGTTCTAAATCAAGATAAAGAGGAATAGGAGGGAACAACGTTAGCACCCACTGAAGGAAAAATCCAGGGTCCGTGCAAACCCAAAGCCACAGAGACCCTAAGGGTTGTGATTTCTGATCCGAAATTCAGTCGTACCAAGACCACATGGTCGAACATGCAGTGATCTGTAGGTTCATGGGGTTTTGGCCAACAGAGCGAGCACTGTGCTAGTGGATAAAGCAGCAATGGAAACCCAGAGGAGATGTAAGGCTGCACTTAGGAGCCAAGGGTTTCTTTACTGTTGTCTTCTCCAATCTAGAAGACAAGGATAGGATATTCGATGGAGGGTTGTATTTCTTTGCCTCCGCAGGGCTTTACATAAGGCCATGGAAACCCAACTTCGTACCAGAAAAGGAAACTTTCAAGCAGGTACCAATATGGATATGCCTTTTTTCTCTTCCAATTGATTATTGGGGACATGCAGCACTGGAACAAATAGGTAACAAGCTAGGGACCTTCATCAAGGCCTCAAAAGTGACATTACAAAAAAGGTATACCTCTTGTGCTAGAATCTGTGTGGAGATGGATGTTTCGGGAGCATTGCATGAGGGCCTATGGCTGGAATACAGAGACGAAGATTATTTCCAAGCCATTGACTATGAACAAATCCCGTTCCATTGCAGAAAATGTCATGAACATGGTCATTTAATCAGAGAATGCCCATTGAACAAAGTGACAGGGGAAAACAAAGAAAACAAAGGAGAGAAGAACAAGGAAGTCTTCACAAGACCGAAAGCCAAACAGAGAGCAAATAAAAAATGCCAAACCAAGGCAAATACTTCACATGGCAATATAAGCAATGCATTTGAAGTATTAGAGACAGAAATGGAATCAGAGGACAACAATAAAGAACAAGAAACCACGAATATAAGCAGATCTACAACCACACCAGAAAGGAAGGATCTGGAGGCGAACCCTTCAAGTATCATTCATCAGGTTCAAGAAACAACGGAGGGGGTAGAAGAAGATTCGGAGATGTTCACCAATGAAATCGGGCTAGAAGATATGGAATTAAGTGACATACTAGAGCAAGAAGGTATGGATCTACCAAATATGGTTGAGAACTGGAAAAAGAAGGGAATGGAACATATATCGGAAGAGGAGGTAGAGAGAATCAATGACATATTCATAGCACGACAACGGGCAGAGGTGGAGCTGCAGAGTAAGTGCGTGGGAACAGCAAAAGGGCTAGGGATTTGCACACAGGGATTACATCAAACCTCCAGCAACTCCAAGCACCGGAAAAAGAGAGGAAGAAGGACTAACAATGAGGCTTTACAAGAACTGGGACAGATGCTCTTAAATTCAGGTAAGATGAAAGCCCTTGAGGCGTTCTCACTAACCTCCTAAACTCTGTTTAAAATGAAAGTTCTTTCTTGGAATGCTAGAGGGCTAAATAGCCAAACAAAACAGCATTTATTAAAGAAGAAGGTCCAAAAGGAACAACCAGACATAGTGTTTGTGCAAGAAACTAAGTGCTCAAGCAATACGGTAGTCAATATCAGCAAAAAACTAGGTAAACGCATGGAATACTTGGAGACAACAAGCAATGGATGGGAGGGAGGCTTGGTCATTTTGTGGAATCCACAGGTAATCCAACTCCTTTCCTCTGAGGCAACCAAATCTTACATATCTATAGAAGTCCAAGTAGTAGGGAACTCAGAAACTTATCTTTGCACCAATGTCTATGGCCCCCAGAAACTAGAGGCTAAACTTCTATTTCTAAGAACACTATTCAACCTAAAGCTAAGATATCCTCAAGCAAAGGTGATCTTTGGAGGCGATTTCAACATGATCACCTCACTCATAGAAAAGAGAGGAGGTATTAGGAAACTCAACAGAGACTCTGAAGCTTTCCTAGACTTCATTAGATCGGCCAATCTGGTAGATGTATTCCCCAAGAGCGGTGCTTTCACATGGAACAACAAAAGGGGAGGGGAAAGGCAAATAGCCTCTCGGCTGGACAGATTTGTAGTAACAGAAAGCATTCTTCTGGAAGGAATTATTGTTGAATCAAACATTCTTCCCAGTGGAGGGTCAGGCATTGGCCCATCACAATGACTGCAGCAATCCAAGGCACTCCTAGAAATAAACCTTTCAGATTTGAAAAGTTCTGGCTCACTCATCCTGATTTCATTCAGAAAATTGAACAATGGTGGAAAGAACCATTGGGCACAAGAGGTACCAAAATGTATCTTTTGCAGGCTAAACTGAAACACATCAAAGCCAAAATCAAAGTCTGGAATCATGAAGTCTTTGGGAATATATTCAAGGAAAAAAAGAAACTGGAGGAGCAAATGGAACATATACATGAAGGATGGATTCAAGGCAACATAGACCAAGACACTGTGGACAGGGAAAAGAAGCTAATGAAGGACTGGCAACTACGATGTCAATAGGAGGAAACACTTTGGAAGCAAAAATCTCGAATCCAATGGCTTAAGGAAGGCGAACAGAACACCAAATTCTTTCATAGATCTGCCATTGACCACAGAGGGGCTAACAAAATTCTAAGCCTTAAAGATGAACAGGGAGCCAATGTACAGACGCATCAAGAAATCTCCAACCTCCTTATAACCCACTTCAGCAGGATTTCTCAGGAACCTGGGATCGACAGAGAGGAGGCCATTGAGGAACTTGTATCCTCCATCCCCAAGTTAATCTCGGAGGAGCAAAACATAGCTTTAAGTCGAGAAATCTCCTTAGAAGAGGTGGAAGAAGCCGTAAAAGAGATGCCAAATGGTAAAGCACCTAGGCTTGATGGATTTACCATCGACTTTTACAAAGCTAGTTAGGAGATAGCCAAAATAGAAGTATGGGAAGCAGTGGAGGATTCACAATGCTTCTCTTCAATCCTCAAGTCCCTCAATTCTACTTTCCTTTCCTTTATTCTAAAGGAGGAGGAAGCCAACACGCCCTCAAAGTTTTGTCCGATTACGCCATGCAATGTCCTGTATAGGATTATTTCCAAAGTCATAGCCAATAGAATGAAACCCATTCTTCTAGGTATCATTTCGGAAGAGCAATCAGGCTATGTAGAGGGGAGACAAATTTTGGACAATATCTTACTAGC
Source organism: Pinus tabuliformis (assembly GCA_031772625.1). Taxonomy (NCBI): domain Eukaryota; kingdom Viridiplantae; phylum Streptophyta; class Pinopsida; order Pinales; family Pinaceae; genus Pinus; species Pinus tabuliformis. The sequence goes on along the minus strand of CM062813.1, from coordinate 1,019,126,302 downwards.
ACAAGAGATGATTCACACACTTCAAACGCAGAAGAAAGTAGGTATGATGATGCAGCTAGACCTATCGAAGGCTTATGATAAGGTAAACTGGCACTATCTAGAAACTATTTTGGAAGCCTTCGGTTTTGCTAAACAATGGATATTTTGGATCCTAGCTTTAGTCAAATCCACAAGATTTTCAATACTGGTTAATGGAGCCCCAACATCCCAGTTCTCTCCTTCACATGGTTTGAGGCAGGGTGATCCCTTATCCCCCTTCCTTTTCGTGATTTTAATGGAAGGTTTAAGCAGACTAATCAGAAAAGCTAAAGAGGAAGGAATAATTGAAGGACTTCAACCCTTGCCATTAAATCTGGCAACTACTCATCAACAGTTTGTAGATGATACAATGTTGCATGGCACTCCCTCAGTTAAAGAAGCTATGGGGTACAAAAGTATTCTCAATCTCTTCAGCAAAGCTTCAGGTATGGAGCTTAATCTCTCTAAATCCTCTATCTTCTTTTTTAATACGCACCTAGCTATTCAGAAAAATCTTTCTACCATCCTAGGCTTCAAAAGATGTAACCTCCCATTGATATACCTCGACGTTTCGCTGACTGACAAGCCCTAGCAAAAATTTCACTGGGAAAAGCTTTTAGCTAGCCTGGAAAAAAGATGTCATCATTGGACACACAGAGCCCTTAACTTCGCAGGTCGACTGGTCCTCACCAAAGCAGTCCTCCAGGCCATTCCACAATACATGCTCTCCATTCTGCCAGCTCCCAAGGGAGTTCTGCAGAAGATAAGGGTCATCCAAAGGGCTTTTCTCTGGTTGGGTAATTCAGAGAAGAAGAAATGGTCGCTAATGGCGTGGGATAAGCTTTGCAAACCCAAACATCTGGGAGGGCTGAACCTGCAGGACCCATTCACAGTTAACCATGCCTGTGGAGCAAAATTATGGTGGAGGTGGCTAAAGGAACCCAAATTACCATGGGCCAAACATTGGAAAGCAAAGTATGCTCCAAATAACAGACTACAGAACTTAATCTGAATGCAAGAAACTCCAGAAGGATCTCCAATTTGGAACCTGGCGAGAACTAACTGGCATATAATTCAGGAGCAGAGTTTTTGGGAAATTTGAGACGGAAAGACAACCCTTTTCTGGGAAGATGCGTGGCAACAACTCCCTAAGCTAGAAAGCCCTGCTTTCTTAGATATCCAAAGAAGAAACCAGGAGCTAGGAAGAACTACAGTGAATCAATACTGGAAGCCTAACGAAGAGAACCAGGCGTGGAGAACTTGGATATTCAATGAGACAGAACCCATGGCAGAAGAAAACAATAGTTTAAAGGACCTACGAACAGAGCTGGCCAAAAGAAGAATAAGGAAAGTAGGGGATAATGACCAATTACGTTGGGGAAAGCTTGAAGGGGGCAACTTCACACTCAAAGAAGCAAGAACACATATAGAAGGCACTGAGCATGAAGAAAAAGTCAATTGGCACAGCAAAGTATGGGACGCCCAATTATGGCCGAAGATTAAAACATTCCTCTAGCTCCTGATGCACCGAAGAACACTGACATGGGAGAATCTTTGGAAGAAAGGATTCATTGGTCCTTCTCGCTGCCCCATGTGTGGAATTGAGGAGGAAACCATGAATCACCTCCTCAATACCTGTGAATGGGCAGACAGCCTATGGAATTGGGCGGAAACCATTCTTAAAAGGATGGATAGGGTAAGGAATTCAATACAAGAAACAATAGAGAATTGGAGAGGTAATTTCTCCAATACCCAATTGGTTAATACAATATGGAAACTTATCCCAGGGTTTATAGCATGGACAATTTGGAAAGAAAGAAACAGGCGAGTATTCCTAAATGAAACAAGAGACATAAATTACACAAAGGACACAATTCTTCAAAATATCAAGCAAACAGTTCTCTCCAAAGGGAGAATGGAACAGGACAAGAACATCTCAATTTCGGACTTACAGATTCTAAAAGCTTTTGACATTAACATGGGAACCTTCACGTCTTCATCAAATCATCGACAGGAAATAAATACCAATGTAAATACCTGGATCCCTCCGCCGACAGGCTTCCTCAAACTCAATTTTGACGGAGCCTCCAGGGGTAATCCGGGACCGGCAGGCATTGGGGGTGTTCTCAGGGACAACAAAGGTGAAATTCAGCATATTTATAGTCAATCACTGGGTGAAGGGACTAATAACGAAATGGAATTTGCAGCGCTTGAGCAAGGTTTGAGAATTCTCAGAAGAATGAAAGCTGGAGCCACCGTGGTAGAAGGGGATTCTCAACTGGCTATCACGACAGCAAGGAGAATGTATACAGGAGCTAAACCAAGTAAAGTTACAAGGCACTAGAGGCTTGCCAAGGTAACAGAACTCATCGTTGAACACCTATCATGCCTGGAAGGATTAATCCTTCATGCAGTCAGACGAAAGGTGAATGCAGTGGCAGATCATTTAGCAAATTATGGAATTGATAATCCCTCAGCCCACTTGGACACTTGTTGGCAGGAAATCACATGCACGGAGCTGAGGAACAGATGCACTCTTCTTTCAAGGCAAGACATTATTTAACGAAAGAGGTGGAGAAGGGGTACGAAGAATTTCCCCATCTTAAGAGAATGATTTCAACCAATCGAAAGAACATTAGGATAAGTGGATGGCAGGCCCAGGAAGTACAAGAGAGGAAGTGGCAATTAATTCACAAGAACAAAGGGCTAGTACCAAGGAGCACAACGAACAAAAAATATGGGCAACGCTCAAATCACAAAGGGAGACACTTGGCATTCCACAAATTGGCTCAAGTGTGGCAGAGTTAATAATAAGGATTCGTATCATCAATAGAAATGTGGGGATCGGAGCAGCAGTTATTATGATTGGACATGCGCTCATCAAACGGAGAAGTGGGAAGCCTTAGGCCTTTCAAGGTTTCCTTCCACTATAACTACGGCTTTCCATCACAAGGGTAATGCACTACTTTCCCACGGCACTCAGCATAGTTTCAATAGTATTCTCAGAAAGCTTAGAATTTCAGTTCTCGGCCATAGAAGCATGGCGCGTGAGGGCAGCCGTAATGCTTCGGCTAATAAAGACCTTCAGAGGGCTCAGGACTCCTATGAGACACGAACCTCCATTAAGGAAAAACACAAGATTGAGGAGCTTGAAGCGATTGTCGCAGAGGAGGAAGAGCATCTGAAGGAGCAGGATTTGGAGAAAGAGGTGGAGTGGATTCACGATCCCGGAACGACAACCACTCGGGCAACCCAGTTTGTGCGTACTCAAGCGGAGATGTGGAGAATGAAGACTATGTTAGCAAAGGCGCTTAGTATGCAAGGGGAATACATTAATCAGGCTCATCAAGCTATCTCCGTTATCTCCATGGAGCACACGGCGAAACTAGACGCCCTGGATTTCAAGCTTAGTGCTCTGGTGCAACAAGTCGACATTCTCTCCCAAAAAATGAGTGTTTTAATCAGTCTTCTCAGGCACACTATTCGCTAGGATTCCTCAGTTGTGGGGGAGGGTGCGGAGGAGGCTACAGGAACCAGCCAAGGGAAGCGTACATCTCAGCACACTCCTCTGCCTGGTAATTCGACTGCTTCAGCCAACCCGGGTGTCACTACCAAAGATTATGTCATCCTCAAGCTGTAATGGCTTGTTTCGGCAGCTTCAGTCTGCTATTGCTGTTAAAACTTGTTTTGTCTCTGTTTTCAAGGTCACGGGTCACCTTTCTGTTTTTACTTGTTTCTGTCTCTGATGTCCATCTGGTTTGTTTTCTATCTTTATCTCCAGTCGCCGGAAAGGGCACACTGTTTTGCAGGCCCCAACCCTGCTCTGTGCTACCCTGCGTGGTATGCCTTGGGGTCTTTTTGACACAATTTTAGCGGCTTATAAGCACTGTAATTGGGCAAAAATGTTTTTCTTTAGTTTGTGTGAGTAGACCTTTTTATAGTCTATATATTCTATGCATTAATACAAAATGCTGATTTAAAAAAAAAAAAACAAACAAACAAAAAAAACCTAATATACATATTTTATTTATATCATAAATCAATAAATCAATAAAATTACGTTTTTAAGACTTTTATTTAACCAAATTTTATTAAAATATACCTATTATTTTATTAAATTTTAATCAAAAATTTGATTTGTATAACTAGTGAAGATATCCTCGTCAATACAGAAGTGATCGATTGTTTTAATCTTTTTGATAATAAAAGGTTCATTGAGTTTTTAAAAAATTAAGTAAACAATTAAGCTTGACGGCAGAATATCGAGTTATGAGGTCATGTTATTATCATGTTTTGTTTGTTTTTCTTTTTATTATTAATTTAAATTTAAAATTTGAAGTAAACAATTAAGCGTGACGGGGGGATATCGAGCTATGAGGTCATATTATTATTATGTTTTGTTTGCTTTTGTATTAACTAAAATTTGAAGTGATTTCTCAGTTTCACATTAAATTATTTATAAATTGTAATCTTAAATTTAATTTCAAAATTCAAAACTTATTAAAAGATTTAATGTTATAATTCAAAAAACGTAAATTAACAGTTGTATATGTTTGTTTCATTCAATTTTAAAATTAAATAAATAAATTGAATATATATATATATATATTCAAATTACAATATTACCACTATTTACTGTAATGAATATATTAAAATCACTATGTAACATTGGGATTTTGCTAGTTTCACTGTTATATCATATATAACTGGATGAGAAATTGTAAACTATGCCATGGACGTTTGCAAGCATTATAATTTGAAACTATTGAAAAAAAATACTTACATAAATGTTTACGAAGGAAATTAAGCATAAACAATGAAATTTATTTCATAAATGTTTTATTCATCTTGTGCGTCAGAGAAACGATTAGATGATGTATAGTTATTATAAAAGAGGTAGATGATGTATAGTTATTATAAAAGAGGATTCTTTTCTCGATGAGAAATTATAAACTATGCCATGGACGTTTGCAAGCATTATAATTTGAAACTATTGAAAAAAAACACTTACATAAATGTTTAGGAAGGAAATTAAGCATAAACAATGAAATTTATTTCATTAATGTTTTATTCATCGTGTGCGTCAGAGAAACGATTAGATGATGTATAGTTATTATAAAAGAGGTAGATGATGTATAGTTATTATAAAAGAGGATTCTTCTCAGTACTTAATGCTTTTGAGTATCATTATATATATTAAGGATCCATTTTGAAATGAGTTAAAAATAATGGAAAAATGGTTATATGGTTGTAACGCATCTCCTTAGTTTAGGATTTGTTCCTAGAGTTTAGGAGTTTGTTTACAACTACCTAATTTCTAGTGATGTATTTAATATTGTAATATTCATTTGATGTAATGTAGAGTGAACGAGAGAGAGAGTCTCCTCTTTGTTTGAGCGCAGTCTCCAGGTGCTCTACACACCTGTGAGCTACAACTCCTACATTTAATTCAAAGTTCGATTTTTATCTTGGTATCAGCGCTTAGGGTAGAGACAGCCTCAAATTTGTTTTAGGGATGTATCATTAATTACATATCTGTAATGGTAGGAGAGCAAGTAAGTGTCTATATGATTAGGTGGAACTGCAGTAACACCTGGAGTGAAGACGGATCTCAGATGACTGATCATCTCTGACTGCAAGAAAGGGTTGGCTCGGACTTGTTGTGCGCCTTTAAAAGCAGAAACGGATTGGCGCGATTTTTTTAGAGAATAGACGCGCCCATTGGCGCGGGTTTGAGGCTGATAAACACGCCATTGAAATCGTGACTGAATTGGCGCGGATCAGTGGCTGTTAATCGCGCCAATTTCTGTGCACTTCATAAATTTTTCTTCTTTTCTGCAATTGGCGCGGATTCGTGGCTGTTCAGAGCGCCAAAGAGCCAACCTCTTTCTCTCTGGAAATCTGCAATTTTTCGTTGCAGATCGAAGTTGCCCAGTGGTGGCACGTGGAGATTTCTGTTCAGTGGCAGCAGATTTGATTTGCCCAGTGGTGGCGAATTGAGGTTCCTTGATCCGCTCAGAGGTAGCAGATTGGACCTGCCCGGTGGTGGCGAATCAGAGCTCTGTGCTCTGCTCGGTGGAAGCAGATCGGTTTTTTTTGCCCGGTGGTGGTGCAGTGCAGCTCCTCGATTTGTTTGGTGGAAGCAGATCGCCTTTGCCCGGTGGTGGCGTGTTGGAGCTTGTTTGTTGATCTGTTCAGAGGTAGAAGATCGGTTTTTCCCGGTGGTGGCACAGTGAAGTCCCTGATCTGTTCGGTGGTAGCAAATTGGACTTGCCCGGTGGTGGCACAGTGAAGTTCCTGATCTGTTCGGTGGTAGCAGATCGGACTTTGCCCGGTGGTGGCCGATTGGAGTGTTCAGTTAGGCGAAAATGAATAACAGTATAGAATCATATCTCCATGAGTCTGGAAAACTCGATGGATCGAACTTCTCCAACTGGAAATTCAAAATGCAAACTTTGCTGGAGAGCGTAAATGCATGGTCGATCGTTGAGGGAAATGAGAAAAGATCTGGAACAGCGACCCAAGAACAAGATTGGGATAAAAGAGAAACGAAAACAAAAGTTATACTGAAGATGTCCGTTAAGGACAACATTATCCCACATATCAGAGATTCTAAGTTGGCCGCTGACATATGGACAACGATCAAGAACTTGTACGAGACTCAGAATACAAATCGTGTTCTGGCACTCAAGGGAAAACTGTTTGCATTGAAGATGGACGAGAATGAGTCTGTTGCTGGATTCATGGCTAGAGTCAAGGATCTGAGTGACAAATTGGGAGCTATTGGAGAAAAGGTGTCCGACTCAGATCTAGTCACGCTTACATTGAACAAAATTACTGATGAATACCAGACGTTCATCAAAGGACTGTCAGCGAGGGAGAAAGCCCCTTCATTTGATGAGATGACACTGATTCTGCTCCAGGAGGAGGAGCGAAGACAGAATCTGAAAACTCATAGCAATGACCTTACTCTGATGGCGAAGAGGCGACAGTATAGAGGAAAGCAGCACCAGGACCAACACCAACACCAGCTACCGCAGCAGCAGCAGCAGAAAGGAGCCAACTCTTTTCAAAAGAGATCATTCAGAGGTATGACTGATAATTATGTTAAGAGATGTTTTTATTGTGGGAAACCTGGTCATCATATTAAAGAATGTTATAAGCGGCAGGCGGATGAAAGAAGAAGCAAACAGAGGAAACATCAGGGCTGTTTTGTTGGAGAAGAGGAGGACCACAGCCATGATCTTTGACTATTCACAGTCGATTGTGCTCTTTCAGCATCAAAGGAAGATGAGGACGACATATGGTATGTCGACTCTGGCGCATCCTCACATATGACCGGTAAGAAGGGCTGTTTTGAATTTCTTGAAGAATCTGCATGTGGATCAAAAATTTATTTAGGAGATGACAGTGGGTATGAGATCAAAGGATATGGAGATATTCCTGTGAAGCTACCTAGTGGGGACATTAAACATCTTAAAAATGTATTATATGTTCCAGGAATTAAGAAAAACTTGATCTCTGTCTCAATGATTACAGACCAGGACATGCAGGTGCAATTCTTTAAGAATGGTTGTGTCATTAAGGATAGCCAGATGGAAATAGTTGCAACAAGAGTGCGCTTGGGGAATTTGTACAGATTAGATGCAAAGAGTATGCCACGACAAGCAATGGTTGCAGCTGGATCAACAGTCGAAAATCTCTGGCATTAGAGATTTGGATATCTCAATTTGCAAGACTTCATCTTACTTCAGAAGAAAGGTATTGTCGATGGACTCCCTATTTTTCATAATGCCAAGCTGGAATGTGATGGATGTGCATTAGGGAAAATGCATAGAGAAGAATTCCCTTTGCGTGTCAACAGAAAAGAAAGAGACATTCTAGAACTAGTGCATACAGATATTTGTGGACCTATGCAAACTAGGCCCTTAGGAGGTGCATATTAGTTTTTGTTGTTTACAGATGATTGCACTAGGTTTTCATGGGTGTATCTTTTAAGTAAAAAGAGTCAAGCCTTTCGGTACTTTAAAGAGTTCAAATCTATGATAGAGAACCAAACAGGAAAGAGGATAAAGATTCTTTGCTCGGACCAAGGGGGAGAATACAGGTTAGGAGAGTTCATGAACTTCTGCAAGCAGCATGGGATTATGCAGCAATTCACAGTGCCACACACTCCACAGCAGAATGGAGTAGCAGAACGCAAGAACAGAACTCTTGTGGAGTGCGTGAGAAGTATGCTTCAAGCTAAAGGTCTATCGAATGGTCTTTGGGCAGAAGCCATTAATACTGCGGTTTATTTAAAGAATAGGAGTCCTACTAAATGTCTAGGCTTCAAAACCCCCTTTGAAGCATTGTTTGGACTCAAACCAGCAGTTAGTCATTTAAGAATATTTGGATCTAAAGCTTATGCTCATATACCAAAAGCAGATAGAAAGAAGTTAGACCCCAAAGCCTTGAAATGTATATTTGTTGGATATGGCACAGAGTATAAGGGATACAAGTTATATAATCTTGTGACTCATAAAATTTTTGCAAGCAGAGATGTTATTTTTCATCAACAAGGTGAAGATGGAAAGGAAGACTCTAACCGTAATAACTACATTCCATAATTTGAAACTATTGAAGAAAAATACTTACATAAATGTTTACGAAGAAAATTAAGCATAAACAATGAAATTTATTTCATAAATGTTTTATTCATCGTGTGCGTCAGAGAAACGATTAGATGATGTATAGTTATTATAAAAGAGGATTCCTCTGAGTACTTCAAGCCTTTGAGTATCACTATATATATCAAGGATCCAGAGATTTACCATTTTGAAATGTATATATTATGCTATATTTATTAATGAGGTACGAAAGGATATTTTATACTTTGTTTTTTCCTTGTATACAAAACAAATATTAAAAGTAGTTAATGGCTTTGTTTATCTCTATATCTGACGGATTCAGAGATTTACCATTTTTAAATGTATATATTATGATATTGACAAGGTCGTTGCCACTTATAAAAGGATAATAATGAATTTTGAACCATTGTTTTTCCTTTCTATAAAAATATTAAAGTCAAAATTGTCTCCAAAGAAAAAGACAACACAAAAATATTAAAACTATAAACTTAAAATTACATTACATACCATATATGTACAATTCTCATGATGTCTTCATTCCGTTTATGATTGTTTTGCAATTGCGATGAAGCGTTTATTGGTCTTGGACCGTTGTGGTAAATTATTAAATTGATTCATTGATACTGTATAGCATCTTCCGCTTCCTCTACTTATTTTTACATGCCATTCCCCTCTTTCATTTATTTGTCCATTCATATTTTTTTAATTCTATTATTTAAATATAACATCATATTTATATAGATATTATGTTGATATATTTTAATTCAATTGAAAATTACTTCTTTAAATTGGAATGGTGAATTGTCGCTTTGAAACGGCCAAATTGTTTAATCTTAATATTTGATAATTTTTCAATGCAATATTAGTGATATATTAGATACTAAATTCTTAATAAATTAGACTTCTATATAATAATAGTATATTTTTTCTTAGACCAGAAAAGGAACAGCTTGGTGCGGGGCCGATTTGGGTTCGACTTCCGGGTCTCCCCCTTCCCTTCTGGGCTGAAGAAGTGTTTATCCAGGTCGGCAATGCTCTCGGGACTTATTTAGACTATGATCGCACATTTGTGGAATCTGGAAGCCGATCACTGGCTCGGATTTTGGTTCACCTGGATACCCGAGAAGGCCTTGAGGAGCAAGTTACGCTGCAATGGGGCAGATGCATCAGGGTACAGCTCTTGGACTACGAAGGAGTCCCCTTTCGCTGCAGAAGATGTCATAAGGTTGGACATCTTGCCAAAGACTGCCCCCTCAACAAGAAAGCGGACGATACTCCGAGGCACACCCCGACCTCTTCCAGGATGGCTTCACCAAATCCTTCGAGGCCTCCTTCTGCTGGCCCCTCCCCCGTGGCTTCAGCTTCCATGGAAGCTTCCGGCATCGAGCGTACATCGCCTCCTATCACTCGTGCTCGTTCGGCGGCTGAAGCGGGTATGTCATCCGAGATCCCTGTTTCTCATGTTCTTTCATCGATTGATGTGATTGAACCCTCATCTCCTGTATCAATGATTCAATGCCCCCTCAGTTCTGCTCCCTCTACCTCTGTGGATCCTATCACCACCACTCATCCCCTCTCGGATTGCCCTACCCCGTCTCCTTCCTCCCCTCCGCACCCATACTTCCTTCGTCCTCGGCAATCTGCTAAGGATCCCCCTATTAAGTTATCCGGGTTGGGCATTGTTGATTCTGAAGGGGGGGGGACGTGTACCAGGGGGAGGAAATCTCACCTATCTAAAGCCATTAAGATTGCTGGGGCCGAGGTAGTCTCCGGCAGACAATCGACCATCGATGGGGTCCTTAGAGCAGGGCACACCCCGAGAGGTGTTCCCCCATGAAGTGCCTCTCATTTAATTGTAGAGGATTGGCTAGTTCCTCCAAGAAACTAGCCTTGAAGAGGCTCATCGAATCAGAGCCCTGTGACATTATCATGCTTCAAGAAACGCTCTGTTCTGCTGATCAATGTTCTCTTATTCTGTCGTCTCTGATCCCTGGATGGATTATCTCTGCTAATGATGCCATTGGTCGATCTGGGGGCATAGCCATTGGCATAAACCCCCGTACCATTAATGTATCTGCTAGCTGGGGGGGGGTTGGCTTTATTGGACTGGACATCTTCTCGGCCGACCTTGGCTTGGACCTTAGAATTGTCAATATATATGCTCCGTGTTCCCAGCGAGAAGCTTTCTGGCAGAACCTTCTTCATCTCCCCATGTTGAGCGAAGATCATATCATATTGGGAGGTGACCTAAATTTCTCGTTAGGCTTCAGGGAATCATGGGGTTCGGATGGCCATATCGACCCCATCACTGATTTCATGTTCAACCTACTTGAGCAGTCAAACTATATAGATGTCCCTATGCAGCGTCCCCTCCCCACCTGGAGGAATAGAAGAATAGGGGAAGCTGCTCTGGCTCGTAGACTTGACAGATTCCTTCTTAAAGGGTCTCTCATCCAGCGTGTCCCTTTGTATCGTCAATGGGTTGGATCGGGGGGGCAATCGGACCATAACCCCATTTATCTTGAGATTCAGGGGCCTTCTAAGAAGCCCAAAGCTCCTTTCAAATTCAATCATACCTGGCTGAAGGATCCCTCGTATATCAATGATAATGAATCTTTTGCTAGGAGTTTCTGCAGAAATCTTACAGAGCTAAAGCATCTCTCCATCCTGTGGGCCAAGGAAAAGCTTGAAAGGGAAAATTTGCAGCTTACCCAAATAGAAGCCGAGATCTGTAACCTTACAGATGATCGGGGTTTGGGTTTCACCTCATTGGCTGAAAAGAGTAGACTTATTAACCTGGAAGGACAAAAAGCCAGGATACTCAAAGAGAGGGAGGAGTCTATCCGGCTGAGAAGCAGAGCTCTATGGATTCAAGCGGGGGATGATAACACAAAGTTTTTCCATAGCTATGCCAAGAGCAGGAAGGTGTCTAATACTATATGGAAACTTCCCTTCCCTAATGGTGAGTTTGCAGACAACTTTCATAAGCTTGCACACCTCGGCACCACCCACTTCAGGAATTTATACAAGAGTCCAAGGGATGTCGGACTCCTGGACATCATACATGTAGCTAACCACTTCCCTAGATTTGTGGAGGATGATGATGTGGCGGATCTCACTGGGCCGGTAACAGCTGATGAACTTGAAGGGGTTATGAAGTGGTTCAAGAAAGACAAAAGCCCTGGGCCAGATGGATGGACTATTGAATTCTATCTTGCTTTCTTTGAGGTGCTGGGACAGGATCTGCTAAGGGTGGTGGAGGAGAGTCGTACATCTGGATCTATTTATCATGCTATTAATTCCACATTCATCGCCCTCATCCCCTAATCTGATTCCCCTGCATCCTTTGATGATTACCGACCCATATCGCTTTGCAACTGCTTGTATAAAATCATCTCCAAGACCATTGCAAATCGACTCAGACCTATCCTCTCCAGGGCTATTGCTCCCCAGCAATTTGCGTTCTTGGACTCTCGTCAGATACATGAGGCCATAGGTCTCGCCCAAGAGGCACTTCATTCCATATGGTCCAAAAATCTGAAAGCCATCCTTCTCAAAATTGACCTCTCCAAAGCTTTCGATCGGGTCAGTTGGCTCTATCTTAAGATGATCCTGATCCATTTGGGGTTTCCACACTCCTATATTACATGGATAATGGCTTGTATCACTTCTCCCACGTTCAGTGTTCTCATCAATGGCTCGGCATCCTCTTTTTTTCACTCTGAGAGAGGACTGCGACAGGGATGCCCTCTATCACCTCTACTATTTCTCTTAGTTATGGAAGGACTCAGTCGTCTCATGGAAGCTGCAAAGAGGAATGGGGATATTGGTGGGCTTGGGATATCAGATTTGTGCTATCTTACTCATCTACTATTTGTAGATGATGTTCTTATTCTGCTTGATGGAAGTGTCAGAGACTCCCGGAACTTCTTGAAAATCTTGCAAAGATTTACTGCGGCCACAGGTATGATGCCTAACCAATTGAAATCCACCATCACTTGTGCTCGCACCACGGTCCAAGAGACCAGGATTGCACTTCAGGCCTTTCCCTTCTTGGTATACTCTTTGGATAGAGGCCTAAAATACCTCGGTTTCAATCTGAAACCCACATGCCAAAGGATTGCTGATTGGGCCTGGTTGATTGCCAAACTTGAAAAGAGGCTACTGGGTTGGAGCCACAGATATCTATCTAGGGCTGGCAGACTGGTGCTCATTAAATCAGTGCTAGAAGCTACCCCAGTCTTCTGGATGGCACTAGCATGGATTCCTAGGACTATCCTGGGGAGGATACAGCAGCTATGTAACCGTTTTCTTTGGAATGGGAATCAGGAGAAACGTACATTTGCTTGGATCAGCTGGAAGAAAATATCATTACCTAAGAAATGGGGTGGATGGGGCCTCAAGGAGCTCCCTGTATTCGCTAAAGCACTTGCTGCCAAGATGGGATGGACCTTGCTCACTAGTCAAAACCTATGGACTCATGTCACATACCACAAATACATCTGGCCTCATAATATGATGGACTGGGCACGCCTTCCTTCCTGGTCTTCGAAGGGGGGCTCATCTGTTTGGAAGGCCTTGATTGACTCCCTCCCTCTCATTAGGGATAACTTGGCATGGCGAATCAATGATGGCATGACAAGCAGGATTGGTCTGGACCCTTGGAGCAACAGTGGAGGCAGACATATTTTAAACCAGGAGATTATAGATTATTTATATGGCCGGGGGATACTACATTTTGCACAGATTGCTGATCCACTACATTCTGATATTTTTTCACAGGCATGGAGAACCGCCCACTCTTTGGAGCTACCTATCCAATGGCACCAGGAATGGGACCAATACATCATGGCACTATCTGAATCCCATATTCTTATTAAGCAAGGACCTGATGAATTGATCTGGTGCCCGGCCGACCATGGTACATATGTCCCTAAACAAGGATACTGTACCCTCATTGCTCACAGATCTCCGGAACAGGTCCACCCTTGGTGGCACTCCATTTGGAAGTTAAGGGCCACTCCTCGATCTAAGCTCTTTTTCTGGTGTGCGCTTCATGGTATAGTTCCTACCGGTGAACAGTTAACCCGCAGAGCCATCCAGGGACCCTCATGGTGCATATTCTGCAAAAATGCATCTGAAAGTTCAGACCACATATTCTTGTTTTGCCCGTCTTTTCAAAGCATTTGGAGGAATATCTGTCAACAGTTGGGAATTACGGGCGATTGGCGCGGCGCTGACCTACTGGAGGCTTGGTGCTCATGGGCCCGTTGCCACCCGGATTCCAAACTATTAAACCTCCCCCCTGTGGCCATATGGTATGCATGGCTTGCTCGAAACAGAGCCATCTTCGATGATAAACCTTTCTCGGGAAGCCTCATTGAAATAGCAGTCATAGCTGCATACCAGGAACTCCCAGAACCGACCCCAACCAGAACCCGTGTTATTCAGCCAATGCCTGAGATTGACAGAACAATCCCTTGGGCTTTTTTCGATGGTGCATCAAATCAAACAGGGTGTGGCGGTGGTTTTGTCTTGCACATTAACGGAAATCATAGATATCTAGCAAAATTAGGTTTTGGTATTGGATCGAACAATTTTGCCGAGCTCTCTGCATTATATAATCTACTTCATTTTGCTTTATCTCATCATTTTACACAGCTCAACATATTCGGGGACTCAATGGTGGTTGTAAATTGGATTAATAATGTGACAAATTGCCATGTACACATGCTCAGCAATTTATTTCAAAATACACTTACTCTCAAAGCAGCTTTTGAACATTTTTCATGTGTGCATATTTACAGAGAACACAATAGCGAGGCTGACAAACTATCCAAAGAGGCCTCGTCACTTCCCCGAGGCAATGGACAAATAGTGGAGCAGAATGGGTCGGAGGAACATCAGTTTTACCACCGGCCATATATAGATCAGAGGATGCAGCGGGACAACAGTCCCAACAGCTAAATAGTGAACAGAGAACAATATGAACTGCTGATATATATGAACAGAATTTTTTTGTAATAGCAAATAGGCTGTAAAGCACAGATCATGGATGTAACTAGAACTTTTTGTTATGACTCAGAAAACGACCTGAAAAGGTGAATATTGTATTGAACTATGACAGTAATGCTGCGGCATCTGCTTATGTAATTTTCAAAATATTAATGAAAGTTACTGATTTTCCCAGGGGAAAAAAAAAAGTATATTTTTTCTTATATATATGAATGATAAAAGTAAAAAAAAAAAATCGAAATATTAAAATTGACTTATTTTATATTTTATGATATATTTTTAAAACTGTTAATTCATATTACAACTATTTATAATGGAAATGTTTTCATGTGGTAAATTTATGTTATCACATATTTATAGTATACAGTAATATTATTGGTTAACTATATATTTATATGAAATAAAAGTAGCACAATTATAATCAAATGATTAATAAACTTATATAGACTTAACTATATATTTATATGAAATAAAAGTAGCACAATTATAATCAAATGATTAATAAACTTATATAGACATCGAAACATTTATCTTATAATACAATGTATATTATTAAATGAAAAAAGAAATCATAAAAATTAATTATAACTTTGTTTTAAATTATTATTATTATTATTATTATTACTAATTATGAAATAAACCAACAAAATTAATCAACCAATCTATTAATTAAATTTTAAAAGTAGAAAAAGAATAAATACTTTTAAAATAAATTACAACCTTTAATGTATAACTATTACTAAAAATATTCTACAATATTTTATGGAGGTTAAATACCTACCGTCCATCTAATAATTAACTTAAAATTATAGAAGTCCCATTCCAAAACAAACATAAATATAAGTGTAAATATACTTATAAATATTGAATCTAAACAAGTCCCTTCTCAATTTATTCCTATTTCCCTTTCTCTCTATATCAAATCCAACTTTCTACATGTAACAAATCTAAACCAAATATCTACATCAAATATAAAAATAAATGATAGTTATAAATCTGATGCTTACAAAAAAAAAATGGTTATAACCCATATATAGAGATGTCTATGTATTAACCATAATAAAAAATATACTTTTAAATATCCATATTTACATTTAAGTTTTCTCTTCTATTAAGTTGAGATCATAACTAACTTTATTTTAAATAAAATTTTTACATTTCATAGAAATTGTTTCCTTTGAAATTTTGTTTTGTATATTCCAATTATAATGGATTTAATTTAGTTTTTATGGTAAAGACTTTGTTATAACCACAAAATTAAATGAAATACACCCTATGTGATTTTTCTTATAGAAGTGGGTCTTTCCCCTATCTAGAGCCTAGCTATGACTAGCTTCTGTTGTACAAGCACAAACTCAACAATATAGGAGACCATAGACTTCCTAAGCTAGCTTTAAATTCCAGCCAAAACCACCTAAGGCTCAAATGAGGTTGGTATAAATGCACGAGGGCCTAGTTAAACCTTTGGGAGATCGACTAGAATGTTTCATTGCAAAACATTAAGAACATTAAAAATATTGTTACTTCTAAGTTCAAATAAAAAATGTGGTGTGAGAAAGATTTAGCAGCTAAAAGAAAATTAAGATATTATAAGGAGGTCATCAACCTCACCCTAGAAGATCAAAAGTATATCTTCTTTTTAACTATCTCAAAGAAGAAAATTAATATATCCAATATTAGAACGAACTCTCATGAGCTCCATAGTGAAACAGGTCATTGGGTAGTTCCTAAAACACCATGGATGGAAAGGATCTGCCATCTTTGTGAGAATATGAACATCGAGGATGAAAATCACTTCCTCTTTGAGTGCCCCACATACGCCACATTAGATCTCATTTTCATAATCATTGTTGCAATACTAACCTTCCTAGCCTTTCACTATGTCAAAATTATAGTGAGCTCGGGAGGCTTCTCTCCAAGCTTTTTGAGCATAGGAATAAAATCTTAAATCAAACTAAATAATTCATTTCTTTAGGTCTGACAAAAGTTTGGTCTTAGTGGACGTTAACCATGATGATGATCATCATCAATAAAATTGATAGGGAAGTTGAATTATTATATTATTTCACTAATAAATATGTTTATGTTTATGTTGATATAGGTTGTTTAGAATTTTAATTTAATTGCATCTATAATTATGTATAATTTGGAATCGAGTTTCTAGAATTTTAATTCAATTATCAAAATTATTAGGTGTATGATAGGGATATAACTTCCATTGAATATTCTAGAATATTCTTGGAAGTATATATAAATTAAAGGTTGAGATTTATTTTCATAGTTATGAGCTTTTTTTCCTTTTAATTAAATCAATTAATAAAAAAAATGGCATATGAACAAGTGTAATACCAAGTGAGTTACGATATTTTTAGCATGTGGTGTTACAAGCCTTGTTATTGGAAAATAGTATTGTAACAAAATCTATTTATAGACTAAAAATATCCATACTAGAATAAATCTCAATAGATAAGAATCATGTTCCATGCTTTTTCAAATGTATATATGTTTAACTTACATATTAAATATTTTAATAATAATAAATAATAATAGTAATACAAATTATAATTTAGTTTATTTTAGTTTTAGCAACCTAGTGTGATGAATTATGTAGTATTTTGATTTTTAGTATGATGGATTGACACCTATTGGCATTTACCAACCATTTAATTTATATAGCTATGTTATTTATCAATAATTATTAGGTGAATGAGAGAGATTTAACTACTATAGAATATATTTAATAGTATTCACAAATCAATGGTTGAGATTTATATCTAGTGTAGTTATGCCATATTTTCCTTTTTGATTAAATTAATAAATTAAAAAAGAAAAATCTATATGAACAAGTGTCATATGAGATGAGTTATGGTTTTTTTGGGATGTGGTATTGATAAGACATGGTATTGTAACAAATGTTATTTACATATTAAGACTTTCCATGGTAAATTGTGGTTGAATATCCATGGTTAATAATCTACTTATATGTTTTTTAAATCCAAATATATTTAACTTATATAAGAATTATTTTTATAATTAATGATAGTAATAATTTAAAATAGATTTATAATTTACTTGTTTTAGGGCTCAGCGATCAAAATAATATGTGTTTTGAAAAATTGAGAATTCCAAAATTCAAATCTATTCAAAAAATAAAATCCAAATAATTCCAATATATAGCCTACATAATGAATTTCTCGAAATACCAAATTAATAAGCCACAATCAATATAAATAATTAACAATAAGCCACAATCAATCCACTTGGAGGGATCCATTATAATTCATTGTGCGTTGGGTCATAACTCCTGATGGAGTGCAATCTGTTTACATCCAATTAGGAATTATCACCCAATTCATTTCTCGTACTATTCGTCATAATTCCCAAAGCTTTGCTTACATCCCTTGTAGGCCCGAAATTAACTGAAATCTAGAGGAATTAATGGTCGGGTGGTATATTCCGAGGGTGCGTTGTGCTAATGAACTGAAGGTATGGTTAGCTGATGGGATGGCTATATTGTGCCTTTTCGTTTGTCTCTGATATGCTTTAGGGATATTGTAATTAATATTTAATATAATATAGTTTTTATATTTATTTTAGAATTGAAAATTTTAATTTAATTAGTAATTATTATGTGGATATGTAGATGGTAGAGATTTAATTTTTTTAAAATATTAGAGAATATTATTATATATAAATAATATGTTTGAAATTAGTTATATTTTATTTGTTTTTTAATTAAATTGATTAATTTTAAAAATATATTATAAAATGAGTTATATTTTTTTGAGCATATAATATTAATAAATCATAATATTATAACAAATTTTATTTAAATATTAAAAATCTCAATAATAAAGAAAAAGCGAATTTTTATTACTATTACATTTGGTTTATATATATATAATTTTATAATTAACAACAATAATAATTTAAATAAAACATATGTCGAGAAAAGAGTGGTCAAATAATGAAAAAGTCTCTAACCCATTATTTGATGGAGAAAACCCAAAGACATTGATTTATTTACGAGAATTCTGTAATATAAATAATATTGAGTTACTCAAGAAAGTTGGCTTGGGGCGGAGTTCCAAGAAATAATATTGATGCTCTAGAGAACTAAGCCATCTAATCTAGATATATATAGTATTTTGGTAGTTGAGGTTAGATCGACTCATTTAGGTATTTTGGTAGAGAATTCTGTAATATAAATCATATTGAGTTACTCAAGAAATTTGGCTTAGGAGAGTTCCAAGAAATAATATTGATACTCTAAAGAACTAAGCTTATAGTATTTTGGTAGTTGAGGCTAGATCGACAAATCGAGGCACTAAATGATTGTGGAGTACAATAACTAGGTCGTATAAAGAATAAGGCACTAGCAGGTAGAGCCAATGATGATTGTTTAGTGGGATAACTAGGTGGTATACCATTCTTTATGCATTTAGGTTGCCCTGCCTTCCACTAAGCAATGTTCAAGTTGGGGAAGACTCCATACTATATATATCATTAACACGCATAGGACTCATATTGCGTTTTATTTTAATGAAATGTAATTTTATGTATTTCCTTTTAATATTGACATCAATAACAACATTATATACCATATAACATTTTCTTGGTTTTACTATTATAATATATTAATATATATATATATATCTATATATATATATAATTTAAAAATAAATACTTACCATAAATGTCTACCCATGAAATTAAGCTTAAACCATTAATTTCAATTCACGAATGTTTTATGAAACATGTGAATGATGCGTGGTTATAATAAATGTCTGCCCATGAAATTAAGCTTAAACCATTAATTTTATTTCACGAATGTTTTAATAAGCATGTGAATGATGCGTGGTTATAACAAAAGATGATTCTTCCAATAAGTTAGGTGCCGACAAATGAAGTTAAGCTTAAACCATTAATTTTATTTCACAGATAATTTATGAAACATGTGAATGATGCGTGGTTATAATAAAAGAGGATTCTTCTCAGAAGTTAATGGCTTTGGCTTTGGGTATCACTATGCATGACGGATTCCGAGATTTACCATTTTGAATATATATACATAAAAAGGTGTTTGTCTTATATGAAAGGATAACGCTAAAATTTGAACGTTTTACTAAAATTAATATTTTCGTCTTTAAAGAAAAGACAATATGAAAATATTAAAAATACATGCCATAGTATACATATGCAATACATCTTACTTACTTTTATCATTGTTTTCCTCTACCATTGAGATGGAGCTGGAGTTAACCACTCTTACCTAATAACTGATTTGGTCATTTATTAAATTGAATTATTGTGACTTTATAGCATTTTCTACTTCTTGTAGTTAATTTTTTATTCAATTCTAGTTATGGAAGGTTTTGGTTGTATGTTTGGTAAAGCATGTGAAGTGGGACACATTTATGATATACATTTATATGAGATTGATATGAGATTGATATGTCAATTTCCCATCAACAATTTATTGATGATGCCATATTATTTGGGCTACCTACATGGAGGGAGGTGAAAAAAATAAATAAGCTCTTACAATTCTTCATGGAAACATGAGGTATAATGATTAATAAAAATAAGTCAAACATTTTTTTTCAACTATCCAGAGACTGTTCAACTCAAGCTAACTCAAGCTCTAGGCTTTAGTAGAGGCCACCTACTTACAAAGTATTTAGGCATGCCCTTGGTCTTACACCACATTAGAGACACTACATGGAAATACCTCATAGAGATAACTCGCTGCAAAGTCCACAATTGGGCCTTTCAGACACTCAATTTTCCCAGTCGAATAGGATTGACCAAAATTGTTTTACAAGCAATACCAAATTACCAATTATCGGTAATTCCCATACCAAGTACAGTATGTCAACAATTACTGACAATTTGGAGTAATTTTTTATGGAGAGGTTGTTCCAAAACACAAAAGTGGGCCTTGGTTGGTTGGAAAAAACTAGTTACACCAAAGCAGATGGGCAGGATGGGTCTTAGAGACCCCCACCTCATAAGTTTGCCATATGCTATGAAGTTGTGGGGGCTTTGGGTTCAAGGTGGGTCACAAGTTTGGAAGCAAATATGGCCTCAAAAGTATATGCCTCAGATTACTCAGAGGAATGTTTACGATTTGTGTGTAATATCAATGGCTCTAGTATCTCGAATTGGGCACAAGAGGGGAAGGAACTTATATGAAAGTATGTTTTTTGGGAGGCCAAAAGAGGAATGAAAATATCCTTTTGGGAGGACTTTGGGAAACAATTTCCACCTTTGGAAGGAAACAAATAGTTACAAGACCTAAAACACTTAATGAAAACAAAACGGGATTTTAAGGTGGCTGACTATTGGAAGATTACATAAGAAAAATCATACTGGAGGTAGTGGAAGGATAGGGGAGATTGGGCTTGTACAGAAAACATGCATAGGTGGGAGGAATTTCAAAAAATACTTGAAAACAAAGCGATATGAGCCTCCCATAAGAAGTACATTCTCCACTGGGGGTAACAATAAGTAGGTACATTCGCTCTAAAAGAAGTGTATTCTCTGATAGTGGATTTCCAACCTTATGAGAAGACTAATATCTAGAGGACATTGTGGAAAGAATTGGGATGGCCTAAGATCTCAATGTTTCTTTGGTTGATTACTTGGGAAAGGTCTTTAGTTTAGGATCATCTTAGAGGAAAGGGCCTTGGGGGCCCATCGTATTGTGATCTATGCTTCCAAGAGAAAGAAATTATAGAGAATCTCCTAATCAATTTCCCTTACGCTAGTTGTTTGTGGGCTTTTGTCCAACAAATTTTTAGGTGTACCTTGCCTAGTAGGATGAATATTAAATCATGGATAGACCAATGGTATGATCATAAGTTTAAGAATATAGTGGTCTTACGAGCCTAGTATCTCGCCCTAGGTTTTTCTTGGTGGAATTTGTGGAAGGAGCGCAACCTTATAATCTTTGAATGGAAAGAATGACATATGTCACTTCTATAGGAAAACATTCTCCAGAATATTTGGGAAACGATGTTGATTGTTGGTCATTGAAATTGTCTTGTTTTACCTTATCCTTACCCTTAATTATCTTACTTTAACCTCTGTTCTACAACATGAACTAGGACTTTCACATATGTTTCTGGTTCCTTTTAATGAATTTTTGGATATTTGTTATGTAAGCTTATCATTGATTAAAAAGGTTAAATAGGTTTATGTTTTTTTCATGTAAATCATTATTTACATTACCTTGTGGCTTGACAAGTAATGGCCACTAATCGAAGTCAAAATGGTTTGTACAAGATCCCAATACTCATGTACTCCTTGCGATTCCTACACCAAATTTGGACAACCAACCGATTTGATGAATATTACCTCTAAGTGTAATGTGGCTATCAAGAGGAAATGACGTGCACTTGCCGTTGAAGACCTGTCTCATTTCCTGTATAGGGTTTGGGGTGTTACAAAGTTTCCAAAGATGGAGGTTGGCTACCAGCTGCTCTGTTTTTTATGCTAGCTATTCAATACAACCGAGAGTCAATGAAAACATGTATAAGTTAGGATTCTGCAATAGAATAGGTTAATGATACTATGGAAGACTTTGGTACTCTTGTATTTTTTAAGATCTCTATCACCACAACCCACTGCAGGAGGGATCCATCGTTTTGTAATGTATACTTGCAATACTTTGTGTTTTCTTAATAAAAATGAGTTAATGCTAGTTTTTATATATCGTCCCTATTATTTCTTGTAATGGTAACTCTGCTCATATAAGTGGAGCGTTTCCTTAAGAGGGAAACGAGTTGGTTGGCTAGGGCCCAACCAACCTAGCTCGTTTTCCCTGGTTTTTATAGTTATTTGTATTAGGTACATGGATGAATGGAGTGAAGGTTTATTTTTAATGGTGTGTGTGTAGGATTGATAATTCTCTTGTGTTTATTTTTCTTTCACTGAGTGATCTTAGATCTCAGGGCTTGCATGTGTTGAGTGTGTTTTTATTTCTGTCAAAGTATTTTTTTATATTTTCTTAAAACAAAACAATATGCCTTGTATATGAGAAGATTCCTCTTGAATTTTTTTTGGACTAATTGTCAGGGTTGCAAGGTTTGATGATTTAAGTTTTGTTTAAAGATCTATTTCTT
Organism: Pinus tabuliformis; assembly: GCA_031772625.1. Lineage (NCBI taxonomy): Eukaryota > Viridiplantae > Streptophyta > Pinopsida > Pinales > Pinaceae > Pinus > Pinus tabuliformis. The sequence continues at coordinate 1,019,103,513 of CM062813.1, read as the reverse complement.
TATGACAATCATACTTTAATCAAAACACATATATTTTAACTATGTAGCGGTGTTAATCTTCCTATGTAAAATATTATGTTTAAACCATAATCCTTTCTTTGATAAATATATGCAAACTAAAGTTTTTAGTACAGGAATTGTTGGCTATCACTTTTCGGATTCAGGACTATAAGATAAATCTTTTATTTGATGATTTAAGTCATTTATACACATGACATACTCAACACATTGATAAATGTTTAGAGAGGCTATGAGTAAAGAATATTTTAAGTGGTGATCTTTTATTCAAACACAAGAATTTGTTGTTTGCACTAAGGTTGATAAAATCCCCTTTGACTTTCGCAATTTATGTTCTTGAATTCTAATTTATGTTTGATTTGGGATTTCTTTCATTATCACCCGAGTTGAAGTTTTTCTTTCTGCAATCTCAATTTCCTGCTTGACAACATAGGCTTTTGATTCATAGATTAAGGGATAAGATATTGTTCAGTGTAGATCTATTCTAGTACAGGAACAAAGTGGTTCTAATATAGGAACAAACTTGTTATGAGTGTGAGAATATGATCATTCCAGTATAGGAATCAGGTCCCTCTCGTATAGGAAACAAAACAAATTAAATAAAGAACATAAACTTACTTTGTCCTCTCAGTACTAGAACTTAAATATAGGAACATATTTGCTTTCTAAATTCTTTTGAGTTTTTACTGAGTGGCATGATTTATTTCTTTCAGCAAAGTCTTTGTTTATTATTTCTGAGTGAATCCATTTTCCATAGTGAAGTGGTGTCATTTTGTTTGTAAGCACAATTAAAGATTGAAAGGTTTTCTTGTAATTTATTCTTTCAGATTCTGCATTATTTAATCGTAGCAATAGAAGCAAGATTTGAAAGGTTAAATATGGAATCTTTTGCATTTCTTGTGCTACGCCTCAAAGCATACGTAGCCCTGGTTTGACAATTAAGTGTTGAGGAATTGAATTGCAATTCTAGCACCCAAAATTTTGGCGTTGTTTTTGGGGAGGCATTGAAAAAATTTTGGTAAGGCTTGGGTTTTTCTTTTTTCTATAGTAGGGGTAAGTTTGCTTATTTTTTTTCAGGTGTAGTGTGCTTCTATTGCTTGAAGGGATTTATTTGGAATTTATTTCTGTGTTGTAGACATATTTTTTTAGCTGCAGCATTGGATTCAGTTTATTTCAACAAGTTTTTTTTTTCAATCTTGTTTTTATTTCTGGTTGATTTGTTTAAAAATGTATGACTAAGAGAGGTAGGGGACCAAAGCCCAATAAGGGAAAAGGAAACAATGATAAATTGCAAATCTTTTCCCACATTGGGTCTTCTATTATAGGCAGGAAGTCCAAATAGATGCAAACCCACCACACAAGTACTGTCCACCTAGACTTTGGAGACAGTATTACAAGAATTTCATAACCAATGGGAGGGAAGAAGGATACTACTTGAGTTACAAATACAAACTTGAACCAGAGTCAAAATTCACACTTTGTGGGAAGTAGCCTGTTTAGAGGGAGGAAAATCGAAGATCATGAAGACCATGCTAAGGGGATTGGTGAGAATCAGCTAGTGGATGAGTAGACTATTTTTGGGTTTTTGATTATGGATCCACATGGAATAGTCCAAATGAAGACGATTCCACCATTTTTCCTTCCACATTTCCATTGTAAAGTTAATGAAGACCCAAATTCATTTTTATTTTAATTTGATATATTGCGTAGGAGTTATGACTATTCTTCAGATGCCCAGAAGCTAAAAATTTTCCCTTCAACTCTCAAGGACTTAGCTTTACGTTGGTTCATGGGACTAAGAGGGAATACTATAGCTTCTTGGGAACAAATGAAGAGGGTGTCTTTAAATAAATATCAGGAATATTGTAAGACAAGACAAATTCATGATGAAATTTTCACTGTTGCACAAGGAGATGATATGACCTTAGAAGATTATTCGGAAAGGTTTTATGTATCCTTCAAAGTTCGAAACATAAATTTGATCTAAGTACTATTAGAACTTTTTTTTTGAGGGCTTACAGAAGACTCTAGAAATAATTTTAATTTGTTAGGACAAGGAGATATTTCTCAAAAAACTTTTGATCAAATTTCTGACTTATGCAACAAATTTTCACGAAAACAAAATAGATCTAGTAAAGGAATCAGGAGAAATTCTAGAAATAGCATATTTGGATATACAATTGCTATTATTATTAGATTGGAAAATAAAATGGATAATATGAAAATTGAAATTATGAATACTATTAGAAAACAAATAAATTCCTTAAAATTTCAGCAAAAATTAGTAGGAGAGCAAGAAACATTACACATTTATTGTCTAAAGTGTAGAAAAAAGAATATCTTTTGGGAATGTCTAGTAGATGTTAAGAGTGCTAATAATTGTGTAATATGTGCAGGGAAGCATCCTACCAAAGAATGACCTTTTATATCAGGATTAAAAGTAGCATTTGAATGAGAGAATTCAAAATCTAAGCCATTGCATGCTATGGTAGTGCGGAAATCATGGCCACAGGTAGGTACATGTATGATTCCTCAACTTGCAGCATATTTTTTTGGTTATAATGCACCACATTATTCCTATCATAACACAAATTACCCTCAGTCATGGCAATAGGGGAATCATTTCCATTATGTAGAATCTCTCCCTCATTGGAAACAAGGATGGAGGGGACCACCACACTCTCATTATTCTTATCCCATTCCTACATAGTCATATCCTAAAACATATGCAACATATCCCATTTATAGCAACCTTTCCTTAGTAGACTCAGTCATTGCCACCATTGCCATTATCACCACCTCTTCAACCACCTCAACTGCATGAACAACTAGTGCCTAACCGAAACAATAAAGTAATGCAAATGATTATTTTATCAAACCGCTTCGTTTCGCGAGTCAGCCAACAAGAGATCACTAGGAGCTCAAGCCAACTTCTATGGATTCTATAAGAAGCTCTATATGTGATGGAAGGAAAGAAAGATTACTCTACAGATGCTATTCTAACTGCAGAAAGGAGAAAGACTGAAATGTAAAGAAAACCTAGTAAACCCTAATTAACCAACTAATTCTACTTTTGCAGAAAGCTCTATGAAAACCATGAAAGGAATGCCATTACCTACTCAAGGAAGTAAACAAAATCTAACTATGCTATTTCTAGAAGTAAATAAGCAAAGAACACATTTTTGGATTTTTATGTATTTTTATATGAAATTGACATGCATGTAACTTATTGTGTGTAAATGTGGCAGTGAATAGGCAGTGTTGGAGGGAATTTTTGGTACTTGAGAGGATGCAGGATGGTGTGGATGGGTCCTAGGAGGTCTCAGGTGGCCTTCTGGAGGCTTTTCCCACACTCAGCCTTCAAAAGAAAGGCTATAAGAGGAGGTCGAGAGCAGTTTTCACTATTTTGAGGGTGTGAGAGTGGGTGAAAAAGGTCGATGAAGGTTGGAATGAGGTGTTAGGGTGCCTATGGTCTACCATGAACCACCAGGAGAGAGAAAGATGATTGGATTTGCTCAAGGAGAGAGGAAGAAGTTCTAGGAAAAATGCAGAAAACTAGGGCATAATTGCGGTGAGGTTTGAGAGACCAATAGGGCATGGATTAGATGGAGGGTGTGATTGCTAATAAGCTGGCTTACTGCTGGGAGAGATTCTTTTCACAGAAACTGACAGTCAACCAAGGAAATCAAGCAACAAGTGAAATGAATGCATTGAGGAAAAACAGAGCATTGCATAAAAAGTGTCTAAACTATGATCCATGAAAGGAAATGCCGAGAAATGTTGTGGGAAGGGAAAGCATGAAAGGGCAATATTGCAAATCAGGAAGTAAGCATGATGAAGAATATCTAAAGTGAAGCAAAACTAGACTATTAACCTTCTAAAAACTGCAAACACTAGAAGTCCTATGAAGGAGGAAAATCTGTGTTTTTGGGGCAGCAAGAGAGTCTTTGCCTCAAATCATGTTCCCAGATGGAGGAAGAGAGGCCAAGGAACTATTGCTAGCCTTTTGAATCTTTGTTGATAACTGTTTAACCTGCTATAGAAAGCACAAATGGAAGAAAACTACTAAATCATCAAAAGCAACCTATTCTTAACCATAAAAGAAATACATCTAACACTAACTAATCTACAAACTAAAAAAAAGCATACAGATACAAGTAAAGAGGAGCTTGGCTGCTTGTATTGGGCTCTAACCCAAGATCTTCACCCCTCTGAGGTAACTTAGTGCTAGCTCAAAAAGGATTCCATCTTTATTTTGAAAACAATAACAAGATTACATGAAACTATCACAAAAAAATAAGCTCGAAGTTTGAGTAGAGTTTACATAAGAAAAAATCCAACAAAAATCTAACTCTAGTGAGGCCCTAGGCCTCTCTACTTACAAAAATGAAGCTACCAACAATTTCCTTAAAATTAGGGAGTCTTGGCTCCCAAAACTCGAGATAATCATAAGTCATTCTCCACTTGCTCGGCTGCCTTCTAGTGCATGATTCGACTGCTTGTACTCCGAGCTAAATGAAGGGGAATTCGAAGTGAGGAGTAAAAAATGAGGGGGATTCCATCCTATAAGTCCTCTCATTTTTCCACTTTGAGTTATTGATGGAATTTTTCCATTGGATCCTTGACTTTTACATCGAAATTCATCAATAATCTGCATTAAATACATATTAGACCACATGGCACAATAACTAACTCAACTCACTCTATAAGCATAAATATAAACAAAAAATCATGTAATAAGCTAAGAGAATGTTTGGTTTGACTAGGTTAGGAGGTAAAATGAGCCCATATAATTACCCATTTATGAGGCTCATCAATATATTCTTACACTGTGCCCATTTGTCGGAGCTTAGTAAGACAACCAAAAAAGTTAGATTCATGGTGAAAGTGATTAGAAAGGGCTTTTGAGAATATCTGCCAAGTCAGTGGCATTGCATAGAAGTGTTGATGCCACTACCACCATTGCCATCTTTCTTTGTCCAAGTACAGGCTTCCCACACTTTGCTTAGTCGCATCATCTTTGATGTGATTCAATGTGAAATATTGCTCTAGTTGTGCTAGCCATATGGCCGGATGAGAGCCATCAAATTTTATACATGTCCAACTTGGGTGGTCGAAGCTGGGACTATTGGTGGTGTCCATAGAAGTGAAAAGAATGGCTAGATTCACCCTCAAGGGTTTCATTAAAATTATATGCCTTTGATTGTTCCCCTGACTTGCCCTTTGTGATTATGTCAGCTAAGGTCTAGATCTGCTTCATTAATGCATCCAACTTTTGTTCAAGGGTTTCGATCTTCTCGTTGGCCATAGCTTGAGCTCTAGTTTGTACCATGCACCGATCCGGTGCACTTGTTGTTATTGTGAAAAAAAAATTTGGGACCACTTGAAATTTTGACACTGACAAGTGAATGGTACCACCTTGCTCAGCCTGTCGACCTGATTCTTATGGGCTAAGCCTCCTATAAGTTTTACTCCTCACTTAGGAATACTACAGTAGTTGATTCCAAAAAAAGTTAATTCTACCCAATGTCCTACAAGAATCACACCCAAGTATAGGAGCCACACAAATAGTCAAATCTATTGGCGAAACCTTCAACTGCAGAGTATGAGTAGGATTGTGGCAGTGATCGAACCCCTACTGCTAGATCTGAATGGCAGATCTGATAGATCTAATTGGCGGATTTGATAGATTTGAATGGTCGAACTGATTGTTGTGGCTGTGACAGAACCCAACTTGCTAGATCTGATCTGGAAAAGATGATGCGTGATATAGAGAGAGACAAGGGAACTATGGTCTCAAGGAGTGTTAGGTGCTATAGATTGCAATATAAATAAGGGTCCAACAGTAGCACTTGGCCTAATCTTTCAGTGCACTAACCAAGGAGGATTAACCATACCCTTAGCCGTACAACCCGACTACCGTGTCGTATGCATGAGTAATCTCCCCGAGTGTTGTTCTCGGTGTACTATAGTAGCAAGACGGCCAACGATTTATTTATGGTGAGGTTCCAGGAGAGCCTAGGGGACTTTCGACATACCCAGAGGGTACTCTGGAAGATAGTCTGTGCGCGATTCTGTCTAATTTGCTACTACTCGAAGGGGTACCCACAGGGGTTACAAGGGAGTCCAAAAAGCGTGAACACCTCTTGTATTTCTTGCATACATGCCTCCCCAAATCCACAGGTTTATGCGCTCAACGATAGATCCTGTGGTTTAAAGACATCATAACACATCTCTAGCCAAAAAAAATTCTACTAAAAATGGAGATCCCATTGGCCTTGGAAAGTGCTCTAATACCACTTGTAATGCTCTTGGCCTGCGAGAAGATACCAAAATACCAAATATGCAAAGAAATATACCTAGAACACAAAAAAATAAGAAATAACAACATGTATTTTATTATTCAGAGAGGAAAGCAATGTTCACTTGCCTCTTCAAAGGGGCAACCTCCAATAGAGTTGGGCTCAATTACAAAATAAGACACGACGCTCCTCAAGAGGAGTCTCTATCCTATATATATGATTCATACATGCAATACCATGGGTCAGTACCATGGTTCTTATTAATACCATCTATCTAATACCATAGCCCATTTGCAACTAACTGTGGTCCCTTCTGTAAGTGCGGGTCAACCACTTACAATTATTAATATGGGCTTTATTGACTGTTTAACTAATTATAACTATGGCTTGACCCTATTACATAAATAAAGGGGTTAGTGTTGGACCATAACATGGTCAGTGTAACCTTTTGTCCATTTATCTTTGGAGATCTTTCATTACTCTCTCTCTCTCTCTCATACTCTTGGACACTTAGAGTTTTCTTGGAGCACTTTGGCTTTGGAGCAAGAAAGCAAAAGAAGGCAATAGAAAGCAAAGATCAAGTAGGGAAAGGCAGGATCAAGCAACTACAATAGTCTTCATTGCAAGTATTGACTTTCATGTGTATTTTCCTTGCTAGATTTGGTATGCATGAGATTGCATGTGTTTCGTTTCTACCATGGCATGGGTTTTGCCAGGTGTGACAACATTTTTAGCCTAGCCTTGCCATTTCTTGATAGCTTTGATGAGATGGGTTCTATCATTCAATTTATGTGGGATAGACAGATTGGATTTAAAGATGAGTGGGGTGGATATCCATATTGAAAAACACATGTTGTATTGGTCCCTGAACCAGAACGAGGGTTCACGAAGCCACTAGCCTAGTAACCCATGAACAGGATTGTGGGTTGCAGTAAATTAAGACTGTGTGCCTTGATGGGCCCACGAATCCTTGCCGGTGAATAGTGGTATATAAGGTAAAACCAAGAGGTGGATTTTCTCTGCATTGGGACTAGTGATTCCATGATGCAATGCATGGAAAATACTGAACAATATGTCTCAGTTTAGGGCCTAGTGGTCCCTGGATCAGACTGTGGATGCACAGTAAATCCTGAGAGACTAGGAGGCACTCAAATTCCTCATGGTGTAAGCGGCAAACTCTGGTGTCATCCACATTGAGTGAGGTTTTTGTTGTGTTCTATGAGTCCCACATTCATTCTTGGAATATGGCACAGGGGTGATTGGTTGAAGAGAGACTTGGCTCAGCCAATCTATGGTCAAGTGGAGCATGGTAGTCCCATCTCTAGTTGCTTCATTGCATTGATTAATAAGAAATTCATTTCATTGATTTTCATGTGTAAATGTACTGATATATATATGGATTTTGATGGTTGGTATGTTTATTATATTTCTGTCCCTATTATGTTGGTTATATGCACATTTATGACAACAACTATCTATGGCTCTCAACATGTTTTTACATGTATGTGAATAGATAATGTGTCTATGACCTAATAGAGGAATATGAAGCAAATGACATGAGGGAAGAATGGTTTATAGTGATTCCTAGATAATTATGAGATCCCTCCACCTAATTCTATTGTTTACACCTGTAGGTTACATGTCGATGATATGTTTGACGAAATTCCTGTCATGGCTAGTAGGGGTCTAGTTAAGGTCTTGTTGAGTTTATTTCTTTTGCTTCATTGTTTCCAAGTATTGTTATTGATTTCAAGCTTTCATTCCATTTTGGGAAATGTCCTGGGCTCTAGGCTTGAGAAAATGGCTTAAATCTAGGGGTCGCTGGCACAAGACTAGAAATTTTTCTCAACAATAGCTAGAATAAAGGCTTATGAGAGCATATTTAGGTCTCTGGTCGCTCCCTTGCCCATAGCAGGAGAGCGACTATGGCCTCAAAGGTCAAGAACAACAGTGGGACACAGGGATAGGTTGTCTAAGTGGCTGACTAGTCTTTTGAGGGTTCTATTGATGATTTTGGATGACTGTGTATGATGTTACATCGATTCCAATTCCTTAATGTCACCTTGGAGGTTGAAACTAGTCATAGTATCCTCTTGTCTCATGTTTACCATAGTTGGCATAGTTACACGAATGGATGTGGGAGGTGGGTGTTACAAAGTGGTATTAGAGCATGGTTCAACTCTGAGACTAGATAGGTTGAATGTGTTATTCATGCATGCATGTCTGTTGCATGTGTGTTGCCTAATTTTGTATTTCATGTGCTTGTTGCATTTTCTTGAAGATTGATTAGGGTTGTAGTATGGTTATCATGGAGAATTTGATATTGATTTCGTGAAATGTATTTGTCATGTGTATGTGACTAGTTGCATATGGTTCTATCTTGATTTTATTTGACCTACTTACATCCTTGTATGTTGGGTTACATTCTTGAATATTTTTTATTACGTGTATCAGTCTTGTAGGTTGATTACAAGAATTGATCGCTTATATTAAACTACATGTGTCTATGTGTATGTGTGGTTGATTTGGAATTTCTTATGCACACTGTTGGTTGCGTGTGGCAATGTGTACAATGGAGTAATAGTTTTTGTCATGCATGAGGTCATGGTTTTTGTAGTTGATATGGTCATGCATTGATGAATGGACTCTAGCTAGAATTATGTGTGTATGATTTGGTACTCATTTGTTATATGTCTATATGCATTCATTATGCATGTATGGTCTTGGTTTTAGTTGTTGGGTGTGACTTTTATACCTGGTTTCTTCCCTTTATTTCCCCAGTTTTGATCCTCTTATCCTCCAGACTCATGAAACTTCACATGTTAATCACCCTTTTTCTCATTTATACAACCTATTCCACTGTCATGTTATTTTTCCATGTTTTGTTGAATAATACAATACTATATTCCCTTTTGCGGCTAACTGGGGTGAGCATTGGAGGAGTATTTTTGAATCTCTTCTCTTTTTTAGGTGTTGCTTGTGGGAGTAGGGTTACGGAGTAAATAGGTCATGTTAAGCAGTTTCAGAGCAGGGTAGAACAGTTTTATATTACACCCTGTATGCTATTATAGGTTTCTGTTACACACTGAATGCTATTATAGGATGTTGTTACACCATGTGCTGATACAGACGACCGTTGTTACACCAAGGGTGTTGTCGATAGTAATTGTCGTTACATCTTGAAACGTTATTCAACCACAGGATGCTGTTGCATCAGAGCTATCAAAGTTGTGGGTACTATTCCACACAACAATTGTCGGGTGTTAGGAATTGTCTATTTTAGAAGCAACAAACCCAAGTGGTTGCAATATTAACCAATGTATATGAGAAGTATTTGTATTTAGAAATAGGTTGTAACTACTATTTTATGATCAACATGACAATCTTGAGATTCTCATGACTGATCTATTCCCAATTTTGGGCATGTAATAATTATAAAAGAGACTTGATTTCCCATGCACAAGGACGGCATATAGAAAAGCACTGTTACTCTTCTCTTGTAACTCTGAATTATTTTGAATATTAAAATCATTATAATGATGCTCTTACTGCTTTCCATATTTTTCGTTAACTAATCTCATGTTATTCCTATGCCCCTACTAGAGAGGAAGGGCCCTCCTCTTTAACAGGGACTGCAGTGGTAGAAGTAGTGTACATTATTGTTCCTTTTATTGTGATGTGTTTTTTGTTGTTGCTGTATAAATTGTGAAATACATTTATTTCTGTTCCAGATTATATTATGATGTTACACTTATTTGATTAAATAGAATGATAGTGACCAGCTGGTGTAGTCATTAGTTTACTGTGTGGTGCATTCTTACTCTGGTAATTATGAAGTGTGATTTCAATTCTGTGGAGTTTTTTAATTTCTACATGAATGATTTATTTTTTTCAACTGATTCAACGTCATATTTTACTGTTCTTTCTATTCTTCATTCTTGTCTGTAGTGTATCGGCACAAATAATGCTACCTCCATTGAAACAATAAGACCTACCTTGGGTTGACAATTAAATGTTGCAGTCTCAGTCAATTAGGATTGATTAAAACAACACTATATTTTGGCATTGTTGCCAGGGATAGAAGTTGATGATACAGTCATCCAAGTTTGTTTGATAATAGCATGTTCCTAGTCCACAATTGTTGGGCGGTAAGATGAGAGGTAAGAACCTGTGCATCGCTCGAGCATACCTGGGTGGGCTCACCATTGTGATCACTAGGGAACTTAGGGTGTGGCATTTTGGTTTTTTGTTTAGTGTGTCTTCATCTGTTTAGTTGCTGGACAGTAAGACGACAGGTAAGAATGTTATGAAACCAGCTCAAGAAAAGATAGAAAAGATAGATCAACGCCTTAGAATTCAGCCTCTTCGAGGGGGCAACCTCCTTTACATTACATGAATGAACAATTCTTGGATGATACAAATGACAAAACCTCCTTTCTATATATAGGAGTCTAAGGAGTCATAATATAATCCAGCCGACCTAACAATAATATTATAAAGCCACAAAAATAACAATAGAGGGATTCTATGGGGCACAGAAATAACAATATGGGGGTAATAGGGGCACATCAATATAAATAAGGGGTATAACTACAATAGTAATGGGGTAATCACTAGTATTATGGGGACCCAACATGCCCCTCTCCTTCAAAAAGTGTTGTCCTCAACGCTTGAGCAGTTCTGGATACTTCTGCATAAAATTCTCATCCTCCCATGTGGAATCTTCAGCGGATAAGTTCTTCCACTTGATAAGATACTCTGAAATTGATTGATTTCGTAGCTGTCGAGTTCTTGTTTCTGTGACTGCTTCCGGTTCTAATATAATTTTTCCTTCCTCGTCAAGTTCTGGCAATATTGTTTGAACTGGGAGCTTGTCGCCTATAACCTTCTTTAAACATGAAACATGGAAAACTGGGTGCAATCGAGAAGCTGCAGGAAGCTCCAATTTGTATGCCATAGTACCAATCTTTTCCAACACCTTGTATGGACCATAATACTTTGGCGATAATTTATTATCCTTCTTAGCTTGCTTTAGGGACATTTGCTTATATGGTTGTAGCCGTAGGAATACCCAATCACCTACATCAAAACTTCTTTCACTGCGATGTTGATCTGCCTGTTGTTTCATTCTATTTTGTGCCAACACGAGGTTATCCTTTAAGTGTTGGAGGACTTGTTGTTGATGTTCGATGTGATGTTCCACTGCCTGAACCTTAGAATTTTCTCTTAAATATGATGTGATTGATGGTGGTTGGTACCCATAAAGTGCCATAAATGGGGTCATTTTTGTTGCTGTATGGAAGGAAGTGTTATACCACCATTTAGCCAGAGGCAACCATTTGACCCATTGTGTCTATTTATCAGATACAAAGCAACGAAGATATCCTTCCAAACATTTGTTTACTATCTCAGTTTGCCCATCAGATTGAGGATGATAAGATGAGCTATGAGCTAACTGAGTACCAAGACAAGAAAATAATTCTGTCCAAAAATTTCCAGTGAAAATGGGATCTCTGACACTTACAATAATCTTTGGGTTTCCATGTAGCTTTTGAACTGTTTCCATAAATGCAGTAGAAACTGTACTGGCTTTAAATGGATGTGATAATGCACAAAAGTGTGCATACTTGGTAAGTCTGTCAACTACCACCATGATGACACTCTTTCCCTCAGACTTGGGTAAACCTGTGATAAAATCCATTGAATCCTCCTCCCAACGTTGGCTTGGAATGGATAAAGGTTGTAATAGACCCGGTGTCTTAATTGTTTCAACTTTATTTTGTTGGCAAACCAAACATTCCGCCACAAACTTTTGAATATCTGATTTAAGGCCATCCCAAAAAAATTCCTTCTTAACCCTGTGGTAAGTTTTTAAAAATCCTGAGTGCCCTCCTAATGGAGAAGTGTGCAATTCCATAAGAATCTTTTGTTTTAGCTTGGAATTCTTACAGAGGTATAAGCGATCTTTGTACCATAACGAATCATTTTGCCAGCTAAATGTATCAGAAGTACTGGAATCTTGTTGTAGCCTTCGAATAAGTTCCCACACTTCTTCGTCATTCTTCCATTCCTCCTTTGCTTCGTTTATCCAATCTGGTTGGATAATAGAAATGGCACACAACAATGCTTCCATATCCTCATTCTTTCTTGAGAGTGCATCTGCCACCACATTTTGCTTCCCTTTTTTGTCAATGATTTCAAAGTCATAACCCAACATCTTTGTGACCCACTTTTGTTGCTCTTCAGAGACTAATCTTTGTTCTAAAAAGTATTTAAGGCTATCATGATCCGTTTTTACCTTGAAGTGTCTTCCCATTAGGTAGGGTCGCCATTTCTTGAGTGCATGGAGTATTGCCAACATTTCCTTCTCATAAATAGCTTTTCTTAAAAATTTTCCCTTGATTGGACGACTTTCAAAAGCAATGGGTCTTTCATCTTGCATTAGAACAGCACTAATTCCATTTCCTGAAGCATCACATTCCACAATAAAGGTTTTTGTGAAGTTCGGTGTAGCTAAGACCGGTGCTTGGCACATTGCCTCTTTAAGATGTTTAAAGGCCTTTGTTGCTTCCGGAGTCCATGAAAATGAATCTTTCTTCAATAATGTTGTTAGAGGTGTTGCTATTCTCCCATAATTCTTAACGAACTTGCGATAATACCCTGTCAACCCAAGAAATCCTCGCAGATGCTTTATGGATGTGGGGATTTTCCATTCCTTAATGGCTTTAATTTTGCTAGGGTCTACCTTAACTCCTTCATGAGATACAATATGACCCAAATATTCCACCTCCTGGACTCCAAAGAAACATTTGGATCTTTTTGCATATAATTGTTTCTCCTCCAATAGTTGTAGCACCTTGTCAACATGTTCAACATGATCCTTCCAAGACTTGCTGTAGATTAGTATATCATCAAAAAATACCAACACAAATTTTCTAAGGAATGGTTTGAAAATTGAATTCATCAATCCTTGAAATGTTGAAGGTGCATTGGTAAGGCCAAAAGGCATGACCAAAAATTCATAATGACCCTCATGAGTTCTAAATGCTGTTTTTGGAATGTCTTCAATCTTCATTCTGATTTGATGATATCCCGAACGAAGATCCAACTTGGTGAAGTAAATTGATCCATGCAATTCATCCAGTAATTCATCAATGACAGGAATGGGGAACTTATCTTTAATAGTGAGCTTGTTGAGCTCCCTATAATCTGGGCACATGCGCCATGATCCATCCTTCTTGTGCACCAATACTACTGGAGCTGAGAAAGAACTTTGACTCGGTTGAATTATACCAGCCTCTAGCATTTCTGCAACCATACGTTCAATTTCACTTTTTTGGACATATGGATATATGTACGGCCTGATGTTTGGAGGAACACTTCCTGGAATCAGATGAATAGCATGATCATGATCACACATAGGTGGGAGACCTTTGGGAGTCTCAAATACCTTGGAATGATTGTCCAGGACTTTTTGGAGATCTGGAGAAATAGATGATTCCAATGTGGAAACATCTAGCGAACATAATTGTGCAATTACACCTCTTTGCTCCTTTTTTAGAAGCTTTGTCATGCCATTAGAGCTGATTATCTTTCCTGGTTTCCCTGCAATACCCCTTAATTCAACTTCCTTTCCTTCCACAGAAAATTTCATGAAAAGTTCTTGAAAATTAAAAGCTATTGTACCCAAGGATTGTAGCCATTGGACTCCTAGTACAATATCAGCACCTCCCATTGGAATGGAAAGCATTGGGCTAGTCAATACATATTCTCCCATGGATAGCTTGATATTATGACACTTTCCAGAACAATTTATTGTTCCTCCATTTGCAATCATCACTTGACACTCTGGTGCTGGATATAGGAAGCAATTCAATTCTTTTGCTACCCTACAATGAATAAAATTGTGGGTGCTTCCTGAATCAATCAACACTATTACACCTTTTTTCACTTTATAGAAGCCTGATATTGAATCTGATGTATCTCTGTAATTTCGGATCATCCAGTTCTGAAATTGCTACCTGCAGTAGCCTTCTGCGTCCTCTTTCCAATGCCACAAGTTTGAGCCAAATTGGATTCTCCAAGGAAGAGTTATGTGAAATCTCCCACAGTGACTTGCTTTTAGACTGGTTCAGTAGAGCGAACTTGTACGATGTGCCACGAGTCACTGTTTCAACCTTTGAATCTGAAACACATATACAAGAAACTAAAGTCCGTCCTCTTTCTATACCTTTTTACGAAATTTCAATCCGATCCTCAGAGAGAGAGTTATGACAATTTTCCCCAGGTCACATGTTTTGAATGTAATTCAGGAATCTGCAAAAAGGCCAACTTCCTCAGATCATATCTCCGAAAATATCATGCGAAAAGCTCTGAAATTCGGACCTAACGTTCAGTGCCAATTCTTATCAAATGGGTTCTTTTTGCGACTTTTGAAACATCACAGAAATAAAGTTATAGCAAAAATGCAACGATGACCTGTTTGGAGCAGCGAAACCCTAGAATCCAAAGCTCTGATACCAAATGTTATGAAACCAGCTCAAGAAAAGATAGAAAAGATAGATCAACGCCTTATAATTCAGCCTCTTCGGGGGGCAACCTCCTTTACATTACATGAATGAACAATTCTTGGATGATACAAATGACAAAACCTCCTTTCTATATATAGGAGTCTAAGGAGTCATAATATAATCCAGCCGACCTAACAATAATAATATAAAGCCACAAGAATAACAATAGAGGGATTCTATGGGGCACAGAAATAACAATATGGGGGTAATAGGGGCACATAAATATAAATAAGGGGTATAAATACAATAGTGATGGGGTAATCACTAGTATTATGGGGACCCAACAAAGAACCTGTGTATTTCTCTAACATACCTAAGCGGCCTCATCTCTGTCAAAGAATGAGACACTTAGGGTGTGAATCAATACACATAGTGTCCATCTGTGCAATGTAGTAATTATAGAAATCCAAAATTACACCCACTCTAATTAGTCACAGGAAAAATAGGTTAGAGAAAGGAAAGGAAGAGTGTAGATTTGGGAAGGAAAAAATTTATCCAGGAACTAATCTCCAAGGCAGAAAAAGAACAATCAAGCTCTGAAATTGACACAAGGAAAACAAAGCCAAATTTTTTTTTTACTCCCATAGCAAGGACATAAACCTCTGATTTCTCTATCTCGGGGCCATACCATTATAAAGCTAGCAACCACACTTCCAAGATTAAGGATCCAATTTAGGAACAACAGGGGGAAGCTAGTAGATAGAACTTTAGGACTGAGGGACAAGGGGAAATTGGGGGGGGACATCAAAATACTAAGACAGGAGAGGACCTATTGGTTTATCAATATCTATATTCAGGTAGTGTAGTGAAACAACCAGCCCTGGAGTTACCTGAGCCATCAAATCCACCTGCAAGACAATCACAAGAGAAGTTTGAAGAACTTCTTTTATAGCAAGGGTTATAAGGATTAGCCATGGGAGACAACAATGACAATAATGCTAAAATAGATTCTATTGTCACCACCTTTGAGTTCCTAGTCGGGGATATTAGAGGCGAAGCTCCCATGAAAAATATTATTCTATCATCCTTAGCTTCCTTCCAAGGGATGACTGTGGAAGACCTGGAGACCTTCTTATTTGAATTTGATGTCTTATGCAGGAGTTATGACAATATCTCGGATGCTTAGAATCTAAAATTTTTTCCTGCTACTTTAAAAGGAGTAGCCTTGAGATGGTTCATGGGGTTGGGCTCTGCTTCTATTCGAACATGTAGCAATATGAAGGATAAATTCTTATCAAAGTACCAAGACTATTGTAGAACTGGGGACTTAAGGGAGGAATTATTTAGAATGACATAGAAGGAGGATGAGAGTCTAGAGGACTATGTAGAGTGGTTCCACTATAATTTGTAGAGGTCTAAACATAGCGATTTAGACCATGAGATCTTGAAGGCCATATTTATCATAGGAATGAGGGACGACTACCTTGATAGCCTGAACCTACTAGGAAAAGGGGATATATTGTAGGAACCATTCACTGCAATTGAAAAGCTCTGTCTAAGATGCTCTAGGGTATTGTGTAAGGTGAGAAGCACAATTTGAGATGCCTATGCCTGAATACAAAAATATGCAGGCGGAGGAGTAACCAAAGCAGAGATTGGTAATTTGTTCGAAAATTTCAAGACCAATATCCTCAGTACTCTACCTGCCCAGATAATGACAGCACAGATTAAGAAAACACAAGCAGAAGATGATACACCTCTAGTTGTGTTCTACCCAAATTGTTGGAAGAAACATACCTTGAGGGAATGTGAATTGAACAACATCAACTTTTGCAATACTTATAGAGTCATGCAAAGAAGTGCAGTGCTCTTATTTCATTGTACCAAGGAGACCATTGTAGCCACGACCTCCAGGTATGTCACAAGATTTTTCTTCTTTCAATTCATGGAACAATGGATATAATACTCAACAATATCCATGGCAATATCCTACTCCTTATTTAGCATAGTTTCCTTCATCTTGGAACCAATGGTCCCCATCTCCCTCTATCCAATACCCTCCATCTCAAACATACCCTTAGAACCAGAACTGGAGAGGAAATTCCCAGAATATAGCTTTACCAGGATTACCAATGCAGCAACAGCTACAATTACCTCCTTTCCAAACTCCTGCGCCTACACTGCCTGTGCAACCCCAACTACCTGTACATCCTAACCCTATCCTGAACAATAAAAAGCTCAAGGCATAAAGGCTCTGAATACCTTCTAAACCTACCTTATTAACCCTATGGGGCTTAATGAAATTCAACTACGGTTGAGTAAGGTAATTAAACCAAATCACTCCCCTATCATTATTGAGGAGGAATGTCAACCTTCCAGAGGAGATACTATAGGTCTTGAGGCGGCTGTTACAGCTATAACAACCGATAAAGAGAAAATTATTATGTCTATAATAGCCAACCCGCAAATGATTGTTACCTCTATAACAACCAACTCAGGTAAGGATGATACACATGTAACAACTGACTTGACTGCTATAACTTAGAATCCTCTGTATCCACAGAGATTAACTGAGCCTAGAATGGTCTCATAGCCCAAATTTGATTTTCCTAGGGAGTTGAAAAATTTGCATGTACGAATTCCTCTGCTACAAGCTCTTAAATAAGTACCTATTTATGCAAAAAAATACTATACTTGTGCATCAAGAAACCTGGGAGTAAGCCTAAAGACCCTTCTACCATACATGTGATGGGGAAATTATCTGAATTAATGTCTTCTCAGCCCCTTCTAACTAAGTATAATGATCCATGAAACCATATGGTTACTGTCTACATTAATGATTAGCCCATAACTAATACATTGATCGATCTTGGGGTTGTCATTAATGTGATGACAAAGGACCTCTTTGCCACCGTGGGGCTACATGGGCTTATACATACTCCTACTGTACTTGAATTAGTAGATGGATCCTGTGTTAAACTTGACGGGGTGCTAGAGGACATAGTAATTACAATATCTTCCTGGAGATATCCAACTTATTTTCTTATCTTATAGCACAAATCCAACTTGAGGAGACATCCTTTGATGTTAGGGAGACCTTGGTTGGCCACTGCATATGCATTTATAGGATGCAGATCTGGATCTATGGTGATCTTGGATGGCCAGACTACAAAGAATCTTAATCTTTACCCCCGAAAACCAAATGTGGATTTATATAGCCCTTAGTGGGATGAGTTTGAGCTCGAATCAGATCTTTCCCTACCACTCCTCACTCTGGGGAAAGCCCAGTACTACAAGGATGAGAGAGAATATGACATCAGTAATGGTTCCATTAGTAAATCACTTTCTATCGCTTCCATTAAAAATTCGAATGAGGAAGAGAGGTAGAAAATATAGATTTTGAACAAATGAGAACCACTCCAAATACTAACAATAGTCCAATTGAAATAGAACCATGAAAGTTTCAAAACATAAACCCAACCTGACTGTTGAGCAAAACCAACTACTGTTACAGTTCTTACAAAAATACAAAAACGCATTTACATGGGACTATATGGATATGAAAGGGATCCACCCTAACCTAGGAACTCACCATATATATTTGAGGGATGGATGAAAACCAGTCAGAAAACCACAGCACTGCATGAACCCTGCACTGAAGGAGGTAGTGAAGGAAGATTTAAAAGAACTCTTGAGTGTTAACTTTATTTATCTGATATCTGATAGTCAGTGGGTGTATCCACTTGTCATCGTTCCTAAGAAGAATGGAAGGTGGAGAGTCTATGTGGATTACATAGAACTCAATAAGGCCACTCAAAAGGACCATTTTCCTTTACCATTTATACATAAGATCCTTGACACTGTTTTTGGAAAAAATTCTTTTCATTTCTAGACGTGTTTAGTGGCTACAACCAGATACAGATTGCCCTGGAGGATCAAGATAAAATGACCTTTACTTTCCCTTGGGGAACTTTCACATACATATTACTCCCTTTTGGACTCTACAATGCGACAACAACCTTTCAGAGGGAAATACTAGGATTTTTTTCTGACTTGTTGAATGACTGTCCTAAAATCTTCATGGACAATTTTGACACCTTATGGAGATGCTTTTGAAATAGGATAAGTTAATTTATAAAAAGTGTTGGAACGTTGTGTACAGACTAATGTTGCTTTGAGAACTGAAAAATTTCACATGATCATGACTGAAGGGATCGTGCTAGGACACTAGATTTTTGCTGATGGGATCATGGTAGACCCTGCTAAAATAAAGGTAATTCTGAAAAGTCCAACAACCAAGATGCAAAAAGAGGTATGTAGTTTATTGGGGCATGCAGGGTATTACAAGAGATTTATAAAAAAAATTCAAGAATTGCATCACCATTATTTTCTTTTCTCATGAACGATGTCGACTTTTTGTGGATAGGAAAGTGTGAGTTGGCCTTTTTGAAGCTGAAATGTTGTGTATCAATAGCTTCGGTTTTACGACGACCTAATTTGGAGCTATCGTTTCACATAGCTACATATGCATCTGATATTGTTGTAGGTGTTGTTTTGGGCCAACTGGAGGACATAAAATCTTATTCTATTTACTACATAAGCAAAAATGTAACTCCGACTGAGCTCAATTACATAGTGACCGAAAAGGAATTATTAGTAGTTGTGCATGCCATCAATAAATTCCAACATTATATTACTGGGTATCAAGTATTTGTACATACTTCCCACTCTGCCATTCGTTTCTTAATGAATAAGCCAATTACCAAAAGTAGAATTACACGCAGGTTATTACTGTTATAGGAATTTGATATCACAATTGTCAATAAACCTGGAAAAAATAGTGTAGTAGCTAATTTCCTTTCTAGGTTACCTATTAATGGAAATTGCATTCCTACTGAGGATTCTGTCCCTGATGAATATCTCTTTTCTATTTTTACTTACTCACCTTGGTATGCATATATAACCAATTATCATGCTGCAGGGAAGTTTCCGCAGTATTTTTCCTCCAAGGAGAAGAGAAAGATCATACAACAAAGTGCTAGATATACCTGGATATATGGGAATATCTATCACACTCGACCAGATTTCTAGATCACATGTTGTGTTAGAGAAGATGAGATCTTTGACATCCTTAAGGCCTGTCACGAGGAACATTGTGCAGGGCACTTCAAAAACAAGTGGATAGGTTACAAAGTCATTTTGATAGGGTATTATTGGCCAACAATATTTTAGGATGACAAGAAGTCTTTGAAAGGATGTGGTAGTTGCCAAAGAATGGGGCAACCACTGCAATCAAATGAGATGTCATTACAACCCCAAATTGTCTTAGAACCTTTTTAGAAATGGGCCCTAGATTTTGTGGGAACAATTAATCCTTCATCTAGATAGAAATCTTACATCTTGGTCTGCACTGACTATGTCAGAAAATGGGTTGAGGGAAAGGCACTAACTAGAGCCATAGAGAAAGCTATTTGATATTTTCTATTTGAAGACATGTTTGTCAGTTTTGGTATACCCATGGAGATAGTCACAGATGGAGGGCCCTTGTTTACATCCCATATGATCCATAAGTTGGTTGAAAAATACAAAATCCATTAGAAAATCACAACTTATCATCCACAAGAAAATGGCCAAGTGGAAAGCACTAACAAAGTCATTGAGGGGATTCTTACCAAGACCGTGATCAGTCACCAAAGGAATTGGGCCAACAAACTTCTAGAAGTGTTGTGGGCATATAGGACTACATGGAGGAATACCATGAGATTCTCACCATATGAACTTATGTATGGTAAAAATACCTTATTCCCTATTGAGTTTGAAATCAAGCCTCTGAGAACATCATTGAAGGTAAATTTGAATCTGGCCACAACACAAAAGCAAAGATTGAACCAGCTCAATGAATTGGAGGAGAAATGGCTAGCTGTTATCTAGCAAACATATATTATCCATCAATAGAGAGCTAAGTGGAATGACAGATTCATCAAGAAGAAGAAGTTCTAGAAAGGATATTGGGCTCTCATATACAACTCAAGGTTCAAATACTTCAAGGGTAAGCTCTGCACCAGATGGCTAGGTCCCTATGAGATAGATGCAACCTTTGACAATGGGACTGTAAATTTGGTTACCATTGATAGTGTAAGGACACCATTTCTTGCAAATGGGAACCGTCTTCAGTTATATCATCAACTTGCTTCAAGGGATTCATTTGTCAACATTTTCACAAATTTAGATCTTCAAATTACAAGAACAGGGGAAATCCCTCCTGGGATGCAAAAATTCTAATTTTTCAATAAGTGTAACAACTAAAAACCAACTGTTGTTGGCTTCTGTTACACCTTCAAACTCTTCAGTGAAAAATAATAAAATAATTTGGCTGTGAAAACCTTTTTCGGGCGCATATAGACAATTTCAGTAGCAGTTGAAAACCACTTTGTGGTGGTTATTACACACTCTGTAACACCATTTATTATTTCAAGCATACTCTACAATAATGTTGTTACACGACCTTTTTCTTTGTTTTTATCTTTCATGAAAATTAATAATACATAACAGTCGTCTTGGTTACTACATCTGTAGCAGTCAACGACTTCTAGAGATAATTCGAGTAAATTATTTATTCCAACAGACAACATGCATCATCGGGGTTTGGAAAAAAATTGACTTGATCGTCGGAGTTAAGTTCACACGCCTCGCCACCAACGTATTCTCCCCATGTCACCCAGGTACAGCATAAAAAGGTAATATCGTGATCCACTTTTATTAAGTAATTATGGCAATTTAACACGATATCCCTTTTTATGGCCGAGGTCAACTGTCACATTGTTATATGGAATTTGTATCTATGGATAAACACATTTTCCCTAAGTGGGTAGTTACACTTAGAACAACAGAAAGAAAGTGGTTTAACCTTTTCTTATAATAGATAGATGAGATGAAGGTACTTTTGATCTTTCACTTCCTTGATCTCCTTTGAATTGCTCCCATCGCTCCCACTTGAACTGAATCCGCTCAATTGGTACTTGTCAATAGAAACAAAAAACGACAAGGATCAAAGCATACATGATCTATCTACTATAAACCAATGGAATTGATAGCATTGAAACACATAATCATCATAGATATGAACAAGAATATGAGAAAAGGAACAAACAACTTTATTATGTAGAGGGAAGAGTTTCACCCAACGCGGTTCGATCCTATGTCACATATACAACTTCATTCCAACCCTCGTTAGACCAAAAGCACACCAATCCAACAACATAATGTTACTTGACATGGAATCAAATCTCAAACCAACAATATTTGTCTACAATCTTCAAATTCTAGCCTCCTGATCATTATGATGAGTGGTCAATTTATAGGGAAATGCAGGTGGTTATGTCATAAATTGGGCATTGAATGGCCTCCAAAAAATGGAGTTAGCTTCCATGGAGAAAGAGATGAGAGGATATAGGGATAATTGATCCATAGCCTATCCAAATTCTACCTCATAGGATGAGATAAGAGCTAGGCATCCTTCTAGAATGCTCTAGAATCAGAGAATATTCCTAGAATCCAATGTCAATTTTGGTCATTCTTGCCCAGCAGGGGTCAAAGAGGGCCTAAGTGCACTGCAGTGTAAGCCTGAATGGGCCTACATGCTCTGTAGCACAGTTACCCCTGACCAACGCTGCGCTGGTGTCGCAAGGAGGCATTTCAATAGGGTCTCAAGCTAGGAAATTTTCAGGGATGGAAGCATTCAATTTGAGGAATTTTCTAGGGCATGTAACAACTGAATTAGGGTTTGATGAGTTCTAATTGTACTGATCTGAGTGTCGGGAGTGATGTGCCCAAATAGATCTATAACACACATTTAAGCCTGGGGGGATCAATTATATCGCGAGATGACCTTTGTATGACCTGTGAATATTTAAAAAACGCAATTAAAGCATGGTGATTTGGTAATCATTGTTAGTTAGTGATCGATCATACCAAAAAAGGAAATTGTACCTCCGAATAGACCTCCTATAACCTAACATTAATAAGGTAACATTTCTGCACAGTACAAACCATGATTGGAAATCTTAATTTCAAAATTATCACCTAGGCCACCCTACCATTTACCGCCTGTTGGAGCATTGCATCCCCATTTAGAGTGCTCAGAGAAGTGGAAAAGAACAGTTGCACATTGAAACAATTGAGTAGTGTGCTGACTGCTCCCAAACTTCTAAAGGAGGGAAAAATAAAGGAGAACAACATTGAATTTGTGTAACGATGGGTGGAGCAGCAATTCAGCATGAACCAGGGTCAATAGAGGCTTCAGAGAATTTCCCTGAAGCATTTCATATTTTTAAGGATGCAAGTTGGTTTGAATTCCTCCAGAGGCTGGAGGGATCATACAAGGGAGTTTCCATGGAGTTTACGAAGAATTTAGAGAGAAATCTGACAGAGTTTAGGGGATTAAAGCTGGAGGTTATAGAAGAGGTGATTTCCTGAGTGAAGGCATTACTAGTGGAAGGAAAAATTTGGTTTAATAGGAAACTTAATGACCCCTCCTTGAAGGAGGATTTCCTTCAAGAGGAGGAAAAGCTGGTGAAGAAAGGGAGGAGGATTGATAGGTTGTCACTTCCCCAGCCATGGGATGATGTTTCCCTTTACCTCATCAAGTACATCACCTGTGAGGGAAGGGAAACAATCGTGTTCAATTACCACTTTTTGTTGCTAAACCACCTTCAGTATCGACAATTGACAAATATTACCTAGGTTTTGCTGGGAAACATCAGGCATATGGCCGTGGCCATAAAAATAGTTGCACATCCATAAACATGTGTTACCAACCATAGCCTCATCAAGATTATTGTGCTAGATGCCCTAAGTTGCCAGGGTAGGAGTTGGGAGGAATTCATGAGAAAGAAGGCTAGAACTACTGCAGGAAACAAATTGGAATGTCTGATGAAGCTTCGACAGCAACGAAGGAGAAACCCCAGCCTTCGAAAGTAAGGGTTGGCAAGAGGCCAATTGACAATCCAATTGGTTATAGGCAGCCAAAGCAGATAATAAGGGTTACTAGGCACCCAGATTCCCCATCCATGTCTAAGAATAACAAGGAGGTAGTAGAGTAGAAGGACGAGGAGCAGGCTCAGCTGAATGAACCTTCCTCACTTGGTAAGAGCGAAACTCAATCCTTGTTGTTAAAAATTGAAAATTTAGAAAAAAATAATATATAGCTAAGGAAACAACTAGAAGAGGAGACGGTAGAGGCAAGATCCTCGAGGTTAGACACTTTGGGCAAGGCCGTAGACAAGGCCAGGAAGGGAGATGTCCACGGTGCTATGTGAACGACATACGCTGAGAAGCTAGTGGCAGCGGGGTATAGAGTCTGTGTAGTGGATAACATCTCGAGGGAAACAAAAACCAAATCCTGGGAAGCTGAAACACAAAAACTTGTTCAAGATGTTGCTGTTACAAAAGAACCAACAACTGAGATGATAGACTCCACAGAAAGTAATTTGGTAGTAGATACATATGAGCCCTTGGTTGACACTGTTTTTACACAAGAACTAGTATCAAAGACAGAAGTCATCCAAGGAAAGGAAAAATAAGTTGATATCCATGAACCTGTGATTGACACTGCTGTTACAAAAGAACCAGTAGTGGAGACACAAGCCTACCAAGGGAAAAATGATACACGAAAACCTATCGATGACACTGTTGTTACAAAAGAACCATCAGTGGAAATGGAAGCTGATCAATAAGAGAAATAAACTGTTACACAAAACTCCATTGATGATGTTGTTGTTACACAAGAACCAACAGTCGAAATGGAGAAGTTTCACCCTCGGGAGGTTGTTACACCCTTGATTGTTAGTGCATGTGGGAGAACATCGGGTCCTGACGAAGGATGGTGTTCTGAAAAGATGTTGTTGTTACTAGAGCTACATAAATGGAAGTAGCATATTCTCTCTCTACAAGAGGGAGTGATCTCACTCAAGGCACACAAAAGGATTATGGATTGCCTCAGGGAAAAATGGTTAAAGGAAAAATGGGAGAGAGAATGGGAAGCATGGAGACATGAGGGAGCCATGAAGAAAAGGACGAAAAATGCATCTTTTACAATGGCAGGTCTTGGATCTGACAAATGACAAGACAAAGCTTCATGATCATGCCTTGAACATGCTGGCATGTAGGCGACCATCCCCATCATAAACAGTGTTCCTCTCGGAATGATATTATTTATTCCAGTTAAAAGTAGTTTTTGGGAATAAGTCTTATTTGGGTTCTTCTACCCGAACGTTTCTTGAGATTTTTTGCACTTGTGATTTTGATGAAGAGAGCTTGCATTGTGATCTATTTTTGCTTAATATTATGTGTGAGTATGTCAACACAAAAATGGTAGCAAGTGTCTTCTCCTATATGGGAGATTTGCAGTTGTAGGCTTTTATTTCGTTTATGAGAAACCAAATTGAATGCCATCTGGCCATGAAATCAACTGAAACTAATGAAGAAATGAAAACGTTATGTTTCATAGTAGAACCAATGATGGTTTATGAACTCAGGTGTGAGTTTAAGTTGTTCCTAGGCATACGAGAGATCAAGGAACAGTCAACCATCTATAGGAAGAGGATTGTGAGGATTTCCCTCAATTTGCATGCACAAATGAAAAGTCGAGCGCTAGCGGGATACCTTAAATGCACCGAAGCCTGTAGCACTGAGTTGTAAGAAGGGGATCCTTTTTGAATATAGAAATTTTGTGGATGATATTACATAGGTGCCCGAATATGCTCAGATCGTGCAGACATTGGGGGCATTCTAGATCGGGCTTAGATTTAAATTTCCTTTGATTTGGTTACTAGTAGAAGAATATCAGTTGGACTACAACCTATGTGATTATGAAGAAGAATCCTGGCCAAGATAGTTGATGGCCACTCAGGGGTACAGAGCTCCGGGTGAAGACATTGCTGGTGATTACAATTTTATAGACTTGCATCGGGGGTATAGCAGGAGAAGCCGAGGTTCTGCAAGGGGACATGCAGTTGCTTAAGTTGGGGGGAGATGTTGGGTGTGACTTTTATACCTATTTTCTGCACTTTCCTTCCCCATTTTTGATCCTCTTATCCTCCAGTCCCATGAAGATTCACATGTTAATCACCCATTTTCTTTTTTATACAACCTATTCCACTACCATGTTATTTTGCCATCTTTTGTTGAATAATACGATACTATATTCCTTTTTGTGGCTAACTGGGGTGAGCATTGGAGTATTATTTTGGAAGATCTTCTCTTTTTCAGGCGTTGCTCGCAGGAACAAGGTTACAGAGTAAATAGGCCACATTAATTAGTTTCATAACAAGGTAGAGCAGTTTGCTTTTGCACCCTCAACACTATTACAGGTTGTTATTACACATTGAATGATGTTATAGGATGCTATTACACCACATGTTGATATAGACGACCGCAGTTACAACAAGTGTGTTGTCACCAGTAATTGTCATTACATCCTGAACCACTATTCGAACATAGGATGGTGTTGCACTGGAGCTGGAAAAGTTGTGGGTATTATGCCACACAACAGTCGTCAGGTGTTAGGAATTGGCTATTTTATAAGCAACATACCCAACTGGTTGCAATCTTAACCAATGTATCTGAGAAGTATTTGTATTTAAAAATAGGTTGTAACTACTTCTATTTTATGATTAGCATGAGAATCGTGAGATTCTCATGACTGATCTATTCCTAATTTCATGCATGTAATAATTATAAAAGAGACTCGATTTCCCATGTACAAGGACGACATATAGAAAAGAATTGTTACTCTTCTCTTATAACTCTCAATTATTTTCAATATTAAAATCACAACGATGATGCTCTTACTACTCTCCATCTGATTCGTTAACTAATATTGTGTTATTCTTGTGCCATTTCTAGGGAGGAAGGGCCCTCCTCTTTAGCAGGGACTGCAGTGGTAGAAGTGGTGTACATTATTGGTTCCTTTATTGTCATATGGTTTTTTATTGTTGTTGTTGTATAAATTGTGAAATATATCTGCTTTTGTTCCATATTATATAATGATGTTAGATTTATTTGATTAAATAGAATTATAGTGACTAGTTGGTGTAGTCATTAGTTTACTGTGTGGCGCATCCTTACTCTGGTAATTGTGAAGTGTGATTTCAATTATGTGGAGTTTTTTAATTTCTACATGAGTGATTTAATTTTTTCAATTGATTCAACGAGATATTTTACTTTTCTTTCTATTTTTCATTCTTGGTTGTAGTGTATCAGCACAAATATTGCGAACTCCATTGGAACAACAAGACCTACCCTGGGTTGATAATTAAATGTTGCAGTCTCGGTGAATTAGGATTGGTTAAAACATCACTACAATAGTTATTCATGAATAGTAGGTCAAACATGCTTTGTGAAGTCATGGTATGTAGTTTAGGTCATCATGGTGCTATAGGTATGTTATCATGATAATGTGTTGAATGAGGTAAAGCAGGAGATGCAGATCATCAAAGTGAAGTTGCACCATTGGACCTCGAGGCAAGAGAAAATCGTCATATAGGCATTGTATGTTTGGCATGTAGGTATGTAAGTTAATGATTGTCATATGCATTAGGTTTATGTACATGTTTTTGATTTTATGGTTACATACATGATAGATGATAGGTTATTAGTATAGTCAAATGCACATGTGTTGGATAGTCATGAATGACAGTAACCTGTGGTTGTATGCATTTCTATTTTTGTTTTATGTTAGATAACTTGATGATTATGTTATATGATATGTTGTTGATGAGTATGTTATAGGCTAACTTGTTGTTTCTATATGCAAGTTAACTTGACAATTAGGTTTTATTTTGTTGATGAGAATGATATATAGCTTATGTTGTTATGTGATATTAACTTGATGATTAGGATTATTACATTGAGATACTGATGTTGTAATTTGGATTGGTCATATGCGTGATGGTTATGTTCATTGCATTGATGATATTGATGTTTTATGTATTGTGCTAACCTACTTTGACCTATGGAGATGGTTATGGTTGTGATATTAAGGTATCAGCTGACATATTTGTGATATCGTGTCATACTAATATGGATTGATTGTACATATTTCATTGTTATGCATGAACTACCAATGCTTTTGAGCTTATGATGTGAATATGTTAGTTAGTTATTGTTATGGATATCATGATTTATGTTTAATTTGAAATGTTGTGAAGTTGTATTGTGCTAACCGAGCTTTATTGTGTAGACAATATAGCCTCCCCTGATATACATTAAGATATGAGTTTTCTTACATGTCGTATATTTGGTGCTTGGTTGTTTGATTATGACGTCTATTTGGTGTTTGAGTGTTTGGTGCCTAGTTTATTTATTTAACATGGTATGTTTGCAAGTTGGTTTAATGTTTGATGAGTTTCATAATATGAGTATGAATTTCGATGATATTTCTTTAAGATGGTTTTACTAACACATATGTGTTGAGACAGCTGATCTATACTTTAGTGTAGTAGGTGATAGTTGTAGCATTATGCCTAATGAATATGAGTTGAATATCGATTATGACATGATTGTTTGTAAAATTTGATTTCGAATTGATAGATATGATAGTCTTGATATTTGGGACATGTGGTTGACATGTGTGAGAAGTTGCAAGAAACATGCTTCGTATTAGTGTGATGAGGTAATAATTGATGTGTTTATATAATTAATAGTTCAGTGACATGAAATTATATAGTAAGACTAAGTTGCAATAGGGTAAAGGTAGAAAGAAAGGACCGAGGTAATAATTCCTTTGGCTATGTTTGGAAACCCTAATTCCAAACGAATGAGTGCTTCGCGTACAGGAAGTCTTCTTAACCTTGATTTTTCCTGATATTATGTGGATATGTTATATATTCATGAACATGTACTTGAAAAGTATATTAGCTAGTCTTTAGTTACAAGTGGATCTAAAAAAGAATTCAAGTCCCTTGAGAGATGGCGTGGATGTGTTCAGTTACAAGAAATGTGCTTCACATAACAAAGTAAGGTAACCAGTGTATTGTTACATTTTTTATATACTGACTACTATGTGTTAATGGAAGTGTGATTCAGGGATTTGCATGGCAAGAGAGGTTTCCATGAAGCCATGAAGAAGGCTTTGGTTGAGTTTCCTTGGGAACCATGGGGATTGAGTCATGGTGTATATTGCGAGTCTTGTGCTTTTGGTTTGTTATGAATTGAGCTTGATTGTGGTTTTTTTTATGTTTGGTTCAAGGCCTTGACACTTTGTTGTGGTGTCATATTGTTATTGACTTTCGTGGCTTTCTTGTTGTTTTTGTTTCTGTTCTTTCCTTTTATGTTTTGAGTATGGGGATTTGGTTGGGAAAGATGAAACATTGATGGAGCTTGAGGAGAGTTTTGTGGTACTCAACAGGTAATTTAAGACATGGATGAAGCTCAGTGCATGAGTGAGCACATCTGAAGGTAAGAATATGATAGTCAGTTCGATTGGTTTGGTCCATTGTGGCAAATATATGATGACAGAACAATCATGAGAAAGTTAATCCGAAAAAGGTAAAGTAAATGGACCTGAGGTGTCATTTGCCTTGGCTATGCTGGGACTGTTGTTCTCAATATTGCACATGTGTTACATGAATAAAGGAAGTTCTGTTAAGCTAGACCTTATGCTATCTGGTAATTATGTTATGATCGTAATTATGGCAATGTTTATATATGAATACATGTGCGTATGTATGTATGTCATCTCTGAAAGGGTTGTCATGGATCATGGTGGTTTAATTCTAATATTTATATGTATATATGCATATCGTTGTCTAATAGGATCATCATTGTTTTATGATAATGATTATATATGTATGTATATATGTATCCATGCCATTGTTTCACAGGATTATCAGGAATCATTCTTATGGAGGATTGATTTCTTATGCAGGTTAATGGCATGAAGAGATTTTTGGTTCATGAGAAATCATGTGGGAAGAGTAGTCATGAAAAATATACGAGGTTAGTATCATGTGGATATGAATTGATATTGTATACCTGTATTATGCCTATGTCTATGTTATGGACAGGTTATACTGAGGGATACAACAACAAAATGAGAGCAGTGTGGTCTACAACATGTTGTGCCAAGCATGGATAAGACATTGGAAGCAAAGTTGTTTGGTAAAGAGTCAGTGTGGTTTTGGATGTTTTGTACGACTGTTGTGAATATATCATACATGTTGTACTCGTTGCACCTTTGATGTTGTGTGCATGCGGTGTGGTGTATATTTAGTGTGTGTACATTTTCATTATGTAACATTATGTACATGATGTAGTAAAGATAATGTCGTATGAATGTTACATATTCAGTGGTGGGAATAGATGGTTCTATATACATGTTGGATATGCAATATTGTGTACATGTTGTATTGTGTGCATGATGGATATGAGGTGTTGTGTGCATATGGCATTGTGCACATGTTGGATATACAATGCTATGTACAGATGATGTTATGTACGTGTTGGAAATGCAGTGTTATGTACAATTGGTGTTGCGTGGATGTTGTACAAATGATGCTATGTGCATACGGTGTGGTGTGCATGTGGTTCTTTGTACATGTTGTACAAGTAGTACTATGTCTAGGTGGTGCTGTGTACATGCCTTGCATGTGGAATTGTGTACATGTGGTGTCGCATACATGTCATGAGTGTTGTGCTTTGTACATGTGGTATTGTGTACACATGGTACAGCGGGGCAGTGTACATATGGTGTTCTATACACGTTGTGTAGGTGGTGTTGTCTACATGTCATGTTGTGCACACGTTGTGCAGGTGCTGCTTCGTACATGTGGGACTAGTGTATGTGTGGGATTGAGTGCATGTTGTCTATGTTGTGCTGTGGGCATGCAGTACTATGTATGTGCATTGTGTAGTCATGGCATTGTGACATATGCATACATTGTGTTGCACTCTAGACACATATTTGTGTTATGTTGTACATTAGGTGTAGGTGCACATATTATGTTGTACATCGGGTATAGGTGTATGAGTTGTGTTGTATACTGTGTATGTGTATGCATTTTGTGGTGTTGCATGTTGTGTGCAGATGAATGTCTTATGATGTACATTGTTCACGTATATGTATGGACATTGGGTGTAGGTGTATGTGTTGTATGTCAGGTATAGGTTCTTGTGTTGCATGGTGTTGTATGCCATGTGTGGTTGTATGTGTGTGATGAACACTATGTGTATGTGTACATGGTGGAGGAGAAGGAAATGGGTGCTTGTCTAGTGTGGTAACCGATCTAGTGTGCGTACGAAATAAGAAGAAAGGCGGATGTAAGAATGGATTAAAGGATAAGTATCTGTATATTATTTCAGTTTCAATATGCATGTGATTTATGATTCCGGTATATGATGATTACATGTGATCTATGAATTTGGTTGATGATGGTTACATGTGATTTATGATTTTGATCTATGATGATTTTGTTTTGAGCTAACCTGATGTGATTTTTTTATACATGATGCTAGTTTGACTTGTCATGAGAGGAAGTAAACAACATTGAAAGTGTACCTTATTGACGAGCTACCAATGAGGTATGGTTTGAACTTATTTCAATTTATTTTTAATCTAATAGAATTTATGTGCTTGGTACAAGAAGTAAGGAAATTTCTAGCTGGGTGATTAAAATCAAGTGCAAGAATTAGTAGCAATAGTGAAAAGAATTGGAATATGCAACAGTATGTTGGTAAAGCACTTCAGGAACAGGGCCATTGTGGGACACTAGTTCCCAATTGTGTCCATTGATTTTCATGATCATGCTATGACCAATATGATGCCTTTGAGGTAGGTACATGCCTTGGTTTTTATATCTTCTAATTACAGGAAGCCTTGCAAAGTGATGGAATACCCTGGATGAGGGTATCAACAAAACTTGGAAGGTGGGTGACTACACGGAAGGGTTGACTGGATTGCCTGAGGAATTGTGTAGAAGACAAGGGAAGAACATGGATGGATTTGTTTTGGTCATGATCATCTCGAGATGGAATCAAATGCACATTGGGAGTGTGCCATGGAACAATGAGTCGGTAACTATTCACGGACAAGATAAGTAGCACAGGATTGTAGTGCTAGAAATTGGATGCATCCTTGACTGTGGTAGTAGACTCTAGACTTCCTAGGAAGGAGGTGAATCCTGGTACTACTTTGAGAGTGGAGGTGTGAGCCTTTGGATTCCCTTTTTCATTGATACATGCATCATATTCTCTTATTTGTTGGTTTAGCATATGTGTATATATGTTTATGTGATTCTTATAAATACCATAATGAGTTGTGTTATAAAGCTCCAGTTAATGGTATGTTTGTCATGTTTTAACAGATGTTCATTATAAATATTGCAATGATCTATGTTACAAAGCTCCATGGGAATTTTGTTTTGTTTTTAGTGGTCATGTTGGTTATAGGTGTCATTGAACACCGGGGATGGTGTTCCCCCAAGGGGGAGGGTTCTATAACAACCCCAGTGAAAATTCCATGTAAAAAATATATAAATACCACGGATGATGGGACATGTATTCCAATGTGAATGGTTGGCATGACATCTGAGTGGGTGTTCATCTAGCAGATTATGGCTAAGGAAATTGGCAAAGGAAATGGCTAAGGCATTAAAGAGGAAAAAAGGTTTTTTGGGAACTTTATTTATGAAAATAATTGAAATTAGGAGAAAAAGAAGGTGAAAGGTCACAGGTTGTATGTGAGGAGGCAGTTGAAGGAAAATAATGAAAAAAAAAGAGAATAGAAGGCTCATTAATAAAATGGCTTCTGAGGATCAGTGGGCAGGGCTTGGTCAGTGTAACCTTTTGTTAGTTCAACTTTGGAGCTCTTTCATTATTCTCTCTCTCTCTCTCATACTCTTGGACACTTAGAATTTTCTTGGAGCACTATAGAATTGGAGCAAGAAAGGCAAAGAAGGCAAGAAGAAGCAAATATCAAGTAGGGAAAGGTAGGATCAAGTAGTCATAAAAGGCTTCATTACAAGTATCGAATTGCATGTGTATTTTCCTTGATATATTTGGCATGCATGTGTTTATTTTCTACCATGGCATGGGTTTTTCCAGGTGTGACATTATTTTCAGCCTAGCCTTGCCATTTCCTAATAGCTTTGATGAGATGGGTTCTCTCACTTTTATGTCAGATGGCTAGATTGGAGTCGAAGATGAGTGGGGTGGATCTTTGAATTGACAAACACATGGTGTAGTGGTCCCTAAATCGGAATGAGGATGCATGGAGCGACTGGAATAATAACCCTTGAACAAAATTATGGGTTGTGATAAAGCAAGATTGTGAGCCTCGGTGGGCCTAGGAATCCTTTCCAGTGAATGGAAAAATATACGGTAAAGACAAGAGGTGGATTTTCTCTCTGTTGGGCCTAGTTATTCTGGGATGGAATGCACAATAAAGCCTGGAGAGTATGTCTCGATGTAGGGCCTAGTTGTACCTGTATCAGATTGTGTATGCATGGTAAAGCCTGAGAGGCTAGGGTGCACTCAAATTTCTCATAGTATAGGCGGTGAACTCTAGTGGCATCCATGTTGATTGGTTTTTTTAATGTGTTCTATGAGTCCCACATTCATGCTTGGAATATGGCATAGGGGTGATTGGCTGAAGAAAGGCTTGGCTAAATCAATCTATGGTCAATTGGAAAATGGTAATATGATCTCCGATTGGTTTTGGTTAAGGTATTGTTGAGTTTATTTCTTTTTTCTTAATTGTTTCCTTGTACTATTATTGATTTCAAGCTTTCATTTCATTTTGGGTAGTGGCCTCGACTCTGGGCCTAAAAAAGTGGCTTAAATCCCAGGGTCACTAGCAAAAAACTAGCATGTTTGGTCCACAGTGACTGGCATGTAATACTATGAGAGTGACTTTAGGTGTCTGGTCGCTCTCTTTCCCATAGCATGAGAGTGAATGGCCTCAGAGGTCTAGAACAATAGTGGGACCATGGACATATTGTTTGAGTGGCTAACTTGTCTTCTGAGGGTTCTATTGCTGATGTTGGTTGACTGTGTGTGATGTTCTGTCGATTCCACTTCCCTAAGGTCACTTAGGAGGTCGAATCTGACCATAATGACCTCTCGTCTAATGTTTACCCTGGTTGGCATAGTTACTTTGGTGGATGTGAGAGGAGGGTGTTACAGAGTGGTATCAGAGCATGGTTCAACTCTTGGACTCGATTCATGAAATGTATTTATCATGAGCACATGACTGGTTGCATTTGGATATATGTCTTTTATACGTTGATTTTATGTCACCTACTTACATACTTCTATGTTAGGTTATCTTCTTGAATGTTTGGATTACATGTATTAGTCTTGTAGGTTGATTACAAGAATTGATCACTTATGTTGGACTACATGCATCTATGCATATGTGTGGTTGGTTTGGCATTGCTTATGGACACTGTTGATTGCGTGTGGTAATGTGTATAATGCAGTAATGGTTGTTGTCATGCATGAGGTCAAGGTTTGTGTAGTTGATATGGTCATGCATTAATGACTAGACTCTAGCTAGAATGATGCATGTATGGTTCGGTACTCATGTGTTATATGTCTATATGCAGTTGTTACGAATGTATGGTCTTGGTTATAGTTATGCATGAATAGTAGGTCAAACATGCTTTATGAAGTCATGGTATGCAGTTTAGGTCATCATGGTGCTATTGGTATGTTATGATGCTAATGTGTTGAATGAGGTAAAGCAGGAGATGCAGATCATCAAATTGAATTTATACCATTGGACATCGAGGCAAGAGAAGATCATCATACAGGTATTGCATATTTGGCATGCAGGTGTGTAAGTTAAGGATTGTCATATTATGCATTAGATTTATGTACATGTTCTTTATGTTATGGTTACATACATGATATATGATAGTTTATTGGTGTAGTTGCATGCACGTGTCGGATAGTCATGAATGATAGTAACATGTGGTTGTATGCATTGCTATTTTTGTTTTATGTTAGATAACTTGATGATTATTCTATATGATATGGTGTTTATGAGCATGATATATAACTTATTGTTGTTATGTGCTATTAACTGGATGATTAGGGTTATTTCATCGAGATTTTGATGTTGCAATTTGGATTGGTCATATACGTGATGGTTATGTTCATTGTATTGTAGATCTTGATATTATATTTCTTGTGTTAACCTGGTTTGAACTATGAAAATGGTTCAGGTTGCAATATTCAGGTATGAGCTGATATATTTGTGATATGGTGTCAAACTAATCTAGATCGATTGTTGATTCGAATTTAAATAGGAACGCAACAAATTACAACTATAACCATAAATATAGAAATGCAATAAAAATAACACTTCCTTTCATTAATATCAAATAATGAGATATGCTTACAATCATAATGGAAATGGGACTAGCTCGGGTGATGGTAGCTTATCTCTGAGAGGAGATGTGGTGGCTACATGCCTATGAATAGTGTTACAATGAGGGTGAAAGGCCTATTTATTATTGAAAAACAATGGAAAACCCTAAAAATTCAAAACCCTAACCCTAGGAGATGAAGTGACAAAACTGTGGGCCCCGTTTGGGTAAATTAGTACATCAACTTCCTAGGGTTGTAAATTTGGCATACGATCTCTGTTGGGCTATAATAATACCTCATTTAGAAGAAATCAAAGAGAAGGCCAAAGAAAAACCAGAAAGCCAATTTGGGAAGTTTTTGGGTGGTCACCAATATCCACATGGATCATTCCTACCCCCTCAGGAAGAAATGGTCCCCATTGCATTGAGTGCCTCCATGAGATGGGGAAACTTCTATCAAACCTAGTCCTTTGTGAGATGTTTTGCAATCTATGATGTGTCCAGTAATGGTGGGAAGCATGGTCGAGGGTGGTCCACATTAGACACTCGGTGCAAGATAAGGAATGGAGGAATGTTGCACTCCAAAGAATTGTTTCCCACATCCTTGGTAATGGTGTAAGGACCATATCAGAGTGGTTTGAGTTTCTGATGGGCTCTTGTATGGCATTCTTTATGCAAATGTAACTAGAATTTATCACCCACATGAAACTTGTGTGGCACTCAATGTTGATAATGTTACTTCTTGTACTTGGCACTTTCCATAATGGAGTGGTGATATATCGGCCCGTGCATATATGGACAGTGCAACAGTACCCTGTTAGGACTCCATATTGTCCCTTTTTGTCTACACATTTTGTTATCTTCCATCCTCTTTCAAACTATAACTAAGGCCCATGTTATTACTTTGATCTATTTTCCAAGGTATATAACATGTCTTCTGATTACTATATGTTTGATTTATTTTACATGTAATTTTAAATTTCCTTCATGGTTAATCGTTGATCGGATAGTTGCTAAAATAGTTTTGAAGACTGCAGATATTATTGCAGACTACGTTGCTGAAACATTTTTGATTATGTTGCTGAAACAGTTAAGAATAATGCGCAAATCAAGTTGCTGAAACAGCTATGATTTGAATTTTTAGATCTAGCAACAACAGAGGAAGATCATCGAAGGAGCTCTTACATGGGTCATAACAACTGTACTCCAAAGTCAGGCATTGTCATAACCATTGTAATAGTATTTGTTAATGGAAGACTCGGTTATCCTATTTTAGCATTGCAGGTCAAAATAGGATTGAAAAAGTAATTAATTGCAATTGATGTATCCTCTTTAAAAAGAGGAGACATCAACATTAGAAGGATATAGAGAGATCACGGGAAGGTCTAGCTAGGAGCAAGGAACTTTAATCTTTTGTAATATGATACTTTGACAGATGAATAAAAGACTATTCTGAGAATTTTCTCTTAAGTTCCATTGCTCGGGGAATCTTGTGAGAAGGACAGGGCCCACCTTCATCACAAGATTCACCCCTTAAATTTTGTAGTTTGTTAAGTATTATTTTTACATTCATGTCTTGTTAAATTCCTATTTCCTGAATTTACTTATGCGTTATTGAAACTTTGTATTTGCTGTTGAAACTCTGTTTTTTCTCAGTTATTACATTGTTTCCATAATTTCGTTCATAGGTAATCAATGATTATTTTGATTGTTTTCCTAGAGTGAGTTTGTGAAGCATAGTAACAGGTGCTAAAGATTCCTGCTTGGGGGATAGGGTCTTGTTCTCCATTAGAGCACAGCTAGTCTTTTCCTTTGTAGATTGATTTCCTTTCTAGATTGTTCTTTTTAACTGTGATCCAGGATTCCCTTGATCATTGTCTACAATAGAGAGATTGCTTTTGCTGTAACTCAAAGTAGAACTTTAGCTGTTTAAAGCAAGGTGTGATTAGAATAAATTATACTGCAACTTTTTACTGCTTTTGGAATTTAGCATATGTAGTGTGTAATTTCCTTTGAAATAAACAAACTTCCCTGGGTTGATAATTTATGTAGCACTGGTTGTTTAGATTAAAAATCAATTAAAGTGACCAACATTTTGGCACCGTTACCGGGGAAGGCAATTGTTGATTTCAAAAGAATTAATGTTTTTCTTTTAGATATGCAGAATGCATGAGAGGACGCAAGAAAAATAACCATACAGGTGGCAAGGGCAAAGGAGGAGGAAGAAATACCTTTATTGACGATATCATATCAAAGGCTGAAACTTCTCAGAGGTTGAGCTCTTGGAAGCCCAAGCCTCAACTCTCCCTCTAAACAAACTACGAAAGAGAGGAAGCTGTGGGCCCTGAAAAAGTTGAGGAAACAGTAGAAGAAATTGAAGAACTAGTAGAGGATTTTAAGGAACCGATTGAAGACATTGAGGAGACAATTGAAGACATTGAGGAACCAATTGAAGACATTGAGAAACCAATTAAAGACGTTGAGGAGCCAACAGAAAACATTGAAGACAAAGCAAGTGTAGCAGGAGAACAACCAATGGAAGAGAATAATGAAGGATTCTATGGTGGAAGACATGTAGAACCTGAAGGAAGAGGTGAGAATTCTCTCTCTACCTTGGGATTTCCTATTGGTGATTTTCCCAGAGGAGCAACTCCTATGAAGAATATCCCACTTTTGGCCTTACCTAACTTCCATGGGTTATCTTCTGAAGATCCCGATGAGTTTCTTTTTGAGTTTGATATATTATGCAGAAGCTATGATTATGTTACTAATGCTAAAAAATTGAATCTTTTTCCAGCAACACTAAAAGGAAATGCATTAAGGTGGTTCATGAGTCTGGAAGGCCATGTAATCACAACATGGGAACAGATGAAACAAAAGTTTCTGCTCAAATATCAGGACTACTGTCGGACGAGAGAAAAGAGGGAAGAATTATTTAAGATGGTGCAAAAGGAGGATGAGAATCTGGAGGACTTTGTGGAAAGGTTGCAATATAACTTGCAAAGATCCAATCACCCTGATGTAAGTAAAGATATTCTTAAAACAATATTATTGAAAGGGGTGAGGGATGATTGTCTAGACATGTTAAACATGCTTGGTAAAGGGGACATATCTAAGGAATCATATGATGAAATTGTTAACCTCTACAAAAGATGTTCAAGACGAGCTATAAGGAATAGATCAAACAGCATGGATAATACATCTTCACGAGTTCAGAAATCAGCGAGTGGAGGAGAAACAAGAGCTGAAATAGGTAATTTACTTGAGGAATTTAAAACTGAAATGTTAAGTTCATTTGCTTCACAGATTGACACCCTGTAGGCTAAGAAGAAACAAGTAGAAGTAGAAGCTACTTTGCAAATCTTTTGTTCTAAATGCAGAGAAAAACATCCACTAAGGGAATGCCTACTGGAAAAAGTGACAATTTGTACCATTTGTGAGAGGGATCATGAGACAAAACAATGCCCTTCTTTACCAGGAATAGAAGCACCATTGCAAGCAACTAAAGAAGACGCTGAAGTAGTTTATTTGTTGAGACAGAGAAGGAAATGGCAACCATGAGGACAAGGGATGAACTCTAATATGCCATTTTCTAATCGTTGGAACAATTACCCTTCTTTTAATCAAGCAAATTACCCTCCCTTTAACCAGATGCAATACCCACCCTTCAATCAAATGAGTTACCCACCCATGCAACAACCAAACCCTCCCTTTGTAGATCCAAAAATGTGGACTTCTTGGCCCCCACAACAAAATCTTATTTTAATCAATGGAATCCAAAGTGGAGGGGTCAGCAACTCCCATTTCCAAACCAATTTCCTTAGTTTCAGCAACCACTCCTACCATCAGGCGCTCCACCTAACAATCAAACAATGAGACCCCAAGTACAGGTACAATCGAAACCTAACCCCAATAATAAAGCCATACAAGTTATTGATATTCAGAACTAGCCTATGCAGTGTAATGATATCCACTTACGATCTGGGAAAATAGTTGAACCTATTATTGATGACATTACCTCTTCTGATTTTGATAAAGAAGAGACTGAGAAAAATAATTCTCGTAAGGAGGAACAACCACCCTCTAACAAGGGGGTTGAAATAGAAGAGCCACCATTCCTTGAGCGTTTAGCTTTAACTAAAATGCCTGAGCCACATGCTTTTAACCTTCTGGGGGAATTACAGAATGTTTATGTTAAAATTCCTCTTTTACATGCATTAAGAGATGTACCAATCTATGCCAGAACTATGAGAGATATTTGTATCAAGAGACCTGGTAGGAAAGCTAAAGATCCCCTTACAGTTCATGTTATGGGTGATCTATCAGCCTTAATGATCGGAAAAGCTCCCCTATTAAATATGGTGACCCTGGACATCCTACTATTACAGTTCAGATTGGAAAACTATCATCTCACGAGTTATAGTAGATTTAGGTGTTGCTATAAATATTATGACTCTAGAAACTTCACAACTGTTACAGCTGGAGAATGTGATTAGAGAGACACCAACCATTCTAGAATTAGCTGACCATTCTACAATCAAACTGGAAGGAGTCGTCGAGGACCTAATCATTTTATTTGAGTCCTAGAATTAGCTAGCTGACTTTGTGGCATTACAGACTAAAACAAAGTTGGGAGGACACCCTCCAATTCTGGGAAGGCCCTAGTTAGCCGCAGTCGATGCCTTTATCAGCTGTAGATCTGGTTCAATGACAATTTCTAATGGGTGTGAAACCAAGCAGCTTACCCTCTACCCTCGTGCCACACCTATGATTAATAATGATAATTCTGTATGGTTGGACTATGATGATGATGCTACTCAACCTATTTTGACTAACGAACTAGCTTTAAGTCTTAAAGATACCATTGAGGATGAAGTAATTAATAATTTTATTTGTGAACCTTCCTCGGTCACTGCTGAAACACACAACCAGTTGACTGCAATCTTGAAATTTGATACCCAGGAAAAGCTTAAATCAGAAGATCTACCTCAAACGTCAACCACCATCTCCTCTAAAGGCATAACAGTAGAAATCGAACCTCGAAAAACATTGAATATAAACCCCAATTTAACAGATGCTGAAACACAACAATTAATGAAGCTACTTCGTGAAAATAAGGAGGCATTTGCATGGGATTATATAGACATGAAGGGAATCTCTCCTGAATTATGTACTCATCACATCTATATCAAGGAAGGTTACCAACCAATCTATCAACCCCAACGACGAATGAATCCCAATTTAAGTGAAATTGTCCAAGAAGAACTTCAGAAATTACTTAATGTAGGGTTTATATATCCCATATCTGACATTGATTGGGTTTCTCCATTGGTTATAGTACCTAAGAAAAATGGGAAATGGAGAGCATGTGTAGATTATAGAGCCTTAAACAAAGCAACTTAAAAGAATCACTTTCCCTTGCCATTCATTGATCAGGTGTTAGATAGTTTGTCAAGAAAGAAATTCTTCTCCTTTTTAGATCGTTTTAGTGGGTATAATCAAATTAAAATTGCACCCCAAGACCAGGATACAACCACTTTTACTAGTCCCTGGGGAACTTTTGCCTATAGAGTTCTCCCATTTGGACTATGTAATGCTCCAAAAACTTTCCAAAGAGTAGTGATAGGAATATTTTCTGATATGATTAATGACTCCATGGAGATATTTATGGATGATTTCACCCTTATGGTGTGTCTTTTAAAGATGCATTGCAAAACCTTCAAAAGGTACTTAAACGTTGTGTACAAGCTCACCTTTTCTGAAGCACTGAAAAATGTCATATGATAATGAATGAAGGAATTGTACTTGGACATTCTATTTCATTTCAAGGAATTCAGGTAGATCCATCCAAAATACAGGTAATTTAGAATCTTCCTATTCCTAGAACAAAAACTGATGTAAGAAGCTTTTTAGGACATGCAGGATACTATATAAGATTTATTAAAAAAAATTCTAAAATAACTTCTCCTTTGTTTGTGTTACTTATGAAAAATGTTGAATTTAAGTGTTCTAATCTTTGCCAGAAAGCATTTGATGAACTCAAGCATCAACTATCTACAACTCCTATTTTAAGGGGACCTAATTGGGCACTTCCCTTTCATATATCCTCTGATGCTTCTGATATTGCAATTGGAGCTGTCTTGGGACAAGAGGAAAATCATCTTCCTTATGCTATCTATTTTATTAGTAAGAATATGACTCCTACTGAGCTTAATTACACAGTTAATGAAAAGTAATTCTTAGCAGTTATTTACGCAATTAACAAGTCTCGACATTACATTACCGATTACTCTACTTTTGTCCATATCGACCACTCGACTATTAAGTATATAATGAAAAAAATTGTCATAAATTCCCGAGTTACCAGGTGGTTACTATTATTACAAGAATTTGATATTACAATTATAGATTGACCAGGTAAAGAAAATGTAGTTGACAATTTCCTTTCTCAGTTAAAAGCTGATGATAATACTCCAGTAGATGATTCCTTTCCTAAAGAGTATTTATTTGGATTATCTACTCACTCACCTTGGTATGCATACATTTCCAATTATTTGGTTGCAGGGAAGTTACCATCACACCTATCACATTGAGAGAAAATAAATATCATTCAACAAAGTGCTCGGTATAGCTGGATAAGTGGGTGTCTTTTCTACACAAGACTTGATCATGAAAGCCGGAGATGCATTAGAGAAGATGAGATTTATGATATATTGAAAGCTTGTCATGATGGCCCTTGTGGAGGGAATTTTGCTGATAAGAGAATGGCACATAAAATTCTCAGGATGGGCTATTATTGGCCCTCACTTTTCAAGGATGCAAATAAATATGTTCGGGCCTACGAAAACTGTCAGAGAATGGGTCAACCGAATCATAGAGATGAAATGCCATTGAATCCCCAGGTAATACTTGAACCCTTTGAAATATGGGCTCTAGATTTTGTAGGGCCCATTAATCCTCCATCCAATCAAAGAGTTTA
Source organism: Pinus tabuliformis (assembly GCA_031772625.1). NCBI lineage: Eukaryota > Viridiplantae > Streptophyta > Pinopsida > Pinales > Pinaceae > Pinus > Pinus tabuliformis. The sequence continues at coordinate 1,019,061,338 of CM062813.1, read as the reverse complement.
CATATTAGTTTGTACAGATTATATGACCAAATGGGTGGAGGCTAAAGCACTCATTAGAGCTAATGAAGAATCTGTTTTAGCTTTTCTATTTGAGGAAAGCTTTGTTAGATTTGAAGTACCTAGAGAGCTAGTTACAGATGGAGGACCTCCTTCTAATTCTCATGGTTTTAAAGCCACCCTTCAAAAATATCATATTCATCATTAGTGACTACACCATACCACCCCCAAGCTAATGGGCAGGTGGAGAGTACAAAGAAAGTTATATAAGCCATTCTAACAAAAATAGTGAAGGAGAATAGGAAGGATTGGTCTCAAAGGCTCCCTGAAGCACTATGGGCTTACAGAACTACCTGGAGGAATACTACAAGATTTTCTCCCTATGAATTGGTTTATGGTAAAAGTGTTGTTTTTCCTATGGAATTTGAAATCAAAACTTTAAGAACTGCTTTAACTGTTAACCTTGATTTGACTAATGCACAGACAGCAAGGTTGCAACAACTTCAAGATTTATATGAAACGAGGTTAGATGCCATTCATCAAGCAACTATGATCCAACAACAGAGAACAAGGTGGCATGATAAAACCATCAAGCATAAGCAGTTCCAAAAAAGTGATTGGGCTTTATCGTATGATTCTCGGTTTGAAAATTTTCAAGGGAATCTACGTACAAGATAGCTGGGACCTTATGAAATAGATACTATTTTTCCCAATGGAACAGTAAGGCTCCCAACAATTGATGATTCTAGGACACCATTATTGGTAAATGGTCATCGACTTCGTCTGTATCAACGACCCATTTCCAAAGAGGACTTTAAGGCCACTTGCATGGCAGATTCACATTATCTTTTCTTGGGGGAGCCTACTGCCCCTCATTGCCATTAATTTATGCATTATATTTTTAAGTATTAGATTATATTTCTTAACTAATAATCCCTGTCAAGGGCTGGGATGTTACAATTGACTTTTTGCAGATTCCAGATTTAGGAAAGGCTTATTGAAAAGGATGATCCTACTATAAGCAGATCCAAGCATCATTTTGGAACTCTGTCATCTCATTTAAATCCATCCATAATTCATTTCCCCATCCTCCAGTAACGTTTCCATCATTTCTCATGCCCCCATCATCTTTCAACAACATTTTTCTCATCAAGCAAAATAATATCTTTCAACAACATTTCCCTATTTTTCCCATCCCTGCAATAGTATTCTTCAGCAACATTTCCTTTATCTTCCCCATTGCTGAAACATCGTTCTTCATCCATTTCCTGTTGCTAAAACACCATCCTTTACTCATTTTCCGTTGCTGAAACACGATTCTTCACTCATCTTTCCTGTTGTTGAAACATCGTTTCAAAGAACATAATCACACAACACTTTTCGTCATAAAAATCACTTCTGATGCTAATTTCGTCCCTTCACTGCCTTCTCCTATAATTATACAGACCTATAACAGAATTATCCTCATAATTTCTTCCATGATTGTTGATGATCTATTGGCAACGAGTATTATGTTTTTTTCGAAATATGGACTAAAGGTAAACATGAGGTATGTAAATATTATGTGTGAATACGATTAAACTATAGTTAAATGAGAAGATTATGTCATAATTACAATGATCCCTGTACATTTAAAAGTCGTCATTTCAGCCGTATTTTGGGGGGGAGGGATACCGAAATCATACACCATCATTTCACTTATGCGCCATCATTTCACAGCAAGCCAATTACCATCGTTGTTTTTACCCACAAATTACGTCTCATCACCTCGCCTCAGCATTGTAACTCCATGTCCCCATTTGCAAAAGTTACTTTGTCCAAAGAGCGGTAACTCGGTTTTTGACTATGCATTTTACTGAAGCTGGTTAACTATGGGGGGACCTGCTATTCGACATGAGCCTGGCTCGATAGCTCTACTTGAATTACATCCAAAAGTATATCAGATTTTTCATCAGGCAGGCTGGGTAGATTATTTTCAGAGGCTTCAGGGATTCGATCCACAACAAGTCCTTGAATTTGCACGTAATTTACGTGATGGTTATTCTATGGTTCAAGGAGTTTGAATTCCGGTTACAGAGCATGACATAATGCAGGTTTCAGGCCTGCTAGTCACTAGCATTCATTGGTTTAGCCATAAGCATATCATTCTGAATGCAGAAATGGATTTTCTTCTGCTAGGAGAACAGGCCAAGGCACCCAATTTCACTCGTTATCACCTCCATGGCCGACGGTTGCTGAATTCGTCAAGCATTATCTCACTTGTGAAGGTCAATACCAGGTAGTCTATCATCATGACTTTGTCTTATTAAATCATTTGAGACATGGTAGACTATTGAATATTCATATTATTTACTTGGGTGTCTGAAGAATATGTCACATTATTGTAGACAGGCAAAATACCCACTCCTTTCCGTCATCCATCACCTTCTTGTCCAGCTACTAATTTAGAAGGGCTTTTCTCAACAAGCTCTCCCTCCTAATAACCCACCCCTAGACCCTCAACAGGCTGCTGAAAATCCTCAAGAAGTCCCTGAAAATCCCCATGAGTAGCAGCCTGATAACATTCCTGATCCCCCAGAAATTCCACCAGTAGAATCAACTAATCCAATTGGCCCTCCTACTGCATCAATTCCATCCCATAATTTAGCAGAATCATCCAATCCCACTGTTAATATTCCTAGTGATGACTCTGAAGATAACCTTCCCCTTACTATGCTGAAAAGAAAAAGGCAGAGTAAGACCACTTTCCTACCAGAAAGGCAAACTAGGGCCTCCACCAAAGAAGCTACCATTTCTGATAGCCCTCTCCCTCAGAAGAAATCTACACGTAAAAGGAAAATTACTCCTCTCCCTGCCTTTTTACCCTGAAGACGAATGAGGGCGTTAACTGAAGTAGCAACTGCTACCACCATCCTGAATTCCCCACAAATTTGTCTAAAATCCTATACCCCATCACAATCCCAAGACCCTGAAACCTCGCCTGTCTCACCCTCGGGCACTAAAACACAAGAAACAGATGCCTAGGGTTTTATAACATCATTTCTTTCTGAGCCAGTAGCTAAAACACAAGAACCGGCTACTCAACCAACAATTTCCACACAAGAACCAACTGTTGATTTACAAAATCCAGATGCCCAGGAAGTTACACAACACGTAGCTATCACACAAGAACCAGTTGCTGATTCACAAAATCTAGATGCCCAGGATATTGCACAACAGGTAGTTGCCACACAAGAGCCATCTACCTATCTAGCAGTTGCTCCACAAGAACCAGCTGTTGAGATACAAAACCTAGATGCCCTGGACATTGGATAGCAAGTAGCTGCTCCACAAAAACCAGCTACTCATCTAGTAGTTGCTCCATAAGAACCAACTATTGAGATACAAAACCTGGATGCTTTTAATGTTGTACATGACATAGCTGCCCACAATAACCAACTGTTGATACACAAGATCTGGATACTCATAATGCTACCCATCTAGTAGCTGCCACACAAGAACTAGCTACTGAGACCAAGACAGATACACAAAGCCTGGTCACTCTGGCTTCCCTTTTGCAAGAAAATGAGTTTTTAAAGTCAAAACTTGAAGCTTATAAGCAGGAATTAGTAAAGTCAAGGGAAGCCTATGACAAAGAGCTTAATTTATATACTCTAGCCCATGCAGCATCCACAACCGAGAAAAGTGCAGAGGCAGATCAGTACAAGGAATATATGTGCAGCCAATGTGGTAATATTTATCATCAAGCAGGGTATAAAGTAGTTGAAATCCCACTTCTTGGAGCCTCCCTTGCACCCACCACTTCAAAAACCAGAAAGGAACACCCTACTATTACACAAGAACTAGTAGGGCCTTCAAAAATTAAAAAGGAATACCCTACTGTTACACAAGAACCAGTAGGGCCTCTGAATATTAAAGAAGAATGCCCTACTACTACACAAGAACCAGTAGGACCTTTGAAAACTTTTGAAAAGGAGGAAAAACCACAAATATCTCAACCTACTGTGCTAATTAAAGCTAAAGATTAGGTACCATGGCCTACAAAAACAGTCTTTACTCAGACTGAATCTCGGCCTACAAAAACTATCTTTACTTAGACTCTAAGTACTGAAAAACAAATCGATAGTTGGAAGAAAGCATATGTTATGTCACATGATAAGATCTTGCGGGAGCATAAAACACTCTAGCAAAATCACATATATTCAAATTGGGAATCCTTAGAGCAAATAATCCAACAGTTTCATGCACAGAAGAAAGAGAATAAACAACTAAATAATAAAATGTTTCTTATATTTGATCTTGTTCAGAAGTTATTAGCTGCTAGAAAACCATCCTTGAACTACTCACTTTTTCTTGCAGAACGCTTAGCATTCTTCTAGATAAAATCAATCAAAAATGGGAAACCGCATGAAGTTTCTACACCTCAGCAATTTGTGGAAAATTTCACAGAAGCATCTATCACTGATCAACATTTGGTTTGTGAATTGTATCTACATAATGAGGCTATCGTTCAAGACAGGAAAATAAATCTTAACCCTTTAATGGGTGATGTTTAGATTAGGGCATTTGTCTCTTTCCTAGCCAGTCAGATCACATGGCAGACTGCCTTCCTTGTAGCAAAACACAATGAGGACAACAAACTCTTGTGGATTCGATCAGAACCACAAAATCCTGCCATGTTCATCTAGGAGTATTCTCAATTCTTGAAAGAACCAGGAATGGCTGAGCACATCAGGCAGCTACAAGCAACAGTGATACAGGATTGCCAACATTTTGTCAAGACTAAGAAAGTTGTTGCCTTGAAAGCAAACAACTTACTCTGGCAGCAATCCTCTAAAGAAAGGTAGGAGTATAATCCTTTCAGCCCAACTAATATTGAAACAACAATCGCAAGGCTACCTGACTATATGAGATGTGTTCAACAATCTGCTAAAAAATGGATAGGCTATTATTTTCATTTTCCTCTTTTATGGATGTTAGCATAGGAATATAAGGCACATCATAGGTTAAGTGATCCAGGTGGATATTGGTGGCCACCTGCCAAGTCCACCTGGACCCCCACCATTGTCTGATCTAGGTGGATATTGGTGGCCACCTGCCAATTCCACCTGGACCCCCACCATTGTCTTTCTCAGCATTTTCAGTTTCCTTAATTGTAGCACAACTTACTATTTTTAGCAGTTTTTTGGGTCCTGAACTTCTGGAGCCGTTTTGAGGCCCTAAACGACGTTTTTTGGGGAATCCAGGGGCAACTCGAGTCCATGGAATGGATTGGTGTTGCCCGTTCCAACAATGATAGTGCTCGGATAGATCTTTCTAATGAGCTATTGTACGCGTCAAACGGAGATCATATGCCAAAGTTACGACCCCGGGAAGTTGATGTACCAACTTACCCCCAAACGGGGCCCACAGTTTGGTGTTTCATCTCCTAGGGTTAGGTTTTGGAATGTTAAGGGTTTTTCCATTGTTTCTCAACAATAAATAGGCCTTCGAGCCTCATTGTAACACAGTTCAGAGGCATGTAGCCATCACATCTCTTCTCAGAGATAAGCTACCATCGCCCTAGCTAGTTCATTTCCATTTCTGTTGTAAGCATATTTCAGTATTTTCCATTAATGAAACGAAGTATTATTTCCGCTGCATCTTTGTGTATATGGTTATCTCTGTAATTTGTTGCGTTCCCGTTTAAATCCGGATCAGTGGTATCAAAGCGGTCTGCTTTTTCTCTGTTTTTCTTTGCATGTCCCCAACAAGGTCGGGATATAAGGAGTTAGGGCTTGAACTGGTTGAACCTTTGCAAGACCAGCCTCGCAAATCCCGACGGCCTCCCATGGCGGACGAGAAGAAAGATGAGGGGGCAGGAGATCCCATCAAAATCTTGCTCGAAGAAGCGTTCGAGCGACAACAGAACGCGATGATGGACAGCTTTGCGCAGATCCTTCAGCGGCTACCCAGAAGCGGCGCATCGGCTTCCAGCAGCTCCTCTGGAAACGCCACACCCTTTAAGGTACAAGTTAATTTTGAAATCCCCATATTCGAGGGTCAGATAGACGCCGATGCCGTAGATAAATGGTTAAATCTGCTAGAGGGTTATTTTTCTGTTCATGAATTTTCGAGTTGGGAAAAGATTGTTTTTGCTCTTCTCAAAGCAGCCCCCCACGTCAAGGACTGGTGGGAAACCTACTGCGAGCAGAAGGATGAAGGTACTGGCTCACTATTTTCAGCCGCACCCACCTGGGATTCGTTCCGGGATGCCATCAAGGAGCAGTACTACTCTGTCGGAAGCTATGAGGATGAATACATAAAGTGGACCATGCTGCGGCAGGGAAAGGACCAAGACGTGCCGGAGTTCACCAATCTTTTCCATACCCTTCGCACAAAGTTGGGTATCAAGGATTCGGAGCAACATTTGATACTCAAATACCGTGGCTGCCTGCACAAGTACATCCAGGAAGAAATACAGTTCCTAAACATCCCCTCGCTCGGCGCAGCATACCGGTATGCCGTCAAGGTCGAGCAGAAGTTTAAACAAAAGAAGCGAGACTTTGGATCTGCGAATCCAAAGCAGGGGAAAGGTGCCCCTAAACCATAGAACAAAGGACAAAGCCAAGGTGGGACAGCCCAAGACAACCAGCCGAAGCTGCAAGCAAAGAGCAACGCCGTGAAGCCGAGAAAGGACACTGGAAAATGGTGCGAGTTCCATAAGAGCTCCACTCACAACACAAGTGAGTGTCGGGCCAAGCAGTCACTGGTGGCTGAACCTAAGGTTTCAGAATCAGATGCATGTTCCGACTCTGAGTCAGAACCCGATAAGGGGTATGAAAAAGGGAAGCAGATCATTGATGCGGATCCCAGCGCCACTGTTGCTACCGCAAAGATCCAGAAAAATGAACCCGAAGATCCAGAGGAGGAGGAGCGTCTCTTCCACTCCTAGATGTGGGTAAAGGGCTCCCCGATACAGTTCATTGTTGATAGCGGGAGTCAAAAGAACCTCATTTCGGCAGAGGTCGTGAAGCGGTTGGGCTTACCGACCACAACACATCCACAACCATACGCCATTGGGTGGCTTCACCAAGGGCGAGATCTCCGCGTGAGCCAGCAGTGTCGCCTTCCATACAACATCAAGCCCTTCACGGATGAGGTATTGTGTGACATTGATCCCCTTGAAGTTTGTGATGTATTACTAGGACAACCATACTTGTGGAAGCGACATGCTGTGTATGAATCAAGGCCCCGTGCTGTTATTATTACATTGGGAAATAAGTTGTTCAGGATACCAGAGGTAGCACCACCTGCCGCCATCTCTTTGATTACTGCAAAACAATGCAGTAAGATCATTTCCAAAACCAGGAAATTTGTTTTCCTGATGATACGCCCTCAAGGGAAGAAGAAGACAGTGGCCGCGGCCTCCAAACGGGGTCCCTCTGCACGACAGCTACAGATGGACAAGATTGTGGAGGAGTACGAAGACATCTTCACCTCCCCGGCAGGGGTTCCTCTGCACTGTCAAGTCAAGCACTCCATCGATCTGACCCCAGGTGCGCCGCTACCCAATGGACCAATTTATCGGCGCTCCGTTCTGGAGAACAATGAAATCAAGAGGCAGATTTAGGAGCTCCTGCAGAAAGGTCACATCCGTCCGAGTTCTTTGCCCTGTGGGAGCCCGATAGTGTTGGTACAGAAGAAGGATGGGACGTGGAGACTCTGTATTGACTATCGGGCGCTGAACAAGATCACTGTCCGTAATAGGTACCCGATCCCGCAGATTGATGACCTCCTAGACCAACTAAAGGGGGCGAAATATTTCAGCAAGATCGATCTGAAGTCAGGATATCACCAGGTACCAATTGAACCCTCAGATGTGTGGAAGACTGCCTTCAAATCCAAGGAGGGCCTCTTCGAATGGTTGGTCATGCCTTTCGGATTGACGAATGCTCCTGCAACCTTTATGAGGCTAATGGATGACATCTTGCGGCCATTCACCAACTCCTTTGTAGTAGTATACTTGGATGACATTCTAATCTTCAGCCAGAGTTGGGAAGAGCACCTCCACCACATCCGACAGGTTCTCCAAACACTGCGGCAACACAAGCTATGTGCCAATTTGGAGACATGCACTTTTGGCATGACGGAGGTTCAGTATCTGGGATACATCATTGATGAACAGGGGGTGCATGTCGATCCAGCCAAGGTCCAAGTCATTCGGGATTGGCCCTCTCCAACCACTCTAACAGAGCTCCGCAGCTTTCTAGGTCTTGCCAACTTCTACCGCAAGTTTGTGTTGGGATTTTCTCATATTTCTTGGCCCTTGAGTCAAGTCACCAAGGGCGGGGCGAAAGCAAAATTCTTTTGGTCTGAATCTCAACAGAAGGCATTCAGGGAGTTGAAGGATCGCCTCTGCACGACACCAGTGCTCGCGTTACCAGATTTACAACAACCATTTGAGGTCGAGACAGATGCCTCTGACTATGCTATTGGGACAGTCCTTACTCAACATGGACATCCAGTGGCATATCACAGTGAAACACTTTCAGACACAGTCCGGAAGTACCCCACTTATGATAAAGAGATGTATTCCATTGTACAGGCCTGCCGACAATGGAAGCATTACATTTTGGGGAAGGAAACGGTCATCCACACAGACCACCGACCTCTGCAGTTCATACAGACCCAAGGGAAATTGCAGAATGATCGCCATCAGAAGTGGTCTACATACCTGCAACAGTTTCACTTGAATATCAAGTATAAAAAGGGCAGCACCAATAATGTTGCAGATTGCCTCAGTCGACCACCGATCATGGCGCTAACCACCGTGCTCAACTCTTGCAGGCACGAGACTTCTGATTGGCCACTTCTCTACAAAAGCGACCCAGAATTCGGCCACACATACCAGACACTCTTGGAGGGTCGACAGGTTGCAGATTTTCACCTCCAGGATGCCCTATTATGCCACCTCGGTCACCTTTGTGTTCCTTCAAGCGAGCGTGCCAAGATGATTTGGGAAGCACACTACAGCCGGGCTACTGGGCATTTCGGGGTCGAGAGAACAGTGGCAGTACTGCAAAACTATTTCTATTGGCCGAATCTTCGACAGGATGTTGGGAAGTACATCCGATCATGTACTGCCTGTGCCATTGCCAAACCGACCATTAAGAAGCAAGGCCTCTATACCCCGTTGCCTACCCCTAGTCGACCTTGGGAATCCATCTCCATGGATTACATGTCAGGCCTTCCTTCCACTAAGCATGGAAATGACTGTGTTTTTGTGGTCGTCGACAGGTTCTCAAAGATGGCCATTATGATGGCCTGCAAGAAGAATATCACAGCAGAAGCCACTTCTAAACTTTTCTTTGAACGAGTGTGGGTGCACTTTGGGATCCCACAGTCTATCATCTCAGATCGGGACAGTCAGTTTCTCAGCACCTTTTGGTCCAGTCTCTGGTCAATGCTGGACACCAAACTCACGAAGTCCATAGCCTTCCATCCTCAAACTGATGGCCAGACAGAGGTTGTCAATAGGATGATTGTCCACATTCTGCGCATGTATAACTCAAAGCATCCACGCACATGGGATGAGAGCCTCCCCTACGTTAAGCACAGCTACAACCGAGCTCTTCACAGCTCCACTGGCCATAGCCCTTTTCAGGTGGGTTTGGGATTCCAGCCACTATGCCCCATTGATGTGGCCATGCCACTTGCAGCTACTCACATGAATTCAGCTCATGTCCAGTCCGAAACAGATAAGGCCACCAGCTTCATTGAGCGCATCCAACATATTCGCCAGCAGGTCCATGACATTCTTGAGAAATCAAATGCCAAGTACAAGCAGCGACATGATCAACATCGGGTGCCACACAGGTTTCAGGTGGGCGACAAAGTCTGGTTGCATTTGCAAAAGGAACGCCTTACTGGAGCCTATCGAAAATTGAGACCACTCCGATATGGTCCTTACACCATTACTAAGGCTATGGGAGACAATGCATTTGAGCTCAGCATTCCCCCATTCCGTGGCCTGCACCCAGTATTCAATGTGGACCGCCTTCGGCCATACTTTCCACCATTGCTAGACACATCCGACATTGCAAAACAGCTCAAACCCACAGAATTAAATCCAGATTGCATGGAACAAGCTGCAACTGATCGGATCATGGACACACAGATCAAGAACACTCGCCAACAGAATATCAAACTGTATCGAGTTGTCAAAGCGGGCCAACTCCTTCAGCAGGGCAAGTGGCTCACCAGGGCACAAGTTCAGCAGAAGTTTCCTCATCTCATGGAGGAGGTCAATGCAATGGGGACCATTGCTTCCTAAGGGGGGAGGAATGATCCAGGTGGATATTGGTGGCCACCTGCCAAGTCCACCTGGACCCCCACCATTGTCTGATCCAGGTGGATATTGGTGGCCACCTGCCAAGTCCACCTGGACCCCCACCATTGTCTTTCTCAGCATTTTCAGTTTCCTTAATTGTAGCACAACTTACTATTTTTAGCAGGTTTTTGGGTCCTGAACTTCCGGAGCCGTTTTGAGGCCCTAAACGACGTTTTTTGGGGAATCCAGGGGCAACTCGAGTCCATGGAATGGACTGGTGTTGCCCGTTCCAACAATGATAGTGCTCGGATAGATCTTTCTAATGAGCTATTGTACGCGTCAAACGGAGATCATATGCCAAAGTTACGACCCCGGGAAGTTGATGTACCAACTTACCCCAAACGGGGCCCACAGTTTGGTGTTTCATCTCCTAGGGTTAGGTTTTGGAATGTTAAGGGTTTTTCCATTGTTTCTCAACAATAAATAGGCCTTCGAGCCTCATTGTAACACAGTTCAGAGGCATGTAGCCATCACATCTCTTCTCAGAGATAAGCTACCATCGCCCTAGCTAGTTCATTTCCATTTCTGTTGTAAGCATATTTCAGTATTTTCCATTAATGAAACGAAGTATTATTTCCGCTGCATCTTTGTGTATATGGTTATCTCTGTAATTTGTTGCGTTCCTGTTTAAATCTGGATCATTAAGTAAGAAGGAAGAAGCAGTAGCATGGAAGAAGATACAAAAGGTCGATGGGTTCAGAGACTTAGCTGACAATACCTTCTACAGTTACTGCGTAAGTAATGTGCACTCCAAAGCCTAGTACCCCGAATTAGATTCAAAGTAAAAGTTGCATGAGGACATGCAACCCTTTCAGTTGGGGGGGATGTTAGGACTCCATATGTTCCCTTTTCATCTACACATTTTTTTTATCTTCCATCCTCTTTCAAACTATAATTAAAGCCCATGTTATTACTTTGATCTATTTTCCAAGGTATATAACATTTCCTCTCATTACTATATGTTTGATTTATTTTACACGTAATTTTACATTTCCTTCATGATTAATCGCTGATCGGATGGTTGTTGAAATAGTTTTGAAGACTACAGATATTATTGCAGACTACGTTACTGAAACAACTTTGATTATGTTGCTGAAACAGTTAGGAAGAATGCGCAAATTGCGTTCTTGAAACAACCGTGATTTGCATTTTTAGATCTAGCAGCAACAGAAGAAGATCATCGAAGGAGCTGTTACATGGGCCATAACAACCGTATTCCAAAGTGAGGCATTTTCATAACCATTGTAACAGTATTTTGTTAATGGAAGACTCAGTTATCCTATTTTAGCATTGCAGGTCAAAATAGGATTGATAATGTAATTAATTGTAATTGATGTTGTAATTGATGTCTCCTCTTTAAAAAGAGGAGACATCAACATTAGAAGGATATAGAGAGATCAATGGAAGGTCTAGTTGGGATGAAGGAACTTTAATCTTTTGTAATATCATACTTTGACAAATGAATAGAACACTATTCTGAGCATTTTCTCTTAAGTTCCATTGCTTGGGGAATCTTGTGAGAAGGACAGGGCCCACCTTCATCACATGATTCACCCCTTAAATTATGTAGTGTGTTAAGTATTATTTTTACATTCATGTCTTGTTAAATTCCTATTCGCTAAATTTACTTATGCGTTATTGAAACTTTGCATTTGCTGCTAAAACTCTGTTTCTGCTCGGCTATTGCATTGTTTCCATAATTTCGTTCATAGGTAATAAGTGATTATTTTGATTGGTTGCCTAGAGTGAGTTTGTGAAGCATAGTAATCAGAAACAGGTTTTGAATATTCCTGCTTGGGGGATAGGGTCATGTTCTTTGTTAGAGCATAGCTAGTTTTTTCCTTTGCAGATTTATTTCCTTTCTAGATTGATCTTTTTAAATGTAATCCAGGATTCCCTTGATCATTGTTTGCAATAGAGAGATTGATTTTGTTGTAACTAAAAGTAGAACTTCAGTTGTTTAAAGCAAGGTGTGATTAGAATAAATTATACTACAACTTTTTTACTGCTTTTGGAATTGAGCATATATAGTGTGTAATTTCCTTTGAAATAAACAGACTTTCCTGGGTTGACAATTTATGTAGCACTGGTTTTTTATATTAATAAGCAATTAATGTGACCAACATACCCCCATGGGTGAGGAGAATATTTCCCTGTATTCTTTCATGATTGTATCCACATGCTTCTGTTGCATGGAGGAACCCTTCTCGGGGGCCATGGATGTGGCTATGATCTTCCCCTTACTTTGACAGTGAACCAGAAAGAAAATAAGTTTCTTAGTCTGGGAGATGATCTTACTACATTTCTTGGTAGAGATCAAAGAGGTGGCAGTAGGTGGGGAAACCTTAGGTATCCTATATAGCGTATCACCCAAAGAAATAATCACAGAGCGAGGTCTAGGCTCATATACAACATGTCACTTCGACAAGTATGGTTTTCCTAATAATACATCACAAATGCTGAGAGGAGCAACATCACACAATACCTCATCTGTGAAGGGCTTGATGATGTAGGGAAGAAAGCACTGCTAGCTGACTCGAAGATCTCATCCTTGGTGAAGCCACCCAATGATGTATGACTACAGGTATGGTAGGTTCAGTAGGCCTAGCCACTTCATGACCTCTGCTGAAATGAGGTGCTTTTGGCTTCCATTGTCGACAAAGAAATGCAGTGGTGAACCCTTCACACACACGTGTGAGTGAACAAGACGCTCCCCTTCCTCTGGATTGTTAGGCTCATTCTTTTGGATCTTAGCGGTGGAAACAGTGGCGTTGGGCTCTCCATTAATAATATGCTTCCCTTTGTCATTCCCTGTGTCAGAATCTAACTGAGGGATGGAACATGCATCTGATTCTGAAGCCTTCAACTTCGCCACCAGAGACTTCTTGATTTGAAACTTACTTGTGTTGTGACTGGGGCTCTTATGGAACTCACACCACTTTCTTGTGCCCTTCTTTGACTTCGTGGTGGTGTTATTTTCTTGTAGCTTTGACGGGTTGTCTTGGGTCACCCCACCTTGGCTTTGTCCTTTGTTCTTCGGATTCGCAAATCTAATGTCTCGCTTCTTTTGTTTAAACTTCTGCTCAATCTTGACAGCATATCAGTACACCATGCCAAGCAAGGAGATGTCCAAGAAGTCCATCTCATCCTGGCTATACCTGTGTAGGAAGCCACGGTATTTGAGTACAAAATGCCACTCTTAATCCTTTATACCCAAGTTTGTGCAAAGGGTATTAAAAATATTGGTAAACTTTGGCATGTCTTGGTCCCTTCCCTGCTGCAACATGGTCCACTTTATGTATTTATCCTCATAGCCTCCTATAGGGTAGTACTGCTCCTTGATAGCATCATGGAATGAATTCCAAGTGGATGCGGCTAAAAATAATGAGGTCGTAACTTCATCCTTCTGCTCGCAGTAGGTTTCCCACTAGTCCTTAATGTGGGTGGTGGCTTTGAGAAGTGCAAAAGTGATATTTTCCAGCTAGAAAAATAATGAATAGCAAAATATCCTTCTAGCAGATTTAACCATTTATCTAAGGCACTCATATCTATCTGGCCCTCAAATATGGGAACGTCAAAATTAACTTGTACCTTAAAGGGTGTGGCGCTTCCAGAGTAGCTGCTACAAGTAGATGTGTTGCCCCTAGGTAGCCACTCAAGGATCTGGGAAAAATTGTCCATCATCGTATTACTTTGTCGCTCGAGGGCTTCTTTGAGCAAGATTTTGATAGGATCTCCTACCCCCTGTCTTTCTTTTCATCCTCCATGGGAGGCCATCAGGATTTGTGAGGTTGATCTTACAAAGGTTGAACCAGATCGAGCCCTAACTCCTTATATCTCGACCTTGTTAGGGACAAGCAAAGAAAAACAGAGAAAGAGCAAACTGCTCTTATACCACTAATCTGAATTTAAACAAGAATGCAACAAATTACAGATATAATAATAAATATAGAGATGCAACAGAAATAACACTTCCTTCCATTAATATCAAATAATGAGATATGCTTACAAATAGAATGGAAATGAGACTAGCTTGGGTGATGGTAGATTATCTCTGAGAAGATATGTGGTAGCTACATGCCTATGAACTATGTTACAATGAGGCTCAAAGGCATATTTATTATTGAGAAACAATGGAAAACCCTAAACATCCAAAAACCTAACCCTAGGATATGAAGTGCCAAAACCATGGGCCCCGTTTGGGTAAATTGGTACCTCAACTTCCGACGTCATAAATTGGCATATGATCTCTGTTTGGCTATCATAATACCTCATTTTGAAGATCTCAAAGAGAAGGTCGGAAGCAAACGAACAAGCTCTATTGGGAATGTTTTGGTCTCTCTGTTTTCCTTAAAAACGTCGTTTAGGGCCTTAAAATGACTCCGGAAGTTCAAGACCAGAACTACCAAAAATAGTAAACTATTCTACAATTAAGGAAACCAAAAACCTAAAAGAGACACTGTTGGGGGTCCAAGTCGAATAGGTAGGTGGCCACCAATATCCACCTGGATCAATTGTACATATGTGATTGTTATCCATGAACAACAAATGCTTATGAGCTTATGACATGAACATGTTAGTTAGTTACTCTTATGGATATCATGGTTTATGTTTGATTTGATATGTTGTGAAGTTGTATCATGCTAGCCTATATTTATTGTGTAGACAAGATAGCCTCCCCTGATATACATTAAGGTATGAGTTTTCTTATGTCGTATATTTGGTGCTTGGTTGTTTGATTACAATGTCTATTTGGTGTTTGAGTGTTTGGTTCCTAGTTTATTTATTTAAGATGCTATGTTTGCAAGTTGATTTAATGTTTGATGAATTTCATAATATGAATATGCATTATAATGATCTTCCTTTAAGATGGTTTTACAAAAACATATGTGTTGATACAGTTGATATGTACTTGGGTGTAGGTGTTTCCAGGAAAACTAGTGTCTTTTTGATCTGCTAGTCCCACTAAGACGGGTAGCTATCATAGAAACAAATAATCAAAGAAATTTGCGATTTCCTTTATGTAATATAGATAAGAGAGAAAAAAAGAGGACCAACCTGGATATTCCGCTTGGCTCCTTGCTTGATTTCTCTCTCCCTTGATAGAGTTTGCAACTCCTCTCCTACTTGTCTCACTTTAGAGAGTTCTTGTAGAGTCAAAGTAACAAAACACCATCAAAGCATCTCGATCTATAATATCATAAATAATGCAGAATCAGAAATACATTGACCATACAATTGCATTCACAAATAACAAGATTCACAAATACACGATTATATGGAGGAAAATCAAAGAACTTTATTAATTGTAGAAGAGAGGATTACAACCCAGCTGTCTGATCTAGCATGATCCTCCCAGGATCAAAGCCCTCTTCACCTCATGAAAAGCAAGATCACCCAACAATACAATGTCTCTTCTCATAGATAAACCAACAATACTTCCTTACAAATTACAAAATTCCAACCTTCAGATCTCTCAGATGAGGGATCCATTTATAGATGTCTTGCAAGGGTGTGAGCCAGCTCTGGGTTTCTGGTTAGTGTCATTCCACTGATAGTTCTTGGTTCCACTTGGAAATTTCATTGATCTCTTACTCATTCCTGGGCAAATTCAGAGAAGAAAGTGTCATGGGAGAAGTTTCTAGAAGATTCCATGAGCTTCCACTTAGAAAATTGTCTCTGCCATTTGTCTATTCTCGCTCATCGCACCCTACAGAAGGCCTCTTCAGTATGCATCGCATCTGGCTAGTGTAGCAACTAGTATGCATCACACCTTGACCATGGAGCAATCAGTATGGTCCAGTTTTGGCCAATTCTGAGTGGTTTTTCAGGTGGCACTTATGGTAAATGATGTAATCAATTGACCATGATATTTTAGGGTATGAAACAACACTTTTAGGGGTTCAAGAGCCCCTGGTTTATCGACATATGTGATTGGGGTTGAAGTGCCCAAATATGTCTATAACAGTTGCCCCCTAAAGCATGAGGTCGTAAATCTTTTGATGGTGGGTGAAATGCTTTATCATGAGGATCCGAGGTATTCAAAATTGAAGGTGACTTGTATAAGATACAATACAATACATCATCATCATATTATTTTCATGATCTAGCTGAGGCGGGCATTCCCATGCTAATATCTATAAATTCATTTTCATGTATATAGGACAGATAGTCGTCTTCTATTGCAAACTGGTGATTCTTTATATGTAGAGTCATCATTCCTTAGCTTGGATGATCATCTCTGCAGTTTCTATTTATAATTGATGTCTCCATTTTCCTAAATATATCGCAGCCCAGATCGATGAAACGAGATTTGGGGTCTTCAAACTCATTCAATCTTCACCCGATGTACAAGTCAATCCATCCGAAAAGATGTTCTGAAGTCGAACATGGAAAGACATCACCTGATTACCAACCAATAATGTAAGTTGTTAACAAGTGCGAGAGGAGTCATTGATAATGATAATGACCCTCACGGTACTACAGTACAATTCACATGGTGTGAATATATGAGCTGATGTTTAACACCATGCAAAATCTTTCGGTCGAAGGCCATTGATGTAAACCTATCACCAGAAGTGAGAAACTTGCCATTGAGGCATGCAAACTTCAAAGTACTGAAAGGGTTGTTTCTAAGTCAACTTCTTGGATAATGAACTGATGTAGACAAGAAGTGACCTGTCACTGGAGGGCCTTGATGTATCCCACATCTATGACACAAAATGAAGAAAATGATTTTCTGGAGGTGAAAATGATCTGATGATACAAGGTTCAGGAATGGCAGTCATGAAAAATGAAGGGTGAAGGTATTGCAGTGGATGAGGTGTTAGCTAGGTGCTGAATTCTCTGAATGACTTCTCTTGAACATGTCAGCGACACTGAAATGGATTGATACCATTAACCCCAAAAGATGGATTGTACGGAGGACCAATGGTGATATGACCGGTGAATGGAATAACCCAACCCAACTCAATCATGGTGATGGAGTGAAACTGTCATGTCCAAGAGCGACCTGCTACCAATAAAATTCTTCAAGTTTTCTTCCCTTTTCCCCAATCATTGCTGACCAGTACCTCTTTATTTTTTTCAAGCTTGATGAGGATAACATATGCTTGTTCTATAATTTTCCCTTCGGGAAAACCTGTCACTATGTTTTAGCGAGCCTAGCAACAGTGAAACTCGTTCTTGTTTGGATGGACAAGTTTTTTGTTATTGTTTTAATGAGTTTAACAAGAAAGATAACTCAATCCTTTTCATGTTTAGATATTTTGAAAAGGGACAAAGAGGAAACTCCAGTAGTACTTTTTTGTAGCATAATCCCTTAAGTTCGAAAAAGTATAAAATAATGCGAAAGGGATGAATTTTTGATCGCTTTAGCAAGATGAAAAAGACAAGCGCTCGATCTTTTTGTTTTATAATCCCTTAGGTCCAAAAAATTAAAATGTGCAGGAGGGATGGTGCTTCCCCTTACTTTAATGAGCCAGAAAGGCCAATAACTCAACAATGTTTTTATATTTAACGCGTCTAAAAATAGTTTAAAAGAGACTCGTTTTTTAGGAACAAGTGGTGTTTTGGGGTAGCAACTGGTTCCAAGTAAGCTTGGAACGTCTCAAAACATGGTGATGTGAAGAGGGTGGCTAACAAGACCACTCGTTGCAGCTATTCCTCAAAAGAATAAACTGTCAAGTGGAAGCATATGATCGGCCAAAATAATGGAGGTGATGGTAGGAACACAACCAAGGTTCAAAAGGCTGATAGCAGGGAAATCACAAAGGCTATTTACCGAGTGTGGATTCATTTTTAATGAGCTTGAATCGGGAAAAACTATGCTCATAGGCGGGTTTATTTTTTAACGAGCTTCAACCTTGTGGAAAAAATGCTCATACCAGTTGTTTAAAGATGTCTCTCATTGGTAGGTTTATTTCTTAGTGAGCTTGAACTCTACGATAACATATGCTCATTTCCTTTTTATGTAGGCTAGAAATGACCAAACTAAAAAGCTAACTACATTAAAGCTAAGGAACTATTGAGGTTAGGTAGGATAGTTTTGTCTTTCGTCTAGACAAAACACTTCCTTTGCTTCATCTGCACACTGTAGACAAAGGTGAATGGTGGATCAAACCAATCACCTAACCTAAGAAGTTGAACTAAAAAGCTAAAAAGCTAAAAAATGCTAAAAAACTAAGAAATGAAATCGGTCATTTTTTTCTTGCATAAAAAAGGTTTGCATGCCCCCAGGTATCACGAAAAGGAGAGTTTCTAGGTAACCATATGGAAGTCACTATGGTTAGGCAGGATTGTTTCTGTTAGCGGTTAGACAAAAACACTTCCTTGGCTTTGTCCATCGAAAATAGACGAAGGTGAATGGTGTGAGCTTCCAATCACATAACCTGTCGGGAAACCTACCTTTTTTAGTTGGGTTTTCCTGTTGACGTAGACCAAGGTGCATGCCCCCTAAGCTTTGTTATGTTCACCAGACTACTCATGGTAATTAGGTGGATGAAATGAAGGTTGAAGAGACATTCTCAATGCAAAGAGACCATTTAGGGATGATGTTTGACTTGTAGCTGTGTTTGAACCAGGAAATGAAAGCTAGTCGATAAGTTGTACTAGTTTTCCTTCATGCGGAAAACACATCACTCGAAAGAGTGTGGAAACAATAGCTTCCATGCTATATATATAGTCACGTCCAAGAAGTAGATTGTAATCTAATGGTCCTTGGACTACCATCGCATTCAACTGAATAGTTTTCCTTTTCAAAGTTATTGGCAACTTCGGAAGGATCCCTAACAGTCGACTGGTTCCTTTGTTAAAGCCTGACAAATGATGTGTGGTGGGCACAAGCGATGGTAAACCAAGTGCTTTCCAAGTAGTTGAGGAATGTATGCTCACTAAAGCCCATTCATCTATGATAGTGCCAGACACGATCATTTTGTAAACTTGCACTATGATCCGGAATGGTACATTAGATGGAAGGCAGGGCTTGCTAGTTGATTCCAATAAGAGGAAACAACTAGACTACTCAGAGGAGGTACCAGATAAATAGTTGGATGAACCTCATGGACTAGGGGGCTTTCCTCCTGTTGTAAAGGAACGGGTCGATTGCCCCCAAGTTCATCAAAATTTGTATTGACAAAAAGAATTTGAATGGTGACGTTCTCATTCTCTTTGGAAATTGTATCATCTGAAGGTGGACCTTCTGAAGGCAAGACTGGGTCGACTGCCATCTTGACCTATTGACTTTGGTCCGATATGGACTTAGAAGGTTCACTTTCAACAATAGGCATTTCGACCGACAATTGAGTTATGCTAGTCGAGTTTTCAACTAGCGACGGACTTGGTGAGAGTTTCTTGTATTCAGGTGGAAGTCGTTGTAGTGAAGTAGGATGGTTATCCAAGACACTTTTGGCTTCATCCAAAAAAGGACAACGGTGAAGAGCATGATTACCTTCACATAACCTACATGGAAATCTGACTTTTCCTTTTTGTCCACTAACTTCATTTTCACTAGTTGATGGTGTGTTGTCAACCTAATTACTAGAGGTTGATGACACCGGATGGTGTGAACGAGGAGACCATTCTCTCAAGATCTGCGGAATGCAAGGACAATCTAGATGAAGGTGGTCTCCCTTGCAAATTATGCATGGAGATCTATGCTTGGAAAGTTCGGTGTGCAGATTTTCACCGGATGATGAATGGTTGCCCCATTTCTTAACTGACTTCTTCTTCTTATTTTCCTTCCCTTTCTTATTCTTCTCAACTACTTTGTTTTAGTATCACTAGTTTCACCAAGAGAAGAGGAAGAAGGGGAGGGAGAAACAAGCAAAGTAGAAGGTGAAGGGACAACTTCAGTATCATTTGGTGCTAATTTGATTGCTGAGGAATCACAGTGTTTTGAACAATAGAGGTCAAGAATAGCCATACTGGCAGGCCAATTGTGATTCTTGGAAGGGACAATGTAGCCATATATGTAGCACCAATATCTCCCCAAGAAGAGAAAGGACTAGGATTCCCCCCAAGAGGGATTCCTTGATTGGTGGACTCCATTATCTCAACTGAAGATCAACGAAGGAACAAGAATGTTATTCCGATTTAAATAAATTTTAATGATGCTTTGACACAACTTTGCTTTTTCAATTTTTAAGAGTCGAGAAAAAGCTAAAGATGACTCTAGTTTCCTTCGATTTTTAATGAGCCTGAAGTGACAAGTGCTCAGATGGACCTTTTCTTTTAAGGAGTCGAAAAGGAATGAAAGTGACTACTTTGGAAATCTAGCAGAGGGATTACCAAACCAATTGCAAAACTGCAAAATACACCTTGGTGATAAATGAAAGAGAAATTACCAAGGAATTATGTACGACAGTCAATCTTCCCGAATGCTGTGTTTAGTGCATTGTGATCAATATGGCGGCAGACACAGCTTCCTATGGATAAAGGATATCAGCCTATTGTGGTCTCCCAATATATACTCGACAGTACAGGGAGCATAAGTCCATACTAGCACTTGTCGTATCAAAGAGGAGGAATCACCCAACCTTCGATGAAAATGATAGTTACCAAGTTTTACGACGTCGGAACACGTCTCTAGCCTAGACTTCTAGATGTGTTGCGTTAGGTTCCAAAGTATTTTTATGTTCATTGAGACTTATTTTAGAGTTGATCTTATTTAGAAGTTTGTCTTTCAAGGTTCACCACATGATGTAGATGTAAAATTCCTAAATATGCAATCTCAAATGATAAAAAATCATTTATTTTCTTTTAGCAATGAAAATCATAGCTACTAAGGAAAGAAGATTATGATTCTTTCAACAGAGAGCAAAGAGCACACACTAAATGCACTTTTCCTAAATCATTTTCTGCATATAGTCTAAATGAAAATACAAATGCATGTATTTGTTTTTCGTTTCCTTAATGTGAGAATGCCAAAAAGGAAAACTTTGTATAGATCTGAAATATTTTCTTCAAAGCGACATTTCGACAATTTCTTTTCAAAATGAAAGGAAGACTAGATGACACTTTTTGATTTCGAATAGAAAACTACTTTCAACACTTCAAATATTAACAATTCAAATCAAATACAGTGACAAAAGTACAATCGAGAATCTAGAGGAGGAAGACTTTACGACACTCTTCTCTTTGATTCAAAATGACAGTTACGACACTTTTTTCATCAAAACAAAAGTTCAATTAAGCTACTTTTTTTTGAAGAAAGACTGTAAATGATGGACAAATACATAAGAAAATTTACTAATCCTTAATCAATGGAGGCTGAAATATGTAAAGGAAGGTGGATTCAGTAATGAGATACTGATCATAAGCAGCAACACAATCAAACAGAGCTGAAAACAAGGACAAAAACCAAATTTAAAAGAGAGAAATGAGATCACTCAGTCATTGCACTTGCGCTTCTCAGAAATAGGGATGCATCTCACCTACTACACATGGGAGGTGCGATGCATACTGGTTTCCAGTTACAGAGAGTGCGATGGGCCAAGGAGCGAAACTGAGTTGGGTTTCTTGTCAAATTTGCAGCTGAGTTCAGGGATTTAGGCTGAGCTATTATGAACAGTAAAGAAAAAAGTACAGGGGTATGATCTTAGGAGGTTATTGAGCTACCACAAGGGTGCTTAGAATGCTTGTAAGCAGATGTTTAGTTGACAAACCAACCCAGAGATTGATTGAAGCAGCGTTCATCTACTTCGCAATTGCATAGCAAAGGCGGTTTGAAGGCTATCTGGCTAACTTCAAGCTCCATCTGTAGTTTATAAAGAAAACAACAATAACAAACAAACAAACTATTCGCTCCTCAACAGAGTCACCATTTTGTTTCTAGGAAAACTAGTGTCTTTTCGATCTGCTCGTCCCACTAAGACAAGTAGCTATCTTAGAAACAAGCAATCAAAGAAATTTGCGATTTCCTTTATGTAATATAGATAAGAGAGAAGTGTTGAGTCTTGAAAATGTCATTCATTTCCATTACACTTTCACTATTATGTCCATTATATCACCTCCATTTCACTACTATGTCACCACATTCATCCCACTTTCATTATCATTGGGCCACCTTTATGTTTTTCCAATCTTTATTATTTCTAAGCCTTTTTAGTGAATTTGTGGTTAAACATTAGAAAATAATGTGCATATGCTTATACCTAACAAATGGGTTGAGGTTTTTGACATGTGTAGGTTGAAAGGAGACTTCTAGAAGACCCTTATGTGGCACCCCAAGGCCAAATTCGAATTTGGTTGGAAAGAATCATGGGATCATGAGGATATGTGTCACATCTCCTAATTGTATTGTAACTCTAAAAAGACATGTGTCTTATCAGTTCCTATTTTGATTAGGACTCTAGAGGTAGAGGGAGAGATTCATGAACTCTCATTAATGAGATGGCTCTCATCTTTTTGTATAAATAGGAGATCTCTCTCCTTCATTAGTTAGTCCTTTTTAGTCTTTAGTCCCTAGTTCTTAAGTTTGTAGTCCTTCCTTGATGGCTTTTGAAAGCTTTGGAGGACTTTGTTGTACTTTGCACTTTTGAAGAAATTGAATAAAGCTTTGATGTTCTCAGCATGGAAGGAGATGTGAAGTAGATGTCATGGAGCACATTAGGATGTAAGGTAGAGTAGATTTCATTTTGTAAATATTGCTTTGTAGAATGTAAGGTAGATTAGATTTTTCATTCATGCAATTTTAATTCATGCAAGTGTGTTTAATTTTGCTTTGATTTCATGACTAGTGGCATGTGTGATCATCTTGTCTATGTTTCTGACCTTTATTTTTCAGTAGTTTGATTTTCATTAGTATCATTTCTTTAACTTGCACTTTACTTTCTGCTCTTAGATATCAAGTTGTTCATCTATTGATGGTTCTTTTTCCATAATCAAATAACTTTATTGGAGCCAAAATATCATTTAGTACAGCTTGGTTTAGTTTGCTTTAAGACTCACATTGCTGACTTGTTCATCACTGTTCTCACATGATAAATCTAGCTGAAAGGCAAAAAGGTTAAGAAAAGGTTAAAGTAGTGTGATTTGTCTCCTTTATCTAGTGTCACTTAGATTTCATTTTCATTTTAAATCAGCAGCAGAGATACTGGGTCGATGTCATTAGTCCTTTATTTGATGTCTTTATTTTTCCTTTAAGCATTTGATTTCATAGGTAGTAGGGGGCCCCTGCCTTGTATAGATGTCATTTTATTTTTGCATTTTATTTCACCATGTATATTAGCTGTACATAAATTGCTTTCAAGTTGATTGTAGATTAGTGATGCACATAGCCTTTTAATGAACTAATGACGTGATAGAATCATCTTGTCCTTTTGCTGAAGCAGCAAGGATACTGGGTCTCATAGTCATTCTCTCATTATTTGATTATTGCATTTTATTTCGATTGAACTAGTTGCATTAAACACTTTAGAAAAGCAACAAGAACAAAACCCCAAAAACAAACATAAACTATAAAACAACGAAGTAAGAGAAAGGTTAACTAAGCACATATAGTGCACCACACTTCATCAGTTTACGATACCCGGATTGATAATTTATGTAGAGCAATTTAAGACGTTAAATTGACTAGACATTTTGGCGCCGTTGCGGGGGAAGTGTAATTAGGAGACCTTATTTCTTACATCTAAAAAAAAAATTAACAATTATTGAGTATGCTCTCCTCCTACACTTTGTGTGATCTGGAGGATCAGAAAAAGAATTGTTAAGAAAAAATAGGAGACAAAATAAACTTCATCACTTCAATTGATTCAAGAAAAAAAAAAGAAGAAAAAAAGGAGAAGAGAAGAAAAACAATCTATGGCTATCTCCATTCCTAGTTTTCGGTGTGGCTTCATGACTCTTCAAATAGTGTGTTCTTTATTGATGTGTCTTTCCTATGGTTGGATTGGAATTTCTTGTCTCCCACATAGATCTCTGATAAGGGTCAACAGTGTGAAACTACCACCATCAAACAAAGGCGTACTGTCTTACTTTTTGTATTGATATAGTGTTTAACACATCCCTTGTAGTCCTGGTCATGAGATTATTGTAGGAAGCCGACAGTGAGGAAGATGATATTTAGCGTCAGATTAATCAAATAATTCATCTTCAGCAAATAAGAGAAAAGGTTTCACTAAAATGTGCTCATAACCATTGCAACAATGGAATAGATAAGCACTTCATTTTCAGCAGTTAAAAACCACTGTCTCTCTATGCTCTAGGTCAGCTCATATAAGTCATCTGTATGCGTCCTATCTAGATACCCTACCCTCTAAGATCATAGCAAATACTGTCTCTTCTTATTGGAATGATGTTCTCTGTCTCAAGGCAATAACTTCTAGTTGCACCGACAAGAGCTAATTGCTGCACTGAAAGGAGCTTCATTCTTTCATTCACGGGCAGACCAGAGCTTCATTCATGTTGATCAGAGGTTCACGCACTTAACTGAGTGTCTAATGAGTCTTTCCATGGACTAGACCTAATTCCTGATTGACAAGAACTTAATGCAGCCAGATTGAAATGTGATTAGAGATGCGGTGACATACACAGAGCATGCGAGGAGAAAGACCGTAACAGCTATGGATGTTGTTTACTCCCTGAAGAGGCAGGGCCGAACCCTTTACGACTTCGGAGGCTGAGAAGGATGAAGTACCATTTTTTCCTCCTTTTGCCAGCCATTTATTTGCTCATGGTGTCTGTTGACACCACCCTTGTCTATTCGGGAATGGTAACCTTGAAAATGATCTGTATGTTGAACGGATTGTGGATGCTCTGTTTTAGCATGGAAAACAGAATTGTCAATTGTCGTTGGTAGTGGGAATGTTTGGACTTTTGATGTCGATAATGCTGCATGGCGTGAGGTTCAGCAAATAAAACCACCATTTCAAAGGCCGAATGCAACAATTCAGAACAGTAAAAAAATTGATAACTCAGAAAAACGTAAACACAGAAAAAACGTCAAACTTCAAACGTTCGATTTGACCAAACAGAGACGAATTTAGAAAAATAAAACATGGGTTTATTTTCCAGGTGGGTTAATTAGATAACCCAGAAACTGTTTGAGGAAATTCGTGGCGGTCTGGGAGAAATCTTCGGTTCTTTGGAGCCTCTTTTTTGCCGCCGCGTGAAAAAATTGAGTTATTAACTGACAGTTTGATGTATTCCGCGTGCCTGAAGAAGGGGAATTCAAATTTGATTCTATGCTGCCACCTCTACCACGTTCTCTGCCCATATGCCACCCATTGCAATTCATTTAAAACCGTTAAACAACAGTTTCAATTGAACACGACTCCCCGTTAAACAACAGTTTCAATTGAACACGACTCCCCGTTAAACAACAGTTTCAATTGAACACGACTCTCTGTCGCTGCCACCCATCTGTACATGTTTTGTTACTGTCGGTTAAATTTTGGGAGAAAATCATGTTTGAAGAACTCAGGGAAATGAAGGATTCCCTCGCATTTCAGATTACTCGTCCTAAAAGTCCGGATCAGCATACACCACTTGTGTCAATTTCTTTATTGCATTCTGCGTTTATTGTGATTTAGGGGTGAAAATGTATGCTCCACGGCTGTGCTTCAAACCTTGATTACAGTCACCAATACGCCTTGCAATTCGATTATGGCCACTCCACTTGCCTCAAGAATCCCGTAATCAGTTTGTTTTTCCCTTGAACGTCCACACACAGTAAAATTTTCAGCCGGAGTTGAAAGCCGAGAATGGGAAAGCTTGGCAGAGCTGAACTGTGAATTGCATTAGTTAAGTTAGTTGTCTTGAGGGGGCACTTACACTGTTTCAAAAGATTAGCAGTCAGTAGCATTAATCATGGGAATAGTTTTCCATCTGCCATTGTAGTCTCCAACAATACATAATTGTGTAAATTCCCATCATTTGCAATTGTGTTCTTGCTACAATAGTCTTTTACTGCAGTGAGTTTTGAAGCAGAAGAAACATTGCATTTTACAATCTTCACGTGTATGGACTTTGAGTCAAGCACAACATCCTTCAGGTTCACCACTTCTGCAATAAAAAAGGGTGGTTCCTTTGCTATTTCCATGGAAAAGGCTATCATATGGAAGATCAGTTCGTTTACACCTTAACTTTCTTTTGGCTGATGCTATAAACTATTAATGTCACACAGCGTTTCCGCAGCTGAAAACTGTTTCCGCAGCTCGCACCAGTTTCCGCAGCTCGCACCAGTTTCCGCAGCTGATCCCGGTTTCCGCAGCCAATCCCGGATTCCGCAGCTGTTTTCTTAAAATCTATGTTCCAGGTGTCCTCCGGGTAGAAGAGCCACATGGGCAAGTTTGTGGGATCAAGGACATGGTGTGTGTCCTTCCAGCTCATCCAAACCGGTCATCAAAACCCGTGGTCAACAAGGAGGCAAATACGGTCAAACTGAACTAAAGGCAGAACTGGAAGGGCTTAAGTCTATGAAAGGGTCAAATAGTCATGATAATGGTGATAGACTGTTTTTTTTTTCATCAATAAAACTATTTTGCTCTGCAAACAATAAAAAAAAAAATTCAAAATTGATGATCAAACTGTTTTAGCCACTTTCCGCAGCCAGCCCAAACTTTCCACAGCTGTTTTGTTAAACTCTAGGTTGCAGGTGTCATCAAGCAAAAAAAGTCACATGGGTAGCTGGGGGAATGTTGGTACATGGATGGTGTCCTATTCATTCGATCAAATTTGATGAAAAAGACCCCAGTCAAAGGGAAGTCAAATTGTGTGTTATCACTAAGTCGCCACACTGAGTCGCTGCATGTCAAGAAAAAATAATAATTTTGAATCAATGAATTGAACAACTTATTTTCTCACTTTTCTGAAGGTATTGATTAATTTTGGACTAATGATGAAAGATGAATGGCTAACTTTGTATCCAAGATTTTTAGCTACAGAACTGTGCACATTCCGCAGCTAAAGTCCAATTCCGTAGCCATAAAAACCTCATTGTTCAAATCAGCCTATCTTTCTCATACAAAATCAGATTTTGATGATTTAAGTATCGTTGGAAAGATCTCAACAAGATCTATATAATGAGAAATCTATCATTAGAGTTTGAAATGGCAAATAATGAAATAAATTGCTGAAAAGAAGCAACATCAACTTGAGGCACTAATTCCAAAGCAGGTATAAATTCTTTTGATTTTTCCTTTGAGAACTTGTTTCATTAATACAAATTCTTAGTTTTGTGTGTAAATATCATAACTAGAGAGATTGATCACCTCTCTCCTTTGATAATCTTACATTCCATTGCAGAAGAAGTATTAGTTTTTTTTGCAGGTTTCAGGAGGAAGAACAAATGACTACAAGAGAATGGTGTCTCTCTAAGAGACCAATTTGTTTCATAAGAGGATGATCAACAACAAAGAGGAAATATGCTGATGCAAAATCAGATCCAAACATTTGAAAAACTTTCAGATACTATTGTCTCCATCACATCCATACTTCATAATAAACCATTCACCTTATTCCACTCCATACTTTCCACTTACATTCACATACACTTTCCATCTCCTTTTGTCCATTCATAACCCACAAATAAAAGCAAAAGGCTCATTCATATGCTTATTGCCCATTGCCATTTCTACTCTCCATTGCCATCTTCCATTTTCATTTTCCATTCCTTGTCATTTTCATTCCGCAAATAAGCCCTGCTTCAATGCAAATTATTGAGTCCATAGTCCTTTGAGTCTAATTTCTTTTTAAAAACACCTTGAGGCTTGCATGCCTTAATGGCAAGTCCTCATGCTGACAAACAATGGGAATACATTAATGTCCTTTGTTCGTTAGATCTTCTAGGTGACTCGACATCAGCAAATTCATTCGTACCTAGCAAGATGTGTTTGGGCATCTTGACTCTCATTGTCATCAATGGTGAGAGTTCTCGTGTTGACTAGTGGCATCCATTAATGGCCACTAAGCCAACAATTTCCTACTATGTTCGACATCAGAACATCTTTTCACATAGTAGGAATTGTGCCAATGAAGTTTTGAAGACATGAAGACTATTATTTTCAGCATTTTGGAGCAGATTCAGCAAGTTTTAGTAGAAGCAATAAAAGTCATCTTATCTCTCTACCCATGACTCCTCTTGTTCAGCCACTTGAAGAAGAATATGATCAGAATTTTCAGCCACCACACATACAACTCATCCATTCCAAAGGGTAAGTGAAGGTACGTCATTTTCTAACTTTTGACCATAGAATTCCATAAAAGCTAGAATGATAATTGTTGGAAAAACATTTCTCTTCCTCATTTCATAAAATTGCCAATACCATCAGTTGGGGGGGGGGGGAAATACATTCATATTCATATCTTGCCATGTCCATATCATATTCAGGAGCTCACATACTTCCAACATATATCAATTATTACATTGCTATTATGAGCATACAATGGCTTTTTGAAAAAAGTGCTTAAAGGATAAATTGGATACAAACAAAATCATGGTTGTCACACAAGAGCCAACCATCATGCAATCCAATAAAGATATACTTTGCAATAATAATCAAAATATCATTATGCAAAGTTCAAAGATCAAAATAGAAGGCAACAATAAAAAAAAATTGGTTGTAACACAAGAACCAACCATGTTGCAATTCAAGTGAAACACTTTGCAGAAATATGAAGTTATCAAATGATATCATGCAAAGTTAAGCCAAAGCTCAAGGATCAAAAGAGTTAATGTAATATATATTGCATGAGGACATGCAATAGCTTCAGTTGGGGGGTATGTTGAGTCTTGAAAATGTCATTCATTTCCATTACACTTTCACTATTATGTCCATTATATCACCTCCATTTCACTACTATGTCACCACATTCATCCCACTTTCATTATCATTGGGCCACCTTTATGTTTTTCCAATCTTTATTATTTCTAAGCCTTTTTAGTGAATTTGTGGTTAAACATTAGAAAATAATGTGCATATGCTTATACCTAACAAATGGGTTGAGGTTGTTGACATGTGTAGGTTGAAGGGAGACTTCTAGAAGACCCTTATGTGGCACCCCAAGGCCAAATTCGAATTTGGTTGGAAAGAATCATGGGATCATGAGGATATGTGTCACATCTCCTAATTGTATTGTAACTCTAAAAAGACATGTATCTTATCAGTTCCTATTTTGATTAGGACTCTAGAGGTAGAGGGAGAGATTCATGGACTCTCATTAATGAGATGGCTCTCATCTTTTTGTATAAATAGGAGATCTCTCTCCTTCATTAGTTAGTCCCTTTTAGTCTTTAGTCCCTAGTTCTTAAGTTTGTAGTTCTTCCTTGATGGCTTTTGAAAGCTTTGGAGGACTTTGTTGTACTTTGCACTTTTGAAGAAATTGAATAAAGATTTGATGTTCTCAACATGGAAGGAGATGTGAAGTAGATGTCATGGAGTACATTAGGATGCAAGGTAGAGTAGATTTCATTTTGTAAATATTGCTTTGTAGAATGTAAGGTAGATTAGATTTTTCATTCATGCAATTTTAATTCATGCAAGTGTGTTTAATTTTGCTTTGATTTCATGACTAGTGGCATGTGTGATCATCTTGTCTATGTTGTTGACCTTTATTTTTCAGTAGTTTGATTTTCATTAGTATCATTTCTTTAACTTGCACTTTACTTTCTGCTCTTAGATATCAAGTTGTTCATCTATTGATGGTTCTTTTTCCATAATCAAATAACTTTATTGGAGCCAAAATATCACTTAGTACAACTTGGTTTAGTTTGCTTTAAGACTCACATTGCTGACTTGTTCATAACTGTTCTCACATGATAAATCTAGCTGAAAGGCAAAAAGGTTAAGAAAAGGTTAAAGTAGTGTGATTTGTCTCCTTTATGTAGTGTCACTTAGATTTCATTTTCATTTTAAATCAACAGCAGAGATACTGGGCCGATGTCATTAGTCCTTTATTTGATGTCTTTATTTTTCCTTTAAGCATTTGATTTCATAGGTAGTAGGGGGCCCCTGCCTTGTATAGAAGTCATTTTATTTTTGCATTTTATTTCACCATGTATATTAGCTGTACATAAATTGCTTTCAAGTTGATTGTAGATTAGTGATGCACATAGCCTTTTAATGAACTAATGACGTGATAGAATCATCTTGTCCTTTTGCTGAAGCAACAAGGATACTAGGTCTCATAGTCATTCTCTCATTATTTGATTATTGCATTTTATTTCGATTGAACTAGTTGCATTAAACACTTTAGAAAAGCAGCAAGAACAAAACCCCAAAAACAAACATAAACTATAAAACAACGAAGTAAGAGAAAGGTTAACTAAGCACATATAGTGCACCACACTTCATCAGTTTACGATACCTGGATTGATAATTTATGTAGAGCAATTTAAGACGTTAAATTGACTAGACAAGAAGCAAAGACAACAAACCTGGATCTTTTGCTTGGCTCCTTGCTTGATTTCTCTCTCCCTTGATAGAGTTTGCAACTCCTCTCCTACTTGTCCCGCTTTAGAGAGTACCTGTAGAGTCAAAGTAACAAAACACCATCAATGCATCTTGATCTATAATATCATAAACAATGCAGAATCAAAATTACATTGACCATACAATTGCATTCACAAATAACAAGATTCAGAAATACACGATTATATGGAGGAAAGCTCAAAGAACTTTATTAATAGTAGAAGAGAGGATTACAACCCAGCTGTCTAATCCAACATCATACTCCCAGCATCAAAGCCCTCTTCACCTCATGAAAAGCAAGATCACCCAACAATACAATGTCTCTTCTCACAGTAACCAACAACACTTCCCTACAAATTACAAAATTCCAGCCTTCAGGTCTCTCAGATGAGGGATCCATTTATAGATGTCTTGCAAGGGTCTGAGTCAGCTCTCGGTTTTTTATTAGTGTCATTCCACTGATAGTTCTTGGTTCCACTTGGAGATTTCATTGATCTCTTACTCATTCCTGGGAAAATTCAAAGAAGCAAGTGTCATGGGAGAAGTTTCTAGAAGATTCCATGAGCTTCAACTTAGAAAACTGTCTCTACCATTTGTCTATTCTCGCTCATCACACCCTATAGAAGGCCTCTTTAGTATGCATCACACCTGGCTAGTGTAGCAGCTAGTATGCTTCGCACCTTGACCATGGAGCAGTCAGTATGGTCTAGTTTTGGCCAATTCTGAGTGGTTTTTTAGGTGGAACTTCTAGGAAATGATGTAATCAGTTGACCATGATCCTTTAAGGTATGAAACAACACTTTTAGGGTTAAAGAGACCCTAGTTTATTGACATATGTGACTGGGGTTGAAGTGCCCAAATATGTCTATAACAGTAGGTGGTGATACTTGTAGCATTATGTCTAATGAGTATGTGTTGACTATGGATTATGACATGATTGTTTGTAAAAGTTGATTTCAATTTGATAGATATGTCTATCTTGATATTTTGAACATGTGGTTGACATGTGTGAGAATTTGCAAGAAACATGCTTGGTATTAGCGTGATGAGGTAATAGTTCATGCTTTTATATAACTAACAGTTGGGTGACATGACAGTATATAGAAAGACTCAGTTGTAGCAGGGTAAATGTAAAAGGAAGGGACTAGGGTAATAATTCCTTTGGCTATGCTTAGAAACCCTAATTCCGAACGAATGAGTGCTTTGCATACAGGAAGTCTTGTTAACCTTGATTTTGTCTGACATTATGTGGATATGTGCTATATTCACGAACATGTACTTGATAGGTATATTAGCTAGTCATTAGTTACATGTGGATCTATCAAATAATTGGACTCCCTTGAGAGATAGTGTGGATGTGTTGAGTTACAAGGAATGTGCTTGGCACAACACGATAAGGTAACCAATATTTTTATGCTTATTTATGCACTGAAAATTATGTGTTAATGTTAGTATGATGCAGGGAGTTGCATGGCAAGAGATATTGCCATGAAACCATGAAGAAGGCTCTGGTTGAGTTTCCTTGGGAACCATGGGGATTGACTCATGGTGTCTCTTGTCAGTCTTGGGCTTTTCGTATTTTATGAATTGAGCTTGATGTGGTTTTGTTTATGTCTGGTGAAAGGCCTTCCCACTTTGTTGTGGTGTGATATTGTTATTAACTTTTGTTGTTTTCTTCTTCTTCTTGTTTCCATTCTTTCCTTTTATGTTTTGAGTCCGGGGAATTGGTTGGGAAATAGAAAAATTTCATGGAGCTTGAGGAGAGCTGTGTGGTACTCAACAAGTAATGTAAGACACATATAAAGCGTGGTGCATGAGTTAGCACAGTAGAAGGTAAGACTATAACAATCAGTTGGACTAGTTGGGTCCATTTTGGTAAATGGACGATGACATAACAATGATGGGAAAGGTAATCAATAAATGGTTAAGTAAATGAACTTGAGGTGTTGCATTCCTTGGCAATGTTGGGATTGTTGTTCTCAATAAAGCAAGTTCTCTTTAAATAGAGCTTATACTATTTGGTAATTATGTTATGATGATGATTATGCCAATTTTTATATATGAATACATGTAGGTATGTATGTATGTACTTTCTAACAGGGCTATCATGGATCATGTTGGTTTAATTCTAATGCTTATATGTATATATGCATATCGTTGTCTAGCAGGATCATGACTATTTTGTGCTAATGATTATATATGTATGTGTATATGTCTCCATGTCACTATTTGAAAATATTATCAGGAATCATTCTTGTGGAGGAATGATTTTTTTATGCAAGTGAAGGGCATGAATAGATTCCTTGTTCATGAGAAATCAAGTGGGAAGAGTAGTCACAGAAAATATATGAGGTAGTATCATTTGGAAATGGATTGATATTGCATACTTGTATTCTACCTATGTCTATGTTATGGATAGGTTACACTGAGGGATACAATAGATAAATGAAATCAGTGTTATTTGTGGAATGTTGGGACAATCATGTGCTGGGTTGTGTTATATTATTTCCACAAGTAGCGGCGTAGTTAACCAGGGGGTTAGAGGGGGGGCAGAGCCCCCTCTTTGTTGCGCAGATTATGCAGAAGGGGGGTCATAGGGGGGGTAGAAAGCGCCCTTGTCTAAGGGGTTTGAGGGGGGCGGGTATCTCCCCTCTACGGGGTCCGAGGTAGCGCCGTAGGAAAATTTATTTTGGACCATATATGACGTTGGGTGGACCTACTTATGGTTTTGTGCATGGTTTTCCAACATGGTTTTGGATGCGATGGTTTTCGGTCCATGGTATTGGATACTTCAACACTTATAAATATGTATTGTAACATTGAAAGGAGTATAATGAAAAATCAAGCTGGTAGTCCCTGTTTTGGGATCCAGGGGAAAATATCTGTGTATATGTGTTTTATGTGTT
Source organism: Pinus tabuliformis (assembly GCA_031772625.1). Classification (NCBI taxonomy): domain Eukaryota; kingdom Viridiplantae; phylum Streptophyta; class Pinopsida; order Pinales; family Pinaceae; genus Pinus; species Pinus tabuliformis. The sequence goes on along the minus strand of CM062813.1, from coordinate 1,019,027,652 downwards.
GTACTCTCACATTGTTTATTTTCTATGTTGTAGAATTCGTATGCATGTAATTTATGTATGGGATTAAAATCTACATTTCATATTGGAGCTATTTTGGCTTCAAGGGGATGCCTTTGTTGCTGAGGGGTTTCGATCGGGCCTGTGGTAGACCTTGCTTAGTGGGAGATTTGTGGGATCGATTCTAGTGCTGAAAGAAGATGGCGAGGAGTGGAAAGATAGAGATCGAGAAATTTAATGGTCAGAGTTTTTAGTTGTGGAAACTCAAGATGGAGGATCTATTGGTGGATAAAGATCAATGGATCACAGTAGATCTGGGTACTAAACCAATGGGAGTGTCTAATGAAGAATGGAACAATTTGGATCAGAAGGCAAATAGCACAATACGATTGTGTGTCTTAGATTCAGTATTGCTGAATGTATCAGGGGAAAGTATGACTAAGGATTTGTGGGACAAGCTAGGGACTTTATACCAATCTATGTCTCTGGCGAATAAACTGTTCCTAAAGAAAAAGCTATATAACCTGAGGATAAAAGATGGAGACTTCGTGATAGAGAATCTGAACACATTTAATACTGTGGTAAGTCAATTATTATCTATTGATATTAAAATTTTAGATGAAGATAAATGCATCAGTTTGTTGTGTTCTCTGCAAGATTCGTGGGATAGTCTGGTTATTACAATAGGTAGCAATGCAACTGCCTTGCAGTTTGATGAAATAGTCTCATCCTTACTGACGGAGGAGATGAGATGGAAAAATATGGAGAGCCAGCATGGTGATGCCTTGTCCATATGAGGATGGTCCTAGAACAGAAACAAAAATAGGTCATCAAGTGGGAGATCTAAATCTCCAGGAAAACCTGTAAAATTGGTTTGCTGGAAATGCGGAAAGGAAGGGCACTACAAAAGGGACTGTAAATCTAAAGCCCCTGAAAAAGGAAAGGGATATGATGATGCTCCTTCTATAGAGGCGAAAACCACCTCAGATGAAGGCGAGGATGTGTACTTGGCTTCTTCAAGTACACATGTAGATCATGGGGCATGGTTGATTGACTCAGGTGCATCCTTTTACCTCACTCGCCATAAAGAGTGGTTCTGTGAGTATGAGAAATACGATGGTGGTGATGTCTTCTTAGGGGGTGATAGGAAGGCTAGAATCATTAGTCACAAAAAAGTAAAGTTGAAGTTGCAAAGTGGAAGGGTTAGGAAACTTCTGGGTGTTCTGCATATTCCTGCATTGGCCAGAAATATGATTTCTATAAGCAAACTGGATGATGTAGGTGTAAAAACAGTTGCTGAGAAGGATTCCTGCAACATGGTTTGGGGAGCACTGGTATTGATGCAGGGAGTTCGGATTGGAACTCTGTACAAGATACAAGGTAGGACTGTTGTTGATGGCTGCAATAGTTTTGTGGTTCCTGAAAGTGGAGCAGAAAATCTAGTGGTCTCTGGAGAGAAGACCATGTTGTGGCATCAAATGCTTGGACATGTTGGAGAGAAGGGCCTTAGAATACTTCATGGTAAAGGTATGGTATGACTAATATCTCTCTCGATTTTTAGTTTTGTGAAAATTGTGTATATGGGAAGCAGAATTGGGTGAGTTTCCCCTCTGGTGGTAAGAGGGCGAAACATATATTAGAGCTTGTGCAAAGTGATGTGTTTGGACCTGTGAAGGTTCCATCACTCGGTAAGTCTATGTACTATGTATCATTTATAGATGACTTCTAAAGGAATACATGGATATATTTCCTTAAGAAGAAATCTGAAGTCTTTGACAAGTTTAAAGAATTTAAGGCTCTGGTGGAAAACTAGACAGAGAAGAAGATAAAGGTGTTGAGGTTAGATAACGGTGGAGAGTTTTGCAGCAAGGAATTTGAAGAATTCTATAAGAAGTGTGGTATAGCATGGCAGAAGACTACTCCATACACACCGGAGCAAAATGGACTTGTAGAAAGAATGAGCAAGACATCGATGGAAAGGGCAAGAAGCATGCTTAGTGGTGCCGAGTTAGGACAGGAATTCTGGGCAGAGGCGGTGGAGACAATATGTTACCTAGTCAACAAATCACCTTCATCAGCATTGGAGGATAAGACTCCACAAGAGGTATGGATTGGTAAGAAACCCTCTCTTTCACATATGAGGGTATTTGGATGTGATGCATATGTACATGTTCCAAAGGAGAAAAGAACCAAGTTGGATAGTAAATCTAAAAAGTGCATCTTTATTGGGTATAAGGATAGTTTAAAGGTTATAAGCTTTGGAACCCAGTAACAAGGAAGGTTGTGTACAACCGAGATGTGGTGTTCAGAGAGGTGAAATTTGTTATTAAACATGAATTCCAACCAAAGGAAGCTGAGAAGATAGAGTTTGAGCTTAAGGAGGAAGAATCAGACTCTACAACAGAGGAGGAATCAAAAGATGAAGAGCCACAAACTCCGGGTGTGAGAAGATCAGTTCGAGAAAGAAGGAAGCCAGAAAGGCATAGTCCATCTACTTTATGTTCAAATTTTTCTTTATCTATTATTGATGATGATCCCAGAAATGTGAAGGAAGAAACGAATTCAGAGGATGGAAAACTCTAGAAAGAGGCCATGGTTGATGAAATGGCATCTTTGCACAAAAATGAGGCATGGGATCTAGTGGAGTTGTCGACTGGAACAAAACCTGTTGGCAACAAATGGGTGTTCAAGAAGAAGACAAATGCATAAGGAAAGGTGGAGAAATACAAAGCTTGGTTGGTAGCAACAGGTTATTCCTAGGTGCTGGGAATTCATTTTGGTGATATTATTTCTCCTGTTGCCAAAGTAGCTTCTATTAGATTACTTTATCTGTTTTTGCTGGTTTTGATTTTGAGGTAGAACAAATGAACATGAAGACAGCATTTCTTCACAGGGATTTGGAAGAGGACATCTACATGAAGCAACTTGAAGGCTTTGCAGTGAAGGGTAAGAAAGAATTGGTATTTAAGTCAAAGAAGTCTTTGTATGGGTTAAAACAGTCACCAAGGATGTGGTATCAGAAATTTGATACATTTATACTGGGACTTGGCTTAACCAGAAGCGAAGCAAATCACTGTGTGTATTTTAAATTAATTGGTGACAATGTTATTTAACTGGTCTTGTATGTGGATGATATGTTGCTGGTTGGAAATGACAAAGAAATTATCCAAGATTTGAAGACCCAATTGTCCTCCAAATTCTACATGAAATATCTTGGTGCTTGAAACTATATTTTGGGCATGGAAATTAAAATCCATCAAGCAAAGAGGAAGCTATGGTTAAACAAAATAAAATATGTTGAGACAATATTGCAGAGGTTTCATATGCAAGATAATAAATTGGTGAAGGTTCCTATTCCTGTAGGTGTAAAGTTATCTGCTGAACAGTGTCCCAAGACACAAGAAGAGGAAGGGGACATGTCCCGTGTTCCATATGCAAGTGCAGTCGGTAGTCTGATGTATGCTATGGTCTATACTAGACCAGACATTGCACATGGAGTGGGAGTATTGAGCAGGTTTATGTCAGAACAAGGGAAGGATCACTACACAACAATGAAGCGGGTTTTCAGGTATTTGTGTGCCACTAGTGATTATGGTTTCTGCTACCATGAAGATCAGGACTAGACAGAGTGTTGGATATTCGTGGCTTTGTTGATGTAGACTGGGTTGGAGATTTGGACCAGAGAATATCTACAACTGGGTATGTGTTTAACCTATTTGGAGGTGTAGTCAGTTGGATGAGTAAGAAACAATATGTAGTGGCACTATCAAGTACAGAGGTAGAATACATGACAGCCACTCATGCAAGCAAGAAAGCAGTTTGGTTGCAGAGATTGTGTTCAAGCATGGGGTTAGTATAGGGAGCTATAAGGATAGACTGTGACAGCCAAAGTGCAATTTTATTGGCAAAGAACCCTACTTACCATTCAAGGACAAAGCACATCGATGTTCAGTATCACTTTGTGAGGGATATGAAAGAAGACAAAAAGGTGTTGCTGGTAAAGGTGGACACTTTGAAGAATACTGTAGATGCATTGACAAAATATGTGACATTTGATAAGTTCTCTTGGTGTAGAGAAAAAATGGGTGTTGTAGGGCTGGATAAATGACTAAGCTCTCCTGTGGCCCCCTGTGGAAATAAAACAACAAGTGGGAGAATCTTGGGTTGTGTTATATTATTTCCATGACTAGCTGATGTAGTTAACCGGGGGGTTGGAGGGGGGGGGAGACGCCATTCATTGCACCGACTGCACAGCAAGGGGCAGGTAGCCCCCCTCTACGGAGTCCAGGGAAGCACCTTGGGAATTTTTTTTTTGGACCCTATATTAGGTCGGGCAGACCTACCTATGGTTTTCGCACATGGTTTTGGATGCAATGGTTTTTAGTCCATGGTTTTGGATGTGATGGTTTTCAGTCCATGGTTTTAGACGCGATGGTTTTTAGCCCATGGTATTGTATGCTTTGGCATGTATAAATATGTATTGTAAAATTGAAAGGAATATAATGAAAAATCAAGCTGGTCCTAGTTTTGGGATCCCAGGGAAAATCCTTGTGTATATGTGTTTTATGTGTTATGCTCTCACATTGTTTATTTTCTGTGTTTTAGAATTCGTATGCAGGTAATATCTGTAAATGGTTAGAACCTATAGCATGGATAAGACACTCGAAGCAAGGTTGCTTGGTAAATATTCAATGTGGTTTTCTATGTGTGATACGACTATTGTGAATATGTCGTATATGTTGTACTTGTTGCAATTGTAATGTTGTGTGCATGCAGTGTGGTGTATATTTGGTGTGTGTACATGTTGATTATGTAGCATTATGTACATGGTATAGTACAAATAGTGGTGTATGAATGTTTCATATTCAGCCTTGGGTATAGATGGTGCTATGTACATGTTGGATATGTGATATTGTGTACATATTGTACGGTGTGCTTGATGGATATGCTGTGTTGTGTGAAAATGGTGTTGTGCACATGTTGGATATGCATTGCTATGTACAGATGATGCTATTTAAATGTTGGAAATGTAGTGCTATGTACAAGTGATTTCACATGCACGTTGTACATGTGGTGCTATGTACATATGGTGTGGTGTGCATGTTGTGCTTTTTAGATGTTGTACAAGTGGCGTTGTGTGCATGTGGTGATGTGTACATGCCTTGCATGTGGCATTGTGTACATGTGGTTTCATGTACATGTCGTGCATGTGGTACTGTGTACATGTGGTATTGTGTACATGTTGTACAGTGGTGCAGTCTACATATGGTTTTGTCTACACATTATGTAGGTAGTTTTGTACATGTGATTTTGTGCATACGTTGTGTAGGTGCTACTTGCTACATGTGGTACTGATGTACATGTGGGATTGAGTGCATGTCATACATGTTGTGTTGTGAGCATGGGGTACTATGTATGTGCATTGTGTAGTCATGGCATCATGACATATGCATTCATTGTGTTGCACTCTATACACATATTTGTGTTATGTTTTACATGAGGTGTAGGTGAATGTATTGTGTTGTACATTGGGTATAGTTGTATTAATTGTGTTTCATACTGGGTGTATGTGTATGCATTTTGTGTTGTGTGTGGATGAATTTCTTTTGATGTACATTGTGCACGTATATGTACGTACACTTGGTGTAGGTGTATGTGTTGTATGTCAAGTATAGGTGGATGTGTTGCAAGGTGTTGCATGGTGTTTTTCATTGTACGCATGTGATGCACACTATGTGTATGTGCACCTAGTGGAGGAGAACGAAATGGGTGCTTGTCTAGTGTGGGAATTGAACCAGTATGCATACGAAATAAGAACAAAGGTAGAAGTAAGGATGGATTAAAGGATAAGTATCAATATATTATTTCAGTTTTATTATGCATGTGATTTATGATTCTGGTATATGATTATTACATGTGATCTATGATTTTGGTTTATGATGCCTACATGTGATTTACGATTTTGATCTATGATGGTTATGTCTTGAGCTAACCTGATGTGTTTTTTTTATACATGATGCTAATTTGACTTATCGTGATAGCAAGTAAACGTGATTGCAAGTGTAGACGAGCTATCAATGAGGTATGATTTGAATTTATTTGAATTTATTTTTAATCTAATGGAAGTTATGTGCTTGGTACAGGAAGCATGGAAATGCTTGGTTGGCTGGTTAAAATCAACTCCAAGAATTAGCAATAGCAGTGAAAAGAATTGGAATATGCAGCAGTATGTTGGTAAATCACGTTAGGAATAAGGCCATTGCGGGACACTGGTACCCACTTGTGTCTATTGATTGCCATGAGCATGCTATGACTGGTATGATGGTTTTGAGGCAGGTATATGCCTTGGTTTTTGTATCTTTCGATGCTAGGAAGCCTTTTAAAGGGATGGAAAGACCGAGATGTGGGTGCCAATGAAACTTGGAAGGTGAGTGACTGCACGAAAGGGTTGACTGGATTTCCCGAGGGACTGTGTAGCAGGGAAGGGAAGGTCGTGGATGGATTTGTTTTGGTCATGAGGATTGCTAGATGAAATCAGATGCACATTGGAAGTGCACCATGGAGCAATGAGATGGTAACTGTTCACTGAGAGGAAAAATGGCATGGGATTGTAGTGCTAGACATTGGATGTATATATGATTTTGGAATTAGATTCTAGACTTCCTGGGAAGGAGGTGAATCCTATTACTACTTTGAGGGAGGAGGTGTGATCCTTTGGATTCCCTTGGTGATTGACACGGGCATCGTATTTTCATATTTGATGGCTTAACATGTGTGTAGATGTGATTATTGTAAATACTGTAATGAGATGTGCTATAAAGCTCTAGTAAATGGTATGTTTGTCATGTTTTAGCAGATGGTCATTGTAAACACTGCAATGAGCTATGTTCTAAATCTTCATCAGCAGTATGTTTTGTTTTCAGTGGTCTTGTTGGTAATAGTTTCATTGAACATTGAGGATGGTGTTCCTCCAAGGGGGAGTGTTCTGTAACATCCTTGGTGAAAATTCAATGTAAAATATATGTAAATACCACGCATGATGGGACATGTAATCCCAGCTAAATGGTGAGAAGGACATCCTAGTGGGCATTCATTTTTTATTTTTATGGCTAAGGTAATTAGCAAAGGCAATGGCTAAAGCATTAAAGAGGTAGAAAGGTATTTTGGCACATTTATTTATGAAAATAATGGAAATTAGGAGAAAAGGAAGGTGAAAGGTCATAGGTTCCATGTGATTGAAATGAGATTTTGGGGGTTAATCAAAATCCCATTTCCTTAAAAAGTCAATTCTGAGGCCTATGGGTTATGGCGCACAAAGCCTACCGGAAGCGCTTATTAGGCCTTAAGCCTTTAAACCGTGGACTTATACTCCATCGGAGTTATTACACTATCAGCCCTTTTCACCATCGGAGGCATTATACATAGGCGCTCAAGCGTTAACCCGCTAACCATACAACCATTGGAAATACATGGGAATCATATAAAAACCCCGCTCCTGAATACATACCAGACTTCAAATCATACGCACCCACTTTAATAACTATCGACAGGTTTGTAGCTTTATGCTATCGCAAGTCTGCAGATCCAACCCATCCTCCGATCTTCGATAGTGATTGCTCCAATCACCGATCGCCATAAACCCCAATCGCCAGTTGGTCGATCGGCGATATCACTTATTGGTCGTCACAAGGGTCATATATTAGCACTATTCCCTAGACCGATGCGATATCAATTTTGCTGCTCCTCTATGATTTCATCCAGGTTGTTGATCCATGTGATCAAACAGTTCCTGTGTATCAATTTTCAACCTCCTCTTGGACTTGGATTTGCTTGCCTTTGATGGATTTACGCCTTTCTCAGGCTTCTTCTGCCACACTTCACCAACACACGACAGTACAATACATATATAATAGTATTTCACTAAATTGCCATCGATCCTTCTCGTGGTCGATGGTCGATCACATGCATGCAACCGAGATTTAAACCATTCGCGCGCACATATGAAACAGAGTTGGAAAAACCATTAATGCATATATATATATATATATATATATATATATATATATATATATATATATATATATATATATATATATATATATATATATATATATATATATATATATATATATATATATATATATATATATATAACACAAACAAGCGCACAGTTCAACATAACACACATATATTCTATTATATACAGAGCATAGTTACAATTCTAAGGCATTTTAGCCTTAGTACAGGTTCTCCCCTCAACTACATTGCAACACTCTGAATTCACACAACACATATAACTCTGTCTCTCCTCTCTCTCCTACTTTGAATGCGCAGGTTCATATATATAAGAACATTGTTGGATTGGATCATGGAAGGATCTGATCACATCCCCACCTTGATTTTCTCCAACAAAAGCCCTAAAGCTCTATAATGCATGCATATGTCTAACACATGGTAAATTACATTGATAACAAGTCTTCGAGAGACTTTTATCCATCTTTTTCCACTTTAAATCTGTTTTAAAACATATTTTTCCTTGTTTTGCTCACCTGGTCCATGTCTTCCTCTTCTGATTCGCTTTAGATTCCTCCCTTTGACAAAGGGTGTTGGATTCTCCTGCATCACACTCCCGAGGGACAAAAATTTATGACCTCCTGGTCATATGCTTCTCCTTGTCCTCAGTAATTCTACCCATTGATACTTCTTCAGTGGAATTACTTTCATGGTCTTCTGTGAGCTGCAACCAAACATCTGCAGTAACAGTCTCCTTCTGCTACATGAAACCTCACCAAGCTCTCCTCACTCAGTCTTTTGGCATCCTTCAAGTTCTCTCCTATAGAAACATATGAGCACTCCATGCTCTAGGCTTGTTGCAATCTTCTCACCTTCTGCTGTCGTTCTCTGTATGACAACAAGACCATAACTCTCCAGCTTCATCAACTGTACCTCCTGCTCCTTCTTCCTTCTCTCTGGAATCCTTTCCCTTCTCTTGCAAGTAGAATCTTCATCTGCTCTGATACCAAATGATGAAAATGAGATTTTGGGGGTTAATCAAAATCCCATATCCTTAAAATGACAATTCTGAGACCTGTGGGTTATGGCCCACAAAGCTTATCGGAAGTGCTTATTAGGCCTTAAGCCTTTAAACCGTGGACTTATACTCCATCGTAGCTATTACACTATCGACCCTTTTCACCATCAGAGGCATTATACATAGGCGCTCAAGCCTTAACCCCGCAGCCATACAACCATCGGAAATACATGGGAATTATATAAAACCTTGCTCCTGAACACATACCAGAATTCAAATCATATGCACCCACTTTAATAACTATCAGCGAGTCCACAACTTTATTCTATCACAAGTTCGCAGTGCCAACCCATCCTCCGATCTCTGATAGCAATTTCTCTGATCGCCGATCGCCATAAACCCCGATCGCCGATTGGCCGATCGGCAATATTTCTTATCGACTGTCGCAAGGATCATATATTAGCACTATTCCCTGATTCGATGTGATATTGGTTTTACCACTCCTCTGCAATTTCATCCGGGCCGTTGATCCATGTGATCAAACGGTCCTTGTGTATCAATTTTCAGCCTCCTCTTGGACTTGGGTTTGCTTTCCTTTGATGGATTTATGCCTTTCTCAGGCTTCTTCTACCACACTCCACCAACACATGACAATACAATACATATATAACAATATTTCACTAAATCACCATCGATCCTTCTCGTGGTTGATGGTCGATCACATGCATGCAATCGGGATTTAAACCATTCACGTGCACATATGAAACAGAGTTGGAAAAACCATTAATGCATATATATATATATATATATATATATATATATATATATATATATATATAGATATAGATATATATATATATAAAACACGAACATGCACATAGTTCAACATAACACACATATATTCTATTATATACAGAGCACGATTACAATTCTAAGGCATTTCAGCCTTAGTACAAGTTCTCCCCTAAACTACACTGCAACACTCTAAATTCACACAACACATATAACTCTGTCTCTCCTCTCTCTCCTACTTTGAACGTGTAGGTCCACATATATAAGAACATTGTTGGATCGGATCAAGGAAGGATCTGATCACATCCCCACCTTGATTTGCTCCAAAAAAATCCCTAAGGCTCTATAATGCATGCATATGTCTAACAAATGGCAGATTACATTGATAACATGTCTTCGAGAGACTTTTATCCATATTTTTCCACTTTAAATCTGTTTTAAATAGGATTTTCCTTGTCTTGTCCCCCTAGTCCACGTCTTCCTCTTCTGCTTTGCTTTGGATTCCTCCCTTTGACTAAGGGTGCTGGATGCTCTTGCATCAGCATGTGAGGAGGAAATTGAAGGAAAATAATGGAAAATGAAGAAAAAAGAGGCCTCATTAATAAAAAGGGCAGGGCTTGGTCAGTGTAACCGTTTTTCAGTTTAGCTTTGGAGCTCTTTCATTATTCTCTCTCTCTCATACTCTTGGACACTTACAGTCTTCTTGGAGCACTTTGTGTTGGGATAGGGTCCCTAGGACCAATGTTTTATAGTTTTAGCAATTTTTGGTTATAATTTGGTAAAGAATGTAAAGTCTCCATGAAATGTGGAAGCGGAGCACGTAGCTAAGTAAGAGTCAAAGGGGATTTAGCCCCTGATATGGGTAAGTGATAGGATGGTTTTAATACTCACCCATAGGCCGTGGGCCATGGTATTGTAATAGAAAGGGTATAAATATTTGAGTCATAGTGAGTTTAGGATATAGAAATTTTATTGAATGATGGTAAGGGCAAGGTGCTAAGGCAGGAAAAGTTTGTTTTCCTGTACGTAGGTGAAAGGGGAAAGTTGTTGCAGCTGAGTGCATGGACACATTGGTAAATCTGGAGTTGAGTGCATGGGCCCCTGCAATAGGTATGCAGGGTGGTAAAGAGTCTGTAACAGAATGCTAAATCTAATAAATATTGTTTGGACCAAATCTATTGCATTGGTGCCTGGTTCTTACTTTTTTTTAAGTTTATGCATCTTTGCTCAATGATTTGTTTTCTACGAATTAAAGTGTATTTTCTGCGCAAATCTATTGGATCTTTACTGTCTATGCATGGAAAGTATAATGATATGTTTCAAAAAAGATATTACATAGATCTATTATTTATAATTGTTTGAAAAGGGAAGATCTACAAGAAGGTAGATCTAGGGTTGGTATTTACTGAGCGAAATTTGTGAATCTACCTCTTGTATGCCTGATAAGAATGATTGTGTACCTTCGTGAAGACCTGGACATTAATTGAATAGAGTTGTAGTAGAGGACAGTAGGAAGGTATAGATCTATGAGAAGGAAAATCTGAGCTAGAGGGGCTTCAAGATATACATCACACAGTCTATAGATGTAGAAACATGGTTCTAGCATCCTCCAATACTGCTTTGGGTGAGATTGCAGCCTGCACTATGCAAGTTGTTTCTGAAAGGGCCAACAATTAGGGTTTTGTTGGTTGGTGCGAATAACTCTGAACCTGGGTCAGGCCCCCTTAAGCCAAAAAATGGTTCTATTGTCGAGATTGAGACCTATCTAAGAGATGTGTGGTGTCGAAAAAGTGGTTTATTATGAAGAAAAATACCGAGAAGTGGATTGACCAGAAATTTCACACATTTGCAGCTCAAGAGAATAGGAGTCCTAAATTGTGGAAGGAGCAGTGGTTGTAGATATATTTGTACACAGATGAAACCTAAGCATTCTTCTGTTTCTTCCCTGATGAACTACACGAGTGGTTGTCTAGATTGGCAGATAGTCAAGGGATGTGGAGGCTCAATGGCCCTATAGTGTGGACTCTAGAATTGGTGTGACATCTGGAAGCATTAGAAAGCAACATCGTGCAGGTTGTAGATCACTGGATTGATCACACAATTGGAATATTTGTGATTGATTTCGTGATCAATAGAACTATTAGTTATAGTGAAGCAGAGAATAGGCTCTTCAAGAGACCGCAAGGCAAGTACTTGAAATCATTGAAAATGTGGATTAAAATGTTGTTATGTGAAAAGCGGGTTATGTAATTACCTTGATGTTTGGAGCTACGCAAAGTGGGAAATTATTTAGAATTAATGAATGAATGGGCTCAGAGTACAATCGCTCATTGATTAAGTAGGGTATCCTGTGCATACCTCATCCATCCACTCCCAATGTACCTACACCTCCACCTCATATGCCTACATCTTCACCTCCACCTCCACCTCCACTTCCACCCTTCAACATGGTGAACGTGATGAAGATGTCAATTTTTAAAGGGTTAGGGAGTAAGGACACTGAACAATTCTGGTTTGATGCAGGAGCTATGTCGATGACGCAATAGATTACAGATGATAACATCAAGAAAGCGCAACTACTCATGGATTTACAAGACCGAGATTTAACTTGGTATATCAAGTATTGCACTAATAATTCCAACGATGTTGGAAAAAACTTAGCAAGCACTGAATAAAGAATTTAGAAAGCCTAATTCAGAGGCACAGTCAATAACTGAGTTTAAAGAAATTCAACAAAAAATAGATGAGTCATCTTGGGATTTCAACAAAAGATTGAAATGCCTAATGAAGCAGGCCAATATGGTGATCTCAAATTCACAACATCGAGACAAGTATATCACATCACTCTTACCACACTAAAGATTGTTTTTGTCACAACAAAAGATGGCAACGCAAGTAGAAACCTTAGAAACCACGATGATGTTGGAAGACTCACCAATATAGGATACAAACATTGGAGTGCAACAGATTCACTCTCAGCTGGAAAGCCTTCATTTGGCATTGCAGAGCCTGAATAAAGGAAAGGAAGCCCAGCCTGAGGTGCGCATTGAGGTTTGCTGCTTGAAATGCAAGGGCCATGGGCACGATAAGGACCATTGCCCAGTTTATCAGAAATATCTTATAGGGGGTGGTTGTCCCCCTAAAGCTAGAAAATACCGATGGGCCGAGCATGGGAGTTGCGCCATGGTGCGCTATTTTTCAAGTTATAAGACAACATGCAATTGATAATTTCCATTTACTATAGAATATTTTACAAACTCATGAGCAATTTTTTTTCAATTTCTGCAAGTCAGTAGTTCATGGTAAGCGTCATTCCCAAAGCTATAAATTGATGATGGATAGAACCCCTACCTATCACATGTAGAGAGAAACTTGGCCTCAAGAGCAGGGTGTGGGTGGAGAACATGGAGGATTCCAAGGGCATGGAAGAAGAAGAGGAGGAAGGGCTAGTAGAGGTCATGGACAAGTGATCTATTATAACTATGCCGAAGTTGGACATTTTGCACATGACTATCAAAATCCCATGCATCCTCCATGTCAGTATTGCAGATAGTTTGACCATTTGATATAACATCCATATGATGAGGGTGGTGCCTCACAAGGAAGATCATAGTGTAAATATAGTGACAAGAAGTGGTATCGCCAAAGGAAAAGACAAGGGAAAGCAACCTGAGGCTGAAGGTTGGGTTCATAATGCTGCTGAGAAATAAGTAGACTATGACCTCAAGAAGGCTAAAGAGACCTTCTTGGAAGCAAAGAAAATATTTGCTGAGGCCTCCACCTCAGAAAGCCAAGAGAAAATGTTCGAAACTAGTACAACACAGGAGGTAAATCCTTCAGTGTTAGCTACTTTTCTAAAGAGTTGTATGAATTTGTTGCGCAGAAAGAAATAAGTATAAGGGATGCAAGGGCTAATCGACAAGTGCACAAATAAAGATAAGGTAGTTGTTGAACAACAAACTGTGAGGAAGCTTGGTAAGCATAAGAAGCGAACGGGTCATGAAATGAGGCTGACCGCGTAGATAGGAGAATATGAAATGGACCAGGTAATCTTGGATCTGAGGTTTGATGAAAATGTCCTACCTAAGCAGGCATGGGAGAGGATGGGCAAACATATGTTGTATTCGTCTCCTATTCAGTTGTACATGGCTAATCAACAAAATATTATTCCAACGGGACATTTATATGGTGTAACGGTAGACATCGAGGGTGCGAGCACGCTCGCTGAATTTGAGGTCTTTGAAATAGTGGATGATAGTAACTCGTACCTTGTGGTATTGGGAATTGACTGGGATTTTGATATGGATGTATTAATCAACTTGAAGAAGTGGAAAATGTTTTTTGAAAGGAAAGCACTTAGGGTGGTAGTGTCACTTGACCCTGCTGAGGGAGCGTGCTATACTAAACTTGTTCGCAACTTTGTGGAGGATGACAATGATCTAGATCAAATATACAAGATCGGAATGCGAAACGAATATTGGATCAATCCTACAGCTGATGGATGAATTGCATGGGACAGGGATAGTTCCTACACCTCAGACTCGGAAGAAGAGCTCGAGCACTGGCAGAATCAGTTTCATGAAGTATCTACATTGTGTTGCAATATGATGACCAAATCATTATAGTGTGGCTTAACTGAGGTAAGGAAGATTCCACATTTTAATGTTTTGATTGATGTTGATCTATTTCCAGAAGAATTTGAAAGGGAATTACCTAAATAACATCGCTTCTAAGCACTTGAATTGGCACTGCACGGTACACCTACCCGTTTGTGGGGTACACACAAGGAGATTTGCGTCGGTTGGAAGCACTATATAAGGATGATGAAATTGAGGTTTGGATATGATAATACAAGGATGACCAAGAAGTAAATTGGGCAGGATGATCCTCTTGATCATTTGGAGTGGTGGACTAAGGCCTGCGGAATAGAGTCACAACCAGAATGGGTGCACATTTTCTGTCATACCTTATATACAATCCCAATCAACTAGTATTTGGAAACGAAGCTTCACCATGGGAAAACTGAATGGGACATATTAAGAGAGAGTTTCTTATTGAATTTCATCTTTGAGGATGTGTTTGAATGCATTGATGAAGTGCTCCAGGAGATAAAAGAATCTATATTCAGAACGCCTAAGGAACTGGTAGAAAGGACTCAGTCAGATTGGAGTACACAGCTACAACATACGCTGGAATGTTACAATGTGACAGTTGAGGAGGTGGAAGAAGACCCGTAGAATATTAACCTTCCAGAGAAAAAAGTAGAGCATGAGTTCGAAGGACTGATAACCGACACCCTACATATATCAGTTCCTTTGAAAACTAAACAAGTAAATATTGAATCTGAAGCAGAACCTAAGTTCACGAAGATAAGAGACTATTGGGATGAAGATATAGTCGATAAAGTGGTTGAACTAATGTGTGAATGCCAAGATATATTCTTGAGAAAGTTCTCGGATCTGAAGGGGATCGTAGGAGATTTGGGTGTAATGAAAATCACTTTGAAACTTAAAGTGAAGCCTATCAAACATAGACCTTATCAACTCAATCCGAAGTATAAATAAAACATGCTCCAAGAGCTTGATAATATTCTGGAAGTTGGAATTATTGAGCCAATGGAGGAATCTGATTGGGTAAGCCCAATGGTCATCCAAGAAAAGAAACAGAAAGGTGAAATTAGGATATGCGTAGACCTAAGAAAACTGAATGATGCATGTGTGCATGATCCATTCCCAACACTGTTTACAGATGAAGTATTAGAGAATGTTGGCGGACAAGAGGCTTACTCATTTAAAATGGATTTTTAGGATACCATCAAATAAAGATTGCGTCGGAAGATTGAAGAAAGACAACCTTCACGACAGAGTGGGGTTACTTTCAATATAAAGTAATTCCATTTGAACTAAAGAACACACCTGCAATATTCTCCATAGTAGCAACCACGACATTCAAGGAGTTCATTCATAAATTATTGGAAGTATATCTTGATGATTGGATTGTCCTAGGGTTAGTGAACAACCATGTTTCTGTTGTAAAATAATTTGGTTTTGATAAGTTAGTACATTAGTCAAAAAATAATTTTAAAATGACAAGTTAGAATATGGATGTAAAAGAAAGAAAAATTAAAATGTTATGACAATTTGATATTTTATAGGTATCTATATCAATAAAATGATAGGAGTTAGCTACCCTAAATAAAGAAGGCAAAAGAAAATTAAAATGTTATGGAAGAAAAAGAAAATAAAAGCTTCATTTTCATATAAAAATAAATGCAAGGCTGCAAGTCCAAATGCGGCACATCAGAAAAATGTCAAAATTGTGTTAATATATGATTAATTACTTAATTAGGATTAATTATTTGATTATAAGCTTTGTCATTTCAATTATATTATAATGCGCAAGCTTGATTTGACCCAAATCATAAACGATAAAAAGGTCTTGTCGACTTTAGTAAAAAGAATGCATGATCCGACGGTTGATCTACTCCCCACATAGAACAACAGCGGGGAGAGAATTCGAACCCCCTCCACCATTTCTCATTAACGTGACGGGGGGCCTCTAAAAAGTGGTTTCCATGGCAGACACCCCGACCTTACGTGTCACCACTACATCACTCTGCACCCCCTCTACTCAAAACCACAAACAACTCACTACCCCCCTCGCAAACCAGTCACGGTTTTCGTCCACCAACGACTATTTCACCCCACCAAAAATCCGTTATCCCTCCACTAATCCCGAGATGACACCTCACATATCTGTTACCTATTCATCCCATCAATTACCTCCTTACACTTTTATTGCCCCAGTTGGCATGCCTGTTGTATCCATCTGTTGCAGTCCTACTCCCTTTCATTTAAAACTGCTACGGTTATCAAGAAAATCGTTACCCCTTCCTGAATCTTATAAATAAAACGAAACCAGAATTTTTTTCATTTTCTTCTCATTATTTTCAATTGTTTGCATGTTTACAATGTTGCAGAGCTTCTTGCCTTTTTCTCATTCTGTCACTTATTAACATTTTTCGTCCTGTCTGCCACCCTGGCCACAAAACCAAAAATGAAGAAGAAACCACAGAGGAAAGTGCTGTTACCCCAACCCAACTTGACCTTGACCACATCTTGATAGTTGATTCACTATTCGAAGTTGCAGAAGCCAAGTGTGAGTTTGATTTTTATGAACTACACTTCTATCTTAAACAGAATTATCTTGACCAACAAGATCCGATTAGGTTTTGGGAGTCCCTTATACCTTTCTACAGTTTCCCAAAGACACATGAATTCCTTGACCTTATTACCTGGTGTCAAGAGAAGTATGATCTTGTGAAAAGGGCAGTCATGGCTTAGAATGGATAGATTCAAATAACCGTTTATGCTCAAACCATAAATGAAATGCTCTTAATTCCAAAAATTGGCTCTTTGACTCAATTTTCACCAACAACACTTATGGATCTATACCATAAGTTAACCTTCCCATAGAGAGCCCAAATATTCGAAATATTTTTTCTTGAGGATGCAGAATTACTGAAAATAAATCCACCTTATTCATCCACCATCTTTCCTAAGGCCTCCAAACATTTCATTTCCTTGTTTTCCTATTTGTTAGGATACGTTGATGACCAATCTTTTGATGAGGTTATCCTTGGTTTCTTATCCATCTTTAATAAATACCAACAACCAACACTCATGTATAGTTACAACTAATTCTTGGTTGATAATATACATAAACAACTCATGAACTTCACTGTGCAAGGAGTGTTCAATTACATCTCAGTAATTGTCCACGTGAGTCTTTTCCAACAGGGTGATGTGTTATCTATCAAACTCAGTAAGCAGGATGAACATGGAGTGAATCAATTAGTGATTCACTGGATAGAAATGGTCAGAGAAGAAACAGATCTTGAAGTAACAGGTGTAGCTAACTGAGCTACCTCAGTTTGTAATGTTTCTGATTCAAGAAACTCAGGTTCAATAACCTCACGTAATGAAATATTAGGTGCTTCTTCTTCGACTGTGTCAGACTCACCAGAAAATGAAGAAGTGATCGCAAGTTCTGTACTCAGAGGAAGAGATGATTTTAATGGATTTATTTCAGATGGAGAACCAGAAGGAGTAGCTTCGAAAGTACTAGATTCGGTATTTTGTGTCTTTTTTTCCTCTGAAGATGTCTAGGATTTTCCTCATGAGGAATAGGAGGCAATGTTTGCATCCTATGTGAATGATGGGGTTGATGAGGTTGTTCTTCCACGTTGGTTTAATAAATTTTAAAAGCTAACAACAAAAACTAAATAAAAAAGGGTTAATCTAGGAAAAACGATTTACCAATCAACTGTGAACTGCAATATACCACCTTTGAGAGCTAAGGAGTTAAGTATGGGCAAGAAATCTCCATGAATGTTGTGTTTGGTGTATCACAATAGACAAGGTGGTTGACTTGGTTACCTAAGTTGAGGATAGAAACCTAGTGCAGAATTCCAAAATATACCTGAAGGTACGTGGAAGTGAAGTCTGTGTTAGTGTTTTCTAATGCGTAATTGTATGATGAGAGCATTCACATATACTTTTCATTCGTGGAGTTCCATCCACTTACATACGTGTAATGGGATATCACCCTCGGAGTACAACGTTGGAAAAAAGTGACATCGCCTATGTTTATAGATGTTGGAACACGTCTCTAGCCTAGATCTATAGATGTTTGCATTAATGTTTCAAATGCTCCTTAAGACTGATTCAGTAAATTTTAAAGTTTATCTTGAATTATGTTTCAATTTTTCAGCCACACTGCAACTTTCACCTGAATATCCTAAAGATGCAATATAGCAAGATAAAATGAAATTTTATTTTCAATGAAAATCTATATCTGATATGGAAAAAAAAAGTGATTAAACATACAAAATGCAGAAAATGAAATTGTTAAATAAATTTCTCAAATGCAACTGTTTCAATTTCCAATTTCGCACACAAAACCCTAAATGTAATGCAACATGAAAAATGATAATATTTTTATTTTCAATCCTCTTAATTTCCAAATGAGATAAAAAATAATATGCTTGCTAAATCACTAATAATAGAAGTCACACAGAATGATGACTATAATATGAATTCCTCTAGGCAATCAATGATCAAGAAAAAGTTCACCAATGACCAAATTGATAAGAAGAAAGCAAAATCCAAACAAATTATTATCAAAGGCTATTAAAACCAAAAGCAAACAAATTGAAGGCTTTTTTCAAAGACCAAGACGCACTTAGAGACAGAAGCAAAACCAGCTAGTATAGAGCAGATTAAAGAGAAAAAGAGGAAATTGTTTTCACCTTACAGGGATTAATGTAGGCGGAGAATAGGAACTAGTGCTCTGTAGTGCAGGTGCAAAGAAGGAGAAGGTGCACTGAAGTGCTCTATCTCTAGATTAGGGGGTACTACTAATAAAAATTCAACCAAATTATGACACAAAAAATCAAATCAATCTCAGAGAAGGGTTTTTCTAGGGTCAATTAAGATCTGAGTGAGGCAATCAAGGTCAGTTCAAGAGGTAAAATAATCTCTAAGGTCAAGGAAACCACCAAGGAAAAAAATGTTCCCCAACATAGTCGCCAATTTGTTATGCAGAATTTATGATTGTGTACAAAAGCGATTTCCCTATACCTAGTGGACTGGTCTAGAATAACAGAAGGCAAAGAATATAGATTTTTCCTTAGAGAAGTTAGAGAATGGGAAAGACATCTTCCTCAAATCTATAGCAAGCCTTATTTTCCTCCTTGCTTGTAAGCTCCAATTGTAGCTCCAAGGTCTATAATTAGAACCTACACACACAACTAAAATAAGCAGAGGATCGAAAAAAACCAAGTATCATAGTCTAACGTTTATATTTAATGCATCACCAAGGCATTGAAATACATGAATGTAAACATAATACAACACATATAGGAAAACATGATACTATTTTTATTAATATCAATAAGAGGAAGCTTACAACCAATAATTGTAGTTGATCTTGTAGAGATCTCCCCAGGCCGACAGGTGCAAAGTTGCATAAGATGACATGATGGATAAATTTAAGGATAGCTACACATTTAATGAAAAAATATGAACCAAATTGGGACAAAATAAAATCTAATGATGTGTTTTGAAGACCATAATTGTTATAAATAGCTGACTCCTACTAACATTAAGAAATTTTTTGAAGTTGCAGGAGACTTCAATGTGTATTTTGACTGAACGATCTTGGGAGGAGGCAGTTCGCATTGTGAAAAATATTTTGGCCGAAACGATCATGAGGAAGTGCCGCATAAATTAATTTCCTACATTTATGGTGTCTTTAGCTGTGCAGTGCAAGAATGGAGTCTAGTATAATTGGGCTGGATATTTATGCAAGGAATTCTTGGATGATTTCCACGAGGTCCAGGAGAAAGGTACATATTTCCATTATGCCTGGTTAATTTTGATCATTGCTACATTGGAATGGAAGGAGACTAAGGATACAAAGTTTCCTCCAATAGAAGAAGATGTATGTGAGATCAGGAGGTATGATTCATTGTGGCATACCACTCACCAATCGTGCACATAGGAAAATAGAATATTTTTTATACTATATCAGATGGATCTACACATGCTTGTAAACCAACATCTGTGCCATTTTCCAAGTTTGCACAAACAATACAACCCTGTGGCGATGTTCAAGGTGAATTTCCATAAATTATACATAAAGGTGCGTAGAGACACGAAGAAGGAATGGAATGCATTTCCATAAATTTTCAAAGAGGATGATCTTCTAGAAGTAGTGCAGAGATGGCTTGCAGACAGGATGACTCCACTAGAGGAGGTAGGAGACAACAAAATAGGAGAAGAAGAGATGGAAACTTCGTACCATGGCAAAGGCAGTGGAAAAGTCAAGGAGAAGGAAGCAAAGGAAGAGGAAGAGGAATAAGAACACCACGAAGAAGAAAACCATGATGAAGAACATGAGGAGGAACCTTAAGGAGGCGAAGATACAACTAAGTAGACAGAGAAGGAAGAAATAAAGAAATCTACAGCGAAGAAAAGGAAGATGTAGAGTGGAGCTTCGCCTAGCAGTAGAGAGAAGAATAAGGCGGATAAATAAATAAAAATCACACCAATGGTTCTAACTGAAGGTTACCTAGATCAAATTGCAGATAAGGTTGAAGAGATAATGATGGAATCTTTGAATAGGGTGGAAGATCACTATGGCGAGCTTATAATAGGTTTGAAACAGAGTATAGCAGAGCTAAATTTATTGACGTAAGCATCCAAAGAACCAACACAACTAACTCAATGACTCCGACCAGAAAGGCTGGTAGAAATGACGTTTGGGATGAAAATAATGCAGAAACCTGCCAGAGCTCTCTAGTTCGACTTTGCTGAGGAGAAGCAACATGCAAAAAATTGGGATAATGTCAACATGAATATGGCAGTGATACCCATTCCTCTGTTACATGAGTTACACCAACGTATCGCAAATGAGTTAAAGGAATCCAGGCATCACACTTTGTTGGGCCACTAATTTTTCATTATTATTATCACTTTTTAATGTCTATTTCATCCATTTCTACCATTCATTATCACATCATTTATCATAAGTTATCATATAATTCCACTTTATAATTATTTATGCTCTTATGGATAAATACTATTTTTTTCTCCTTTATTTTTAATATATTGAATATTATTATGTATTATTTTTCCAATGATGGTTTATTAATGAATTTGTTATAACATCACCCACGATTTTAGCCTCCAAGATCTTTTCAAGGTTGCAAATTTGATTTCCATCTCATAATCAAATATTGCAACTTAGAAATTTGCTAGGATAAGAAGTGACACTTTGTGTTGGATGTTTCGAGCAAATGAAGATGAATTTGGAAAATTTGAGACATGAGTTTTGTGTAGAACGGAGAAAGTCCATTTTCTAATGAGTAGTTTTCCAAAATTTGTCTTGGATTGAGAGAAACACAAGGCTTTATGAAGGTGGTTTTCTTAGATTTATTGTTGTAGGCATTTTCCAAATTCTCCCAATTGCAATACCAAATTCGACTTGTTCCAACTGAATCATGATGGGAATATCTTTTAGGTCTGATCTTGTTTATTGAGATTATGTAATCAATCCAAAATTGTAATGGAAATCATTTTGTAATCAACTTTGTTGTAACTTCCCTTTTATCTCTATGTATTTAAATTAAAACAAGGATCAAAGAGGAGGGGGATAATTAGGAGATACGAGATGGACAATTATTAGATAGGATGTAGGAGATGAGTTAAGGGATGAGAGATGGCAGATGAACAATTGTTGAATTGGAGGAAAAGCTAAGAACTTCAATTTTATGTAATTATTTCTCTCATATGTTTTAATCAAGGAAGCTATCCATTGAGTTCTACATCTATTATCTGTAATTTGATCTGAGTTATGTCTTAAGGCAGAAATGAGTCTTGGGTAGTTAGGCTCACTACCTTGGATGAGATGATACCTTAAGCATCTAAAGTAGTTTAATTATGTGCTTGTTTCTGTTAATTTCAATCATTGTTCTTTAAAGTAAATTTCATTTTATTCAAACTAATCTGTTGGATGCTGCATTTTTCAAATTTGTTGTTTCCCGCAATTTCTAGATTTCATTTAATTTATTGCTCTAGATTAGCATTTGAATTATGCCTGGTGCAATAGATTAGATTTCCAATTCAGAAATGTATGGTTTAATTTAGTAATGATTCAAGTTGTGTGATTAGTATAACTATTTTCGTGTCATTTACTTTCTTGTTTTTATATTTAGTTTTATTATTCAAGTCTTACATTTTATTTCTTATTGAATGAGCTTGATAGTATATAACACAATCATATAGAGATAGTGTTAGCTATTGGTATTTGTTATGCATATATTTTTCTGATTTCCTTGAAATAAAAAGATGCTCCTCGCGTTGATAATTAATGTACAGGTAATTAGTTGTTTTTATTAAGCAATTGATTTTCCCCTACATTTTGGCATCGTTGCAAGGGAGATAGTTAAATTTCACTACCACACTAATTTCTAGTTGTAGATGCATATCTTACTTCGTGAGAGCTGGATATTGAAGACGGAAGGTAAGAACCTATGTGCACATCCTCGGGATCTAGTGATTGGTCTACCCTTAGTAGTTAGGCTTAGGTCATATAGCATTCATTGATAGAAGTAGGAATTTTAGAGGTAGAATTTTGTAAAGGAAAAAGATCTCATGATTCCACTCAAGTGGTGATGTAAGCACCATCCATTCGACTAACCAATTGACAAGAACATTTGAATGAGGAGCCTCAAAGAAACACATGAAGAATATCTTCTATTATGGCATGAAATGGCTCACATTTCTACTTTTGAATTCCCTATCAAAGATCTAGGAGGAGTGACACAAATGCACATAATTCCCCTGTTAGGCCCCTATACTACTAGTGTAACCCCTTATTGTTATTAGTACATCCCCTTTATTATATTTTTGTACCCATGTAGTTCCTCTATTGTTATTATTGTGCCCTTACATTATTATTGTTATGTTGGCTCTGATTATATTATGACCCCTTAGACTCCTATATATAGAAATGAGGTCTTTCCATTTGTATCATCCAAGAATTGTTCATTTGTGTAATGTAAAGGAGGTTTCCCCCTCGAAGAGGCTGAATTCTAAGGCGTTCAACTATCTTTTATATCTTTTTGTGAGTTGGTTTCATAACATTTGGTATCAGAGCTTTGGATTCTAGGGTTTCACTGCTCCAAATAGGTCATCATGGCATTTTCACTATAACTTCTTTTTGTCGATGTTTCAGAAGTGAAAACAAAAACCCCTTTCATAAGAAATCACGGTGAACCTTAGGTTCGAATTTCAGAGCTTGTCTCCCTACATTTTCAGAGATATGATCTGAGGAAGTTAGGCATTTTGCAATCTCCATAATTTAAACGAAATAGGTCATCGTGGGATTTGTGTTATAACTCTTTCGCTATGAAGTTTCAAAAGCTAAAACAAAAACTTATTTGAGAAGAGATCAATATGAACCTCGATTCTGAATTTCAGATCCTGTCTCGCTATATTTGCGAAGATACAGTCTGAGGAAATTAGGGTTTTTGCAGACCAAAAAATTACATTCCAAACAGTTCACCTTGGGAAAATCGTCATAACTATCTCTCTGGGCATCAGATTGCAATTTCGTAAGAAGTTATAGAAAGAGGATGAACTATATTTTCCTGTGTATAATTTTTAGATCCTAAGGTAAAAACAATGACACGTGACACTTCATACAATTTCACTCTTCTGAAAAGGTATATAATCAGGTCATGTTGGGAGATTGTGCATAACTCTTTCTTGGAGAATCTACATTCGATTAGACTGGTAGCATTAGAAAGAGGACGTAGAGGGCTACTACAAGTTACAATTTAAGAACTTAAAGATCTGAAAGTACAGATTTACCGTCATTTCAAGATCGAGCTCCTAAAATCAAGAAAAAGCGAGATGAGGAAGTTTCATGGCAAGGATTCGGTAAATTGGATACTACAGATGGAGAAATATTTCGATCTACATGAGGTGCGACTTTTACAAAAGGTACGTATTACATCTTCATATTTAGAACCAGATCAATTTTTATGGTATAAATGGTTTTGTTCTCGTAAACCACTTTTTACGTGGTCAATTTTCACGGAGGAAATGATAGCACATTATCAGGATACAAAGAGAAACTCCTTCTTTAGCCAATTGATAAATCTCAAACAAAAGGGTTCAATGGAAGAGAACATTGAGGACTTTCAAAAATTGAATAGAAGGGTAAATTATATTCCAGAGAAGCAAATGGTTGATGTCTTCATAGGGACTTTAAAGGATAACGCTCAACATGAGGTTCATTTTTGGGAACCTGATTCATTGGAGGAGGCATTTGAGTTGGCATGAAAAATTGAAAGTGAAATTATGGAAGCAAGGAATCCCACCACTCATGACTATAATTATGAAAGTGTTTCTTCTCCTAGCCTTCCAAAACCTAAAAGGATTACACCACAATAATTGGAAGAGAAGAGAGAAAAGGGGCTTTGTTGCAATTGTGATAGAAAATCCATTAAAGGTCATAAGTGTGCTGAGAAGAAATTATTTTACATAGAGTATGAAGAGGAGGAAGAAAAGGATAAAGAAAAATCAAAAGAAGAGGATATACGCTAGGAACAAACCCCAGAGAAAGAAGAAATGAATCCGAGCATATCTTGTAAAGCATTGACAAAAATTACCACTCCTCAAACTCTCAAGATAAAAGGACATATCAAGAAGAAAAAGGTTCAAGAAGTGAAAGATTATATCGAGAAAGTAGAAATGAATCCAACCATATATTGTAATGCATTGGCTGGAATTACCACTCCTCAGACTATCAATATAGAAGGACATCTCTAGAAGAAAAATGTTCAATAAGTGAAAGATCACATCAAGCATCAAGAAATGAATCCAACCATATCTTGTAAAGCATTGGAAGAAATTATCACTCCTCAAACTCTTAAGATAGAAGGACATATCAAGAAGAAAAAGGTTCAAGTACTGAAAGATCACATCGAGCATCAACAACAAGTTCTCCAACTTTTAAAAGATAATCCTACTTTGGTGTAGAATCGAATGAAACAATAGGTAGATCAACATCGCAGTGAAAAATGTTTTGATGTAGGTGATTGGGTATTTTTACAGCTACATCTTAAGAAATCTATTTATGAGAAGGAAATGTTGGCAATACTACATGCATTTAAGAAATGGTGACCTTACCCAATGGGAAGACACTTCAAGGTAAAAATGGATCATGATAGTCTTAAATACTTTTTAGAACAAATATTATCTTTAGAAGAACAAAAAATATTGGTCACAAATATGTTGGGTCATGAGTTTGACATCATCTACAGAAAAGGGAAGAAAATTTCTATTGCAGATGTACTCTCAAGAAATAATGAGGATGTGGAAGCATTGTTTTGTGATATTTCTATTATCCAACCAGATTGGATAAACAAAGCAAGGGATGAATGGAAGAAGGACAAAGAAGTGTGGCCACTTATTCAAAAGTTGTAAAATATCCCAATTCAAACAATATTGCCAGAACTTGAAGAGGAAGGAAAAATCATATTGGAACCTGGAGCAGTCACAGAAACAAGAACCCGACAACTAGGAAATCGATCAATTTCAGAGTATCTCATCAAGTGGAAGAACTTACCTACTAAATATTCCACATGGGAGGACAAGAATTTTATACAGAAGCATCAAGAACTACTCAAGCATTGAGGAGCACAATTTTTTAAGGAGAGGGACATGTTAGGCCCCTATACTACTAGTGTAATCCCTTATTGTTATTAGTACAACTGTTGGGTCCCTATAATACTAGTGATTGCCCCATTACTATTGTAGTTATACCCCTTATTTATATTCTTGTGCCCCCATTACCCCCATATTGTTATTAATGTGCCCATAGAATCCCTCTATTGTTATTTTTGTGGCTTTATATTATTATTGTTAGGTCGGCTGGATTATATTATGATTCCATAGACTCCTATATATAGAAACGAGGTTTTGTCATTTGGATCATCCAAGAATTGTTCATTTATGTAATGTAAAGGAGGTTTCCCCCTCGAAGACGCTGAATTCTAAGGCGTGGATCTCTCTTTTCTATCTTTTTGTGAGTTGGTTTCATAACATTTGGTATCAGAGCTTTGGATTCTAGGGTTTCACTGCTCCAAACAGGTCATCGTGGAATTTTCGCTATAACTTTTTTTCTGTGACATTTCAGAAGTCGCAAAAAAAGCCCATTTGAGAAGACATCGTGCTGAACCTTGGGTCTGAAGTTCAGAGCTTTTCGCACGATATTTTCGGAGATATGATCTCAGGAAGTTGGTCTTTTTTCAGACTCCTGAATTACACTCAAAACAGGTGACTTGGGGAAAATCGTCATAACTTTCTTTCTGAGCATCGGATTGAAATTTCGTAAGAAGGTACAAAAAGAGGACGGACTGTAGTTGTCTTTTATTTATTTTTCAGAGTCAAAGGTTGAAACAGTGACACATGGCGCTTCATACAAGTTCGCTCTACTGAACTAGTCTATAATCAGGTCACTGCGGGAGATTGGGCATAACTCTTTCTTGGAGAATCCAATTTGGTTCAGACTAGTGGCATTGGAAAGAGGACATAGAAGGCTACTACAGGTCACAATTTCAGAACCGGATGATTCGAAATTACAGAGATACATCAAATTCAATATCAGGCTTCTACAAAGTAAAAAAAGGTGTGTAGTTTTTATTTTTTATTTTTGCATAAGCTTGGTTTGAAGGAATTCAAAGGGCATAGTAAAGCATTATTATCGGTAATTGATGCCCCAAGGAAAGAAAATGCAAACACATAGTAAGGAACCTGAAATCTCTAGCATGACTCATGAAGAAGAGGAAGAAATGCAACATGATATATCAAAATTACAAGACCAAGTGCAACAACTATCCCTTGCACAAAAGGGAACATAATCTAAGATGGATGGTTTAAAGAAAGGTGTAGAAGCTAAGATGGACTGTTTAAAGAAAGGCGTAGAAGCTAAGATGATTGAAGTGGAAGCTAAGATGGATGATTTGAAGATATATTTGAAGACAGACATGGACGAATTGAAGATAAATATGAATAAGTTGCTACAAGAAAATGTCCCTAAGGGTGAAAGGGTAATAAAGGAAACTCATGATGAGAACAAAAGAAATGTTAATCATGATTCCATAGATGCTAATGTTGGATTGAAGAATCACCATATTCCAAAAATCGATATGAGGAAGTTTGAT
The DNA here is from genome assembly GCA_031772625.1 of Pinus tabuliformis. Lineage (NCBI taxonomy): Eukaryota > Viridiplantae > Streptophyta > Pinopsida > Pinales > Pinaceae > Pinus > Pinus tabuliformis. The sequence goes on along the minus strand of CM062813.1, from coordinate 1,019,000,035 downwards.
GGCAAGGATCCCGCCACATGGATATTACAGATGGAGCAGTTCTTCGATCTCAATAATGTGCAAAACACACAAAAGGTACGTATGGCAACTTTATATTTGGAACCAAATCAATTTGTATGGTATCAATGGCTTTGCTCTCGTAAACAATTTATCACTTGGGCAATTTTTATGGAAGAATTGATAGCACATTATGAGGATACAAAAAGCAACACTTTTTTTAGCCAATTGATAAGTCTCAAACAAAAGGGTTCAATAATGGAGCACATTGAGGAGTTCCAAAAATTGAACATAAGGGTAAAAGATATTCCAGAGCAGCATAGGATTGATGTGTTCATAGGGTCTTTAAAGGATAATATCCAACATGATGTTCGACTTTGGGAACCTGATTCATTAGAGAAGGCATTCATGTTAGCAAGAAAAATGGAAAGCAAAATTATGGCAACCAGAAAGCATACCACTCACAACTATAAAGACGGAAGTGCAGTTGCCCCTAGTCTTCCACAACCTATAAGGTTGACACCATAACAATTGGAAGAAAAAAGAGCAAAAGGGCTTTGTTATAGTTGTGATAGCAAATACACTAAAGGTCATAAGTGTGCTGAGAAGAAATTATTCTACATAGATTGTGAAGAGGAAGAAGAAAAGGAGCAAGAAAGGTCAAAAGAACAGGATATGTTCCAGGAACAAAGCCTAGATGAAGAACAAATAAATCCGACCATATCTTGTAATGCATTGGCGGGAATTACCACTCCTCAAACTATCAAGATAGAAGGACAAATCAAGAAGAAAAAGGTGATAGTGTTGATTGATTCAGGAAGCACCCACAATTTTATTCATTGTAGGGTAGCAAAAGAATTAAATTGCTTCCTATATCCAGCACCAGAGTGTCAAGTGATGATTGCAAATGGAGGAACAATAAATTGCTCTGGAAAGTGCCATAATATCAAGCTATCCATGGGAGAATATGTATTGACTAGCCCAATGCTTTCCATTCCAATGGGAGGTGCTGATGTTGTACTAGGAGTCCAATGGCTACAATCCTTGGGTACAATAGCTTTTAATTTTCAAGAACTTTTCATCAAATTTTCTGTGGAAGGAAAGGAAGTTGAATTAAGGGGTTTCAGGGAAACCAGGAAAGATAATCAGCTCTAATGGTATGACAAAGCTTCTAAAAAAGGAGCAAAGGGTGTAATTGCACAATTATGTTCGCTAGATGTTTCCACATTAGAATCATCTATTTCTCCAGATCTCCAAAAATTCCTAGACAATCATTCCAAGGTATTTGAGACTCCCAAAGGTCTCCCACCTATGCGTGATCATAATCATGCTATTCATCTGATTCCAGGAAGTGTTCCTCCAAACATCAGGCCGTACAGATATCCCTATGTCCAAAAAAGTGAAATTGAACGTATGGTTGCAGAAATGCTAGAGGCTGGTATAATTCAACCGAGTCAAAGTTCTTTCTCTGCTCCAGTAGTATTGGTGCACAAGAAGGATGGATCATGGCGCATGTGTCCGGATTATAGGGAGCTCAACAAGCTCACTATTAAAGATAAGTTCCCCATTCCTGTCATTGATGAATTACTAGATGAATTGCATGGATCAATTTACTTCACCAAGTTGGATCTTCATTCAGGATATCATCAAATCAGAATGAAGATTGAAGACATTCCGAAAACGGCATTTAGAACTCATGAGGGTCACTATGAATTTTTGGTCATGCCTTTTGGCCTTACCAATGCACCTTCAACATTTCAAGGTTTGATGAATTCAATTTTCAAACCATTCCTTAGAAAATTTGTGTTAGTATTTTTTGATGATATACTTATCTACAACAAGTCTTGGAAGGATCATGTTGAACATGTTGACAGGGTGCTACAAGTATTGGAAGAGAAACAATTATATGCCAAAAGATCCAAATGTTTCTTTGGAGTCCAGGAGGTGGAATATTTGGGTCATATTGTATCTCATGAAGGAGTTAAGGTCGACCCTACCAAAATTAAAGCCATTAAGGAATGGAAAATCCCCACATCCATAAAGCATTTGCGCGGATTTCTTGGGTTGACAGGGTATTATCGCAAGTTTGTTAAGAATTATGGGAGAATAGTAGCACCTCTAACGACATTATTGAAGAAATATGCATTTTCATGGACTCCGGAAGCAACAAAGGCCTTTGAACATCTTAAAGAGGCAATGTGCCAAGCACCGGTCTTAGCTACACCGGACTTCACAAAAACCTTTATTGTGGAATGTGATGCTTCAAGAAATGGAATTGGTGCTGTTCTAATGCAAGATGAAAGACCCATTACTTTTGAAAGTCGTCCAATCAAGGGAAAGTTTTAAGCAAAGCTATTTATGAGAAGGAAATGTTGGCAATACTCCATGCACTTAAGAAATGGCGACCCTACCTAATGGGAAGACACTTCAAGGTAAAAACGGATCATGATAGCCTTAAATACTTTTTAGAACAAAGATTATCCTATGAAGAGCAACAAAAGTGGGTCACAAAGATGTTGGGTTATGACTTTGAAATCATCTACAAAAAAGGGAAGCAAAATGTGGTGGCAGATGCACTCTCAAGAAAGGATGAGGATGTGGAAGCATTTTTGTGCGCTATTTCTATCATCCAACCAGATTGGATAAATGAAGCAAGGGAGGAATGGAAGAATGATGAAGAAGTGTGGGCACTTATTCGAAAGCTACAACAAGATTCCAGTACGTCTGATACATTTAGTTGGAAAAATGATTCGTTATGGTACAAAGATCGCTTATACCTCTGTAAGAATTCCCAGCTAAAACAAAAGATTCTTATGGAATTGCACACTTCTCCCTTAGGAGGGCACTCAGGATTTTTAAGAACTTACCACAGGGTTAAGAAGGAATTTTTTTGGGATGGCGTGAAATCAGATATTCAAAAGTTTGTGGCAAAATGTTTGGTTTGCCAACAAAATAAAGTTGAAACAATTAAGACACCGGGTCTATTACAACCTTTATCCATTCCAAGCCAACGTTGGGAGGAGGTATCAATGGATTTTATCATAGGTTTACCCAAGTCTGAGGGAAAGAGTGTCATCATGGTGGTAGTTGACAGACTTACCAAGTATGCACACTTTTGTGCATTGTCACATCCATTTAAAGCCAGTACAGTTTCTACTGCATTTATGGAAACAATTCAAAAGCTACATGGAAACCCAAAGATTATTGTAAGTGACAGAGATACCATTTTCACTGGAAATTTTTGGACACAATTATTTTCTTGTCTTGGTACACAGTTAGCTCATAGCTCATCTTATCATCCTCAATCTGATGGGGAAACTGAGATAGTAAACAAATGTTTGGAAGGATATCTTCGTTGCTTTGTATCTGATAAACAGACACAATGGGTCAAATGGTTGCCTCTGGCTGAATGGTGGTATAACACTTCCTTTCATACAGCAACAAAAATGACCCCATTTATGGCACTTTATGGGTATCAACCACCATCCATCACATCATATTTAAGAGAAAATTCTAAGGTTCAGGCAGTGGAACATCACATCGAACATCAACAACAAGTCCTCCAACTCTTAAAGGATAACCTCGTGTTGGCACAGAATAGAATGAAACAACAGGCAGATCAACATCGCAGTGAAAGAAGTTTTGATGTAGGTGATTGGGTATTCCTACAGCTACAACCATATAAGCAAATGTCCCTCAAGCAAGCTAAGAAGGATAATAAATTATCACCAAAGTATTATGGTCCGTACAAGGTGTTGCAAAAGATTGGTACTATGGCATACAAATTGGAGCTTCCTGCAGCTTCTCGATTGCACCCAGTTTTCCATGTTTCATGCTTAAAGAAGGTTATAGGCGACAAGCTCCCAGTTCAAACAATATTGCCAGAACTTGATGAGGAAGGAAAAATTATATTGGAACCGGAAGCAGTTATAGAAACAAGAACTCGACATCTACGAAATCGATCAATTTCAAAGTACCTTATCAAGTGGAAGAACTTATCCGCTGAAGATTCCACATGGGAGGATGAGAATTTTATGCAGAAGTATCCAGAACTACTCAAGCGTTGAGGACAACACTTTTTTGAAGGAGAGGGGCATGTTGGGTCCCTATAATACTAGTGATTACCCCATTATTATTGTAGTTATACCCCTTATTTATATTTTTGTGCCCCCATTACCCCCATATTGTTATTAATGTGCCCATAGAATCCCTCTATTGTTATTTTTGTGGCTTTATATTATTATTGTTAGGTCGGCTGGATTATATTATGACTCCATAGACTCCTATATATAGAAAGGAGGTTTTGTCATTTGGATCATCCAAGAATTGTTTATTTATGTAATGTAAAGGAGGTTTCCCCCTCGAAGAGGCTGAATTCTAAGGTGTGGATCTCTCTTTTCTATCTTTTTGTGAGCTGGTTTCATAACAACAACCCCCTTATTATATTGTTTTACCCATGTAGTTCCTCTATTGTTATTATTGCGCCCTTACATTATTATTATTATGTCGGCTCTCATTATATTATGACCCCTTAGACTCCTATATATAGAAAGTAGGTCTTTTCATTTGTACCATCCAAGAATTGTTCATTCGTGTAATGTAAAGGAGGTTGCCCCCTCGAAGAGGTTGAATTCTCAGGCATTCAACTATCTTTTCTATATTTTTGTGAGTTGGTTTCATAACATCCCCCATCTTCTCTACCAAATTTTCATGGTTTGGCAAAAGATGACCTAGATACATTCTTATTTGAGTTTGATGTACTTTGTAGAGGATATGATTATTGTACTAATGATCAAAGGTTGATAGTGTTTCCTCTTACTCTAAAAGGAGCAGCTCTCCGATGGTTCATGAGCCTTAATGGAAACTACATCCAAACATGGGAGGACGTGAAGAATGTGTTCTTGAAGAAGTACCAAGACTATTGCAAGGCTAGTGAAGATATTTTTAGTATGATAGAAGGGAAAGATGGAAGCTTGGAGGACTATGTAGAGCGATTTAAATACAACTTTCAAAAATCAAATCATGATAATTTGAAAAAAGAGATCTGAAAAACACTCCTTAAAGGAATCAAAGACGAATTTTTAGAACTCTTAAATCTAATTGGAAAGGGTGATGTTTTTCAGTTATCATATGATGATGTTTGTGAATTATGCATAGCGTATTCAAAAGCAATCTCCAAGGCTAGTAAGAATTCTAGAGAAGTTTCTTCTTTCTTTTCCAAATGTACTATGAGAACAAGAGGTATATGAGTTGAAATTGATGATTTATTTGAACATTTTAAAATTTTTTTTATTAGCTCTCTAAATTCACCACTAGATGTTTTGCAGGTTCAGAAAAATCAATAAATTGAAGAAGTGTTTTTCCCTCATTTCCAAAAGGAGCATCCTATAGATAGTTGTTATTTCTTATCTAGGATGGAAGCATCATATCAAATAGATGGAGAGGATGCGACAATTTCAAAAACATGGAAATTGTAGCCTACATGTATGGTTAATAACACTTCCTCTCCATTTTATTACTTGCATAATCCATTATGGTATACTCCCGTGTTAGGGCGACCATGTCAATCTCAATATAACCCACACCAATCTTGTGTACAAGTTCGGCATGGTTCATCTTATGATTACATGGATACTCTCCCAAATCTTGTAGCATAAACACATCATCCATATTATTTTCCATATTTTCAAAAAAATATTTCCTGTCCATCAAAACATCCACACTACCCAATCAACTACATCATCAAAATCCTCCATGCCCTACACAGTTTCCTGCTCAACTCATTCCAAACCCTCACCATAGTAAACTAGTACAACATGCTTACTGTGTTGAATTGAAAAAATTACCTACCATTCCCACCCTTTCTATCTCACATGCACCATTGCAGAAAACTCATATTGAGATTGGGAATGTTTCAAATCCAAAAATTGTAGAAGTTATGGAAGAAAATGAGGTTTCATCTAGTCTGCATCAACAAGCTATTTTAAAAACTCAAAAACTTCATGATATGATGGCTATGGGAAATCAAGAAAGTAAAGGATATATTGAATATTGGTTTCACTCCATCATTTGTTTGCAACATCACTCCATACTTCAAAAAATTTTGACACCATCTTTTCAAGGAAAGTTGGCTTCTCATACCCTACTATTTATTAACATGCAATTTTCAAATTTGGGTATGTACATACTTGAGGCCTTATTTCAAGAATGGCTCCTTTGGAAGTACTCTTATACGTAATAATATTCATTTTTGAAACAAAATTAAGTTAGTGTAGAAAATAAAATAAATAAAGACATAAAGATATATATATATATATATATATATATATATATATATATATATATCTATATATATATATATATATATATATATATATAGATATATATATATTTATGTAAAAATAGTTGTTTTTGTTGCAGCATACTGTGGATATCAACATTGGTTAAATGTTTTGATTTATTTGTTTATGTAGATATATTATATTTAAAATGATATTTCTACAAATAATCATATTCATTTTTATCACCAATTTGGGAAAATTGCTTGAATATCAGATTTTTTTACTTGCAGGCTTGATGAAAGCTCTGAAAACACAGTCGCGATAGTCATGTTCTGAAGGACCAAAATGGAATATTTTTAAAACTTGTTTCTATCCTAAGTGTCCCTTGATTTATACTTTCTAATCCAATTTGGATTTGAAACGAAGAAGTTATAACCAAAACATTGATAGGGTATCTAGTAGGAAGATTAGGAAAATAGTTGGGATAGTAAGTTTTTCGAGGCCTAAATGACTATATTTTTAAAACCTGTTTTTATGGTATACTCCTCTATGAATATATTTTATAGGGAAATTTGAATCAATCGATTTTTACATCGTATGAGAAAGTTATGACCCAAATACTGACTGTCTATCATAAAGCAACACTCTTAAAGCTCTATTTTTCCGTCTGTTCATTAGAGTATTTGACCCATAAATTGTTATTTTATTGAAAACCTATTTCTATTGGAGATATATACATGGATCTACTTTCGTTTCCATTTTGAATCAGCTCAACCTGTCATCATACGAAAAATGTGTGCTTAAAATATCAACTGTCAGTCTAAGATGAGAAATCGAAAATGAGTTTGTTATGGAGATTGTTCAAATAAAATTTGACAGATAATCTCATGAAATTTTTTAAAACCTATTTCTATTGAAGATATCCCTCTCAATTCAATTTCATTTTTATTTTGAATCACTCAAATCGGACGAGAAACAAAGAAGTTATGATTAAAACATTGCAGGTTAGCATGATTGGCCACTTCTCTCCAGCAGGTAATAAATTAATTTTACTTTGTTATTTTTTCGGTGGAATTGTTTTACAGAGTAATTACTTGTTACTTTTTTGGATACTTCTTGGATTAGGGGATCCCGATCACCTATCCTTCTCCATGATTTCATGTTTTATTGCAAGTAGATGCTCATTTTTTTGGAGGTCCGAGGAGAATAAAGAGGTCAATTTATGAACAAGCTATTCTTGAAAGGAATGTTGATGAAACAAGGGAATTCCATCCAATTCATTAACTAAAAAATTCATAACAGAAGAAATGGATAATTTATTTCCATTTGAAGATTTTTTTTTCTTAAATAAGTGTTGGACCTCCTATTCAAATATCAAAAACAAAACCTAATTAAAAAATGTACACAAGAGATGTGGGTCACCTAAAGCCTAAGGAATTGAGCCTAAGGCCCACAGTCCGAGCTCCAGGCCCACAAAACCTAACAACGAAACCAAAAAGTAGAATCAAACATCACAACCATTTGATCTGTCATTGGAGATCCAATGGTCAGGAACAATATCGGAACGCTAACAAGCTCATACTTTATCTCATAAATCGGACCCGATAAGCTTTAGAGACCGCCCTATAAACATTTTGGGTCTGATTTTGCTGATAACCCTCGCGCATGTTGTCCGCCTGATATCCACTAGATGCAAGTGATTCACACCGGTCCGTGTAATTGGCTCAATGTTTACCACTGCTTCCAGACCCAAAGTCTAATCAAGCTACTGTTAAAGTTGATTTCGAGTCCATTTGGCTTGATAACCACCTTGCTATTTGACACGTAAAATTGCTAAGATTGCTTTTGTTTCTCCTATCTTCTCGCACTTTAACCAAGCTCCCTACATAGCCAATAAAAAGGAAATCTTTTGTATAATTCAACTCCATGTGGATACTTGTGTTTTCAAACTAAACCCACCCGAGAACCTTGTGTTTACAGAGTTCTGGGCTCAAATTCTGGCTCAAATTACTGCATCAGGTGAATTGAAATTCAATTGTTTCCTAAGGTCTACAACCTATTAGCATCCCCTGCTCTGATATATCTCTCAGTTCGCGTTTTCTTTTCTGAGACACTCTTCCCTCAATCTACCATGGGGGTATCTATCCATTTATATTTATTGTAGCTTTTAACATAAAGTACTCCTTCATTAGCTAAGATGTCCGCTAATTTGTTGGTTGTTCGACACACATGAGTGAAACTCAGGGTTCTCATGTTTTGCAAATGAAAATGAATCCTTTGATAGACTTGCAAAATCCTCCAATGTCTCGAAACTTTTTCCGGAGCTGAGCCATAGCTAATTTTCTTGACCAAATTGATAATAAATTCAGAATCAACTTCAATTATAATGTTATGAAGATTTGAGTCCCTCAGGATTTCTAAGAATTGCTCAAGGGCCTTGAGCTCTACCATATTATTTGTGGCTTTCCCCAAGTTACTATGAAAGATGATTTCTATGCACCCCTTCTCATCCCTTATCACACCTCCGTAACCAGCCATGCCTGGGTTTCCTTTTGAGGCTCCATCTATATTGCATTTCAAAAAACCTTGAGGGGGAGGTTCCCAGAAATCCTTGTTAGCAATTATATGATTTGCATTTTTGTTCTTACAATGTGGGATAAGCGCTTGCATACCCAACTGTAATAGTATCTGCATATCAGTATCTGTAGGATTGTTCTCAGGTGGGTTTTTAATTAGGATTCCTACCGTCTCATTGAGTTGTCTTAAGATTTGTGCCATGATGCTCTAGGGAGAACCTTTCCTATTTTTGAATATTTTGTTGTTGCATTCTTTCCAAACATCCCAAATAAGAAAGCCTAGATATAAAGCCCAAGCCTTGTTGACTGTTTCATTGTTAGAGAAATTTTTCATCCACTTCTTTAAGGTGCTAGTAATGCTACCCTTGTCCCTGCCTGTTTTTCTGAAAATTGAAGCAATCCAATTCTATAATGTGGATGTGAATGGGAAGAGGTTGAGAAGGTAATCCATAGTTTCTTCTTGTAATTCACATAGCTGGCATTTGGATGGACCAGATACCCTTCTTTTCCTAAGGTTTTCCCGGGTTAGAATTTTTCTATGCTACACTAACCACATGAACAGTTTGATTTTCATCCAGCTTTAGTTCTGCCATAGGCCCTTCCATACCTGATCAGGATTTGTAAAGTCAAGCTCAAGAGCTATTTGCTTTGCCTCTTTGGGGTTAAAGGTTCCTTCATTTTTATTTCCCCATCTTAGCTGGTCAGAATCTTCTGATACCAAAATCTTCCTCTGTTCTAGGATGCTTGTTAGAGCTTCTACTTGTGCCTTCAGGGGGGGTTATCACTATAAAGCAGGTTCTTCCATATCCTCCATTTCCCCTCGCTATTTTCCTGACCCCAAAATTCATTTACTTTGAGTAATCTTTTGTTGTCAGTATCATTCTTGAGATTTGTAGATTCTTCTCCTAACAATTTAGGTTCCTATCGCCACATATCCTCCCAAAGCCAGGCAAGGTTTCCATCTCTAATTTCCCAGAAACTATGTTTCTTAACAATGGCTTTATTCTCCCAAGCTTTGTTCCAAATGTGGGAGCCTTTGATGATCCGAGGCACTCTGATGTGATCCTTGTCTTTCCAATTGTTTGCATATTTTTGTTTCCAAATTTGGGCCTAAGGTGAAGCTGAATCTTTTAGCCATCTCCACCACAGTTTTTCCCCCAAAACTTTGTTTAGCACCTCAGGACCATCCAGTCCCAAACATTCATGTGTCTTTGGTTTACAGATTTTATCCCGGCTACCAAGGCCCAATTTGTTTTCTTTTCCCCTTTACCCCAAAGAAAATGTCTTTTGATATTTCTGTAAACTTGCATGACTCCTTTAGGGGCAGGAAGGGCTGAAAACATAAAGATGGGGATAGTTTGTAGGACAAAATTTGTGAGAACTAGATGTCCTGCTAAGTTCAAAGACCTACTTGTCCGTTTCTGTACTTTGTCCTGTAGCTTATTAATCACATGCTCCCATACTGTCTTGCTCAGGGGTTTGTCTGTTAGTGATACTTCCAAATATTTAGATGGCAACATATCTCTCTGAAAGCCTAGAATCCTAGATATATTTCTCTGAGTAGCCATGTCAGTATTAAAAAAGAAAATATTTGATTTGGAGAGGCTTACCTCAATGCCCACAACCATTGCAAAGTCTTTCAGGATTTTTTTATAGGCTAGAGCTTCCCTCACCATAGGTATACCCTGTAGCATAGTATCATCCACAAATTGTTGATGGGTCAATGCATTTCCATTCATGGTGAGTTTGAGACCCTGGATTTTTCCTTTTGCTTTGGCAGACTTGATAGCTTGGCCAAGCCCTTCCATCATGAGAATAAAGAGGAAGGGAGAAAGAAGATCTCTTTTTCTGAGACCTCTCGAAGGATTAAAGGGCTTGGATGGTGAACCATTTACCAGTATTGATAAACTAGAGGAAGTTACCAAGGCCATAACCCATCTTACCCATTTATGGTCAAATCCATATGCTATAAGAACTTTCCTTATGTAGGCCCAATTTAGCTTATCATAAACCTTTTCTAGGTCAAGTTGCATAATCATTTCTTCTTGTATATTACTTATAAGTGAGTGAACCACCTCATGTGCTTGAATGATGTTGTTGAGAATTTGTCTACCTTCCACATACCCAGTTTTCTCTTCAGATACGAGAGTTGGTAGAAGTGGTTTAAGCCTGTTGGCAATTATTTTGGAAATTATTTTCTACACCACATTGCATAATGTTATCATTCTGAAATTGTCCGGTGTCATAGCATTAACCTGTTTTAGAATCAAGGATATGAAATAGGTATTGAGCACCTTCAAAACAGTTCTATCTTTCCTAGAGTTCTCCACCACATCAAGGATATCCTGCTTGACTATTCCCCAACATGCTTTAAAGAAGTCGACATTAAAACCATCCAAACCTGGTGCCTTCCCATTTTTCATTTCTTTGATGACTTCATTCACCTCCTCTTCATTCACAGGTCTATTTAGATTATGATTGTCTTCTCATGTCACAACCTTAGGAATGTGATTAGTGAAATCATTGATGTAGTGTCATGTGTCTAAGAGAGGCTCCTCTGCTATGCCTTGGAAATGTTGAACCAGCGCAACTTCTATTTCTTTATGGGTATTTAGCTGATTTCCTTGACAATCTTTGATTTTTGAGATCCTGTTATGAGACCTGTGATCCATGGTGGATTTGTGAAAAAACATTGTGTTCCTTTCTCCTTCTTTTAACCATTGTACTCTTGATTTCTGTTTCCAGAATATCTACTCTTGTTTGCATAATTCTTTGCATTCCTGTTGATGGTTATTAGCTTGTTCATTTTTTTCCTTGCTAAAGCCTTCTGTAATGAGGAGCTGATTAATTTCCTCTAGCTTCCATTCAACAACTTTTTGGGCTACAAAAATGTTCCCAAACTCATTTTTATTCCACTCTTTAAGCCTGATTTTGATATGTTTCAATATTTTATGTATGAGGAACATTTTAGTGCCCTGAACCAGCATATCCTCTTTCCACCATTCTTTAATATTGCTGATAAAGTCTGGATGGGTAAGCCAAATGTTTTCAAACCTAAAAGGTTTTTTTTTTGGAGTTCCTATAAAGGACGCTTCAAGTTGAACAAGCTAATGATCCAATCCACCAAAAGGAAGTATCATGGCCCACAAATTAGGGCCTAATAGAATAAGGTCTTCCAAGATAATGAATTTGTCTAGTTTTGCGGCCACCTGAGATTCTCCTTTGCTTTTGTTATTCCATGTAAAGATGCCATTACCTGTCTCTGTGTCTGCTAGCCTCATATTGTTTATAAAATTCTAAAATGTTATGGAGTCTCTACCTACTGATTTGGTTCCCCCCTTTTTTTTTCCGACAAGGACCTGATCATGTTAAAGTCCCCTCCCAAAATCTAGGAGATGCCCGAATTTCTGTCCCTTAGATCCTCCAGTGAGATAAGCAGCCTGAGTTAGTCTTCAGGCGTCTGAGGACCATAAGCATTTGTGATTAAATAAACTTCCCTCTCCCCCAAGGTTTGAATCACCATTGATAAATAGTTCCTAGATGCTTCAACATCAAGGGTTCCTAGTTTCTGATGGTTCCAAAGTGTGAGAATACCTCCTGCTACTTTTTCTGCTTTAACTTCTAGATATTCATATTTATTCAGCCATTTGCTGTGTATTTCTCTTATTTTTTCTACTGAACATTTTATTTCGTGGATGAAGGTCATATCTAGTTTTTCCTCTTTCATTCTATTGCTAAGATTCCTTTGCTTCCTTTTACTCCCTAGACCCCTAATATTCCATGTTGTGAGCTTCATCAAGAAAGTTTTGTAAATGAGTAACTAGTTAGGTCTTTCACCTTACCTGAATCAATCATGAGTTTTCCACACTCGATCAACATCGCGTTCTGTATTTTCCTACCTCTTTTCCTGCCTGGCTTCCTAGGAGCTAGTCCCGATGTTGCCTTCATAGTTTTCACCCCTTCATTGTCCTGACTACCATGGTTTCTTTTGACTCCTGAACCTTTTGCCTTTGTTATCCTTAGAAACAATTGTTGCACTCTGTTGAAATCCTCTTGTGGTAGCGAATCCATTCCTTTGGTAGTTCCTTGCTCTAGAAACTTTTCCAAATCTAGATGCTCCCTATCAAGAATATCCTGTAGTTCATGATCCTTTGTTCCCACCTCGCTTGGGGTCATTTCCTAGTCCCTATCAAGTTCCATAGTGTTCAACAGATCCTCCTTTTGTTGTTTGTTGTCATGTCTGTCCTCCATACTCCCTTTTCTTTCTCCACAGGGCTATTTTCTAGAGTTTGATTAGCTTTATCATGCTCCTCTTATTCTTTCTGGTCCCTTGTACCTATTATGACTTAGCTGCTTTTCCTCGTTGATTTTCTTTTGGTACTTTCTCCCTCCTTTACCTCTATTTCCCACTTTGTTAAAGCTATCAGTTTCTTTACCTGAGGTAGCTTTGCTTATGCTTTCTATTTTGTTTAAGGAGAAATCCATAAATAGATGCCCACGTTCATGGAATTTGCGACATCTGAAAGGAACATTACCATAGTCAACTGCTTGCACCCATTCTTCATCAAAAAATTCTAGAATTACTTCATCTGGTAGAGCTCCAGAGAAGTCCATATCTACACATATACGAGCAAAGGAGGTTTACTTTCTGCACCTCGTGGCATCTGATATTTTAACAAAATTCCCTAGTTTATTTCCTATTGCTTTTAATGATTTAGGCTGCCAATAATCTAGAGGTAAGGAGTACAACCTTACCTAAACCAATACCGAAGTGAAAGTCTCACATTCTGAGACAAAATTCATTACCCAAGGTCTCATATAGAGGCTTGCAGTAGCATAGAAGTAGGGCCCTCCTTCAAACACCCTATCTTTATCCTCAATGTTAGTGAGAACTACAGTGAAGAGACCATTTGATCCAAGGTGTAGATCTATATCCCCCTTAGGTTTCCAATGATTCTTTATCCATGCCTGTAAAGCCTTCTCCATAGGCCATAACCTCATGAATTTGCAAATGACTACGTAAGTCGTCATGTGTTCCTTATACGCATGTAGCACTGGATCACTTAACACCACCCTAGGTATGATAGTAGCCGTAGGCTTACATGGTCCACTTTGATTTTTTGTGTCTGCATTCTGATTTTCTCCTTCTATTCATTTTTCTCTTTTGGCTTCTTCCTACGTATTTTCTTGCTCCTGTGTATCTCTGTTGTCCTAATTTCCTCCTCCTAAAATTCCGGTTTCTGCCTCGGGAGGATTCTTGAATTGATTGGAGACTGCTTGATTGTAGGAGGGATTGGAACTACCCCCCTCATGCCTCTCCATGGTGCCCAACGCTTAACTTCTGCTGCAAACCCTAGTTCAATCCTTCCAAAACCCTCCAAAGCAGGTCCCCGAATTTGTTTCGTAAAGAAATTTAATCTTCATAATTGAGGATAGATATCTTATTTCCATTTGAAGATTCATGTCACTACCGCCAAAGCATTTTTCCAAGAGATCATTTTTTTTTCCATTGAAAGATTGAAGTTCCCTTAGGAAAAAACATCATAGACATTGTAGCTTAATTTATTTACTATTTTTAAATAATTTTTTTTCTTTTATGATTTCTCTTATGTTTTTGTGTTTCAGGTGTTTCTTCTTTCAAAGTTGTAGTTTTTGTTCCATTGGCGAATGCGCAGTTGTTGTTTTGTCAAATGAACAACTGTTGTTCGATAGAACAGACAGCTCTAATTTCTTTTTGGTGAATTTATAGTTGTTGTTCAATCAACTGAACAAGTATTGTTCATTCAATTGAACATCAGCTATTTGGTAGAACGAACAACGCTGATTTCTTTTTGGTGTGTTTATAATTTTTTTCAATAAATTAAACAACTATTGTTCAGTCAATTGAATAGTCGTTGTTCGGTAGAACGAAAAGCTCCGATTTGTTTTTTGTGTGTTTGTTGTTCAGTCAATTCAATAGCTGTTGTTCAGTCAATTGAACAACTCCATTTTATTTTTTTGTGTGGTTTGTTGTTCAATCAATTGAATAGTTGGTGTTCAGTCAATTGAACAACTATGGTTCCTTCTTTTTTTGTGTTTGTTGTTTAATCAATTGAACAACTTTTGTTCAGTCAATTGAACAACTCTGATTTATTTTGTGTGTTTTGTTATTCAATCAATTGGAAAATTTCTATTTAGTCAATTGATCAACTGTTGTTCAGTCATTTGAATAGCTCCGATTTCTTTTATGTGTGTTTGTTGTTCAGTCAATTGAACAACTACAATTTATTTTTGTGTGTGTTTGATGTTCAGTCAATTGAACAGATCTGATTTCTTTTTTGTGGGTTTGTTGTTCAATCAATTGAACAGTTATTGTTTAGTCAATTGAACAGCTCCAATTTCTTTTTGTGTGTTTTTTCCTCAAACAATTGAACATCTCTTGTTCAATCAACTAAACAACTATTATTCAATCAATTCAACAACTCCGATTTCCTTCTTGTGTGTTTGTTGTTCAATCAATTGAACAGTTCTTGTTTAGTCAATTGAACAATTTTTGTTTGATGGAATGGACAACAGTGATTTCTTTTTATTATGTTCAATAATTGCTGTTCCATTATCGTTCATTTTTAATCAAACAACCATTTCTCTCTCCCATGTTTTGGTATAAAAACTATCTTTTTGGATATGGAATTTTTACCCAAGATAAAGGAAAAATAGTAATATAATACTATTATGATTTGTAAAACCTTTGATGGTTATCTTTATTCTGAAACTGGCCTGGTTCATCAATATAATGACCGGCTGAATATCTTCTCTTTGGACATATCATAAAATGATTCACTATCTTAATACCATGCTTGTTTATCTTTCACACTTTCAATTGATAATTCCCTTTGGTATGATGATATGGGGATAAAAGCATAACTTTCATTGGCATTTTTTACTTCTCATGCCATCCATAACTCTTTAGGAGTAAATGGGCCTCCCTCCCTTTACAATAAAAATACAAAAATACAATACAAATCTTCTTAAAGATGATAGGGGGTCTCATTATGAGCCATCCTACCATTATAACAAGAATGTAACAAGTGACATTCCATTATGGCCACCACACCAGGGTAATCACCTTCTAGTTAGTCAAAACTGCTAGAAGGATAGGTGGTCTCATCACGAGCTGGCCTGATCACTTTTTTATATCCTGGTAAATGACGCTATGATATTTTGGTTAGCATGCCAACATATTGATCTCTTTATATTAATAAACAAACATCTAAATACTAAATAGAGGTTTTTGGCTCAGTTTTGGGTTAAAAAGAAACCCTGTCGAGGCTATGAATGCCTGCTAGCAATAGTGGCTCTACTTATGGTATTGAAGTTCTATATTACATTGCCAATTATTCTTTATCCCATTATTTCCTACTGATTCATTTCTAAAGGTGAATTTACCATTCGAACAACGTTTGTAACTATATTAACCCATATGCATGGTAAACTATACATTTATATGAATTATATCAATACCAACTAATCAATCGATACCAATAGTCGTTATCATCTATTACCTGTCATGCTTTTGTCATATTTTTCCACCTAAGGAAACATCTCTTCTCATAATGATCAATTCTTTGTTTTACTCATTTTGTGGTCATTTCCCATCTTCGCGATTTGTACTACTCTAACCTTTTTTTTTGTCGTATTTATGCCACTCTATTTATTGTCTCGCCACATTTATGAATCCCCAATGTCCTTTCCCTTTCTCCTATGATTTATGGTCACAGACACCCTTTTCTAATTGGAGGGGGGAAGGTATGCATTATAGTATAGCATGCATAATAATTACTGAACTCCGCCATAACTTGCTAATTTGACAAAATATTATTATTGTAGGTTTCAACCCTGTATATAAATTACCTACATACGAATTCTAAAACACAAAAAATAAAAAATGCGAGAGCATAACACATAAAACACATATACATATAGATTTTCTCCTGGATCCCAAAACCAGGACTACCAGCTTGATTTTTCATTATGTTCCTTTCAATGTTACAATACATATATATACATGCCGAAGCATCCAATACCATGGACCAAAAACCATCATGCCCCGAACCATTGGAGCTGCCCCGAACCCCATAGAGGGAGACTACCCGCCCCACTCAAACCCCGTGTGACTCCCCCGCTACCAATCGACACAACGAAGAGGGAGCTCCACCCCCCTCTAACCGCCCAGTTTACTAGGTGGCCTAGTCGTGGAAACAATATAACACAACCCAACATTCTCCCTCTTGTTGTTTTCTTTCCACAAGGGGCCACAAGAGAGATTAGTCATTTATCCAACCCTGCAATGCCCATTGTTTCTCTACACCAATAGAACTTGTCAGAGCTCATAGATTTTGTCAATGCATCTGCAGTATTCTTGAAAGTGTCCACCTTTACTAGCAACACCTTTTTGTCTTCTATCATATCCCTCACAAAGTGATATTGAACATCAATGTGCTTTGTCTTTAAATGGTAAGTAGGGTTATTTGCCAAGAAAACTTCACTTTGGCTGTGACAGTCTATCCTTATAGTGCCCTGTACTAACTCCATACTTGAACACAATCTCTGCAACCAAACTACTTCCTTGCTCTCATGAGTGGCTGCCATGTATTATGCCTCTGTTGTTGATAGTGCCACTACAGATTGTTTCTTACTCATCCAAATGACTGCACCTCCAAGTAGGTTAAACACATTCCCATTTGTAGATCTTCTCTGATCCAGATCTCCAGCCCAGTCTACATCAACAAAGCGACGAATATCCAAAACTCTGTCCAATCCTGGTATTCCTTGGTAACACAAACCATAATCACTGGTGCCACGTAAATACCTGAAAAACCGCTTCACTATTGTCCAATGCTCCTTCCTTGGTTTTGACATAAACCTACTTAATACAGACCATGTGCAATGTCTTGTCTATTACAGACCATCGCATACATCAGGCTATCAACTGCACTTGCATATGGAACACGAG
The DNA here is from genome assembly GCA_031772625.1 of Pinus tabuliformis. Taxonomy (NCBI): domain Eukaryota; kingdom Viridiplantae; phylum Streptophyta; class Pinopsida; order Pinales; family Pinaceae; genus Pinus; species Pinus tabuliformis. Next base: position 1,018,982,189 of record CM062813.1, on the reverse strand, counting down.
ACATTTCCTCTTCCTCTTCTTGTGTCTTGGGACACTGTTCAGCAGATAACTTTACACCTACAGGAATAGGAACCTTCACCGGTTTACTATCCTACATATTAAACCTTTGCAACATTGTCTCGACATACTTCCTCTTGTTTAACCAGAGCTTCCTCTTTCCTCGATCTCTTTTAATTTCCATGCCCAAAATATAGTTTGTAGCACCAAGATCATGTCGAATTTGGAAGAAAATTGGGTCTTCGAATCCTGGATAATTTGTTTGTCATTTCCAACCAGCAACATGGCATCCACATACAACACCAGATAAATAACACGGTCACCAATTAACTTAAAATACACAAAATGATCTGCTTTGCTTCCAGTGAAGCCAAGTCCCCGTATAAATGTATCAAATTTTTGATACCACATCCTTGGTGACTATTTTAGCCCATACATACACTTCTTTAACTTGCATACCAATTCTTTCTTACCCTTCACCACAAAGCCTTCAGGTTACTTCATGTAGATCTCCTCTTCCAAATCACCGTGGAGAAATTTTGTCCTCACATCCATCTGTTCTACCCCGAAATCAAAATCAGCAATAATAGATAAAAGTAATCTAAGAGAAGCTACCTTAGCAACATGAGAAAACATATTACCCAAATCAATTCCAGGCACCTGGGAATAACCTTTTGCTACTAATCGAGCTTTGTATTTCTCTACCTTTCCTTCTGCATTTGTCTTCTTCTTGAACACCCATTTGCTTCCAATGGGTTTCCTTCGAGTCGACAACTCCACTAGATCCCAAGCCTCATTTTTGTGCAAAGATGCCATTTCATCAACCATGGCCTCTTTCCAGAGTTTTCCATCCTCTGAATCTATTGCTTCCTTCACAGTTCTGGGATCATCATCAGTAATAGATAGAGAAAAATTTGAATAGAAAGCAAATGGACTATACCTTTTTGGCTACCTTCTTTCTCAAACTAATCTTCTCACAACCGGAGTTTGTGGCTCTTCATCTTCTTTTTCCTCTTCTGCTGTAGAGTCTCATTTTTCCTCCTTTAGCTCAAACTATATCTTCTCAGGTTCTTTTGATGGGACTTCATGTTTAATAATATTATTCACCTCTTTGAACACCACATATCGGTTGTACACAACCTTCCTTGTTAATGGGTTCCAAATATTATAACCCTTTAAACCATCCTCATACCCAATAAAGATGCACTTTTCAGATTTACTATCCAACTTTGTTCTTTTCTCCTTTGGAACATGTACATATGCATCACATCCAAATACCCTCAGATGTGAAAGAGAGGGTTTCTTACGAGTCCATACCTCTTGTGGATTCTTATCCTCCAACACTGATCAAGGTGATCTGTTGACTAGGTGATATGTTGTTTCCATCGCCTCTGCCTAGAATTCCTGTCCTAACTCAGCACCACTAAGCATGCTTCTTGCCCTTTCCATCAATGTCTTGTTCATTCTTTCTGCAACTCCATTTTTCTGAGGTGTGTATGGAGTAGTCCTCTGTCGTGCTATACCACACTTCTTACATAATTCTTCAAATTCCTTATTGCATAACTCTCCATCATTATCTGTCTTCAACCCCTTTATCTTCTTCTCTGTCTGTTTTTCCATGAGAGCCTTAAATTATTTAAACATATCAAAGACTTTAGATTTCTTCTTGAGGAAATATATCCATGTATTCCTTGAGAAGTCATCTATAAAAGATACATAGTACATAGACTTACCCAGTGATGTAACCTTCACAGGTCCAAACACATAATCGTTCACAAGCTCTAATATGTGTTTCACGCTCTTACCACTAGAGGGGAAACTCACTCGATTCTGCTTCCCACATACACAACTTTCATAGAAATCAAAATCCATAGAGCTATTACTCATACCTTCTACCATACCTTTACCATGAAGTATTCGAAGGCTCTTGTCTCCAATATGTCCAAGCCTTTGATGCCATAGCATGGTCTTTTCTCCAGAGACCACTAGATTTTCTGCTCCACTTTCAAGAACCACAAAATTGTTGCACCCATCAACAACATTACTACCTTGCAGCTTGTACATAGTTCCAATCCGAACTCCCCGCATCAATACCAGTGCTCCCCGAACCATCTTGCATGTATCTTTCTCGAACTTTGTTTTTACACCTGCATCATCCAACTTGCTTACATAAATCATATTTTTGACCAATGCAGGAATATGCAGAACACTCGGAAGTGTTCTAACCCTTCCACCTTGAAATTTCAACTTTACTTTTCTACGACCAACGATTCTAGCCTTCCTATCATCCCCTAAGAAGACATCACCACCATCATATTTCTCATACTTGTAGAACCACTCTCTATGGGTAGTGAAGTGAAAGGATGCATCTGAGTCAATCAACCATGCCTCATGATCTACATGCGTACTTGAAGAAGCCAAGTACACATACCCACCTTCATCTAAGATGGTTTTCGCCTCTGCAAAAGGAGCATCATCAAATCCCTTTCCTTTGTCAAGAGCTTCAAATTTACAGTCCCACTTGTGGTGCCCTTCCTTTCCACATTTCCAACACACCACATTTACAGGTTTTCCTGGAGATTTAGATCTCCCTCTAGATTTAGATCTCCCACTTGATGACTTATTTTTGTTTTTGTTATGGGACCGTCCTCGTACATACAAGGCATCACCATTCTATCTCTCCATATTTTTCCGCCTCATCTCATTCGTCAATAAGGATGAGACTATTTCATCAAACTACAAAGCAGTTACATTGCTACCTATTGAAATAACAAGACTATCCCACGAATCTAGTAGAGAACACAACAAACTGATGCACTTATCTTCATATGAAATTTTAATATCAACAGACAATGACTAACTTACCATAGTATTAAATTCATTTAGATTCTCTGTCATCGAGTCCCCATCTTTCATCCTCAAGTTATACAAATTTTTCCATAGGAACAATTTATTAACCAAAAACTTAGATTGGTACAAAGTCCTTAACTTGGCCCACAAAGCCTTAGGCGTAGCTTCCCCTGATGCATTCAATAATACTAAATCTAAGACACACAATCGTATTGTGCCCTTTCCCTTCGGATCCAACTTCTTCCATTCTTCATCAGACACTCCCATTGGTTTAGTACCCAGATCTACCACGATCCACTAATCTTTATCCACCAACAGATCCTCCATCTTGAGTTTCCACAACTCAAAACTCTAACCATTAAACTTCTCGATCTATATCTTTCCACTGCTCCCCATCTTCTTTCACTAGCAGAATCGATGCCACAAATATCCCATCGAATAGGGTCTACCATAGGCCCGAGCAAAACCCCTCAACAACAAAGACGTCCCCTTGAAGCCAAAACAACTTTGATACCAAATGTAGTTTTTAACCCAGTACTACCCGCATACGAATTCTAAAACATAGAAAATAAAAAATGCAAGAGCATAACACATAAAACACATATACACAGAGATTTTCCCCTGGATCCAAAAACTAAGACTACTAGCTTGATTTTTCATTATGTTCCATTTAATGTTACAATACATATATATACATGTTGAACCATCTAATACCATGGAATGAAAACTATCACACCCAAAACCATGTGCGAAAACCATGCACAAAACCATAGGTAGGTTCGCCCCACCTAATATAGGGTCCAAAAACATTTTCCCTGGGGATCTACCACAGACCTCGTAGAGGGGGGCTACCCACCCCTGTCAAACCCTCTGTGAGCCCCCCACTGTGCAATCGATGCAACGAAGTGGGGGCTCTGCCCCCCTCTAATTCCCATGTAACTAGATGGGCTAGTCGTGGAAACAATATAACATAACCCAACAATTATTACATTTATACAAAAGTTTTTTTTGATTGAAATCTTTGCAAGCAACTTATCTATTGTTGTTCAAAACCAAAGCTATGGATTCAAGAAAATTGCATGCAGAGTAGTGAATTGTTTACAGGAGAAAATAAAGCACGGGGTGCAACTCTATTCACACCAAGCCCACACTATTGCAACTAACAGAAGAGGCTCGATCAACTCACAAACACGAACAATTGTTCAGACAAGATGTGCTCGCATGGTTTCTACCTCTTGCATCACTTTCAACATTAGCTCAATCTACATCAACTTCAACAAATGTCATCCCATACATGTCATTCCAAATTTTTTTAGAGGTAAAACTTGAGGTAAAATAGCATAAGTTTTTTATTATTAAAAATTTAGGAGAATCTCATGAAAATCCATTGAGCATTATTTATCATCATTCATTCCACATCTTTACCACTTCCCATTTTTCAGAGAAACAAAATATTTCAGTTTGCGGGAGTGTTAATTTCATTCATTTATTTATTATAACATGCCATCATCCATCGATCTCCTTATTCATTCTCAAAACCTCCCTTATTCCATGTTGTTTTACACCAAGCATAGATTTCAACAACCATTGTAGCAACCACCTCAATTTACTTTCTAGTATTGCATGAGGGCATTCTAATTCTCCAGTTTGGGGGAGGAATTCCTACACATGTTGGATCTTTTCTACTTTCTTTCTCATTTAAGGCATACAATTTCATTTTTATACAGTGCATAAATTGATTTGTGTATATCTTTGAAACTATGAACTGAATTCTTGTGATTTTTGGACAACAAAGAGGTATCTTTAAAATACACAAACCCATAAAAATTCAAGTTAAATTAGTTTCTAAAATTTTAGAAATCAGGCGCTGTCACCTACAACCATTTTGTTTATATCTCATGATCAGTGCATCAAAACGATCTAATTTTTGGATTATAGAAGTATTTATATAATATAAATCTGCTTACAAAATTTCAACAAAATCTGGTTTGTAGTTTTTGAGAAAATGGTAATGAAGTTTGTCATTACTTATATCATATTTTGTTGCAACTTCATATGCATATAGTTGAAATTCAATGTGAAAATTTTTACGCCTTCATCCACATTGCTAAAATTGAATATTCATTATTTGAGGAAGAACTCATTTGTTCCATCAATTTGATGAGTTGGAATGAACATTTTTGTATTATAGCTTGGTTAATACATAGGCTTTGGGTTGCATGACGACATGCAACATATTCAGTTTGGGGGTATGTTGGGCCACTAATTTTTCATTATTATTATCACTTTTTAACGCCTATTTAAACAATTTTGACCATTCTTTATCACATCATTTATCATAAGTTATCATATAATTCCATTTTATAATTATTTATGCTCTTATGGATAAATATTATTTTTTCTCCTTTTTTTTAAATATGTTGATCATTATTATGCATTATTTTTCCAAATATGGTTTATTAATGATTTTTTTATAACATCACTCATGATTTTAGCCTCAAAGTTCTTTTTCAAATTGCAAATTTGATTTTCAACTCATAATTAGATATTCTAACTCGGAGATTTGCTTGGATAAGAAGTGATAGTTTTGTGTTTTGACGTTTCGGGCAAATTAAGATGAATATGGAAAATCTAAGACATGGGTTTTGTGCAGAACGGACCATGTACATTTTTTATTGAATTTTTTTACCAAAATTCGGCTTGGATTGAGAGAAACGCAAGGTTCTATGAAGGTGATTTTCTCAGATTTGTTGTTGCAACCGTTTTTCAAATTCTCCTAATTGCAATACTAGATTCAACTTATTCAAACTGAATCATGATGGGAATATCTTTCAGGTCTAATCTTTCTTATTGAGTTTATGTAATCAATCCAAAATTTTAAATGGAAATAATTTTGTAAAAAAATTTGTTGTAACTTCCCTTTGCTCTTTGTGTATTTAAATTAAAACAGAGATTAAAGAGAGGGGGGATAATTAGGAGATAGGAGATGGACAATTATTAGATATGATGTAGGGGATGAGATAAGGGATGAGAGATGGGAGATGAACAATTTTTGAATTGGAGGCAAATCTAAGAGCTTCAATTTTATGTAATTATTTCTCTCATATGTTTTAATCAAGGAAGCTATCCATTGAGTTCTACATATATCATCTGTAATATGATCTGAGTTATTTCTCAAGGTGGAACTGAGTCTTGGGAAGTTGGGCCCCCTACCTTGGATGAGGTGCTTCCTTGAGCATCTAAATTAGTTTAATTATGTGCTTGTTTCTTTTAATTTCAATAATTATTGTTTAAAGTAAATTTCCTTTTATTCAAAGTAATTTTTTGGCCACTGCATTTTTAAGATTTGTTGTTTTTTGCAATTTCTAGATTTCATTTAATTTACTACTCTAGATTAGCATTTGAATTATGTTGGGTGAAATAGATAAAATTTCCAATTCAAAAATGTATGGTTTAATTTAGAAATGATTCAAGTTGTGTGATTAGCATAACTGTTTTCTTGTCATTTACTTCTTTTTAATTTTAGTTTTATTATTCAAGTCTTACATTTTATTTCTTGTTGAATTAGCTTGATAGTATAGAACAAAATCATATAAAACCAGTGTTAGCTTTTGGTATTTTTTATGCATATATTTTTCCAATTTCCTTGAAATAAAAATACGCTCCTCGGGTTGATAATTAATGTACAGGTAAGTAGTTGTTTTTATTAAGCAATTAATTTTCCCCTACACAATTCAAGGCTGAATATTCAAATAGAACAAGAACAAGTTTCACTTTAGAAACAACTTGACCAGGAAATAAAAGAAAAGCAGTATGTAGAGCTACAACAGCATAAATTGAAAGAAGTCATCATAACCACTTGTAGAGAAGTTCCGGACATGAATGTATGCAGGGAGCAATCCACAGTCAGGGAATACAACGATAAAATTAATGAAGTGCAACTTCAATATGAGATGAAAATTAGTGAGCTGTGAATGAATTTGCAGCTAAATACACCACTAGAAGTAAGAATTCAAAGGGATGCTAACCTAAAGTTATTCATGGTTAGCATCTGCATAGTATTGGCAAACTAAAACAAACCACTGGATGAAATTTTGTAAATTTGGACTTCACTGTAGGAAGATCCAAATATTCAAAAAATACAATAGCAAATGTAGCAGAGGTAACAATAGTTAGAGGAGAGTCGAGTAGCTATAAATTCATTTCCTATATCGCAGAAGCTCGCAAAGATCAATGAATCAAAGGTACTTCATAAGAGGATCAAAGAGCTGAAGAGGGAAGAGTAGACATTGATAGAAAGAAATCAACCTTAGCGGGATGAGGCCCTTCATCTCTCACACACAGTAGATGAGAAGCTTTAAAGTCTTTGATAGAAGGAGGCAACATTGCTATAGAAGGTTGCAGATCATGTAACAAAAGCATTGTTGAGGAAGCACGTAGTGAGGAAAAATAGATGACAAAAGTGCTCCAACAATTCCAAAAGGCCTACAATAGGATTACATAAATGATCAGATGCAAAGAAGTTGAGCGACTTAGGATGAGTCACATGTGAGAGTTGGGGGCATGTTGGGCACATCCCAACTTGGCCAGATTTTGGCCAAGAAATTCAAGTTTTATGGAGCATGCAATAGAAAATATGTTGCGACGTACGGAGTGGACCAAACAACAGAGCAATGGAGCACAATGAAGAATCCACAATAAAGTCACCACACAGCATAGGGGATTCATGGGGAAGCCCCTCCCTTTTTATGAAAAGCATAAAATATTGTAAAAGTTGATGATTTTGGACCATAATCCCTTGTATTTTGAAAACCATGTTATCGGGTCCATGGTAATGTAGCAATGTAATCCCTAATGTAATAGTATATATGGGAATGAATAATAAAGAAGGAAGGCATCAAATTTATCTAGATCTATTTTTATGGTGATATCTTTGTGATACTTACTTTGGAGAAAGGGTGAGGCTCCGCAGTTGAGTGTGTGGAGGCATGGGTTTGCAGCTTAGTGCACAGACCATCTGCAGCTTAGTGCGTAGACAACTGGTAATTGTGTGTGTAAGAAAGCATTATTTGTTGTACCAAATCTCTATTATAAGCAACGATTCTTGTTGATGTATTCCCACATTGGGATTAACCACGATAAAATTTTGGTCTCATGTGGTTATTTTCTTATTATATGCATGTTATTTTAGTATTATGAAGTTTATGGATGTTTATGTTATGTTTAAATGATGAATGTAACTCTGTGAAGTAATATATAAGTGTAGACTAGTTGATGTATGTGAAGTAGTTTATATGTATTAAAAAATGAATAAAATACAAAAGCGCCACATCACAACATCCCTCAGGATGTAGAAACCTGGTTCTCCAACCTCCCATAGTTACCTTGGGTGAAAATCCAACTTTCTTGTAGGTCGTTGCTGAAAGGGCTAGTGATTGAGGGTTTTTTTGGTGCGTAGTAAAGAATCAAGCCTGGGTTAGCCCAACCTAAGCCAAAAATAAGAGGTGAAGTCTCCAATGTAGGATTAGATATGATTAAAACTTCTTATCAATGGTAAATGGTTAAAACAAACCCTCTAAGCTTGTAGAATAGGAAGCTTCGAAATCATTTTAGGTTTCGAAAGTTTCTAGAATCAATGCACCCCCAACAAGGATCAACTAGTGCTAACCAGCACTGGTGAAAAAAGGAGAAAGCAATGTTGAAAGCAAGTGGCTAAAGGGGTAGGGTGTTATGGGGTTACAGTTATTTATTTTAAGCAATTAATCTGAGAACTCACACTTTCTGGGAAGGTTATGCTTAGGCATTTGTGTAGGGATGATGACAACATGTCCATGGATGTTGATTGATCCAGTTTGGAGGCCGATTGACCAAATGTGAAAAAATGGCCTATAACACCAGGGAAGTTAATAAACTCTAATGGAATGAAAAATAATTGGATGAGATAACAATAGTGTGTAATTTCACAATTATGCTCACTAGATGTTCAAACATAAAAATCATCTATTTCTCTAGATCTCCAAAAAGCCTTGGACAATCATTCCAAGGTAGTTTAGACTCCCAAAGGCCTCCCACCTATTCATGATTATGATCATGATATTCACTTGATTCCAAGAAATGTTCCTCCAAACATCAGGCCTTACAGATATCCCTACTCCCAAAAGAGTGAAATTGAATGTATGGTTGCAGAAATCCTAAAGGCTAGTATAATTCAACCTAGTCCAAGTTCTTTCTTTGCTCCAGTAGTATTGGTGCACAAGAAGGATGAATCATAATGTATGTGTCCAAATTACAGGTATATAAACAAGCTCACTATCAAAAGATAATTTTCCCATTCCTCGCATGGATGAATTGTTGGATGAATTACATGGAGAAATTTACTTCACCAAGCTCGATCTTTGTTCATGATATCATCAATTTATAATGAAGATTGAAGACATTTTGAAAACAACATTCATAACTCATGAAAATCATTATGAATTTTTGGTCATTCCTTTTGGCCTTACTAATGCACCTTCCACATTTCAAGGTTTTATGAATTCCATTTTCAAACCCTTAGAAAAATTTTGTGAGTATTTTTTGATGATATAGTAATCTACAATGAGTCTTGGAAGGATCATGTTCAACATATTGACAGGGTGCTCAAACTATTAGAGAAAAAATAATTATATGTAAAAACCATCAAAATGTTTCTTTGGAGTATATGAGGTGGAATATTTGGGTCATATTGTATCTCATGAAGCTCTTAAGGTATACCCTAAAAAAATCAAAACCATTAAGGAATGGAAAATCCCCAAAAACTTAAACCATATTCGAGGATTTCTCGAGTTACCAGGGCATTATTGCATGTTTTTTAAGAATTGTGGGAGAATAGCAGCGCCACTAACAACATTACTAAAGAAATATGCTTTTTCTTGGACTTTAGAAGAAACTAAGGCCTTTGAACATCTTAAAGAGGGAATGTTCCAAGCACTAATCTTAGTTACACCAGACTTCACAAAAATATTTATTGTATAATTTGATGCCTCAGAAAATGGAATTGGTGATATTTTAATGCAAGTAGGAAGACCCATTTCTTTTAAAAGTTGTCCAATCAAGGGAAAGTATTTACTCAAGCCTATTTATGAGAAGGATTTGTTGGCAATACTACATGCATTAAAGAAATGGTGACCTTTCCTAATGCGAAGACACTTCAAGGTAAAAAAAGAATATGATAGTCTTAGATAATTTTTGGAAAAGATATTATCTTGAGAAGAGAAGAAAAAATGGGTCACCAAGATGTTGCGTATGATGAATTTGAAATCATCTACAAAAAAGGGAAGAAAAATGTTGTTGCATATGCACTCTCAAGAAAGGATGAGGTTGTGCAAACATTGCTTTGTGAAATTTATATTATCCATCATGATTGGATAATTGAAGCAAGGGACGAATGGAAGAATGATGAAGAGTTGTGGACACTCATTTAAAAGTTTCAACAAGATCCAAGTACATCTGATACATTTATCTAGAAAAATTATTCATTATGGTACAAAGATCGCTTATATCTCTATAAGAATTTCCATCTCAAAAAAAATTTTCTTTTGGAATTGTACACCTCCCCCTTAGGAGAGAGCTAAAGATTTTTAAAATCATACTAGAGGGTCAAGAAGGAATTTTTTTGGGATGGCCTTAAATATGTTATTTAGAAATTTGTGGTGGAACGGTTTGTTTGCAAAAAAAATAATGTTGAGACAATTAATAAATTAATACCCTAGGCCTGTTACAACCTTTAGCCATTCCAAGTCAGTGTTGGGAGAAGGTCCCAATGGAGTTTATCATACGTTTACCCAAGTCTGAAGGAAAGAGTGTCATCATGGTCTTAGTTGATAGACTTACCACATATGCACACTTTTATGAATTATATCATCCATTTAAAGCTAGTATAGTTACTACTACAATTATGAAAATAATTCATAAGCTACATGGAAACCAAAACATTATTATAAGTGAAAGAGATCCCATTTTCACTAGAAATTTTTGGACAAAATTATTTTCTTGTCTTGGTACTCAATGAGCTCGTAGATCTTCTTATCATCCTCAATTTGATGGGAAAACTAATATAGTGAAGAAATGTTTGGAAATATATCTTTGTTGCCTTATATTTGATAAAAAAACATAGTGGGTCAAAGGGTTACCTCTTGCTGAATGATGGTATAACACTTCCCTCCACACTGCAGCAAAATTGACCCCATTTATGGCACTTTATGGATATCATCCACCATTCATCACATCATCTTTAAGAGAAAATTCTAAGGTTCAGGTAGTGGAAGGTCACATCGAGCATCAACAACAAGTTCTCCAACTCTTAAAGAATAACCTCACTCTGACACATAAGTGAAGGAAACAACAAGACGATTAGCATCATAGTGAAAGAAGTTTTGATGTAGGTGTCTCATTATTTTTACTGTTACAACCATTCAAAAAAAATCCCTCAAGAAAGCTAAGAAGGATAATAAATTATCACCCAAGTACTATGATCCTTACAAGGTTTTGAAAATTTTTGGTACTATGGCATACAAATTAGATTTTCCTACATCTTCCCGAGTACACCCAGTTTTCCATGTTTCATGCTTAAAGAAGGTTATCGGTGACAAGCTTCCAGTTCAAACAAGATTTCCATAACTTGAAAAAGAAGTAAAAATCATATTGGAGCTTGAAGGAGTCATGGAAACAACAACCTGAAAACTACGAAATCAATTAATCTCAATGTATCTCATTAAGTAGAAGAAATTACCTGCTGAAGATTCCACATGGGAGGATGAGAATTTTATACAAAAGCATCTAGAACTACTGAAGTGTTAAGGACAACACTTTTTCTGAAGGAGAGGGGCATGTTATTTCCCTTTCATATTCGTGTAGCCCCTTTTTTGTTATTGTTAGTGTAGCCCCATATTGTTATTGTTGTGCCCCATAGAGGACCACTATTGTAATTGTTGTGTCCTTACATTATTATTGTTATGTGGGCTCTAATTATATTGTGAACCCATTTAGTCCTATATACCAAGGAGGTATTTTCATTTGTATCATCCAAGAATTGTTCATTTATGTTATGTAAATAAGGTTTCCCCTTGAAGAGGCTAATTTTCAAGTCATCAATCTATCTTTTCTTCCATTTTGTGATCTAGTTGCATAACATGATTTCCAATTAAACCAATGTTTAAGAGAAGTTCCACAAGTGAATCATCCAGGATATGTGTAAAGAGAGAACACGATATTTTGGACTATATCCAATCAATAATTCATTAACTTTAATACTGAGAAAGTTCACAATAGGGTTGGGTATTTACCAACTAGGAAAAACAGATGTATTGTGGTTGTTCTATTTTTTTTCCATGAAAGGTTACTCTTTATCCAAATCTAGAGATGACTCTTATTTTTTGTATGTTTAAGGCTCATAGAAACAATGAAGGAAATGAAATTTGCATAGACAACTGACTTTCAATGCAAACATTACAACTTCCATCCATGGTGAAAGAAATTTTCAAAAATGTATGGTGACAATAAGTGTGCCATAGAGGGACTACAATGTACAACTTGACATAGGAGTAATGTATACCGAGTAACAAGGAGGTACCATGTTGGAAACAACGTAACATTACCGCAATATTTATAAACTCATAGGTTGTTTTTAGCATTGGAACAATGACTTTACTTTTTACTATTTCTAAAAACAAAACAAGGCCTCATTGGTTGTAATTTGCATGTGAAGAATATATATATATATATATATATATATATATATATATATATATATATATATATATATATATATATATATATAGATATAATTTAAAACAAGGTATAAATATGACTTGTTTACAAAGTTCTAAGAAAAAAATATTCATTCTATATGCATGCGTACCCTTTTAGGAATGCATGCAAAACTTGAAATAAGCCTCATACAAGGGTATGATACATTGAAAATTTTTAACTAGGTAATGAAAAGATGCAAGGTGATACCTATGTATGTATGATAGCCACCATTTATGTACTGGAAGTGAGAATAAAGAAGAGATACATGCACATATATCATAAATAAGAGTGGGATATGTTTATCTTTTTCCTGCAGAGTTAACTTTCACACAAGGGAATAGTGATAATCGGGCGGAGGTGGGGGGAACGAAATGGGTTTAACTCATTGAAAAGATTGATAAACAAATATAAATTGAGAAATTTTTTCTGACATAGGCCACAATTTTTCCAAACTAGGGCAAGAGGGATTCATACATTTACATTCACTACTTAAATGGTTTAGTGGTGCAATTACAATAAGCTTTTTGAGCTCTCTTACATGTAAACCTAATTTCACCTTGAACCCTATGAGCTTTCACCAAAATATGAAACACTAAGTCTCGTTTCAAAACAAGAATGAAGTTTGATAACCACCTTTCATAGTTGGGAGTGGTATGTGGCTCAACCCTCAAACCACATCTCATCCACAAATGGTTTAGGTTTCCTTATTCATGGCATAATACCATATTCGTAGTGCCATTCAAACTAAGTTTCATTATATATTTCCACATAGCATGATGAATAGTATTTCATCAAATATTTACCACCTTTGGGTTATGTACTAATGTCATACGACTTAGCTCACACCACCTGCACTGCATGGTTTATGAAACTTTACCATATCTTTGAAACTTGTTTCACTACTAATCAAGCATGTCTAACAACCTTGGTACTCAACTGGACGTTGAGCGTTATAATATATAATTTAAACTTTGCAATATGTTTGATGGGTGATATGCTTCAAGATTAACTATTCAATACATTGCAATACATGAATGGCTTGTCAATCACAACCCTTTTCAACTTTTTTTTCAAAAATTAATATTTTCACCCTTATGCTATTGATAGTTGTTATGAGAGGTCTTTGACATAAAATGAATTATTAAACTATGAAGTAATGGATACCTGTTTCTTGGAGAAGACATAGTATCCACATATAATTTTAATGTTATTTTTATATCAGTGGATGTTGAAACAAGGAACTAATCATGAAACCATTTTTTCCCGTTAGACATGTTAATTTAATGTTTTCTAGAGTGTCAATCACAAGGACACGCATATCATATTTATGCAACTTGAACACCCCTTATAGTGACCCTTACATACGAAAATAAGACGAAGTAGTGTACTCATATCCTTATTACACCAATGGAGAGGGGACCCCACCTACCATATTTTAATTAGAGTTTCATTTTTAAACTTTTACTCTTTTCTTTTAGGAGGAGGACTCATATAATATCACAATTGTTTGCATCATTTGGGTAGGTGACTCAACATTCTGGTGACCTCATAGGGAAGTCTATGTGAAACAGACTAGTAGTCAATATCTCTAGGGTCAAATGAAGGAAAATTTTAGTGGTGAGAGAGGGTAAGGAAGATACCCTATAAGGGAAGGAAGCAAGGGATGTGAGAAATAGGGATAAGGCATCACATGTGGTGTTTTTATGAAGGAAAAGGTTGAGGAAATGGCTAGTACCACAATATAGTCATTTTACACACAAATAAAAATTTATCATATTTTCCTATTTGAAAATAAATACGTTGATCAAAGGTAAAAGTGTTAGCATAGAAATTTGTAGAGATCATAACATTTATTCATCATATTAGAGGTAGGTCTAGATACAAGATAGATATAGTTGTACCCAAGTATGACTAATGCAAGTAAAAGAAAAATCACTTGAAAGAGAATAATGAAAAAGAGAAAATGAAACGAATGACAAGATAAATAAATTATTAGGAAGGAAAAAATGAAACCAAAGTAGAGTAGTGCAAAAAGAAAAGAAGAAATAAACGATTATAAGGAAAATGAATATAAAGGAAAAGAATATGTGCATATAGTAAATAAAGACAATGTTTTATCCCTCATCAACCTCAATGTAGGGTTGAAGGTGTGACCCATTGGTTCTATAAGAAAAGTGTAAATTCTAGGGACTAATATTTGCAGATGAGCTAATTTTCCATGGGTCCAAAAAAAAGATTCGCTATTTTCCATTTTCTCTAAAAATTGTTCGCCCAAATTTTATAGGATAAAATTGTTTTACCTAAAAAATCACTAGAATTGTATATAGACCATATAAATCATTATAAATTTGAGTACTTTTAGAGAAAAATATCACCAAACATTTTACAATTTGCATAATAGGGACTAGTAGGATTTGCCAATGTTTCTAAAATTTAAGTTAATTTTACATCCTTAAAATTTTCCTTAGTAAATAGGAATTGGTCCAACCAATGGCAGTGATCACAAAGGGACCAATACACAACTACATAAACTTACAATGTTTTCCTTTTCAACATGAAAAGAATCCCATAATAGGACCTTTTTATGAATATGAAAATTAACATTTTTTTACATTTTTATTAAAAAGAATCTACCAGTTTATTCTTCTTTTCAAATTGTCCAGTGAGTGATTTCTTTGTTCTTCCAATGCCAACAACACAAGGAATCTTTGAGGTATATAAATCGAATTCAATTCCTGAGAGTTAATCGTAAGGAGCTTAATCCAGGTTCAACAGTAATGACAACTACTTAGCTATAAACAAGTTGAAAGGGATATGATTGAATACTTCTCTTGGAAGTGGTCCTATCTACCCATAAGGAATATTTCAATAAAGTGTGCCAACAAGAGTGTTCCAACTCCTTGGCTTATCATTAATGATTTTCTTGAGGTTTCTAATTTAATTCGTACTGGTGGAATCACCCTAACCATTACCTTGTGGGTAGTAGGTTGATGATGTAGAGTGTTTGATTATGTAACTAGTATGAAAATCAGTAAATTTAGTAGAAATGTAGGTTGGTCCACTATCTAAAACGATTTTAGGTGGGAGGAAAATTCTAGAAAATATATTACCTTCAAGAAATTTGAATTTCTGTTCATCTTTGGCATCCTTTAAAGGTATCACATTTTCCCATTTGGTGGAGTATTTAGTAGAATTGAAGATGATGATGTACCCAACAGTTGAACTAGATTACTAAGGCATATAACATCCATTCCTCATTTAGAAAAGAGATAGTCTGGGATAATGGGTTGAAATGGAAAAGTGTAGAATTTCTCTTTTCCAACAAGATTCTAATATTAATCATAGCTTTGTACAAACTTATAACTATCCCTAAAGATAGATGGCCAGTAGAAACCTGTTGACGGTACTGGAAATTTTTCAACCAAGGGGGTCTCCCCGATGTGAAGTCCTAATTAGACCTCACACCATTTGGAGTAGGAGCCCCAACCAGAATAGTGGCCAGTTTCCATTGTCCTTAGATATTTTCCTTGGCTGCAATTTTTAATATAAGAGGTTATACAACATTCTTTGAAATACGAAAGTGAGTTGACATTGTGAGGCATACAATTGTAATGTAGATAAGGTAATTTCACAACAAGGAGGAAGAGAGTGAGCCTTTAGAAGAAAAGTAATAGTATTGTCCTAAAATAGACACAAAACAACATAAGAGGATTGTTAGTTAATCTACAAAGAAGTTCACAAGAAAAATACGATCATAAAACCAAATACAACACACATTCAACAAGGTAAGTACCAAAGACACCGAAATAGTTCAATTTCCTTAGTACATGTTAACAAAACATATACCACAAACATATAAATCATAGTCTTACTATATTCATGATACATGAATTAAAATATGTTGGCTCATTGAGCTTCATGTATTAAGTGTAAGTGCCAAGATATACAAGTACAATGCTTGGCACACTAGGCCCGATAGTCGAACATTAAGTCACCACATTCTCCTCCAAAGAAAGATCCTCTCTCCTATGCCAATCCTAGAGAAGCCAAAGTAAAATTCCAAGTCCAAAAGTCCCTTTCCTTGATCTATGAGGGTTTACTTATAACAAATGAAATGAATCTCTACCTCCCATGTGACTCTTGACCCCTCTCATGACTCTTGAGCTTCTATAATGAATTTTTGAATTCTTATATGACCTTTGAGATTCTATATGACTTTAGAAACTTCTAGTGACTCTTCATATTCCATGTGGGACACTTGGTATTTTTTACATTTTGCATTTTTTTGTTTTGGAGAATTACATAATTACATCTTTTCATTTTGGAGAATTACATAATTACATTCCACAAATGATGTGGCAAGGAACTATGAGACATTAAATCTTGAGATGACTCTTGAAAATGATGACATGGAACCTCATGATGATTTGGCATTGATAAGTTGCTCCTTTTAATGCTTTCTTTTCATTTTCATAATGTATCTTGCATGTGTTTCATCTTCATCCTCCAAGGGGATGGTGGATATGGAGTCTTCATGTGATCTAGATATTTGATCTTCTTTATTAAGTTAGTGTCCCTCCATCTTGTTGCTCGATGACTTATTCATGGTTCCAAATTCACAAGTGTCTTCTTATATGATATCCTTCTCTTCCTCTTCGAGAATCAATGTGTCAACTCAAGATGTGGTACTTGAAATTGGAATCCACTCATGAGAAGACAACATCATTATGAAAATATACTAGGCTAGTTTGCCTCTTGAAACTGACTGATTGAGTTGGGAGTGGGAACTAGACATCGGTGAAGACTTAGGGATTGCATAGTGTTCAGTTCTAGTGGACAAGAGTGATGGACTAAAGCTTCAGACTATACAATGTGCAGTTCTACAAGCTTCAACAAGATGACTTCATAGTTGTGGAGCTCAGTGAGGTAGTTTAGAGCCTTGAAGTTTCCCAATGTGTAGTATAGGAGAGAGAGTGGCACATGGATTGTGTAGTTGTTCAACTCAATGAATTAGGGAGATAGCTTGAGGATTTCCACTACATAATTCACAGAAGAAGGCTAAATAGAAGGGTAAACTACACAATTTTGGAGGCCAATGAGGCAATCTTAAACCTTAAGAATGGGAAATGTGTAGTTCTTGAGGGAGACTAATTAGTGGATTGTGTAGTTTTGTAGTTAAAGTACTTAGGGAGAGAAATTTATGACTGAGACTGCAAAATGTGAAACATGAGACTGGTTGGGAGGCAGGATTGAGCAACTTCTGAAGGAAGGGAGGCAATCCTTGACCACTCTGATTGTGCAATGCACAATCCTTGGAGGCAGGAATTGTGCATTGCATAGTTCCTAGAGGCAAATGGGGAGCTTGAGCCTTTCTACTGCATATTGCACAGTTCTGGAGGCTAAGTTGGGTCAAGTTGGTCAACAAGAAATATTTTCAAGATATGACTAAGTGCGGGATCAGTAAGGTAGAATTAAGACCAGATCACACACACTCAGAACAATTGATGACATAACATGAACACTTAGTACACAAGAACAATGTGTGTTAGGATATTCTGGCACATAAGAAATAATTAAGTATAACTTGGTCTAGTGTATAGTTAGTTAAAGTCTGTTTCTAAAGTATGTACTTTTTGTAACTTACAATCCAACGGTCATGATATGTTCTAAGCATGAAGTAATCTGATGATTCAATCTCTCCTCGATATTACTGACACTTGATCCATGGCTTAACACTTTATTGGTCCATGATCTCTATTTAAATAGCATGGAGGGTCATTTTTTAGGTGACCGTCCATGAGAGAATATTATGTAAATTTTCTTTCTTTTACTTTAAAAATTTTCCTAAAGTGCCCACGTTGGCTCAGGTCGTAGACTATTTCCCTCTTTGAGGGTTTTAACCATGTCAAGAATACTAGTGTACTGATATGTGATACGTTTGTGAGCGGTATCCTTTAGTGTTCTATCTAAGGAAATTACCCTGTAAATTCTTACATGGTCTTATATCTATTCGAGGGATGCATATGTTGGTGATCCAAATCCAAAGCCGATACAACTGCATCTGACTGTCGTTTCCTAGATATACTATTTCTGATCACTTTCGGGCCGAGAGGACTATTATATTGTGTTAGGAATATCTGTTCCAGTGAGGAACCCCTTTCGTTTTGTGACAAAAGGTTTATGGTAGCCCTAGCTACGTCATTTTTAATATTTGGAGGTATAAAGTCTTTAATTGCAGATATAGTTATTTATCTCTTTGTTTATTTTGGTTTACAGTCCTATGTAATTTTTTTTTAACCCAATCTAGACCTTTAATTTCTATGTATTCTCTTTTCCCAGCAACTGTGTGCGATTAGGGCAAACCAAAAACAAAAAGAAAGGATTTTTCTCATGCATATGCTCTTTTACGTTGCGCCTTAGTGTGATCTCGGAAAATCAAAAACATTGATGAAAATATTTAGTTTCTAGCCAAATCTAACTTTAATTGTAAGACTTTCTTTTACTTGTCCATTTTGGTTTGTGTGGTTGTTTTTTGTTTTGTAGGGAAAAATGGGTTTTTCGTGTAAGCACGCACTCCAAAGCTTCAATGAGCAAAAAAAAAAACCTATCCTTTCTTTCTAAAAATTACTAACCTTTTAAACTAGTTCACTTGGTCCAAAGTTACTTTATGAGAATAGAGGTCTTCGATTCAAGTCTTTCTGTTTGTTGAGTTACTTTTTCAAAAAGCACATGTAACTTATGTTTTAAGGTTACTTTATATAAAAGTGTTCTCACCTATTATAAAAAGTGAGTCACTTATAATTTTAAAGTAACTTTATCTTTTATTTAGGTTACAATTTAGTGGATATTTCATAAAGTACCATTGTAAAAGTGACTTTAACTTATTTACAAAAGTGGGTCACATAAAGTAATATTTTTTTATAAAGTGAGCTAATGATATTAAGTTTAGAAAAAGTGGTGGGGGGGGGGGGGGGGGGGGGGGGGTGTTTCTTTTTAAATATAACATTATCATTCACTTTCCAACATTCACATGGTTTGTCGGCATGTTCAACAACGTTTCTTCCAAAAGACATAACTTCTTCATTCGGAAGCCATTTTCAAAGCCTTTTTTTAATTGACCTAATTTTTTGAGATATTTCGATTCAAACACTTAGTTTCAAAATATATAGCTTCAGTTTCTTTTAAAATTGAAATTTCATGCCTAGTTATTCTTCACAACACCAACTACTTCCAATGGATATTCTACATTGTGGATTTACTTAGAAGTAAAGGCATTTATAGAATAGCCTCAAGCCAAGAGTCTAAACCAAAAGATGAAGATAATAAAACCAAATGGGAAAATAAGCAATATCAAGCACGTGAGTTGATAGCAATGTCTATTTCTCTAGAAAAATTAATAACCCCAATGAAGAAATGAAACAACTAAATAAGGTTTTTGGAATTAAAAATGAAATTAGAGCCCATCAAATTGAAAATGAGTTGCTTACATTAGACCCCAATAATATTTCTTCCATTGAATATTTTTTGTCCAAGTTCAAGACCCTTAGAAATCTCTTGGAAGGTGTTAAGGTTAAGTGAGAATATGGTAGCCCTATCTACGCCATTCTTAGTAAGTTAGGACTAGCCTACTCTGTGTTTGTCTCGACCTTCCATTCTACTAGAGAAACCTTTATTTCTCCAGAGCAAGATTACAAGTCCCCCTCTTTTGACGCCTTTTGTGATTATTTAATAAGAGGACAAGAAACATTCTTACATCTTGGTCTTCATAATAATGGAAACTCTTCCAAGAAAACCTTAGCAACCCATCACCAACCAAGTTTAAAGAATCCTAAGAAGCAGCATCCTAAAAGGAATTTCCATAAACCAAACAAGGGTCCTAATCCATTTCAGTCTCAAAATGAAAAATAAACTCAACAAAATGATTAGGAAACTAAAAACAAAGGGAAGAAGACTGATAGACATTGAAAATTTTGTAGTTGTGATGGCCACTTAGAATCCAAATGTTTTAAGAAGATGGAAGCCTTGGAAGAAGCAATGAAGAAGCATAACATCCATTTGGAGTACTCTTCAACTTCAACTTCATCTTCAATAATAAGACTTTCTCTATTTGGTTGTCAAGCATCTCGGTCTTGTTATGCACTAAATGTATCTTCTTCTTCTCATTTTCATCAGTGGCTCATTGATTCTGGAGCTTCTTAAGACATGGATAAAAATGAAGCCATGTTTTCTTCTTTAAATGATTATAAAACCAAAAATATATATGTTGGTGATGATAGATCTCTTAGTATTCTAGGTATTGGAACTATTCATCTAGACAATGGTGAATTTAATGATGTATTATGTGTTCCTACCTTATCTTGCAACCTTATATCTATATATCTGATAACTCATTCAAGTGAAGGTAAAATCGTTGAATTTTCTCCTCATGATGTCGTAATTAAGGACGTAAGAGATCCTATGCAAATTTTAGTTATTAGCATTGTTGATGATTCTACAAGGTTGTATAAGTTTAATAACGTTGGGTGATCAACTCTTCCCTCAGTATTTTTTTCTCATAATGATGAAGTGAGCAAACTTTGGCATGAGAGATTTGGTCACTTAAACTATTTCTCCCTTCAAAATCTATGTAAAGAAAATATGGTGACAGGTATTCCTATGGTATCCTGCAGAGATGGTGTTTGTTCCAGATGTGTATGTGGAAAACATCATTAGGATAGTTTTGAAAAATTTGCCTCTTGGCATGCCTCAATCCCTTTACAACTTGTGCATAGTGATTTATGTGGTCGACTTCCAGTTGTTTCATTCTCTGGCTACAAGTATTTCTTAACTTTCATTAATGATTTCTCTAGGCGCACTTGGGTATACTTCTTAAAACTCAGGAGTGAAGTCTTTAACATGTTCTTGGCCTTTAATGCCTTTGTTGAGAAACAATCTGGACATCAAATTCTTAAGCTAAGATCTGATAATGACAGAGAATATGTTAACAACAAATTCATCAACTTTTGCACTGACCATCGAATTCAATTACAACGTACTGTTCCATATACTCCACAAAAAAAATGGTGTAGTTGAATGGTATAATCAAACCTTAAATGAAATGGGTAATTCTATGCTTCAATCTAAAGGACTTAGTCTTAATTTTGGTGTAGAAGCAATTAACTGTACAAATTACATCGTAAATTTCACTCCTACTAAGCTTTTAAAGAATTGTTGGGTTGTGTTACATTCTTTCCACGACTACCACACCTAGTTAACCGGGGGGTTAGAGGGGGGGTTGAGCCCCCCGTTTGTTGCGCGACTGCGTAGCGGGGGGGTCATAGGGGGTTTGAAGGGGGTGGGTAGTCCCCCTCTATGGGGTCTAAGGCAACGCCTCGGGGAAATTTTTCAGACCCTATATTAGGTTGGGCGGACCTACCTATGGTTTTGTGTATATTCTTCACACATGTTTTTGGAGACGATGGTTTTCGGTCCATGGTATTGGATGCTTCGGCATGTATAAATATGTATTGTAACATTGAAAGGAACATAATGAAAAGTCAATCTAGTAGTCCCAGTTTTGAAATGTAGGGGAAAATCTCTATGTATATGTGTTTTATGTGTTATGCTCTTGCATTGTTGATTTTCTGTTGTTAGAATTCCTATGTAGGTAATTCCTGTACGGGATTAAAACCTACATTTGGTATCAGAGTTGTTTTGGCTTCAAGGGGACACATCTATTGCTAAGGGGTTTCGCTTGAGCCTCTAGTAGACCCTGTTTAGTGGAAGATCTGCGGGATCGATTCTGGTGGTGAAAGAAGATGACGAGCAGTGGAATGATAGAGATCGAGAAATTTAATGGCCAGAGTTTTTAGTTGTCGAAACTCAAGATGGAGGATCTATTCATGGATAAATATCAGTGAATCGCGGCTGATCCAAGTACTAAACCAACGGGAGTGTCCGATGAAGAATGGAAGAAGTTGGATTGGAAGGCTAAGAGCACAATACGATTGTGTTGTTGAAATATGGCAACAAGAATATTCCAATTTAATTTTTCCTTGAATTAAACTGTGAATTAAAATCAAACTTAGTATTAATAGCTACTTGGAAATAATTAATTAATTCATTTTAAATTAATTAGTTAGAGAAATTGAAGTTAGAAATCTTTCTGAAGTGATGCAAGAGTTATCCCTTAAATTAAGAAGATAAGATTGAGTTATATTTGAGTTTTAATTAGTTAACTCAGTTTACTGAGTTAATTCCAATTAAATTAGTTCCAAACTGTTTGAGGAACTAATAGTGAGTTAACAATCAGTTGATGCATTAATGCACTCAACTAGTGCTACTACAGTTAACTGAAGATTCCCTCATCAGAAACTCATGCATCTCTATTCTGAGAAAGACCCATTTGAGATTAATGTTCAAGGGAAGTGTACTATTAGTTGCATGTGTTTTCTCATGGAGAAAACTCATGCATGCAGTCAAGGATTCATATTTGAAGATTGCGTAGTTTTGAAGGATTATTTTTCCACTTGGTAATAAGTAATCATCCACAAGGAACAGCGCAAGGAAATAGGAGCTTGGAGGGAAAAGAGGAAGGTTGGAGAGATGCCAAGATTTTCTATGATCATCTGTGAGGATTGTACTAAGAGCTGCCTAGCTATGAGAGCGAAGGCTTTGTATAATTCCTATGTATTTCCACCATGTATGATAATACAATAGTTTGGGATTTTTCACTGAGGATTTCCCCGAAGTATTTTCATGTGTATTATGTCATTGATTCTTCTTCTTCTAGTTATATTGTTCAGCTCAATCTTTAAGCCTCTACAAATTGATAGTAGAAGTAGGTTATAGTATTCTGCATTGATTTATATTGCATTATCGGGTTAGCCTATCATAGATTTGCTACATGGTATCGGAGCTATGAACAACATACTAAGAAGAGAATTCGAAGTTTGAAGTTCAGGATTACAGGAGCAAATCGAATTCATATCATACTTCAAGGTTGGCCAATGGAATTCTATGGCTTGAGACTCGAGTATGCCTTGGAAGGTTGTTTGCATTGTGATGTATGTATTGTGCTTGATGGCAACCCACTTGCAGCAGAACAACTCAGCTGTATATGGTAACTAGATGAATCTATAGAAGAGATATCAGATGTGACAAAATGCATGATAGTAGTGTTTACAGGTGTGATGAAATGTAGGGAAACTTCAAGGAATCAGTTCAGAAGGCAACTCACTCAGATGAAAGTATAACAGGTAAACAATAAAAAATTACATATCAGTCTTCACAGAATGAAGAAAGAGAGGTATACACAGGTTCACCATTGACCAAGCTGCATATACACGTAGGTTCACTGTATACAAGCCGCGTATACGTACACATGCACTTTCACAGAAGGAAAGGCGTGTATATCTTGGAAAGCTAAATTTTTGGTCCGAAGCATTTGGTCCATGGTATTTTGATCTATGGTATTGGTCCAAGGTATCTAGTCTGAGGTATTGACCCCAGGTATTTGGTCCAAGGTATTGGTCCTAAGTGGTTTTGGTCCATAGTATTGAGAAAGGCCTAAGACTATAAAAGGAGGAGAAGATCATTAGGCCAACGTGTGCAAGTATCTAATATTTGATAAAGTGTGAGATCTAGTATGCAAGTTATGGGTTTATGATGCTCTGCTTAATCCGAGCCAAGGAGGAACCTTAGCGGTTGATGGAGCACAAGATCTAATGATGGATCAGGATCTTACGACTTAGAATGAGTTATCTATATATGGTTTGATCATTTTATTCTAGATCTATATGTTGATGCATGTGTTGTTCTGTAAATATTATGATATGGGTATAACTGAAGTCTGGAATAGCTGCAAAATTATGAATGAATATTTACAGATGTATACGCTGGTTGACTTTGATAAAAGCGCATATACACGCATATTCAACACATCAAATTAGTGTATACCTTATGGATTATGATGTTTGAAGTTACAATTAGTTGTGGTTGTTGATGCATAGTTCTGGGTTTTGCTTTATGTTCTGGTGACTGCATTCTAGTAACAGTGATCAGATTGATTGATTGTGATTTGCTTTAGTAATAATGGATGAGATCTAATAATGGATCAGAATCATAATGATTTATCATTACGTGATCTGATGGGCTAGATCTGGTTGCTAACACAAGTATTATCCTTTATATGTGATGATCTGGGTATGTCTAAAGTTAGGAAGTGTAGCGAAGTTATAAGTAAGTATTTGCAGATATATACATTGTTTCGCTTTGATGAAGTTGCATATACACATTGGTTCAGCTCTTCCAAGTTGCGTATACACTCTAATGCATGGTTTTGAGGTTACAGCTAGTTCTGATTAATGATGCAGTGTTCTCGGTACAAATATGTGTACTGGCTATAATGATCTCTTTGTTCAAGTTGATTTTTTGAAGTTGCTTAAAGTATGAATGAATGGTTGATTCAATTGTGCCAGAGGTTCAGAGGTTGTCATTGATTGATTGAGTTTGAAAGTAATGATAGAGTTTTAGTGATTCATTAATGCAGATATAGTTGATGGTTGTATTGCAGTGGTGATTAATTTGAGCTTCAATGTTGTTGATGGGTCTAGTATGAAAATTCGATTAAACGTTGCCTTCAGATTATGGTGTTTAATTCCAGGAGTATCGAGTCTGAAAATTTATGAAACATGGTCCCTAGTGGAAGAAAGAAGGTCGTATGCTTCTGTAGGTTGGCACCTACGTACTAGTAAATATATCGGCTAGTACAAGAGCCAGGGGGATGTAACTCCCTTCCAGAAGAAGCTGGAGAACAAGAGAAGGTTGCAGCCTTCTGCAGGTAGAAGCCTACGTATAGGTATGAGTCTACACCAGTACAATGTTGTATATAGATTTTCTTATTATTAAAAGAAGATAGAGACGATAGCAATAGGTGGTTTTCACCCACATTGGGTTTCCACCTTAAATCTTGGTGTTCATGTGTGTTGCTTATGTGTGATGGTTTATTATGTTATTAACTGCATATGGTTAATGTTTAATGTCCAATAAAGTACTAATGCACAGATAAAAAGATCAACATATGATGAATTAACTGAATCATTAGTGTGCTAGGTGTATGCCTGTTTTCTTAAGCATAGTTGCGTGTACACACGGGTTACCCACATGGAAGTAGCGTATACAAATTTGACTATGAAAAGAAAATAATATTGACTTGACTAATACTGATTCACCCCCCCTAGTATTATTTCCAACAATTGGTATCAAAGCAGGTCCTTTGGTAGAAGCTTGATTGCTTGAAGGAGATTCGTAGAACAATAGGGAAGAAGATAAAGAAGAAAGCACCTCAGAAGAAGAAGACATCTCAAAGGAACTATGATAGTGGGAGAATCTATTTGGGACTATGTGGAAGCAACTCTTCAAATTCAGACTCACCTCAGAATGAAGATGAACAAGAAAAAAAACTATCAGGTATGAATTTGTTATCCTCTGGTGACACATTTCTCCATCGATTTGAAGATGATGAAAGTGATAGCGAAACAACTGAATTTGCTCTTATGGGTGAGAAAGAAAGATATCAAATAGAGGTAAAATTTAAAAGGCTCACAGAAAAAATTAAAGATCAACAAGATCTGTTGGACAAAAGGGAGTGTGCCTTCAAAGAAGAAGCTACCAAACTAAAAGAGGAAGGAAACAAAGTAAGGGAGCAGTACAAAGAAAAGGAAGATCAATGTCAAAAGCTGTAGGATGAAGTGACATCATTAAGAAATGAAGTAAATAAAAGGAACACAACAATCAAGAAACTTAAATATAGATCCAATTACTATGAAAGTCTTGAAGCTAAGATCCTCTCTCTAAAATAAGATCTCGAAAAATCAAATAAGCAGAATGAAGAACTACTCCAAGCTCTTAAAGAACAAGAAAACGAAGTTCTCGAATTAAGGAAACAAGTGGAAGAAGGAAGAAAAGCTAAAGAAATCATGAAGAAGCAATACCTGGAAAAGGAAGAACAACATCAGGTTGATGTAAATATCTTAAAAGGTAAATTAGAAGAAAAGGATAAACTATTACGATTTCAAGAGAGTACTAAGATTTTGGATGATATTCTTAGTAGTCAAAAGTCTCCTTCCATCAAATCTAGTCTTGGTTTCCATGAATACATTGAAGGTGAATCCAGCTCACACGCTAAGGCAAGGAACTCTAATGTAAAACTTGGAATTCTCAACAAGGAGATTAATTATAGGTCAACTCCATCAACAACCAAGGAAAGAAATTCTTCAAAGAAAATCTTTTACTCTTAACCATGGAAATGATAGTTGGTTATCTCCTCAAATGAAAATTGTTGAATGTTTTATATGTCATAATCTTGGACATGTTTTAGCAAGATGCAGAAGTATAATGGTTCAAGACCATCACACAGAAAGATCATCAGCTTGTAGGTACTTTAAGGGATATTGTTTTTCTTGCAATATGTTTGGCCATAAAGCTATTGACTGCTATAGAAGAAATATGAAACATGTAAGATGTTATGCATGTAACAAGCTTGGACATATAGAAAAGGAATGTAGGAGAAAATATCGGGCACCATACCAAAAGGAGAAAACATCATCACACTCGAAGATATGGAAGAAGAAGGAAGTACAGTTAGAACAATGTGGAATGGTACAGTGTACAAACATGACAAACTCTGGAGAAGCCAAAAGTATGAAACTTCAATGTTCTAAATCTCATACGCAAGTTGCATGAAGACAAGTCGTGTATATATGCGAGTTGAAAGCCGCATTGTTCTGTATATGTAGTGTGAGAAAAATGTTGTGGGACAGTCTTAGAAAAACTGATGTGATATGATTCAGACAATTATCAGATATCCTTTCTGTCATAAGACGACTGCAGTTTGTGGATATTATTTTGAAGTGTCTTGATCCTAACAAGTTGTTGATAACTTGATGTATATCTAATTGATGATGATGCCTTGATACTTCTTATTGATATATGAAATGATCAGATCTGACAGTGAACAGGTTCAAGGGGAGAACATGTTATGCTTGTAATAAAGCATTGTTGGAATTATGTTTAGAAGACTATGGCATCTAATCAATGATGATGAACTTTATGTGGCTAAATGATACATCTTGCTATATTATGGTTATGAGTTTCCCATTGTTAGGTCCCTATAATACTAGTGACTACCCCATTACTATTGTAGTTGTATCCCTTATTAATATTGTTGTGCCCCTATTGTCCCCATATTGTTATTACTGTGCCCCTTAGAATCCCTCTATTGTTATTTGTGTGCCTTTATATTATTACTGTTAGGTCGGCTAGGTTATATTGTGACTCCTTAGACTCCTATATATAAAAATAAGGTTTTGTCATTTGAATCATCGAAGACTTTTTCATTTATGTAATGTAAAGGAGGTTGCCCCCTCGAAGAGGCTGAATTCTAAGGTGTTGATCTATCTTTTCTAGCTTTTTTTGAGTTGCTTTCATAACATTTGGTACCAGAGCTCGATCTTGAAATGACTATAACTTTGTAATTTCAGTACTTCCAGTTCTGAAATTGTGACCTATAGTAGCCCTCTATGTCCTCTTTCCAATTCCACAAGTTTGATCCCAATTTGATTCTGCAATGAAGAGTTATGCTAAATCTCCCGCAGTGACCTGATTATAGACTAGTTCAGTAGAGTGAACTTGTACGACGTGCCACATGTCCTTGTTTTCAACTTTGGCTCTAAAAAATATATACAAGAAACTACATTCCATTCTCTTTCTGTACCTTCTTACGAAATTTCAATCTGATGCTCAAAGAGAAAGTTATGATGATTTTCCTCAGGTCACCTATTTGGAATGTAATTCAGGAGTCTGCAAAAAGACCAATTTCCTCAGATCATATATCCATAAATATAGCGCTAAAAGCTCTAAAATTCTAACTTTAGGTTTAGTGCGATTTCATCTCAAATGGGTTTTTTTTCAGCCTTGAAACATCGCAGAAAAAAAGTTATAGCGAAAATGCCACGATGACCTATTTGGAGCAGCGAAACCCTAGAATCCAAAGCTCTGATACCAAATGTTATGAAACCAGCTCAAAAAAAGATAAAAAAATATAGATCAACGCCTTAGAATTCAGCCTCTTCAAATACATGGCTTACTTAGTCACATAATGATGATGAGTTCTTATCTTATGATGATAGTTGATACTCACATATGTTGATGATGATTATCAGATATGGGATGTTCCCGAGTGATGATACATGGTTGATATATTGAAGGTCCTTATGGAAAGATCATGTGATGACTATGGAGCTTTCACATATGATATGGTGTGAATGATTTTGTTACTACTTGGAGATATGACATATGTTGAATTGATTCATGGAAGGAAACAAAGCAAGTTGATCTTGATGAGATAAAGAGGATGAGTTGATATCTATATGCAGACATACTTTGTCACAGGTTGACGATATTTACACTGACATGGACATAAATAGATTGCTGGTCTGGATGCTGTTGACAGAAGCTTATGGAGAAAATCATACGTGGTGTATGATAGTTGCTAATGACTATCATGGTCTTGTCTCTGTTATAAATTTCATTTATATCATTTAATGTAAAGGTCATATCAAGACCCATGATGTAATAATTTGTCTCTGTTTGTTGTAGTCTTTTGATGAAGTCCCTTTTTGGTTATATGATGTAATTTCTACCCCCACTATGCATGGGAAGGATGATGTAATATTTCAGTCATGTATAAACAATTGGTATATCCCCACTTGGATGGGTGGATGAGTCAAGTTTGGTATATCCCCACTTGGTTGGGAGAATGAATGTATGTATGAGTCATTGGTGATAGGAAGGTAAAACTCACATAGTTGAGTTATAGAGTCATGTTATGTTTCTTTAAAATATTTGCAAACTCTGCATGTGCTCAGGGGCAGCATAGATGATACTGTACATCTCAGCATGAACAAAGGTGGAGTTCAATCAGAGAATTAAGCATGCACTTAGGGGGAGCATGACCCTTTGCCCTTGATGTCAAAGGGGGAGAGTGACTTGGTGTGGTTATTGTTGCCATCAAGTCCAAAGGGGGAGATTGTTGGCATTATGATGTATGTATTGTACTTGATGGCAACCCACTTGTAGTAGAACAACTCTGCTGTATATGGTAACTAGATGAATCTACAAAAGAGATATCAGATGTAACAAAATGCATGACAGTAGTGTTTACAGATGTGATCAAATGCAGGGCAGCTTTAAGGAATCAGTTCAGAAATCAACTCACTCAGATGAAAGTATAGCAAGTAAACATCAAAGAATTACAGATCAGTCTTCACAAAATGAAGAAAGAGAGGTATACGCAGGTTCACCATTGACCAAGTTGCGTATACATGTAGGTTCACTATATAAAAGCCACGTATACATACACATGCACTTTCACAGAAGGAAAAGCGCGTATATCTTAGAAAACTAAATTTTTGGTCCATGGTATTTTGATCCATGGGATTGGTCCAAGGTATCTGGTCTGAGGTATTGACCCTAGGTATTTGGTCCAAGGTATTGGTCCTAAGTGGTTTTGGTCAATGGTATTGAGAAAGGCCTAAGACTATAAAAGGAGGAGAAGATCATTAGGCCAGGTGTGCAAGTATTGAATATTTGATAAAGTGTGAGATCCAATATGTAGGTTATGGGTTTATGATGCTCTGCTTGATCCGAGCCAAGGAGGAACCTTAGCGGTTGATGGAGGACAAGATCTAATGATGGACCAGGATCTTAAGGCTTGGAATGCATTATCTTTATATGGTTTGATCATGTTTATTCTAGATCTATATACTGATGCAAGTGTTGTTTTGTAAATATTATGATCTGGGTATAATTGAAGTCTGGAATAGCTGCAAAACTATGAATGAATATTTACAGATGTATACGTTGGTTGAATTTGGTAAAAACATGTATACACACAGGTTTGACACATCAAAGTATTGTATACCTTATGAACTATGATGTTTGATGTTACAATTAGTTATGGTTTTTGATGCAGAGTTTTGGGTTTTGCTTTATGTTCTGGTGACTGCATTCTGGTAATAGTGATTATATTGATTGATTGTGATTTGCTTCAGTAATGATGGATGATATCTAATAATGGATTAGAATTATAGTGACTTATCATTACATGATCTGATGGGCTAGATCTAGTTGCTAACACATGTATTATCCTTTATATGTGATGATTTGGGTATGTCTGAAGTCAGGAAGTGTAGCAAAGTTATAAGTATTTGCAAATATATACGCTGGTTCGCTTTGATGAAGTTGTGTATACATGTTGGTTCGGCTCTTCTAGGTTGCGTATACACTCTTATGCGTGGTTTTGAGGTTACAGTTGGTTCTGCTTAATGATGTAGTGTTCTGGGTACAAATCTGTGTACTGGCTACAGTGATCTCTCTGTTCCAGTTGATTTGTTGAAGTTGATTAAAGTATGAATGAATGGTTGATTCAATTGTGTCAGAGGTTCAGAGGTTGTCAATGAATGATTGAGTTTGAAATTAATGATAGAGTTTCAATGATTGGTTAATGCAGATATAATTGATGGTTGTATTGCAATGGTGATTAATTTGAGCTTCAATGTTGTTGATGGGTCCATTATGAAACTTGGATGAAACGTGGCCTTTAGATTATGGTGTTGAATTGCAGGAGTATCCAGTCTAAAAATTTATGAAACGTGGTCCCTGGAGGAAGAAAGAAGGTCGTAGCCTTCTGTAGGTCAGTGCCTACATACTAGTAAACATATCAGCTAGTATAAGAGCCAGGGTTTTGTAGCTCCCTTCTAGTAGAAGCTGCAGAATGAGAGAAGGTTGTAGCCTTCTGCAGGTAGAAGCCTATGTACTGGTGTGAGTCTACACCAATACAATGTTGTGAACATTTTTTATTATATTAAAAGAAGACAGAGACGACAGCAGTAGGTGGTTTTCACCCACATTGGGTTTCCACCTTAAATCTTGGTGTTTACATGTGTTGCTTATGTGTGATGGTTTACTGTGTTATTAACTACATATGGTTACTGTTTAATGTCTAATAAAGTACTAATGCACAGAATAAAAGATCAACATATGATGAATTAACTGAATCATTAGTTTGTTGAATATACGCTTATTTCCTTGAGCATAGTTGCGTGTACATGCAAGTTACCCACATGGAAGTAGCGTATACAACTTTGAGTATGAAAAGAAAAGATCACTGACTTGATTAATAATGATTCACCCCCCCTTAGTATTATTTCCAACAGAGGTAGCTCGAATCACATAGCATGGAAGTATGGAATGGAGGCTGCATTAGAAGACAATGGCTTGAAGGAATTCATTGATCAAGAAATCTAAAAGCCAGCATCAACTGATGCACAAGAGCTGGTTGAGTGGAAGAAGTGCGTGGTGAAGGCAAGATGGATCATCCTTGAGGGAGTTTGAGACCATATTGTCTTGAGTCTCCATGGGAAGGATACTCCATTTTCAAAGTGGAAGACATTGAAGGACCTATACCATAACAGTAGCGACCAGATGAAATTGGCACTTAAGGATAAGCTTCGAAGAATCAAGATGGAGAAGGGCGATACCATTTCCACATATCTAAACAAGCTCACCACATGTAGAGATGAGCTTGGCAGTGTGGGAATAATTGTTGCCGATGATGATATGGTGAGCCTTGCTCTCCATGGCCTTCCAAAGAGATGGAATAGCTAACAGGACTCTGTGAATGGAAGGGGGAAACTACCGGATTGGGAACGACTATGATAGATCTTATGCAGGAGGAGATCAAGAGGAGCACACAAGATGGTTCTTCATCCAAGAATGATGATGAAGAAATTTTGGCCTTAGCAAGTAAGGCAAGGAAGGGGAAGGGGAAGGCTTCCCATTTCAAATCAAATTCTTCTCATGAAGGGAAGAATGGTGACATGTGTAAAGTAAGATGCTTTAATTTTCACAAGATGGGACATTATGTGACTAATTGCCCATCCAAGAAGTCCAAGAAAGGATCCTCAAAAGGATCGGAAGGTGAGGCATTAGCCTCTCAGTTCGAAATGGACTTTACCCTAAACCGCATGCATGGTGTCATTGATGATGGGTTGTGTCTGCTATCTTGACAGTGGAGCCTCATTCCACATGACCGGTGATAAAAATTTATTCAATGCCTTGGAGGATAAATACCTCAAGATGTGCATAGATATGGGTGATGATGGAAGTTATAGCATTTCAAGAGTGGGAACAGTTGCTTTTTAGAGGGAACATGGAACTCCTCTCACCTTGGCAGATGTGTTGTATGTGCCTGGACTGAAGAAGAACTTGGTATCGGTTGCAATGTTGGAGGACTAAGGCTATGGTGTTGTCTTGAGTAAAGGAAATGCGTTCCTAAGACACATAGACACGGGTCAGACCAAGAGGATAGGTATTCGGGTGAAGAATCTCTATAAACTAGAGGTAGATGATTGTGCAGAATTGAGTACGAAAGTAGAATTGGTGCAAAGCCAAGTCATTGGCGAGTTGTGGCATAGGCGATTGGGCCATTTGCATCATGGGGCTTTGAAGATAATTTAGCAAATATCTACAAGAGTTCCTAAAGGAAAACTTGAGCAAGTTGACACATGCAAAGGTTGTACCTTTGGAAAGTACACCAAGTCTTCCTTTCATGATCGAGATAGTCAAGAAGAGGCTATCTTAGAGTGAGTTCATACTATTTGTGTGTACCATTCTCGACGTCATCCACAACAAAGCAAAGGTATTATGTGATTTTCATTGATGACTATTCTCGTAAATGTTGGACTTATTTCATGCAAAAGAAGGGCCAAACTTTCACAAAGTTTTGTGAGTTCAAAGCTTTGGTCGAGAAACAATAGGGAAGAAGATCAAGGCCTTGAGAAGTGGCAATGGTGACAACGGTGTAGAATATGTCTCTCAAGAGTTTAAGGACTTCTGTGCAGAGGAAGGAATTAAACGAGAGTTGATGGCACCTCATAATCCACACCAGAATGGGGTGGCCGAGAGGAAGAACATAACTATTGTAGGGGAAACATGAGCAATGTTGCATGACCAAGGCCTACCACCTCACATGTGGGCTGAGGCATGCAACAAAGTGGTCAATTTGTAGAATAGAAGTCCGCATCCCATGCATGGGATGAAGATACCAGAGGAAGCTTTCTTCGGTAAGAGATTATATATGGGTCACTTCAGGATCGTTGACTCATCGGTATATTGCCATGTGACAAAGGATGCACAGAAGAAGCTTGAGCTAACAACAGAGTTGGGGATATTTTTGGGGTACACTAATACACCTCACAACTATCAGGTGTAATTTCCTACCAGTCAAAGGATAATGGTTCACAAAGATCTCAAGTTTGATGAGCAGAAGGCCATGCGAGTTTCCCTTGAGAGGGAGCTCCAACTATAGGTTGTGGAGGAACTGTTGGTTCCTAAGGAGGAGGAGCCTCAGACTTATGCAGAGCAGCCGCATGCAAAGGTTCGAGGAGTGAAGACATCCACTCAAGCAGAGTCTTCCATAGATGTACGGAAGTGCACAAGAGAAGCTAACAGATTGTTGGAGGATGCGAGAGAGAATGTTGGAGCACCATCTTCTCAACGGAGACATAGGAGGTCACCTGAGAGGTACACTAGATACATGGCCCTTGTTGGGGAATGTGTTGAGACTGAGCCATCTTCCTTTGAGGAAGCAGTGCAGCATCCGATTTGGGTTGACGCTATGGTGGAGGAGTATGACTCCATAGTTCATAACAGTGTTTGGGACGTGGTACCAAGACTAGAGAACAAGTGAGTTGTGAGTTCCCATTTGATTTAAAAGGTAAAGCAAGCTACTGATGGTAGTGTGGAGAAGCATAAGGCAAGATTTGTTACCCGTGGCTTTTCACACGTCGAGAGGATCATGTTGCTACAGTATATTTTGACAAAGGAGCAAGATGATGACATTTTGAAAAAGGCATTGTCAAGGTGAAAATTTGAGTTCCATAGAGACAGGATCGGGGTGGAAGATAATCCCTTTCATGTTGAGAGGGAGTGTTGAAATATGGCAACAAGAATATTCCAATATAATTTGTCCTTGAATTAAATTTTGAATTAAAATCGAACTTAGACTTAACAGCTACTTGGAAATAATTAATTAATTTATTTTAAATTAATTAGCTAGAGAAATTCAAGTTAGAAGCCTTTCTGAAGTCATGCAAGAGTTATCCCTTAAATTAAGGAGATAAGATTGAGTTGTATTTGATCTGTAATTATTTAACTTAGTTTAATGAGTTAAGTCTACTTAAATTATTTCCAAACTGTTTGAGGAACTAATAGTGAGTTAACAATCAGGTGGCACATTAATGCACTCAACTAGTGCTACTCTATTTAACTGAAGATTCCCTCATCAGAAACTCATGCATGTCTATTCTAAGAAAGACCCAGTTGAGATTAATGTTCAAGGACAGTGTACTATTAGTTGCATGTGTTTTCTCATGGAGAAAACTGATGCATACTATCAAGGATTCATCTTTGAGGGTTGTGCAGTTTTGAAGGATTGTTTTTCCACTTGGTAATAAGTAATCATCCACAAGGAACATCGCAAGGAAATAGGAGCTTGGAGGGCAGAGAGGAAGGCTGGAGAGAAGCCAATATTTCCTGTGAGCATCTGTGAGGATTTTACTGAGAGTTGGCTAGCAGTGAGAGCTTAGGCTTTGTATAATTGCTATGTATTTCCACCATGTATGATAATACCATAGTGTGGGGTTTTTAGCTAAGGCTTTCCCCAAAGTATTTTCATGTGTATTGTGCATTCTTCTTCTTTTGGTTATATTGTTCAACTCAATCTTTAAGCTTCAGCAAATTGATAATAGACGTAGGTTATAGTATTCTGCTTTGATTTATATTTCATTATCGGGTTAACCTATCACAGATTTTCTACATGTGTGTCTCAGATTCAATATTGTTGAATGTATCAGGGGAAGCTGCGATGAGGTATTTGTGGGACAATTAGGGACTTTGCACCAATCTAAGTCTCTGGTGAATAAACTGTTCCTACAGAAAAAATTGTATAACCTAAGGATGAAAGATGGAGACTCGGTGATAGAACATCTGAACGCATTTAATACTGTGGTAAGTTAGTTACTATTTATTGATATTGAAATTTCAGATGAAGATAAGTGCATCAGTTTTTTGTGTTCTCTACCAGATTTGTGGTATAGTGTAGTTATTGCAATAGGTAGCAATGCAATTGCCTTGCAATTTGATGAAATAGTCTCATCCTTGCTGACGGAGGAGATGAGATGGAAAAATATGGAGAGGCAGAATGGTGATTCCTTGTTTGTACGAGGACGGTCCTAGAACAAAAGCAAAAATAAGTCATCGAGTGGGAGATCTAAATCTAGAGGGAGATCTTAATCTCCAGGAAAGCCTGTAAAGGTGGTTAGGTGGAAATGCGGAAAGGAAGGGCACTACAAAAGGGACTATAAATCTAAAGCTCCTAACAAAGGAAAGGGATCTGATGATGCTCCTTCTACAGAGCTGAAAACCACCTCGGATGAAGGTGGGGATGTGTACTTGGCTTCTTCAAGTACACATGTAGATCATGAGGCATGTTTGATTGACTCAAGTGCATCCTTTTACTGCACTCCACATAAAGAGATGGTTTTGTGAGTATGAGAAATACGATGGTGGTGATGTCTTCTTAGGGGATGATAGGAAGGCTAGAATCATTGGTCGGGGAAAAGTAAAGTTGAAGTTGTAAGGTGGATGGGTTAGAACACTTTCGGGTGTTCTGTGTATTCCTACATTAGCCAAAAATCTGATTTATGTAAGAAAGCTCGATGATGTATGTATAAAAGCAGTGTTCGAGAAGGATACTTGCAAGATGGTTCGAGAAGCACTGGCATTGATGCAAGGAGTTTGGATTGGAACTCTGTAAAAGATGCAAGGTAGCATTGTTGTTGATGGGTGCAATAGTTTTGTGGTTCTTGAAAGTAGAGCAAAAAATCTAGTGGTCTCTGGAGAGAAGACCATGTTGTGGCATCAAAGGCTTGGACATATTGGAGAGAAGGGCCTTCGAATACTTCTTGGTAAAGGTATGTTAGAAGGTATGAGTTATAGCTCTCTGGATTTTGATTTCTGTGAAAATTGTGTATATGGGAAGTAGAATCGAGTGAGTTTCCCCTCTGGTGGTAAGAGGGTGAAACAAATATTAGAGCTTGTGCATAGTGAAGTGTTTGGACCTATGAAGGTTCCATCACTAGATCAGTCTGTGTACTTTGTATCATTTATAAATGAATTCTCAAGGAATACATGGATATATTTCCTTAAGAAGAAATCTGAAGTCTTTAACAAGTTTAAAGAATTTAAGGCTCTGGTGGAATACTAGACAAATAAGAAGATAAAGGTGTTGAGGTCAGATAACGGTGGAGAGTTTTGGAGCAAGGAATTTGAAGAATTTTGTAAGAAGTGTGGTATAGCACAGCAGAAGACTACTCTATACACACCTAAGAAAAATGGAGTTGCAGAAAGAATGAACAAGATGCTGATGGAAAGGGCAAGAAGCATGCTCAGTGGTGTCAGTTTAGGACAAGAATTCTGGGCAGAGGTAGTGGAGATAGCATGTTACCTAGTCAACAGATCACCTTCATCAGCATTGGAGGATAAGACTCCACAAGAGGTACGCACTAGTAAGAAACCCTCTCTTTCACATCTGAGGGTATTTTGATGTGATGCATATGTACATGTTCCAAAGGAGAAAAGAACCAAGTTAGATAGTAAATTTGAAAAGTGCATCTTTGTTGGGTATAAGGATGGTTTAAAGGGTTATAAGCTTTGGAACCTAGTAACAAGGAAGGTTGTGTACAACCGAGATGTGGTGTTCAAAGAGGTGAAAGATGTTACTAAACATGAACTCCAACCAAAAGAACCTGAGAAGATAGAGTTTTAGCTTAAGGAGGAAGAATCAGATTCTAAAGTATAGGAGGAATCAGAAGATGAAGAGCCACAAACTGCATATGTGAGAAGATCAGTTCGAGAAAGAAGGCATCCAGAAAGGTATAGTCCATCTTCTTTCTATTCAAATTTTGCTTTATCTATTATTGATGATGATCCCAAAATTGTGAAGGAAGTAGTAGATTAAGAGGATGGAAAACTCTGGAAAGAGGCCATGGTTGATGAATGGCATCTTTGCACAAAAAAAGGGTTGGGATCTGGTGGAGTTACCCGCTAGAAGGAAACCAATTGGCAACAAATGGGTGTTCAAGAAGAAGACAAATGTAGAAGGAAAGGTGGAGATATACAAAGCTCGGTTGGTAGCAAAAGGTTGTTCCCAGGTGTCGGGAATCGATTTTGGTGATATTTTTTCTCCTGTTGCCAAGGTAGCTTCTATTAGATTACCTTTATCTGTTGCTGCTTCTTTTGATTTTGAGGTAGAACAGATGGATGTGAAGACAACATTTCTTCACGAGGATCTGGAAGAGGACATCTACATGAAGCAACTTGAAGGTTTTATGGTGAAGGCTAAGAAAGAATTGGTATGCAAGTTAAAGAAGTCTCTATATGGGTTAAAACAATCACCAAGGATGTGGTATCAAAAATTTGATGTATTTATACGGGGACTTGGCTTCACCAAAAGAAAAGCATATCATTGTGTATATTTTAAATGAATTGGTGACCGTGTTATTTATTTGGTGTTATATGTAGATGATATGTTGCTGGTTGGAAATGAAAAAGAAATTATCTAGGATTTGAAGACCCAATTGTCCTCCAAATTCAACATGAAAGATCTTGGTGCTGCAAACTATATTTTAGGCATGGAAATTAAAAGAGATCAGGCAAAGAGGAAGCTCTGGTTAAACCATAGGAGGTATGTTGAGACAATACTGTAGAGGTTTAATACGTAGGATAGTAAACTGGTGAAGGTTCCTATTCCTGTAGGTGTAAAGTTATCTGTCGAACAGTGTCCCAAGACACAAGAAGAGGAAGAGGACATGTCCCGTGTTCCATATGCAAGTGAAGTCGGTAGCCTAATGAATGAAATGGTCTGTACTAGGCTAGAAATTGCACATGAAGTGGGAGTATTGAGCAGGTTTATGTCAAAACCAGGGAAGGAGCATTGGACAACACTGAAGCAGGTTTTTAGATATTTGCGTGGCACTAGTGATTATGGTTTGTACTAACAAGGAAGGCCAGGATTGGACATAGTGTTGGATATTCGTGACATTGTTGATGCAGACTAGGCTGGAGATTTAGATCAGTGAATATCTACAAGTGGGTATGTGTTTAACCTATTTCGAGGTGAAGTCAGTTGGATGAATAAGAAACAATCTGTAGTGGCACTATCAACTACAGAGGCAGAATACATGGCAGCCGCTCATACAAGCAAGGAAGCAGTTTGGTTGTAGAGATTGTGTTCAAGTATGGTGTTAGTACATGGAGCTATAAGGATATACTGTGACAGCCAAAGTGCAATTTTCTTGGAAAAGAACCCTGCTTACCATTCAAAGACAAAGCACATTAATGTTTGGTATCACTTTGTGAGGGATATGATAGAAGACAAAAATGTGTTGCTAGTAAAGGTGGACACTTTAAAGAATACTACAGGTGTTTTGACAAAATTTGTGAGCTCTGAGAAGTTCTCTTGGTGTAGAGAAACAATGGGTGTTTCAGGGCTGGATAAATGACTAAGCTTTCCTATGGCCCCCTATGGAAAGAAAATAAAAGGTGGGAGAATGTTGGGTTGTGTTATATTCTTTCCACTACTAGTAGACGTAGTTAACCAGGGGGTTAGAGGGGCGATGGAGGCCCCCCTTCATTGCACCGATTGCGTAGCAGGTGCGTCAAAAGGAGTTTGAGGGGGGGCGGTTAGCCCCCTCTATGGGGTCTGGGGTAGCGCCCTGGGGAAATTTTTTTTGGACCCTATATTAGGTTGGGTGGACCTACCTATGGTTTTGTGCATGGTTTTCACACATGTTTTTGGACACGATGGTTTTCAGTCCATGGTATTGGATGCTTCAGCATGTATAAATATGTATTGTAACATTGAAAGGAACATAATGAAAAATCAATCTCATAGTCCCGATTTTGGGGTCCAGGGGAAAATCTCTGTGTATATGTGTTTTATGTGTTACGATCTCAAATTGTTTATTTTTTGTTGTTAGAATTCCTATGTAGGTAATTCATATACGGGGTTAAAACCTACAATAATATCACTCCAGAAGAAGGATGGAGGTTAGTTAAACCATATGTAAGTCACTTTCATGTTTTTGGAAGTGAAGCATGGGCCCATATTCCAAATTAGAATCATAAAGCCTTAGAACCTAACAGTGAAAAATGTGTTTTTCTTCAATATTCTGAAGATGTCAAAGGATGTAAACTTCTTCAACCTAAATCCAAAAATTTTATCATTAGAAGAGATTTAAAGTTTGTTGAAAATATATCGGCCTATGAGCCTAGTTTGGCTGATGTGCCACCTCTCTCTATCCCTTATACTTCTGAAAATATTTCTTCTTCAAATGATGACAGCAAGGATGAAAATCCTCCCCCACCTTCTCAGGATCCTCCTTTAGATCCTCAACTTCCAAAATTGGTTTGTGCTACTCGGGATGCAGTAGGTGATCTCGCAGGTGATGCTATAGATAAGCATCATACACACTCTCAGTTTGATAAAGCCTCCTCTTTACTAGCTCAAGATTGAGCGAATTATGATCCTGACACCTTTGCATAAGCTTCAAGCCATCCAGATTGGGACACACTTATGAATGAAGAATATCGTTCATTATTGGAAAATGATACACAGAACCTTGTTCCTCTTGCAAAGGGATGAAAACTTGTTAGATGCAAATGGGTTTACAAAACCAAGTTTGGAAAAGATGGAAAAGTTTATAAACATAAATCTCATCCTGTTTCTAAGGGTTTTTCACAAGTTGAAGGAATTGACTCTACTGAAACCTTCTCTCCTGTTGCCAAAATGAACTCTATCATACTTTTTCTTTCCCTTGCTTCCTCCTTCAAATGGGAAGTCCAACAGATGGATGTTAAATTCATCTTGTTGCATGGGGACTTGCAGGAAGAAATCTGTATGGAAAAACCTCCTAGATTTATAAAAACAGACTCCAACCTTGAATGTCACCTTAAGAAATCCCTTTATGGTTGTTATAGACATTTTTGTGCCTAACAGCATCAAGCATGAAATGTCAATAATCTAAGGGATCCAAAGTCCCTACACATGTTGTTCTTACCCCTAGAGGAACAAGGTCAGCAAACCACAACACTTCAGATCAGTTCTCCACCTGAAAACACTCAAAAACAAGCAATTTCAGGATCATGTCAACTGCTCCACTGAGCATCTGCGCTGAATGTCAACTGCTCCACTCTGTACCTGCGCTGAATGTCAAATCTAATGAAGGCTACCTGCGCTGGGTGAGATTGGCCAAGTGGCACAATCATTCTGCAAGGTGTCAGGTGCCCAGGAAGCTTCTAAAATGACACTTGGATCAGCAAATTCGCCCTATGATGAGTAAGAGGTCCTTAAACTCCAAGTGGAAGCTAGGATCTCCAAGTGGACTCAAGAACTGGAGTATAACTGAAGAGGGAGAGGACACAAGTCAGCTTCATGTCAGTCTCAAGCCGACTCATCCTTTCTCCAAATATCCTATATATAGAGCTCTCTCATGAGGTCTAAAGAGGCTGGAATCTTGTGAATGTAAGGAAGTGATGTTGGTTTGAGTATAGAACTATTGGGTGATTGCTTTGAAGGAGGTGAAGAGGAGATTTCTTTCTGCTGGGAGGTGTTGCTGGATTGGGCCTCTTATGGTTGTAACACTCTCGGAACTTTACTTCTTCCATTAATAAAGTATTTGAGGTTCTTCTATATGCTTGTATATTTGATTTATTCTAATCCTTGAATCAATTATGGATGTATGCTTCTTGTAGTTTCCTTTTCTTGTGCTTTTGCAGGATCTTTGTGTAGCTGGGCCAGTGAAAGAGCAAGGAGCTGGGAGCAAGCAGTAAAGAGGGAAGATTGGATCAATCATTAGCGGAAGATAACGGTTAGTGGATCTCTTCCTCCTCTCTCTTACATCTCATAAAGAAGTAATCTTGAATAGCTTTGCATGCGGTTGTTGCTGAGGTACTATCACCCTTAGAGTGGGATAGGGTCATTCCGTATTGGATACTTTTCCCAACAACAAATTGGCGACTCCGCTGGGGATCGTATCTTGTTGGTTGTTTGTGTTTTTGCTATTCATTTCATAAACAAAGGGAGTACCGAATCGAACTGTGTTTGAATCATTCAAATACAAAGTAGAGGGCAGCTACTCTAGCTCAGTTTCTGGGCAAGTTTATGATTTGAAGAGCTGATCCACAAGGACTCTAATAAGCTCTTAGTGATAGCTTTTCATCCTCCTTGTCATCCCTTAGTGTGTCCTTGACTGATAGCTTCTGATTTGAGCAAAAACTGTGAATTTTTGAGCAATCTGTGACCCGGAAACCACCAGAAACGAAAGTTTCGTTCTTCAGTGCAGGCTGTACAAAGGCTATTTGCATTTCAGCGCAGTTCCCGAAGGGGCTACCTGCGCTGAAGGTCAAACAAGCAGTGTTCCACCTGCGCTGGACCAGTCCTGCTGGGATTTCCTGCTGGTTCTTGCCTTGTTTTCACTCTTGTTTTTGCTGTTTGTTACCTGTCAATGTACCTATCTGAAACCAACTGTCCTTGCCACTATTCCGCCTCGGTTGTATAAAGAAACTGTGATTGTTCTTTGTGTATTTCTTGTTTCATTTACAGTTTCCCATAACGAAAAGCGAACTAGTCTTGCTGTGGCCTCTTAGATCCAGAACTGTGATAAGTGTCGTAGTGATCTTAAGAGTTAGTTTGATTGTTGTTCATAGCTGATTGAGCTTTTGCTTTCGTCATATGGTTTGAATTTATACATTTCTAGTGTCGAAACAAGTAAATCTTAAGGTGTCTTTCGATTTTGGACAAACTTGTTTTCTTCCACTTGAAATTAAATTCAAAATTATACAACAGCTTTCTTTTTGTAATACATCAACATTAAGAAAGAGAAAAGAAATACCTGCATTGTGCATGTGCATTTTGACAGCTTGCATGTTGATTTAGGGAAAAGTGCATTAGTGTGTGCTCTATGATCTGTGTGAAAAGATGATGTCTTTCTTTTCCCTCAGTAGTTAAGATTTTCAAAGTTGAAAGATTGAAAAGCTTGCTTATCATCTTAGACTGCATCTAGGAAGTTGTTTATACATCTCGTGGTGATCCTTAAAAGGCAAACTTCTAAGCAAGATCAACTTAAAATGAATTGAATTTACATAACAACACATTGAAACATAACGCAAACACATAGAGGTCTAAGCTAGAGACGTGTTCCGGCGTCGTTAAACGTGATATCTTAGCGTTGAGTGGTTAGGTGATTCCTCCACGGTGAAGCGATAAGTATCAATACGGACTTGTGCTCCCGCGTACCGTCGCGTATATTGGGAGACCCCTATAGGAACAAAGCCTTTATCCTTAGGAAGCCGTGTCGGCCGCCCTACTGATCGCGATGCAGTGAACACAGCATTCACG
This sequence comes from Pinus tabuliformis, assembly GCA_031772625.1. Classification (NCBI taxonomy): domain Eukaryota; kingdom Viridiplantae; phylum Streptophyta; class Pinopsida; order Pinales; family Pinaceae; genus Pinus; species Pinus tabuliformis. The sequence goes on along the minus strand of CM062813.1, from coordinate 1,018,938,994 downwards.
AAGATCGACCACCCGTACCGTAAAACGTATTCTGTGGTTTCGTGAAAGGTTTGGCACACCCTCTGCCTAGATCTCCAGAGTAGTTTCTTTTGGCCTTTTTCAAACTCTATAACTGAAAAAGTCCAACCGAGCATTTGTCACTTCGGGCTCGTTAAAACATCGAAGGAGACTAGAGTCATCTTTAGCTTTTTCTCGACTCTTAAAAACTGAAAAAGCAAGTTGTGTCTAAAAAGCGTCGTTATAAAATTCATTTTAAACGGAACATAAATCACCTCTTATTACCACGTTGATCTGTAGGTTGAGAACATGGAACGCCCCAACCAAGGAAGTCCACAAGATGGAAATCCTAGTCCTTTCTCCTCTTGGGGAGAAGTTGGTGCACCCCATATGGCCACATTGTCGCTTCCAGGACTGACAATTGGCCTGCCAGTTTGGCTTTTCTCAACCAATGTAGTTCAGGCCACCATGGTTCCTGATCAGTCGAGTCAACTGTTAGATTAGTCTAGAGCTGCCCACCAGCCTTCTACTTCCAATAACTCTTCCTCCAATCCTTCATCCTCGCAAAGTAGAGCCAGCAAAAGCCAAGCTCCCACGGAGAAGAAGGAAAAGAAGAAGAGAGAGAGGAAGAAGAAGGAGCCTAAGCCGACTGGGGGCAAGCAAAAGACATCTGACAAAAATCCACACACAGCACAGACCTGGCCTAAATTTCCATGTGTCGTATGTAGAGGAGACCATTTCCATAGAGATTGTCCCTGTATTCCCCGGATACTAAGGGACTGGTCCCCTCGTTTGCACAATTCGGGAGCATCAACCTCTGACAGTCAGGTTGAATGCTTACCGTCAACCAGCGAAAGTGAAGGTTCAAGACAAAGAGGGGGAGTAAAGTTCCCCTGCAGACTGTGTGAAGGCGATCACGCCATCCACCGTTGTCCCTTCTTAGACGAAGCGAAGAGAGTTTTGGAAGATCGTCCGGTTTCACCGGTAAGACTTCCTCCTGGATACAAAAAACTCGTGCCAAGTCCTTCGTTGGTTGAAAATACAGCTGGCCCGCTCAAGTGGTCAGCTGCAGCGTCAGTCACTGAAAATGAACCTACTGAATCCAGACCGGACGAAAGTCCAAAGGTCGATACGGCAGTTGACCCGGTTCTACCTTCAGAAGTTTCATCTTCAAATGACACCGCCACTGAAGAGTTATCTTCAAGTGACACCCTCACTGAAGAGAATAAGGATGACACCATCCAGATTCTTTTCATCAGCACAGACTCTGATGAGCGTCAAGGCAATGCGCCTATTCCTTTATCGCAGGAAGGAACATCGTCAGGGTCATATCCGGCCGTATATTCGGTCCCACCGCCAAGCAACCTAGTTGTATCCTTTGATTGGAATCAACTAGGCAGACCCCGGTTGCCAGCCAGTATACCATTCAGAATCATTGTCCAAATCTACAGAATGATTATGGCTGGCACTATCATTGATGAAGGGGCATCTGTGATTATCCTTTCCTCTGTTGCTTGGAAAGCACTGGGTTCCCCAGCGCTTTTACCTGAGATAAGAAATCTCTCAGGTTTTGATAAAGGAACCAGTCGACCATTAGGGATCCTCCCCAATGTGCCTGTTACATTGAAAGGGAAGACCATTCAAATGAACGTGATGGTCGTTCAAGGACCCTTGGATTATAACCTACTCCTTGGACGAGACTATATTTATTGCATGGGAGTGATAGTCTCCTCACTCTTTAGAGTAATGTGTTTTCCACACGAAGGAAAAGTGGTCAAGCTCGTAGACCAACTTTCATTTCCGGGATCACGCATCGCAAATAGTCAAATACCAACCCTGAATGGTCTATTCACTCAAGAAATGTCTCCACCTCCAATTCTCCTTCCCGATGAGTGCGAGTGATTCGGAAAGAGGGGACTGGAACCTAGGGGGCATGCATCCTGGTCTGCTTCGGGCAGAAGAAACCCTGGGTATAAGGTAGAATTTCCGCGGAAGAATATGACTAGTCCGTACCCCGTCCGTGGTTGGAAGAGGGGTTGTTCTAGAATAGGATTCTTTTGTTAAGGTCACGTGTTTGACAAAGGTCAATCACCATTGTCTACTATGGGAGACAGTGCCGAGGAATGTTTTTGTTTGATGGTGTTAACGAAACAATCTTTGGGTAACCAGAAAGAGGTAAGCCTCTCTCGAATAAAACAAATGTTTTGGCGGAGGGTAAGTAGAGGTAACCTTGAAACTCTGTTTTATACCTGGGGGCATGCAAACTTTTGGAGTGTGAGCGAGGGACGACTATTTATTTTTAAAATTTTTAGGTCCTCCCTTTAAACCTGTAGGTCTAACCCTTTAAACTCGTAGGATTAGCTGATTCCGACCTTGCATGAAGAAAGTCTGTGGGGCAAAAGTCAAAATTTGCCAAATATAGAGCATAGCTTTGGTAAGGCGCAAGCTCTATAAAAAATGGGATCTTTCAGGAGACATTCTGATTTTATGACTGGTATATCGAGCAGTTTTAGCATAAAGTTCATGCTCGTTAAAAAATAAACGCAAAATTCGAGCAGTTTTACAGCGGAATTTATGCTCGTTAAAAAATAGAAAAGCGTGAGCAAGAGTTTCCTCCAGAGTTCAAGCTCATTAAAAAATGAACCTATTTCAGTAAATAACCATTGCGATCGTAAATTTATTAGCCCTGAAAAGCCTTGGTCGTGTTTTCATCCGCCACCTCCATTCCACTTGGCCGATCGTTCACCCCCATATGATTGTTTACCCATTTTGAGGAACAGCTGCGAAGAGTGATTTCACCTAGCCATCCTTGTGACACTGCCGTGATTGGAAAAATTCCAACCTGTACCTGGAATCAGTTGCTATCCCTGTATATCACTCGTTCCTCAAAAGACAAGTCTTCTTTGAGCTCTTTTCTGACTCGTAAAACATGAAAAGTTTGCCGAGTTTTGGCCTTCCAGCTCGTTAAAGGGACCGGAAGAGCTATCCCTCCTCTAGATTTTAATCTTTTTGGACCTGAGGGATTATTGCACAAAAAGATCGAGCGCTTGTTTTGATCGGCTCGTTAAAAGTACCGAACACTCATCCCTTCTGTATTGTTTTATACTTTTTCGGACTTAAGGGATTAGATGACGAAAAAGGAATTTTGGAGTTAACTTTCTGTACCTTTTCAGACTCTCTAAAATTGAAAAGGACCGATTTTTCCTTGTCGTTAGACTCGTTAAAATGATTAAATAGCGACAAACTTGTCTTTAGACGAGAACGAGTTTCCCTATTGCTAGGCTCGTTAAAACATAGCGATGGGCTTGCCCGAAGGGCAGGTTATAGAACAAGCATATGTTATCCTCCTCAAGCTTGACAAAAATAAAGAGGTACTAGTCAGAAATGACTGGGGAAAAATTGGGAGAACCTCAAAGCTTTAATGGTAGCAAGTCGCTTTTGAACATGACACTTTTCCTCCGTACCACATCGGGTTGGGTTGTTTTCATTCACCGGTCTCATCACCATGGTCCTCGCCAAACCATCCACATTTGGGGTAATGCTACCGATCCATCGCATCAGTGTCGTTATATGTTCAAGAGATGTCGTTCAAAAAGAGTCAACCGTGTCCCATCCACTGCCATACATTATCCTTCATCCATTCATGATCGCCACCCTGAGTCATATGTCACAGTTTGTTTTCACCTCCACTAAAATCATTAGCTCCATTCCGTGTCATTGATGTGGGATTCATTAAGGCCCTCCTTTGACGGATCGCTTCTTGTCGACTTCAGCTCATTATCCAAGAAGTTGATCTAGGAACAGCCCCTTCAGAACTTTGAAGCTTGCATGCCTCAATGGCAAGTTTCTCACTTCCGGCGATAGGTATACATCAATGACCTTCGACCAGAAGATTTTGCGTGGTGTTCGACGCCAAGTCCTTTATTCACACCACGTGAATTGTACTGCAGTACCTTGAGGGTCATTGTCATTATTGGTGATTCCTCTCGCGCTTGTTAACGGTTTACATTATTGACCGGTAATCAAGCGATGTCTTTCCATGTTCGACTTCAGTGCAATTCTCACATGGATCGAATTGTACTTAGAGTGAAGATCGAACGAGTTTGAAGACCCCGGATCTAGTTTCATCCATCCGGGCTGCGATATACATTCAGGACATAAAGACATTTGTTATGTACATCATTGCAGCAGATGATCATCCTACTCAAAGGATGATAATTTTAGCAGAGAATTATCAGTCTACCATCAGACGATCGTCTGTTCTATGTACCAAAATGTATTTATAAAGCTAAGCATGGGAATGCCCGCCTCAGCTAGATCATGAAAACAAGATGAAAAATAATGTATTGTATTGTATTTTATTATAGGACACCTCTCAGCGATTGAATGAACTTCGGATCCTCTGGATAAAGCATTTCACCAGATAAACGACCTCATACTTTAGGGGGCAACTGTTATAGACATTTTTGTGCCTAACAGCATGAAGCATGAAATGTCAATAATCTAAGGGATCCAAAGTCCCTAAACATGTTGTTCTTACCCCTAGAGGAACAAGGTCAGCAAACCACAGCACTTCAGATCAGTTCTCCACCTGAAAACACTCAAAAACAAGCAATTTCAGGATCATGTCAACTGCTCCACTGAGCATCTGCGCTGAATGTCAACTGCTCCATTCTGTACCTGCGCTGAATGTCAAATCTAATGAAGGCTACCTGCGCTGGGCGAGATTGGCCAAGTGGCGCAGTCATTCTGCAAGGTGTCAGGTGCCCAGGAAGCTTCTAAAATGACACTTGGATCAGCAAATTCGCCCTATGATGAGTAAGAGGTCCTTAAACTCCAAGTGGAAGCTAGGATCTCCAAGTGGACTCAAGAACTAGAGTATAACTGAAGAGGGAGAGGACACAAGTCAGCTTCATGTCAGTCTCAAGCTGACTCATCCTTTCTCCAAATATCCTATATATAGAGCTCTCTCATGAGGTCTAAAGAGGCTGGAATCTTGTGAATGTAAGGAAGTGCTGTTGGTTTGAGTATAGAACTATTGGGTGATTGTTTTGAAGGAGGTGAAGAGGAGATTTCTTTTTGCTGGGAGGTGTTGCTGGATTGGGCCTCTTATGGTTGTAACACTCTCGGAACTTTACTTCTTCCATTAATAAAGTATTTGAGGTTCTTCTATATGCATGTGTCTCTGTGGCGTATTGATGCTTGTATATTTGATTTATTCTAATCCTTGAATCAATTATGGATGTATGCTTCTTGTAGTTTCCTTTTCTTGTGCTTTTGCAGGATCTTTGTGTAGCTGGGCCAGTGAAAGAGCAAGGAGCTGGGAGCAAGCAGTAAAGAGGGAAGATTGGATCAATCATTAGCGGAAGATAACGGTTAGTGGATCTCTTCCTCCTCTCTCTTACATCTCATAAAGAAGTAATCTTGAATAGCTTTGCATTCGGTTGTTGCTGACGTACTATCACCCTTAGAGTGGGATAGGGTCATTCCGTATTGGATACTTTTCCCAACAACAATGGTCTCAAGCAAGCCCCTTGGGCTTGGTATGCCAAAATGGATAGCTTTCTTTTAGATACTAGCTTTTCTAGGTGTCATGATCACAATACTGTCTACACCAAGAAAGTGGGTAAGTCTCTTACAGTTCTTGATCTTTATGTTAATTATCTTATGCTTACTGGAAGTGATCCCAACCTTATAAACCCTGTTAAGTCTGGCCTTAAAAAGAAGTTTGAAATGACAGACTTAGGACACTTGCATTATTTTCTTTGTCTCCAAGTCTTGCAATCCAAAGAAGGTATTTCCCTGTCCCAATCCAAGTATGCCTTCTCCCTTTCAGTCTGGAGCCAAAAATTTAGTCACTTTTACTTCCCCTAAAGTTGATGCAACCTTATACCATCAACTTTTTGGAAAATGTTTGTATATGTCCAATACTCTTCCTGACCATTCCTTTGTTTTTTGCCTTATTTCTTGGTTTATGCAAAACCCACATGAAAGTAATTGGAAAGAAGTTAAAAGAATACTTGATTATATTTGAGGTGCAATTTAGTTTGGTATTCATTACAGTGAATAAGAGTCTCCTCTATTGGTTGGTTTCAATGATTCTGATTGGGCTGGTGACCTTGATGATTGGAAGTCTACTGTAGGTTATGTCTTCACTCTTGGTTCTAGACCTATTACATGGGCTTGAAAGAAACAAAGTTCCATTTCTCTTTTTCCTGCAATAGAATAATATCATGGCATCATTGAAGCTAGTAAGGAAGCCTTGTGGCTTCGTTAGATCTTGTCAGAGTTTGGTTTTCAACAACAACATCTTACTACACTTTGGTGTGATAATCAAAGTGCCATTCAACTCTGCAAAGATCCAATCCAACATCAGCACATAAAACACATTGAAATACACATTCACTTCATTAGAAAGCTCATTCATGATCATATTCTTGAAGTGCAATATTGTTCACCTAATGAAAAAGTTACAAACATCTTTACAAAGGCTCTCACAGAGGCGAAGTTTACTAAACTTCGATTTATGGTTGGAGTTCAAGAAGTTGTCACTAAGGGGGGATAGGTTCTAATGCCTCCTTCCTTCTCCTATTGTGCCATCTTTGTACATCCTTCAATCCTATCCCAAGTTGTTCTTTTGGGAGGGGGGGTGTTAGGATATTCCGACACATAGGAAATAATTAACTATAACTTGGTCTAATGTATATTTAGGTCAAGTGTGATTTTTTAGTATGTACTTTTTGTAACTTAAAATCTGACGGTCACGATATGTTCTAGACATGAAGTGACCCAACGGTTCATTCTCGCCTCGATATTACTGACACTTGATTCATGGCTTAACACATGCTTGGTCCATGATCTCTATTTAAAGAGCATGGAGGGTTATTTGTTAGGTGATCATTCATGGGAGTAGCTTATGTAAATTTGATTTCTTTTACATTAATAAATTTCCTGAAGTGTTTGTGTTGGCTCAGGCTAGGACTGTTTCCCTGTTTGAGGGTTTTAACCACATCAAGAATATTGGTGTACTGATCTATGATCTATTTGTGATTGGTTTCCTTTGGTGTTATATCTATGGAACTTGAACATACGATGTAAATTCTTACAATGTGATCCTATTAGTGTGACGATGATACAACAACCTCTTGTAAGTGTGACACTTAAGGTACACTTTGTGAAGCTAGTGAAAATACTTGTATGAAAATGCTCAATACTTGGAGAATATAACTAATGTATTTCCTTATTATGAATAGGACATAGTAGTGTAGGATAATTCATCATATTTGTCCTTTAAGAATGTACAATTGACTCCCTTCAACTAGGTGTGACTCTTAAGATACTCTTTGCAATGACAATGATGACACTAGTATGACATTGCATAAAAATTTGGGAGTGGGTATAATTAATGTATATGTGGTAAATAGGAGCCATTGATAACAAATTTTCCTCTCGTAATCAATCAAAACTCTGACTTTATGATGTGTGACGACTCCCATGCCAAAAGATGACACTTGCGACAATAACAGAAACGTTTGAATGACACTTACAAAATGTGAACGACATTGAAAGAAGCACATGCTGAAGAGAACATGAAAATGACACTTATTAAAGTGAAAACAAGCAATATATATAGTCATAAATATGAAAGAAACACAGGGAAAAGTGAAGGTGCGCAAAATCAGCAATTGGAAACACTCCCCGAAATAGAAGCATAATAGGAGCCAAAAGTGAGAGATTGTTAATGAAATTGTACACTAAATGTTAACATAGGTTGAGAATTGCATATATATTATATTGGTGGAATTTTTCTATTGCTATTGAAGATTGCGTAAAAGAATACGCTCATGAACTTGTTACAGAAGGAACATGTGTGAGAAAGTGACTTTTCCACTTAAAAACTGAGAAGAAGAATCAAACACTTAGCATAACATTAATCAATCATGATTTGAATATGGAATGAAAAATCATTAGGTCCTCAGTAGGCTCCAAAATTTGTGTAGGAAAAATTTTGGAGGGTGCTGATCACAGCGTCAACACTTGGCAACACACTGGTAGAACTCCAACTTCTTTGTTCATGTTTTATCCTTAAGTGCAAGGTCTTAGTCTTTCAGGAAGTATTGATTCATTTCATGGATTATCTTGGCTTCCCCATTGAGCCTGGTTATGGATATTGTATCCTCTATTCCTTTTCTCATCTAAATACATTCAAAAATATTTGCAAATCACAATTTTTTTGGTTTAGTAGAAGGGTAATATAAAATTTCATGTTTAAGATAATCAAAGTCTTAATTTTCATCTTTGGTGTTGCTTTATTGCTAGCAGGCCTGGAAAGTACCCCAACAAAGTCACTATAGGAACACATGCATTGGTTCACCGATAGAAAGCCTGAAAAGTACCCTAGTAGAGTTACTTGTCTCACCTCTTTGCGTAGGAAGCCTGTCTCTTATTTCACTCTTTATTTATTTTATTTATAGGATTGTTCTTCAACACTTATTTATTTCACGAAGGTGGAAGAGGGATCTCAAATTATTGAGATAAAAAGAGCCTTCCTCTTCAAAGAAGGATGTGTGTTTGTGTGTGTGTTCACACACACTGATCCAGGTGGCTCCAGACACATGTAGAAATCCAATAGGACTCAGGAATTGTCAAAAATCAAAGTGTTTGGATTATGCTTGAACTAGGTTCATTTTGAAGATCTCATCATCCTGATCGTAATGGTGTGAACGGTTCGTCAAACCAAACTCGTGTGCAAAAGATAGAGCTTATCAAAGATTGACATGAAAGGGGAAAAGAGGGGCCCACATTGTGCCACATGGCATCCCAGTGAGCAAGTGGGACCCATAGCAGCCCACCAACCTCTGACACATGTCATTTCCTCATTGGCCTCTTTAATCCTGCAAAAAGACAACAAAAAAGAAAATATCATAAAAAGAAAATATAATAACAAAATAATTTTTTGGTTATTAATAACCATATAACAAAAGTCATATATATATATATATATATATATATATATATATATATATATATATATATATATATATATATATATATATATATATATATATATATATATATATATATAATAATTAATATGATTCCATCCAAATAACTTAACAAAAAATTAAAATGAATTTTGTTGAAATGAATATTGTTGGATTAAATTCCTTTTTGGTGTATGGTTGTTATAACCATATACCCCATGGTTATTAAACAACCCCATATTTAATACACCCTCCAACCTCCACCGTAACATTAATATCAAACATAACCGCATACCCAAAATGCACAACGTGCCTATTCAATGTGTTATGTAAAAAATAAAAAAATATATATAATGTGCCAATTATGGAGGGGTCGGGATTTGACCCCTCGACCTCCGCCATCCTAAATGCCTCCGCCACTGTTGGGCCACAGGGCTCAACCTTGTTAACTTCGTCGTCATTATATTATATAAACCCAACACACATTTGCCAGAGAAGGGAGGACCGAACGACAGAATGGGGAATGAAGAGAGGAACTGAGAATGAGTTTTTGAGCAGTCGAACCATGATGTAGTTCCAGGAGGTAGAATGATGGCACATTTTTCGAGACAAAATTTTTGCACATAATATTAAAGATTCCATGAAGAGGTAAAGATTCATTTTATTAGAATGTAAGCAAGTTTATAGTATTTTTTCTCAAAATTTTGCAGGGAGTGCTATGGCAAGATTAGATTCTCCTTCTGTGCAGTAGATTTGTAGATTCCCAGTGGAGGAGAATCTTGAGGAATATTGAGGGAATCTTCCAAATTCCTTGGAAACCGAAATTTTGCCAATATCCAAATTGGACATATTTTATGTCGATCTTATACCTCTCAGTGACACGAGCCTGATGGCAAAGTCATAATTTTGATCTGAGTAGAAGATCTTCAGATGACCCGGAGGAGGGAATCTTTGAGGAATCAAGGGGGAATCTAAAATATTCCTTAAGCCCTAGATTTTCACTTTCTTAGAATTTAGAAATTTGACAATCGATTTTTCACTATTCAATGCCACAAATCTGATGGTGCATTCATATTTTCGATTTGATCATTTCATTTTTCAGCCACTTTTCAAAGTGGAGTGCAGGTGTCAACATTCAATGTGTGAGCAATACTTCCATGAGATTTGACACCACAAGATCGATGGTACAGCCAACTTCAGTAGTTTGACATACTTTTCTTCAAATGGCCCCAGGATGTGAGGTATATGCAGTGTGTTCATGTACTTATTTTGCTATGAGATGCATTGTGCTGCATAGATCCCTGTTTGATATTTGATGTGGGATCTTGTTTTCTTACTTGTTTCATGATTTCTTGCTTAATGTGATGTTGAATCATCCATGGGATGTACTTGTTGACATGATTCGTCATGTTTTGTTTGAGATCCCTTTGTTGTTATGTGGATGGCATACTCATGTGTCTCCATGTATGTTTGCATTGAGATCCATTTTGTGCCATGTTAGCGAGATGCTCATTATCATCATGCATGAGTTTAGGTCATACTGATACGAGTCCTTTTTGAATTATAGTTCCTGTAGCATAACATCTCTTGGAGCCACTCCTGCGTGACGGAATTTTTCTTGTACGATAGGGATGTCACCACCTATGTACATCATCACTCTTTCTAGCACTTAATGCAGTGGCCTACACCATCTTGACACCAAGGCCCAGAGACGTAATCCCTCCTGGATGAAATCCATTATCAACGTCTCGTATTTTTATGTTGTTGATTCTCATCATGTTCCTTCTTCTTTACAATATGCATTTATGTTCCTTTATACTATTTTAAATGAAATTCTAATCACATCATGAAAGTAAACGATCTTGATTAAATCTAGGAGTTGAGTCAGCTCGGATCACTCACACACACACACACATATATATATCTTTGATATTGGTTTTCTCGCTATTTTTCTCCTTTCCCTTCTTCTACTCTATTGGACCAAGAATAAGAACACCATTTAATTACAACAGCGAGTCAAGGAATGAAGATCATTGAATCGATCCAAGATTTATGCTTTAACTAAAGGATTTCCATTTGAATGGATGATATTTTCCATTCAAACTCTTTAAATTTAAAGATATGTAAACCCAAGATAGAGAAGAGGTTGAAAAATAAGCCAAGCACTTCTCGTCGTCACAATTTCCCTTCTCAAGTATTGCCACATTGTCATTTGAGTCAAGCAAGAGCATTTTCATGCAGAGCCTTATTAAACAAAGGTGATAAAGACAAGGCAAGGCATAACAGGAAGAGAAAAGAAAAAGTAGAGTTGAAGTAAGCTTTGAATGTAAAGCAACATCGAAGACAAACAAAGAAAACAAACCAAATTAAAGGACTATTGCAAAGTAAAATGCAATGGTCATGCAATGCAAATACGGGAAAAAAGGTACCAAAACCTACTCCTAACATAATGAGCTATAAGGTTAGGGCTAAGTGTAATGGAATTTCCAGTGTATAAAATGCAACCGCTCCTAACCTACAATCACAAAGATACAAACAATTGAGAGAAATATAAAGCATTGTGAAAGGGTAAAGAAAATAATTTGAAAACCTTGCACAATGAATTGAAGGTCTTTCTAGTTAAAAAAAGAATGTGCCATACTAACTATCATTAACTAGCCTCAAGATTTACCTTGTTTCTTTAAATGACGACCATACAAAACTTTAGGGCTTATTGCAAAAGTACATTCATTCGTATTTTAAATTTTTGCAAACATAAAGAAAAATTGAAACTTATTTGTGAGAGAGATTTCCAAGTAATATTTCTCTAACCATTGAGTGATTGGATCATATCTAGAACAATATATTTGAAAAACCTAATTCTCATGAGAAAACGAATTTTTAATTAACACATCAAAATCACAAAGTGAATCTTCTGAGGGAAATTTGATCTGATCTTGTTCAGAAGCGTTGTCAAGATGGTGAGAACCTAACATAATCATCAAATCATGCTCAAGTGCCTCAACCATCCAACAAGAATCTGAATAGTAAAATGATAAACCATGAAGGTGATTGGATTAAACAAAATCAATAAATGTAAAATGACTATGACCAGATGTGTGACTATAAGATCCTCGATTCTCCAGTGGTTCGCTTTGTATCCGATTAGACACTATGAATACAATATCATAGCTTAAGGCATTTGAAACAATCACTGAAATTGTAAATTCCAGAATCCAGTTAGGATATGAGGCTGGTGAAATATTAGAAATAAGGGTCAAATCAAAATGAGAATTCGTACCAACACAGGGGTTCTGTTTCGCTGAATGACTCAAGCATTTTCTATCATTCAAGAAGAGATATTGTGCCAAAAATATGATTAACCTCATGACATACTCAAGAGGTATAACAAGGTGATCGATCTTAAAAGTGTTTGACAAAGAGAAATCCTTCAATCCAGAATGACCTTTAACTTGATAATATGAAGGACAAGGTTTGAAAATGCGTATATCTGCAAAATATGTGCTCCCAAAAACTGAGTGTGGTTCAAGGGATTTGCATGGTAAAGAATTAACGATACAATAATATTCTATCTAATCAAAAACTCTATCTTGAGGATTTAGGGTATTAGCTTGAAAATTTTGAAAGTACTTCAAGAATGATCTCACTTCTACTGTATGAATGTTAAGGAAAGAGTTACGTGTGGAAGTCAAGATCGAAATTAGTTTATAGATCTCAATAGTATTGCAAGAACATGACATAATCCTCAATAGGGCTAAAGTGCCTCGACCTTCTGACTTGTCTCTGAACTTTCTAATGGTGGATCATCGAATTTGGGTGGCTTATAAAAATAAACAGCTAAATAAACACCACTATCATCGGATGTATCAATGAAAACAAAATAAATGCCACTGGTTAGATTAGACTTAATATTAAACATATCATATTCTTGATGGACAAATAATTGGTGTACATCATTCAAAAAACACCCTTTATTGTTTAGAGTTGTAACATCTTCCTCTTGACTTATAACTCATTTACAACTGAGAAGATCATGAATAATAGATTCAATCTTTTCATCCTTTGATGGTAGAATGGCACCATCTTGTACCTGATTGCAACCATTACTAGCCAAATAAGGATCTAAATAATTAAGAAAAGTTGCTAGTCTAACAAACCCATCAAACACATTCAGGTACAATGAATAGTGTGGTAGAGGTGAGGAAAGATAAGAAGACTCAGGACGAGAAGCATCAGTTGTAACGAAATTATATTGATCTTATGAGAACAATGGATCAACATGCATGTAATAATCCATGATATTATTTTCATGATCATAATGATCAAAGACATGCATAACAATGTAACATTCAGATTTATATTACTTTTCTTTGACATAGTATACCAAAGATTCAAAATACTAACAAATAGTTTCTTTAGATTTTATATTTGAAGATGCATGTCTCGAACAAACTTCAGAATCATTTTGAATTGAAGGAGATTCACATCAAATAAATGGAGATTTTAAACTAGGAGAAATAGATTGCACATCGATATCGTATAAATCCAAGTCCTCAAAAGAAGGGAAAATATCATTTGATGTACTTGGATATCCATCACCACATGTGCTAATGGAAACAAGGATTTCATAGTGATGGTTATCTAAATTCACAACTTCAATGAAGGGTATGGAATCATTTTATAGGTAATCAGGATTGCGAGATCGATGTTTAGGTAGAAATGCAAGGAGGTAAGAAAGATTAAACATGTCATCAACATTTTGCTCCTAGGCTTATGAAATGCAACCACCTTGTTCTTGATTACTACTTGAAACAACAGATTGAACATCACTAAAAGTTGAAGTAGACTGATTGTAGGAATTTACAGGGTAAGTTCTTCAGACAGAACACCAAATGACACCACTCACAAACAGATCTTAGATCAATACACCAGTATTGTTGACATGGTTAAAACCCTCAAAGAGGGAAACAATCCACGACCTGAGCCAACGCGGCCACTTCAGGAAATTTATTAATAAAAGAATGAAAATTTACATAAGCTTCTGTCATGAACAGTTACCCTACAAATAACCCTCCATGCTCTTTAAATAGAGATCATGGACCATTCGGGTGTTAAGACATGGATCAAGTGCTAGTAATACTGAGGAGAGAATGAACCATCAGATCACTACATATCGTGACCGTTGGATTATAAGTTACAAAAGTACATAGTAAAGAAACACAATTTACCTTACTCTACAGTAGACCAAGTTATACTTAACTATTTCCTATGTGTCGGAATATCCTAACATCCCCCCCTAAGAACAACTTGGGATAGGATTGAAGGATGTACAAATATGACACAATAGGAGAAGTAAGGAGGCATTAGAGCCTATCCCCCCTTAGTGACAACTTCCTGAACTCCAACCATAAATCGAAGGTTAGTAAACTTCACCTCTGTGAGAGCCTTTGTAAAGATGTCTGCAACTTAATCATTTATTGAACAATATTGCACTTCAAGAAAATGGTCGTGAATGAGCTTTCTAATGAAATGCATGTGTAGTTTAATGTGTTTTCTACGCTGATGTTGGATTGGATCTTTGCATATTTGAATGGCACTTTGATTATCACACCAAAGTGTAGTCGGATGCTGCTACTGAAAGCCAAACTCTGACAGGATCTAACGAAGCCACAGGGCTTCCTTACTAGCTTCTATGATACCACAATACTCTGCTTCTACTAAAGAAAGAGAAATTGCACTTTATTTCTTGCAATCCCATGTAATAGGTCCTTAACCAAGAGTGAACAAATAACCTGCAATAGACTTCTAATCATTAGGGTCACCAGCCCAATCAGAATAAGTGAAACCAACCAATAGAAGAGATGCTTCTGCACTGTAATGAATCCCAAACTGAACTGTACCTCGAACATAATGAAGTATTCTTTAAGATTCTTTCCAATGACTTTCATGTGGGTTTATCATAAACCGAGAAATAACGCGAACACCAAAGGAAATGTCAGGACGAGTATGCGTCAGATACAATAGCTTTCCTACAAGTTGACGGTATAAGGTAGCATCAACTTCAGGGGAAGTACAAGTGACTGAAAGTTTAGCTCCAGACTAAAAGGGAGAAGGGGCTGGATTACAGTCTTCCATGTGAAAATGGCGTAGAAGTTCACATGCATACTTGGACTGGGAAAGGGAAATACCTTCCTTGGATTGTAAGACTTGAAGACCAAGAAAATAATGCAAGTGTCCTAAGTCTGTCATTTCAAAATTAATTTTAAGGATTGACTTCACATGGTTTATAAGGTTGGGATCACTACCAGTAAGGATAAGATCATCAACATAAAGAACAAGAATGATAAGAGACTTGCCCACTTTCTTGGTGTAGACAGTATTGTCAGAATGACACCTAGAAAATCTAGTTTCTAAAAGAAAGCTATCCATTTTGGCATACAAATCCTGAGGGGCTTGCTTGAGACCATAAATGGATTTCTTAAGCCGACATACAAGGATGGAGTCTATTTGTATAAATCCAGTAGGTTGCTCCATATATATTTATTCATGCAAGTACCCATGCAAGAAGAGAGATTTAACATCCATCTATTGGACTTCCCATTTGAAAGAGGTAGCAAGGGAAAGAACAAGGTGGATAGAGTTCATTTTGGAAACAACGAAGAAGGTTTCAATATAGTCAATGCCCTCAACTTGTGAAAAACCCTTAGCAACAAGACGAGCTTTATTTTTATCAACTTTTCCATCTGTTCCATACTTGGTTCTGTAAACCCATTTTCATCTACCAAGTTTTCGTCCCTTTGGAATGGGAACAAGATCCCATGTATCATTTGCCAATAATGAACGATATTCTTCATTCATAGCTACGTCCCAATCTGGATGGCCTGAAGCTTCTGCAAAGGTGTCAGGATCATAATTAGTTGAAGCTTAAGCTAGTAAAGAAGAGGCTCTATCAAACTAAGAATGTGTACGTAGCTGATCTATAGGATCACCGGCGAGAGTGCCTACTGCATCCTGAGTAGCATGGACCCATTTTGGAAGCTCAGGAGTTGAAGGAGGATCCTGAGAAGGTGGGGGAGGATTGTCATCCTCGTTGTCATCATCTGAAGAAGAAATATTTTTAGAAGTAGAACTGATAGAGAGAGGTGGCACATCCGTCAAACTAGGCTCGTAGGCCGATATATTTTCAGCAAGCTTTACATCTCTTCTAATGATAAAATTTTTGGACTTAAGTGGAATAAGTCTGTATCCTTTGACATCTTCAAAATATCCAACAAAAATACATTTCTCACTCTTAGGTTCTAAAGCTTTATGTTTCTCATCTGGAATATGGGCCCATGCTTCACTTCCAAAAACATGAAAGTGACTTACATCTATTTTAATTGAGCTCCATGCTTCTTCTGGAGTGATATTCCTTAAAACCTTAGTAGGAGTGCGATTTATTAAGTAATTTGCACAATTAATTGCTTCTGCCCAAAATTAAGATTAATTCCTTTAGATTGAAGCATACAATTAACCATTTCCTTTAAGGTGTGATTCTTCCTTTCAGATGCACGATTTTGTTGTGGATTATATGGAACATTATGTTGCATTTCAATTCCATTCTCAATGCAAAAGTTGATGAATTTGTTGTTAACATATTCTCTACCATTATCATATCTTAGCTTAAGAATTTTATGTCCATATTGTTTTTCAACAAAGGCCTTAAAGGCCAAGAACATGTTAAATATTCCACTCTTGAGTTTTAAGAAGTATACCCAAATGCGTCTGGAGAAGTCATCAACGAAAGTTAAGAAATACTTGTAGCTAGAGAATGAAACAACTGCAAGTGGACCACATAAATCACTATGCACAAGCTGTAAAGCGGTTGAGGCATGCCAAGAGGCACGTTTTTCAAAACTATCCCGATGATGTTTTCTGAGTACACATCTCGAACAAACACCATCTCTACAAGATACCATTGGAAGACCTGTCACCATATTTTCTTTACATAGATTCTGAAGGGAGCGATAGTTTAAGTGACCAAATCACTCATGCCAAAGTTTGCTCACTTCATCATTATGAGCAACAAATACTGAGGGAAGATTTGATGACCCAAAGTTGTTAAGCTTATACAACCGTGTAGAATCATCAACAATGCCAGTAGATAAAATTTGTCTAGGATCTCTTAGGTCCTTAATTACAACATCATGAGGTGAAAATTTGAAGATTTTACCTTCACGTGAATGAGTTATCTGATATATAGATAGAAGGTTGCAAGATAAGGTTGGAAGACATAATACATCATTGAATTGAAAATTGTCTATATGAACAGTTCCAGTCCCTACAACACTAAGGGATCTATCATCATCAACATATATATTTTTGGTGTTATAATCATTTAAAGAAGAAAATATGGCTTTGTTTTTGGTCATGTGATAAGAATCTTGAGAATAAATGAGCCACTCATGAGAATGAGAAGAAGAAGATACATTTAGTGCATACCTAGACCGAGATGCTTGACAACCACATGTAGAAGTGTTATTCCTGAAGATGAAGTTGAAGTTGTTGAGTGCTCCAAATGGATGTTATGCTTCTTCATTGCTGCTTCCAAGGCTTCCATCTTCTTAAAGCATTTGGATTCTAAGTGGTCATCTCGATTACAAAAGTGGCAATGTCTATCAGTCTTCTTCCCTTTGTTTTTATTTGCCTTATCATTTTGTTGAAATGATTTTTCATTTTGAGACTGAAATGGCTTAGGAACTTTGTCTGGTTTAGGACCATTGTTTTTAGGATATGGCTTCTTAGGATTCTTTGAATTTGGTTGCTGCTCGGCGGCTAAGGATTTCTTAGAAGAGTTTCCAAGATTAGGAAGACCAAGATGTAAGAGTTTTACTTGCTCTCTTAATAAAGAATCACAGAAGGCATCAAATGAAGGGGAATTGTAGTCATGTCCTTGAGAAATGAAGGCATCTCTTGTAGAATGGAAGGTGGAAACAAACATAGAGTAGGCTGGTCCCAACTTAGTAAGAATTGAATAGATAAGGTTACCATCTTCTTTCTTAACCTTAACAACTTCCAAGAGAAGTCTAAGGGTCTTGAACTTGGACAAAAAATCTTCAGTGGAAGAAAAATTATTGGGGTCCAATGTAAGCAACTCATTTTTGAGTTGATGGGCTCTAAGTTCATTTTTAATTCCAAAAAATTTAGTGATCTGTTTCATTGCTTCATTAGGAGTATCAAGTTCTTCAATATGGAATCTAAGGTCTGGAGAAATAGACATCCCTATCAACCCACATGCTTGATATTGCCTATTTTTCCATATGGTTGCCTTATCTTCATATTTTGGTTTGGTTTCTTTGCCTGAGGCTATTCTGTAAAGACCTTTACTTCTAAGTAAATCCACAATGTAGGACCACCATTGATAGTAGTTGGTGTTGTCAAGAATAACTTGGCATGGACTTTCCATTTTAATAGAAAATGATGCTATAGATGCTAAAACTAAGTGTTCCAATGATAAGATCTTGAAAAATTAGGCTGATTAAAAAAAAATGTCTCTGAAAATGGCTTCCGATGAAGAAGTTATGGCTTTTTGAAGAAAAGTTGTTGAAGATGCCGACAAAGTGCGGGAATGTGCGGAAATGAATGATAATGTTATTTTTAAAAAAGAATATACCCCCTTTCCAAACTTAATAAAATTAGCTCAACAAAAAGAAAGACTTGAACTCAAGACCTCTATTATCATAAAGTAGCTTTGGACCAAGTGGGCTAGATTAAAAGGTTAGTAATTTTTGGAAAAGAGGAAGGTCTTTTTTTTTAAGTCACTAAAGCTCTGGGGTGCATGCTTACTTGAGAAAGCTCTTTTTTGCCTAAAAAACAAAAAACACAAAACCCAACATGGACATACAAAAAAAACAAACCTTACGACTTGAAGCTAGCTTTAGCCAGAAACTAAATATTTTCCTCTATATTTCTGAGTTTCCGAGATCATACTAAGGCATGGCAGAAAAGAGCATACACATGAGAAAAATCCTTCCTTATGTTTCTCATTTTCCCAGATCACATAGAGTCACTAGGTAAAGAGCATACGCAGAGATGAAAGATATAGATCGTGTAATAAAAAAACAAAGAGCTAAATAAACCAAAATAAACAGAGAGAAAATAACTAAAAACTCCAAATAAACATTGTATACCTCAAATCCTAAAAATGACGTAGCTAGGGCTACCAGAAACCTTTTCGGATCAAACAAAATGGGTTCCTCATTGGAACAAATTCTCCTAACACAATAGAGAAGTCCTCTCAGCCTGAAGGCAATCAATAATAGTAGATCTAGGAAACGACAGTCGGATGCAGTTCTACCGGCTTCAGATTTGGATCACCAATGGATGCGGCCCTCAAATAGCTTTGATACCATGTAGGAATTTACAGGGTAAGTTCCTCAGACAGAACACCAAAAGAAACTACTCACAAATAGATCACAAATCAATACACCAGTATTGTTGACGTGGTTAAAACCCTCAAAGAGGGAAACAATCCATGGCTTGAGCCAACGCGGCCACTTCAGGCAATTTATTAATAAAAGAATTAAAATTTTCATAAGCTTCTCTCATGAATGGTTACCCTAAAAATGACCCTCCATGCTCTTTAAATAGAGATCATGGACCAATCGGGTGTTAAGCCATGGATCAAGTGTTGGTAATACCGAGGAGAGAATGACTCGTCAGATCACTACATATCATGACCATCAGATTGTAAGTTACAAAAGTACATAGTAAAGAACCACACTTTACCTAACTCTATAGTAGACCAAGTTATACTTAACTATTTCCTATGTGTCGAAATATCTTAACACTGATCAAGCGAATCATGAAACAAGAAATCATGATATGTAGATGGTAGAGGTTGAAAAGTATCCCTTTAGTAAATTATGTTTTCAATTGGATTAGATTCAAGATTAGAATTATGTACATTAATGTGATCTTGAAGAAATAAGGGATCATATTTTACTTCAAGCTCCGTGTAATTGATAAACCATTCTAACTTCTTCTCAATGGGATTCAGATCATGGGAAATGGGTGAAGGTTTAATGGATGGATTAGCAATTTGATTTTGACATTTACCAACATTAAAATCATCGTCAGAAGGCACCCAAATTTGTACTCAAATAGGAGAAGAACAAGGAAAAATAGTAAGTTCCTCTTTAGAAATGTGGGTGGCTCATGATTAGCATAAGTTTAGAGAGAATCATCATCCAAGGGTTCATATTCAAAATATTTCAAGGTAAGTAGAATCAAGCTCTGAAACTTTTCACTAATAAAATTATAGTTAAAAACTTTTGCATGAAACTCATATCAAAGGTGAAGAAACTGATTAATAAAATCCTCTATGGATTCAACATATTTCATTCTAAGAAGATCAATTTTATTACATACATCTTGACGATCATACCTATCAAAGGCTTGATGAAGCTCCTTGAGAAATTTATCAATTGAGTGAATGGAAGCAAATGGTAGATTCTGAAACCACTTCTTAATTCAGCCTTCAAGTGTGAGTGTGAATAATATACAAATAACAGCTTCATCATCAATTTCATATGACTTACAAAAGCCAAGAAAATCAGATATATGCTTGGCTATGAATTTACCACCCTCACCATCAAACCTTAGTTGAGACAGGTCATCAAATTGTTCTATGAATATGAAACGCTTACATCGAGATAGGTTAGAAAAAAATTCCAGCATTATGATTTGGGAAAGATACATTTGAGATAAGAGATTAAAAACAAACTCAATGAGAATATCTTTTCATCTGGAACTCCTTCTAGAACCAAATTTTAACAATGTCACAGATCGGTCAACAAAGGGGGTCTCGCTGATGTGAAGTCCCAACTAGACCTCACACCATTTGGAGTGGGAGCCCCAACCAGCAATACGATTGGTTTCTATTGTCCTTAGGAATTTTCCTTGGCTACAATTATTAACATAAGAGGTTATACAACATTCTTTGAAACAATAAAGTAAGTTGACACTGTGAGGCATAGAATTGCAATGTATATAAGGTACTTTAAGGGCAAGGAGAATGAGAGTGGGCCTCTAGAAGAAAAGTAATAGTACTATCCTAAAAGAGACACACAAGAGCATGAGAGGATTGTTAGTTAACGTTCAAAGTAGTTCATAATACAACCACAATCATAAAATGAAATAAAACACACATTCAACAAGGTAAGTACCAAATCCACTGAAATAGTTTAATTTCCTTTGTACATGTGAACAAATAATATACCGCAGCCATATAAAGAATAGACTTACTATACTCATGATACATGCATGAAAATGTGTTGGCTCATAGAGCTTCATGTATTAAGTGGAAGTGTCATGATATACAAGTACAATACTTCCACACTAGCCCCAATAGTGTAACATTAAGTCACCACATGCTCCTCCAAAGAAATATCTCCTCTTCTATGCCAATGCTAGAGAAGCCAAGGTGAAAGTTAAATTCCCAAAAGAACCTTTCCTTGAGCTATGTTGGTGTATTTGACTCTTGAACTCCATCATAACTCTTGAGCTTCTACAATGAATTTTTAAATTCTTACATGACTTTTGAGATTCTATATGACTTTAGAAATTTATGTTCACTCTTCATATTCCATATTGGATGCTTGCTCCTCCAGAAATTTTGCATTTTCTCATTTTGGCATAGTTACATTCCACAAATGATGTGGCAACACACTATGACACATGTGACTCTTGAGATGACTCTTGACAATGATGACGTGGAACTTCATGATGATATGGCTTTGCCAAGGTGCTCCTTTTACTTCTTTCTTTGCATTTTTATGATGGATATTCCATTTGTTTCATCTTCATCCTCTAATGTGCTGATTGATATGGAGTCTTCATGTGATCTAGATCTTTGATCTTTTGTGGTAAGCTAGTGTCTATTCATCTTCTTAATCGATGAATTCTTCATGGTTCCATCTTCACAAGTGTCTTTTTTTATGATATCCTTCACTTCCTCTCCGAGCATCATCCTATGATGTTAAGATGTAGCACCTGCAAGTCAAATACACTCATGAAAAGACACCATCAATCCGAAAATATCCTAGTATAGCCTTCCTCATGAAAATTACTAATTGATCTGGGACTAGGCACCAGAAAGGGAGGAATACTCAAGTATTGTACAATGTGAAATTCTAGGGGCCAAAAGTGATGGATTGAAGCTTGATACTACCCAATGTGCATTTACGAAGGACTGGGAAAGACCACTACGTAGTTGTGGAGCTCAGTGAGGTAGTCTGAGGCTTGAAGTTTCCCAATTCATAATATAGTAGAGAGAGAGAGGCCTTGGTATTGTGTAATTACATAGCTCAGGGAGACAACTTAAGGCTTGCCACTACACAATGGGCAGAAGAAGGTTATCTAGAAGGATAAACTTCATAGTCGTGGAGGTCAATTATGCAGTCTTCAACCTTTAGACTGGGCAATGCACATTTCTAGATGGATAATGATAAGTTGATTGAGGAGTTGCACAGTTCAAGGACTCAATGAGAAAGCTTGATGATTGAAACTACATAATGCACAACAAGAGACTGACTAGGAAGCAGTATTGCACAATTTTTAAGGGTAGGGAGATAATCTATGAGCACTTTGACTACCAAATGCACAGTCTTTTGAGGAAGGAACTCTGAATTTTGTAATTCTAGGAGACAAGGAGGGAGCTTGATCCTTGCTACTTTCTAATGTGTAGTTCTTGAGGCCGAGTTAGGTCAAGTTGGTTGGAAAGAAATATTTCCAAGATTTGACTAAGTGTAGGATCAGTAAGGTAGATGTGAGACTACGATTGAGCTTATGAATGATCAGACATGATCAGAATAAGTGATGACACAACATTTAACACTCAATAAATAAGAACAACATGATCCCCTCAATGTGGCAATGATACAATAACCTCCTCCAAGTGCAACACTTAGGATACACTTTGCGACAATAGTGATGAAAATTATACAAAAGTTCTCAATACTTGGGAAATATGCCTGATGTATTTCCTTATAATGAATATGACACAATAGTGCATGAGAATGCATAATAATTTACCCTTAAGAATTTACAATTGACTCCCTTTGACAAGGTGCAACACTTAAGATACACTTTGTGACGATAGTGATGATACAAGTATGACAGTGCACAAAACTTTGGGAATGGGTCTAGTACATGTATACATGGTAAATAAAACACATTTGTAACAAATTTTCCTCTCGCAATGAACCACAACTCTTCTTTTACATTTTGCAACACTTCTCACGCCAAAAGACGACACTTGCGATAGTAAGATAAAAGTGCAAAGGACACTTGCAAAATGTGAAGAACATTTAAAGAGACACATTCTAGAGTGAATATGACATGAAAAAAAAAACTTATTAAAGTGCAAATAAGCAAAAGAAACATTCACAAAAATGAAATCGACACTTGCGAAACAGAAGGTGTGCAAAAGCGATAGTTAGAAAAGCTCATTGAAATACAAGGACAATTGCAGCCAAAAGTCAGAGACTATTAATGAAAGTACACACTGAGTGTTGACATAGGTTGACCATTACACAGGCACTGTCTAGATGGACTATTTTATGTATTTTAAATCTTCTGTAAGAGAATGTGGTCATGAATGTGTTACAGACTGAACGTGTGTGAGCAAGTGACCTTTCCACTTAGAAACCGAGAAGAAGACTTGAACGCTTAGCATAACTTTAAAAATCATGAAGTGACTATGGAATTATAGATCATAAGATCCTTAGTAAGCTCCAAAATTCATGTGTAGGCACAATTTTGGACAATGTTGATCACAGCATCAACAAAACCATACCTTAATATCATTGGAAGAAAATGGATGCCTATGTGTATATTAGAAAAGGTATACCCATGCAAATCTTGCAACAATATTTTGGCTACTTTGTCCTCTGAAAAAACATAGAAAATTTCCATTAAAAGATTCATGAAATAGCTTAATGTTAAGAATTAATGATGTAGAAGAATCAAGACACAATTTCCTACATTGTTATTTATCAATATTGTTATGATATCTTTTGTTTTGTAGATAAATTTTTATATCTCTATACCAAGGATGATTAACAAGGTCAATATGATCCTAATTAATTACAAAAGGTGTTGATAAAGAATCATAATTATTATCAACATCACAAGGCTCAAGATGTTGGGCCAAGTGAAGGGTAAGGCCATGTCCCTTAATTACTTTTGAAGTGATAATCATCAAATCATGTTCTTGAATTTTGGCAAGCCAATGTTTGAAATTTCCACACAACAATTTATGGGAAAGCATAAATTTGACAACAGGTAATGGGACTCTTACCTCTGTATACATATGCAAGATATAGTGTCAAAAACTTCTCTATAGTTTTAACCAATGCATAAACAAGTTTTTCAATCAATGCAATATTAAATTCATGAGATAAGTTATGGCTCATGTAGGCTATAAGACATTCCTCACCTTGATCGTTCCTATGCATGAGAATACCTGAAATGGCTTCTTCCATCAGATTAGTGTATATGATCAATTATTTGGAAAAAACATATTTTTCCAAAATGGGTGTAGAATTTATTGTCTCTTCAATGGCTTGAAAGGAATTTTGAGCATACTCGTCCCATTGAAAAGTCCAATCTTGCTTTTGTAGATTATGAATTGGTTTAACTATTTTAGAAAAATCACAAATAAACCCTCGAACAAAATTTATTTTTCCCATTAAGGATTTAATTTCCTTCTTATATTTAGGGGTTGGTAAATTTCTTATGGCCTCAATTCTCTTTATGTCAATGTTGACTCCAAATTTGGAAACAACATGCCCAAGGATTTTTCCTGCATTCACACTAAAGATGGACATTTTAGGGTTCATAGACATGTTGTATTTTATCCGTCTTTTAAATACTTTCCTGGGATGATCAAAGGGGTCAACACAACACTTATAATGAACAATTAAATCATCAATATAGATTTGGATGATATTCCCGAAGAATTCATCAAAAGTTATTTTGGTAGCTCTCTGAAAGATATCACCTACATTGATAGGTACAAAAGTCATATGTTCATAAGAAATAGTTCCCCGGTGTATAACAACAATTGTTTTATATATTTTTATCCTTCTTGAAGTGAATTTGGTTGTAATCAGAGAAACCATCAAGAAGGGACATCATCTGAGACCCTGTGGTGTATTGTGAAATCATATCCATGTTAGGAAGTAGAAAATTATTTTTAACACTTTATTTAAGGATTGATAGTCCACACATAAATGAATTTCTCTAGTTTTCTTTCATACAATGACCAAATTAGGTGCCCATTCTAGATATTTAAAAGGAAAAATAATGTGGGTGGTAAGTAGATTTTGAAGCTATTTCTTAATTGTGCCTTCTAGAGGAGGTTTTATGGGTCTCTTCCTTTTCCTAATAGACTTGGAATCTTATTTAATTGGAATAGAATGCTGAATAATTCCAAGATCAAAACCATGAAGATCCCTGGACAACTAGGTGTTATAGCACCAGTTACCACTTTTCGTATATGTGATGCTTTTTTTATGGCCTAGGGAAACCCCTCCTTCCAAACCTGGTCCAAATATATAAAAAACAATGTTTTATTCCCTATACGTTGCTTTGCCCTGAGCTAAAAGCGTGTACACACGGGTCACTCAATACCCAACCCACGTATATGTATTAAGACACTTAAAAAATTAAATTTCCTTAATTTTGGGTAGAGTTCACGGGTTTTACCAGTTGATTACCTCCTATTGCCTGTGACCCAATTGTTTCCCAACTGTTTCTCAACTAAAAAATTAAGTGGGAGAGGTATAAATAGACCTCTATATGAAGGCTTTAAGGAGGAGAAGAGATAGATTTATTATATTGAGATTATCCTTGACTGAGTCTGATGAATCCATGTGCCTCATGCACTTCCCCAAGCTTCAGGAAACCCTTGTTTCCTTAATTATAGATATCCTTCCTTTTGCTTGAGATATAATGGTGTTGGTGATGGAAGAAGATTGCTGAAGGTTGGGATAGGATGAACCCAGAGGACAGTTCCGCTTGGACCCAGAGAAAGACTCAGGTGACTCTCCATGTTATTTATAGCTTATTGCAATAAAAGAAATGTTGTCTTGTTTCCGAAATTAACTATGTTTATGCATCAAATTATGTTTTAATTCATATATGAATGTTGTTTTGATGTATTTTCAATCATTTGTTTATATGATATAAAGTCAATTTCATGAATATGCTTTACTTCTATACTGCTATGTATGTTTGAATTGAATGAGTTTCAGGTTTGAAGAACATCTAGAGTTGCAAAGGGTTTGAACCCTGTGAGACCTACTCGAACGAAGGAAATCCGGGTACGGTCACTCTTACGTAGTTTGATAATATAAGCATGTTGCCTGAGTTGTATGAGTATTTCTTATTATAGTTTTATTATGCTCTATTGAGGTTCTAACCCAAAGCCCTAGGGTGCTTTCACGTGAAACACTAGGCAAAGAATCCACTAAAGTCTCTAAAAAGGTCCAATATCCTTCTTTTTTTATCTTTAGAACATTGGAGCCCTATTTGCAAAATATTGGGTTCTTCAATGGTCTCAATATACATCAATATAGTGTTACCAATCATTCTTTTTGACTCCAACTTATGTTCCTAATGAATATTTATCACATTGTTAGGTGAGAAAGAATCTTTCAAAGGAGATATTCCACTTGGATATCTATTATCTTTAAGCGAGATTATCACATTTCTATTACCAGGTTGGTTTTGGATGAAAGCACATGCACTTTCACCATCAAAGAATAAATGATAGTCCTCCTCAATTTTTAAGAGATGAGGCATATATAATGATTGTATAATACTTTTTGGAATTTTAGGTAGAAGTTGTCTTCGAGGACTATGAGTATATAGTTAGGTGATCATCCAAGAAATTCAATTCCCTACAAACATGAGTAACAATTTTTTTTTTGTGACCAAGAGGAACCCAGCAGCTGGCCTGACACGTAAATACTAGTAAACCTCTGGGGGGCTATGATATGTCCTCCTCCCCATAGCCTAGGTTGAAACAGGGGGCATTTGAACATGGGTCTCTCAAGTTTCTACGATTTCACATACCTCTGATTACCAATTGAGATGCCCCCGTGAGACACGAAGGTGAGTAATATCGGAAGAAAATGATTCATAATTTTTTTTCAGGAAGCCTAAGTGTATTGATTAACAAATTTATTTGAAGGATAATAAACTTTTCTGTTCAGATTAACAATTAGTTATGAATCGCCAAATGTGGTGAGGTTTTTGTAACCTAGACTAAGGGCTTATTCAATCCCTAAGAGAAATGCTTCAAACTTAGATACATTGTTAGTACAATCAAACTCAGGTCTGAAAGCATATTGATGCATCTTTCCATGAGGGTAATAAAGTATAATTCATGCATCATTCCATTGATTGGAATATGCGCCATCAATGTGCAAGTGTCAAACTTAGTCATCTTGATGGACTTCAAGAAGAGGAAGTATATATTCTTCAGTAAAAAGAGACTAAAAATATATATCTTATTCAATATAGTTTACAATGGATTGAGGTAAACCCTCAATATGATGCATGATTATTACTTCCCAAAAGAAAATTATGTTCTTACCATCCTTTGGGAGATTTATATGAGTACCATCAAAAGACAAATACCCATGTGTTCTCATTTTCCAGTGTCTACCAAGAATGATAGAATAATTTCTTACTGGCTTGTCCATCACTTGGATATTATAGGTGGTCCTTATTCTAGGACGAGCATATATAACTAATGTGACATATTTTATTCCATCAATGGTCTCTTTCAAGAAATTGTTGAAGGCCACTACTTTCTTGGGTGTCTATTCAGAGCATTACAGACATAATTCTTCCATAATAATATTATCCATCACATTAGGGCATGACCCACCCTCAACTAAGCAACAATGTGTGATTTTATCACATACTTTCATAGAAATGTAAAAAGGAGGGTTTTCCATAAACTTTTCAAGATTACATATAATGACGACACTTTCTTTTGGAGGATCCTCTTCTTGGTGTACCTCAAGGGTATGTACAAGAGTAGAAATTCTTCATTTGAGGAAACATTTCAATTATTTTTGTCACTCATTGATGATGGCCATATTGAATAGAGAAGCATTATCTTTAATGTTGTCCATTTGTTTAAGAATGTCAAATCTAGGAAAGCTTGAAGAGGGCATGGGAATAGAACTCAAATTCTTGGGAGAGGGAAAAATGCCCAAGGATTTTTTATTTTTAGATTCATTAAAATGTTTATTTCTAGCATTTTGAGCTCTACAAATGCTTCTAGTTTCAACAACCATTACCTCCTTATCATCAATCCCATTTAATGTTGCAATTGTAGGGTTAATCATTTTCCCAAATATTCTCTCTCTTGTGTTCCTTCTAATTTCACAATTCTTATCATCATGATATTCTCTGTAGAAATTACACCATGGAAATGAGAGGAGGGGATTGGGTTCATAGAATTGGGGTCGATTCCTTAAAATTGTGTTCTGGTTGTCATTTCAAAAGAGACCATCTAGTGAATCAGTTAGAGGAGTGATTATATATTAGATTAATTAATATGTTCCTCTAGTGGAAGATCAGTTCAACAAAAATTATCGTCATATTCCAAATATATTTGAAGTGTAGACCCTAAATTTTCAACATTTTTCTCTTTTAATTTATGATGGTAGGAGAAAGAAAGGTAATATAGTAGTGAATCATTGCCACTTGATTTTGTGGCCTTATTATTTCAATAATTTGATTGTATAACTTAGTAAAGAACAAATAAAAGTATTTTATAGATTCACCCTTTATGGACATGTCATTGCTGTATTCAAATAGAATATCGATAGGTCTTTATGTTTGTCCATAAGTGGATTTAAACCAATAGCACAACTTCACCCAAGTAGAGAAAACTTTAGGAGGTAACTCAAAATAGTTATGTGCAACCTTCCTTTCTAAACAATTAACAAAGAGGTTCAATCATGTATCGTTATCGTTAGTGCCTATATTATCGAAATCATTTGATCAGGTAATTAGGTGTTCATTAGTTGTGATAGTAACGTTAGCTGAAAATCCTAGAAGATGATCCTTGAACTTAAGTAATGGTACATTAGCAGGTGTTGGATTCAAGCTAGAAGCTACATGGAAAGTGGTGGCATTTATGTCCTCTTTGAATTAAAATAGTATTTTTTTCATGATCACTTTGGTAGCATTCGTCGTGAATTCAATAGGATTAAATGAAAAATAAAGGCTGCCAATTTGAATAGTGGATGAGGCAGATGATGAGGATGATGTGTAAGAGGAAATGTAATGAGAAGAAGCCTACATACCAAACATGATTATTCGAGAGGGGGA
Source organism: Pinus tabuliformis (assembly GCA_031772625.1). Classification (NCBI taxonomy): domain Eukaryota; kingdom Viridiplantae; phylum Streptophyta; class Pinopsida; order Pinales; family Pinaceae; genus Pinus; species Pinus tabuliformis. The sequence goes on along the minus strand of CM062813.1, from coordinate 1,018,909,616 downwards.
TGTAGTCCTAGAAGAATAGACAAAGTCTTGATAGAATTGAAGTCAAGCTTGGGAAACATGAATTTCCTTTCACCTTTGGACTTTGTTCAGAGGATTATATTTAGGACTTAAATAATGAATCCTTCTAGAAATAAGAGATTCATTGGTCATATGTTATTTATCTATGAGTGGCATGATCCTCGAGATACCATTCAATGGCTTCTCTTCTCTCTTGCAAATCAATATCTTGGGATATGATGTCCCAGGCCTTCTTCGATTCAGTGAGGGTATGTGTGTTATCAAGGATGAAATTTAATAATGAGTGAAAAATACTTTGATCGTTTAATTGGACTGGAAGATATGGTTGGATTACGATATTGAATGGTTATATATCGAGAAACATTAATGAAGCACGAATAAGTGAATTGATTTCCCATGTATGGTCACAAAAACGATCTCATAGGGAACATGAGATAATGGGACTAGGCCCAGTGTTTAATTCCCTTCGTTTTATTATCTAGTTATTTAAAGAAAGCTACTTTCGAGGAAAATAAATTATATGCAATATGATGGAGATTCAAGGAAAAAGTAAGCAATTCCTAGTAATCACAGTATGTGACAACATTTAACAGAAAATATGAACATAAATAACATTGAAATAAATGATAGATTTATTAGAAGAATTATGAAAATACCTATTTCATAAAAAATAACATGGAGGTGTGTAACAAGCTATAACATATAATTCATAAATAGAAATGTGAATTAAAGCATAGGTTGTTCTTAAAAATATGAGTGAAAAATACAATTATAAAAATACACGCTGAGCAATGGCTATAAAAATAAGTTGATTTTATTAATAAAGTGTGAGTACAACTTGTTGTTTGGTCAAATCCTGCGAGGATTGTTTACCATAAATCAATTAAAAAAAATGATTAAGACTTAAATGACTCATACATAAACATTCAAGTGAAAAAATGAAGTAAAATAATATGTGCAGTGCTTCTCAAAATTAGATGATATGATAAAATCATCAAATTTGCTATAAAAAATCAACGGTTTAGCATTGATATAAAATATCAAACCTTATACTAGCATAAACTGATGCAAAAAAGTAATAGATAAACTGAAAATATCAACCAGGAAAAATATGGGCTTTCTCTTCTCCTTGTCACTCCTAGAAAGGTTGTGTTTCCACCAAATAGATAACCCTTTGTACTCAAGAGAAAGATAAAGCAGACAAAAATGACAACTTTATAATCTAGTGCATACCTCTTCTTAATGTTTTTCCATCCTCTCCCTTGTTTCCTTCTTCACATTCGGTACTCCCTTTATATAATTAAGGATCCCAACCGTTTTCGTAAATAATTTATTTATTTCATTAATTGTCTTCAAATGTGATTTATCATTCAAGAGGGAGGACTTAGAAGGGGTTACAAATAAATTTTAATTAATTAGAGTTGGCATGTTGGTACCCCCCATCATTTGTCTCTTACTATAAAATTCACTCTTGTGTATCCCACATTCATCATGTGATTCATAATACAATAACATAATAACATAAACATATAAAAATGCCATGTGACCCATGATATGTAATCTAGTGAAAAGAACCTTATTCCTCCCAAAATATATCATCAAAATATATATAACATGCCCAAAATAAAGTTTTGTCTCAATAAATTTTGTTGAAAAACATGTTGTAAAGTATGTCATAAATAAAAGTATGCAGGAATTAAAATAGAGAGTGAAGTAAATTTGTGACATCATGTTCCCTCTCCACATTTACTATAACTTTCATCCTATTCCTTGCCCTTACATTCTCTTTCCTTCCTCCTCCTTCTACCTTTGAATGCATGTATTTGAAGGAGGCCTCTTGTCTCACCTATCTCAGAAGCACTAGTGTGAGAGTGTAAGGAAGTGGCATCTAAGGAGGAGTGTACAAGTGTTATAGTGAGATGGAGTTTTCCTACAACTATGTGAGTAAGTGAATAGAAAATCTAGATATGGTGTTGATAAATGGCCTATGAGAAAAATTAAGGTACATGGTGAGTAGAGAGGAGAGGAGGCATAGAATGGTGTGAAATGGATAGACAAGGTGCATGTCTAGATGTTGGTGTGAGGGGATTTGGGCCCCATCCATCAAAGTGGAGTGGTTTTTCCTATGCTTGTAGCCAATACATGATATCTACTATGCTAAGATGTGATAGTTCTATATTCCTAGAGGCTTGTCATGTAGGTTGATGGGGTTGTGGGCCTCCCAAGTAGAGGTGACCAATCTAAGTGAGTTCATTAAACTCCTCATAATCTACATCAAAATGAATAGATAATCTGATTCTCTCATTTCAATTCTATGCCCATGATATATATTCCCCTTCTTCCATGGCCACCCTATTATCATGTGATCCTATGTTGTGAAATATCATTATATGCAACAATTTGACTATCTATTATATAATGGAAGATTTAAATCATGAGACAGTGAACAAGAATGTAAATCTAATCTAAAATCATCTTTATGTATTTCCTGGAGTGTGTCATAAGAAATCCATGAGAAAAACTGGAAAAACTCATGCAAGCAAATAGTATCCAACTCTTACATGTATCATGGAAACAACTTTAAACAAAAAAACATATTTCCATGTGAATGATTAATGCGTGTTTCCTACAAGATAAATATAAATTATAAAGGACCCCTTCATTTCATTTCGTGTATGACTGAAACAAGACCAAGTAACCTGGTGTTTTTGTGGACAACACATGTAACAAAGCAAGATATTTGAATAAAGAGTGAACATGATGTAGGATCAATATCATCATCAAAGAGGACTATATCTGGCATTAATGTACAATAAGCATGATTATTTGTTATAGTTAAAAATAAAGTTTGTAAACAAGTATTTTCAATGACCAAGAACTACAAGAGAGGTGGTACACTATAGGTGATGGCTCGAGAGGTGTGAGGTATTTTGTATGACCTTGTTGTGCAACAATGAAGCGAAATATAAAATTTATTTTTAAACTATTGGATTCCATATTGGGGGAGAATGATGGAAAATGAAAATGTTGCAGCTGAACAAGCTTTCCTTCCTTTTCTTATCATATTTTCTAGGTCGAATAAAAAAAACCTCTTGAATATGTGTAAAAGGAAACTCACTCATTTTAGTTACTTTACGTGCGCTCCTTTGGTGGGGACAAAAAGGGATTCTTTGCATTATATGAAGTTGGATAATGCATCAATAGGCAGATTTGTCATAGTGATAATTACATAAATGTATGGAAGGTCATAATCGTGAAATATTTGAGTGACATGCCACATGAGATAGTAGGATAATTATTTATCATATACTGATAGTATTGCCCTCTCTTTTTCTTTCTTGAGCTATGTATGTTATCAAGTAGGTTCTTTTTAACGTCGATTGCATTACAAATTAATCTAGGGTTTAATAAAAATGATACAACCGAATCATCCAGGCTAAGTGTAAAGAAAGAACAAGGTGTTTCGACCTATATCCAATGGATAAAACATTAACTTTAAGACTAAGCAAGAGCACAATAGGGTTGTATATTTTCCAACTAAGGAAAATAGATGCTTGGTGGGAATTCTCCGATTATTCACCATATGAGGTTGTCCTTATCCAAATATGTAGATGACTCTTATTTTTTATATGTTGAAGTCTCATAGAAACCACGAAGGGAAGGTGAGTCACACAAATAATTGACTTGTCAATGCAAGAATGTGTGGTGAAATAAGTTTTTAAAAATGCATGGTGAGAATAAGTGTGCCATAGAGGAACCACGATGGAAAAAATAAAATACGAGTTATATATATCGAGTAACAAAACGGTAGCATGTTTGAATTAGAGTAACATTACCACAATATTTGTAAACACATAGCCTCAGCACAACAACATTATTCTTTACTATTTCAGTGAACAAAATTGGGCCTTGCTCGATGTAGTTTGTATGCAAAGAGAAGACATAATTTGAAGAAAAGTATACATATGTTTTTTCTATATATCTGTAAGAAAAATAAATATTTGGTATGTATACAAGCATACACTTTGAGGAATTCAAGGAAAAACTGAAATAAGCCTCCTAACAAAGTATGCTACATTGAAAATTTTAACCTCATAATGGAAAGATGCAAGGTGATGCTTATTTATGAATGATAGACGCCATTTTTGTACCAGAAGTGGTAATGAATAAGTGATGCATGTATATATATCAACCATAAGAGTGGGATATGTTTATATTCCCATATAGAGATCACTTTCGCACATGGGGATAGTGATGGGGGGGGAGAATGAAATGGGTTTAACCCCTTGAAAAGAACGATAAAAAAGATGTAAATTTAGAAAATTGTTCTTGATACAAGGCACAATATTTCAAAACTGGGGTAGGAATTATTCATACCTTTATCTTGAGAACTTAAATGGTGTAATGGTGCAACTACTTGTAGTTTTTTGCGCTCCCTTAAAAATTAAGTCATGATTCAAAATAGGAGTGGGACATTGCTCAACTCTTGGAGGCACACCTCATAAATCAAATGGGTTACATTTCTGTATTTGGGACATATTACCATATGTGTAGTGTCATTATTACCAAGGTTCATTAAATCTTTCCATATACCATCATGAATAACATTACATTAAATACTTACCACCTTTGTGTTATGCATTAACGTCATAGGACTTAACTTATGCCACATGTACTGCATGGCTTATGAAAATTTACCATATAATTAAAAGATGTTTCACTGCTAATCAAACATGTTTTACAACCTTTGCCTTGCACCGAACTCCAAGGTTTATAAAATTGTAATTCACATTTTGTAATATTTTTTATGGTTGATGTGCTTCAAGATTAACTATTCAAGACTTTGAAATACATGAATGACATATCAATCACAACATTTTTCAATTATTTTTTCTTTTTATTTAAGATATTAATATTTTCACCCTTATGCTATTGTTAGTTGTTATGAGAGGTCTTTGACATAAAATGAATCATGAAACAATGAATTAATGGCTACCTATTTCATTTTGAAGACAGGTAACCACATAGAATTTTCAACATTATTTTCATATATCAGTGAATGTTGAAACAAGGAAATAATCATGAAACCATTTTTTTCCAGAAATTCATATGCTATATTCATTTGAAAGAATGTCATGTCAATGTGTTGTTTTCTAGAGATTCAACCATAAGGACACATATAACATATTTATGCAACCCAAAACACCTTATAGAAGCATTTGCATATGAAAATAAGATAGAGTAGAGTACTCATCGCCTAATTACACCAATGGATAGGGGACCTAGCCTACCATGTTTTAAATAGAGTTTCATTATTAAACTTTTACTCTTTTCTTGCAAGAGGAGGACTCATAGAATATCACAATTGTTTAAATATTTTACGTATGTAACTCAACAACAGGGAACATCTTCCACTATATTTAGGGGAAAGAGGCCAATTTCATCTTGAATATCATGCCTTAGGCCATTTATATATCTGTCCACCTTCTCAACATCTTCCTCTATGCGACTTACTATAATATTTACCCTATAGAATTATTCAATGTACTCCTTCACTATCATATATTTATGCATTATATTTTGAAACTACCTAAACAAATTCAACTGGTAACCCTTAGGGATAAAATTTCTTTTAAACTTATACACTATTATGACTCATCTTAATCTTTGTTTTTCCTTTTCTCCTCTAATCTTCCTGCAATTCATCCCACCATAATGTTATGTGTACCCTTCGCCTAGTCATTTCATCCTTAACCTTTTGGTCATCATACACATATTCATAGTCAAAGTACTTATCCAACATACCAATCGAGTTAAGGAATTATTCCACATTCAAGTTTTCATCATACAATGGAACCTCCATCTTCAGTCTAAACCCTACTTTGGTAACAAACTTTACCAATTGTTCCTTTGTTTTCTCTCTTCATAGATATCCTTCCATCTCCTTTTTAGTGAACATATGTTTTTTCTCACTTATGTCTCCCAAATCAGGTTCTCCTCATTGGCTTGTCTCTATGGCCTTCATTCATTCCTGGATACACTTCAGTGCTAGCAACCATTATTTAGCCAGCCTATTTATTTCTTAGCCTCGTATTCTATGTATCATGTCTAATATCATTGTTCTTCTAATCTTTCTTAAAATTTTTATCTATCCACAAAATTTGTAGAGCTTCCCTACTCTAATATCACTTTGATGCAGTAAAGCGAGTTCATATCATCTTTCCTCGATGTTGGGTTGTAGTATGGAAACTTTCCTCGTTATTCATGGTGGGGCTACAAGTTCCCTAACTACACCATGACCCTTTTATTTACCACATGACCCAACTTCAAAAACTTCACTTTGTGCCCTTTGATGCGCCTCTGAATGACACAAAAATTAAGGCCCATCTAACCTTTTTGAGGAACTTCAAGACTATATTAAACCTCTCCTTATAAAATTAATAATGTTTTTCTTTCTTTAATATGTTCTTAGGAAGGGTTAGAGATGATTTCATATTATGTGCCTAATATTATTTATTCTTGAAGAATATTGTGAGAATATTAGGCAGATTATGAAGATTTGGAGGAGGAGATAATCTAGGGACTTGCTCCCTACTATAGGAGGATCAAGACTGGATAATAAATGAAAAAGATGTCATGAAAGTGTTGACAAATTTTGGAGCTCCAATGATTGAGAATATCTAGGAATGTGTTCCATGTCATTTAAGGAAAATTCCTAGTGTTGGGAACCAGATCCAGTATTTAAGGGATTTTGGAGTTGAAGGCTTCCTCCTTTCAAGGATAATACTTCCTCATCATTTTACATAAGTACGAATTCTCATTTCCCTTTCGAGGGGTATATTTCTTAGTCTTATTGTGGAAAAAACTTGTATTTTTGGAGCTCCACTTACATTTATAGAAGGGATGTACTTGGATTGATTCAAATAATGAAGCTTGGTGCCATTTTTAGCTTCTAAAGATTTGTCTCCTTCATATGAATTTCATTATCCTTGGTCTTGGCCATCCCACTGTTGAAATGTGGCAACAAGAATATTCCAATTTTAATTTGTCCCTAAATTAAAATTGAGAATTAAAATTCGAATTTAGTCTCCCCATATGCTTGAAAAATAATTAATTAATTCATCTTGAGTTAATTAGTTGGACAAATTCAAGCTAGAAGTCTTTGTGAAGTCATGCAACAATTATCCCTTAAATTAAGGAGATTATCCCTTAATTAAGGAGGTAAGGATGAGTTGTATTTGAGTTTTGATTAGTTAGCTCAGTTAACTGAGTTATGTCTAGTTAAATTAGTTACAAATAGTTTGAGGAACTAATTGTGAGTTTAGTCAGTTAATGCGTGCATGCATCAAACTAGTGTACTCCAGATAACTGAAGATTCTCTCATAAATAACTCATGCATGTCTATTACGGGAAAGACCCAGTTGATATTAAAGACAGGGATGGTGTACTATTAGTTGCAACAAGTTTCCTATAAGGAAAAATCTTGCATGCAAAAGGAATTCATTCCTTGAGATTTGCGCAGTTTTACAGGGTCTAAGATCAGTGTGAGTGATCAGTGTTACACATGGTAACAGTAGTATCACCCAGGAAAAATTATGCTATGAAATAAGAGCTTGGAGGGCAGTGTGGAGGACTTAATGAGAAGTCTATTTTGCCAGTGAGCATTTGTGAGGATTGTACGGAGAGTTGGCTAGCTATGAGAGCTAAAGCTATGTGTAATCCTGAGATATTTCCACTTGTATGATAATACGAATAGTGGGGTTTTTAGCTGAGTCTTTCCACTGAGTATTCTTTTGTGTTTCATGTGCATTGATTCTGCTTCTGGTTATATGTGTTCTACTTGATCTTGCTCAAATCTATTAAGCTTCCGCAAGTTTGATTGTAGAAGTAGATTAAAGTATTTTGCTTTAGTTATATTGCATTATCAGGTTAATCTACAGTCAAAATTTCTACATGGTATCGGAGAAAAGGTTATCAGAGCTATGAACAGTATATCGAGAAGGGAATTCGATGTTTGAAGTTTGGGATTGTAGGTACAAATCGAATTCATCTCATACGTCAGGTTGGTCAATGGTGTTCTATGGCTTAAGACTCGAGTATGCCTTGGAAGGCAGCTCAAATTACATAGCATGGAAAGATAGAATAGAAGTTGTATTAGAAGAAAATGGTTTGAAGGATTTCATTGATCAAGAAATCCCCAAGCCAGCAATAGCTAGTGCACAAGAATTGGCTAAATGGAAGAAGTGTGTGGCAAAGGAAAGACAGATTCTTATGGAGGGAGTTTGAGACCATATTGTCTCAAGTCTCCATGGGAAGGATACTCCATTTTCAATGTGGAAGACATTGAAGGACCTCTATCAGAATAGTATCAACCAAAGGAAACTGGTGCTCAAGGAGATTCAAAAAATCAAGATGGAGAAGGGTGATACTATTTTTTCATATATGAACAAGATCACCACCTGTAGAGATGAGCTTGGTAGTGTGGGAATAACTACTGCTGATGATGATATGGTGAGCCTTTCTCTCCTCGGTCTTCCAAAGAGCTAGAACAGCTATCAGGATTCTGTGAATGGAAGAGAGAAATTGTTGGATTGGGAATGACTGTGGTCAGATCTCATGTAGGAGGAGATCAGGAGGAGCACTCAAGATGGTCCTTCATCAAAGAATGATTATGAAGAAAATCTGGCTTTAGCGAGTAAGGAAAGGAAAGGAAAAGGGAAGGCTTCCCATTCCAAATCAAATTCTTCTCATGGAGGGAAGAAGGGTGACAAATCTAAAGTGAGATGCATTAATTGTCACGAGATGGGACATTATGCAACTAATTTCCCATCGAAGAAGTCTAAGAAAGGATCCACAAAAGGATCGAAAGGTGAGGCATTAGCCTCAGTTCGAAATGGACTTTACCCTCATTGCATGTATGGTTTCATCGATGGTGGGTTGTGTTTGGTATCTTGATAGCGGAGCCTCATTCCAGATGACCGACGATAAACATTTATTCAGTACCTTGGAGGAGAAAGGCCTCAAGATGCACATACAGATGGGTGAAGATGGAAAGTATTGTGTTTCAGGAGAAGGCATGGTTGTTTTTCAGAGGGAGCATGGAGCTCCTCTCACCTTGACAGATGTGAAGTATGTGCCTGGACTGAGGAAGAACTTGCTATCGTTCGTGATGTTGGAGGACAAAGGCTACAATGTTGTCTTCAGTAAAGGAAAGGTGTTCTGAAGACACATAGCCACGGGTCAGACCAAGAGGATTGGGATTCGAGTAAAGAATCTCTTTAAACTAGAGGTAGATGGTTGTGCTGCATTGAGTTTGAAATCAGAATCGGTGCAAAGCCAAGACATTGGCGAGTTATGGCATAAGCGGTTGGGCCATCTGCATCATGGGGCCTTGAAGATAATGCAACAGATCTCTACTGGACTTCCCAAAGGTAAGCTTGAGAAAATTGACACATGCAAAGGTTGTACCTTGGGAAAGTACGCCAAATCTTCCTTTCATGATCGAGACAGTAGAGCAGAAGTGATCTTAGAGCAAGTTAATACTCATTTGTGTGGACCATTCTCGATGGCATCCACCGTGAAGCAATGGTATTATGTGATTTTCATTGATGATTTTTTTTGTAAATGATGGATTTATTTCATGTAGAAGAAGGACCAATCCTTCTCAAAGTTTTGTGAGTTCAAAGCTTTAGTTGAGAAAGAGTCAGGGAAGAAGATCAAGGCCTTGAGAAGCGACAATGGTGGAGAGTATGTCTCTCAAGATTTTAAGGATTTATGTGCAGTGGAAGGAACTAAATGGGAATCGACGGCACCTCATAACCCACAGCAGAATGGAGTGGCCGAGAGGAAGAACAGAACGATTGTAGGGGCAGCACGGGCTTGCTGCATGACCAAGGCCTACAACTTCATTTGTGGGTTGAGGCATGTAGCACAACGGTCTATTTGTAGAATAGAAGTATGCATCACATACTTTGGATGAAAACACCAAAGGAAGCTTTCTCCAGTAAGAGACCAGATGTGGGTCACTTCAGGATCTTCTGCTCATCGGTATATTTCCATGTGACAAAGGATGCACAGAAGAAGCTTGAGCCAACAGCTAAGTTGGGGATACTTTTGGGGTACACTGATACACCCCAAAACTATCGGTTGTACTTGCCTACCAGTCGGAGGATAGTTGTTCACAGAGATCTCAAGTTTGATGAGCAGAAGGCCATGAGAGTTTCCCTTGAGAGGGAGCTCCAACTACAAGTTGTGGAGGAACTGTTGGTTCCTAAGGAGGAGGAGCCTCAGACTGATGCAGAGTAGTCGCATGCAGAGGTTCCAGGAGTGGATACATCCACTCAAGCAGAGTCTTCCAGAGATGGATAGAAGTGCACAAGAGGAAACTGACAGATTGTTGTCGGATGTGAGAGAGAATGTGGGAGAACCATCTTCTCAATGTAGACAGAGGAGGTCACCTGAGAGGTACACTGGATACATGGCCCTTTTTGGGGAATTTGTTGAGATTGAGCCATCTTCCTTTGAGGAAGCAGTGTAGTAGCCAATTCGGGTTGATGATATGATGGAGGAGTATGACTCCATATTTCGACACAATGTTTGGGATGTGGTTCCAAGACCGGAGAACAAGTCATTTGTGAGTTCTCGTTGGCTTTACAAGGTAAAGAAAGCTATTGATGGTAGTGTAGAGAAGCATAAGGCAAGATCTGTTGCCAATGGCTTTTCTTAGGTTGAAGGGATTGACTATGATGAGACTTTTTCTCCTGTTGCAAGGTACTCATCTATCAGATCGATGTTGGCACTATCAGTACAGATGGGTTGGAAGATCCATCAGATGGATGTGAAGACTGCATTCCTCAATTGAAATATTGAGGAAGAGGTGTACATAGAGTATCCGGAAGGTTTTGAGACCTTTGATCGTGAGTTGCATGTGTGCCGACTAAAGAGAGCTTTGTACAGGCTAAAGCAAGCACCTAGTGCTTCGTACACCAAGATCGACAACTACTTCACCGGGTTGGGCTTCACTAAGAGTGAAGCGAATGCGAACCTGTACCACATCATGGTGAAAGGTAAGTAGTTGATCATTGTACTTTATGTTGATGATCTCATATTGACAGGTGATGATCATTTGATCATGTCTTCCAAGGAGGACCTTGCAAGAGAATTTGAGATGAAAGACACGGGTCTCATGCATTACTTCCTTGGCATGGAAGTATGGCAGAAGGATGGGGAGTTGTTTGTGTCTCAGGGAAAGCATGCCAATGAGATAATTAGGAGATTCCAGATGGATAAGTGCAAGTCCATGTAGACTCCTCTAGCAGGTAACTGGAGGAAGGAGGTTGCTACTCTAGGAGAAGTAGTAGAAGCTACTCTGTACAAACAGCTTATGGGTTCACTAATGTACTTAATGAACACACGACCAAATTTGTGCTATGCGGTGAACCAACTGAGTCAAGCTATGGTTCAGCCTACCAAGATGTTTTGGAAGGCGGCAAAGCATGTATTGAAATACCTCAGAGGCACATCTTAGTATGGATTATGGTACAAATAGGTAGAGGGAGTGAAACTACAGGCCTTCACTGATGCAAATTGCGTAGGGAGTCCATCAGATCTGAAGAGAACATCAAGTGGAATTTTCAACCTTGGGTGGCGGTAGTTTCTTGGTACAACAAGAAATAGAGATCGGTTGCACTCATCTTGGTAGAGGCTGAATGCATGGCTGCAAGTCAGGCAGCATGTGAGGCCATCTGGATGCTAAAAATTTTAGTTGGTTTGTTTGTTCAGAGGATGGATCCAACTATGATATATTGTGATGATCAGAGTTGTATCAAACTCTCTGAGAATCAAGTATTTCATGACAGGTCCAAGCACATCGAGATTCGATATCATCATCTCAGAGACTGTGTGGTGAGGAGGATCATGTTGTTGCAGTATATTTCGACCGAGGAGCAAGATGCAAACTTTTTGACTAAGGCATTCTCAAAGTGTAAATTTCAGTTCCATAGAGACAGGATCATGGTGGCAGATAATCCCTTTCTTGTTGAGAGGGAGTGTTGAAATGCGGCAACAAGAACATTCCAATTTTAATTTGTCCTTGAATTAAAATTTGAATTTAGTCTCACCAGCTTCTTGAAAAAGAATTAATTAATTCATCTTGAGTTAATTAGTTGGAGAAATTCAAGCTAGAAGTATTTGTGAAGTCATGCAACAATTATCCCTTAAATTAAGGAGATAAGAATGAGTTGCATTTGAGTTGTAATTAGTTATCTCAGTTAACTGAGTTATATCTAGTTAAATTAGTTCCAAACAATTTGAGGAACTAATTGTGAGTTCAGTCAGTTAATGCCTGCATGCATCAAACTAGTGTACTCTAGGTAACTAAAGATTCTCTTATAAATAAATCATGCATGTCTATTCAGAGGAAGACCCAGTTGAGATTAAAGACAGGGACAGTGTACTATCAGTTGTAAGAATTTTCCTATAAGGAAAACTCTTGCATGCAGAAGGAATTCATTCCTTGAGATTTTTGCAGTTTTACAAGGTGTAAGATTAGTGTGAGTGATTAGTGTTACACACGGTGGTTGAAGGGAAAGTACCCCTAGAGTCCTTTGGGCTGAGACTCTACCAGACTGAAAATTGCTTATACAAAGAAACACACACACACAGCCATCTTTTTAACTTTTAAGCAAATTCTAATGTTTTAGGGTACATACCTAAGGTCCTACGTCCGAGAAGACCGTTAGGGTGCAAACCCTTCTTGGAGTTCCCTTCTTCTTTCTCTGACCTGCAAGACAAACAAATCAAAGAAATCAACAGTACATGTATAGAAGTTTATGTATAAATCATCTTTATGCTATAAAGTTAGTTATAAATAATCTTTAAGTAACTACTTTCATAAGAATTCAACACAAGAATCTCATAAGCATAAAGAAAGATTATTCGGGAACAAAGACGTGTTTCTTTATATATAAAGGCAAATAAAGTACATATATCGGAAAGATATCACCTGAACACCTTCAGCAGGCTCCAAGCAAGCTTCCTCCCGGATTCGTTCCAGCCTCCAGCCTCCAGCAAGAGCTCCTTCCAAGTCCTACTCAATGATGATGTCAAGGATGAATAATCACCAATACACATGGAAACAAGGGTTTCCTATGCAAAATGGGGGAAGTGCAGGATGCACCAAGGACTTCAGACCTGGTCTAAGGGAAAAATCTCAGCATAATAATCTTGCTCTCCTTTCTCTCTCCCCTTGGCCTTCCCTTTGATGTCTTTTTATACCCTCTCCAAAGTAGTTTTTTAGTTAGGAGTTGGTTGGGAACAGTTGGGCCACGGGCACTAACAGGTGATCCAGCAGGTAATCCTGCGATCACCGCCCGAAAAAGAGGAAATTATATTTTTTTAAGTGTTTTAATAGATACACGCGGGTTGGGTATGACAGACCCGCGTGTACACGCGTTTAACACAGGGCAAAGTCGCGTACAGGGAATAAAACACTGTTTTTTAAATTTTTGGACCAGGTCTGGAAGGAGGGGTTGCCCTAGGCCATAAGTGCAGCATCACAAACCATAAGAGTGAGATTTGGAGCTATAACAGATGCCCCCTAATGTATGAGGTCAGAAGGGGAACATGATGGCCGAAATACATTAAGTAAGTACAAGGAAAGGAACTCTGCCGAAAAACCGAGGAGGACTTCACCAGAATTCAGCCTGCCAAGCCACCGAAAGGAGATCAGAAAGAAACACTGTCTGAGGCGGGCATACCCATGCTCAGGAAAAGTAAAGCATGTCCGCATATCAAGTACAAGTGGATCCACTAAGTATACAAGTATAAATGACTGTAAAAATACATAATGGATCATCTGATCATAATGAGTAAGTACATGTCTGAATATCACATATAAAACTGTCAATGATGCTGAAAGATGCAACGGATCATTGAAATCAAAGACTGATCCCATAAGGTACCAACTGAACATGATGGAATAGGATGGTACTACACTGCAAACTCAGGTGCCAGCATATAGAATGTCGCCATGACTGACTGCAACATATAAGGTGGAATGGTATCAACTAGCAGTAACAGGAGCAACTGTCAAGTGAACCAATGAATGCTGATACAACCTGAGGTCTTCACCGACCGCCGTGGTACATTTCTACACCATGGGAATAAATGATCTGAAGTCGACCATGTGAGAAATCGTTTGATTACCGGTCATTGATGTATACCGTTAACAAACGCGAGACTACCCACCGATAATGATAATGAGCGTCAAGGTACCCAGTACAATCTAACAAGAGTGAATAGATGAGCTGAAGTCGAACACCTGTAAGAATCTATCAATCAGGAGACAATGATGGTTTCCCACTGTCGATAGCGAGGAATCTGCCACTAATGACTGCAAACCCCAAGGTACTGCCAAATGGACTCTAGATCTTTGCCCCAGAGCAATGAGTCGGAGTCGATAGGGAAAGATCCGCTAGAAGGAAGGCATTAAGGCATCCTCCATCAATCTAGCGCGAGTGTAACCCGTAGGCCAATAATGTGGAAGGAATCGGATGAAAAAGATGTAGTAACCCAACCGAAAGTACGTTTCCGGCGTACACAAGATGTGGCTAGCGCACGGCAGAAACCCTCTGAACCAACCAATAATGAAAGCTGACACAGAGGCGAGGTATCCACCAATAGGGTCAAATGGAAACCAAGGTACTGCACGAATCCCAATGTGTGATAATGTATGCTGATGTCGAACACAAGGGAAACCACTCAGTCAAAGACCCATGATACTGATCGATGCTGAGCACAAGGTGACCTATCAATAATGAAAATAGGGCCAGGGTGCGGTCTCTAGGTCTGCCCTCAGAGCAATGTGTCGTCGTCGATAAGGACAAGACCCGCCAGCAAGAAGTCAATGGGGACCTTCTCAAACCGGCACGAGTGAAGGACTAATATAACTGATGTGATGATAGACATGACACTGACAACCAGGGATGGCCGACTGAAAAATGAGTCAAGAGACACCGCAGAAAGGCCGACTCAGGCTAACTTCCCTTGAACAAAAGCACGACTCAATGTGACTATGTGGCAGCATATAATGAATCTGTATAAGTTCGTCATGCAGGAGGCACGAACGAACCCTCCATAGGATTGGAAGAGATAACCAATCGGGGAGAACTGACTCGATAACAAGGTTATGGCTTACCTAAGTCAAACTAAATCCCACCCATGCGGAGGAGACTTTGTTTTGAGTGCTTTGTTCAAGGGCGACACGACTGACTCTAGCTGCCAACAATAAATGGAAATAATGTCCCTGTTCCCGCTCTTTTTGGAATATTTAATTTTTTTGTCTTTTTCTGATAAGCCGGAAAAAGAATAAAAGAATGCTATGGTACAGTGGAAAGAACGAGTGTCGGTGAAACAGATGCTCTAGTTCCTGGGAAAGGAACGTTCCTATGCTCAATGCAGGGAGGTGAAAAACTGGTCAGTGACACTCAGAGGTATGTCCCTTCCACGGATCTGGGTATGTCAAGCTGCAGAGGTCAAGGGTATGCAAGGTTGATTTTTTGCAGACGTCATGGTCAAAAGTGGGCTTAAACACGAGTCCAAGTGAAGCCGGTTATAGGCCAAAAGGTGCAAATGGTCAACATGCAATGCAGAAGTACAACTCAACACACATAGGAGCCTCTAGGGTATAAGGCCAGAACGAAGCGAAGAAGCAAGGAAGAATGAGTCTTCAACGCATAAGTCATGGCGGGACTACAGAGGACTCCCGAGCCTACTCAAAACGAAGCAGCATGGGCAACAAATGTCAGTGAGGTGCTAACTAGGATGCCCATGTAAAAGGATGGCTCTACCATCATGTCATGATTTAAAGAATCGGCGAGTGAAAATGGCTTGCGAACCATAACATGATGGGGTCGACCCTACGGCAGATGTATCGGTCAAATGGAGGCTAGTATGCATAATGCAACGGAAAAATGGTGTCCCTAACCTATATGCCAGTGAGAACACGATACCTGCCATGACGGGTCAGCAGTCATGGAACCGCCTCGAATCGTCGAAAAATGTCCAAAATGTCCTGAAAAACAACTCAATCTCGACATTCCAAGCTCCCAAGTTAAAAGTGACATGAAACCAAACAAAATAAAATTTTGAAAAAATTTTACATTTTCAAAACTTATAAAAAGAAATTTTGGACTTACCATTTTCACCGTTTGACTTGGAGAGCAAATTGTGGAGCAAAAGGAGCAAACTTTCCCCGTGACTTATTCAACCGTTCAAACTTGCCGAAAACTTCCAGGTAAGCACTAAACTTGTCTTGCAATCAATTGTGATAGTTTTTAGGAAGTTTAATTAATGTTTCACCGTTAGATTTTTGCAAAAAATTTCTCTGCGGCGTACACGCGGGTTGGATGTATATAAATCGCGTATACGACGGCCCTACACGCGACTGTGTATAGGGTAAACCGCGTGTGCGCAGCGAAAAATTTTTATATAAAAAACTAATGGATGAAATTGATTTTTTCTTCCAGGATGACTCTCACATGGCGTGAAAGAGAGCACTCAGCTGTAGATAATGAAGTTATGGAGAATGATGAGGCATTAGATGCCTTACGGGGATGCGGATTGTTAAAATTCTTTAAGTTGCCGAATATGAAAGCAAATGTGCGTCTGCTCGAGAGACTTATTGATTACTGGGATGTCGAGGAAGAAGCTTTTATGATTGATCAAATGCCACTCAGGATAGAAGTGGAAGATATATATTTCATCACGGGCCTTTCCCGAAGGGGAGAGGTAGTCCACTCCCGGGGCAGGACCCGGAATAGTCTCAGCGTAGACGACTATGTACAACTTTACTGCCCAGGTCATCGGAAGGTCGGGAGTCAGATCTCGATCCCACACGTGGCGAGTTTGTCACTGCGGATAATCCTGTTCACCATAGCTCGAGTGAACGGGTCATCTTCGCTACATCAGGCATCACGAGTAAACATGAGCGTAGCAGTAGACTGTCTCACCACGGTGTTTGACTGGTGTACTCCCCTACTTGCCAACATGAAGGAGCAGCTTGCTTCTATCAGGAAGGGACAGACCAAGAACTTTGGGTATGGGACCATTTTATGCACATTTTTCTTCGAGAAGGTTCCTGCACTCCGTCCCAGGGTAGCAGTTCCCATCAGCAGTCCACGTGATCCACGTATGGGCCGGTGGGCTGACTTGATGAAACGTCTGGGGGGGGGGGAAGTGCCCAGGAATGCATTCGACGACGACTTTTTTGCTTGGTGGGAGCAACAGATCATCGCCATAGACGACTACCCCTATGCTGGACTGGATTTCCGAGGAGATCCTGACCTAGTACTGCCACCAGATGCAGCATGGGGCGAGATCGGTAAGATTTTTTGATTTTTTATGATTTTATGATTTTTAGGATTTTTCAAGCATAATGATGAACTTTGAAAAATATATTTTTTGATGAGATTCAAATGACTGATATGATGATCATGTTTCAGACATTGGGCCTGTGCGACCAGATGGATTCCCACGGCACGGACGGCGTGGCCGAGGAGCCGAAGAGGCGGCTGCGGATGCGGAAAGGACCCTCGCCAACGTGCAGCGACACTTGGCGAGATTGAGCTATCAAGTACCGATGGCCGAGATAGAGGACCTTCCTCCAGATATGCAGCGTCATGTGGTTGGGATGCCACGTGACTGGGTTCGCGTTTTTCGGCGCGTGGCCAATGCTATAGTTAGTTATTTAGCTGCTCATCCAGAGCCGAGGCATTAGATATGCCTGACATGATTATGGGCATTTGAGTCCCAATTTTGTATATTTTTGGACACACATATGTACACTTGAGACGCTTTGTGATATATATATATATATACAGTTTGACTTTTTGATGCATGATTTTATGATGATGAATGATTGATATGCCAGTCTAATGCTTGATTAGCGATAGAATCAGCTAACCAATTTTGAGATCTTGGAATGTGCAAATAATTAATGTAAATAAATGATCTTTGCAACAACCTCACCCTTAAATATTGGCGATATAATGATGGATCTCTAACCCGATAAATGTTATTTAACTGAGACACTATCAATTGAGAATCAAGATACACTACCAACGAGTCGATCCCGTAAGAGATTGCCTCGGATAATAAATTAATAACAGCTGTATACTCGGCCATATTGTTTGAAGCAGGACCGATACACACGCCTCTCGATGTCATCAACTGACCAGTTGGGTAATAAAGTACCCAAGCTGCGGAAGCAAGATTCCGAGTGTGCCGACTAGCACCATCGGCGAATCCAAAATAAACCAAATCATCCATCAACACCTGCCAAAGCAGACCAAAAGTGCTGATATCAGAAAAACGCTCGATAAGATATGTACAAATATACATAAAATACAAAGAAGCCATTGCCTGGTAAAACTAAGCAAAATACTTCTTTAAATAGAGCCCATTTCGGGGCTCCGCCAGCTTGTTTCCTTCGAAATCAATTAACTCATACGATCCTTTTTCTAAGACTCGTTTGATAATGAAAGGACCGTACCACATAGGCTTGAATTTGCCTGCCCCCAAGGCGTCCTTATCTTGGTCATAGACCAAGACAAGGTCACCTTCAGAAAAAACACGAGGTCTGACAGACTTATCATACTGAGTTTTGACCCTTTTCTTATGGGCCTCATTCGTCGTGGCAGCATCTCGACGCTGCTCATCGAGATGTTCCAGATGAACTAGGCGCTCCTCGAGACTCGAAGTCTCAGGAAGAAGCTCGACAGCCAATTTCAGAGATGGAATTTCACATTCGACCGGAAAGATAGATTCCATCCCGTAAACTAACTGAAAAGGAGTAAAACCAGTAGCCGTTTTAACGGAGGTTCGGTATGCCCAAAGAGCCGGATATAACATAATGTGCCAATTGGACCGATTTTTATCGATTGTCCGTTGGAGTATCGTCTTAAGAGTTTTATTGACCGCCTCGACCTGTCCATTGGCCTGAGGATAGTAAGGAGACGAATGCTCTTGACGGAAACCTAATTTAAAAGCCAATTCGGACATTAGCTGATTTTGGAAATGACTGCCATGGTCAGTGACAATCTCTCTTGGGATACCGAATCTTGAGATAACTTGATTGAAAAGAAACAAAGCTGCCGTGTCACTGTCGTTCTTATAAGTAGGCATGGCTTCAGCCCACTTCGTGAAGTAGTCTACAGCCACGATAATGTACTTGTGATTTGCCGCTGAAGGCGGATTACAAGTCGTAAAATCAATACCCCACTTCGTAAAGGGACCGACGGTGACAACGGGAAAAAGGGGAGCTGGATGCGCGCGCATCTTGCGAGTAAAAATTTGACACGGGTGACAGCGTTTTTACCGCTTCCACACAGTCCTTAAAGAGTGAAGGCCAAAAGTAGCCGGCACGTAAGATGCGCTGGGCTGTAGCAAGCCCGGATAGATGACCACCACAAGCTCCACTGTGGCAATCATTAAGAACAGACTCTGCTTCCTCTAAGGTTAAACAACGTCGAAGAATTGAATCAACCCCTCGACGGTATAAAGTGTCACCAATGATAACATAGTTTTTAGCCAGGTGACGTAACTTGCGACGTTCATCCTTGGAGGAAGTAGAGGGAAACTTCGAAGTCTGGAGATAAACAATGATATCTCCATACCAAGGGTCTTGTGAAGAGATGAGGAATATATGTTCGTCGGGTAAACTTTCCTCATAAACAACATCCTCTCCACAAGGAAGCTCAGAAATTAGCTCCGCGAAGACCATAGATTTCTTAGACTTGGCGGACAAGAACTCGAGGTCGAATTCTTGTAAAATGACTATCCATCTATTATATTTGCCCCCAATCACTCGCCTACTGAGGACAAATTGGAATGGATTGACCGCCGCTAAGACAAAAGTTTTGCGTAGCAAAATGTAATGACGGAGCCTCTGGACAGCATGGACTGCTGCCAAGGCCAACTTCTCAACAGGAGAATAGCGGAGTTCAGGGCCTATCAAGCCTCGGCTCAAATAATAAACCACGTGCTCGACAAGAGCATCGTCTTCCTGAACTAGAACCATACCAATGGTAGATTCTGCGGCAGCGAGATATAAAAGGAAGTCTCTACCGTAATCCGGTGGACTCAAAAGCGGGGCAGAGACTAATGCCTTTTTCAAAGCATCGAACGACCGCTGCGCAAAGTCGTCCCACAGGAATGGAACTCCTTTCCGTAGCAAACGCATGAACCCTTTAGTGATCTCGGCATAGTTTGCTATAAACCTTCTTAAGAAATTGGCCTTCCCTTGAAGACTTTGAAGTTGACGAATTGAAGACGGGGGAGGCAACTGAACTATTGCCTCAACCTTGAAGGGATCAACCCGTATCCCTTCATTGGAAACTATAAACCCTAACAACCGACCTGATGTAACCGCGAAAACGCACTTATTAGGATTCAACCGGATTTTGTAAAAACGACATCGCTCAAAGACTAATCGAAGATGACTAGGATGATCAGTTCTCTTTCGAGAACGAGCAGCGAGATCATCTAAGTATGCCTCGATGATATGTTTGATGTCGTGGAAAGCGTAAGACATGGCCCGCTGGAAGGTGGCTCCAGCATTTTTAAGACCGAAGGGCATCTTTCGATATGCAAAGGTACCCCAGGGACATATGAAGGCAGTCTTATGCTGATCCTCAGGACGGATAGAGATTTGATTATAACCTGAGAAACCATCCATAAAGGAGAAAATCGCATTACCCGCACACTCGTCAATAATTTGATCAATAAATGGCGTGGGGTAATTGTCTTTTGGACAAGCCTTGTTTAAGTCCCTAAAATCGATGCATACGCGGATTGTTCCTTGCTTTTTGTCCACAGGGACTGGATTCGAAACCCAATCCGTAAGAGGAACAGGGTATATAAAACTCGCCCTTAGCAGCTTCTCAACCTCAGCTTTGATAGCCGCTGCTTTCCTAGGGTTAACCGGCCGAAGCCTTTGACGAATCGGTTTTGCGTTTTCGTACGTCTTGATCTCATGTTGGACGATAGAAGGATCAATGCCGGGCATTTCCTCATAAGACCAAGCAAATACATCACGATATTCCTTGAATAGGTCGGTGTAAATTTGAATTTCTTCAGGGGAACACTCACTTCCGATGAAGATATTCTCGATGATGTTAGGATTTTTAGAGATGTTTATAGGTATCGTTTTTGAGATTACCGACATATTACCTTCAGCACGTGTGTGTGTTGGAGCCAAAGGGTTCGATACCGTACAAACATCACTACCAACGAGCTCGGAGAATCTAGATTCTACTTCCTGCAATGGAGGAAGAAAATATGAGCGATGGTGTAAGTCTTCCCAAGGTCGATCTATACCCATCATAATTTCGAGGATTGCTTCTTCAGAAGGTAGAACCGAATCTAAGCAGTCCAAGGCAGAGTTAGAATCAAAGCTCCAAGCGGGGGCCACATGACCATCTAGCTCCTCTTCGGAAAAGGGAGTAGAATGGTTATCTGCAGAGTCTACGATAGCCTGATATCTAAGCTCAGCTGCAGATATAGGAAACGCCATTCCATTAACTTGCCCTTCAACTAATGCGGTCGTAGGTGAAGGCAAGGTCCAAGGGTCGGAAAAATGATGAGTTCGGAAGAACCCCTCTCGAGAAGATTCCTTGGATGATGAAATAGCATTGATTCTTGCAAAAGGAGAGGGAAGATCAAACGTACCCATCAATGAGGAATACATCCCTACTCCTAAATTCTCAGTCGGCGGGCGAGGGTTATCTACCAAAGGAACAGTAGAGTCGGAGGTTGCTTGAGGATCGATTGGAGCATAGTCCAATTGATCAACCTTAACGATTTTCCCCTCATGAGGAAAGCAAATGACACGAAACAAAGTCGAAACAACGGCTTCCATCTCGTACACCCAGTTCC
The DNA here is from genome assembly GCA_031772625.1 of Pinus tabuliformis. Taxonomy (NCBI): domain Eukaryota; kingdom Viridiplantae; phylum Streptophyta; class Pinopsida; order Pinales; family Pinaceae; genus Pinus; species Pinus tabuliformis. The sequence continues at coordinate 1,018,887,665 of CM062813.1, read as the reverse complement.
TTCCTAATAGGAGATTATAGTCTAGGTTAGCATCTACGACTTCAACTTCGATATTAACGACCTTCCCTCCAACACATATAGGAAAGGCCGGGATAATCCCATGCGGCTTGTGAGAATGGCCATCAAACGCAGTTAAGACGGTTGGTGAAGGAACAGCCGAAGGTGAACCGATAGCCTTCCAACAAGACATGGACATGACGCATGTGGAAGCTCCTTCATCTATAACGGTGCGAAAAATATTGATTTTCCGGTATGTTGACTTTACTTGAAAAGCCATATGATGAGGGAGTCTCTTTTTGACATTTGACATGTCAAAAGAGAGCACTAGAGAGTTAGCTGAATCGACTGCTCCAATGGCGGAGAGTAAAGCACTTCTCTGAGATGGACACGACTGGAGAACTTCCAAAGCGGACATAGCACATGGGCTTTGAGCCAAATCCTCCACAATGGAGTAATTTTGAGCAGCTCTAGCATTGGGGTTAATTGTCGCGCGTTTGGCGGAACCTTTCGGTATCCTAGGTACAGTCTCAACAGGAGGTCGCTCAATATGAAGGTCATTACTTCCGGGAACCGTTTTATCCTTAGATGTTTCGGCTTCACCATAATCACGTGACCGAGTAGTCACGTTAACGTTTGAACCCATCATAAAAACATTTGATGCTTTTTCCCCTTCCTGGTTGCCCCCAGAGGAGGTCCCAGGATTCGAATTCGCGCCAGCAAGAAGTTGCTGCCCTTGGGGAAACGGGTTAGTCAACACAGCTTGCGAACTAGAAGTCCCTTGCTGTGCTAACAAGCGCTGAGCGTCTTCGATTTTAGGGCAAAGATGAGTTAGATGGTCTCCACTGCATAACTTGCAAGGAAACTTGACTTTCTTTCTCGACTCACCCTTACCACCACCAGCGTTGTTGCCGGATTTATTTGCATCAGGCTTCCCATCTGAGTTCTTCTTTTTACCACGTCCTTTCTTTTTCCCATCGGAATTTTGATTTCCTTTGGGGTTATTGGATTGGACGGCGTTAATGGAAGAATTTTGGGAAGCAGGAGGACTAGACATTGTGACTTGGTTGTTAGGAGCAGTTTGTAATGACAACTGCTGCAATTGATTTAGCAAGTTCACTGTAGTTGAGTCTACAGACCCCACGATACCATCCGCATGCGGACCTGGCTTTGGCTTAGCTAAATCAACCTTAGATCCAGGAGCATCTGGCAAGTACTTTTGGAGGATCCCAGACTGAGAGTAGATCAGTTCTAACTGCTGGGCCCTGAAAATGGCTTGCTCCTCAGAATAGACCCCAGACATGGAGACATCCTTGGAGATCTCAGGTTGCAAAGACTTCAAAAACCACTCTAGACGGTACTCCGGAGGGATTTCGGCTTTAATGAGCCTTTTTCTCCGTCTCCATTCCTGTATGTGATCAGAAATATGGGTTGCCTTATCCTGACGAAAGGTAGCCAGAAGTTCAGTTCCGGCATCATAGCGGACAGGCAACTGAAAGTGATTCAAGAAGATATTAGCTAAGTCTGCGAACGATGTAAAGCTGCCCCCTGGCAACTCTATGTACCATTTAGCCGCATTACCAGTCAAGGTGCGCTGAAAAAGTCTCAACCTAACCGAATCTTCGATGAGGGAGTTAGATGAGCACCACAAATGGAATGTGGTTACATGATCGCCCGGATCTTCACCACTCTTCCCTTCGAATTTTGGGATGTCCGAAGGGAGTTTGGTTGGGACCGGAGGCCAGGCTGGATTGTATCTGATAGGGTCGTTCGTTAGCTTAGTGAGATCTGGCAAGTTTAACGTTGCCAGAAATGGAAGCCTAGGAGGACCTAGGGGATTCCACCCAGACTGGGCAGAACTCCCCAAGTTCTGAAAAGATTGTCCTGGGATTTGAGAGGCACCAGGCTGCCCCAAGTGACCAGTAGAACCAGCTGAACCAAAGGGCAAGCCTTGTGGTCCAGCAAAATTCGGAGTTTGACCAACTCCTGCCGTATAAGCTCCATAGCTTGCAAAGTTTCCTCCTATAGAATTATAAGGAGTCGATAACCCCTGATATGGGTTCCAAGCCGAAGCGAGGGGAGGAATACTTTGAAACATGCTAACTGTGGAATACGGCCTACTTCCTTGTTGACCGATGAATGGATTCGCAGTTCCTGCGTTACTAGCCCCAGGGTTATTCCAACCTTGGAAAGGATTGCTGCTTTGTCCTATTGAAGAAAAAGGCATGGATCCTACCGTTGGGTTGGAATGTGGAATATGACCACTTCCAAAAGGAAAACCCTGAAATGAAGCCGATCCGCCCATCATGGACGTAGCGGCATTGAACGGAACTGACGGAATACCCTGTGATTGGGTGCCAAAAAGGAAGGAACCAGTACTAAAAGCATTGGTTTGGGCATTTCCACTCGTGGACGGAATGGAGGTAGACCCAACCAAAGATGTGCTAGCAAACGATCCGAACAAGGAAGCGGAGGGGATGGAAATGGTTCCTCCCCCTTGCACCGATGTTGGGGTTTGCATAGTCGCAGCACTTGTGGAAGCCATGCTTCCAGTAGTGATCATAAATGGTAAGCGCGTAGCGTAACCTGGACTCGCTGGTCTATATAATGGAGGCCCAACGTATTGCAATACGTCTGGGTAACTAGATGGTAGTGGAGAATTTGGAATCACTAATGATTCTGAAAGTTCTTCTACCTCTACGTTATCCTCCGCTTGAAAGCGAACTTGAGAAAAGACTGGAGCGTCCCTCTCTTGTTCAAAAGTACCAGGCCTTGCTTGGCCGCTAATATCCCCGAGAGGAGGATCAATCCCCGATGCGTCAGCCGGCGTGGGACGGACCCCACCGGTAGTATTCCCTCTGCGCCTTCTAGGAGAAGGCTCTAAACTAGGTGGCGAGAGACCACGAAGTCTTCGAGACCGTCTAGGAGACCGGTCAGCCACTTTGAATTTTTTGTTATGATCTTATCTAAAGACTCAAAAAATTAAAAGCTAGGCCAACTAGGAGCACAGAGCACACACTAAAAAGTTCCTAAAGATACAGCCAGTCAAACAACTTTCAAGTATTTCCGCTCCGGGTGATTGAGACCGGACACCAAAATACGAGAAAGTGAATCAAAGGGCCTTCCGAGGATAGTCTGGGATGATGAGGGCCCAGTCCTATCAGCGAAGGTATCAGAGGAAGTTACGCTGACCTCCTAACAACAGTCTGCGCCGGTGCAAGCCCCCAAGCTTCGCAAGGGTGCCCTCCGGAAGTACTGTCGAGAGTGATGCAACGTCGACCTCAGGTGCCACGGGATTCCCCTCCGCAGCCACCTATGCAGATCCCTAGGAAAGGCAACTATGGGTACCAACTCGTCGCAGAAGCCAGGCGGAACAGTCGTGAGGTAAGTTCGGACAAGTAGGAGAGGGGGTATCTCTCTTCCCTGTCTTCACAGACCCTCGTGCTTAACTCCCAGATCCGGAGTCTTCCTGGTCTCCCTGACGCTATTGGATTTACTCTCTTTAATCAGACTCTTATGTTTGACGTTTTGTGTGGCCTTGGAGAGTTAACTCTCCACTCGCCTAATCCAAGGCCCTAAAATCCTAAACTTGTTGGTGTAACAACTAAAACAAAAAGTTCTAGTGGATTTTAATTAAGCGCTTGATTTTATTAGGCTGTTCTTTAAGTCAAAGGTAATGGAGGTGAAACTTGTGGTGTTTTATGGACGCAAAAGAAATTAATAAAACCTAGCTACATGCACATGCACTTTTGTTTTCGATGAATAGCAATTTCTATGAGGTTCAGAAGGCACTTGTAATATAAACAAAAATTTTCCTTTTTCTTTTCAGACTCCACACTCACAAAAACTAACAAAACTAAATATGCCTAAAAAGAGATGCAAATCTTTCCCTAATGCAAGAACTAAATGTGGATGCACAATTCAAAGACTACTCTAAAAACAAAGAAGGAAAGTTGCTGCTTTACCAAATTTTGTCTTGCCACTGAAATGCTTAGATAGAAGATGATTTGTTACTAATCATTTCGTCCAAACAATAAAAACAAGTTTTAAGATAAAAAACAAAGCACTTTCACTTCGAAAAAAAAAAAAAAGGAAATCAGATGAGAAGCAAGTTTAAGAAAGCGAAACTCAAAAACTTTCAAAAGATTTTCTTTCAATCAAACCAAAAAGTCTTTTTCAAAGGAAAAACTCTCAAAAATACTGACACCAATGATTGATAAACAAGCAACCAAACACTTTTGTGAATTGACACCAATGAAATGATGAGAACTCAACAAAAATAAAATGTGTTCGAAGTCGCTTTTGACAATCAAAAGCAGCAATGAAAGTCCAAGAAATCAAAAGACAAGTTTCAAGGAAATGGTAACAAACAACTTTCCCGAAACGAAGGAGCAAATGGTCATAAAAATGATTTCGTTAAGCAAACACAAATGTCATGAAAACAAAATGGACACAAAGATTTTAAGACAATCTTCCCACTCTGCCGAAACAGAGCAATCAAGATTCTTAAACAGAAACCTTGTGTGTCAAAAATCAATGACGCTTGCAATCAACGAAAAACAAGACTAGCACTCCTAGAGAGAGTTCGAAACAAGATGCCCCCTGTTAAACAGAGAACTGTCACTGGGAATTGACTGCTTTAAACTGACCCAAACCACCAGACAGACATTCAGCCAAAAGAAAAATTATAAATCTTGAAAATTATGTGATATACGCGCCTGCAATTATTTGCAGAATGCGTGTACACGCGACTGTAACTAAGGAAACCTGCGTATACGCGGGTTTACTTAGTGCAACTTGCGTATATACGCTTCTGTAATCCAGAAAAAGTGCGTATATGAAGTGTTTCAAGAAAAATAAAAAACACAAACTGAAAAACTGGAACAGCTTGGAGTTCAAGAAAATATCAAACAGTCAGAACCAACAAACAGAGGCACTGAGCCTAGATTGGCTTGAGGACTACCCAAACTAGGAACAACAAGAATGTTGTCCCCAGCGGAGTCGCCAATTCTGGTTGAAGGGAAAGTACCCCTAGAGTCCTTTGGGCTGAGACTCTACCAGACTGAAAATTGCTTATACAAAGAAACACACACACACAGCCATCTTTTTAACTTTTAAGCAAATTCTAATGTTTTAGGGTACATACCTAAGGTCCTACGTCCGAGAAGACCGTTAGGGTGCAAACCCTTCTTGGAGTTCCCTTCTTCTTTCTCTGACCTGCAAGACAAACAAATCAAAGAAATCAACAGTACATGTATAGAAGTTTATGTATAAATCATCTTTATGCTATAAAGTTAGTTATAAATAATCTTTAAGTAACTACTTTCATAAGAATTCAACACAAGAATCTCATAAGCATAAAGAAAGATTATTCGGGAACAAAGACGTGTTTCTTTATATATAAAGGCAAATAAAGTACATATATCGGAAAGATATCACCTGAACACCTTCAGCAGGCTCCAAGCAAGCTTCCTCCCAGATTCGTTCCAGCCTCCAGCCTCCAGCAAGAGCTCCTTCCAAGTCCTACTCAATGATGATGTCAAGGATGAATAATCACCAATACACATGGAAACAAGGGTTTCCTATGCAAAATGGGGAAGTGCAGGATGCACCAAGGACTTCAGACCTGGTCTAAGGGAAAAATCTCAGCATAATAATCTTGCTCTCCTTTCTCTCTCCCCTTGGCCTTCCCTTTGATGTCTTTTTATACCCTCTCCAAAGTAGTTTTTTAGTTAGGAGTTGGTTGGGAACAGTTGGGCCACGGGCACTAACAGGTGATCCAGAAGGTAATCCCGCGATCACCGCCCGAAAAAGAGGAAATTATATTTTTTTAAGTGTTTTAATAGATACACGCGGTTGGGTATGACAGACCCGCGTGTACACGCGTTTAACACAGGGCAAAGTCGCGTACAGGGAATAAAACACTGTTTTTTAAATTTTTGGACCAGGTCTGGAAGGAGGGGTTGCCCTAGGCCATAAGTGCAGCATCACAAACCATAAGAGTGAGATTTGGAGCTATAACACACGGTAATAGTAGGATCACCCAGGAAAAACTACGCTAGGAAATAGGAGCTTGTAGGGTAGTGTGGAGGACTTAATGAGAAGTCTATTTTGCCTATGAGCATCTGTGAGGATTGTACTAAGAGCTAGCTAACTGTGAGAGATAAAGTTGTATGTGATCATGAGATATTTCCACTTGTATGATAATACATATTGTGGGGTTTTTAGCCGAGGCTTTCCCCTGAGTATTCTTCTGTGTTTCATGTGCATTGATTTTTCTTCTTGTTATATGTGTTCTGCTTGATCTTGCTCAAATCTATTAAGCTTCCGCAAGTTTAATTGTAGAAGTAGATTAAAGTATTTTTCTTTAGTTATATTGCATTATCAGGTTAATCTAAAGTCATAATTTCTACACCCATGAGCCTTAGAGCCCTTTTGCATAATTTTATTTTCTTCTCTTCACGTCTTATTTACATGGATCTCTTATTATTTTTTCCCTATATTTTCATTTAGTATTGATACTTCTTTTGTTGAAGGATTGGGTTAAATCATGGAAGAAAGTCATTTTTTAGGTTATTTATAGAGTCAAAAGAATGATTAATCCTTATAAAAACTTTGAAAATCCATCTTCATCATTGAGCTACTTGGATTAGTTTACTAGTTCACAAATCTAGAATTTCTGAAAGTCCCTTGTAGAAAACTAGTAGTAATTTTCTGTTATTTTTTAGAACATGTTAGTGACCTTCAATTGAGTTGATTACACATGTATTATGTCATAAACATATTCACATTAGTAAAATAATTTTCCTCAATTAATTTTCGGTTGATTAGGTTAGTCATTTGATAGGTTAACTAGCTCACTAGTTCTTGAATTTCCAGTTTTAGAGTAATAATTTTTTGCTATTTGTTAGCACGTGTTTACAGGGGTATTTTGGAGTGATTCCAATTGTAACGGTGTCCTTACAAATCTTAATTAATAACAAAAATTGTCTCATCCCATTTTCATTTGATTTACTTGGTAATTCGGTGAATTATCTCCTCTTGTAGCAATTATGTTTTGCTTGTAGTAACCTCTTGTAGAACTTGTGTAACACATGTAAACTCGACTAGATTTTCTCCAAAAGCTTGGCTTTTATTTCTTAGGCTTAAATCATGCCCACTAGCCTCTAAATCCATGATTGAGGAAGAATAAACACCAATTAGGATATTCCTTTTTACAAAGTAGATCAGGCCTATTTGTTTGAATTTGCGCTCTTAGGATTTCAATTACAAATTATTGTTCTTGCCTAGGATTAATTTTTGTTAGAACTAATATTTTCATTTCTGTAATTACTTTAGGCTTTCGTTTCATTAAATTCACTCCATTACATCAGATCAATAAGAGGAGGACACATTGTATGTTGTACATATAGTGTCGTCACCTCTTAAGTTTTTACAAACGTCGGGTTGATAATTTAAGTTGGTATACTTAGGAGTTGCAACATTCTTGTTGCAATACTGGGGCTCATCACTTTTTGGCATTGTTTCCAAGGAGATGTCAAAGTATGCATTGTTTTCTTTCCTAGTTGATTCATTTCTTTTTCTTTTTGCAACAACAAAAAATTGCATTGGGCATATTTCATTTCAAAAACAAAAGTTTGCATTGCATTAGCATTCTTATTCAAAAAAAAGAATTATACTTCTCCAATTCCAACCCCCCCACCCCCGCCTCCCCCCATTTGATCACATGGTGCAGTACCATTTGATCACATGGTGCGGTAAGAACTACATCACCATCCACTTTTTCAGGTATAGGAAGAAGATGTGGAAGATGTGATAGAAGAAATGGATGGACATGATAGCAATGAAGAAGATCATCTTGGATTTACAATTCAATATATTATGTCAGTGTTGATATGAAGAACATCCCTCCATATTTCCGTCCCAAATTTCACGGTATGAGGTTAGATGATCCGAAAAAATTTCTATTTTAATTTGAAATCCTTTGTAGATCTTATGGTTACTTACTAAACATTCAAAGTTGAGATTGTTTCCGAAAATATTCAAGGATAGAGCTCTTAAATGTTTCATGAGTTTAGGGACTAATTTAATAAGATCATAGAATGATATGCAAAAGACATATCTAGAAAAATATAAAGACCATGATCTTAAAGAATAATTTTTTATAATGACTCAAAAAGAAGATGAGAGCCTTGATAATATATCAGAGAGGTTCATGTATGATGTTAAGAAGGAAAAATTACATCATTTAGGATTTGACACCCTAAAAACCCTCTTACTTAAAACAATTAGGGATGAGTGGATTGATCTCCTTGATCTCATGAGTAGAGGTGATGTATCCCAATTATAATTTGAAGAAATTTATGAAACATAAAAACGCATAGCAAGAGGACGGGAAAGGGTAACTAAATCAACATCAAGATCAGTAAGTCAACCTAAACTTGGAAATTTGTTTGATGACTTTAAAACATAAATTCTTAGCAATCTAAACGAACAAATGGAAATGTTAAGAATGGAAGATGACGAAAAATAAGATGTCGATATTTGGGTTGTCCATGTAGAATCAAATGTTAATAAATATTTACCATCATTACCATGGTTGAAGTAATTTTACCAAGAGGACAATGGAGCAAGTCAATCACCAAAGAAGTTATGTAATGTAGCTCCAAGAGGACCATGGCAGCCTACTCAACCTAGTATAATTAAAGAACCTAATTCAGAATTTCAAGGTTATGAAAACACATCTCAAAGTAATTGGAACACACTCTTTCCTTGGCAACCTTGGCCATCTGAACCCCAAAACAATTCTTGGCAACAATCTTGGCAAGGAACTTATGGAAGAAATCCACAATATCCTCAATATTTTCTTCAATATCTTCCATACCCAACTCCATGTTATCCCTAATATCCACCTCCACCACAACCACATCCATCTCAAAGATCCACTCTCACTCAACTACCTGTACCACCATTTCCAAACCCACACAAGAAGGTACCGCAACCCACTTACAATGTTGAGGTATAACACTTCCTAACATCTCCTCTTGATCTAAATGGTATTCATCTTATCTTAGGAAGATTATTACAAAAGGATATTCTCTTGATGTCGTTGAAGGAGAACATTTTGGAAGAAGAAGATTCAAATGAGAAGACCAAAGAATCATGCGCTGCACATGATGAAGATAAGACATCAAAATCATAGATTAAAAAAGTTCCCTCATGTTTACCATTAGATCCTCCAAGTGTTCAAGAGAATAATATGAAAAAGGAGGAATATTTGAATGCCATGGTAGAAGAAGACATGGAGAATGATCTAGATGAGCAAGGGAACCAAGGGCATCAAAACTAGATTAAGGTTTGGTTCCAGAAAATCAACAAGAGGGAGAATCACTCTCTTCTTCAATAGTACTTGATATCATCAAAGTCAAAGCATTTGGTCTCTAAAATTTAGGTTCATGTAAAACTATATATTTCAAGCCTACACATGAGTTTATCTATCATATTGATGTACACATGGCTCCATTAGAAGTATTACTATACTTGAAAGAGATTAAATTGTTTTTTCAAGTAGAGTAGGATAGAAAAAGAAATAAAAAAATGAAAAAATAAGAGAAAAAATAAAATCTCAGGTGACAAACTCCTTTGAGGCACCCGAGATTGGCTCATGGATTGAAAACCTTCATGAGGCTATCAATGGGTTGGAAAACAGAGAAAAAAAGAGAAAAATAAAAGATCACAGGTGAAAACCTCCTTTGAGGTGTTTAGGCAGGCCTACTAGTTGAAAACCTCATTGAGGCATCTAGTAGACCTAACAGAAAAATATGACAAACATGAAAGAATTATTTGTTCCATGTATCTCTCTCTGGTGAATGAAAGTGCTCTCCAATGTTTGCAAGCAACAAAAAAAAGTCAGCACCAAAAGAGAAAGTTGGTCAAAAATCTATTCAAACAAATTCAAACTTGGACTTTCTCCTCCTTTGCTCAGAGCCTCCAAAAGAACCAATGCCATGTCAATCCATCACCCTCATCGATTTCCAACATCGACCCATCGTTTCCAAGCCCTTCTCATGAATTTTCCTCTTTGTCCTAAAATGCTACAAGAGGGCTCTATTTTGCTATAGGAGGCCAAAATACATTAAAAAAAAAAAAATTATATATCACAAACCATGCATCCATTGGGTAAGATATTTCATGGAAAGATTCATATGGATGATGGTAACATTATCAAGAAATTTCAGCAAATTCTAGTGCACACTTTTTGAGAAATCATCCTCCATCACATACAACCATTTTTTATTTTTCTCGTGATTCGTGCATCCAATAGGCAAGATTTTTTATGGGGAAGGTCATAAGGATCATGACAAAATTTTCAAAACATGTCAGGTCTATCGAGTCTACCATTTCAAAGATATGGATGAAACAATTCTACTCTAAGGGTTTGTCATAAAATTCTACAGGAGGAATCTGAAATGCTATAGGAGGCAGATCTAATTGGAGAAAGAGGCCAAAAGGTCATGTATCCTTTAGGAAATGTTGAGAGAGGTCCATGTTAGCCTCATCATTCATTTTCAACACCAATTGACATATTCTCCACCCTCATTTTCACCTTTATCCATGAAAGGAAACCATTTTCACCCCTTCTTCCATCCCTTCCACCACAAAAAAAATCTTCGATCCTTGTCAACCTATTACTCATGAATTATCAGTATTTTTAAAGGCATAAACTGAAGGAAATTTTGATCGTAGCAGGATCTATGTGACTCTTACATGAAGAATACCTTTTGTTAGCTGTTGCAAGATTCACGATCACTCATGAAATAATAACATTAGATCTAGAGGAAATCTACGTGAAGGAAAGACCTGCATCATCAAGCATCATCCAACAAGATAGAATTAATAAATACATAAATTTCTCAAGAAATTTCAGAAGAAACTTAATAAAAACCTTACACATATCCAGATCTACGATGCATCCATCAAAGGATCAACACATCAACAAGCAGCCTCTGATAACAAGCATCAATGATGAATTAGGACACCATGCAACACCTGCAACATGTATTTGGCTCCACCATCACCTAGAAAACACACCTAGGGTAAGGCTTAAGTATGCAATCCTCCAAAAATTTCCTATAAACTTATTTTAGCTTGAAAAGTGTTAGAAGTGTATGAAGGAAAATGTATTTTTAAATAGCCCAAATGAGTAGCAGAGCGACCTTGGCCTTATCTAGCACACAACTTTACCTTTCAACCAACACACCCACACGTATGGGAGAGGAACAAGATAAAAGTGAAGAGGAGTTGAGAAAGTGGATTTAATGGAGGACAAGGAGTGTGAAGGGATAAGTGAGGGAAAACTTACTATGTTAACTCAAAGATCTTTGAGTTTATTTTGCATGCAATGAAAAAATATAGAGAAATTTTGAAAAAGAAAAAATAGGGAAAAAAATCAATAAAAATATGAAAATAAACGAATAAAAAGGTTGACCCACCACCTCTTGGCATACAAGGACTAGATACTATAGGATTCGGGTTGGTTGCTATAGGATAAAACATAATTTGTACAGGAGAAAACAAAATTTCTATTAGAAGAACGAATTTTCTATAGGAAGGTCATACTTGGTACAGGAAGGAACAATTTGCTACAAGAAACTATCCGAGTGCTACAGGAAAACAAATTTCACCCAGAAGAGACATTAAAACCTTGGGAAGAAAGGAAATATTCAAAGGAAAAGTCAGTAAAATTTCTGTCTCTCCAACATTTCGCATAAGGATTCCAAAAGAACCTCAATCATCAAGAAAACGAACTCTGCAAATTTACAGTTTGGATTATAGTAAGAGAAGACAATTGGATTGGTTGACCATTTTCTTAAGAATATGGTGTGTTGAATAGGGAAAGGGTGCATCTTGTAATTTTTCTTTCCTCTACCTTGGAACAATAATTTCAAAAATTCTTTTGTTACAACAACCTCCACTGCATAGGAACTTACGGGGTTTGCAAAAAGTGCTAATGCACCTATGAAAGCAATTCCTCTTCAGCATATCCCTACATTCCATGGCCTTACATTAGAGGATCCGAATTCATTTCTGTTCGAATTTGGTGTGCTGTGTAGAGGATATGACTATACCATCGACCCCCAGAAACTAAAATTATTTCCCTCTACATTAAAAGGAGCTGCTATGAGATGGTTTATGGGATTAGGTGGTAGTGTTATAAATAATTGGGATCAAATGAAAGAGTCTTTTCTAAAAAAGTATCAGGACTATTGCGGGTCTCGAGAATTAAAAGATGAAATATTTCAGATGGTGGCTAAACTAAATGAAACATTGGAAGAGTATGTTGAATGATTCCAGTATAATCTTCAAAGATCTCCTTATGCATCATTACCTTTACCTGATAATGTATTGAAAACCGCATTAATTAGGGGAATGAAGGAACAATGGATTGAGACATTAAATGTTATGGGGAAAGGAGATATTTATCAAGAAAATTTTGCTGACATTAATGATTTATATATCAGGAGTTCGAAAGGTAGCACAAGACTAAAACCAGGAGAGCATGATTGATTTGTAAGAGATAATATAATTTTGGCAGAAGGAGTAACTCGTGCAAAAATTGGAAATTTATTAGAAAATTTTAAAAATGACATATTGGGGACGCTGACAACACAACTTGATATTATGCAGGATAAACAAAAGTAAGCAGAAGAAGAACAGAATTTGGCAATCTTCTGTCCCAGATGCAGGAAGAAACATAGCCACAAGGACTGTCCATTAGATGCAGTTCAAGTTTGTACCATTTGTACAAAAGACCACTCCACAAAGAGTTGCCTCTCACATCCTGGATTGTAAGTAGTATACAAGGAAGTAGAAGAAGAGCTAGAACCAGTGTATCTACTTAATCAGCACCGTCAGTGGCAGCCGCGGCAAATAGGTATGTTTTCAGACCCAACTTCTTCTTTCCAACCTCAGCAATACCATGCTCAACAATACAATTCAATGTGGCAAAATCAACCTCCCTTCCCGAATTGGTCACAGAAATCATTCCCTTCATCATCTCCATGGCCGAGTCAAGTAAGCCAACCCAATTGGCCAAATTTTCCCTATACCTGACAATATTGGAAAAACAATGTTTTTCCACCGCAATGGACTCCTCCTACTTCACAAATTCAAACCTGGCAGACAAACTAGCAAAGGCCAATGAATCAGCTAGTAGGAATTATCCCGCTCCCTCAACCTACACTGCCAGCTCTGCAATAAAATCCCCAGTCTAATTTAAGGCCACAACTCCCAGCCCAACCCAACCCCAATCCAAATAATCGACCGGTCCAGACCATTCAAATAATCGAAACACCAGAGACAGGAACCGATCTAAAGGAATGTGATGACCTTCAATTAAGATCAGGGTGTATCATTGAAACAAAGGGAGATAAAACAGTCCAAGTTGAAAATCAGTTACCTGTAGAACAACCATTACAGGAAGAGGACATGCCTAGACAACAAATTCATGATCCAGCAACCACATCCTCTCCTCCATTCCCAGAACGCTTAATTATACCTTGACCTATACAACATCCTGATTTTGACATTCTCGGAGAATTATGAAATATGTACATAAAAATACCACTCCTCCAAGCCATTCAAGACATCTTGATATATGCAAAGACTATCAAAGAACTATGTATAAAGAAACCAAGGTGGACAATAACAAACAACCCAAAAGTCCAAGTAGTTGGCACTTTATCTGACTTATTATCAAGAAAAGAAACACCCGTTAAATACGAAGGCCCAGGAAATCCAATAGTAACAGTACAAATCTGTGGTCAAACCTCCTCAAATGCCTTAGTTGATATAGGAGCTGCAATTAGCATCTTAACAACTGCTACTTACCAAAAACTGGGCATTACATCAGTAGAACCAACCTCCACTTCATTAGAACTGGCTGATCGATTTATAGTTAGGCCAAAGGGCACACTACAGGATGTCATTGTATCTGTTGATTCCTGGGAATACCCGGCCGGTTTCCTGATAATAAACCCCAAAAACCAACTTGATAGACACCCATTGATCTTAGGCAGACCTTAGCTCGCAACTGCCGATGCTTCTATCGGTTGTCGACAAGGAAATATGACCATTTCTAGGGGGACAAATATTAAGAATCTAGCTTTATATCCCTCAGTGCAGCCAAGCGTCACAATGATAAAAACTAACAAGCACCTTGTATCATACCTTAAAGAAAATACTAGATCCCCATTAACCATACAAGAGGCCCTCGATTTCAAAGACCAAACAGAAGATGATGCCATTAATAATTTCATTAGCCAAGCTGAACTGAGATCCCACGTACAATGTCACATGATAGAAGTGAAATTTGATAATGAATTAGAAGAGGATCTTCTTAAAGACACGCATGATCAACCAATACCTACTACCTCTGTCTCGAATAGAAAAATTGTGGAAATTGAGCCACGAAAGACTTTAAACATTAATGCCAACCTGACTTTATAGCAAGAAAAGAAACTCATCCAGTTATTGAGGAAACATAAAGAGGCATTTGCATGGGACTACCCTGATATGAAAGGAATTGATCCCCAGTTATGTACACACCACATTTACATAGAAAAGGATACAAGACTTGTTCGCCAACCACAAAGGAGACTTAATCCTCATCTAAAAGATGTTGTAAAAGCTGATCTCCAAAAACTTTTGAATGTTAACTTCATCTACCCTATCTCCGATAGTAAATGGGTCTCTCCACTTGTTGTGGTACTGAAGAAGAATGGAAAGTGGAGAATTTATGTAGACTATAGAGAACTAAATAAAGCAACACAAAAAGACCACTTTCCCCTTCCATTTATTGACCAATTATTAGACACTTTAGCAGGAAAGAAATTCTTTTCTTTCTTGGATGGCTTCGTAGATACAATCAGATTCAGATTGCCCCTAAAGATCAAGACAAAACTACTTTTACTTGTCCTTGGAGAACATTTGCCTACAAATTTTTACCTTTTGGCTTATGCAATTCTCCTGCAACATTTCAAAGAGCTATCCTCAGCATTTTTTTAGACCTAATAAATGAGGGGCTCGAGGTCTATATGGATGATTTTACACCATACAGAGATGACTTTGATCCAGCATTGGACACACTGGAAAAAGTCATGCAGTGCTACATTGCCACCAGACTTTGCTTAAGCCATGAAAAATGCTATATGATGATGACTAAAGGCCTTATTCTAGGCCACTATATCTCAGCAGTTGGCATACAAGTAGACCCAACCAAAATTCAAATAATTTTTCTAATTCCCACCCCTACCACTCAAACAGAGGTATGTAGTTTTCTTAGATTTTATGGTTATTATAGAAGGTTTATAGAACATTATTCACATATTGCTGCACCTCTATATGCACTAACAGGTAACGTTGACTTTCTTTGGACAAAAAAATGTGATTGTGCTTTTCAAGATCTGAAGAAGCTTAATTCTACAGCTCCAGTCCTTTGTGGACCAAATTGGAACCTACCATTCCAGATTTCATCAGATGCCTCAGATACAGCTATTGGAGAAATCCTTGGGCAGGAAGAAGATAAAAAACCATATGCAATTTATTATATTGCCAAGAATCTATCCCCTGCTGAATTGAATTATATTGTTACTAAAAAAGAATTTCTAGCTGTAATACATGCTATCAATAAGTTCAGGCATTACATTACTAGATATCCTGTTATTTTATATACAGATCACTCTGCCATAAAATATTTAGCAAATAAACCAATCACAAATGGTAGAATAACTAGATGGCTGGTTTTATTGCAGAAATTTGATATTACAATCAAGAACAGACTCGAAAAAGAAAATATTGTAGCTGACTTTCTCTTGCGAATGCCAAAAATAGTGGATGCAGCAGCAGTTGAAGATCAATTCCCAGATGAGCATTTATTTGTTGTCACTGTTAAAACACCCTGGTATGCTCATGTTGTGAATTACTTAGCAGTAGGTAAATTACCAAAACATCTAACCCCCAATGAACAAAAACAAATTGTCCAAAGAAGTGCTCGATTTTCCTGGATTGGTGGCTACCTGTTTCATACGAGAGAAGATATGCACATCAGGATATGTGTCCGGGAGGAAGGTCAATTCAAAGAGAACCATAGGTATTGATAGTTTCCGACGCTGCATGGGAAATCCTGGCAAAGGCAGGATGGTTAGTCTATCTTAATCACATTCAGGAATCCAACGAGACTGTGGCAATAGAATTCTTGCAAAATTTACAAGAAAATCACTCCACAGTAAGGGGAAGACATATAGCAATCACCGATGACGTAATTGTGGAGGTCTTAGGACTACCAGCCACTGGAGGTATCTGGACCCTGAAGAAGGAGAGATTGCAAAAGATCATGGAGATCTTCCAGGATGAAGGCCAGAACCTGATAGTCGGAGGAAAGGGAGTCCTACCAATCGCATTAGGAGAGTCGTGGGCAGAATTGGCAAGGATCATCCAGAGCTACATCACCTGTGAAGGCAGGAAAGATGTGGTAAGACCACGACACCTTAAAATCTTAGCTGTATTAAAAGAAAAATGCTCTGTTAACCTACCTACATTTTTAAATTCATTACTGCATGATGTTGCCCAAATCATGAAAATGTCACAACATGTGGAATTGGTAGTGAGTCACCATGGGCTGATATGGCTGATAGTCAGCCATAGTTTGGCTCAACAACAAAGCAGCTGGGAAGAACTAATTGCTATAATAGATGGGGCACCAACTCTGCCAGCCCCAAAACGCAAACATACTGTTAGTACACCAAATAGACCATCAAAAAGGAGAAAATCAGTTAGATTGGCATGAATTAGAGGGAGAGTGGAAAATCCCCAAGGGTGTACCAGCCAGCCTGTGGAGATAGACGACTGAGGGGATGAGCAACCCCCGCAATTGGAAGGAGAATGGAACGAGAAAGAAGCGGAAGGAAATGAGGAAGGAGAGACAGAGGAAGAGACTGAGCAACCTGAGCAGGAGGAGGCGGAGGCAGAACAATGTGAAGAGAGTCCATTGCAAAATCCATTTCGAGAGGCCGAATTAGCCAAAATGCTAGCCAATATGGGTGAATATGGCTAGCCTCTCAGCCTGCTAGGCCTCCAGACTGAGGAAGAACCAAAAGAGAATTCTTCTCAGGATAAAAATGCACTCGAGGAATTTCACGTTGGGGAAGAAAATATAAAGAATAATTTTGAAAGCATGACAGGAGAAGAAAACAATGAAGATATGGGAGGGGAACAATCTACTCCCAGCTAGACTACACCAGAAGAATTGCATGAGGAAGAAGGGGTGGACAAGGAAGTTACCCAGGAAGTAACAGAGCCAGCTAGGGTTTCTACTGCTGAGCGGCCTAAACCAAACATCGAAGAAGTACCCCAAGAGGAAAACCGAGGAATTGGCCAGGATGACAGTCCAGACCCAAAAAAACAGACAGTTGTCCCTTCTAGGGAAACAGAAGAAATCAAACGATTATGGAAAGAACATTAAAGGTTGCTAAATGTGATAGCTCGACTTCGACAACAAATCAGGGTTTTAAGAATGAGAAAAAGAGTAAAAATAACTTCAGGGGAAAGACATGCGGCTACTCCGGTGATACCCCCCAAGAAGAAGATTCGAAAGATCCCTGTTAAGCCTACTGTTCAAACCGCTGTCAAAGAACAGTTTGCTGAAGCATAGTCTGCTGTTCGAATTGTTGTCGAAGAACAATCTGTTGTTCAAACTCTTGTTAAAGTGCAGACTGCCATTCAAAAGAAAAAGGAACAAGATTCCACTGTTGCTCATGTTGAAGTGCAAACGGACGATATATCGGTCTATGACAAGTAAGTTTAGACAGAGGCACAGTCCTCTGAAATGATACAGACTATAAACACAAGGCGACACAATAGGAAGATTCAAGTAAATCTTCCACTGGCCACTACTATGTGGGACAATGATCCGAGGACAGTAACCCTATGAGAGAATTTGATGTAAGCTCAGCAAGCAGTTGAAAAACTTACAGAACAAACGGTTTCTCGAGAAAAGTATGAAGAATTACACCAACAGCTAAGGAATGTCAATTTATCCGAGAGCCAAGCCTTTGAAGGATGGCAAAAAGAACAAGAAAAAGTCACAAAGATAACTCATAGATTAGATGTAGTCATCAGACAGATGGATACCTTATGCTCTTTGTACACTGATGTCCTAGCATGTAGAGCCCCTGCCAAGAATTATGCCTTATTTTTAATGGAACGATATTTGCAATTGAAAATTAAGGCTGTCAAAGCAGGAGCCCCTATCCAAATTAATACCATTGATGATTTTATAAATTGTTGTAAGAATTATTGAGCGAAAGTTCAAAGACTACTATGTGAATTCTATTTGCATAACCTTGTGCTAGACCAAGACACAGAGCAGAACCCTAGCCCTTTCGTTGGGGATATCCAACTGCAGGCATTTATTTCATTTGGATTTAATCAAATTAAATGGCTTAAAGCCTATAATGCCTTCCAAAGACAAGAAAACGGATTAGACTTATGGGTAAGAGCTGAGCCTAGAGATCCATTATAGTTATGGAACAAACATAGAAGCATTATGAGGACTCCATGCATGATTGATGCATTAAAACCCATTCATATAGCAACCAATCGGCAAGGGATAGAATATTTCTTTATCATTAAGGACCTTGCCATTGCAGCTGCAAAATTTTGATATTAGACCTCTAATCCGAACATTCAACTCAAGGAACCATTTAATTACTAGAATTCTAAGTTAGCCACTGATCATCTGAACCTCTATGGTGAAATTATCTTGACGGCAGGTCCATATTGGTTAGGATATAGGTTTCGAAGTCTGATTATTTGGCACCCTGCACCTGGATACCAAGCCTTGTATGAGATTCCTGAGGGTCAAACAGGCCATCTTTTTGAACACCTAGTTAGGCATCATGGTTGTAGGCCACCACATGAGATGCCATCTCCAGCCTACTCTCTCACTGCCTTACATGTCAACTACAACATTTTCATGAGGGCATGAAAAAGGGTAAGTAGGGGGGTGTGTGGAGTATTGAAGAAGGTATGTTTTCATTGACTATTTTGCCATATTTTCTTTAGAACTCGTAATAACTTTGCATCATGAACTAGGTAGATAATGGGAAATCATGAAAAAATCTACAAAGATTTATACGCAACCTGAAAAAGCTAATAATTGCCATTTCTTATGCAGGAAAAGGGAAAAACTAAATATTTCCGCTCCAAGGAAAAAGACAAGGCCAAGCTAACCATTGTCCCTTTGGCAGGGAACCATATGCAAACAAGATGACCTAAATTAAAACATCTCAACGAAGGAAAGGAAAAGGAGATATCGACTCAGCGCAAGAAAATTACCAAATAACTGAGGATTAATAGCTTGGCGAATCCCTCAAGATCCTTTGATCCTGAGGGATCGCTGCTTAACTATTTTTGCATCCTTTGATCCTGAGGGATCACTGCTTAACTATTTTTGCATCCTTGATATCTCCGCTTCAGCTGTTATAAGTAGGGGGAACAATGCTAGCCCGAGAGATTATTAATCTTCATGTAACTTCGCTCTGTATTTTGAAACTCTGATCATCGACTCTCATTGAGAAGTGATCTACTGTAACTATGTTTTAATCCTTTAATATAAAATTGGTTGTTGTTCCATCTGTGATTCTAGAATAATCTCAAGCGGTGTGTCCCTGGAGGCTAAGGGCCCAGCCCTGGTGGAACACTTGCTCTTGTATCATTATCTTTAGTTCGTGTGTGGTTTGTATTATCAGCCTTAAGTGGTAATCTAGTGTGCTTTGTTATCTTATATCACAGCTCTGTTATATTTTATATATCATTCTCTGCAATAGGAAAATCATATTGTGCATTCTGATCTTACAATGCATTGCTGTTCTTTTACAATCATTAATGTAACATCACTATTCTTTAAAGAATGCTATTGTTGTTCAATTGTAAAGTAATCGAGCTGTAATTTTCTTAAGTTGGTATTACTGTATTCGTTTATGGTTTATACTTCATACAATTGTTGTTCAATTAACATTGTTGTTCCATTATGAATTGCGATCATTACCCTTTCTAACCGGGATCAATACTTGCAGTATCAGAATCAGATTACTGTTTTTCTTAATATTTTTGTGTGCTATGTGTATAGTCTATTTCAGCACCATGTATCTACAATTGGTACTACGCGCTGCTCTATATTCCATTGGTAATTTGTTGCCGTTCCATTTCTATTTGCTGTTTGATTTATCCTTTGAGTAAAGATTGATATTTGATTTCTGTAGGATAAGGTTGTTGTACTTGTTTCTGTAGATTAAGGTATTGCTATTCATCAGATTTAGTTACTGTTACATTTTCTAGTTGTTGTTCCATTTCTTAGTTGCTGTTCCATTTCTTGTTATTTGCGTTACTGATTGCTTTGGTGTACAGAAGAATATGAAACTGTAGTGGGCATTGGAATTTGCTGTCTAGTCCCCAGATTGATGATTTGTTCCTTGATTACTTTTAGTTACATCAGTTTCCAAAGGGATGAGTTATTGTTACTGGACCCTTGACTGATAAATTGCTTAGTTTTCCGAATGCGTGATTTAAGCTTCAAAGTATTTTGCTGCAAGTAGATTTCCTTTCAAGCATTCGTTTACTCTTGTATTTTCTTGAGCACTATACTACTAGCATTACTCTGACAAATGACAACCTCAAACGGAGTACACTCTTTGAGATAACAAATCGTTCCTGGATTGACAAGTTAATGTGAGGTAATTAGGGGTGAAAAAGACCCCTTTTACGGCTTGACATATATCTCCCTCCAACTCTACTTCTTTGTCTCTCTATGTCAACCCCCCCAAATCACATGCTCTCTCACCCCATATCTATCAATCTCTCTATCCCTCTCTCCATGTATCTGTTTCTCTCTTCTTCCCTCTCTTCCCCTTCCATCTATATCTATATCTCTCTTTGTCTCTCTATATTACCCCCAAACCATACACTCTCGTTTTCTAATATATTTATCTATCACTCCCTCCTCCTCTCCATCTCTCTCTCTCTCTCTTCCCCTCCTCTCCCTCTCCCTCTCTTCTATCTCTATTCCCTCCTACTACCCTCTCTCCCTCTTGCTCCATATTCCTTGTTACTCCCTCTATCTCTCCACCTTTATCTCTCTATGTATTTCTTCATACCTCCCTCTCTTCCCCTCTCCGTCTCCATATCTCTTTCTCTTCCTTCCTCTCTCACCCTTTCTCTCCCATCTCTCTCTCTCTCTCTCTCTCTGTGTCCTCACCCTGCAGCTTTGTTACTATATGGCTCTATCTCTCCTTCTCTCCCCCATTCTCTCAATCTATCCTTCTTTGTCTCATTATATCACCCCCAAACATACACACTCTCCCTTGTCACTTTTTCTCTCTCTCCACTTCTCACTCTTTGTGTATTTCTTCTTCTCTCCCTCTCTCCCCCTCCAAATCCATCTCTCTGTCCCTCCAAATCCATATCTATATCCCTCCCTCTCTCCTCCTCTTTCTCATCCTTCTTCTCTCTCCTTTCTCTCCTCCCTTTCTCTCTCTTCCCCCATCACTCTCTCTATCTCTCTATCTCTCTCTCTCTCTTCCTCTATCTTTCCCCTCCAATCTTCTCTCTTCCCCACATCACTCTCCTCCTCTCTCTCAAGTCCTCTCTCTTTTACTTCCTATCTCTCCCTTTCTCCCCTTCCCCTCTCTCTCTCTCTCTCTCTCTCTCTCTCTCTCCAACTGTGTTACTATATCTTCCCCTTTCTCCTTTTCTCTCCTTCTCTCCCCCGTTGTCTCCATCTATCCTTATTTGTCTCTTTATCTCACCCCTAAGCCTACACACTCTCTCTCCATCTCTCCATTGTCACTCCCTCTCTTCCCACCCTCTCTCCCCCTCCAAATTCATCTCTTTATCCCTCCCTCTCTCCTCCTCTCTCTCCCTTTCCCTCCTACCCCCATGTCTCTTCCCGATCTCTCTCTCTCTCTCTCTCTCTCTCTCTCTCTCTCTCTCTCTCCAATCCTCTCACTATCTTCCTCTCTCTCTCTCCTTTTCCTTCCCTCTCTCATTCTCTCTCTCCCACCTCCATCTTTATTTATCCCTCTCCCTCTCTTACCCTTCTTTACCTCTCCCACTCCTCCCACTCTCTCTCTCTTCATTTATCCTCTCCCATTTTATTCAGTTTATCTCCATCTCTCCCTTGTCACTCCCCCTATATTTCTGCCTGTCATTCAATGTCTTTGTTCTTCCCTCGCATATATATCTAGAGTTAATATATATATATATATATATATATATATATATATATATATATATATATATATATATAGATATATAGATAGATATATAGATATTGTATTAATCCAAAGTTATTAAATTTAATAATATTAATATTATAATATACTAATATGAATATTAGATATAATAATATTATTAATATTAATATTAGGGTTAATTAATATTTTTTTTGTGCCGAATTAATAATAATTTGGTCCATGGTAATGCGCCCATAGGCTCGATATATAATTAGATGTTGGTTTCTAATCATATTTGATATTTTTTTATTTATTTATCATACCTCTTTATACCTATTTTATATTTATTTATTTATGATACCTCTTTTATAAATATGGTATTTGGCCCATAGGCTTCACCTAAATCAAACCTCTTTTTTAATTTTTTGTAAATATATAGAGGTTTATTGAGTAAATATAAAAAGAAGTTTTATTTATTTACCATAATTCTAGTTTACTTATATTTTTATTTATTTACCATACCTCTGGAGTAAGTATAAAAACAAGTTTTATGTATTTACCATACCTCTAGTTTATTTATATTTAGCCGCACGACCAAAAGTGGCCAGAATCCAGGCAAAAAAAATTCAAAAAATCTGATAGAGGGAGTGTTTGTGTAATATCCCTATCGTAATAAGTTGGTGTAAAAGTAATTTTAAATCACAAATCAGTTATAAAAACTAATTCTTGATATTCCTAAAATCAAGAAAGGAAAGAAAGAGCTAGGATAATAAGTTTGGCTGTTAAGGCAAGGATAGTGGGAGCCATAATCTACATGATCGTAAATGGTTATAAATCCATTTCTGTTATCGCCATTCATTTCGTGCTTATTTTTCGGAGCATGAGGCCTCCACAAGACCTCAAATTGCAGCAGAAAAGGCCAATCCCTTTTGGCATTAGGGGTCGGAATTCTAGGCGCCAATTGCTTTCGTTATGATTATGTTGATGATGAGCATTGCAGTTGCACCCATGGCTACTACTTCAACTGTCAATAATACGGAGGCGGCTTCTTCTACGGAGGAGGGTGTAGGTGTGGGAGATAAACTTCCACTTAAATTGCCTTTCAGTTTGGAAAAGGTGCAGATGTTTGTTTCCCATGTTATGAAAGGGGAAAACATTCCTTTTTGCGGGTAATGGTGACAGTGCTTCATCCGAACCGATCCTTTGAAAGAAAAGCGATGCATGCAGTGGTTGGCAGGGTTTTAGGTTCATCATTTTATGCATGTCTTCTTGCTGGAGTGAATTCATGCAATAGTTGGGGCTCTACGATGGTATTTGGGGTGGATACCAGGCATGTCGAGATTTATTCTTGTCTCTGTCACAGCTCTTCACTTCCATTTAATTCTTGGTTTACCTAATGGAGTTACCATGAATTCGCCCATCCACTGGCATGCTACTATAGTGGTCAAGTTAGAGAGTACCTTCTAGGGAAATATCATTGGAATTTAGTTTTCTGCTGCAAAACCTAAAGTGTAAAGGGCGGTGGGCGATAAATTCTGGTGAGGGTTCTCATAGCTGAGCGGAAGCCTTTCCGCGAAGAGGTCAGGTTAAGGTTGCCATCGTCGCAGCTCTTGTGCGCTCCATATCTACTGTGGCTTCTAGCAAGACATATTCTATAAAAAATCCCTCTCACATAAATCATCTTTTGATGCTTCACACTCAATTTCCTCCTAGAATGTTTGGAATGCATGATTTGGATTTCTTGCGTGTCAACTAAAGAGATAAGTATTTATGACCATCTTGGAAAATATAAGAGTTTATGTTAGTATTTGAGATAAGTATATGTTATTTTTCTCATAGAAATAGCTATTTTGGGTAAGGAGAATACATATTCAAACAATAGCTATTGCATTTTTGGAAAAAAAATGCATATTAAAGAAATAGAAGTTAATATTGCATCTTTGGAAAAAAAAGAATGCATATAAAAGAAATAGAAGTTAAGTTGGATTTTATTGGAAAGGGATATATGCTTTATTGCATTGGGATACTAGTTAATTTCGAAGTTTCTTGTGGAAAATTTATGCATTGCATGCATGATAGAAATTGCAATATGATGTGCTTCTTGGCACATCGATAATCACTCTAACTTTCTTGAAGAAAAATGTATGTTTTATATACAAAAATATAATGTCTTTTTAGAAAAAGAGAGCATTATTCATGCATTAAATAATAACTTTATATGAGATTTCCTGGAAAACAAAGATAGAGATTCTTGCCTTAAAAGAGACACATGAATAGTGTTCATGCAAGAGCAAGAATCCATACTTGTTTCATGAAAATACCATGTGCATTGAAGTAGAAGTAATTGTGTTAGGAAAAAAACACATGTTGCATGCAAATAAGGGTAGCTATTGTGATTTTGGAAATATGATTTTGTGTGTACATAGAGAAAATGGTCATGTTAACTTTCTTGAAAAATATTGTCTTGTTAGATGAGTTGCGTTGACTTCTTGATTTTGATGCATAAAGGGTAAGTTAACCTTGTTTTTGTATCTTGATTTTTATGCATAAAGATGGATATCTTTAATAAGTTATCGAAATGGAAGCTTGAGAATATTTCATATAGGAAGATAGAGAAATGAGGTTATAATGACTTCCTTTAAGAAAGAAGTATGTGATTTGTTACATGAAATGATGGTAGTATTCGAGTGAAGGGAATATGTGTTGCATATATTAAAGAATGGCTATTATGGTAAGCTAATGTATGCACAAAGAATAGTCATTGTGATAATATAAGAGTTATGTTCTTTGTATGATCGAGAAACTATGTTGAGTTCTTGAAAAGTAAGTATGTGAAAAGAACATATGTGCTTAATCATAGAAAAAATAATTTATTACATGTATGAAGATATAACGATTGTGTTATATATGTTAGTAGAACTAAAGAGTTAGATCTCTTAAAGAGAATTATGCATTAGTGTGAATAAATATTGTGGAGGTAAAACAATATTTACTTGAGTATATGTACTAGTTAAATAGTATGTCATGCTTGCTCATGCATATGAGTAGAGGTTAAAGAAACTCTTTTAGAGGTTGATTATTGATTCATTAATATGGTATCTAATCTTGTTGCCAAAGCTTTTTGATGACAACATTGACAGGAAATGATGGTAGTTGGTTCCCAAGAAAAGTGATGTTAACATTGTTGCAGGAATGTGATCAATGGTCCATGCATATGAGTTCGAGTTGTAGGAATGTACATTGCTAGAACAATCATGCCCCAAGGAATGTTGTATGTGGTGGTATGTAAGTAAAAGATTACATGGAAACTATATTAGCTTTTAGCTAGTTATTTGACAACTTAATGATAATTCATTGTAATGATTTTATAACAATGGTTAAGGGATGGAATCCCTTATAAGCCATTGAGTGAGGGGTGAAATCCCTCACGAGCATTTAATAATAAGATTAAACATTTGTTGGTTTTCACCCTACGGGGTTTCCAGAGTATATTGGTGTTCAATGGTGTGATTGCCTTTTGTGTCAGTTTGATGATGTTGAATCCTTGATGATGATGGTTCTTTATTTGATGGGATAATCATAATGTCCTAGTAAGTGATTATTTAATACAGTTAAGGACAATCATAAAATAGACAAAAGGTTCATGAGACACCACAGTGGTGGTTAATGGTTATGCAAATGGTTATGCAACTTATTGTCTTCTATTGCAATTTACTTGATGTACTAAATAACATTATATGTAATGGTTAATGAAGAATTGTGGAGTTGTGAATTTGATAATTACTTGTGAGTAATCTATATAAAAAATTCTGACTCCATGCTTTTACATGCGAGGTTATCGGGGTATGTTACAAGTGGTATCAAAGCTAAAGGTTGCAGTACTGGTGCCTTTGGGAATTGGTAAGCGGAAAAGAAATTGAGGTATGCCACCAGTGAGAATTAACTCAGGTATGAGTTTAACCATTCACATATTGATTTACGTAGCATGATAAGTGTGATTCGTGTTTAAACTACTTCGAGTAGTAAGTAATAAGGTTTGCTGCATAACTATGTTCATGACATTGGAATTCCTGATGAGTATAAAAGACAATGAAACTTTTGTCGCACTTAAGAACAATATTGAACACTCATTACACTTATGAACAATATTGAACACTCATTGAGGAAAGTGACAATCGACCACCAACTTTTGATTTGCAAATATGGCAACAACAATGATGCATTTATTAAACAAGATTGAAGTTACAATGAACGAAACTTAATGAGCCAATGCATGAATATAAATTATGGGGAACATCCTTGAATAGGATGACATATTTTTTTAAAAGGACATTAGAAGAACCCCTTTAGATATTGAAAATATGCGTTGAGTCAAGTAGCGAGACTTGATTGTCATAACTAATTCTGATTAAGTTTTGCCATGGTTTCATTAAGATGATTGGTAGTTGTGATTGGTTAGTGTTGCATGACTAACTAATAGCACGTATGTGCGTGAATTGAATTTGATTTAAGCTTATCACAATTCATAAACAAGTGATTATGGTAGTTACTTCATGTATTGGTCTGTTGATGGCAATACATTGAGGGAAATTGGAAAATGTTTAGATTGTTACCTCAACTATCATAGGCATTTACACAGTAATGAATATTTGCATATAATTTTATGCATGGTAGTATTGTGCCGCAAACTAAAAAGATTAGGGAAGTGAATACTTGTTAAATGATGCATATGTATAACTAACGTTGCTGATAGGATTAAGTAGTGGTAGCTTAATGGTAACAAGAAAAAAAACTCGTCACGTAAAATGTTGCAATGAGAATTTCAATCATAAATGAGAAAGAATAATGTTATATGATATGCATGATTGTGTTAATTGGAAACCAGAACGCATACAACATGTATGTCAGTTGTGTTTGCTAACAATCTAGAGTTGTGGACCCATGTTGAGGGTTAAGTGTAGATGCATTGTATACATGCATGTTTGTTTTGTTAATAATAATGATTATATGGTTCATTATGTAAATTACCTTGGGGATAGTGATAAAAGAGAAATTTAACATGCTAGACAGTTGCAGATAGTTGTGAAAGGCTAGAATGCCTTGGGTTGATGATAGTTACCTGCCCGAAGGGGTTGATGGTACTTGTCTGCCCGGATTGTGAAAGGCTAGAATTCCTTGGGCTGATGGCAATTACCTTCCTGGAGGAGTTGATGGTACTTGTCTGCCCGGATTCCTTCTCCCTAGAGATAAATTATCTCAATAAGGGAAAAGAGTTTATGTGGTCATTAGAATTCTTGAGCTGGTTTGCTAGTTGAATTCCATGTTAGACATGGTAAGGTCTTTATCAAAGAAACTGTCTGGATGTGAAAATGACTCAATCTGGTTGTTGGAACTAGTTCCTTTGGGTTGGGAATTATTTAACCTATTGTGGTTCTCATAGCTAAAGAAATTAACTAATCCGCTATATGTTATGCTAAAAATGAATTTTACATATAGTTATGTCATGCACATTTAACAAGAAATGAGCTTAGTGCTCAATAAGGAGTTATTGGAAATTTTAATTCCTTTATTGTATTATTAATTTTGTGAACGTCTTGGTGGCGGTTTAGGCAATATTCACTTGATGCAGTGATTGACTTTTAGAGAGCTAGGTGCTCTTTTGGTACTTTTAGAAGTACTCTATGGATGTCCTTAGTGAGAGCTAATTTAGTGTGCACATGGAGCAGTGATGAGCTCTTTATGTACTTGTAAAAGCACTATGATTTAAAAATCATCTAACATTGCACAATTGATTGATAGTTAAAAGTATTTCATTTGACCCACAAAATTATGACTAATGCGATTGAATTTGTTTGTCGAACATTACAGGATTCCTTACCATGGAGGGTTGATGGATTGTCCAAGCTATCAAAATGCTTACGAGAAATTGCTCATGATTCTCAAGAGTAGATGGTAACTAATGGTAAGTTGATATAGAGTTTGGTTTTTTGAATTTGAATAAGGGCCAAGTGGTGGCAATTAGAACTTGCATATTTTTGCAATTATGAATGCTTATGGCTATCAATTTTTCTTATGTTATAGCATTACTATTTTGTTTGTTGTCATTTCTTGGAATGAAATCTTTGATTTTAAAAGAGGAAGGATCACATTTTGTGTGGTTTAGATGGTTATACCATGAGTACAATCTAAAGTTCCGATGAGAGATGAACACCAAGGACAGTGTTCTTGTTAAAGGGGGGAGTATGTAATATCCCTATCATAATAAGTCGGTGTAAAAGTAATTTTAAATCATGAATTAGTTATAAAAACTAATTCTTAATATTCCTAAAATCAAGAAAGGAAAGAAAGAGCTAGCATAATAAGTTTGGTTGTTAAGGCAAGGATAGTGGGAGCCATAATTTGCATGATCGTAAATGGTTATAAATCCATTTCTGTTATTGCCATTCTTTTCATGCTTATTTTTTGGAGCATGAGGCCTCCACAAGACCTCAAATTGCAGTAGAAAAGGCCAATCCCTTGGGATTAGGGGTCGGAATTCTAGGTGCCAATTGCTTCCATTATGATTATGTTGATGAGGAGCATTACAGTTGCACCTATGGCTGTTGCTTCAACTATAAATAATACGGAGGCAGCTTCTTCTACAGAGGAGGGCGTGGGTGTGGGAGATAAACATCCACCGAAATTGCCTTTCGATTCGGAAAAGGTGCAGATGTTTGTTTCCCATGTTATGAAAGGGGACAACATTCCTTTTTGCGGGTAATGGTGACAGTGCTTCATCCAAACCGATCGTTTGAGAGAAAAGCGATGCATGCAGTAGTTGGTAGGGTTTTAGGTTCATCATTTTATGCATGTCTTCCTGCTGGAGTGAATTCATGCAATAGTTGGGGCTCTATGATGGTATTTGGGTGGATACCAGGCATGTCAAGAGTTATTCTTGTCTCTGTCACAACTCTTCACTTCCGTTTAATTCTTGGTTTACCTGATGGAGTTACCATGAATTTTCTCATCCACTAGCACGCTACTATAGTGGTCAAGTTAGAGAGTACCTTCTAGGGAAATATCATTGGCATTTAGTTTTCTGCCGCACAACCTGAAGTGTAAAGGGCGGTGGGTGATAAATTCTGGCAAGGGTTCTCATAGCCGGGTGGAAGCCTTTCCTCGAAGAGGTCAGGTTAAGGCTGCCATCGCCGCACCTCTTGTGCACTCCATATCTACTGTGGCTTCTGGCAAGACGTATTCTATAAAAAATCCCTCTCACGTAGATCATCTTTTGATGCTTCACACTCAATTTCCTCCTGGAATGTTTGGAATGCATGATTTGGATTTCTCGCGGGTCAACTAAAGAGATAAGTATTTATGACCATCTTGGAAAATATAAGAGTTTATGTTAGTATTTGAGATAAGTATAAGTTATTTTGCTCATAGAAATAGCTATTTTGGGTAAGGAGAATACATATTCAAACAATAGCTATTACATTTTTGGAAAAAAGAATGCATATTAAAGAAATAGAAGTTAATATTGCATCTTTGGAAAAAAAAGAATGCATATAAAAGAAATAGAAGTTAAGTGGGATTTTATTGGAAAGGGATATATGCTTTATTGCATTTGGATACTAGTTAATTTCAAAGTTTCTTGTGGAAAATTTATGCATTGCATGCATGATAGAAATTGCAATATGATGTGCTTCTTGGCACATTGATAATCACTCTAACTTTCTTGAAGAAAAACGTATGTTTTATATACACAAATATAATGTCTTTTTAGAAAAAGAGAGCATTCTTCATGCATGAAAATAATAAATTTATAAGAGATTTCCTGGAAAACAAAGATAGAGATTCTTGCCTTAAAAGACACACATGAATAGTGTTCATGCAAGAGCAAGAATCCATACTTGTTTCATGAAAAGACCATGTGCATTGAAGTTAAAGTAATTGTGTTAGGAAAAAAGCACATGTTGCATGCAAATAAGGATAGCTATTGTGATTTTGGAAATATGATTTTGTGTGTACATAGAGAAATTGGTCATGTTAACTTTCTTGAAAAATATAATCTCTTGAAAGATTGTCTTGTTAGATCAGTTTTGTTGACTTCTTGATTTTGATGCATAAAGGGTAAGTTCACCTTGTTTTTGTATCTTGATTTTTATGCATAAATATGGATATCTTTAATAAGTTCTCGAAAGGGAAGCTTGAGAATCTTTCATATAGGAAGATAGAGAAATGAGGTTATAATGACTTCCTTTAAGAAAGAAGTATGTGATTTGTTACATGAAATGATGGTAGTATTCTAGTGAAGGGAATATGTGTTGCATATATTAAAGAAGGGCTATTATGGTAAGCTAATGTATGCACAAAGAATAGTCATTGTGATAATATAAGAGTTATGTTCTTTGTATGATAGAGAAACTATGTTGAGTTCTTGAAAAATAACTATGTGAAAAGAACATATGTGCTTAAGCATAGAAACAACAGTTTATTACATGTATGAAGATATAACGATTGTGTTATATATGTTAGTAGAACTAAAGTGTTAGATCTCTTAAAGAGATTATGCATTAGTGTGAATAAATATTGTGGAGGTAAAACAACATTTACTTGAGTATATGTACTAGTTAAATAGTATGTCATGCTTGCTCATGCATATGAGTAGAGGTTAAAGAAACTCTTTTAGATGTTGATTATTGATTCATTAATATGGTATCTAATCTTGTTGACGACAACATTGACAGGAAACGATGGCAGATGGTGCCAAAGAAAAGTGATGTTAACATTGTGGGAGGAAAGTGATCAATGGTCCATGCAGATGAGTTCGAATTGCAGGAACGTACATTTCTAGAACAATCATGCCCCAAGGAATGTTGTATGTGGCAGTATGTAAGTAAAAGATTACATGGAAACTGTATTAGCTTTTAGCTAGTTATTTGACAACTTAATGATAATTCATTGTAATGATTTTATAACAATGGTTAAGGGATGGAATCCCTTATAAGCCATTGAGTGAGGGGTGGAATCCCTCACCAACATTTAATAATAAGGTTAAACGTTTGTTGTTTTTCACCCTACGGTGTTTCCAGGGTATATTGGTGTTCAATGGTGTGTTTTCCTTTTGTGTCAGTTTGATGATGTTGAATCCTTGATGATGATGGTTCTTTATTTGATGGAATAATCATAATTTCCTAGTACGTGATTATTTAATACGGTTAAGGACAATCATAAAATTGACAAAAGGTTCATGAGACACCACAGTGGTGGTTAATGGTTACGCAAATGGTTATGCAACTTACTGTCTTCTATTGCAATTTACTTGATGTACTAATGAACATTATATGTAATGGTTAATGAAGAATTGGGGAGTTGTGAATTTGATAATTACTTGTGAGTAATCTGTATAAAAAAATTATGACTCCTTGCTTTTACATGCGAGGTTACTGGAGTATGTGACAGTTTGAATCATGTTTTTGATTGTGGAAACGGAATCCGTGTAAAAAAAATTCAAAAAATCATGGTAGTGTTTGAATCATGTTTTTGATGGTGGAAATGGATTCAACACCATCAAAAAACCCTAGGGCACCTAATATTATGAAGTTTGACAGCTTTTATTTAGGTTCACAAAAATCCCTGCTGGATTTTTTCAAAATATGGCCAGAATTTCATAATTTTCAGGGAAAAAAGCATAATCTTTAGACTACAGATTTATATTTATTTACCATACCTCTTTTTTGGATATTCGTAAACCTCTTCATATTTTAAATTTGTATTGATACTAATAATTGAATTGATTTTTAAATATAACCTATATTAAATTAAAATATTAAATGTTAAATGTTAAACATTAATGTATTTTCATTTACTTTTAAATGTTTACATTTACATTTTTCAGTGATACCTATCCCATACTACCTCGTACAACGTCTCTGAACGTAATAATTTTAAATTCCGTCTTTTAAACCATTAAAATTTATTCTGTCTTTTAAACAATTAAAATTTGCGATGATTCGGACGATGTAAGAGGGCATCGTATATTCATGGACGCAAGACGTGTGGGCACAAGAGGTATGAATTTATTCGGATGATGATTTGTTTCTGACGATGAATCAATTTCTTTCTTTCTTTTCTA
This sequence comes from Pinus tabuliformis, assembly GCA_031772625.1. NCBI lineage: Eukaryota > Viridiplantae > Streptophyta > Pinopsida > Pinales > Pinaceae > Pinus > Pinus tabuliformis. The sequence goes on along the minus strand of CM062813.1, from coordinate 1,018,855,262 downwards.
TATTTATTTAATTTCTAATTAAAATCTATTTTAGATCACCGTACTTTTTACTTTAAATCTACCTTCACATCACCTTACTTTTTATTTTATGAAAATGTTATCTTATATTAAATTCCTTCCACACAAATCTATCTCCGGTGTGTTGGAGCCAAGATGCACAGCAGATTAAATCATATACACAGCAAATAAAATCAAGCACAGGAGACACAGCAATTTAACGTGGTTCACCCAACTAATCTGGGCTACGTACACCAAACATAGGCATCTGCTATCTTTATTAATCAAACAGGAGATTACATAATTAATCAAATCCCCACAAACTCTCACCACACCCAAACCATCTATATGGATACCTATTTTATAGCAAGGAGAATCTAACTGCCTCATAGATCCTCTCACATCAAATTTAGGATGCATTAACTCGCTCCCAAACAACCTAGAGCTAATCTAGCAACAAATTCCTATTGTTGTCACACACTGGGATTTTTTTGCCTATTTTATTTAAAACAGAAAATCTCAACAATCTCCACCTTGACAACAATTAGCCTGATGCCCTGTTTGTTTATTATTTTATCTTTTCTGCAAGCCAAGAGAAGCCAAACAACAGCGTAGCTTCTCCAACAAAACTGGTTTCGTGAACATGTATGCACAGTTTTCCTTTGTATTCACCTTTTCAAGAGAGACTCCCCTTTCAGTGATAACCTGTCTTACAAAATGGTACTTAATTGGAATATGCTTTGATTTACTATGATAGGCCGGATTCTTAGCCAAAGGTATTGCACTTTGACTATCACAAAGTAACCTGATGTTGTCCTGTAACCTACCAAACTCACCAAGCAAACCTTTCAACCAAACCGCCTCTTTGCAAGCATGCGAAGCAGCAATGTATTCTGCTTTAGTAGTGGATAAAGAAACAATGTTTTGTAGCTTTGACATCCAGCTAATAGCTCCACCTGCAAGAGTAAAGATGTACCCTGAAGTTGACCTTCTCTTATCCAAATCACCTGCAAAATCAGAATCAACATACCCACAAACAGATTCACTACTCTTATTGTAAGTAATACAATAACTACTTGTGCCTCTCAAATACCGAAGCACCCATTTCACTGCTGACCAGTGTTCTTTACCCGGATTTGCCATATACCTGCTGACAACCCCAACTACATGTGAAATATATGGTCACATACAAACCATCGCATACATCAAACATCCTACTACATTGGCATATGGAATTCGAGACAATAATGCTTTTCTTCATCTGTATTAGGACATAAACTGGAAGAAACCTTAAAATGGGAAGCTAAAGGGACTGACACAGGCTTCACATTTTTCATACCAAACTGCAAAAGTATTTTCTCAACATACTTCTGCTGTGATAGCCACAGCTTACCATTGCCCCTGTCTCTGAAAATCTGCATGCCCAAAATCTGTCTTGCTGCTCCTAGATCTTTCATATCAAACGTCCGTGCCATCTGAGTCTTCAACCTGTTGATTTCTTCAATGCTTTTGCTTGCTAAAAGCATATCGTCAACATACAACACTAAGATAATGAACATGCCATTACTTAACTGTTTAAAGTAAACACAATGATCATATTCACTTCTTATATATTTTTGAATCAGCATGAAAGAATCAAATTTCCTGTACCACTGTCGAGGCGACTGCTTCAGACCATACAATGACTTCTTGAGCCTGCAGACAAATTTCTTATTGCAATGCTGAACAAACCCTTCCGGTTGTTCCATATAAATTTCCTCATCTAAGTCTCCATGTAGAAATGCAGTCTTAACATCTAATTGCTGCAACTCTAAATCAAGCAAAGCCACTAATGCTAACACAATTCTAATTGAAACTATTTTAACAACTGGTAAGAAAATCTCATGAAAGTCAATGCCGGCTTTCTGAGAAAACCCTTTTGCAACCAGCCTCGCTTTGTACCTGCCTTCCGTATCATTCACACCCCGTTTCACCTTGAACACCCACTTACATCCCACAGTTTTCCGGCCTTTGGGAAGTTCAACCAGATCCCATGTGTCATTCTTACTTAAGGCCATCATTTCTTCCTTCATGGCTGCTTTCCATTTGTCACTCTTTGAACCTTCTACAGCTTCCTGATAACACAAAGGTTCATCATCGTTAGCTGTCAAAGCAATTGAAGTAACATAATCATCATACCTTCTCGGAGGACGTTTGATCCTTGTAGACCTCCTTAAGGATGTTTATGGTGCTTCCACAATTGGCTGTCTATCATTTGTAGGAACTTCTTCATGATCGCCATCTGAGACCTGTTCATGACCTCCATCTGAACCCTGTTCATAATCTGACTCTGAAACTTGTTCATGACTAGAATCTGAACTATGGTCATCATGACTATCATCAGAAGTGTTGTCAAACTGAATGTGCTGAAAATCAGATACATCATCCTATTTCAATTTATTATCTACATCTAACTGTACAAGAGAGGATTCATCAAACTTTACATCTCTGTTGATGATGATTTTGCGGGTAGTAGGATCCCACAATCTAAATCCCTTTGTTCCATCACCATACCCAACAAAGACATACCTTTTCGATTTCGGATCTAATTTAGTTCACTGATGTTTAGGCACTAGAGCATATGCATCACAACCAAACACTCTGAGTTTAGAATAATCACAAGGGTGTCCTTTCCATACCTCTTGAGGAATCTTGCAACCTATCGCTATTGATGGCGACCGATTTATCACATAACAAGTTGTAGCCACCGCTTCTGTCCACAACTCCTTCTGCAAACCAGCGTTACTCAGCATACTCCTTGCTCTCTCCAAAAGAGTCTTGTTCATGCATTCAGCAACTCCATTTTGCTGAGGAGTATACACAGTAGTCTTATGTCTCTCGATCCCTGCATCCTTGCAATAGTTGTCAAACTCCTTGGAAGTAAACTCACCACCATTGTCAGTTCTTAAACACTTTATAGTTCTACCAGTGTTGTTTTCTACCAATGCTCTAAACTGCTTAAAAATTGTAAAAACATCAGACTTCCTTTTTAACATGTAGACCCATACTTTCCTAGAAAAGTCATCAATAAACGACACAAAATACGATGAGCCACCATACGAGGTTGTAGGTGCTGGACCCAATACATCTGAATGGATATAATCAAGTATTCCTTTACTAGTATGTTTTCCTGTTTTAAACTTTTGTTTACTTTGTTTGCCAAACAGACAATGTTTATAGAAATCTAACTTTCCAGATCTTAGATTAGGAAGTAGCTTGCGATCAGCCAAAATCTTTAACCCTCTTTCGCTCATATGGCCTAACCTCTGATGCCATGGGCGAATGGAACTACTGTCATGTTCAGACATGGTAGACACATGAACTGACCCTGTTCTTCCTTCTAACTGAAACAGATTTCCTACTCTCTTAGCTTTCATTACTAGTAAAATACCTTTGTCAATGTTCATTACTCCACCTTGAATGACAGTTTTATATCCATTTGTATCAAGTGCCCCCAGTGAAATTAGATTTTTCCTTAAATCTGGTACATGTCATACATCAGTTAACATTTTGGTTGTCCCATCAAACATTTGCAGCTGTATACTCCCTATTCCCACAATATTAGATGTGACATCATTACCCATGTACACAACTCCATCATTTACTGATCTATATTTCTTAAACCAGTCTCTATGAATACACATGTGGTTTGATGCACCAGAATCTAGAAACCAATGTTGATCATGATTTGACAAATTAACTGATAAGACTTCGCCGCTCATACCTGAACCAGATGCTGAACCTGTATCAGTCGTGTTCACTTCCTTCTTTTCTATCGATGAAGCTTTTTTAGAAGTTTGTTGTCGCTTCCAGCAATCCTTCTTCAAATGCCCTGATTTGCTGCAGAACCAGCACTTGACTTTACTCTTCTTACCTTTGGACTTTGAACGCGAATCGCTGCACTTACCAGAGCATCTTTCTCTAGAACGACCTCTAGCCATCATTGCCTTTGTTGTAGAGGTGTCAGCATTCGACTGCTTCCTGGTCTCCTCGGACAACAAAGCTCCGACGACATCATCAAATTCAATGGTTTCAGATGAACTAAGACTTATAGACGTGACAAAATGACCCCACGACTCAGGCAACTAGCACAATAAAGTTATGGCTTTATCCTCGGATTCAATTTTTACTTCTATGCTTTCTAATTGCACCATTAAAGTATTACAAACATTCAAATTGTCAGTAACGGAAGTACCTTCCTTCATTCGCAAACTGTATAGCTGTCGCTTCAGGAGAATCCGATTTGTCAAGGATTTCGTCATATACAGCTTCTCCAACTTCGTCCACAAACCAGCTGCAGTCTTCTCTGACACGATGTTAAATAAAACATCATCAGCCAAACACAGTCGAATTCCGCTCAAGGCTCTTCCATCCAATTCATTCCACTCATCATCTGTCACGGGGTAAGGCAGTTTGGATCTGCCCAACAACGCCTTTGCCATGCCCTGCTGTACCAGGAGATCATGCATCTTTACCTTCCAGATCTCGAAATTATTTTTTCCGTTAAATTTCTCGATTTCAAATCGGGCACTCTGAGTTTTTGCCATCTCGTCTAAAACAAAGAATCTCCAATTTCAAAGAAGTTAATAAATAAAACACTGCCTATGCCTTATTGTACAATTGCCTTTGCTGTTTGTATTTCAGATTTCAATTTAAAAACAGTGTAAATAAAAATTGGCGCTTGCTGATGAACAGAAGAACCGCGCCATTTAAAAATGCTCTAAGTGTTGACAAAATGGCGCGTGTATACCTCTAAAATACGCGCTAACCAGAAAATTGGCGCACTGGCGCCCTTAATTAAACAGGATCCGCGCCATTTCAGTATTTTGGCACGACTGTTATGGAATAATCTGCGCCAATTAAAAAAACTTCGAACAAAAAAATAAAATGCACTCATCAACTTTTCGGCACATACTGTGCATTACACGTATCCCCAGCAGCACGTTGCTACGCAGATTTCATTGACAATTCAGCTAAACTTGCCGACAATCTTATATGTAGGCGAACAACATGGATATTTTTTGGGTTTCGCACATGTTTATAATCGATGTGCTCCACGCATAATTTGTAAACAGATATGCTTATCCACAAGCCAAGAATTTAAGATTTACCATTCTTTATTCTGCTCGAGCCATCTCCACGCAGAGAATCCGCACCTTCGACCGGCGTCCATATGGTCTCCACGCACTAGTGATGAATTGAACGGTCCACGCACCAGCAATGAATTGAACCGATATGGCTTGCCCAGCACCAGCGCTCCAGCGGAATACCTCCACGCCTTACAGGCACCAGCACCTCCACGCATTACAGTTCTATTGGACAACAGTTAACAGCACCTTCACGCAGCAATACAAACCTCCTCCACTTGCCTCGTTCGTCTATTTTACGATCAAGTCTCTTCTCCTTAAGCTGGCAGGTCACGTCGCACTTGCATGACAATCCACAACTCTTAATAATTGTAACAACACGTCCAGCGTGTAGATGCTGCCTACAATTGCAATGTATAGCTCCAACACGTCCAGGAGCTTCGATTTGTGCACACTGTCCAATACAGTTGGTCTACACAACATTCACAAAGTAGTTAAATGTTCACAACATTGTTACAGTATCCACAACGCATTGTATTCATAACTACACCACGCACTCATAATTCCAATATAGCGCCACAACAATCCCTACGCTCTGATACCAATTGTTGGAGCCAAGATGCACAGTAGATTAAATCATATACACAGCAAATAAAATCATGCACAGGAGACACAGCAATTTAACGTGGTTCACCCAACCAATCTGGGCTACGTCCACCAAACATAGGCATCGGCAATCTTTATTAATCAAACAGGAGATTACATAATTAATCAAATCCTCACAAACTCTCACCACACCCAAACCATCCGTATGGATACCTATTTTATAGCAAGGAGAATCTAACTACCTCATAAATCCTCTCACATCAAATTTAGGATGCATTAACTCTCTCCCAACAACCTGGAGCTAATCTAGCAACAAATTCCTACTGTTGTCACACACTGGGATTTTTTTGCCTATTTTATTTAAAACAGAAAATCTCAACATGGTGATTGTTTAATTTTATATATTTATTCTCCTCCAAAATAGAATTCAAAGCTATTGAATTCCACATAATTGTGTTTACAAGAAGCAACGTTGTCCTTTCGCTATACTTTATGCGTTAAGTATTTTATATTTATTCTTTTTTAATATTGGGTAATATTTATGTCATCATGGCTCTTTTCAGATCTTAAAGATATATTCTCAGTTATGAAGGCGATCCCAATTTTAAATATTTTTTTTAATAGTATTATGATGAAACAAAGATATTAAAAGAGGCTTTCTTTACTTGTCTTGGTTAGACATATTTAAAAGAATATGTGCTCGAGAGGTTTTATTATGAAGAAAATTGTTGTAATCCTACCTTCTTTGAAGGTTGAACTGAAAAACAAGTATTTAGGGTTTGATGAAGGAAATAAGTATTTGTGATTATTATTTTGCTGCAAAGTGATATTTAGTGATGGTGATGGGATACTTGTTTGGTCTATACGGCAAAATTTTTCGGTTATTCCAAAGTTGAACATTAGTTTTGAGATTTATTTTGTGGTTGGCGTAGGCTGGCTACCACAACCAGGGCAGCGGAGCCTGAGGAAATACATCATCCTATGTATAACTTTGTTGTGTGTTAAATTCTAGTCATAGGCATTTAATGTATTTTCATTTCTTTTGAGTATGAATCAGGAGCATTTAATGCATTTTGATGTATTTTGATTGACTTTGAAAAGACCAAGATTTATTAAACATAAAAATACATTGTTGCTTTGATTTTCATTAACGCGAAGTTAATCCAAGCAAGAAAATCAGGAAAAATGGTCTGGGACATTACATCGAGACATAAGATAATATACCAACATTGCATAACCTATGCAATGATGGACCCTGCAAATTGGGGTGCCCATGAGGCCTTGCAATAGAAAATCAGCTAATACAATGACATAACAACTTTGAAGTGAATATAATTTGTATGTGTAATATTAAATAATGTTATGAGCTTGAGGGTTATCTAGCTCAAAGTCCACTTTTAAAAATGTGAGAAAAAGTGCCACACTAAAACAAAGGATGAAGGATGGCCTTCAGTGATCCAGAAACAACGAAAGTCTACAAATCCAATGCAAACCCAACGGTGGCAAAACTCTACGAGTCAAGGAATACAATTATTGATAAAATCATGTATTTTTCTTCAAGGAACAATAATAAAGAGGACATACTCAGTTTCTCTAACATATCTTTATTCTTTTGCATACTTAGTAGACTATGCACTAACACTGGCAAGAAAAACCATATTAGCTCAATAACCTAGAGTACCACCAACTAGTTTGGGCTCCTAAGGAGTAAAAGAATAGGAATACATGTAATAACATTTGAAAATGCAATTCATAGGAGTGGAGTTCATGATGATATTGTGTTGTTTCTATTTTCTTTATGCTTGAATTTTGAGTATAGCTAAGAGACAAGAAAATATGGTCTCTAGATTTAATTCCTTTTGCTCGTGATTCTAAGTCCACTCACTATGATTAACTCCTAGAAGTGGATTAGCTATAGTTTTTTTTTCCATGACGCACATTGATAGCTAAAATGAGAAAAAAAACATGTAAAGAATTGAGCTTTCGATGAAGTTTGTGATTGGGACACTAAGAATGTTAAGTAATCTGACATGGCATTATTCATTAACAAAAGAATATGCTCGATTGCATGGCCTTGAGCTGAACTCAATTATTGTAATGAACAATATGTACCTACCATTTTATCCTTTTCTTCATGCGGTGTTTTAAATCATTCCTTATTTTTTGACACCATATTTTTCTCAGAGATAGTTAAAAATTGGCTAAACTATGAACTATTAATTTCACTTTGAATTTTTCTATGGCATTAAAAATTATCTATAAATCATCTATAAATAATAAATACTCATGGGGGATTTAACATTCACTAAATTACCAAGTATTGATTTCAGTTTGCTTTGTTTTTTCTAACACTAAAAATTAAATATAGATAATTTATGGATAATGGATACAATTTATTTAGGCTTTAAATGTATTCAATTATCATTAATTGTTTTTTTCATAGAAAACTATAGATTTTGTGCATGAAATATTTTTTTCCTATTCATTCTTAGACCAATTTCACCATCTTCATTTAGAAAATAGTTTATATAACCATATTTTATAAATTCAAACAATGCTTTTATCCCTTAAATCTACTTCCCAATTTTCATCATAGAAGAAAATAATGTTAGTGGTCATGGAAGTCAATTATATAAATTATACTTCTTTTCTATATCTTTAAAAATGAGGATACAAATCTAGTTCATATCAACCTTATACTATTTTATTGAGAGATGTTTTGAATATTTTGATCTTGATCCTTGAATCTACCAAGGGTCTAGATAGATCAAATTTGTCAATGTGCATGTTTTTTTATTTTTTTATGTGTCTGTTTGTGTTTCCATCTGCGGATATTTGATCCCTCTTGAGATCTATGCATCCATAGTTAAGATGGTTGTAGGCAAGTTTAACTACTAACATAAACTGAGTTGTTGTTAGAGTACATAGGTACAAATCTTTCAAGTGTCATACAAGCGGCTAGTCAAGACAAAAATTACTTTGTTGTTAGACTTATCACAATGTCCATGTACCTTTCGGTTAAGATTGTCACCAAGTTCAAGGTCCATAGATAATTAGGTGAGAAATTCAAAATAATTCTATTAAATTTATTTTTTAGAGTACGGTGGAATTTCTATTACATCTCCTAGCATTTGATTCATTGACATAAGTTGATTTTTTGCATGTTATTTTCTTCAATTCTCAATTTAATTGGTCCAGGTGGATTTTGGTGGCCACCTGTCTATTCCACCTAGACCCCCCAGTCAGTTTCATCGGTTTCCTTGTTCATTTCAGCAATTATAATTTTCAGTAGTTTTTCGGGTCTAGAACTTCTGATGCAATTTTGACCCCCTAAACAATGTTTTTTTGGGGTCCATGGCATGCTTGTAGCCATAGGTAGGGGCCTACAGCAAAACCTATATTACTCAGAGAGACCGTTACAACAAGGTATCGTACGTGGCAAACAAAGATAATATGACCAACTTACGACCCGACGAAGTTAGTTACCTAGCTAACCCCAACGGGGCCCACAAACTCTTGGTGTTACATCTCCTAGAGTTAGGGTTTTGGCTTTTTAGGGTTTTTTCATGTTTTCCGATAAAAAATAGGCCCTTGAGCCTCATTCTAACACAGTTCACAGGCATGTAGCCACCACATCTCTTCTCAAAGATAACCTAGCATCGCTCAAGCTATCTTATTTCCATTCTGTTTGTAAGCATAGTTAAATATTTTTCTATTAATGAAATGAAGTGTTTTGTTGTTGCATCTTTGTGTTAATGATTATATCTGTAAGTTGTTACGTTCCTATTTAAGTTTGGATCTATGGTATCAGAGTGGTCCACTCTTTCTCTGTTTTTCTTTGCATGTTCCCAACGAGGTCAATGTATAAGGAGTTAGTGCTTGATCTGGTTGAACCATAGCAAGGTCAGCCTCACAAAACCCGACAACCTCCCATGGCGAAAGAAAAGAAAGACGAGGGGGCAGGGGATCCTTTCACAATGTTGCTCGAGGAAGCCCTTGAGGGATAGAGGGACGCGATGTTGGATAATTTTTCATAGATCCTTCAACGACGACCCATAGGTGATACATCTTGATCCAACAACCACTCTGGAGATGCCAGTCCTTTTAAGGTGCAAGTTAACTTTGATATTCCCATATTCGAAGGCCTAATAGATGTATACGTTCTAGATAAATGGTTAAATCTATTGGAAGGATATTTTTCAGTTCATGACATTTCCAATCAGGAAAATATTACTTTTGCACTTCTTAAAGCTTCCCCACTTATAGGATTGGTGGGAAACCTATTGTGAACAAGAGGACGAGAGTGAACCCTCACTGTTTTTAGCTGCACCCACTTGGAATTTTTTCCGAGATGCCATCAAGGAACAATATTACCCTGTTGGGATATATGAAGAAAAATACCTAAATTGGACCATGCTATGACAGGGAAGGGACCAAGATGTGCCAGAGTTCACAAGTACTTTCCATACCCTTCACATGAAGCTGGGTATCAAGGATACTAAGTGACATTTGGTGCTCAAGTACTACAGTTGTCTACACAAGTACATCCAGGATGAGATGGAGTTCCTGGAGATTTCCTCGCTTGGCACAATTTGTCGGTAAACTGTCAAGATTGAGAAAAAGTTTAAATTGAAGAAGCGGGACTTTGGATATGTGAATCCAAAGTAAGGAAAATGTGACCCAAAACCACAAAAAAAAGGACCAAGCCAAAGCAGCGCTACCCATGACAGCTTGCTGAAGCTGCAAGCAAAGAACAATGCCCAAAAGATGAAGAAGGACACAAGAAAATGGTATGAGTTCCATAAGGTCTGCACTCAAAATACAGATGAGTGTTGAGCCAAGCATTCACTAGTGGGTGAGCTTAAGGCATCCGAATCAGACGAAGGTTTAGACTTTGAATCAGAACCTAATAAGGGAACTAACAAAGGGAAGTAGATCATTGATGCAGAGCCCAGTGCTACCATGGCCACCACCAAGGTCCATAATATTGAACGTAAAGATCCCGAGGAGGGGAAATGCCTCTTCCACTCACAGATCTGGGTGAAGGGTTCTCTGCTACAGTTCATTGTTGATAGCAGGAGCCAAAAGAACCTCATTTCAACAGAGGTCATTAAGTGGTTGGGCCTAAATACTATAGCACATCCACATCCGTACACCAACAGGAGGCTTCACCAAGGACAGGATCTTCGTGTCAGCTAGCGGTGTCACCTTCCCTATAGCATCAAGCCCATAATGGATGAGGTACTGTGTGATGTTTCTCCTCTTGAAGTTTGTGATGTAATTTTAGGAAAACCATACTTGTGGAAGCGACCTGTTGTATATTTGTCTAAACCTTTCTATGTGATTATTACTTTGGCTAATAAGTTGTATAGGATATAGGAGGTAACCCCGCTTACTGCGATCTCTTTGATCACTGCAAGGAAATGCAGTAAGATCATTTCCGAGACTAGGAAATTTTTTTCCCTGATGATTTTCCCCAAGGGCAAGAAGAAAGTTGTGGCCACGGCTTTTGGGCAAGGCTCCTCTGCACAGCAGCAGTGGATGGACAAGGTCGTAGAGGAGTACAAGGATATTTTCTCCTTGCCCACAAGGGTACCTTTGCACTGTTAGGTCAAGCACTCAATCAATCTGACCCTGGGCATTTTTCTACCCAATGGAATGATCTATCAATGCTCTATTCTGGAGAATGATGATATCAAGAGGGAGATTCGGGAACTATTGTAGAATGGGCACATCAAGCCAAGCTCGACACCTTGTGGGAGCCTCATTGTACTGGTACAAAAGAAGGATGGGACGTCGAGGCTCTATATTGATTATCGGGCACTGAACAAGATCACTATTCAGAATAGGTACCCAATCCTATGGATTGATGACCTTCTCGACCAACTCAAGGGGTCCAAATATTTCAACAAGATTAACTTGAAGTCAAGTTATCACCAGGTTCCCATCAAACCCGCTAATGTGTTGAAGACTACCTTCAAATCCAAGGAGGGCCTTTTAGAATGGTTGGTCATGTCGTTCAGATTGATGAACACCCTCGCAACCTTCATGAGACTGGTGGATGACATATTGAGACCCTTCAGCAACACATTCATGGTGGTGTATTTAGATGACATCTTAATCTTTGGCTAGAGTTGGGAAAAGAACCTCCACCATACTCGACAGGTCCTTTAAACCTTGTGCCAGCACAAGTTGTGTGCTAACTTGGAGAAATGCACCTTTGGCCTATCCCAAGTTCAATATCTGGGGTGCATCATTGATGAGCAGGGTGTATATGTGGACCCATCGAAGATACAAGTAATTTGAGATTGGCCAACCTAAACCACTTTAACAGAGCTCCACACATTTTTGGGTCATGCTGATTTCTACCCTAGGTTCATGTTGCGGTTCTCTCATATCACTTGGCCTTTAACTCAAGTCACCGAGGGCGAAGTGAAAGAAAATATTTTTTGGTTGGAACCCTAATAAGAATCATTATCTGAGTTGAATAATTGCCTCTGCTCTACACCAGGGCTCACTTTACCAGACATGTAACAACCATTTGAGATTGAGATAGATGCCTTGGACTATGCTATTGGGGCAGTTCTTACTCAGCATGGGCATCGCGTGGCTTACCAAAGTGAGACACTTTCAAACACAGTTCGAAAGCACCCCACTTATAACAAAGAAATATATTCCATTGTGTAGGTCTGTTGTAAATGGAAGCATTACATTCTAGGGAACAAAACAGTCATCCACATAGACCACTGACCTCTACAGTTCATACAGACACAAGGGAAGTTGTAGAACGATCGCCATCAGAAATGGTCCACCAATTTGCAACAGTTCCATTTGAAGATTAAGTATAAGAAGGGAAACACCAATAATATTTCTGATTCCCTCAGGTGAACAACGGTCATGGCGCTGATCACTATTCTTGACTCCTGTGGACACGAGACATCGAGGTGGCTGCATCTTTACAAGAAAGATCCAAAATCTGGTAGCATATATCAAACACTCGTGGAAGGGAAGCAAGTTCCAAATTTTCACCTTCACAATGCACTGTTATGCCACCTGACACACATTTGTGTTCCTTCAAGTGAGTGTGCCAAGAAGATTTTGGAGGTGTAATAGAGTTGGAGCAATGGACATTTTGGAGTAGAGAAAATAGTGGCGATATTGAAGAAGTATTTTTATTGGCAAAAACTTCATCAAGATGTTGGGAAGTACATTAGATCATGCACTGCCTATGCCATTACTAAACCAGCCATCAAGAACAAAGGTATGTATACTCCTCTACCTACTCCTAGCCATCCTTGGGAATCTATCTCCATGGATTACATGTTAGGCCTTCCTTCTACTAAGCACAATAACAATTGCATTTTCATGGTCATCGACAGATTCTCTAAGATGGCCATCATGCCAGCCTGTAAGAAGAGTATCACAACCAAGGCCACTACTAAGATCCTCTTTGAGTGAGTATGGGTGCACTTTGGGATCCCATAATCCATTGTCTCAGATCAGGACAATAGATTCAAGAGTGCATTTTGGTCAAGTCTCTGGTTGACGCTAGATATAAAACTTACTAAGTCCACGACTTTCCATCCCAAAACCGATAGCCAAACAAAGGTTGTCAACAAGATGATTGTAAACATTCTAATCATGTACAACTCAAAGCATCCAAGCACGTGGGATGAAAGTCTCCCTTATGTCCAACATAGCTACAATAGAACTCTCCACAACTCAACAGGACGCAGTCCCTTTCAGGTAGAGCTGGGATTTCAGCCATTATTCCCCATTGATGTGGCCATACCATTTGCAGCCACTCAGGTAGATTCGGCTCACATTCACTCTAAAGCTCAAAGGGCTAACAACTTCATTGAGCTCATTAAAAACATCTAGTAGTATGTCCATGATATATTGGACAGATCCAATGCTAATTACAAGAAGCACCATGATCAACATCAAGTGCCACACAAGTTCCAGGTGGGTGATAATGTTTGGCTACATTTGCAGAAGAAGCGCCTTGTTAGAGACCACCGCAAGCTTCCCCCACTCTGATATGGGTTATACACCATCACCATGGTCATTAATGACAATGCCTTCGAGCTCAGCATCCAACCATTCCTTTTTCTGCACCCAATCTTCAATGTAGATCACCTTCGACCATACTTTCCACCATTGTTGGACACATCTAACATTGTAGAACAACTCAGCCCAACAAAGTTCAACCCAGACTACATGGAATAGGCCACAACTAATAAGATCATGGAAACAAAAATCAAGAACACTCGCCAATAGAGGAAACAACTATATAGATTTGTCAAAGTAGGCCAACTCCTTCCCCAAGGCAAGTGGTTCACCAGGGACCAAGTCCAACAAAAATTTCCTCACCTCATGGAGGCTCTAAATGCAATGGGGACCATTGATTCCTAAGGGGGAAGGAATTATCTAGGTGGATATTGGTGGTCACCTTCCTATTCCACCTAGACCCCCTAGTCAGCTTCATCTGTTTCATTGTTCATTGCAGCATTACTATTTTTAGCAGTTTTTTGAGTCCTGAAATTTCGGAGCAATTTTGACACCCTGAACGGAATTTTTTTGGGGTCCATAGTAGGCCCATAAATATACATAGGGGCCTGCATCTAAACCTATAGTAATCATAGAGACCTTTCCAACAAGGTATCGTATGTGCCAAACGAAGATAATATGACAAATTTACAACCCCGAGAAGTTGGCTGCCCAACAGGGTCCACAAACGCTTGGTGTTACATCTCCTGGAGTTAGGGTTTTGGTTGTACCATCACCCAAGATATCTTATTTCCATTTTTTTGTAAGCATAGTTCAGTATATTTCTATTAATGAAATGAAGTGTTTTGTTGTTGCATCTTTGTTTTTATGATTATAGCTGTAACTTGTTGCGTTCCTATTTAATTTTGTATCATTAATTCAAGTCACTTTTAAATGCAAGTCATTTATCTCAAAACTATTTGCACATAGGAATATTCTTCTTTGTTTTGATTATGAGAATTATGGCATGTCATTAACACTAGGGAATAGGTGTGTCAACATTTTTTTTTCGGGGGGGATGGGGTTGGGTTTAATAGATAGTATTTCTACAACAATTTAAATGAATACTAGATGAAAATAGATATCAATTCATAATAGACATTGAAGCGCTTATACAAGAAAAAGAAAAACAGGATATTGATATTAGGAAATCAGGAAGTGTTAGGCTTATGCTACAATTTGTGCATTTATCTAATGGTCGACTATGAGTAATATTCATATGGTCATAATTCATAGCATAAATAGCCATTTTGATCTAGTGCTAGATATTAATTTCATGAACTCTACTCCTATCTCATATATAATTCGCATAAAAAAATACCTCTAATGATAGATATTTCTGTCATAAATAGTGCTCATGTCTTGGATATAATGTTCGTGGATGCAGATCTAATCTAGGTGAATAAATTTCAATTAGTAATACCCATAATCTATCACTCGAGTTTACCATTCGTTAAAGTATTTCTTGGATTTTAAAATTAGAAAGACATGGTTAAATAAAACATGCACATGGTTTCTTTACATATAATCTTAGGAGCTTGTATCATTTAGGATATGTTTCATTGTGCTTGGGTGTTGGAAAAAAATAAAAAATGAAGTGTTATGAATTTATTTTATTGTCATAGATTCTTTGAATCTGCACACCAAAGTTACATTGTAAACATCTCCAGTTGTGGCAATAGCTTAGCAATATTGTTGCATTGTATTTATCATGTCACTTCTATTTCCATAGTCAGATATATCAATGATCTGCAGAGAGTTGAAAGAGACTTTTGAGCACTTTGGGCACATGGAAATATTTTTAAGATACGAGCACATATAGGAACAAAACCATGCAACAATCTGAATCTTTTTAAGAATGCACATAAACTGGCAAAGGCCATTTACAGTTTTTGAATCAATTAGCTAGGTTGTAATAGAAAAGAAATGCTTGAATTCTCAACATTTTGACTTTTCCAAACACTGGGACTTGTTTTCGTGGTTTTCTTTCTACTACTTCTTATTGTAATTTACACTCAAAAAAATTTAAAGAGGAGATCTTGTTAAGAAGCCACATTTCTCTCTCTTAATGTCATAATGAAGTCATCTCTATTTGACTAGTTTAAGTGAAGCCCACTTGCAAACAAGTATATGCAAATTTGAAAATTTGGAGTCATGTAATGTCCTATGATGAAAAAACCCGAATTGCTTCAACAATTATTGGGAGAGGAAAATACTAATAGTCACATAATGGTTTGTAAAAATGAAGCAGAAAAGAACACTGGTGGTGGACACTTTCAATGAAAAAGTGGCAATAGGTAAATTCCATCTAACTTATTTTTCTACATATGTGTGTGTTGTCAAATTCAATCTGTGTTGTGACATGCAAAGGATATTGAGGAAATTTCAAATGTAGACATGTAACATACCTACTTGTGAATTTTAAAAGATAGATTTCTTAATGAACCAAATATCATGCTTCTGGTCCATGTACATATCTAGGTGAATATACAATTGATTATTTTGGTTTTGACACTTGGAATTCATAGAATCTCGATAAGGACCCAATAATGATAAATTTAGACTTGTTTGGCTAAAATCATTTGAATTTTTTTTTTTGAATGTACAAAGATGCAAAAAAACTATTTGGAAATAGTGAATCTTTGGTTGCATGACTAGATGCGTATGTTGATTTTGTCAAGTGTGTTATATTGTCATTAGAAAATTGTAAACTTGTTTTATGTTGGACATTATTTTTTCCTTGGTCATTCATAATAATATATCTTGAAACTATATAATATTGTTATTTTTTATATATCCAATTATTTCATTGCCTAACATATCATTGCAAAAAGAGCAATAGCATTTTAAAATAGCAGATTGCCTCTCTAGTTTTTTCATTCCCTCATGTGTGGTATGTTGTCATTAGAAAATTGTAAACTTCTTTTATGTTCAAATTTTCTTTCTCCTAGACAATTCATAATAACATATCTTGAATCTATGTAATCTTAATATTTTTTTATATATCCAATGACTTCATTTCCTAACATATCATTGCAAAAAGGAACAATAGATTTTTAAGATAGTGGATTGACTCTCTAGCATTTTTTTTTTTTTTTCCGTTTTTGCTAGTATTTGAACATATGCAAAGAATACAAATTGTTTTTATTAACTTATACCTTGTTTTTCATGTGATTTGTGGTAGACTAAACTGCTCAAGATTGTTCTATTGTCACAAAATAAATAAAGAAAAAAACCAATGAATTGCATCTTACATAACAAGTTCCAAAGTTCTCTTTAGTAGACCTTACTAGTTCAATATTTAAGTAAATTATGCTTTTGGGAATTTGAAAAAATTTTGAATTATACAACTTTGCATACCTGGTCAATGAGATTTATGGCAACAAAAAATGCTTTTTCATTACAAGAGTCATATTTCCAAGAAATTGATCACAAATTATCCGAGTTTTACCTATATAGGTTGTCGCAGTTCTTCTACAACCCAAGAGATTGTCTTTTTGACTCATTTGGTTTCCTCCTTCACTTCCTCTATACATCAATTGAAATACAACAGGGAATTGTGATTCATTTATGACAATGTTTAACTAACAAACATGTTGTTACATTGCTATCAATACATATTGAATTAAATTATGAATATCTTGAAGATCTTCACTAGGTTACCATTGTTGAAACATATTTGGAAGGACCGGATACACTTTCTTCTGCTTCTACTGATTTAAGAGTTAGCTTATGGGGTGATGCTTTTTGCATCAAAGGGTTTTCAATTGGTTTTCAATTCCAGTAAATGTTTGGTTATTAACAAATGGACAACGCTTTCTTTGTTTCAACCAACATTTTTGTCGCTATCAATTCAATATTTTGTTGCATAACTAGAATCCTATATGTGGCCACCTTGAACCACTACTACTATATTGCATAATAAACATTGTGTTTCCATTTTCTAGATCAATTTATCCATGTATTTCTATAGAGAAGTTCTCTCTTTTGCAATTTGACATGTTTTCCATCAAACAAGACTTATTAGAACAAGGGTTTTTTACACATAGCAACATGTCAATGAATTTCATGACTCGTTGTTTAGTTCAATCTAAACATTTTTACCATATTTTGACATGTTTGCAATGAGAAAAACAATTGCACAGACCTTCCAAAAATTTTATAGTCAAAATGATAGAAGAGCTATATCATGCTTGCAAAAATACCTTAATGTGAAACTGATTCGGCAACAACAATGTGTCAAGTATTGGAAAAAATATATTATAAACTTGTCAAATCCATATGCATATGGATACATAGAAGGAAGAGCCTTTGAAATCCAATGGATATTTGAAATACTTCATGCTAATATATACATTTTGAATGCAAACATTAAGAACATCTCCCTGCAATTCTACCCATCAATGATTTCATCCAAAACCCTCTATCTTATGCATGTGCCAATTTAAGCATCACATGCACATTTTCATGCACCCCTGTAAACTAAAAATGCTTGCGATTTCTATGAAACTAGTGTCTCAAAAACACATGTTCAAAGAATCTTGGAAAAAACATATTCCAGTGGGCTTTCATGTCGTCAATCTAGACAACTTGCCTAGGAAACAAAAAACAGTTCTACAAGCTATTTTGAAGCAGATTTCCAGATAACTACTGATAAAATGTCAACGAAAACAAAAATTGTTGAGCTACCTAAACTTTGTTCAATATCAGATAATATTTATCTTCGTCATTGGACGATCAACATAGAAAACTAGTGTCAATTAATATTTCTAGTAAATACAACAACCAACGTAGCTGCTTGCATCAATTAAAAGATGCAATACAGTCATTTGGTGCAATTTTATTGCAAGAAGAAAAAAATAATTTGTAATGAATTAAAGTGGTTGAGAAATATTTGCAATCAATTCAAGACACACCTACACATTTGTGCAGTATTTGTGATACATTGCAGTTTCAAAAAAAAATGTGTCTCATCAACAAAATCACTTTGTCATCTTACTATGGCCTCATAGCTACAACTAAGGTCAACAAAATAAAAAATGACAAGAAAATTTGTATACCTTGCAGATTTACATTTCTCAATGCAAAATCGCCAAAATTAGCAACACCTATACATATTTGATGAAACCAAAAATTGTTGTTCGTTGTAGAATTAACAACCTTGGAGGAGAGATTGGTACCACCAAGAATGGCCTTTGCCCAATTAAGACATCTTGGCTACAAAAAATCATAAATGGCACTGAAAGGCACAATCATAAATGTACCTCCCAATCTGTACAAAGTAGAAACTACCCTTTTAGAAATATTGTCGATTCTATAACAGTTGCAATAATGCTAAAAAGAAAAATATAATATAAAAATGCATATTTGTCTGACACTGTTTGACCAAATAAGGTCATGCTTTCTTGGAATGACCTATGCAACACAACACTTTACAAAAATGAGAAAATAGTAATCAACAATGAATGGCAAAAGCATTTTGATAAATGTAGACAAAATCTTGACAATAGTGTTGCAGAAATTGAAGAACAAGATCCACCAGATCGTGATGATTATCTAGAGCCAGAATAAAAAACACTTGTAAATGGTTATTCAGAGGTCCATATAATCCATGATCTTGACACACATATAATACAAATTGCACCTTCTGAATAATTCTGTCCACTGGATATGTTTCAAGACAGACTCTCTGATGAACTTAACTTCCCAACATTATTTTATGGCTATGGTCAACTTGTCGATATCATGAACGGATTTTCACATCAAAAAATTCCACAATGGGAATTATTGCACAATTATGAAGATTTTTCAACACATATTTCAAATATATTTTTCAAAGAAATTCATATATTGATAAATCAGGATTCTAGCTTGGCTTGGATTTCCATTCACAAAGGAGAACTAAAAGGAAAAAAATTAATTACAAAAGATGTCAAATACCAAAACGAACTACAAAAAATACTGCAATCAACAATTTCATATCAACATTTCAAAAGCATTCACACATCTCCTGATTACTTTGAAAACATGTGAAAATATATTTTCACAATGATACACCAACTTGGCCCACCAAATTCTTTTGTGGAATTTACTAGTGCTAAACATATATGGGATCCATTGACAAATGCATTAAAAAAATAGAATTCAAATAATACAGTGACCCTCCTTGCCCACGGGGCTTTGGATTGATGGGGAATGGGTGCGTTGTTAAGGCACTCCTTGTGATAGGTCACTGGTTCAAATTCCCTGTGGGTACTTAGGTTAGTCTTAACTAGAAAGAAAAAAATACAGTGACCCTCCTTAACAATGGCTCCAATGAATGCATTGACACATTGATCAAAATTTTCCCAATCACTTGTAGCCGAAATTATAAACATAGAATGTCAACACTACGTGGCTTGATCACAAAAAACAATGAATTCTTTGGACATGTCAAGATTACATTTTTATTACAAAGTTCCAAATTAGAGGCACAGAAGATGACCATGGATTACTTTGGATTAAAGATGCACCAATACATAAACACTCTCCTGAAGACAATATTATTTATTTCATTGATTATTATCTAATATGTAACTCAACAATGTTACCAGATCAAATGATTCAACTATACACCACCCATCACACAAAAACTTGTGAAAATGGCAAACATTTGGTTTCCCTTTTCCATGAATGCCTAAAACATGTCTTGGAACCTTTATGCAAAAATGGCAATGACAATAAAGAAATGGAAAAAAAACTTTCTTCCCTTTTACACAACAAAATTTACTTTAAAATGTGGCATTCAATATTTTCTTGGCCAATCATGGTATTACAAAGAAAGAATATGTATTTCTTCTTAGCTCTTGTATTGTTTGACCCATCATGTTGTTAAAGAGAAACCCTTGTGATATCAGGATTAAATCATTTGAAAATAAAATCCCAACATTGTGGCAAAAAACCACATATGCATAGTTCATCTTATATGCATTTGCTACAACATCTTATTATAGCTCCTATATGACAAAACTAGATCACACAATGACATATGTCTTTAGAAGAATTCGAGAAGATTGTTTGTCAAATGATGATAGTCAAATTGAAACTATCTGTAAAATTGGAAACACATTGTAAAATTTACAGCAAATGTCAAGTAAGCAAGCAGTTCATATTATCCATTTGTTCCTTTGTACTCATCATATAGCAAAACAATTCTTGTTAACACTGCTCCTGCAGAAAAAACGAATAGATGTTCTTAAAATACCTGTTCTCTTGCGTCGTGAACAAGAAAACTCCGAATATATTATGTGCATGTCAATCATTAACAAATATGTTGCTCATCCAGTTGAACTTGAAAACAATTTCCCATCAGAATGTGTATCTTCTTACTCAGGCACAAACACACCAATCAAGAAAGAAAAATACCCATGTGTCATATGATTCATTCGGTACAATGAACAAAAAGACATTGAAAACCATTACAGAGAGAAAATGATGCTTTGTCTCCCATATAAATAATCTGAATAAACACTAAAATAGATCAATGAAACATGGGATGAAGCATACTTGTCTAAAAGTTACATTGTTTCTGCTATTGATAAACATTTCAACCATCCAATTTTTCATGGTGTGGCATTGACCTTGCCTCTTCTATAGTCGCATCCAAAAATGAAGAGATATTTGTAGTCAATCTCCTACTAGAAAACAATAGCAACAATTCCACTAATGAAAAATATGATATTCAACATAATATAATGCAAGAAATGGATCTCAAATACATGCAAATTCAAATGCAAATACTATTGTATGAATTTTAAACATCAATCGATTCTATGCACAACATCATATTATGAAACTAGAAGAAGACTAAATGAAGAGGAACCATTTATATTAAAACAAATAGTCTTATGGAAAAAAAATCCAAGAAAGTCAATCTATTTCTTTATTACAAGGGGTGCAGGAATGGGAAAAGCAACAACAACACAATAACTTTATCATGCACTAATGTGACACTACAACAAATTCGTTGAAAGTGAGCACCTAAAAATAAAGGGCCTCATAGTTGCATTCACTGGAAAAGCTTCATATATTGCTAATGGTGTCATAGTACACTCAACGTTTCACTCGCAATATTCATCATGCAACATGTTTCCATTGAGGTCTAACACACTTGACATGCTAAGTAAGAAATATGCACAACTTATACCTTTTCTCATAGATGAAGAATCATGAATTGCCTCATAATTTCTATATAACATCGATAGGTGACTTCATTAAATCATTCACACACCAACTATGCGATTTAGCAATCTTGACATAATATTATGTTGTGATCTATGTTAGGCACAACTTGTTCAAGATCCTTGGATATTTGAGAATCCAAGCTAAAGAAATTAAAACTCCTTACACTTTTCGAAGAGACAATGTCCAAACTTCTTAGCTAAAACAAGTGATGTGACAACATAACAAAACATTTGTGTCTGTGTTAAATAGAATTATAACTTGTACACAAACTAGAGATGATCTTGCATACTTGAATAACCACTACTATAAATCTCCACCAAATGATATGGTATTTCCATATCTGTTCTATCTAAACAAAGATGTGAAAAAACACAATGAAAATATGTTGGCTCTCATGAATACAAAAACTATAACGCTAACTGAAAATGACAAAGAAATCAGAACAATGAACACAAATTTATATAACAAGATAAAAATGCAATTTCCACTTTCCATTCTACTAAAACACAATATGTTAGTTGAATTAATTGGTGGAAAGTAGGACATTAAATATGTCTTGGTCAATGTTGCAGAAGGAATTTTTAGAGAATCAACAACAACTGAAAATGGTGTCATTTGGATAGAATTTTTAGACCCAAAAATTGGCATTATCCAATGAACAAAAATGCACCATTTGTTCAAAAATATAATAATGTCCAATTGCACACCTATTGCCATATTTTTTAGAAACATTCAATAAAAAATCATTAATAGTTACAAAAGAGAATAATTTCTTGTTCAATTGGCCTGTGCATGAACAATTCATTGATCACGAGGTCTAACAATGGATAAATTGGCTTTTGATCCAAAGGGAGTTAGACAACATGGAATTGTCTATACAACACTTTCACGAGTAAAAGATATCAAATTATTGTATCTAATATACAAATTGCAACAAGAAAACTTGATTCTATCTGACAAAGTTGTTGTTGAGCTACAATGAATTAAAGAAAATGCTTATTAACAGCTTGAGTATAGTTTGCGATCAACAAAAACAACAAACAATTTCACAATATTAAGCAAAGTCTTTTAGTAGAAATCACATAAGAGAATTTCTTGGCCTACGCATTTTGAACCAACAAGTGTGGTTCATCATCAGGACCAGATGAAGATGCAGACTATGGCAAAGGCTTAAACAGAGAGCAATGTAGAGACATAATTTCAAGTAACGGTTATATTTAAACAATAATATTTAAATTATAAAATTAATTTAGTAATATATTAAAAACAAATATTATTAAGTAACGACTATATTAAATGACTAGTTTTTGAAAAAAATATTTAAATAATGATATTATTTCATTAATTTATTAAAAATATTAATAGGTAACAGCTGTATTAAACAGCTAGTTTTTGAAAATTAATATCTAAATTGTCATATTAGTTTATTAATTTATTAAAAAAAATATTAACAAGTAATCACTATATTAAACAACTAGTTTTTGAGAAATAATATTTAAATTAATAAATCAATGTCAAACTTTAAAGGAGTGGAGTAAAAAATTATAAAAACGAGTGAAGAACCTAATTGAGACAAGATCATTTAATAAATAAAGTAATTAATGGAAATAAAATAAATTAAAATAAAAATAACTAATGGAAAAATAAATAAAATAAAACAAAAATATACACAAGTCAAAAGAAATATATATCTATATCTATATCTATATATATCTATATATATATATATATATATATATATATATATATATATATATATATATATATATATATATATATATATATATATATATATCCAAATAAAAATAACCAATAAATAAAAAGGGGTCAAGAATAAAATAAATAAATACATAAAAATAAAATAAAATAAATACGTAAAAATAGAAACATGTGTGTGTGTGTGTGTTTTTGTGTGTGTGTCAGAGTTAGTCATTTCCATCATCGTAAATTGAGAGAGGGCCTAGAAATGGAAAAAGACCCAATGATTTGAATAGAGATGATGGTTGGAATATTAGTAGAAGTTGGGTGCCTGTCCTGTCCTCCTAGTTTTTTAAGCTTCTTTTGGGGATTTATTTTGTTTATTTGTTTATCTACATAGGTATTGGCATCCTTTTTATAGTATTTGTTGTTGATTTATTCTTCATTAGAGTTTATTTTTCCTTCGTGTTTTTTTAATGTATTTTATCATCCTATCATTCATAACTCCTTTTAGTATTTTTTGTTATTTGTTTAATGGGCCTGAGCCCGATATTGTATGTTGACCTCGTTTTATTTATTGATTATTTATTTATATATATATATGTTTCTATTTTTATTTATTTATTTATATATATATTTCTTTCGACTTGTGTATATTTTTGTTTTGTTTTATTTATTTTTCCATTAATGATTTTTTTTTTTTGTAAGTTTAGGTAAGTCCTTTTCTATTTATAAAACGTAAAACTAAGAAAAAATACTATTCATAGGTGGCCTCAGCTTGCCCAATGGGAAACCAAGCTTTTTGGCCACCTGAATATAACACACGCCATCCAAAATTGGTATGTATGTAGTCTTTCTAGCCATTCTATGTAAACCAAGCAATTAAAAATAGAGTTTTTATCTATTATTCCTATGAGCATGCAGAAATCTAAAGAAACTTTCCACGAAAAAGGAGCACAGTTCTAATATGAGAACAGAAGAAACTCAATCTACTCATCCTGATCTTCTTGGTCTGGTTCCACCATTGGTGGGTCTGCTATTGATCCCCCATGCACTGTTATCTTGTTTGTTGCACCTGGGATGTATCTCTCTATCTGGTCCAATCTCATATCCTGTTTACAGAGTTGGAATTGTATGGTCTACAAATCTTTTTTGTAGTCCGACATGTCTCTAGTTATTAGAGCCATGCCCATTGAGACTTGTTCAACTGCCTTACAGAGCAGTCTTTTCATAAGCCAATAAAGGTGAAGTGTCTATTTGTATTGAGACATTCTTCCCCTGGTGTTACCCAGGTCTGAAACCATACCCCTCCATTCTTCCATTTCCCCCTCAGACTCCTCCTTCACTTCCTCTTCCATATCTTCAATTGTTTCTCGGATACCTTCATATGTATCTCTCATATAAGCCTTGGTCGCTTCCTGTATGGCCTCGTCCATCAGGCGTCGACCTCTCTGTTTGCCTGGGGTATTACTATTTTGCGACCCTAAGCAATTATTTGGCTATCCTTGGCACCCGCGACCACGCCCTCGAGACATCTCCCTGCAACCCTCTATCTGTTCACAGGACAAGCAGTATTGGGTTAGAATACAATCTTCCTCAGTCCAAATACCCATCCACTCCAGGTTTCTCTATTTGTGATTGCATTTGCCTATACCCAGGTCTCCGGGGGTTGATCCCCTCCCCTCCCTCTTTTCCTTGCTGATTTTTCCTCACGTTGATTTTTGGTGTCCCTGTCTCCTATGCCTATCCGCTCCCCCACTATGGTTTGACTATCCCCTTTTTGGGTATTCCTCATCATGGTAAAGCCATTAGCCATAATCCCAATACTCTCTCCCCTCTTCTTATGTAGATTGGGTACACTCGCTATCTCGTCAGAAGGCTCCTCCTAGGGTGGCGTTATCTTCTTCCCTGGGTTCCCTTTTGGGTCACCCTCCTAGTCCCGCTTTCTTATTCTCTCCTTGTCAGCTTCCCATATCCTACTAGTCTACCTGGTACCTCTTCCCCAACTTGCCATCCTCATATCCACTCTGTTTCTCTCACTGTCTCTCCTTATTTTACAGGATGTGGGCTCCTCCTTCCCCACTTTGACATTTCTTATGTCCTTATCCTTCTCCTAGTTCAAAGCCCAGCTCTCAGACTCGGCCATATCCTAGGGCACGGACTAGACATCCTTGCTAGCTCCCTTGGCAGGCCTATTTTCCTCCCCCTTGCCTCTGGTTCTAACCTCCCCTAGCATACTACCAAAGGCTATATCAATAATAGGGAGACGACAGTTTACATACCCGGTGACACATTCCTTGCTCGCTAGTGTATTGTTTGGCTCCCTCGTCCTGCTCTTATCTCGCCTCCCTCACCTTCTATCCTTCCCCTCTGCCTTACTCCTTCTATACTCCCGCATGCCACAACCCTAATATCTAGGGAAAATTTTAAGAACCACCCTAAATTTATATGTATAATAAATGGGCTAATCCCCATGATACATAGGAAAAATGGGAGGCAATTCTATCAATAATATAATATGTATATATAGTTTTTTTGGCGAGTCTCTCACCAGATTATATTATCTTGTATAGTGATGGAGAATCTTTCACTGAATTATAAAATCTTATAATATCTTGGCAAAACTTTTACTGAATAATAAAACATTGTGAAGTCTTGGCGAATGTTTTGTTAAAGTATGAAACCATATATGATAATAAGAAAACATATTCATTAAACTGTAATATACTAACATACATGTTTGGAAAAAGAAACATAATTTTCTCTTCCTAAAAACAATGTTCCAAGTTTCAGTGGTCGTGTTTGTCAAGGTTCTTACAATACACTCTTTCATATCCTTCTATTAGTTTTGATAATATTCCACAACAAAGTTCTTGTAGGTGTTGATATTGACAACGAGTTATGTCAAGGTAGGAGAGATTAATATTTTCTCTACAACTTTTTTCAAGCTACCACTTTTTTCAAGTTATCAAATTTCTTCTTTATTCCATAGACTCCAACTGCGAGATGAAAAAAAACACATCAAGTTTGTTTACCCCAACACACCAACAAGTAGCAAGCCCCAACTATATTATATAAGAAAGTATTAGGTATCACAAGGGCTTGAATGGGATCTAATTGAAAGAAGTAACCATTGTGAGAATCCTTCCAATCAATATATGAATATATAAATGTAGATTTATTATTATTTTAATTGGAAATCTTCAATTAAATAATAAAATTTAATTACGTCTCTCCCAATCTAAATTGTTTATTAGCATAATTCACTACCCTCATAGGTCTCACATTTTTTAACAACATTGTAACATGTAGACTAATTTCCTTTTTGCTGAACAATCTCCACCTTTTAGTAAAATATGGTGCAGTGGCTCCAACCCCTATAGATCATTAGGACAAACTAAGAATAGTAGAGAAGATGAAAGGTTGTACAAACCAACTTATTTTTTAAACAACTAATCCCACATCAGTACCTAAATTTTTTCATGAAGATATCATATTGAGAATGTTTGAAAAATGGTGAGAAATCTTCTGCGAGGGTGATGCAGAAAGAGTGATAAGGTTTCATTGTTTTGAATTTTTTTTGTTAAATCAGAAAAAGTTAAAAACCAATATTAATGGAGATATTGGTATTTTTTACTAAATTTTATGAAGTGACTAAATGTAGCTTTAACCATTCACCTTAAGATGTTTTTACAATATAATTTCCTAAGTCTATTTAATATCTTCATTATCATAAAAACCAACCTATATCCATCTTAAGTCCACATCTACCACTCTTAGGGGCATGAAATCTATTTATCCCTCTGATCACTTGGTAGACCCAAAATTAAGATGAATCTAAGATGATAGAATTTCCTCTTTAAATAGTCTATGCTCACATGAATACCATGGTATTACCATGGGTCAATACCATCGGTTATCATAAACCTGGAGCTTAAAAATTACTATTAGTAATTTATAAAAATTAATAAAATTAATAATTAATTTTTATTTTATTTTTTATTTTAACCAAGTTAAAATGTTTAACATACATTAAGTTACAAAATCCATTTTTACTCTTGATACACCAAGCCGCAAGAGGGATCAAATATTTTTTCACTCTACGCTAGTTTGCATATCACGATATTTGATACCTCTTAGGGCTTAGTAGATACAGCGTAAAGATGGATCTATGCTGGTTTATTTCCCCCATTTAAATAGGCTACATTCCAGGTGAATACCATGGGTCAATACCATTTGCCATTGTTATTTTTATTAATACTAATATTAGGGTTAATAATGTTTTTTTTCATGGTATTAATAATAATCTAGCCCATGGTATTTGGCCCATAGGATTCACTTAAATAAAACCTCTCTTTTGAGCCTTCATAAATAGAAAGAGGGTTATGGACTAAATATAAAAAGAGGTTTTATTTATTTACCATACATCTATTTTCTTTATCATTTTATTTATTTACCATACCTTTTGAGTAAGTATAAAAGAAGTTTTATTTATTTACCATACCTCCACTTTATTTATATTTTTATTTGTTTACACCCTTGCATGTATATAAGGTGACTTATGGAGTAAATATAAAAAATGTTTTATTTATTTACCATACCTCTCATTTATTTATATTTTTATTAATTTACCATACCTTTTTTATAAATATGGTATTTGGCCCATAGGATTCACTTAAATAAAACCTATTCTTGAAAATTAGGGTGAATGGAAGGTTGTAACTCCTAATTTCAAGGGCTAAATTTACCTTTTTTACCCTCTCCCTTAAAATAAGGTGGGCTATTTGAGGCTATTTGTAAAAATGCACTATGATACAAGATATTCGCCCACTAAAAATTTAAAACCCCTTAATTTCGCCAAAGGGCAAGCATTCACCCCTAAAATTTTCCATGTTGTTGTCTCATCGTTCCATCATCACCGTCCTCCCCACCTTCATCACTGTCCTCCCCACCTCTCTCCGGCTGACCATACCTTCTACCATCTTTCCTACCTAAATGGCGGTACCTCTCCATGTACCTGTTAGCTCTCATGCGAGCTACTCCGGCCTCTGCTTGCTCCTTCATCTGTCTCACATCGCCATTATGGGGTATTACAACCTCCTTCACCTCGATCGGGGGTTAATTTATTTTATTTTATTTCCATTAATTATTTTATTTATCAAATGACCTTTTCTTGATTAGGATCTTGACTCGTTTTTATAATTTTTGACTCCCCTCCTTTAAAGTTTGACTTTGATTGATTGATTGATTTATTAATTTAAATATTATTTCTCAAAAACTAGTTGTTTAATATAGAGGTTACTTATTAATATTTGTTTTTGATAAATTAATAAACTAATATCACAATTTAAATATTATTTTCCAAAACCTAACCGTTTAATATAGTTGTTACATATTAATATTTTTAGTAAATTAATAAACTAAGATCATTATTTAAATATTGTTTTTCAGAAACTATTAATATCTAGTTTAATTAAATTAAGTTAAATATTATTTTTCAAAAACTGGCCATTTAATATAGTCATTACCTATTAATATTTCTAATAAATTAGTGAAATAATATCATTATTTAATTTTTTTTCAAAAACTAGTCATTTAATATAGTTGTTACTTAATAATATTTGTTTTTAATATATTACTAAATTAATTTTATAATTTAAATATTGTTGTTCAAATATAACCGTTACTTGAAATTATGTCTCTACATTGCTCTCTAGTTAAGCCTTTGCCATAGTCTGCCTCTTCATGTGGTCTTGATGATAAACCACACTTGTTGGTTCAAAACATGTAGGCCAAAAAATTCTCTTATGTGATTTCTACTGAAAGGCTTTGTTTAATTCATTATGGATCACAGAAGCTTGAATACAGAAATTTCACAATATGTTGACTAAACACCCATAGCTTTTTGTTTCATTTGCAATATATTGTTTTATAGTATGATCTAATGAATGCTATCATTATTTTTTTCCAAGAAACAAAAACAGTTGCACCTCCATCAAATTCAAATTTTGCAAGAAAACATGATCGCATACAACTATTACATTTACATGGAATTCATACTGTTGGTGTCCAAAATTGCCCTATTTTTACCCCATTTATATAAACATTAACCTCTATTTTATCTCAACTTAAACCTATCTTTCCTGCACCAGTTCAAGATAACAACCCATTCCTTCATATGCTTCATATTTTACATTAAGATTTATTAAAGTGCTCTATTAATCATTTTTACATAGATTTCATGCCTATTAAGTACCTCTTGTAAATTATGATAATTTCCCAGAAGTAATTGAGGAACTTAGTATTAATTATGAGTTAGTATGATAAGTGCAGGTAGATTCTTGCACCGCCATGATCATTGGTCCGAGATTTTTGTGAGTTGATCTTTCCACACAGACGTTTTGCTCCATGATTCCGAGTTTAGTTGTTGATTAACTAAGGATGGATATTGGTGGTGCACAATTAGGGATGTTTTCCAAGGATGGTCTACGGCCAACGAAGTACACGTTCCATTATAACTGTTAGCCGATTTTGTAATGTTCGGTTGTTAGTATGTTCTGCCGAAATGCCTGAATAAGAAAATGGTTGTAATACATCTAAGGCCGAAAGGATGTATAAAATATAAATTGTAGGTAGAACTATTTAGTGATCCTTAGATTGTAATATCATTTTCTATGTAATCTTGTATCGCCCTCAGCTCTAGGGTTGGACTCGCACTACTATGTACATTTACTGATCAAGTAATATAAGGAATCCGCCATGTTATTCATGAACTCTATTTAATTTATCTTTGATGCGTACTTGAGTGTTGAAACTGTTCATTTCTTAAAAGGGAAATGAGCTGGTTGGCTAGGGGCCATCCAACCTAGCTCGTTTACCCTTGTGCTTTCATTATTCGAAAAGACTATGTGGATATTTCCCTTTGCAGTTGCATGGTGTGAACAATTTATATTTATTCCTGAAGTTCTAATTTAAATCTATTTTGGAGTTAAGTGTGAAATAGATCTGTGGATTGGGAGTTAATTGAGTTGTTTCCTTTCTGTAATTTATTTCCTACATTTCTTTACTCATAGTTCTTGTATCTATTTTCTTTCTCTTCGATCATGCAGGAAACCCTTTTCCTGTACCAGTGCATGTGATTTCTTGCACTCCAGTTCAGTCATTTATTTTACAGAAAACATTGCATTTCTTTCCCTAATTATCTTTTCAGTTATTCTTGCAAGCAAATGGGTTGTTAATTTCAGTAATTGTCTTCAGCATTAAAAGTATATTTCTAAAGGATGTGAGAACAAGTACATGAATTTATCATAGACATGTTATGCTTTATGATCAAGGAACATAAATACTTTAATTGGATTGCCAAAGTTAGATGATACATGTAAGATCACTTAGAATACTTCTTTGATTACTTTGAGTTTCTTTCATTTCATGAAGTTTACTTCCTTTGAAAGACTTAATTAATTAAAGCATTTCTTTTCCATAGATAATTTATCTCAGAATTTCGTTTGCAATTGCAATTCCTTTTCAGCACATATTTCAAATATTTTCAAAAGTAAATTAGAAACTTGTTGAAGAAAACTTTGCCTCAATGCAAGAGCTGGTCTCTTGTCACAGAAAAAAAGTGCTCTAAGCCTCACCTCCACAAAGACATAACTCTTCAATAAGGGAGGTAAAATATACTTTTACAAGGAGGACTATACCTACACTAGTGCGACCACATTGCAATAGTACAAGAATAAGTTGTTTGTGTAGAAGGAAGATCAAGAGGAAAACAGATCTCTGCAAGGACCTGCTTGTCATGCTATTAGCCATCTATCTAAAGATAAACATAGCATTTCCTTCCAGCATTTAAGATTTCTTCATTTGTGTGAAAGCTCCTTTACTTGATTTACTTGCAAATTGTTCTTTTATATTCCACCACTAGAGTTTCTTTGGTATCAATTGCCTTTAAAGATTCTTTTCTGTCTGATTCTTCAAAAATTTCCTTTAAGAAGTAGGATTAAGAATAGGAAAAGTTCATACCCCTTTTTGCATTACCTGGGCTTCTTCTCTAAGTTTACCAAACCCCCAAGTTGACAATTCACTGTTGAGGAGTTTCCTTAAGTGCAATTCCTACACCCAACATTTTGGACCCGTTGCTGGAGAGGCGATTTGAATTGGTAAGAATTTTTCATTTTCACAATAGTGGTAAGTCTACTATTATTTCTTTCCTATAGTGTGCTTCTATTGTTTGAAGGAATTTATAGGTGTTGAGTTATTTTTTAAGATTGCAGCTTTTTATTTGAATTTTGTTTTGTCATTTTTTGAAATGAATGCCTAAAAGAGGTAGGGGTCTGAAGCCCACTAGGGGCCAACGAAATATTGACAAATATAAAAGAAAATCTCATATTATAACCCATATTCAACCTTCTCAGCCTGTTGAGAGTGGTTCGTGTGGAAAAACAACAATGGCAGATTAGGAAGACCATGCAGAAGGAACTGGTGAAAATTAGGTAAATGACGAACAATCCACTTTTGGATTCCCAATTGTGGATCCTGATACACAAGTACAAATGAAAAATATTTCATCATCAGCTCTTCCTCATTTTTATGGTAAGGCACATGAAGACCCAAACTCTTTCTTATTTGAGTTTGATATTTTGTGTAGAAGTTATGATTATTCATCTGATGCCCAGAAGTTAAAGTTGTTTCCTACAACTCTTAAGGACGCAACACTCTGCTGGTTCATGGGACTAGTAGGAAACACTATATCTTCTTGGGAGCAAATGAAGAGGGTTTTATTGTCAAAATATTAGGAATATTGTAAGACTAGAGATATTCAAGATTAAATATTTACTATTGTTCAAAATGATGATGAGACTCTAGAGGACTACTTAGAGAGATTCACATATATCCTTCAAAGGTCAAAA
The DNA here is from genome assembly GCA_031772625.1 of Pinus tabuliformis. NCBI lineage: Eukaryota > Viridiplantae > Streptophyta > Pinopsida > Pinales > Pinaceae > Pinus > Pinus tabuliformis. The sequence continues at coordinate 1,018,822,654 of CM062813.1, read as the reverse complement.
CACAAATTTTATGCAAGTACCATTAAAACCTTGTTCTTACGTGGGCTTACTAATGATGATAGGAATAATTTAAATAAGTTAGGACAAGGGGATATTGCTCAAAAATATTTTGATCAAATCTGTGACTTGTGCAGTAAATTCTCAAGGAACCAATATAGATCCCGTAAAAGAATTCAGAATAGAAACAAGAAAACTGAATCTACTGATGCTATAATTATTGGACTAGAAAACAAAATGGACAATATGAAAATTGAAATAATGAATACTATTAGTAAGCAAATATACTTTTTAAATTTTCAGCAAAAACTTGTAGAAGAGGAAGCGCCATTGGCCATTTCCTTTCCAGGATGTAGAAGAAAGCACCCTTTAAGAGAATGTCCTCTAGATATTAAAGAAACTAATAAATGTGCAATTTGTGCAGAGAATGATCCAAAATGGATCTAGAATAGACTCCTAAGTATAAAGTGTTCCTCACAGAGGAAAATGGAAGTCAAGGGATGCTCCTGGAAATAGTCCCATTGCGTAGATCTTTTCATTCCGAATCTACTGCAACTTAAATGGGATGAAATGGAATTCAGATGATGAAGTTATCGTAGAAAGAAGATTGCCCCTTGTCCTTAGAAAAGGAGGCATTTCTTATTAAATGTGTCCTAAAGGGTTAATATTATCCCTATGCGCTAAAATGCTTTGTTAAGTGCTAAACGTTCATAAAAGCACGTTTTACATTGAAATTCGGATAAAGCAAGTGGCCAGTAGCGGCCAGGCGGACCCGAAGAAGTTATATAAAATGAGCGAAAACCTTGAGTTCCGAAAGAAGGAAGTAACCAGTCTTTTAGGCGGGCTTCAAGTAGTAAGCGGCATTGGACGGGCTCTGCCCGATTCCATACATTGACTGATGTGTGGCACGTTGCAGGAGAGAGAAAACTGCTTTTTCGAGCGGGTAATCTCCGTGCAAGTAGGCCACCCGAAAATGCTGCCAACCGTTGGATTGGACATCGCAAGATCAACGACAGAGATTAAGTGGGCTGTTTTCTATTTTGGGTTTAGTGTGAACCGTCAGATTAAAAGGCAAATCGACAAACCAGATTAAGTCGCATCACAATGAGTCAAGTTCAAAGTAATGGACCTTGGGCCGTAAGAGATTGTGATATGCAATGTGCCTATAGCGCGATCGATAATTAGGGATCGACGATTTGGATTGCAGCAACACAAAGGGCCAATGCACATTGTGACTTGTGATTGTGATATGCTGATAAAGGGCAAGCCCGATGGGAATTATAAGCGCGAATGCATAAAATTTGAAATCCAGTTTATTCAGATTTTCTTTGTATTTCCCGTATATTTAGGTTTTGACCTCCTGCCTAAGCGATTGCGATACGAAATAGAAGTCGGACCCAATGGGAATTATGGATGCGATTTGATAATATTTGAAATCCACAAATGCAGTATTTCTTTCTATTTCCTGTGTATTGGGTTTTTTCGCCAATACGCATGCGATTGCAATTTGTGATGGAATGGCGGACCCAAGAGGGATATAGATGTGATTGCATAATATTTGAAGTCCGTCTTTGCGGATTTCTTTGTATTATCCCGTATATTAATTTTTTGTCCATACGCCTATGTGATTACAATTTGCGATGATAAGACGAACCCGATAGGTTTCTTAATGCGATTGAATGCATTTTGAGTTCTGGTTAAATGATCCAATGATTTTTTTTCACCAGTCTCCCTGTATATTTCCATTATTTGGCTATTTCAGCCAGAGGAATGAAAAATGATCAGGTTTCCCACGCCAATGGTTCCTTTCCACTAAAAACAGATTCTTGTGGTGAAACAGTCAGGTTTTCCATGATGGAGGGCTGTAACCGATGTGTTAAAAATACACAGAGAGCACAAATGCTAAGGGTGGTTAAGAATGTGCACAGAGGTCGAGACATAACACAGAGAGCAGAACTGATAGAGGGTCACTTGGAAGTCGGGCAAACCCAGAAGCTTAGAGAGCCAGAGCCAGAGCCAAAGAGCTCACAGCAAACTTCTAAGAGCCATGGAGTTGTAATGAAGTTGTAGAACAACAAAGAGATCAAATGATCAAGCTGTTGCTAGTGTCCAGACTGTGTTGAAGACAGAAGAAGGAGTTCCAGAGACAGTTAAGAGGATTCTGAGGGAGTCAGAGAAGCTAGAAGCTCAAGAAGCTCAGAGAACTAACTGAAGGAGTCAAGTCCAGAGAAGCCTAGATCTCTCTGCAGAGTGAGCATAGCCAGGGGTAAGATCGCATTCTAAACCCATAGGTTCAATTGTAAACCAATGGAGTTGAGCATGGAGCTTGTAAAATAATTTAAGCCATAATCCCAGAGAACCTATTCGAGTTGACTAGAGCTCAAGGAGACATAGCCCAAGATATTAGGGTGAACTCCATATTAAACTTGTTGTCTTATGTGTTTGCTTATTTGTTGCTTTATTTACTATTATATGTTTTTATATCAGTTTAATAAAATCAACTTAAAGCACATAAACAGTTTAAAAACAAACACATGCATACACCTATTTTCAAGCACTTTTTTATTCCGCAATTGCTTAATCATAAGGCCTTGGAAATATATAAGCTTTGGAGTGGGAGAGGTTCTTGTAAGCTTGACAAGAAGCCTTTAGTGCTCCATTTCAGATCAAGTGGTATCAGAGCTTGGGTTTGATTAACCCCACCTTCAAAGAAGGTTATATCAAAGCTGGTTATACCAGAGCAAGTGGTATTAGATCATAATTCTTGATTGACAGAGCAAAGATTGCTTGTATCAAAGGTGTATAAATAGTCAGAGGTTGATTGTATGCTTCTTTGTAGACTGACTATTGTTCGATTTTGCAGAGGTGTAGGGAAAGCTATTGATAGCTCAGCCCAGGAGAGGACAAGAAGGAAGAAGGGTTGAAGGAATTCTTCTTATCCCAAAGGACCTCAAAGTAATCCTTGAAGCATAAGAGGCTTGTTGTAAAAGGTTTCTTGAATCATCTCTTTGTTAATCTTGTTTGAATTTCTTTTGTTCATTGGCATAATGACAACTTCTACAAGTGAGTTGTCAAATTCTCCTTTCTTCACTAGAGTGTTTGATGAAGATATGAAACAAGACTTGTTCATCATGATGGATATGGTGAGAGAAATGTATGACGATGGAAGGAAGAGTAGCATACTTAGAGAGCAGTTGAATTGCATGGAGGAAGAGAAGCAGTTGCTTTTTAACAAATTGCAGGAAATGGAGAGGGAACTTCATATTGCAAATATGAACTTGAAAAGGATGCATGAGTTGGAGACACAACTCTTTGTTGCCAAAGAATCCTTAGTCAAGTATCAACTTGAAGAAGAGGTAAACAATTACTATTTGTCTTCAAATTCTTCTAAGAATTCTTATATTGGTTCTTTTGAAAAACATACCAGAGGCATAGGTTCCAAGCTAATGTCCAAGATAGGCTATGAAGGAAAAGGCATGGGTAAACATGCACAAGGTATTGTCAAGCCAATAATGGTTGATGAAAGACCTAAGTATCTGGGCCTTGGATATGGACAGTCTTATGGAGAATGTTCCAAAGGTGCCATGAAGACAATTGAAACAGTTCCAAGAAGGAGTTTCATTTCAGGTCTTCTACCTCAAGAGTGTAAGGATTGCATTCAAGAGGAATGCAATAGCTTGAAACATCATTTTCAGGATGCAGATGTTCATAAGCATGCACTTGAACTAGAGAGTTGTGGAAACTCTGAAAGCCTTGAAGAGATTGATGATGTTCCAAAGGGAGCCACTTCTTCATTCAATTCACCTCCTCATGAAGGCAATAAAGGTGAAAGAGAAAGTTATAAATATGGTTCTAACCATACTCCTTTTGATTATGTAAAGCATGATAAATTTCCATATAAGCATTAGAAAAGAATTGCATGTTCCTTTTGTTGTTTGGATAACCGTAATGTTTCTAGATGTTGGAAGAGAATGGCCACATACATGAAACTTTTGAAGGAAAGGAAGCAAGAAGCCAAAGGCCCATTGGACAAGGAAAATCATGGTGTCAAGAGGATGCACATGTGTTGCACTTACTGCCATAAGCAAGGACACATTGTTGAAAAGTGTTAGACTCTGAATCCAACAATGCTTCCAAAAAACTTGAAGAAGGTGGAAAGAGAAAATGGCAGGAATGGAAAGAAATATTCCATGAATTATGTGTTTCAGGATGATTCACATGTTGATTCTGATGTGCAGACAAAGGTAGCACCTTTGAAATGGATTGATAACAAATGGTTAGAGTTCTTATCCAATTAAAGATTGCATGTCTTTTGATTTGATACATATATTTGCATTTCTTTGTTAATGGGATGCAAGTTGCAAGATTTTATCAAGAAGGTGAATGGAAAAGTTGAGTAGGAGACTCACTTTATTGCTGCAACATTATGTTCATTTCAGCTTTGAAAGTACAGTGTGCTTAAGCAAAAGTTGAAGGATGAAATGCATGCTTGAGAATGATGTCCATGAACACAGGGATGTTAATGATTTCGTTGTATTTGAACATGTATATGTAATTAAGTTGAAGGGTTGATTTCTTTGGCATGCATGTAATGTTAATATTGACTTGAGAAAATTTGGTTTAGTCTCCAATATGGAGATAATGATGAAGTGTTTCATCTTTTCAAAAGAATCCTTGAGATCTTTTCTACATGATTGACTTGAAGGGTCATTTGTTTTAAAGACATGTTTTGTTGGCTTGTTATCTAGTCCATCATTTGTATGCAGATGTAAGACATGGAGGTGTTCACAAGATGTGAAAATCTATTTCTTTTGTTGACGCAAGAGTTTAGGCCATCCAATTTTCTGTATTTTTGTTGTTGTTAACAGTTGTTGTTGATAGCATGTCAAACAAATACAAATGAAAGTTTTTGTGAAGCAGGTGTAACTTCACGTTGGTTTGGGTCACCTTCGATCAATGATCAAGGAAGAGAAGTTCAAACTACCTTCTGTGACCATCTCAGCAAGAATTCTGCATGAAGTCAAGGAGGGAAACAGTTCTTCCCAGGAGGACCAGCAGATCCAGGAAGGAAAGTGGTCAAAGGCTTTGGTTCAAAGGCACTATGCAAAGCAGGTGTATGGAGGCTAAAAGAAGAGGGTGTTGTTACTCTCATTTACTGTTCAGATTAGTATGTCAGTATTTTGGAGACCAAAATTTCTTTTAGTGGGAAGGTGCAATCCAAAATGGATCTAGAATAACCTCCTAAGTCTAAAGTGTTCCTCACAGAGGAAAATGAAAGTCAAGGGCTGCTCCTGGAAATAGTCCCATTGCATAGATATTTTCATTCTAAATCTACTGCAACTTGAATAGGCTTAAATGGACTTCGGATGAAGAAGTTATCACAGAAAGAAGATTTCCCCTTGTCCTTAGAAGAGGAGGCATTTCTTATTAAATGTGGCCTAAAGGGTTAATATTAGCCTTATGTGGGAGAATGTAATCTCTTTGTTGAGCGGTATGGTGAAAATGGCGATTTAGGGCTGCAGAAGGACCTGCAATGGCAGACCTATACAAACTACTGCACTACTTCCAATACTTCCAACAATACGACAAACCATAAACGACAAGGAGAGTCGCACGAATCATGAACCCCCCCCCAGGGGGAGGATGTTGTGCCTCCCCCCAATGAAAATAAAATACCTCAAATGCATGAGGAAGTGATCAGACAAACTGAACAAGACGATTCTAGAGCGAGAATAGATCCACAAACTACCAAGATTGATGACAAGGAGCATCCCCAAGTAACATCGGCCCCTTGTAAGCCAATTGCTGCTGAAAGACCAAAGATAGAGCTCGCAAGTCACAGGATCAATGTTCAGATCTAGTACATGAGAGATCATGCCCTGATTGGCAAATTCATAGGCTTATGGCCTACAGAGAAAGCAGTACATGGTTGGATTGCAACCAAGTGGAAGCCAAAAGGACACATTACCCTACAGTTGGGGTCTAAGGGCTTCTTCACGGCAATTTTTAACTGCTTAGAATACCGTAACAGAATCTTGGATGGAGGCCCTTATTTCTTCAATGCAACAGGACTGTACTTGAGGGATTGGGTTGAGAGATTCAACCCGGACAAAGAAGATCTTAGCTGGGCACCCGTTTGGATCCGTATCTATTCCCTCCCTTTGGAGTACTAGGACGAAGATTCTTTAGAAGACATTGGCAATGGTCTAGGTGAATTTATCAAAGTCGCGGAGGAGACAAAACTTCAAAGATATACTTCCTATGCACGAATCTGCGTCTATATGCATCTCAGTAAGGCTCTTCCAGATGTGGTAAGTCTCTATCATGACGATGTTGAATGGGTCCAGTTAATAGATTATGAACATGTCCCGTTTCGATGCAGGAAATGCCATGCCCTTGGCCATCTATTTCGTGACAGTCCTTTAAATTAGAAACCTTTAGCCCCCTCAACCTCTGATAATCCTGATTCGGATGGCTTCACTAGAGTCACCAATCGCAGGAAATACAATAAAAAACCTACTTCAAACCCTAAGATGCCTCATGCCAGTTCATCCAAGCCTTCCACAAGCAATAGTTTTGAAACTTTGGCCCAGCCGGATTTATCTAACTCTGAAATCCCCGTCCCCTCAGAGGAGAGACCCAAAATGGAAACGCAATCTGCCCATATCGGTTCCAAGAAGTCCCAAAAAGATAAACAGACCACAGATCTCTCCTCTTCCTCTCCTAGTAAAGTCCCAGCTTGGAACTCTCAGGGCATGGAGGTGGATAACATGCAGCAAGCTTTTACAACACAAAAGAAACAACAGAAGGAATAAGTGATACCCAACACATGGAAGAGGAACCTGAGAGCATAGATATTGGGGATCTGGATATTCTTTGACTCGAGGAGGTGTGCAAAACAAAAAATTATGATAAGATTCCATAGAGATAGTTGGAGAATCTAGAAGTGATCGTTTCCAAGGCACAACAACAAAAATCACTAGGAATTCATCCTAGAAGTCTCTGGGATGGGAAAAACATCACCAAAGACAACAAAAAGAGAGGAAGGAAAACAAATCTCCAATGAACCATCTGCATCAGGGAAATGCTGGTGGAATAAAGAAGATAATCCAAGCTTACAAAGTATTACAACTCTCTCCCCAACATACCAGCATGAAGTTAATCTCATGGAATATCAGAGGGCTTAATAGCCCCGGGAAATGCAGATTGATTAAAAATATTATTTAGCATGAGAAGCCTCAAATCCTCTTTTTGCAAGAAACCAAATGTAACTCTACAACTCTAGTCCATACCTCTGCACAAGTCTGGCCAGGTAGTAATGCAGCGTGGTGGATGCCGCTAGAGCTTTAGAGGGCCTGGCAATCATTTGGGATGATCAAGCCATCACGTTCAATAACATACATGCAAATAAGCACTTCATTCAAGCCACTTTCCACATAACAAGAACTAGTATACACGGTCACTTAACCAATTTCTACTTCCCCCAGGAGGCTATGTACAAGGTAGACATTTTGAATACGCTAACTCTGATCAATGCTGAAAGAACTCACCTACTCTGGATCACTGGAAGGAGCCTTACCCCGACGGATTTACATCTAATTTCATCCACAATTTTTGCAAGCTGATCAAAATGGAGGTATGGCAGGTTGTTGAGGAATCGAGAACTTCTTGATGGATTCTTCCATCCTTGAATGCTAACCTCATTTCCCTCATTCCCAAGGAATTTCACTCCAATACCCCTAACAAATACAGGCCTATTGCCCTGTGCAACGTTATTTACAAGATCGTATCCAAAGTCATTGCCTCAAGACTCAAATCGTTGCTACCACTTCTCATTTCGCCAGAGCAATCAGGGTATGTGGAGGGCAGGTAGATCACGGATGGCATCATTCTTACTCATGAAATCATTCACTCCTTGAAGCACTCCAAAAAAGCAAGTATGCTCCTTAAAATAGATCTCTCAAAAGCCTTTGATAGTTTAAGCTGGATGTATATCCAAAAGACTCTAATTGCCTTTGGTTTCTCTCTCCCTTGGGTGAGATGGGTAATGAGTCTCATATCATCCTCCTTCTTCTCTATTCTAGTCAATGGCATCCCTTCCTCTCCTTTTCACCCTTCTAGAGGAATTAGATAGGGAGACCCCCTCTCCCCTTTTCTATTTGTCATCATGGAGGAAGGTCTTGGCCGAAGCATGAAAAATGCTCTGCAATCCCAGAATTTAAGAGGCCTTTCCTTTCCGAACACCCTACTTTTACCCACCAGAAATTCATGGACGACAACATGCTATTTGGCCATCCTTCATTCCAGGAAGCACATCAATTCAAATCTCTATTGACGGACTTTTCGGATGCCTCTGGCGCAAGAATAAATGAGGCTAAATCCCAAGTATTCTTTTTTCATACCCCTGTTGTCACCCAAGCCTCATTTTCCTGCATACTTGGATTCTCGATTGCTGCTCTACCATCCAAATATCTTGGGGCCCCCATGACTAATTCAGCCCTGAAACACTCATCTTGGAGGTTGCTCTTAGAAAAACTAGAAGCATGCTTATCCTCATGGACTCACAGATCCCTCAATATGGCCAATCATTTAGTCTTAATTAAGGCGGTCCTTCAATCTATGCCAGTGTATCTCTTTTCAGTCTTGGCCACTCCCAAATGGGTCCTCAAAGAAATCAAACATCTCCAGCAATCCTTTCTGTGGGGTAATTCGAGACTGAATCGCAAATGGGCTCTAGTTAAATCGGACACAGTTTGTCTTCCGAAGATTGTAGGTGGAACTGGGCTTCGTGATCCCTATCACAGTAACATGGTCATGGGTGCATGCATTTGGTGGAATTGGCTCATAGCATTGTTCACCCCCTGGGCCACCCTCTGGACAACAAAATATGCCAGTAATCGACCTATAGAAGAACTAATCCGACTCTTAAAATTTGGCTCGGGATCTTTAATCTAGAATGCAACCAAGCAACACAAGAACTTAATTCAGCAGCACAACTTTTGGGAAGTTAAGGATGGCACTATGGCCAGATTCTGGGAAGATTCTTAGAAGCAACAACCCAAGCTAAAAGATTTGATCAAACCTCACCAAATTCTAGATTTGGAAGTGTAGATACTAGATAAGGTCAAGTAATTTTGGAGCCCTTCCATAACACAGGGGTATAGGAAATGGCTACGCACGGACCACATCATAAAACATGGCACGGATTCAGTTCAACAAATACTTGGCACAGAACTAACTAAGAGGAAAATACTATATTCAGATAAAAAAGATGTTCTCAGATGGGGATACGAAGCAAGAGGGACTTTCACCACTCAGGAGGCCTACAACATCATCATAAAGGAACATGCCATTAAAGATCCTCTCTGGAACAAAGTCTGGGACCCTAGTCTTTGGATGAAAGTTTCCACCTTTCTATGGCTTCTATGTCAAAAAAAAACCTCACTTGGGACAATCTTCGGAAGAGAAACTTCCACGGCCTCTCCATTTGTCCCAACTGCAAGCAAGAAGAGGAATCCACTATGCATCTTATGAATTCTTGTCCATTAGCACACACGCTCTGGGAAAAAGTCAGTTTTCGATGCCAAAAGGATGGACGGATCCAAGGAGACATAACCACCTGTTGTGGCCACCAACAACCCCCCTCTTTGTTTGGTATTAGTGATAACACCAAGCAAATGGGGACCCTTAATAAAAATCCAAAAAACATTTTATCAAAATTTTTGTATTTTAACTCCCTAAAGCTGTATCGCATCGCGAGAAGAGAATGAAACGTTTTCCTATGCGCATAATAAGCTATGAAGAAGCGACGCGAAATTCATCGCATCGCATATATTATGAAGCACTCTTAAATGAAAAAACTTAAGGAATCTCCGACGACCGATATGCGACGTCGCATATTGCAATATCACATAAGCAGCACACAATGATTAGATGACTAAGCGCGATTTGCGATTTGCGATCTGCAATGTTGCGATCTGCGATGAATGCGATCATCAATTCCTGCGATGACACATCTTGACGAAGCGATCCTCGATACTACAATGCGAGTCGCAGAAATCACCCATCGCAAAATTTCCTCGGCACAGTATTCAAGGAAAGCTGTCGGTAGACCAAAATTGGGCGCGCGCCTTAAAAGGAATTAATGATCGTATGCCAAAGTATCCAAGAAGGATTGTGTTGTGTTTTTCGAAGAGTCAGTTCTTTATGGGTGTCATGATTATGCATTCATTAGAGCTTAAAGCTTTCATGTCAATCTTTATCATCATTACTCTTTTCCTTTGCGTAAACTGTAAGACAGCAAATAACATAAAGCAATGTGCAGGAAACATCTAAGGAAAAGGGGAAAGCGTCAATGCTCAGAGAACAGAGAAGAGATGCCTTCACAAACGGATGCCGCATGCAACAGGACCACAGATTCCAAAGTATCACTCAACAGATACTGATGTCAATAGGCCATCCAAAACTCAGAATCAAAGGCACACAAAAGCAGCATGTTTGCAAAATATCCTGAAGCTTATGCCCGGTAAAGCAAAAAGAAAAAAGGCGCTAAAGAGGGAAAACGCACCAGAAAATCCCGGAACAAAGAACGGAGGCAGTTTTCAATACAGAAAATTGTTCAGAGAGCAAAGTACCTAACTTATTCAGTCATTCGCAAGGCCAGAAACCGAAATAGCAAAAGCAGAATTAGTTTGAGAGAAATTTGGGTTATTACCAAGTATACACACAGTGAATACACCAAGCCAGAGGAATATTTTCGAAAATTTCTTCTAGTTTACCAGAAAGTGGTGCCAGCGCTTGTTATTTCTATTTTCGTAGCTCAAACGAAAGGAGAAGACAACCAGCCGACTCTTCCTAGGCGAATGTTGCATGCTTATAGCACTATGGAGCAAATACAGAAACGGTTAGGAATTAGATTCAATTTTTAGAAATAATTTTGCTTTAGTAGAAGGGCAGCCATTTAAAACCGTATCCTAAATTTATGTAATTAAGATTAATTAGTTAGCAGTATTTAAACCCTTCTCAGGCATTTGGAGAAGGGTCCAGAAATTTGTCAAAAAACTTGTCCTCAGAACATGCACTTTTGCACCCTCGGAGGGGGTTTTTGATGAATGGTTGGATCAAGATTTATCAATGTTTGCATTTGATATCTGCTACTGATGTTGCACTTTTGTACTCTTAGTAGATGTTAGAACAAGTAGAGATAAATCATTGTTGCTTGAAGCTTATGAGTGGAACCAGTCATAAATGGTACTTTTATCTCTTGACCATTTCTGCTTATATTCTTAAAGTGATATACAGTTTTCAGTTGTTTATATGTTAATGCATGAATGTGTGCGTTACCATTTGGCACTTCTGTACGGTGGAGTCATTTATTTGTGTTTGATATATGAATAACTTATTATGCGATATGCTGTTCTCAACTGTTTTTCTTAAATTTTTATGCAAAGTGGTTTATCTTAATTGATTTCTATTCTTATGATAGCTGAATGATCTTTATTACCAGTTATTGTTCGAAATCTCTTTAGATCGCATAATAGAATAAATACACCCCGGGTTAGCGTAGATTAGATGTGTTGTTTCTCATTAGATTACAATAGCATAGAGTTAGTTTAGAAGTTTGAATTAAATTAGCTTTAAGTACTCCTAGATCAGCATCATCCAACTCTACACACACACACACCCTTAGATTGGGAAACTGGTCCCATTATCCCCAGTCGGACCCGCTATACCAAACGGATAAGGAGCTACCAACCAAGGTTCGGACCGGGTGGGTATCCCCCTTGTTGTCGACCCGATTTTCGGGGCTTCAACACCACCACTATTCGTAATTGGGCTCAGAATCCATATAAGAGAAAAATCTTAAACTCCTTATGGAAGCTCATCCCAGGCTTTCTCATCTGGACAATATGGAAAGAGAGAAACCAACGAATCTTCAAGGACCAATCCTCGCCCTTGGAAATTCTATGGAATACTATCCATCAAAATATTAGGGAAATGTTACTTCTTAAAACATGGCATGAGGAGGATTTTCCCTCCCTCCCTCAGGAACAAAATATATGGGCCAACTGGAACCTGCAGTGGAATCAAGAGATGATAATCAAAGGAAAAAATTCAGCTAAGATTAAGACTCCAGATAAGTGGCTCCCTCCTCCCTATCACATGATCCAACTAAACTTTGATGGTGCCTCGTAGGGGAATCCAGGCAAGTCAAGATTTGGGGGAATATTCAAGGATCATAAGGGAGCTCCCCTTCTATCCTACTTAGGGTCAAATGGATGGGACACAAATAACTCATCAAAATTAGAAGGATTGTGGCATGGGCTCCAATTAGCTAAAACTCACGGTTTTTTCCCTCTTGTAATAGAAGGTGATTCACAAATCCTTATAAACATCGTCAATAAGATGTTGTAGGGGGCACCATCAAGTAAAGTGAGCAACAGTTGGAGATTGGCGAGTTGACTGGAACTTATTGAAATTTGGCTCTCTTCCCATAGAACAATCAATCTCAAGAACATACATCAAGATGGCAATAAAGTGGCTGAACTCTTAGCTAATATAGGGGTGCAGAGTGGAAGGGATCTCTATATAGGCTCGCTTTCTACTCTAGCCACTGAAAATCAGTTAATGGAATACAAGGATCTAGTGAAGAGTGAAATGGCTCAAGAAGAAGGAGCGCACCCGGGTGCGGTGACCACCGAGGTAATTAATAGGGACATGACTATTAGGTGGCGTTTAGATAGGCCAAATGGTAGCCAATGCACCATCCCATGCCCATCTGAGATGAATTCAGGTGCACCTGCATGCAGCACTTAATGGCTACTTAGGCCGAGACCTGGACATCTTATGCCAAGATATGGAGCCTCCCAACCACTCTGTTCTCCCTCCTTCCCACTATACTATGCACCCCAATCTGGTAATCCCTGCAGTCGAACTGTAACCAGGAGCCGCTACTGGCTATCGTGTTGTATCGACCTTGGCAATGGGCATCACTATTCCCATTCTAGGCTTTGCCCTCTAAATCTAGCCCAGATGACCTCTATTAATCCTTTGCTTTTTCTCTCTGGCTTCTCTCCCACTGACTTCTCGTCCCACCATTTTGACATGGTTCGTCGCCGCATGAGGAGTCGCAGCGGTGGTACTCACAGTGGAAGCGCTCGCCACCGATAGTGCAAAGCCCTGAGCATGCCACCCCTTCTCTTCCCCATGATAATTCTCCCCTTCATAGCTCGATTTACAGGCGATATCCTAACAGTCACAGTGGATGGGGTCGTGTGCAGGCATCTGATGCTAAACATAGCAATTTCTAGCTTCATACTACTCCAACCCCTTTACCCCCTCTTCCGGCCCCTCACACGACCCAGTTCAGGTTTTGTAGCAACCTAAATAGGCCTATCATCACTGCCAGCATAACCATTGTCTTCTCTGAAGAAAGCGAGATGCAAGATGCTCCTTTGAGAAGATCTGAAGCGTAGCTTCAAGAGGAGAGCAGACAAGGAAATGGCCGACACTCGGGGAAGCTCCTGGCGGAAGAGGGAAGGGGAATTTGTTGTAGCGGTTTGTATACAGAGGGTGGACATTTTGAAGACACTCGGCTACCAAATGGTAGCTCGGTTGATGCATCTGGCATAATGGTTGTGGCTGGAAGCACGACTGGCACTCTTCCTGCGCGAGGACCACCAAGTGGCATGGCAGTAGAGGAAGAAGATCGGTATCAGTATGCTTATCGAATTGAAGAGGAGACTCCAGCCCTGAAGGAAGAAGGAAGAGGAATTTGGAGTGGCGGTCTGCAGCTAGAGGGTGGACATTCTAAAGACACTCGACCACCAGGTGGCAGCTCGATTGAAGCGTCTGGTTTGATGGCTGTGGCTGGCAGCACGAATGGCACTTTTCATGCGTGGGGTCCACAAGGTGGCATGGTGGAGAAGGAAGAAGATTGGTATCAATATGCATGTCGTATTGAAGAGGAAACTCTAGCCCAAGATGAGCTCAAATGATTTCTCATGTCAACCGTTGCCACCCTTATGCTAGCTATGGTCTCAGCGACTGGTTTAGTTAAGTCAACTGTTATTTTGTGTTGTGTCAAGATCTTATGTATGGTCTCTTTTGCTATGGCAAATAGGTTTCCCCAAATATGGGGCAATTTAGATACTCCTGGTGAATAATGGTTATAACAGTTGAGGCTGGGGCCTCATTGTAATTTTACTTTTGTATCTTTTTTAATAGAATTAGACTTACTTAGAAAAAAAAAAAATATTAGCCTTATGCACTAAAAACCTTTGTTAAGCACTAAACTTTCATAAAAGCACATTTTACATTGAAATTCGAATAAAGCATGTGCGTAGTAGTGCCCAGGCGGACCCAAAGAAATTATATAAAAGGAAGGCAGCAAGCAGTATTGGATGGGCTCCGCCCGATTCCATACATTGACTAACATGTGGCACGACGCAGGAGAGAGAAAACCACTTTTTTGGGCGGGTAATCTCTGGGCAAGTAAGCCACCCAAAAATGCTGCCAACTGTTGGATTGGAGATCGCAACATCAACAGTGGAGATTAAGTGGGCTGTTTGTTGTTTTGGGTTTAGTGCGAACCATCAGATTAAAAGGCAAATCGACAGACTAGATTAAGTCGCATCGCAATGAGTCAAGTTCAAAGGAATGGACCTTGGGTTGTAAGTGATTATGATATGCAATTCATCAATAGCACGATCGGCGATCGAGATCACAGAAATAGAAATGGCCAATGCACATTACGACTTGTGATTGTGATATGCTGATAAAGAGCGGCCCTGATGGGAATTATAAGCGCGAATGCATAAAATTTGAAATCTGGTTTATTCGGTTTTTCTTTGTATTTCCCGTATATTGAGGTTTTGACCTCCTGCCTAAGTAATTGCGATATGCGATAGAAGGCAGACACGATGGGAATCATGGATGCAATTTCATAATATTTGAAATCTGGAAATGCGGGATTTCTTTGTATTTCCTGTGTATTGGGTTTTTTGGCCAATATGCCATGCGATTGCGATTTGCAATGGAATGGCGGACCTGAGAGGGATATAGATGCGATTGCATAATATTTGAAGTTTGTCTTTGCGGATTTCTTTGTATTATCCTGTATATTAATGTTTTGGCCAAACACCTGTGCGATTCTGATTTGCGATGACAGGACGGACCCGATAGGTTTATTAATGCGATTGAATGCATTTTCAGTTCTGGTTAAACGCTCCAATGATGCATTTTCACTAGTTTTCCTGTGTATTTCCGTTATTTGGCTATTTTGGCCAAAGGAAGGAAAAACGATCGGGTTTCCCACGCTGATGGTTCCTTTCCGTTGAAAATGGATTCTTGTGGTGAAACAGTCGGTTTTTCCATGATGGAGGGCTATAACCGATGTGTTAAAAATACATAGGGAGCACAAATGCTAAGGGTTGTTGAGAATGCATGCAGAGACCAAGAGATAACATAGAGAGCAGAACTGACACAGGGTAACTTGGAGGTCGGGCGAACCTAGAAGCTCAGAGAGCCAGAGCAAGAGCTAAACAGCTTACAGCAGCTTCTAAGAGCCATGGAGCTATAATGAAGCTACATAATAGCAAAGAGATCAAATGATCAAGCTGTTGTTGGTGTCCAATGTTAGGCCCCTATACCACTATTGTAACCCCTTATTGTTATTAGTACAACCCCCTTGTTATATTTTTGTACCCATGTAGTCCCCATATTATTACTATTATGCCTCATAGAAGCCCACTATTGTTATTATTGTGCCCTTACATTATTATTGTTATGTCGGCTCTGATTATATTATGACCCCTTAGACTCCTATATATAGAAAGCAGGTCTTGTCATTTGTATCATCCAAGAATTGTTCATTTGTGTAATGTAAAGGAGGTTGTCCCCTCGAAGAGGCTGAATTCTAAGGTGTTAATCTATCTTTTTATCTTTTTTGTGAGTTGGTTTCATAACATTTGGTATTAGAGCTTTGGATTCTAGGGTTTTGATACTCTAAATAGGTCATCATGGCATTTTCGCTATAACTTTTTTCTGCGGCATTTCAGATGCTACAACAAAAACCCATTTGGGTCGAAATCGTTCTAAACCTCGGGTCCAAATTTCAAAGATTTTTGAGCTATCTTTGTAGAGATATGATCCGAGGAAGTTGGCCTTTTTGGAGACACCCGAATTACATTCCAAACATGTGACCTGGGGAAAGTAGTCATAACTTGTGTTTTGAGCATCTGATTGAAATTTCGTCAGAAGTTACAAAAATACGAAACAGTGACATGTGGCACTTCATACAAGTTCTCTCTTCTGAAAAGGTATATAATCAAGTCATATTGGGAGATTGTGCATAACTCTTTCTTGGAGAATCTAAATTCAGTCAAATTAGTGGCATTGGAAAGAGGACGTAGAGGGCTACTGCAGATTGCAATTTCAAAACTTAAAGATCCGAAAGTACAAAGTTATAGTTGTTTCAAGATCGAGCTCATAAAATCAAGAAAAAATGAGATGAGGAAGTTTGATGGCAAGGATCCAGTAAGTTGGATACTATGGATGGAGAAATATTTTGATCTACATCGTGTACCACTATTACAAAAGGTATGTATTACATCTTCATATTTAGAACATGATCAATTTTTATGGTATAAAGGGCTTTGTTCTCATAAACAACTTGTTATGTGGTCAATTTTCATGGAGGAAATTATAGCAAATTATGAGAATACAAAGAGAAACACCTTCTTTAGAGAAACACCACAACAATTGGAAGAAAAAAGAGAAAAAGGGCTTTGTTACAATTGTGATAGCAAATGCACTAAAGGTCATAAGTGTGTTGAGAAGAAATTATTTCACATAGAGTATGAAGAGGAGGAAGAAAAGGACCAGGAAACATCAAAAGAAGAGGATATACACCAGGACCCAACCCCAGAGAAAGAAGAAATGAATCCCATCATATCTTCTAAAGCATTGGCAAGAATTACCACTCCTAAAACTCTCAAGATAGAAGGACATATCAAGAAGAAAAACGTTCAAGAAGTGAAAGATCACATCAAGAATGAAGAAATGAATCCAACCATATATTGTAATGCATTGTCTGGAATTACCACTCCTCAAACTATCCAGATAGGACATATCAAGAAAAAAAATGTTCAAGAAGTGAAAGATCACATTGAGCATCAAGAAATGAATCCGGCCATAGCCTGTAAAGCATTGGAAGAAATTACCATTCCTCAAACTCTCAAGATAGAAGGACATATCAAGAAGAAAAAGGCTGAAGCAGTGAAATATCACATCGAGCATCAACAACAAGTTCTCCAACTTTTAAAGGATAACGCCACTTTGGTGAAAAATCGAATGAAACAATAGGTAGATCAACATCGTAGTGAAAAATGTTTTGATTTAGGTGATTGGCTATTTTTACTGCTACATCTCAAGTAAGCTATTTATGAGAACAAAATGTTGGCAATACTACATGCACTTAAGAAATGGTGACCTTACTGAATGGGAAGACACTTGAAGGTAAAAATGGATCATGATAGTCTTAAATAGTTTTTAGAACAACTATTATTTTAGAAGAACATAAAAAATGGGTCACAAATATGTTGGGTTATGACTTTGACATCATCTATAGAAAAGGGAAGCAAAATTTTGTTGCAAATGCACTCTCAATAAAGGATGAGGATGTGGAAGCATTGTTTTGTGTTATTTCTATTATCCAACCAGATTGGATAAATGAAGAAAGAGATGAATGGAAGAAGGACGAAGAAGTATGGCCACTCATTCAAAAGTTACAGAAGACCCCAATTCAAACAATATGGCCACAACTTGAAGAGGAAGGAAAAATCATATTGGAACATGGAGCGGTCACCAGGTACGAAATCGATCAATTTCAAAGTATCTCATCAAGTGGAAGAACTTACCTGCTGAAGATTCCACATGGAAGGAAAAGAATTTTATACAAAAGCATCAAGAACTACTCAAGCGTTGAGGACAACACTTTTTGAAGGAGAGGGGCATGTTAGGCCCCTATACTACTAGTGTAACCCCTTATTGTTATTAGTGATGATGATGATGACGGTGGTTAACGTCCACTGAGACCAAATTGGTCTATCGGACCTACAATTTTCTTAGTTTTTAATTATCTGGCTCCTCGTCTTTCTTGGCGAGATTGGTGCTGTAGCTTTCTTTTCTTTCTCTACGGTCTTCCAACTTCCTTTATCTTGCATCTTCTTCATCTCTTCTGGTTCTTGGGACATTGGTGTCTTAGCTTCGTGATCTATTGTGTTCGTCCTTTTGAAGATTGTCGGAGAAGAATTTTGGTCTAGGAGATCTGCTTTGCTGTTAAATGAAGATTTATTTTGTGCGGTATTCAAATCCTCATAGCTGTTAATTTGTTGGGTGGGGCTTTCTCCCTGCTTGTCTTGAGAGTTGTTTCTTTCTTACCCGATTTCTTGTGATTCAGAGTTTTCTCTAGAGTATTCTTCTTTGATGACAGTGTAGTGTTCTTTTTGTGCTCCTTCCCACCATGTAGATTTGTGGTGGTTTTTTCTAGCAGAATGTTTCTGGGAGGCTTTTGGGCAATTTTTGGCTAGATGGCCCGTCTCAAAGCAAGATCTACATCTGAAGAGGACACTTTCATAATCGAGTTTCTAGTTCTGCACATAGTCTTTACTTGTTAGGTTTATTTCAGCTGGGAATCTGGCGCTAAAGTCCATTTCCACACAAATGCGTGCATAGGTGGTTCTGACATATTCCTCTATTGTTGGGCACCTACAGTAAAATTTCCCAATTGCATTTCCAATGGCTTTTAGCGATGAGAGATTCTAGAGATGCAAGGGTAGGCTTAGAAATATCACCCAAACTGGTGCTGAGGTTATGACTATTGTAGAGGGATCAAATGATGGGTTTCATGGCTCCATGAATAGGCCTGATTTTTCCCAAAACCAAGGGCCGGAATTTAGAATACATTATCTGCTTCCAGGATTTTCAAAATCTACTATAAAGAAACCCCTAGCACAGGGGTAGATATTAATTTCATCAGAAATGATAGGCTTCCATTCCTCTGAGATCCAATTGTGGAGAGCTATCAGCCGTGGCCAAAAACCATTGAACCGGCAGATACAACCCACTTATTATATTGTTGTACCATGTAGTCCCCATATTGTTACTATTGTGCCCCATAGAAGCCCACTATTGTTATTATTGTGCCCTTAAATTATTATTTTTATGTCGGCTTTGATTATATTATGACCCCTTAGACTCCTATATATAGAAAGGAGGTCTTGTCATTTGTATCATCCAAGAATTGTTCATTTGTGTAATGTAAAGGAGGTTTACCCCTCAAAGAGGCTGAATTCTAAGGCGTTGATATATCTTTTTATCTTTTTGTGAGCTGGATTCATAACATCTAGAGTGTGATGAAGACAAAAGAAGGAGTTCCAGAGACAGTTAAGAGGATTCTGAGGGAGTCAGAGAAGCTAGAAGCTCAAGAAGCCCAGAGCACTGACTGAAGGAGTCAAGTCCAAAGAAGCCTAGATCTTTCTGCAGAGTGAGGATAGCCAGGGGTAAGTTGGCATTCTAAACCCATAGGTTCAGTTGTAAACCAATGGATTTGAGCTTGAGCTTGTAAAAGAATTTAAGCCATAATCCCAGAGAGCCTAGTCGAGTTAACTAGTGCTCAAGGAGACGTAGCCCAAGATATTAGGGTGAATTCCATATTAAACTTGTTGTCTTATGTGTTTTCTTATTTTCTGCTTTATTTATTGTTATATGTTTTTATATCAGTTTAAGAAAATCAACTTAAAGCACATAAACAATTTAAAAACAAACACAAGCATGCACCTATTTTCAATCACTTTTTAATTCTGCAATTGGTTAATCATAAGGTCTTGGAAATATATAAGCTTTGGAGTGGGAGAGATTCTTGTAAGCTTGACAAGAAGCCTTTAGTACCCTATTTCAAATCAGAGAACCATGCTACAGAAAAATGTCCCTCCATACCTGAGCTGAAATTTGTACTTGAAGGAGGACAACCTGAAGCCGAATCACTACATTCTATGGGAGCATGAAGAAATTGGCCTCAGTAAGTGCAGGTATGGTTCCCGAACCTCCACCACATTTTTTTGGTTATAATTCACACTCATATTCCTATCCTAACACTGGTCACTCTCAACATTAGCAGCATGGGAACCAATATCAATATGGATAACCCTCCCAAACTTGGAAGCAACAATGGAGAGGGCCAAACCTTTCACATCATTCACATCATTCCTATCATGCACCTATGCAATCATACCCTCCTACATATGCACCTTACCCAATGCCACAACCATCATTACATCAGTTAAGTCAACCTATGCCACCATTATCTTTACCTCCACAGTTTTGACCTTCTCAGCTGCTTACTCAACATTTACCCAACCCCAATAATTAAGTAGTACAAATGATCCATTCTATGAACCTGCTTGCTTCATTGAGATATCAAACTATGATAGTTGCAGTCAATGATCTCCAATTGAGATCAGGGAAGGTAGTAACCTTAGAAAATGAAAAGAAGCCTATGGTAATTATCAATAAGAAAGGATAGGAGGAAACTCCTTACCATTCTGAAAAATATGATACCATTCACCTTATCCCTATACATTCGGAGCCCTTGTCATCTTCTTCAATCGACCTCCCTATCTAGAGAGGTTAGTTGTGGAGAAGAAAGACCCCATCTTGGGTCAACCTGGCTTCTGAGCTTAGGAACCTTTTCATAAACGTACCTTTGCTCCAATCTATTAAAGAAATCCCAATTTGTACAAAAATCATTAGGGAAATTTGTCTCAAGAAGCTAGGAAGGAGAGGAATGGAACCTCAAACTATTCAATTTGTTGGTAGCGCAGCAGAGTTAATGACAGGGTGTATGCACATGGAAAGATATACTAACCCCAGAAACCCTGTTGTCTCTATTCAGATAGGTGATGTCCTTGTCTCCAATGTACTTATACACCTAGGGGTAGCCATTAATGTTATGACCAAGCAAACCATGGATCAACTTGGATTGGTCCATATTCGTCCTACTCCCACTGTGCTTGAACTAGCGGATAGATCTAAAATCAAACCAGAAGGGGTATTGGATGATGTGGTCATTTCCCTAGACTCTTGGGAATATCCCGCAGATTTCATTGTGCTTCAGCCAAAGAATCCTGTGGGAGGGCATCCCTTGATCTTGGGACTACCATGGCTTTCTACAGTCGATGCTTATATCAGATTTCTTTCTGGTGATATGTATATTTCCCATGGATATTCCAGGAAAAAGGTCACCTTTTATCCACCCACCAGATCCATTCAGGAGCTCCGAGACACTTTATGGTTAGACTATATTAGTGATGAGGAGACTTAGCTTATTTCCTTGATACATTAGAATGTTGAGTCCTCGCAGGAGGGTGACATTCAATACTTCTTGAACAATCTATACACCATGCCTAATTTTGAGTCATTGAATCAGATTTTCAGTCTAGATTTTTAGGAAAGATATCTCTACCTCCATCACAACCATCTATAGAGACACCTTTGTGTACTATTGAGCCTGACACTACTCTTGTTGAGATTAGTCCAGGTAAATATTTGTATATCGGTTTAGACTTGGATCCTTCTCAGCAAGAGCATCTTGTGAATTTGTTGTGAAACCATCCCTATGACTTTGCATGGGGTTATGAAGATATGAAAGGCATTCCTCCTGAAACTTGTACACACCATATCTATATTCAAGATGGAGCCTGATCTATTCAACAACCCCAAAGGAAAATGAACCCAGCTCTAAGAGACGTTGTAAGGGAAGAATTGAAAAAACCTTTAGATGTTGATTTTATCTATCCCATTTCTGAGAGCCAGTGGGTCTCTCCATTAGTATTAGTCCCAAAGAAATATGGGAGATGGTGCATTTGTATGGATATAGAGAACTGAATAAATCCACTCTCAAAGATTACTTCCCCCTTCCTTTCATCGATCAAGTACTCAATACCCTTGCTGGTAAGAAGTACTTTTCTTTTCTAGACGACTTTAGTAGATATAATCAGATACAGATAGCACCTGAGGATCAAGACAAAACCACTTTTATATGTCCATGGGGTACATTTTCTTACTGAGTACTTCCCTTTGGGCTATGTAATGCCCTGGCTACCTTTGAGACGGCAGTCTTGGCTATTTTTCCTAACGTTGAGTGTCTAGAAATCTATATGGATGACTTCTCTGTGTTTGGTGATTCATTTCAAGAAGCCCTCAAGAATCTAGAAAAAGTGTTTCTTCGCTACCAAGAAGCTCATATCGCCTTGAGTGACAAGAAATGTAGATTAATGTTCAAGGTGGGAGTGGTTCTTGGCCATCTTATTTCCCACAAAGGTATCCAGGTTTACCCTGCAAAAATAGAAGTCATTTTGAGTCTCCCTATACCCAAAACTCAAAGGGAAGTGAGAGGTTTTCTTGGAAATTTGGGTTACTATAGGAGATTCATTGAGAATTTCTCAAGTATAGCTACCCCCCTTTTCCGACTTTTGGCTAAATATAGTGAGTTTTCTTGGTCCACAGCTTGGCAACAATCCTTTGAGACATTGAAGGAAAAATTAGTCCAAGAATCAGTTTTGAGAGGACCAAACTGGTCCCCACCATTTCATATTTTTTCTAATGCCTCAGACACTACTATTGGCACAACTTTAGGTAAATAAGAAGACAAACAACCTTATGCTAATTATTTCATTAGTAAAAACTTGTCACCTACCGAGTTGAATTATACGGTTACTAAGAAAGAGTTTTTAGATGTAATTTTTTCTATTAATAAATTCAGACATTATATTATAGGATATGAAGTATTTGTACATACTAACCATTCTGCAATAAGATATCTAATGAATAAACCATTAACTAGTGGTAGAGTGACTAGGTGGTTACTATTGTTATAGGAATTTAATATTACTATTTGATAGACCAAGAAAATCAAATGTAGTAGAGATTATCTTTCAAGGTTAAATAGTCCTAGTGAAGCAATTCCTGTTGATGATGATTTTCCTGATGAACATCTTTTTGCTGTGTCAAACAAATCCCAATGCTTTGCTGACATAGCTAACTATTTAGTCACTGGGAAATTAGCACCTCACTTATCTACTCATGAAAAGCGGAATATCATTCAGAAAAGTGTTGCGTATTCCTCGATCCAAGGAGACCTATTTTACACCATAGTAGATCTCATTATTTGTAGATGTGTAAGAGAGGAAGAAGTGTTTGATATTTTAAAATCTACCCATGATGAACTTTGTGGGGGTCACTACGCTGATAAGAGGACTGCACACAAAGTGGCCTTCCTTGTTTAAGGATGCCAAGCAATATGTCAAGCGATGTGATAGTTGTCATCAAGTTGGCCAGCATAATCAAACCGAAATGACTTTATTTCCTCTGGTTATGATTGAGCCTTTTGAAAAATGGGCCATTGATTTTGTAGGACCAATAAATCCAGCATCATCAAATAAAAAGCATATTTTTGTTTGTACAGATTGTTTTATGAAATGGGTAGAAGCTAAAGTTGTTTCTTTTTCTACTGAAAGAGTTGTTGTTGATTTTATTTAACCCAAAATCTTTACTAGATTTGGTGTGCTTAGAGAAATTATTTCTGACAATGGGCTGCAGTTTATTTCTAATCTGCTACAGGGTGTGATCGAGCAGTGTAAAATATGGCACAGGAAATATACGTCGTATCACCCGCAAGAAAATGGTTAGGTGGAGTCCACGAATAAGGTGATTGAGTCCATCCTCACAAAGACGGTAAATATGCACACAGAGGATTGGGCTGACAAATTACCAGAAGCATTGTGGGCCTATTGAACCACTTGGAGAAACAACACAGGACACACACCATATGAGCTGGTGTACAGAAAACAAGTCCTCTTGGTGATATAATTCTAGATCAAGAATTAAAAAAGTTAGATTAATTCTGAAGGGATGTTGTTCAGCAGAACATCTTGGTTCAATAGTACCACATAAAGTGGCATGATAGGTCTATTCAGAAGAAGTAGTTCCAACCATGTGATTGGGTACTCCTTTATGATTCTAGATTCAAATATTGTAAAGGGAAATTCCATACACGCTGGATGGGACCCTATGAGGTGGTAAAAGTGTTCGAAAATGGAGTAGTAGAAATCAAAACTATTGATGGATGGAATTATGTGTTCCTGGTAAACGAGCATAGATTGAAGGTATATTTTCAACCCCTTACTAAAGGATATTTTATTCGATAAGTCCAACAGCCATTTGGAAAGGAGTTGGTAGGTGGTAACACCAACCTGTTAAATATTTGATTCCTTCTTGTCCTTATTGAAAAATAATAAAAGAAAAAAATGACAAAGAAAATTATATAATAAAAAAAAACTTTTTCCTGTAATTATGAAAATCAGTTGACTAACATGATTGCAAAAGGATCAACCTAAAAACCATCATGCTAGTAGGGAGATAAAATATTTGAATAAAAAGGGAATGTTACTTGATTTTTAGATATGCTAGTTGCCACTAAGAAGAAGCAGGTTCACGAAAGCAAGCACTTACCCAAGTTTGGGGTAACTAGCATGGACATTTTGAGGAAAGTAAACAATTACTTCCCGTTGCAGTTATTTTTTTTCTGCACCAGTGCAAGCAAATTTCAAGGTAAAAACTTTGCCTTTCTTCTATTTTCCATTTCAAAAATTTCCACTAGTTTCTTTTCTAAAACCCCAATGAATACCTTCCTCTTTCTTCTAAAAAACTACCCTTGCCCGATTTCATAAAATCCCTCTTTTCCCTTAATTTTTTTCCCACATCCCGTTTCATTTATCCCTCTTGGTGATATTGTTTTAGGAATCCATGTTGTAATGTTCCTTCCCATTCAAAAAAAAATTACCCCATTTCCCACTTCTTTATTCCCTCATAAATTGATTGCTAAATTTGGTACAGTCAGTCCAGAAGGCATGCTTGTGAAACACCAAAGGATGGCGCATAAATTTTTCTTGTACAATGAGGCAAAAAAATTTATGTCCAACTACAAAATTATGTTCTATCAGATTTTTTGCTTTGGTAAAAGTCCCTGGTGCAAGATGCGTAGTGTAGTGCAAGCAGGTTTAGTGCAGGAACGCAGTTGACTATGAAAGCACATAAAATTCACATAGTCCAGGAGTGCTTTATCTAGGATATTTATGGATATTTACTTTCCTGCACATGAGTACTGATATATCATAGCATTGCATGTTTCAATTAATACTATGTTTCATCATTTACTGACTTAGGAAAAATCTTTAAAGTGAAAGGTGTATAGGGTTTTGAAATCTAATTTTTTAATAAGGCTGAAGTATGTCTTGATTAAATTATGAGGCAGACTGTGGGATAGTATTGTTGTCCGATAGCCTGTATTCACCTTCGTTGAAATAATTTCACACTGCTTGTCCATTATTACCTTTCCTCGTAACTTGATCATTGTAACCGTTGCGCCACTACCACATAAACCTCCACTCCACCCAGAAATTGTGACTTACCTGAAGTGGGTTGATATGAATTTGCACCTAGTACGAAGAGCTATTTTCATCATGACCGGGTGCATGGGACTGAAAATATAGAGGGTGACGAACCTCCAGCATAAAGCTCTCGGCAAAGCATCAGTGTCACTTGCTGGAATTCTTTCCAGGGTGTGATCGAAAAGGGTGAAGTGCAGTTCGAAATGGCACCCGTAAGTAGTGAGTTGTTGTATTTTCGGGAGATTGAGCAAACTGCAGAGTACCAGAACAGTCTTGCACTATTGCAAGAATTTGGGTTCTTGCCATTTTTATAGAAGTTTGTTGTGTTCGACATGGCTGTCGTACTAGAGTTCTCAAGGACATTCAAATAATGTCGAGTCAGGGTCGAATCATTGAAGTTCAAAGTTACATAAGAGTCTATTGTGCAAGCTACAAGATTGCCACTTACAGGAGAGAATTGGTTCAAAAAGGAGCAGCTCGGGAAGAGGCGATGGAATCAGTTCGTGGTTGACAAAGAGCTTAAGGATGACTGGAGGAAGGGACTTCCCTAAAGCTCCATGATCAGGGAGTGGTAAGACCTCATGTTCATACTGCAGAAATTTGTGACTGGAGAGGGACGCTATACACTGATATTCCTGTATCACCTTCGATTGTTGCTACACTTTGAGTCGAGAAAACTAGTTAATTTACCTTACTACCTACTCAGGATTCTTGAGAAAATGACAAAGGGCGTGCAGAGTGGAAACGCAAACCAAGTTGCAAAAAATCTCTACCATCATGGGCTTATCATGATTCTGGTTAAGAAGAGGCTAGAAGGAAAATGAGTAACTTGGGAAGAACTCTTAAAGCACTTTCAAGCAAGGAGTGCAGAGAAGTCTTCTAGCATGAGTACAAGTAAGAAAAGGAAAGCAGAGACATAGTCTCCTATTGAGAAAAAAGGGGATGGCACACCAGTTCAAGCAGAGAAGAAGACTATTGAAAATACTTCACCCTTGGCTAAGAAGAGAAAGACTAGAACCTTGATGAGGAGGACGACTATCTCCCAAGGGACGAAGCAACCGATCTCTCTGATTATAATCAACAAATCA
The DNA here is from genome assembly GCA_031772625.1 of Pinus tabuliformis. Taxonomy (NCBI): domain Eukaryota; kingdom Viridiplantae; phylum Streptophyta; class Pinopsida; order Pinales; family Pinaceae; genus Pinus; species Pinus tabuliformis. The sequence continues at coordinate 1,018,796,061 of CM062813.1, read as the reverse complement.
CCCCAAGTTTCCCCTAAAGTTCATAATCTCTCAGTATTGCAGATGCAGTAGCACACACTGTGGAAGATGAAGAGAACACGAAAGACTACGTATTGTTGTCAACTTTTGTCAGCAAATTAAGGAAGAGGAGGATGACAACAAGTACCAGTGAAGTCCAAACAAAGGGTCATGAGGATGAAGAAGAGCACCATATAGAGACCCTCGATAATTTCAGTGAACGAAACATTGAAACCCTCAGTGCTTTTGAGGAACGAGGTACTGAATCCCCTGCTGGTTCAGAGAAACGAGGTACTGAAGCCCCTACTATTTTAGAAATACAGGGTACTAAGACCCTTGTTGGTCTGGATGGTCAGGGTACTAAGTTCCCTGAGGAACTGGAAGAACAAGGTGTTAAAAACATTAAGTAGTTGAGTGCACAAGGTACTGAAACTATTGGGACGAAGATTGTGGAGGGCATCAAAACCCTGGGTGACAAGGAAACCCTAAATGTAAAACCCCCATCGACGTCATAATGCAGAAATTTGACAGCCTGGGCCTTGAAGATGATGGGACCTATTTCAAGTCCATTGCAGAGAAGACATTTACACCTGAAGATATTAGCACAACACCCTCTACTCTCTACCTCAACAGCCAAATAGTAGACCTGGAGCAGTAGGTTCATGACCTGGAGGCTTTGAACCAGGTCATTAAGGAACAGAGTTGGCAGAAGCTGAGCGAGGTCGAGCAACTTGCAAAGGTAAAAAGGTAGAAGCATCAAGTAAAAGTGTGGAAGTATCGGGCTTCCAAATTCTACAAATGCCTCAAGAGGGTGACGAATCAACCGAGAAGAACCTGAGGGAAAAAGTCGAAGATAGTGAAAGCAGGAATAAGCACTGAAGTTTAGGATTGAGAGTTGGCAACCTATTTTTTAGGATTTTTGGTAGAAGGTAAAATGTTGTGTGAGGACACACAAAAGCTTAGGGATGGGAGGATGTTGGTGTCCCAAATTTCCCTATTTTTACCCCGTTTCTATAAACATTAACCTATGTTTTATCTCAACTTAAACCTCTCTTTCGTGCTTTAGTCCAAGATAACTACCCATTCCTACATATGATTCGTATTTTACATTAAGATTTATTAAAGTTCTTTATTAATCTTTTTTACTTAGACTTCATGCCTATTAAGTACCTTTTGTAACTTATGATAATTTCCTAGAAGTAATTGAGGAACTTAGTATTAATTATGAGTTAGTATGATCAGTGCAGGTAGATTCCTGCACTGCCACGATGATTGGACTGAGATTTCCATGAGCTGATCTTTCCATGCAGACGTTTTGATCCATGACTCTCAGTTCAGTTGTTGATTAACTGAGGATGGATATCAGTGGCACATAATCAGGGATGTTTGCCAAGGATGGTCTACGGCCAGTGAAGTACACGTTCCATTATAACTGTTAGCCGATTTTGTAATGTTCGGTTATTAGTATGTTCGGCCGAAAGGCCTGAATAAGAAAATGATTGTAATATGGCTAAGGCTGAAAGGATGTATAAAATATAGATTGTAGGTAGAACTAGTTAGTGATCCTTAGATTGTAATTTCATTTTCTATGTAATCTGGTATCGCCCTCAACTTTGGGGCTGGACTCACACTACTATGTACATTTTCTTATCAAGTAATACAAGGAATCTGCCATGTTATTCATGCACTGTGTTTAATTTATCTTTGATGAGTACATGAGTGCGGAATTTGTTTGTTTCTTAAAAGGGAAACGAGCTGGTTGGCTTGGGCCCAACCAACCCAGCTCATTTACCCTTGTGCTTTCATTAATCGAAAAGACTGTGTGGATAGTTCCCTTTGCAGTTGCGTCGTGTGAACAATTTATATTTATTTATGAAGTTCTAATTTAAATATATTTTGGAGTTAAGTGTGAAACTGATCGGTGGATTATGAGTTAATTGAGTTATTTCCTTTATGTAATTTATTTCCTACATTTCTTTACTCGCAGTTCTTGTCTCGATTTGCTTCCACTTGGATCGTGCAGGAAGTCGTTTTCCTATACTAGTGCATGCAATTTCCTTCACTATGGTTCAGTCATTTATTTTATAGCAAACATTGTATTTCTTTCCCTGATTATCATTTCAGTTATTCTTACAAGAAAATGGGTTGTTAATTTTAGTAATTATCTACAGCATTAAAAGTATATTTCTAAAGGATATGAGCCAATTGCATGAATTTATCATAGACAAGTTATACTTGCATTTTATGCTTTATGACCAAGGAACAAAAATACTTTGAGTGGATTGCCGAAGTTAGATGATACATGTAAGATCACTTAGACTGCTGCCTTTATTACTTTGAACTGCTTTCATGTCATGAAGTTTACTTCCTTTGCAAGATTTAATTAATTAAATCATTTCTTTTCAGTAGATAATTTATCTCAAAATTTCATTTGCAATTGCAATTCTTTTTTAGCACGTCTTTCAAATCTTTTCAAAAGTAAATTAGAAACTTGGTGAAGGAAACTCTGCTTCAGTGCAAGAGATAGTCTCTTGTCACAAAAACAGAGTGCTCTAAGTCCTGAAGCTTAGAGCTCCTCCACAAAGACATAAATATTCAGTAAGGGAGGTCAAATATACTTTTACATGGAGGAACTATACCTGCAATAGTGCAAGAACATTGCAATAGTACAAGAAGAGTTTGTTTGTGTAGAAGGAAGATCAAGAGGAAAACATATCTCTACAAGGGACCACTTGTCAGATTATTAGCCATCTATCTGAAGATAAACATAGCATTTCCTTCTAGTATTTAAGATTTCTTTAGTTGTGTGAAAGCTCCTTTACTTGATTTACTTGCAAATTGTTCTTTTATATTCTAGCATTAGAGTTGATTTTGTGTCAATTGCCTTTAAAGATTGTTTTTGTCTTATTCTGCAAACATTTCCTTTAAGAAGTAGGATTAAGAATAGGAAACTTTCATACCACTTCTGGAATTACCTGTGCTTCATCTCTAAGTTTACGAAACTCCCGGATTGAAAACTAAGTGTTGAGGAGTTTTCTTATGTGCAATTCCTGCACCCAACACATACATATTATATAGGAAATATCATAGTTAAGAACCATTTCACCTATATAGAAAACCACATTCAATCAATAATTGTTACTTCCCATACTCAACTAAATGACATTATAGTTGAAAATGTTTATTATGCACCAAACATGACAACTCAAGATTGCATTAGACATTGTTGGGCATGGAATGCCCCCAAGGCATGTTTTGGGGCTTAAAGCCCAAGTTTTGACTAAATCTTTTTGTAAGAGCTCTACGAATTGCGGGTGCAAGGCACGAAAGTATAAGAGAGTCACAAGGTTGTCCACCGTAGTTTTTGTAATGTAATGTTAACTGGATAGACCTACCCATGGTCCGCGGACCATGGGATTGTATAAATATAGTAAGGCTCTAAGAGAAAAAGATAACTAACCAATAACGAATAGGAGAAAAGCATAAGAACTCTAAGTGATTGAGTCGAGGCATAAAGTGTGTATGTGGGTCGTAGAGTAGGAGAAGGCTCTGCAACTAAGTGCGCAAAGGCCTAATAGTCCGTAGCTGAGTGTGTGGACCCCCGTAGCTGAGTGTGCAGGGTAGGTAAAGTCTGTAACCATTGGGAGAATCAATAAAGAGAAGCTTTGCTATAATTCTGTGTATATTTTCCTTATTTAATGCATGATTTGATCTAATTTGCAAGTATATTGTTTATTTACTATGTGATCGTGTACATGAATGTTTTGTATTGCTAACTATAACTTAAGACATTCAAGTAGGTGAAGGTAATTAAGTAATAGTGGAAGATAACTAAGATCTCGGGTAATAGAGTAGAGTGTGGCACAGCCCTTGGTTAGGGCCGAAGGTAGTGTATCAGGCCGCGAGGAACGGAAAGTGCACAAAGCAACCTGTGCCCAGGAACAAACAGAGAACCAATCGTACCTCTCAGACATCTCAAGGCTATGGAAACCTAGTTCTAGCACCCTCCCATACTACCTCGGGTGAGACCTCAGTCCACACTCCACAAACTATTGTCGAAAGGGCGAGTAGTACAGGCATTTGTTTGGCTAATTAACTCTGGACCTGGTTCAGGCCCAAATAAGCCAACAAACAGTTCCATTGCCAGGACCGGGATCTGCATAGAGATGTCTAATGTTGTATCACTGGAATTCGACAAAGAAAGGAATTGAAGATTGGTAGGATAGAAAGATTCACGAGTTCGCGGCATAGGAAAATAGGAACCCGCGCCTATCAAAGGAAGAGTAGTCAGAATGCTACTTATATACGAAAATCCACAAAGCTAGCAGATAGCCAAGGAAGGTGTAAACTCGACAAACCTGTTGTGTGGACTCCAAAATTGGTGTGTAGACTAGAAGCATCAGAAGATAAGATTGTGTGCACTGTTGATCACTGGCTCGATCAAATCGTAGGAGGATTCATTACCGAATTCGTGGTAGATACTTCATTCATCTATATCGAGGCAGAATGACGCTTCCTCAAGGGACCGCGAGGTAAGTACGTTAAATCTTTGAAAACTTGGATTAAAATGCTACTGTGTGAAAAGTGGGTTATGCGAATAAATTGATGTTTGGGGCTATGCGAAGTGGAAGAATCTACAGAAATGAAGGTAGCATAGAACTAGAGAATAGCCCCTTGGTTTCACCTCCGCGAGGGGGCGAAGAAGAGCTCACGAAGGTCTCACCAAGAAGTGCGATCAATCTGATAAGGCAGAGAATTCCGCACATACCACCCCCACCCACACCACCACCAGTTTCACTGTCTTCACCCCTGTCTTCACCCATACCACCACCGCCACCACCATGAAGCACTATGGCAAGCGCGATAAAGCTACCAGTGTTCAAGGGAGTAGGGAATGAAGATCTAGACCAGTTTTGGTTCATAATAAAAGTTGTATGGGAAGCAAAGGGTGTCACAGACGACAATATAAAGAAGGCAATGTTGGTTAGTGCTCTGCAGAATCACATGCTGACCTGGTACATTAAGCATTCCAATGACAATCCGAATGCGGGGATCGTAGATATCCAAGTTGCGCTAAAAAAGAATTTAGCATGCCAAAGTCAAAGGCACAGTCGATCATTGGATTTAAGGAAATCACAATGCTACCAGTCAAATCCCCATGGGAGTTCGATCAAATACTGAAGTGCACAATTCGTGAAGTGAATATGACATTAACATATGGGCGACACTACGAATGGTTTTTGGCATCATTAACGACGCATCTATGAAATGCACTGGCGCAACAAAAGATAACCACTCAAGCTGAGGATTTGGAGGTCATGATGAGATTGCACGGGACTCCAATACAAGATCCTAACCTGAGAGTTCAGAAGATTCACACGCAATTCAAAAACATGTGCCTGGAGATGCAGAGCTTGAAACAAGATAGGACAACCTACCTAGAGATGCACAAAGAGGTATGGTGAGTAAAATGCAAGGGCCAGGGGCATGACAAGGATCACTGCCCGGTGTCTGTGAATTACTTTGCAGGAGGAGGGCCAGTGCCATTGAGACCGGAGGCACAAGCAAGACCAAGTGCAGTTCCTGCATTGTGGTGCGCAATTTGTTAGATAAGAGGAAAACATGCTACAGATAACTGCCATCTATTACAGAAGTATACGCAAAGTTCACAACAGTTCTTTTGTAATTTCTGCAGGTCAGTAGGACATGATGAGTGCACTTGCGAAAGTTATGAGCTGATGATGGATCGAACTCCTACCTACAAAGTTCAGGCCAAAACACAGCCCCTCGATCAAAACGTAGGAATGGTGTGTAATGGATTTCAGGGTTGCAGACAAGGTCGAGGTGGAGGAGGGCCAAGGCATTATGCCCGCGATTGTATGAATCCAACGCGACCATCATGCTTGTATTATATGTTGTTTGACCATGAGACAGAGTATTGTCCCACACTGATAGTGAGGTTGCGCGATAAAGGAGCCCTTCCACCTCCCCTGACTCAGAACTTGCATATGATGAGGTCTGAGCCACGTGAGAAAGACCCTAATGTAAATATCGTGCTCCGGAGTGGTATTACAACAGGGGATGACAAAGGAAAGCAACCTAAAGAAAGCACCTGGGTTTGCAAGGCTCCAACGAAGGAACCAGAATTTGATTTGGAGCATGCTAAAGAGACCTTCATGGAAGCTAAGAGGATCTTCATTGATGCCTCCACTTCAGGAAGTAAGGATAGAATGGAGCCAGAAATGGACACATCGATGCTCACTACATTCCTGGTGATATGCATGAAGCTGCTGCATGATAGCAAGGCTATAAAGGGGCTACAAGATCTCATAACAAGATGCGCTAGGACCGCGCCAAGAGAACCGCATGTAGTCCAGAAGCTCGGGAAGCACACGGCGCGAACTAGAAGGGATATGAGATTGAACGTGCAGATTAGGGAATATGAGATGGACCAAGTGATTCTAGATCTAGGATCAGACGTGAACGTCCTTCCAAATCAGACATGGGAGCACATGGGCAGGCCTGCGCTGCAATGGTCTCCTATGCAACTACGAATGGTGAACTAGCAAAAGATCCTACCTATGGGGAGATTGCAGGGAATCACAATGGATATCGAAGGAGCAAGCGCGCTTGTAGATTTCAAAGTGATGGATATTGTTGATGAAAACAATTCCTACTCCGTGCTATTGGGAATAGATTGGGCCACTGACATGAATGAAGTGATAAATTTGAATAAGCGCAAGATGATTTTTGAGAAAAATTCTCTGCACGTAGTGGTACCTTTAGACCCTGCAGAGGGATCACGCTACATGGAGCTGGTGCACGATTATGATGGTGATGATGACTTAGACTGCATCTACAAGATAACCGCGCAGGAGCAAGATTGGGTAAATCCAACTGTGGATGGCCGAATCTCATGGGAGTGCAAAAGCTCCTGCACCTCAGATTTTGACGAAGAGATAGAACAATGAAAGAACCTGTTACACAAGGTAACCATGCTCAACTGTAACATGATGACGAGATTGTTGTGCTGCATAACAACAGAGGTAAGAGATCTGCCTATGTATGGCGAGTTAGGTGAGGTGGATGACTTCCTAAACAAATTTGAAAGAGAAGTACTGGAACAGCAGCGCTTTGACACTTTGAAATGGGTACTACGAGCTATACCCGCAAGATGGTGGGGTAAGCACCGAGGAATTTTTTAGGACTCGCGAGAATGTAGCAAGATGATGTGCATATGGTTTGGGAAGCCTCCGATGCAATTAACAGACAAGATGGTCGGACGAACTGCAGTAAGCCCTCTAGTACTTGGAGAGCTTGGACCGCACATGAGAGCACCAGTAGATATGACGGTTTGGAGAACCTTGGAAGCAGAAATCCAATAGGAACATTTTAGACTTCAAGAACTAGAAGAAGAAAGGGTACGATTAAGGAAGAAAATCACTCTGGTGGACGGGGAAGTCAAGAAGCTTGAGGAAGAGATAAAGGAAGATTTTCTCGGCGAAAAGACTAGGGTGATAAGGTAGGATGCGTATGACTGCGATGACAAGTTTAAGGCCTATCGTGGTGAATTGATCAATCTGATGCCTTGGCTTGGACCGCGCATTGCTAAGCATATTGACTAGGGTAACGCGTTGCAGATGGTAAAGTGCGCGATGCGAACCATAATGATAAAAGGTGGGTATTCTCCCAGAAACATGACGAATGACAGGATGAAGCTTCACACGGGCTGTGTGAACACTTGACTAGCTGAAGGAAGTACAGTCTTAGCGCTCCAGGTAGTTGAAAGGAAGTGCAGGACTATAAACACTTTTGCCTGGGAGCTATGTGATGTTGGAGCTGCATGCAGAAGCAAAGAGTCACAAGGTCCATGACCATGCATGGGGGGTTGCGCTGTCGCGTGGGTTGGCTAGAAAGTGACCGTTGAAGTCACTATTCATGATTGGATGCTAGACATGGGACGAAATGAAGTGGGCGGTAGGAATTAAAGACGCGATTTATGGACAATATTTGGGACAATCTGCCGCTAAGGGAACATTAATGAACTGGATTTGGGGGGAGCGGTCGAATTTATATTCAAAAATATCTATAAATTACAAAGGGATGTCCAACAAACAACACTTAGTCATTTGAGAATTGAGCTAGTGAGCAAAGCCCCGATTTTTGTGTGTCGAGCGTTGATTGAGCCCCTGAGTTTGCGAGTGCTAGATTTCTCGATAGACACGATGGAAACAGCTAAGGAAATTATGGAGATAACAGAACTGACTGCCGAAGAGGTCATGTAGGCCCTAACTATGGGGGATGCTCCAGAAGGTGTCAGGATTGAGATAGAAATCCCCAAGTCATCACACATGCCAAGACCCAAGAAGGACAAACAAGCAATGGTTCCGTACATGTGTCCCCACAGAACCTGTTGTGCACTAAGCTTTCAATGGAGGAGAAGGGGAAAGTCGTCACCATAGAGACAGATGAACAAGAGGAAGACTCGGAGGAGCTAATCATCAGAGAAGATGAGGATGAAGGCATGGAGGAGGAAACTGAGCCTGCAAACCTCTAGACAAAGTTGCTCGCCTAGTTCCACCTGTGGGAAGGAAAGGCTAGAGTGACCAAGGACCTTGACAAGACCAAGAGCTCGCTCCAGACCCTTCTCCTCCTAGATAATATTATTTTTGAGGGCATGCACCTGGGACAAGTGCCGAACTTAAACTTTGAAGATTGGGATGTCGCTCACCATGAGAAGTTCCCTCACCTTGAGACCTCTCGCCTCATGAATCCCAAGCATAACATCACAGTGGGGGTTACAGAATTAGTGTTGCGAAAGTGGTTGCGTGGAGTGGAAAATGCTCGGCTAATGAACCTGCTCTGGGTGCCACATTTCCACCACACCCCAATAACCATTTTCATCATTAGGAAACTGCTCTACCTAGTGCATGATGGGTGTTTGTGGCTGGAGGACAGACTTGATTCATCGCATTTCTAGGCTTCCATGCAAAGGAGAGGACCCTTCGAACATCTAGGAAGGGAAAAGCAGTGACTTGGCCATGGCAGAGGCCATGAAGAAAAAGTACAAGTTAGAGAAGAAGAAGAGGGGCTATGCCATATCCAAAATCAGTGACAAAGTAGTTAAAGTGGCAACGCAAACACTAGCTAGTAAGGTTATGCGCAAGTGCCACACGGACGAGGTACCCGCGCCAATGGTAGCACTGGCTGAGCAATGCCTGGAGGGGGTCCAATTTAACTGGTCTGAGTTCCTCTTCAACGAGCTTTTAGAGAATTGCCGCAAAGATTAGGAACAGGGAAAAATGTTCCACTATGCATGGCTTCTACTGTCCATAGTGCTTGTGGTAGGGGAATTAGTAGAAGATAGTCAATTCCCCACGATTGACAGAGATCCTCCAGAGACCGCAAAGTACGCTTCACTCTAGGCCACAAAGGATGCCAAGAGGATCCGCGATAGTAAAATATTTTGGGTGTTCATGGAGATGAACCTCAGAATGGGGATCAACCGCAAGCTGTGGTTTTCACCCACTGTCTACAATAGCCTTCAGAGTTTTTTGAAATTTAAAGCAGAAATCCATAGCATTTACATTAGGGCGTGCAAGGACCTGACCAAACAACGGAGTCAACTACCCTTTGTAGCCACAAACGATGTCATATTTAATGTCCTAGAGATATGGTTGTCGGAGTGGCACGCTCCAAACATCGCAGAGATAGAGAAGTCGGCGGCACAAAGGAAGAAAGACGATGCCAAGTTGCACATCGCACTGTTGGTAGAAAAGAGAAGGAAGGAGGCAGCGACAGTAGAAGTGTGCATGGCGCGAGACACTGCACAAATGGCAACTAAGCAGGAAAAGGCCGCAAGAGTAGCAGCAGCAGCATAGGAGGCAGTCGCGAAGGCGAGCGAGGGCCAAACATCGCCTTTGCATGGGCATGAATCAGAGGAAGAATAGGGGGCGTGGAACCACAAACCATGTCCACACAATTGAAGCGCCAACACCCAGCCAATCAGACAGGGTCGCACAAGAAGGTCAAGGCATCAAAGTTGTCCATTAACCTAAACACCCTAACCGAGGGTGATCTGCACGACATCAGCAAGATAGTGTAGGAGGTCACCTTTGAGGCCCTCCAAAATTTCATGCAGGAGAACCAGATTGTGCTGGGGGCCCTCAGAGCAAAGTTGCAAGAATTACAGCTGTGCCCTTCTCAGGCTGCTACCCTTTCAACCAGCCTCGTAGTCAGAACAATGACATCAGAACAGATGTTACGTGCACGGATGATGAATACCATATTGCTACCAGAAGGGGCACTAGTGACAACAAATGAGGTTGATAGGCCTACGGTTAGCGTGCTAAAGGGTCTCGGTATCAATATGGCTGCACTCCCATGAGAGACCTTATATGTTTCGTAGGATGGGATAACTGCAGAGTTGCAAGCTAGAGAGAGATGCACACTGCAAGTCCTAAGTGAGTAGAAAATAAATATCGAACAATGGAGCTTGCAGTGCAACAAAGTGGTGTCGCAAAATCAACAGCTAGTATTGGTAATAGACGGAGCTTGCCAAAGCATCCTGGAGCTGGTCATCCTAGCAAACATACTAGCAGTGGCACATCCATAGGTTAGCAGCAGGGGTGCATGAGGCACAGGAGGAAATGACAAAGGATCAGCTGGAGCTGAACCTTCAGATCGTCGATATGCGGTTAAAGGAACAACCGTCCACCCCTCCAGAAGTTAGAGAATAGCACACTAGTGATATCGTAGTGGGACTGGATGAAATTGGCAGTGTAGTGCGAGACTACACCAGCATGTTGGAAGAATCCTTTGAGGTTCACACAAATCTGTAGGAGGACCCCAACATCCAACGCTTAGAGATAGAGGTGCGAGAACTCCAACAATAGTATGACAATGTCAAAGGAACTGTGAAAATGGTGGCCCTCACTCAGAGGCTTGTGCAAATGCAACAAGCTAAAGCACTGAAAGAGGAGGTGGACACAGCATGACACAAGGAAGCAGTCTTGAAGGCGCGCATTCAGCCTTGGATCGACAAGTCCTTCACCATCATAGTAGAAATTGAAGGCAAGCTCGCACACGTGTAGGGGATGCACGTCCTAATGCACTGAATCACTTCTGACACAGAGGTCTTGGAACAACGTATGCAGCAGATCTAGCAAGCAGCAGCTTAGTGCACTGCTGACCTTACTGCAATTCGAGAATAGTTGGAGGGACTCTGCACAAATATCTTCGTGCTAATAGAGTGACTCGAGGGCGAGTCGTGATGTTTGTGTCGGTGGCCTATTGGGCATGGAATCTCCCCAAGGCATTTTTTGGGGCTTAAAGCCCAAGTTTTGACCGAATCTTTTTGTAAGAGCTCCGTGAATTATGGGCGCAGGGCGTGAAGTATAAAAGAGTCACAGGGCTATCCACCCTAGTTTTTGTAATGTAATATTGGCTGGATAGACCTACGCATGGTCCGCGGACCATGGGATTGTATAAATAGAGCGAGGCTCTAAGAGAAAAAGATAACTAACCAATAACAAATAGGAGAAAATCATAAGAAGTGTAAGTGATTGAGTCAAAGCGTAAAGTCTATTTGTGGGTTGTAGAGTAGGAGAAGGCTCTGCAGTTGAGTGCGTAGAGGCCTAACAGTCCGCAGTTGAGTGCGCAGACCACTGCAGCTAAGTGCGCAGGGCAGGTTGAGTCTCTAACCATTGGGAGAATCAATAAAGATAAGTTTCTCTATAATTTTGTGTATATTTTCCTGATTTAATGCATGATAGGATATAATTTGCAAATATACTATTTATTTACTGCGTAATCGTTTATGAATGTTTTGTATTGCTAACTATAACTTAAGGCATTCAAGTAGGTGAAGGTAATTAATTAACACTGGAAGATAAGTAAGATCTCTGGTTTATAGCGCAGAGCGTGGTACAACCCCTGGTTAGGGCTGCGCGAAGGTAGTGTATCAGGCCGTGAGGAGCGGAAAGTGAACGAAGTGACCTATGCGCAGGAACAAACAGAGAACCTCTCAGAGATCTCAAGGGTGTGGAAACCTGGTTCAAGCACCCTCCCATACTACTTTGGGTGAGACCTCGATCCACTCTCCGTGAACTGTTGCCGAAAGGGCCAGTAGTACAGGGATTTGTATGGCTAATTAACTCTGAACCTAGGTCAGGCCCCAACAAGCCAACACACACATTTTAGATCATGCATCCAACAAACAACAAATTGAAATTGTTAGTGACTTCAATTTAGACATTTTTGCAAAGTAGTTATGCACCAAAAAGAATATCTCTATTCGTGCAAGAAAACAGTCTCAATTTTCATACAACAACACCAACAACAAATTGTGGCTCAATGCTTGAACATTGTTGGACAAATATCCCAAGCGACAATGTCTCATCCAATGTTATTTCTCTAACAAAACCTTTGTGGTTCACTTTAGATACTATGGAAATTTAAATATAATTATAGCAACTTGTTAAATACTCCCAGCAATTGTCAAAATTTTTATCATTTCAAAATCAAAAAAAGTAGTAATGAATCGTGAGTAAACACCATCTTTCTGCAAACTTGTTTCAAGCTCACTTAAAACAAGAATTACAAAATATGTTTACTCCATATGTCTTAAAACTTGTAAATCAAAATATACATAAGAATATCATCACAGATTTGAACAATTTTTTGTAAAACGATTTTGCCTATATACATTTAGACATTATACCCAATCATTCTACACTTCATCAATAAGCCCATGCGAAACACAAACAAAAAAATTTATAACACATCATTCAAAATCTAGCCAAAGAAGTATAGATACATGGGTACACATTGCAATATTATATTTTAAAACTTGTCATTGTCCTATGTAGAGAAAATAGATCGACTATGATAAAACCAAAATTTTCTCCTAGGCTATTCGAAAATCGGAACTTTTAGAATTGGCACTATTTCATATGAGTTTCAGTTTCCTAGTTTCTCAAATAGTTGTACACATCATACATTGTCTCCCCAAAAATATAGAACGAGTCTTGTATTCAAGAACTCACAAATAACACAATAGGTATGAAGACTAGTATTTTTTCTCTACTCACAATAGTATTTTTTGTTGTTGCTAATTATTTCAGTGACTTTACACTCTATCCATTGCCTTCGTATGTGTCAATAGTGTTGGCATTATGATTCAGGTGTTGTCCTTGATGGCAAACTCTTTCAGGTGGTAAATCAAGAAGGACGCAGGAAATTTGTTCAGCAAGTGCGTCCCCGCAGGTATACCTTACAGAACCCGCGTCCAGGGACGCTGGCCAGCCGTTCAGAAGGTGCGTCCGCCCAGTGCACACATTTCAAGGTAGAGAAAAGCCCGTGGGGGTTTCTTGTGTGGTATCTAGCCGACGGTTGTGTGTTTCTATGGTGTCGGCTCGTGGTATTGTTCCACGCTTTGGGGAGAAGCTTGCCTATATAAAGCAAAGGAGTTCATTTGGATTAAGCATCATCTTGGTTGATCATCTCTTGGTGTGATCTAGTCCATATCTTTAAGGGTAAATCTTCTAATGGACTACGATCTATATGGCGCATGATCAGATCTGTGGATCTAAGTGTTTGGGTTGGTTCTGAAGTCCTCTTATCTTCTATATCTAAAGGGACGCAGATTCAGTGAAGGGAAAGTGCGCCGGGACGCAGTACAGTAAAGGATCAGGTGCGTCTCTGAAGCGAAGGACGCGGCGTGACTGTGGTATTGGGTGCGTCTCTGAAGCGAAAGACGCGGCGCGATAGTGTTGATGTGTGCGTCGGTCGCAGACAAGCAAAAGGAACAGTGCGTCTGCACGCAGAACAGCATAAAGTATACTGCGTCCAGTCGCAGGCCACAGAAAGAAAATATGCGTCCCTGTCTCAAGATGATCTGTTAACTGTATATTTCTGTTCATAAGGTGTTCTGGGTTGTTTCTGTAATTACTGACCTGATATCTGTAGTAGACTGTATCTGTTGTATACTTGTTGATCATTTTGAAAAGAAGTAGGGGGTTGTAGCTCCCTTCCAGGAGAAGTCTGGAAAACGAGAAAGAGTTGTAGCTCTTTGCAGGTTGCAGCCTGCGTGCTGGTAAAGGACTGCACCAGTACAAAATCATTGTAAAAAGAATTTCTTGAAAGAAGATAGAGACATTATTGCAGCAGGTGGTTTTTCTCCCGCATTGGGTTTCCACCTTACATCTTGTGTTCTTTGGTGTGACTGTCTATTTTCTTTATTCATGCTCATTGTTTTATGGTACTGATATGCAAGAATATTTCAAAAGATCAAATAAGGAAGATTTGGTAAATTGCTAGATAATACTGATTCCCCCCCCCTCAGTATTATTTCCAACAATTGGTATCAGAGCGGGTCCTTCAGAACAGCTTGATCGCTTGAAGGTAGATCGTTCATCATGAGCAACTACGAGAGAGAAGCATCAATCAGGCCACCCATCTTCGATGGAACAAACTTCAATTATTGGAAGGTAAGAGTTACTGCATATCTTCAATCTCTTGGTACAGAAGTTTGGAACATTGTAGAATCAGGCTATGCCTTTCCTTCAGTTACTCCTACAGATCCAGCTGAGAAAAAGCAGTATGAAACAAATGCAAAAGCAGTCAGCACTCTATTAGGAAGTATATCTCAAACAGAGTTCATGAAGGTCATGCACTTCAAATCAGCAAAAGAGATATGGGACAAAATGATCACTAGCTATGAAGGAGATGAACAGGTAAAAGAAGCTAAACTTCAAACTCTCAGGATTCAATATGAGACTCTCAAGATGTATAATGATGAAAGTGTGGCTAATTATTTTCTTCGAGTAGATGAGATTGTTAATTGTATGAAAAATTTGGGTGAAGAAATAAAAGAGACTATAGTAGTTCAAAAGATTCTAAGATCTTTATCTCCCAAGTTTGAATCTAAAGTATCTGCAGTAGAAGAAAAGGAAAATCTCCGTGTTCTCACTATGTCTCAGCTGCATGGAATTCTAACTGCTTATGAAATGAGAAAGGGAGGTCCATCAGATAGAAGGGAAGCTGCTTTTAAAGCATCAGGCAAAGAAGATCACTATGAAGCATGTCATGTTCCAGAAGAAGAGGAAGAAGAATCAAACTTTGTCAGAAATCTTCAAAGGGGTTCTGGAAGGTTCAGAGGTAAGCTACCTTTCAAATGTTTTGCTTGTGGAAGAGTAGGTCATTATGCTGCAAAATGCTCTTATAAGGATAAAGGAAAGGAACCAGTTAGATGGAACAAGAAACAGGGTACAAATAAGAAAAGCTATTACACCCATGAAGATAGCGATGGCTTATCAAACAGTGATGAAGATGAACAAGGTAACAAATATAGATTGTTAATGGCATTTGAAGATGACAATTATGAGGATGCTATAGATGTGGATAACCTTTATGATGAAATTACTAGACTCAAGAGATGTATAGAAGAAAAGAACATGATTATTGATACTCTACAATTTCAGATTGATGAAAAGGAAAAACATCTTGAAAAATTAGAAGGTGAAATTGTTGGTCTTAGAAAAGAAATTGAGAAAACAAAAACTATTAATCTCAAGTTTGTCAAAGGATCTGAAACGTTGAATGAGATTATCAGTGTGCAGCGATCTCCTCTAAATAAGACAGGTCTGGGCTACAATGGAGAAACTTCTCAAGCTTCCACTTCAAAAAGTTATCTTGATGCCGCAAGAAGAAATGAGCAAGAACACAAGGAAGATCATCAGGTAAAGCAGGGACAAACTTCAAACTATCAGGGGCAATCCAGCTTAAGGGTGAACAAAAGTCACAACCAGCCACAGGTAAAACCTTCTCAATTTGGTTCAAGAATAGATGAAAATAGAAATTACAATCAGTCGGCTGGTAGATTCAATAATCACAGAAACTTCTTCAATGGACAATGCTTTTCTTGCCATAACTTTGGTCACAAAGCAGCCCAATGTGTTGCGTATAAAACAATCATGACTAGGGAAGCTCAAAAACAGAGAAGCATGACAGGGAATACAAAAAGGACCTATAACAATTTTTCAGCTCTTGAAAATGAAGTTGAATGCTCTATTTGCAATAATTTTGGACATGAAGATGTTGAATGCAGAAGCAGGTTTCCGGAAAGAAAGGTACAAGAACAAAAAAGGGAACAAACCTCAGGCACCAAAACATGGAAAATAAAGGAACCTCAAACAGAAAGATGTGGGATAGCATTCTATGCAGAAGGACAAGAAAATCTATGGTACATTGACAGTGGATGTTCAAAGCACATGACAGGTGATAAAGAAAAACTTGAATCTTATTCTAATTTAGAAAAGGGAAAGAAAGTCTCTTTTGGAAATGATACTCCTGCAACTATAAAAGGAAAAGGTATTGCTCCTTTAAAAGAAGATGTTAAGGCTGGAAATGTTTTGTTTGTTGATGGACTAAAGCATAATCTTCTAAGTGTAAGCCAGATGTGTGATCAAAGAACCGAGGTTATATTCAGATCAAATGGATGTCTTGTTCGTGATCTTGATACAGGTAAAACAGTTCTCAAAGGAAAAAGAACTTCAAATAATCTATACATTTTTTATGAAGAACAACAACAATGCTATTTAAGCAAGGATGAAGAGCACTGGTTATGGCATCGAAGATTGGGACATCTAAGTTTCTCACAAATAAGGAAAGCTTGCAAATATCAGGCAGTTCGCGATCTTCCAGATATCAAAATTCCTGACAACACCATGTGCAGATCATGTCAGTTTGGAAAACAGACTAGAACTAACTTTCCAGAGAAAGAAGGATCAGCCAGTATGCCTCTGGAGCTAGTACATACAGATGTATGTGGACCATTCAGAAAAAGAACACCTAGAGGAGAGGAATACTTGATATTATTTATTGACGATTTCTCCAGGTTTGTTTGGTTGGGACTTATGAAGCACAAAGATGAAGCTTTCGAAAAATTCAAATCCTTCAAAGCCTTGGCTGAAAATGAATCAGGTCACAAGATTAAGTGCCTCAGATCCGACAGAGGTGGAGAATTTACTTCAAATGAATTTTTCGATTTCTGTGATGAACATGGAATAAGGAGAGAATTTTCTACAGCTAGAACTCCTCAGCAAAATGGAGTAGTGGAAAGAATGAACAGAACAGTCCAGCAAATGGCTCGTGCTATGCTTGATGAATCAGGAACTCCTGCAACCTTCTGGGGTGAAGCTGCACATGCGGCAGTTATTATTCTCAACAAGACAAATGTTCGAGTGAACAGCACTCAAACTCCTCATGAGCTCTGGAGTGGTAAAACTCCTTCAGTAAAGCACTTCAAAATCTTTGGGAGCAAATGCTATATCAAAAATACTGAAGAGCAGCTTGGCAAACTTGATCCTAGAGCAGATGAAGGAATTCTTCTTGGCTACTCTCCACATAGCAAAGCATACAAATGCTACAATAAAAGACTTGGCAGAATTGTTGAAAGCATTGATGTAGTGGTTGATGAGAAAGGATACATTCCTAGGCAAATACATCGTGAAGACATTGAAGAAGATGAAAGCTACCCTCAAAGACAGAATGATGAAGAAGAAGAACCGCAAGAACAATTTCAAGACGGACCTCACGAAGAAGCAGAAGAAAGAACAAGAATAGAAGAAAAGACTCCATTCAGATATGTTCAAAAGAACCATCCAGAATCTCAGATCATGGGACAAAAGGAAGCAGGTATACAAACTAGAAGAACAGTTGCAGAAGCTTCAAGTTATTTGGCATTACTCTCCTCTACTGAACCACAAAATGTGAAAGAAGCATGCAAAGATGAATGTTGGGTGAAAGCAATGGATGAAGAACTTGAGCAAATCGAAAAGAACAATACTTGGGAGCTGGTTCCTAGACCAAAGGATAAGAATGTTATCGGAACAAAATGGGTGTTCAAAAATAAATTGAATGAAAATGGAGAAGTAATTAGAAACAAAGCCAGACTTGTTTGTAAAGGGTATGCACAGCAAGAAGGAATAGACTTTGAAGAAACTTTTGCTCCTGTTGCAAGACTTGAGGCCATCCGAATGTTTCTTGCTCTCTCAAGTTGTCAGAACTTCAAAGTATTTCAAATGGATGTGAAATCAGCTTTTCTGAATGGAGACTTGGATGAAGAAGTGTACATTGAACAGCCAGATGGTTTCATTCTTGGAAACGATCCAAATCTTGTATGCCGATTAAAAAAGGCTCTCTATGGTCTCAAACAAGCTCCAAGGGCTTGGTACTACCGGTTGGACAAATATCTTCATCAACAAGGTTTCACAAAAGGTTCAGCAGATAGCAATCTTTATATAAAAGTTGAAAATGACAAATTACTAATACTTGTTGTGTATGTAGATGACATTATTTTTGGCAGTAATGAAGAAGCTATGAGTCAAAGCTTTGCCTCAGTCATGCAGAAAGAATTTGAGATGTCCTTGCTAGGAGAACTGACATACTTTCTTGGTTTGCAAATCCAACAAAAGAAAGGAGGAATCCTTTTATCTCAAACCAAGTATCTCAAGCAGATTTTGAAGAAATATGGCATGGAAGATGCAAAACCAGTATGTACACCCATGGTCACAGGATGTAGTCTCAGTGCAAATGACGAATCTGCAGCAGTTCATCAACCAACCTACAGATCTATGATTGGAAGTCTACTATATTTGACAGGTACCCGACCAGACATCATGCATGCAGTTGGAATAGTTGGAAGGTTTCAGGCAAATCCAAAAGAGACTCATCTTCAAGCAGTAAAGAGAATCTTCAAATATCTTCAAGGGACTCAAAATTATGGCCTATGGTATCCTAGAGATACAGATCTCACTCTTCATGCTTATACAGATGCAGATTGGGCCGGAAGCGTGGATGACAGGAAAAGCACAAGTGGTGGTGCATTCTTTATGGGTTCTAGACTGGTATCTTGGTTCAGCAAGAAACAGAGTTCAATTGCCTTGTCTACAGCTGAAGCGGAATATGTTGCGGCTGCATCTTGTTGCACCCAACTTCTTTGGATGATGCAAACTTTGCAGGATTATCAAATCACTTGTACACCTCCTATTCCTATCTTATGTGACAACACAAGTGCAATCAGCATCTCAAAGAATCCGGTTATGCATTCAAAAACCAAGCACATACCAATCAAGTACCATTTTCTCCGGGAACAAGTACTTGAACAGAAGGTCAAGTTGGAGTATGTTCCTTCTAAGGAACAAGTTGCTGATATTTTCACCAAACCGTTGCCCAGGGACACTTTTGAATACCTCAGGCAAAAGCTGGGGGTTGTTGATGCATCATCTCACTGTTGACCATCTTCCTATTGATGGTATAGGCTCAGGGGGAGCACATAATGCATTGTTGGCATTATGGAGAAGGAAATCTTGGAAATAGCTGCAATATGTCTCTGTCTCCTTCATGATGGATTTCTGGTTACAAATCTGGAGAAGCATGAACATAGGGGGAGCATACCCTTTGCTCTTGATGTCAAAGGGGGAGAATGATGAAGCTGAAGATTATGTGGTTGCCATCAAGTCCAAAGGGGGAGTTTGTTGGCATTATGATTCAGGTGTTGTCCTTGATGGCAAACTCTTTCAGGTGGTAAATCAAGAAGGACGCAGGAAATTTGTTCAGCAAGTGCGTCCCCGCAGGTATACCTTACAGAACCCGCGTCCAGGGACGCTGGCCAGCCGTTCAGAAGGTGCGTCCGCCCAGTGCACACATTTCAAGGTAGAGAAAAGCCCGTGGGGGTTTCTTGTGTGGTATCTAGCCGACGGTTGTGTGTTTCTATGGTGTCGGCTCGTGGTATTGTTCCACGCTTTGGGGAGAAGCTTGCCTATATAAAGCAAAGGAGTTCATTTGGATTAAGCATCATCTTGGTTGATCATCTCTTGGTGTGATCTAGTCCATATCTTTAAGGGTAAATCTTCTAATGGACTACGATCTATATGGCGCATGATCAGATCTGTGGATCTAAGTGTTTGGGTTGGTTCTGAAGTCCTCTTATCTTCTATATCTAAAGGGACGCAGATTCAGTGAAGGGAAAGTGCGCCGGGACGCAGTACAGTAAAGGATCAGGTGCGTCTCTGAAGCGAAGGACGCGGCGTGACTGTGGTATTGGGTGCGTCTCTGAAGCGAAAGACGCGGCGCGATAGTGTTGATGTGTGCGTCGGTCGCAGACAAGCAAAAGGAACAGTGCGTCTGCACGCAGAACAACATAAAGTATACTGCGTCCAGTCGCAGGCCACAGAAAGAAAATATGCGTCCCTGTCTCAAGATGATCTGTTAACTGTATATTTCTGTTCATAAGGTGTTCTGGGTTGTTTCTGTAATTACTGACCTGATATCTGTAGTAGACTGTATCTGTTGTATACTTGTTGATCATTTTGAAAAGAAGTAGGGGGTTGTAGCTCCCTTCCAGGAGAAGTCTGGAAAACGAGAAAGAGTTGTAGCTCTTTGCAGGTTGCAGCCTGCGTGCTGGTAAAGGACTGCACCAGTACAAAATCATTGTAAAAAGAATTTCTTGAAAGAAGATAGAGACATTATTGCAGCAGGTGGTTTTTCTCCCGCATTGGGTTTCCACCTTACATCTTGTGTTCTTTGGTGTGACTGTCTATTTTCTTTATTCATGCTCATTGTTTTATGGTACTGATATGCAAGAATATTTCAAAAGATCAAATAAGGAAGATTTGGTAAATTGCTAGATAATACTGATTCCCCCCCCCCTCAGTATTATTTCCAACAAATAGAGCATATTTTTATTTTAATCTCAATTTTTTCTGCATATCAAATATATAGAACACATATCCAACTTGACATTCTAAAAAAAAATAGGCACACAGAAATCATTTTTTCCATGCTTTCCATAGCATACATATATTTATTCTCTTATATTATTTAGCTTTAGTTCCATTTTCTATGTCAATCTCTACAATGTTTTTCAAAACATTATATAATTTGTGAATCACACATTCATTTCATGCTTCTAGTAAATGTTTTAACCATTGACCAATATTGCCAATGCCTTTCATCACAATACATGCTAATGGTTCTAGTACTTACTTTGTCTATGTCACAATATACATTATTCTTGAAAAAATATCTTTTACTCCTAAAACTTGTGTGCAATAAATCCTTTCATTACAAAATAGGTTTACTTCATATGTCTCAAAACTTCTAAATGAAAATATACATAGGAATCTCATCACATATTTGAACAATTTTTTGTAAAAATCTTTTGCCAATATACATTTAGACACTATACCCAATCATTCTAAACATAATCAATAGGCCCATGCGAAACAAAAAAAAAAAAAACAACAACAACTTTTATAACATCATTTATAAGGCATCATTCAAATCTAGCCAAAGTGCTATAGATACATGGGTACACATTGCAATATCATATTTTAAAACTTGTCATTGTCCTATTCAGAGAAATATATTGACTATGCTAAAATCAAAAATTTCTCCTAGGCTATTCAAAACTCGAAATTTTTTGGAATTGGAACTATTTCATATGAGTTTCAGTTTCCTCGTTTCTCAAATACTAATACACATCATACATTGGCTGCCCAAAATATATAGAACGAGTCTTGTATTTAAGAACTTGCAAACAACACAATAGGTATGAAGACTAGTATTTCTTCTCTACTTAAAATAGTATTTTTTGTTGTTGCTAATTATTTCGGTGCCTTTACACTCTATCCATTACCTTCATATGTGTCAATAAAGCATATTTTTATTTGAATGTCAATTTTTCCGCATATTTCTAAAACATATAGACACTCAGAAATCATTTTTTCCCTACTTGCCATATAGCTTACATATATTTATTCTTTTATATTATTTAGCTTTAGTTCCTTTGTCTATGTTAGTCTCTACAATGATTTTCAAAACATGATATAATTTATGAATCACACATTCATTTCATGCTTCCAGTAAACGTTTTAACTATTAACCAGCAGTGCCAATGCATTTCGTCACAATACATGCTAATGGTTCTAGTACTTACTTTGTCTACATCACAATATCCATTGTTCTTCAAAAATGATACTTTACTCCTAAAACTTGTGTGCAATAAATCCTTGCATCAATTTTTCCTGAATCATTTAACAAGCATATAAGTGTTTCCCTCTCTCTAGTCAACTCTCTCAAAATCATTAAACAATGGTTCAAATACCCAATATTCAAATCATTTTTTATTTTAATTTATTTCACATCACGATTTTCACACAATTAGTATTATGTGTTCCATATGTACAATAATTATGCACAGATTCAAACCACATAAAAATTGTTTTTGTTCATTTTTTAGTTTTACAATGCTACTAGTTTCTTGTACGTAGCTCTTATATTCCTTCTATGCCATAAACATAGCTCCATTTAAACTAGGATAATTTGTAGCAACAACTATAAAACAAATTCTTTGTGCAAAAGTGAATGTTGCAACAACAACAACTAGGATAAATTTTGTTCTTTGATACATTGCTATAATTTCCATTTCACATGGTGCTCTTCCTATTGGGCATTATGCTAATCATGTAGCTACTTCCCATTTTTTTTCCTTTTTCAACAACTGATTTCATATTCACTTGGTGGGCTTTTTCTTGCAGTTGTGAATATTATAGAGCATCAAACTTTGGATTTCATAAACATAGACAATACCACAAAGAATAGGTAACTTTTGATTTCACCATCTTGATTTTGACCAATTGAATTTTGCATTGTCCTTATTTGTTTATGTCTATTAGTCAAACTTATTTAGAAGTTATCCAAGAAAAATTGGACCCCAACTTCGAATAGAATGAACAAAAAAGCATACTACATTAGATGAAGATAACACAAACTTTCTTGTTTCTTCCAACCAACTTGAACATGGATCGGTTTGCAACTGTATTAAATACCACAAATTCAATGTTCTCTTACAAGAGTCATCCAAAAACAATATCTCTAACATTTAAGTCAAATAACATCATTAGTTATTGTCAAATATATTACTATTCACCTTAGATAAATTATAATGCCCTATTTGCAATCTGTATTCCAAACATGTTTCTAATTTTGTCTCATGGTTAACAACAAAGAAAAACCACGAAAACATTATGTTCATGAGATACCTATTCTTCTTTCTTTCTAGTCTAGTTGGATTGTATTTATTTATTTTTCAAGAAAAATTGCACAAATAAGATACGAACACATTAACATGAACACTTTCCACTTTATTTCATTCTTTTGCAATTTTTAAATTTTTTTGCATACAATTGTGCTAAACATTGACTTCCTATCTTCTATAAAATGTCAATAGGTGGTTAACACTTTTGACAACACCATGGAAAACAACAAAATTGGCTCCAAAATGGTAAATGCACAAGCAACAAAAGACCAAAATACCAAGAGGTAGGTCATCTAGTTTAGTTTAGCAATTTTGTATTTTTTTCCAAGTTACTATTGCTTTATGTCAAATGAAATTTTATGACAACAATTCAACTTAGCAATTTGTAGCTTTACAAATTGTTATTGCTCTATGTCTAATGCGATGTTATTAGGCCTAAATCTGCTCACTCTTGTAAATCCACAAATTGAAAACTTTGTAAGAATTTGCATGCTCAATAATAATGTTATGCATAGATGCATTTACAAATGTTTTTGAGGGTGATATTCCTATAGTATATGGACTAGGACGAGCTAAAAATCCAAATTCACCAGTCAAAAGAAAACTTCTACACGCGGATCATGTTGACAAAAATTGTCAACTAAATATCACAGTCACTATAAGAAACAACCTTATAGACCGATTTTGTGACAAATTTTGTCGTGGAAAAAGTATCTGTATTACGAAATTCACAATCAGAAACAAAGGGATCTATGAAAGAGGTGATGCAAAGAGTTGCATAGTTTTACATGAAATAAGTACAATCAAAACAATACCTAAAGTTTACAACAACTGTAAACTTTCTCCAGACACAATGATACAACAAGCTGTCATGTTAGCATATGCATATCCAGTTGGATTCATTGTGGTTGTGGTGATAGCACATTAACAAAATAATAGATAGTTTGAACTAGCCATCAAAGATGGTGAAACTGCCAATGACACAACCACTGTAAGTCAATTCTTACTCCAAACTGTCCTCCAATTTTATGCTACAAACTTTAATATTTACATTATTGCATAGTTGTGACATTTTCTCATCTGCAGTAAATTCCAGTTGCAATTAAATGAAAGTTACAAAGAAAAATTCTTGGAAATAAAACACCAACTAGCATGCAGAAACAAAACATTCTATTTGTTCAAAAACAACGTCAAAAATGGGCCAAAAGGAGGTCAGGTGTTGCGATATGCATCATTAAATTTTATCAATGTTCTAAATGGAACCTGTGCAAAAACACATTTTCTATCCTTAATCAAATAAAAAATAGAGGTATTTACTATATTTTTGTTTTTGCTCGCATTGTGCATAAATATTATAGTTTTTCAAAATCTTTGATTTTTACCTTCCAAAACACAACAAAAATTACTTATTCTAATATATTTTGAATAAGGTTTAAGGAAAAGTAAAAGAAAAATATGTGTTCTCACCACCCCATCAACAAATTTGTCAAAAATGTTTAGATCCCATGATTTTGAACTCATTGATTTGCACATTGTGTAAAGAAAGCACAACAACTTTCTATTGGCTCAATTTTTACTCCACAATAGAGACAAATGACAAAAATATAGATCTCACTTTGAAAATTCCACAACTGCAACAATACTACCCAACAATTGCAAAGACAAGTTTCAAACAGTACATAGAAGACATGTCATCTACAATCTTCGAATTATGAAAACTTTTTGTACATGGAATTTTCACTTTCACACTCGAGAACATCATTGTTCATATAAAGCCACTTTGAACAAGTTGTTGTACAACGTCAATTCCACCAACATTTTTCCTTTCAATCATTACGTGTCTTCCTAAACCATTGTGTCAATAATACCTCTATTTTCCATGTTTTTTTTCACGCTATCCTTATTATACTACTATTTTTTTCTTTTTCTTGTGCTAATATGTCCTCAATTGATCATTGTCATAGGTTTTGTCTCAACGCGACTCCGACAAATCAAGCGAATTGCAAAATAACATTACCACTCTTAGTACGAATTGCATTTGTATTTAGTCCATAGTGTCATTGTCAAATACTTTTATTTTGCTTATGCTTTTGAATACAAAGACTTTAACAAAAATATCCAATAGTCAAAATAGAAATTGTATGTTGTTCATGCTCAAGAACACGTTTCTACTACTTGATCACTTACACAACCTTTGGTTTTTATCTATAAATGTCGAATAGAATTTCTACTTTGTTCATGTTGTCTCACAGAATGTCTAGGCACCACGATAATGACTCAAATCGGCAGTTGTCACCCTGATCCCCAATCTCTCTATGTAAGTTGTCTCCCTACAATAGGCTAAGGGGGCTAGATCCTATGGAAAAAATGGAATGAAGAAGAACTAGTTGGGAACCAACCAGTTTGGGAGGCACAATGAAATGACCAAGTACTTGATTAAGATTTAGCAAGACTTGTACGATTTGATTAGATTTTAAACAATTGATACCAGTGCCTTATGGAGTCAACGATCTTGCTAAGGAAATTAAGAACAAGTAATTTATTAGTAATTACTTCTTAGATGAATCACTATCTTATATGAAATGGAGATCCTAAAAAACTAATGTGAGATGCAAGAATATTGGTTTATTTTAGTTAAATGCCTATTGAATTTGAATCCTTCGATCCTTTCTGTGTTGAGCTTGATTTTGTAGTAATTGGTAGAGAGAAGATAAGGTGAATGACACTAAGGTATGATTAACAATACCTCTCTTGAAAATCTAACATACTCGGTACCTTCAGCGCCACAGAGAGCTTTGGCTCTCACGACTGCAAGGTCATTGTTTTAAGTAATATTAAAAGCAAGCTTCTCAAGCAAAGATGGATGGATACCTATTTCTCTATCAACCAAGCTTATTCTTGGAAGTAAATTTTATTTATGCAAAGCTAACTTATATTCAAATGCACAAGATGATGAGGTGAAGTTAAACTCGAGGATTAGAAACACTTGTTTCACAAAAATCCCTTAATCACCAAGATATAATGTTTGATTTATTGGATGAATATCTAACAAAATAAACCCCTAAAAATATCACAATTAAACCACAAGCCTATTTCAAATATTTTTGATACAATTATAGCTCAAAGAGAACAAAAAATACTTCTTTGCAATCTAATATCAATGTGAACAGATGCTCAAAAATACTAATCTTAGGAAACAAAGATACGCAATTTATTACAATTCCAAGATAGAGTACTTCAACAATTACCTGAAAATATTCGCAAAATATCTAACATGTAACACACATCAAATAATTCAAGAAATGTCGATCAATTTCAATAGATGCAAAATATTCTAACAATTAAATTTCTAGAGATCCAAATACTTAAAAAAAAAATGAAATTTAAATGCTAATCAATTCACAACCCTAGAATTAAAATGATTTATGTTTAGTGACCGATCTAGAAAAATTTATCACTTTCCTATAATCTTTAAATATAAAAAATTTATGTTTGATTATGGAGAAGTTAAAATGCTTAATACCACAAAATTTTTCCTTTGAATTTTACCCTTAACACAAAAAGACAACAAAAAGGAACTATAGATTAACAATTTCAATATTCCTTTAGGAAAAAAAAATTGAGACAAGTCTAATGTGGTAAATGATTAATCAAGATTTTTTGTTAAAGTAACCAAAGTAAAATAGATCAAAAGGATTTAATATTTTTTTAGTTTTTATTTTAATGGACCAAAGTCCACATAAAAAAATTTAAAATCTTTTGATGTGAAAGATTTAGATTTAATTTCTAGTCACATAAAATAAACTTTTTTTTAGGTTTTTTAAATGTTTAGAATTTCAAGATTTTTAATCTTTTTTTTTAAGTTTTTTAAATGTAAATAAAAATCAAAGTCAAAATCATAAAACAAAATAAAATTTTGAAAAATGTAAAAACAAAAGTAAATTCAAATAAATAAAAAAATCGAAAAACCATAAATGAAGAAATTGAATTTCAAATGAAAAATAGAAAAAATAAAAAACTATACTAAACCTAAACTAATGCATACATAATAAAAAGAAAGAAAAAGTCAAATATGAAATCGAAAGTAACCCTGACTTGAAGACCAAAAAATATAAACAAATGAAACACAAAACAAAACAAAAAAGTGAATGTGATTTGTTTATTTTATGTTTCTATAGGTTTGGCGGCGGCAAAATGAGTTCAACAGCAGCATTGAGGGAGGACGAGGAGGCTCAGGCAAAGGATAAATGCTTCAAGACAGATGGAGCTTGCAGGTCGAGGTGAGGAAGGGAAGATAAGCCATCTGGGGAGCAGATGCGGATTGGATGAAGAAACGAGAGGATGAAGAAATCACAGGGTTATGGAGTTTGTGGACAGCGTAGGGGAGGGATCTACAGGTTTCGAGTAGAGGATGAGGAGGGACAAGGGTTTGAACAAGGTTTGCATGGAGAGAAAAAGGAGAAAGGGACGTGGACAAGCTGACAAGAGAAGGACATGGGCATGGGATCAAGTCAATTGAAAGAGAGGAGGGTTTGGTTGTGTATTTGCAGGTGACAGCGGCAATGGAAGGGTGCAGAGTTGTATCTGTGGGTTTGTGGGAGCAGCAAAACAGAGGATTTTTGAAGGGTTTTGCAGTGGATGAAGAGTGAGATGAAAAATTGAAAAATGCAGAGATGAAGAGAAACCCCAAAATGTAGAAAGAGAGAAACCCAACAAAAAATGCAACGGAAAATGATAATTGAAGAACCCAAGAAAAAAATTCTAGAAAACCTTGATTAAAATAGTATACTTCTACTTTAGATTTATTAGAGAAACCCTTAAAAAAATTCCATATTTAAAAAAAATAAAATTATTTCAAACCCTTGGACTACAAAAGGTTGGATAATATTCCTTCAAAAATGATTTTGAAGCCAAATCTTACCCTCCAGGATCTAGATCTGGCTTCGAATAAAACTTCACCTTCAGATCTGCAACCTGTACTTGAAAACAAAAACACCCAGAACCTAGATATATAAAAATTAATAAAACCCGAGAAACCCAAGTCAAAAACCCAAACAATTTACAAATCTATGGACAGGAATGGAAAAACTATAAGATCTAAGGAGTTAGAATACAACTCTGTTCCCAGATCTGATAATCTAAGGCTCTCAACAGCTAGATCTATCAATTTCCCACACAAAAATTAAAATTTTAAATTTTTTAAAGGAGGTTCTTAGCTCAAAACCCTTCGTATATCACCGCTAAAAAATATTATGATAATCTCAAAGCTATTTTAGTTGGGCTCTTCAAAAAACACAGATTGGGAGTTGGCTGGTCCAACTGAAAAATTCCCCTAACACCCAAGGATCAAAATCAAAATTTTCCTGAAAAACGTAATGAAACCATAAAAAAAGAGCGAGAAAATGATAACAAAATTTAGATAAATAGAGATATCTTCTATTACATTCAAAATTTAAATTATCATTTAAACCCCAGCGACTGAGAGAAATACCTATACTCAAATAACTCTTCAAAAGCTAGCATCAATGAATTAAAAAATGTATGCATGTAAAAAACACATCTTACAGCAGTGCCATGAAGAGTAACACTAGCAAAATTTAACCCCAAAGATATTCTTTATTATACAGAAAAAAATTACACAAGAGGTATTTTGCTTAGCACGGGACTCAAAGATCGGATGGATCAATTGATAAACAACCTCCTATTTAAAGATAAATCCTCCAACAGCTAGTTCAAGTGATCCTCGTCAAAGAAATCTCAATTGTTCATGAGCATTAAAATTTCTTTTACTTTCATCTGTCGAAATATTAAATTCTTGAGGAAATTCGAATTTTTCAATTAAATGCATTTTAATTAACTAAAAAATAAAAACAATTGAGCTAATTTCCTAAAAAAATTGACTTTGACTTCACCCCCAATGACCAAAGGCTTAAAATTTAGAAAAATAATTAATTTACCTTAGTCCTGGGACCTTTTAAGTTTTGATTTTCAAGGACCCACAAATTTTCCCTTTGGAGAATTTAAATTTACCTAGGACCTAGATTTAATTAAATTTCTGGCTTAAGATTTTAATTAATTTTTGGTGAGAAAATTTAATTAATTAACCTATGAGGGGAAAAATTATTTTTCCAACCCTCAAGACACTTGACATCATAATTTTCATAATTTTTTACATCATAAGGAGGAAAACCGATCTGTAATAGACCCTACCCATTTCTGCAATACAAATATAATCTAGTAGACCAAGAAATTTGTAATAAAATAACCTAACCAAATAGTTAGAATTATTCCCAAATCACTTTTACATAGACTCAATATATAACACTGGGACTCACATAAGATCCCATTGACAAAATCCATTCCATATTTGGGGTAATACTGAAGGAAAACTATGCCGACAATTTGAGAATGGATCGATGAGACAAGTAACCTCCCAGAATGTAGATTGTCACCAGAAAATTAGGTTTACCTAGGCAATTACATACATGACACGGGTCTACTGAGATTATTTACATCATATATATGCAGAATGGGTTTACATTATAAGGTGATGATCAGGCTGATGTGATTGCTGGACCACACAGACACATCGATCAGGCGTTATCCCTTTTGTGAAAAAATGGGGTGTACTGCTATGGGTCATTGACACATAGTGGTCAACATCTGGCTCTACTTGGGTACTAGAGGAATGTGAGAATCCAGAATCTGCATCCATGCAATACACAAAATAACATAAGTAGTGTCCATCCAAAAATCATCATATAATATTAAGCACAGGCAAGATATAAGCCCTTAATTTATTAACTATCCTAATAACATGAAAAACATAAACCAGAGATAAATACAAAATGAAATGCTGAAATGAAAGGGTGTAGGGTTAGGAATACAATACAAAGGATGCCCAGTGGAATCAAATGCCATATTTGAATAATATTTTGAGAAATTGGCCATTTGCAGGCAATTCAAGTGGTTCGCCATCCAATCTGCTCAAGTTGAATGAATTTGGCCCAACAATGTGTTAGATGATGTATGGTCCCAGCCACAAACTATCAAATTTCTTATGTGTTCCTGGTTTTTCATTCTTGCAATCCCAAAGGAGTACCATATCTCCAATCTACAAAGATCTAGATCAAGATGATTTATGAAATCTATTCTTAATGTTATATTGACTTTTACACATATTATCAAAATCTTTCCTACGAGTTTCATCCAAATCCACAATCTGATCAATTCTATTTTGAACAACATCTTTATTACTAGAAAAATTTTGAAGGAGTTGATAGGCTGGAAATTTAATGTGGATAGGTAAAGTTACAACCAAGCCATAAACCAATTCAAAGGGAATTTTACCAATAGCTTTCTTTTTAGTAATCCTATCTACCCATAAATCATACTTGATTTTACTGTCCCATGATCACTTATTATCTCCTACTATCTTCTTAATAATGGTTATAAGAATTTTATTACTTGATTCAGCAAGTCCATTACCCCGAGCATAGTAATTAGATGGATGAGATAAGACAATAACATACGTGAAAAAAAAAAGATGAAAATTCTGAAGAACTAAAAGCCTTGGCATTATCAATAGTGATCTTAGCAGGGAAACCAAATCTAGTAATGATATTATTTTCAATGAAATCCATAATGACCTTTCCGGTGACATTATTAACAAGGATGGCTTCGATCCATTTAGTAAAATATTCAGTAGCAGTCAAAATCCATGAGTAGTCATTGCTAGAATTTTCATGAAACTTCCCAATGAAGTCCAGACCCCAATGTTGAAAAGGTGCCTCAACAACCACAAGTTGTAAGGGCATGGAAGAAAGCTTTTGTTTCCCAGTGAACAATTGGCATGCTTGAAAACTTTTAACAAGCTTATGCACATCAGAAAATATTGAAAACCACCACAAAATCCTGAATGAAACTCGAAAATTAACTTCTTGGACTGAATTTCATCAACTCACCTAAGTACTATTCCCTTAGGATTTCTCCATCCAAGGCCATCCTTCATGAGGCAATACTTAGTGGATTTTAATCTAAGAGCCCTTCTGTTATGAGTGACTAAATGGTTAGGACATATAAGATTTAACAAGTAATAATAATGTCCTTGTACCACTCATGCTCTCCTAATATTTGTAGATCAGGTTGTGATGAATCGTTAAGACAAATCAAACCAAGAACTTTCTCATCACCTTCGGTCATCATTTGAGCGAAGCCTTGGCCTTTCACTAACTTGGTGGGTCTAATATCTATATCATATTCATGGATTTTAGTAACCCACCTAGCACAAGTCCCTAGGAAATTAGTTTCAGTTAATATATCTTTAACTGTAGAATGTGGGACAAAATAAATAATTTTGGAATAACCCAAATAAGTTCTGAAATGCTTAAGGGATTTGACTAAGGCATGGGCTTGATTTTCCATGGTAGTGTAATTTAATTCAGAATTTTGAAGCGCTCGACTCATGAAATCAATAGGCTGCTCATGACCATCCTTATTATTTTTCAATAGGACACCAGGAATGGTATCTTCAGAAGTGAAAGAGAAAATCATGAAATCCTTCGAATAATTAGGACTAACTAAAACTAGAGTTTGGAAATAGCGCCTTTGATTTCTTGAAAATCCTTTTTGCCATCTTCTTTCCATACAAATTTTACATCCTTCTTCAGAAGACTTTGAATAGGCTTGGCTACCTCTGCATAATTTGAAATAAGTCTTCTAAGAAAATTTGTTTTTCCAAGAAAAGATTGAATGGATTTAAGATTATGGGGGAGATGAATATTTTGGATTGCCTCAACTCTTTCAGTATCAATCTTGATTCCATATTTAGAACAGATGTGACCAAGTAATTTCCCTTCAGTTGCTCCAAAAACAGACTTAGCCGTATTTAAGAAAATCCCATACTCTCTGCATTTATCAAAAACTTTCCTAAGGTGACCTATATAACTAATACCATCCTTAGAAAAAATAGTAAGATCATCCTGATAAATTCCAATAATCTTCCCTATTAAACCCTTAAAGGCATGATCCATAGCCCTTTTAAATGTATCCCCATCATTGGTTAACCCAAATGAAATTCTAATATATTAGAAAGTACCCCATGGTATGGTGAATGTAGTTTTGTGACAATCCTCGTTTTTAACCCATACCTCATTATATCCAGAAAAACCATGTAGCAATGACATCATTCTAGAACTAGTTACTCTTTGCAACATATCCTCCATGTTTGGAAAAGGGTAATTATCTTTCCTACATGCTATATTAAGGTTTCGAAAATTGACATAGAGTCTAATTGTACCATTCTTTTTTCTAACAATCACCAGGTTGGAACACCAAGTTGCATCGTTGGAAGCTCCTTTTGAACCAAAGGGGCTAACTTAGTATTTATTTGCCTAAGGTTTTGATGAAAAGTCTTAGCATTTTCATATTTCAAGGGGATAGCGTGCTCCATGACATCTTCCCTATAACCTTTTAATTCACCATAAGAAAATGCTAAAACATCCCGATATTAACGAAGTAAATTGGTTAGCTTTTTCCTTTCTTCATCATTAGTACCCTTACCAATTTTGATAATATTGGGATCACTAGAGGTACCAATGTTTACCTCGATGAATTCGCCTGGATCGATTTTATTTTCCTCTTTCATATTTGTAGCATCATGTCGATCAAAGTGTTGTTCTAGAAAAACAACATTCCTAGGAGTATAATTTATAATATCTTCATGATCATTAGATCCATCCTCCTTATAATCTACCCGGAAATTTTCAAACTCATCCAAACTATCAAGAAAAGAACTCACTTGTTTCTCATCATCAAAAACTTGCCAATGCTCTGAATAATCTAGAAAGACGACATAAATATAACTTCCATTTTTATCTTATCCTTGATCAACCCATTAGATAACTGCAAAGTAGAAGCAACTATGAGAATCTCTTCTGCCGAACTATTTTGTTCTCTTGGGATAGCTTCAAGGTCAAGGGAATCAAAGTATTCCATAGTATCCCATACAACATTTTGATAATTCCTTAGCCTTTGATTTTTCCATGTAAATTTATTTTTAATTTGCATTATAACTAAGTTAGAATCCCCCTTGATGCTAAGAAACTTAACTCTTAAAACCTTTTCCAACTCAAGTCCCAACAAAAAAAAATCATATTCAGCAATGTTATTGGTTGCTTCAAATTCCAATCATTAGGAAAACTTAAAAATATGAACAAGTGGATATTTTAATACTGTTCTTGCACCTTTACCATGCCTAGCCAATGCACAATCAAAATACATGTACCAAACTTTATCCTTGAGATCCCCGATATTTTCATCAACCTTATCATCGGGAAGAACTATGGAATTAGAAAAAATAACATAATTCCTAATGTTAGATTGTTCTTTAATTATCACATTATGAGGTCTCTTAGGATCTTCAACATGGAATCTTCTCCTGGGCTCTCTATTAAGTATTACAAACCCATCACCTCTAGGAGGAGGAATCATAGCATATGACCAATTCATTTGAATACTCCCATGTAGATCATGTTATCACTCAGGTTGTTCCCTTTGACTCCTAAGGGAATACGACCGAGGTAACCACTAACCAATCTTTGGATTATAGGTTCTAGCCCACCTGCAATCAGAGAGGGCTCTCTCTTTCTGATTTAGCTTTGTTTTGGGAATTTTAGGCTAGTTATGATGCACTGAATTTTGTTTAAAGTTTGGTTGAATGATATCTTCTAACAGCTGCAATGCAATGTTCAGAGGGTTTTAGTCCATTGGGCATTGGATTCGGTGATGATGTGTTGCTTGAGGTGTTTGGTGAGAATGATGATACTGCAGAGCCAGATGGGCATTCATGAAACGGCCTTCAAATTTGGGAAGTATGGATTGCAATCAGTCAGTCAGAGGCAATTATGGTTCTTTCACTA
Organism: Pinus tabuliformis; assembly: GCA_031772625.1. NCBI lineage: Eukaryota > Viridiplantae > Streptophyta > Pinopsida > Pinales > Pinaceae > Pinus > Pinus tabuliformis. The sequence continues at coordinate 1,018,762,044 of CM062813.1, read as the reverse complement.
TGCTGGTGAGATGGAGAAAGGAAATATTGCTCAGGAGCAACTCAGAATTCCTGAATAGTATTTACTATGAAAGATTCAGTGTAAATGTGAGCAATTAAGAATTTCACATTCATAACTAATTCTGAAGAAAACATAATTAATAGCAGAGATTGAGCTTAGGGTGTTTAATAAACAAATCCTGAACTATTCCTTTTCTCTGATGCTAAGACCATTAAACATACAGCATATGCGGGTTTTGTAAGCGAAGAGAATATAAATACACGGTTTAGAAAACTTATTGTATCATGAAATAACGCAGGAATCCTGCAGCAGCAAGCAATCTCATCATAACACATCAAACAACGCAGAATTTCAGGAACTTCATCAGCTTCTTGTATTCAAAGTCTATAATTACAGTGTAGCTCTTCAGAAGAAAAATCAACAACCCCAACTAAGTTATGCGTGGGGGTATATATACAAAAGTGTTTCACAAAATATCTGAAAGATGAGTCATTAACTCATAACTTTCTTACCAACTTTTCAAAAATAGTAGATACAAAAAGTTATTGCTATTAAAAGATTAATAAACAACTGTTTATCTTTGTCAGAGTTCTTTGACTTTGCAACCAACTGGGCCGGCCGACTGATTTGCATTCATTTCGGGAGTCTCTCCTTTCTTGCTGCTTTGCCACGACGCTGCTGTTGTCATCGCGTCATTTGTAATCATCCATTGGTGCCTATTCATCATCTTTATCATTCAGTTGCTCTTCCAAATTTGAGTTCTTAGAGCAATGTTTCTATCATGCCTCTCCACCAATCTTCAGTAGGCAATTGGTGTCTCTGTATTTTAATCAGAGTCTCATCCGCTTCAGTATATTTGTAGTAATTTGGAGGTACTTCAAAAATGTGCTTGATCTCATGTTCAATAAAAAACAAATTCTCCAACTTTTCATAGAGAGTCTGCCCAGATGGGGGCCCTGCTTCCTCTGGACTGCTTGCAGATGCTGTTATTTGATTTGTTGCATAATTGTTGACCCTATTGGCATAATTTTCATGTGATAACAACCTTCCTGCACTAGTTACCAAGCTGGGAAGACCTCTGTTATGCAATGCAGTGACTTTTGCAATGAATTCATTTACCTTTGTCTGCATTTCTTGACATCTTCTGTCCAATGTTTGCACATAGTTCATCAAGGTAAGCACCCTCTTTATTAGTAATATGGTATCAGTCCTCTCTCTAATACCCATTCCTGCTAGTTGAAGGCCGGTGAAGTTGTTAAGCTCTTGAATCATTCTGTTGACTATTTCAGGCATACTTCCCAAGGATGCCCGGGCTCTTTGACCTTCTGCTTTTGCCCTGCTTAGGAGATCCATTTGCTCATGGATAGTTTCAATGGACTGCCATTGGTTTGTAATGGATTGACCAATGTTGGCCGATAGAATCTTCTTGATTTCACTTATAGTTTTGCCCAGAGTAAGCTCTTTTTCTAACTCCTTTATCCTTTTTTCAAGAGCCCTTACCTCTCTTGTTCTTTCAGCTATATTCTGCTTTGATTTGTCATATTTTTCTTCAAGCGTAGCCAATTTCTCTTTAGCCACCTTTAGTTCTGCCATCTGTTCCTCCAGAGCTTCTAGCTCTTTCATCATATTTTGCGTGTTAAGGCTGGGTACTTGTTCTGATGTTGTTGCTGGTGTTGTCATTTCTAGAGCTGGTGCTGAGCCTGAAGGGCCTGCCTCTGATGTTTGTCCAGTGGGAGGACCTGCTGAAGTAGTTACAAGAGGCACATCTTCAATGGCTGTAGATGTCTGTGCTGGCTGAGCCGGTAATTCTCCTTGTTTTGTGCTTAATGCTACCTCTAAGGCACCCTCTGTTTCCACCAATCTCTTATGCAAGGTCAAAAGTAGAGCCACCACATCTTGATCTTTCTTTTGTTCTGCAACCCCTCCAGTCTGAGGGTGATGGGTAGGTGGTATTTTGATCTGCTTTCTCAAAGCTGCTATGTCCTCATCTTTTTTCTTCATCAATCCCTGCACACCCTTAGGATCATTTGGGTCATGTCTTAGCTCTATAATAATTTCTTCCAAGGACTTGATTCTGTTGTCCTTGGCTTGGGATGAAGCCTTCTCTAATTCTAACTGGGCAGTAGTGTTATGTAGAGAATTCTGCAAGCGGTGTGCTAATAGAGTTTTATCAGCCAATGTAGAATAGAGAATCTCCCCTGTTTGCTTGTGTAGCTCGATCTGGTCCATGGGGTGGATGTCTTTGGCAAATACCTCCAAGTTAGTTCTGATGTAGTCTACAGCTGATTGAGGTTGCTGCATAGTAGGCCTAAAATGACTAAGAGTTATCTTTCCTTCTTGAATATCATATGCTGACATGAGCCTTTCTTGATTGGTTGGTGCCATTCTGAGCAGCTGGCTATAGAGCTGGTATCTAACCGGCTCATTTCTTGCTTTTATGTCTGTAAACTGCTTCTTTATACTAGAGTTTGCGTTGGTCTGCTGCCTTGAAGAACTTACTTCTGTTCGTTGTTGCAGTTCTTTCTCTTGCTGTAAGGAGCTAGCTGATGTTTCAATGCTAGGAGGGAGCATAGTAGCAGTTGGTCTCTCAGGCATTTCCTCCTCATAGAAAGGATTAAGTCTTTGCCTTTTCTCACCTTGCTGATCTGTTGAAGTGATAGGAGGAGTCTCCTCTTGCCTATCTCTTTTCCTCATTCTTTCTTCATTTACAGGTGTCTGTAAAACTGTAGTTTCAACTGTCACCTCCTGCCTTGGAGGGATTTTCTCTTGGGTTTGCTACTCTGTGGAGGCAGGTGCTTTAGTCATTTCTTCTTGCTGCTCCAAATTGGGAAGTGACTGCTCTTGTTGTACTTCTTTGCCTTTAGCTATATTTGCTGCTTGACCAATTGCTTTGGCAGACTGTTGGGGAACAGTGGAGGATGAGGCACTTTCTCCAAGATGCCCAGGGGCTGGAGACCAAACCTGTCCAAAATATTCCAAGTCAACTGCTTTTTCTAATTTTTTAATTGCTCTTTCTGCTAATTCTTCTCCAGAATAATCCTCCACTAATGTGCCTTCTTTCCATTCTAGTTGGTTAGCATATTTTTCAATTTCTGGAATGCTAAAGTGATCATAGGTAGCAAGCCTATACTTGATTCTTCTGAGGCTTATGAAATCATTAGGGTCATCTGGTGCCCAATAGAAGCTTGTTTTCAGTTGGAGGCTTTTTAGGATCTTGTATGCTTCTCCCCAAGCTTCTTCCCTCTTATTAAAGATGAATGGGCCCAGTTGGTGTTTAATTTTCAGCTGTGCTTTCTTATTTCTGCTATGAAAATGGATCATGTCTGCATTGCCAAATTTCCGGAAGTATTCTAATGCGAAAAGTCTCATGGGAACATACTTTGGCAGTTTGTATGGGGCTAGCTCACAGCCATATACTCTGATTACCGTGTGGTCTTGGTAGAAGTACCAATCTCCAATGCTATAATTCTTTGAAAGCTGGAGGATATTCTGCATTTCATCGGTGAGCCTAGGGGAGGAGAACTCTACAGTAGGGACAAGGCTGGATAGATGAATAGATCAATGAAATCACAGTAGTTGTATGGAGAGTAAAAGATATGGTGACAGACTGATGTCCAGAATACCACTGACCTCCTGTTCCCTTTTGCATTCAACTTTTTCAAGAAAATATGGAAACTGTCAGGGTGATAGTATAATATCAAATGATATATATAGGATGTGTATTTGAATACCCTCTCTCTCTCCAAATTCATGAATTGCTCATGAATTCTGTCAGCAATGAATGTGGCATAATCATACTGGACAGCAGGGGGCTGTCCTGGAGTGAACATGGATAGCATTACCAAGATTGTTTCATCCACAAACTCACTGGTATTGAACCCTAAGATGCAGGATATCATGTCTACTAGCAGTCTCCCTGTTTCATTGAACCAGACATGTAGATAAGGAGGAGGTTGTCGGGCTGATAATCTCGCTGCATGAACAACTGGCCAATCCTTGTGACCTCTGAGCTAGGCAGCTTGGCACCTTGTTTGAGCAGAAAATTCATAGAAACGGGCACCAGAGGTTTAGTTCGCTCAAAGCTTAGCATCTCATTTATGGATTGAGGAGTGATGTGAAATACAACAGTCCCAAATGGACCCAAAACTGCCCTTTGAGAGGGTTCATAGTGTTCACAACACTGATGAATCAAGTCTGGGAATACATTCACTTGTGGAAGATAATAGATGGGTAAGTTGGACTCCCAGATACCTATGTGATCAACAGCACTTATGTGTTTCTTCTTCAGCTCACAAACAGTTTCTATGTGATATTTGTTACTTATCTCAACTGTTTCTTTCATTTGATAATCTCGGTCAGCAAGGGCCAACCATTCTAGGCAGGGAAAATTTTAAGAACCCCCCCTAAATTTATAAATATAATAAATGGGCGAATCTCCAAGGTATATAGGAAAAATGGAAGGCGATCTTATCAATAATATAATATGTATATATAATTTTTTGGCGAATCTCTCGCCAGGCATGGCGAATATTTTACTCAATTATAAAATCTTGTAAGACCTTGGTGAGTCCTTCACTAAATAATAAAACTTTGTAAAGTCCTAGTGAATCTTAGCATAGGCTACAGGCTGGTTTAATTCCCCCATTTAAATAGGCTACATTCCAGGTGAATACCATGGGTCAATACCATGTGCCATTTTGGTGAATACCATGGGTCAATACCATGTGCCATTTTTATTTTTATTAATTCTAATATTAGGGTTAATAATGGTTTTTTTCATGGTATTAATAACAATCTAGTCCATGGTATTTGTCCCATAGTATTTTGGCCATAGGTTTCACCTAAATATAACCCATTTTTTGAGTGTTCCTAAATATAGGGTGACTTATGGAGTAAATATAAAAAAATGTTTTATTTGTTTACCATACCTCTCGTTTATTTATATTTTTATTAATTTACCATACCTCTTTTACAAATATGGTATTTGGCCCATAGGATTCACTTAAATAAAACCTCTTTCTTGAGCCTTCATAAATAGAACAAGGGTTATGGACTAAATATAAAAAGAGGTATTTATATTTTTATTAATTTACCATACCTCTTTTACAAATATGGTATTTGGCCCATAGGATTCACTTAAATAAAACCTCTTTCTTGAGCCTTCATAAATAGAACGAGGGTTATGGACTAAATATAAAAAGAGGTTTTATTTATTTACGATACGTCTAGTTTATTTATATTTATATTTATTTACCATACCTCAACTTTACTTATATTTTTATTTGTTTACACCCTTACATGTATATAAGGTGACTTATGGAGTAAATATAAAAAATGTTTTATTTATTTACCATACCTCTCATTTATTTATATTTTTATTAATTTACCATACCTCTTTTATAAATATGGTATTTGGCCCATAGGATTCACTTAAATAAAACCTATTCTTGAAAACGGGCGAATGGATTCACTTAAATAAAACCTATTCTTGAAAATGGGCGAATGGAAGGTTGTAAGTCCTAATTTCAAGGGCTAAATTTACCTTTTTTACCCTCTCCCTTAAAATAAGGTGGGCTATTTGAGGTGATTTGTAAAAATGTACTATGATACAAAATATTCGCCCACGAAAAATTTAAAACCCCTTAATTTCGCCAAAGGGCGAACATTCGCCCCTAAAATTATCCTTGATTCTAGGTTCTTATGTGGGGCATTCAGGGGTGCAATATTCAATGCCACAGGGGTCTCCATTGCTTAGTTGTTACTTGGAGTTGAATTGGTGCTTTGGTTCAGCAGAACTGGCAGTGAATACTAAATTATGGTCGATGAGATAACTTGCAGAGATGAGAATGGAGGTGAATTGGGCTAACAGGGAGCAACAGCTTGTTGAGAAGGTGAAAGTAGCCAATGCTGGGAGTGAGTGCTGCTTTTTCAGTGGACTTTGTCTGCTAATGGTTTTAAGTCGCAAACGCGCAGGAAGCTGTGGGAAGTAGGCAAAATTTGAACAATGGGAGCCCTTTCACATGAACTTGGGGCCAAACTGGCAAATGGAGGATCTTAGCATTCAGGAATTTGAGCAGTTCTTATGCTTTTTTCTTTTGTTTTAATATAGTGAACTTGGAAGACCAGGGTATGCAGAGGAAATCGGTAAATACCTGGGGACTGTGAGGCTGAAGGTGTTTGAAGGTTGATGAACTCGTAGCGCCAGCAGCTCAGGGAACAAATTTTTTAGTTGGCGGACAAACGACGTAAAACAACATGCAAGGGAGCACCACAAGTGACCAATAGAAATGCGAAAAAAGGATGATTTTGGGTGAATATGTAAAAAAAAAAAGGAATTTGGTGCCTTTTTTGTAAATGACATCAGCATGACATCACTGGTCGGGCCCGGGTACGGCAGGTGACGTGGCGATGAGTGACTGGGCTAACGTGGAAGGATGACGCGGCAGCCATGTCAGATAGAGAGTGAAATGGCAGTTGGCATGTCTGCTGATGTGGGCAATGACGTAGGGGTGGGAAGCAAACAGTGGTAAGCGGTATTATTAGACCGCTTGTGGTACGGGCCCGGTAACTGTCAAAGGCCACCCGATCCAATAAAAAACGGGCACGCGTCCCTGGCACTACGTCACCCACTGACAGATTTCGAGCGCTAAAGGATGGATAGCAGAATGGCTCCGAAATGCCCGATGACTATCGGATGGGAGGGCCCAGATCCGACGATGGACGAGAGGACATGGCGACTGCGCGATAACGGCAGGACCCAACCATTATTAAATTGTTTCTTTTGATAAAGAACGGAGACACCAAACCTTGGATAAATGGTAAAAGTGGGTTTACAGGAACTTTATACAAGTGGTGCGGAAAAGAGGGAATTAATATTATGAAGGGTATAGCGGGTGAGGGTTATTTAAATTAACCAGGTGTTAATTTAATTCCCGAACATAGCATGGAAAACTATATACATGAAAGCCTTTGATTTTGTCACGCTTCCCGAAATTTAACATATATGGCTATAATGCCCAAGGGGGGGTATGTACGTATTTTTGGGTTTTTGCATAATATATGATAATAGTAGGGGGAAGGGAACACTTAGGGAGTTAAATAGTAAGGTTAGAAGTCAATATGAATTGGAGATGTGAAAGAGGAACAGAGAGCTAAGTTTTAAGGAGTAAACTTAGATTTTGAAGCAGATGAGAGTGAGAAATGATTTTACACAAGAAATGTGGCTTTCTTGTGTGATAGAAACCAACACCTTGGCTTAATATTTCACAAAAGATAAAGTGATGCTAGGACTTGTTGGGTATATCCCAAGGTCCATTGGAGGGATGTTAGAAAGAGATTTTCTGGGGGAAACAGGGGAAATTAGACATGCTTCCATATTTTGTTATCAAAATGCTGAATAGACAGCTCTGTTCTTGCCAATATAAACTTTCTTTGTCAAGCTAACATATGAAGAAAATCAGGCTTCGGCAAACCTTGTCTACCTACCCATCTTAGTACCTAGCATTTTTTTTTTACTTCAGGGGGGGTGCACTTAGACTTGCAAACCCTCAATTGATCTTTTCTTTTTCTTTTCAAATGATTTGCTATCTAAAACTACCCTTATCACTTCCAAGGGCCCAGATTAAGTAGCTGGGCGCATTTGTTCTCTGCCTAACTACTAATCTGCCAAGCTTAAACTGTTTGGACATATTTTTCTTTCTCTAGTCTAAAACAGGCAATTTAAAACATGGCATGGCCCAGCTTGAATTGTTGGGCCATCCATCAAGATAGCAGTGGCATTTTGGTTGGCCACTTTCCTGGTCTTTCTTTGGGGTTCATTTCAATTATTTTTTCCGACCAATTCATTTTCTTGCCTTTTGATTATTCTTTTAAGGCATACCCTCTTTACATTTTTTAACTGTCTGTTTCTTTCACAAAAATGGAACCTTTGTATCATCCAAGATGAGCATTTTTGGCACTTCCACTGTCAATCATGAAAAATGAAACCCTATTGGTATAGGAGACTAACAGTGGCTCCACTTGGGGATGACTTTTCCAGATGAAAAGTCAAGAACAGCAGGTCAGATCGCCTTATTTTTTCCAATCTTGTTGCAGCCTGAATCCTCCTTTTGTTAAAGACCATTCATCTGAATCTTTAGGAACTTATATGAAATAGCCTGCAAGCTGATTTGCTGTGAAATTACAGCTCTGTTTTTACTTGTTTCTCTGAGTGTTCCTCATCACCTTGATAGTTCCCATGTGTTTTCTCTTGCTTTCCAATAATAGGGTCAAAATATATATCAAAAATGGTGCAACACCTTGGTCCTTCTCAAAATCAGCTTCACTTGGACCTTTATCTATCCGCTGTCAATAAACCTACTGGAAATACAAATATTTATGTACAATATGTGGTTGTGTAGTGTTTCCTCAATGGTGGTCAAAATAATTCTTGAGCATCCTCCCATTGACTGGGCCTTCCTCAGTCTTTGAGCCATCCAAACTCTTTAGAAAATAAGTGTTATTACCTTGTACAGGATAAATGACATATGGTCCCTTCCACAAGGAATCAAATTTACCATGTTTTCCTTTGTCCTCCCTCTTGGAATCCCACCTCAGCACTTTGCTTCCTATGAAGAAGTCTTCAGCTTTGGTTCTTTTGTCAAATATTCTTTTGTGCTTCTGTTGCAGTATTTGGGTTCTCTGATAAACTTCCTCTCTTGTTTGTTGTAGGTGAATTGTCTGATTGATCCTTATTTGAATGTCATTTGGCTCAGCTTGTATCTCTTGCAGCAACTTGATTACATGGATTCCCAAAGATGAAGGAAATCTTGCTTCCATTCCATAAACAAGTTCATATGGGCTTGTGCCAATGGATCTTTTGGTGGTCAACCTGTCTGCCCATAGTGCATTTACCAGCTTCTTATGCCAATTCTTTTTGTTCTCCTCTAAAACTTTCTTGATGATGTTGATGAGGCTTTTATTAGAAGACTCACTTAGGCCATTTCCTTGTGGATAATAAGTTGTGGAATGACCCAAGGTCATATGATATTTATGGCAAAAGTTGATCATTTTTTTGGACTTGAAAGCAGCAGCATTGTCTGTAATAATTTTATCTGGATAGCCAAACCTGGACAAGATGTTGGTTTCTAGAAATTGTATAATGATGGAGTCATTGGCTTGCCTACAAGGGATGGCTTCTATCCATTTGGTAAAATAGTCTGTAGCAGTCAAAATCCACCTATGCTGACCAGAGGATGAAGGGTGGATTTCACCAATGAAGTCTAGACCCCATTGTTGGAATGGTCTCTCAGTTGAAATAGGTTTGAGTGGTAAAGGCAACATCTTTCTCTTGCCTTCAAAAATTTGGCATTTGTGACAGGACATTACAAATTTTCTCACATCAGTAAACAGGGAGGGCCAATAAAAACCAACCCTTAGGATCTTATCAGCTGTGGATTTCCAGTATAAATGTCCTCCGCAGTCACCTGCATGAAATTCCTTGATGACTTTGTCAATTTCATCATATGTTAAACATTTGAGTAAGATTCCCTCATGATTTCTCCAAAATAAAACATTATCTATGATACAAAACTTTGATGCTTTCATTTTCAAGAACCTTTTCTTAGTCCTGGACAACCCTGGAGGAGCTTGCAGGTTTAACAATACAAAACATATATCAGCATACCAGGGAGATTGCAAAAAGGCTTGGTTGATCTGTGGAGTCACCATCTCCTGTTCGTTGTCCAGTTCATTAATGTCGAGGGCTTGAAAATTGGTTTCAGTCATCATATTGGCTAGACCTTGTCCTTTTATCAGTTTGGTAGGCTTGATTTCAATGTCATATTCTAAGATATTGGCAATCCATTTGCCCCTCCTACCTTCAATTCCCTCTTGGGTTAAAATGTCCTTAACCACTGCATTTGAGACGTAGGAAATTATATGAGAGTATAAAATATAGACTCTGAAGTCTTTAATGGCCTTTACCAATGCATAGGCTTGCTTTTCCATAGTCTGATATTTTAAGGGGGCATCTCTAAGGGCTCTGCTAAAAAATGCAATGGGTTTTTCACATTCTTGGTCATCTTTTTGTAACAGGACAGCAGCGATTGTATGCTCAGATGCAAAGGAAAAAATGATGAAATCTCTATCAAACCTAGGGCTTGTTAGGACTGGTGTGTTTGTCAATGCTCTTTTGATATCCTCAAAGGCCTGTTTAGCTTCCATGGTCCATTTGACCTTAGAATCCTTCTTCAACATATTATTCAACAGTCTTGTTAACTCGGCCAGATTAGGAATGAATATTCTCAAGAAGTTAATCTTTCCTAAGAAACCTTGTAGTTCTTTGATATTTCTTGGATGGAGAACATGAAGGATGGCTTGAATTCTGTCCGGATCAATCCTAATACCATCTCTTGAGATTATGTGCCCTAGGAGTTTACCTTCCTCTAGGCCAAACAGTGATTTTTTTGAATTCAAAGATATGCCATATTTTCTACAAATTAAGAAAACATGTCTCAAATGTTCTAAATGTTCTTGGTCTGATTTTGAAAAGGTAGTAAGATCATCCAAGTAGACAACTAGGAAATCATGGATTTCTTTGGCAAAGGCTATATCCATTGCTCTTTGGAATGTGGCCCCTGCATTCTTAAGCCCAAAAGTCATTTTGACATATTTGAACGTTCCCCAAGGTGTTGTGAAGGCAGTTTTGTCTTGATCATCCGGGTGTACTAAAATCTGATTGAATCCAGAGAATCCATCTAATAATGAGATCCTAGAGGCTCCCACTACCCTTTGTATGATATGATCCATTTTTGGTAAGGGGTAATGGTCTTTGAGAGAGACTTTGTTCAAATTCCTTAGGTCAACACACAGTCTGATCTCTCCCATCTTTTTCCTAGTAGGCACTAGGTTTGAAACCCATTCTGAGAACCTGATTGGAGCAATGATCCCTGATTCATACATATGTTTCACTTCTTTTTCAATGAGGGGAAGGAGCACAGGGTTCACTCTTCTAAGCTTCTGTTTAAAAGGTTTTTGGTTTTCTTTTAAAGGTATGGTGTGTTGGATGACTGAGGTATCATAGGACATGAGGTCCTCATAACTCCAGGCAAAGACATCCTGGAACTCTCTAAACAATTCAATGTATTTTAACCTTTGATCAGCTGGTAATGCCTTAGATAATTTTATCATTTTGGGATTTTCTGCAGTTCCAATGTTGCAGTCTTCAATTTCAGCATTCAATGGTTGTATTTTTGGTTTTCTTGAGATATCATTTGAATCAAACAGATCCTCCAGAGGGGTTAAACCTGTGGGCAAAAAATTATCCTTTAACTCAATTACCTCGGCTTCTGTCTCAGCTATTTCATCTAATCTGTTTGCCTCAACTCTTGTATATTTTCGTTGTTAAATGTGGTAGGGTTCAAAACCAAATTTGCTGTTTCAGCTGATATATTTTACTTGGTTGTGTATGCCTGTTGTTGATCATCCATAGTGCTAGAATCAATGTTAATGCCGGAAAATTCCTCTTTTAGAGTAAGGAAGTTGTTTATTTGTGTGTCACTCTCAAAGACTTTCCAATTCTTGATGTTGTCCGGGCCTGCAGGTCTATGTTTGATTTCAACAGTGAAAGTGTGATTGGGTTTGAAAGGTAGCTTGCAAGTGCTGGCAAAGGTTGCCAGGCTATGAGCATGTAGATTGAGCTCTCTAGAAATTTTAGTTAACTGAGATTCTGAGAAGGTATCAAGTACTTGGATAGCTGCTCCCTTATAAGCTCTTAACCTTAGATCATTTGTGGTAAAGTTTCCTTTCATTTGTTGTATGATTAGATCTGAATCTTCTAAGATTGAAACTTTGGTTGCACCCAAATTTTTTATGAGTTTGAGACCTAACAAAAGGGCCTCATACTCTGCCATATTGTTGTGCATCGAAAGTTTAACCTATATGCATGACCTTCAGCCTGGTCATTCTGCATGTTGTAAATCCAGACTCCTGCCCCAGCTCCCAACTTGTTTACAAAACCATCAAATTCTAAATACCATAAGGTTTCATGATCAAGATTTGGATTGAGATTTTTAGAAAGTTGGATCATGGGCAGATTGGCCTTTTGTAAGTGATTTGATGCATCATTTTTCTTTGTTGTATCAACTATATGAAAAGTTCTTTGATCTTGAGAAGCACATTGTTGATTGATTCCCTCTGTCTGTGCTACCACTAATAGTTTGGAATAAGCTTTGGTGCACATGTCAGCATTATACAAAATGAATGAATCCATGTCCGAATGTATTGAATAGATGGGGAAGTTTTGGGGTTTTTCTTGGCTACTCACCACATATTTCATTAGTGTTTCACGGTATAATCTCTTTGGCTGTCCAAAGACTGAAATGGTGGCATAGGACATGTCTAGTTGCAACGATCCTTGAAGTTTGGCCCCCCAAGATCTGGATAAGAGCATACCGTACTTAGGAGGTATGTCAGCTACTACCACATCCATCAAAATTGTTTTGGTTGGGTATTGGACCAGGGAGACACACAGATCTTTAATCAAGCCTAGGCACCTGAATTGGCTTGAATCAAATGAAAAAAGATCTTTGTAAGGTCTTGTGATGTCTAGGTCTAGTTTTTCCATTACAGATTTGGGCATTAAGTTGTGTGAGGCCCCTGAATCAAACATTGCATTGTGTAAAATCTTGTCATGAATGTTTAAGCTAACATAGAAGGGTGGAACCCCTCCATTTGCGGTCTTTCCGTTAACTTCAGGACCAAACAGTAATTCGAGTGGATCATCTAGAACATTTACAGCATCCTTATTGTCTGATATATGGAGTGACCTATTAATCTGCTGTCTATACACTTGATGTTTGGCCAATTCAGAAAGAGGGACAGCTATCTTTAGCTTACTTATTTCTATTTCTAGGTTAAAGGGATTTTCCATTTGAGTCTTGGCATTAAGTGCAGCAAATTTTTCCTTTTCAGCTGAATTTTCAACAATCCTTTCTTCATGATTGGTATGATTTTGAGGGAAATCAGTGCTAGGTTTATTTTTAGGGATGCTGTTTGAACTTGCTTTTGAAGGATGGGATGGGGATGGCTGGTTTCCAGGGGGCTGTTGATCTGATATATCCTCCACAGTGACTTCTGTGGGATGGGGGTTTGTTTTATCAGCGGATTCTGGAAGCACGGTGTTATCCTTGGTCTTTTTTGGCTGCTTATTGTCCTTTGGTTTGAAAGGTTCAGGTACATCTATGGTTCTACTCCTTAGTTTGTACTGTTTATGTACCTCATACACCGCTGCATCATAGCCTTCCCGAAAGTCAAAGGACTCTCCTGATTTAGCTTGAAATTGATTACAATTATAGGCCTCTTGATCTTCTTGTGTTAAAAAGACCTGATGTTTGGTGTCCGGACCCATTAGGTTGATGTGAGGATCCTCGGTAGGTTCACTAGATGTTGAAGCCTCAGCATAATTTTCTTGAAAAGGGGGTCTAATGTGCTGGTCGGGATCAACCCTTCCAACATTTGGATTTTGATTCTTTCTAAAATTCAGGTTTCTAGCAATACTCGGTTGGCCTTCCCATGATGATTTTCTTTCTATGGTTTCTACCCTATCCCCCAGTCTGTCCATGCCTTTGATGATTGCATCTAGCTTTTGCTCAAATGCTGAGGGTTCTTCCTTAAAAGTGGTTCACCTTTCAGCTCTTGCCCGATTTCTTTTGGCAATCAGATTTTCCCCTACACTTACAGCTATGTTTTGCATGTTTGCAAGGGTCGCACGGACTCTTTCCCTTAGTTGATATGCCATATCAGCATCAAACCCATCCGGGAATTTGATTAAGGCTAAATCAGGTGGAGGCCTAAGATTTTTAGGAATGGCATCATAAACACTATTGAATTTGGTACAATAATCTAGGACAATCTCTTGTGGGCCTCTCCTTATGGTGTCATACTCTGATAGAATATGTAGAGGGTCTTTTTTCTTTTCCCATCTGTTCAGGAAGGATTGATGAAGAGCACCCGAATTGGCTATGGAATTTGCAGCAAGTGCTCTGAACCAAGTTCTTACTTTACCTGTTTGACTTTGGACAAAGATTTTCATTCTCACATCATCATCGTCTATTTCATAGTTTTCAAAGTAGTCGTGCATTTTCTTGGTATGCTGTAAGGCAGTATATTTACTGGTTCCATCAAAATAAGTGATCTTACTTTGGTAGTCCTGAGGCATAGCCCCGGGATTACCAAATAGCTGAAGGGAGGCATAACGATTTGCCATATTTACAGGGATCAATGGGACAACAGGTAGAAGGGGAACAACTGGAACAACAAGGACAACAATAACAATTTGTGTATTGGATGGAGGTGTGAATAGTATGTTTTGGGAAGTGGATGAGGAAGAGGGGGAAGACTGGGTTATGAGAGGATGAACTGATGGTTTAGCAGGGGTTGGGATATAACTTCGCTGAATTGCCTCAGGGCTGGAATCAACAAATTCTTCTGGTTCCTTTTGGTTACTAAGAACCTTGGGAATCAAATTAGGATTATCGAAAATAGGTGGCGTATTTGGGTCAGGATTTGACCTGGTATGCCTGGTTCTCTTTTTAGAAGCCAGCTTCCAAATTTTTTTATGGTATTTTTGAGAATATTTCAGAAGTATCAAGAAACTACTCAAATTCTGGAACATCTATCTAAAGCAGACGGCTGTTGAAAAATTCGTTCTGTCTCTAGTGGAGTCACCAATTATGTTATCACTCAGGTTGTTCCCTTTGACTCCTAAGGGAATACGGCCGAGGTAACTACTAACCAATCTTTGGATTACAGGTTCTAGCCCACCTGCAATCAGAGAGGGCTCTCTCTTTCTGATTTAGCTTTGTTTTGGGAATTTTAGGCTAGTTATGATGCATTGAATCTTGTTTAAAGTTTGGTTGAATGATATCTTCTAACAGCTGCAATGCAATGTTCAGAGGGTTTTAGTCCATTGGGCATTGGAGTCGGTGATGATGTGTTGCTTGAGGTGTTTGGTGAGAATGATGATACTGCAGAGCCAGATGGGCATGCATGAAATGACCTTCAAATTTGGGAAGTATGGATTGCAATCAGTTAGTGAGAGGAAATTAAGGTTCTTTCACTATGCTGGTGAGATGGAGAAAGGAAATATTGCTCAGGAGCAACTCAGAATTCCTGAACAATATTTACTATGAAAGATTCAGTGTAAATGTGAGCAATTAAGAATTTCACATTCATAACTAATTCTGAAGAAAACATAATTAACAGCAGAGATTGAGCTTAGGGTGTTTAATAAACAAATCCTGAACTATTCCTTTTCTCTGATGCTAAGACCATTAAACATACAACATATGCGGGTTTTGTAAGCGAAGAGAATATAAAGACACGGTTTAGAAAACTTATTGTATCATGAAATAACGCAGGAATCCTGCAGTAGCAAGCAATCTCATCATAACACATCAAACAATGCAGAATTTCAGGAACTTCATCAGCTTCTTGTATTCAAAGTCTGTAATTACAGTGTAGATCTTCAGAATAAAAATCAACAACCCCAACTAAGTTATGCGTGGGGGTATATATACAAAATTGTTTCACAAAATATTTGAAAGATGAGTCATTAACTCATAACTTTCTTACCAACTTTTCAAAAATAGTAGATACAAAAAGTTATTGCTATTAAAAGATTAATAAACAGTTGTTTATCTTTGTCAGAGTTCTTTGACTTTGCAACCAACTGGGCCGGCCGACTGATTTGCATTCATTTCGGGAGTCTTTGCTTTCTTGCTGCTTTGCCACGACACTGCTGTTGTGGTCGCATCATTTGTAATCATCCATTGGTGCCTAGTCATCATCTTTGTCATTCAGTTGCTCTTCCAAATTTGATTTCTTAGAGCAATGTTTCTATCATGCCTCTGCACCAATCTTCAGTAGGCAATTGGTGTCTCTGCATTTTAATCAGAGTCTCATCAGCTTCAGTATATTTGTAGTAATTTGGAGGTACTTCAAAAAGGTGCTTGATCACATGCTCAATAAGAAACAAATTCTCCAACTTCTCATAGAGAGTCTGCCCAGATGGGGGCCCTGCTTCCTCTGGACTGCTTGCAGATGCTGTTATTTTATTTGTTGCATAATTGTTGACCCTCTTGGCATAATTTTCATGTGATAACAACCTTCCTACACTAGTTATCAAGCTGGG
The DNA here is from genome assembly GCA_031772625.1 of Pinus tabuliformis. Taxonomy (NCBI): domain Eukaryota; kingdom Viridiplantae; phylum Streptophyta; class Pinopsida; order Pinales; family Pinaceae; genus Pinus; species Pinus tabuliformis. The sequence continues at coordinate 1,018,745,873 of CM062813.1, read as the reverse complement.
AAGACCTCTATTATGTAATATAGTGATTTTTGCAATGAATTCATTTACCTCTGTCTGCATTTCTTGACATCTTCTGTCTAATGTTTGCACATAGTTCCTCAAGGTAAGCACCCTCTTTATTAGTAATATGGTATCATTCCTGTCTCTGATACCCATTTCTGCTAGCTGAAGGCCGGTGCAGTTGTTAAGCACTTGAATCATTCTGTTGGCTATTTCAGGCATACTTCCCAAGGATGCCCGGGCTCTTTGACCTTCTGCTTTTTCCCTGCTTAGGAGATCCATTTGCTCATGGATAGTTTCAATGGACTGCCATTGGTCTGTAATGGATTGACCAATGTTGGACCATAGAATCTTCTTGATTTCACTTATAGTTTTGTCCAGAGTAAGCTCTTTTTCTAACTCCTTTATCCTTTTTTCAAGAGCCCTTACCTCTCTTGTTCTTTCAGCTATATTCTACTTTGATTTGTCATATTTTTCTTCAAGCGTAGCCAATTTCTCTTTAGCCACCTTTAGTTCTTCCATCTGTGCCTCCAGAGCTTCTAGCTCTTTCATCATATTTTGCATGTTAAGGCTGGGTACCTGTTCTGATGTTGTTGCTGGTGCTGTCATTTGTGGAGCTGGTGCTGAGCCTAAAGGGCCTGCCTCTAATGTTTGTCCAGTGGGAGGACCTACTGAAGTAGTTACAAGAGGCACATCTTCAATGGCTGTAGATGTTTGTGCTGGCTGAGCCTGTAATTCTCCTTGTTTTGCCCTTAATGCTACCTCCAAGGAACCCTCTGTTTCCACCAATCTCTTATGCAAGGTCAAAAGTAGAGCCACCACATCTTGATCTTTCTTTTGTTCTGCAACCCTTTCAGTCTGAGGGTGATGGGTAGGTGGTATTTTGATCTGCTTTCTCAAAGCTGGTATATCCTCATCTTTTTTCTTCATCAATGCCTGCACACCCTTAGGATCATTTAGGTCATGTCCTAGCTCTATAATAATTTCTTCCAAGGACTTGATTCTGTTGTCCTTGGCTTGAGATGAAGCCTTCTCTAATTCTAACTGGGCAGTAGTGTTATGTAGAGAATTCTGCAAGCGATGTGCTAATAGAGTTTTATCAGCCAATGTAGAATAGAGTATCTCCCCTGTTTGCTTGTGTAGCTCGATCTGGTCCATGGGGTGGATGTCTTTGGCAAATACCTCCAAGTTAGTTCTGATGTAGTCTACAGCTGATTGAGGTTGCTGCATAGTAGGCCTAAAATGACTAAGAGTTATCTTTCCTTCTTGAATATCATATGCTGACATAAGCCTTTCTTGATTGGTTGGTGCCATTCTGAGCAGCTGGCTATAGAGCTGGTATCTAACTGGCTCATTTCTTGCTTTTATGTCTGTAAACTGCTTCTTTATACTAGAGTTTGCCTTGGTCTGCTGCCTTGAAGAACTTACTTCTGTTCCTTGTTGCAGTTCTTGCTCTTGCTGTAAGGAGCTCGCTGATGTTTTGATGCTAGGAGGGAGCATAGTATCAGTTGGTCTTTCACGTATTTCCTCCTTAGAGAAAGGATTAAGTATTTGCCTTTTCTCACCTTGCTGATCTGTTGAAGTGATAGGAGGAGTCTCCTCTTGCCTATCTCTTTTCCTCATTCTTTCTTCATTTGCAAGTGTCTGTAAAACTGTAGTTTCAACTGTCACCTCCTGCCTTGGAGGGATTTGCTCTTGGGTTTGCTACTCTGTGGAGGTAGGTGCTTTAGTAATTTCTTCTTGCTGCTCTACTTGCTGCTCCAAATTGGGAAGTGACTGCTCTTGTTGTACTTCTTTGCCTTTAGCTATATTTGCTGCTTGACCAGTTGCTTTGGCAGACTGCTGGGGAACAGTGGAGGATGAGGCACTTTCTCCAAGATGCCGAGGGGCTGGAGACCAAACCTGTCCAAAATATTCCAAGTCAACTGCTTTTTCTAATTTTTTAATTGCTCTTTCTGTTAATTCTTCTTCAGAATAATCCTCCACTAATGTGCCCTCTTTCCATTCTAGTTGGTTAGCATATTTTTCAATTTTTGGAATGCTAAAGTGATCATAGGTAGCAAGCCTATACTTGATTCTTCTGAGGCTTATGAAATGATTAGTGTCATATAGTGCCCAATAGAAGCTTGTTTTCAGCTGGAGGCTTTTTAGGATCTTGTCTGCTTCTCCCCAAGCTTCTTCCCTCTTATTAAAGATGAATTGACCCAGTTGGTGTATAATTTTCAGCTGTGCTTTCTTATTTCTGCTATGAAAATGGATCATGTATGCAATGCCAAATTGCCGGAAGTATTCTAATGCAAAAAGTCTCATGGGAACGTACTTTGGCAGTCTGTATGGGGCTAGCTCACAGCCATATACTCTGATTACCGTGTGGTCTTGGTAGAAGTACCAATCTCCAATGCTATAATTCTTTGAAAGCTGGAGGATCTTCTACATTTCATCGGTGAGCCTAGGAGGAGGAGAACTTTGCAGTAGGGACAAGGCTGGATAGATGAACAGATCAATGAACTCACAGTAGTTGTATGGAGAGTAAAATATATGGTGACAGACTGATGTCAAGAATACCACTGACCTCCTGTTCCCTTTTGCATCCAGCTTTTTCAAGAAAATAGGGAAACTGTCAGGCTGATAGTATAATATCAAATGATATATATAGGATGTGTATTTGAATACCCTCTCTCTCTCCAAATTCATGAATTTCTCATGAATTCTATCAGCAATGAATGTGGCATAATCATACTGGACAGCAGGGGGCTGTCCTGGAGTGAACATGGATAGCATTACCAAGATTGTTTCATCCACAAACTCACTGGTATTGAACCCTAATATGCAGGATATCATGTCTACTAGCAGTCTCCCTGTTTCATTGAACCAGACATGTAGATAAGGAGGAGGTTGCTGGGGCTGATAATCTGGCTGCATGAACAACTGGCCAATCCTTGTGACCTCTGAGCTGGGCAGCTTGGCACCTTGTTTGAGCAGAAAATTCATAGAAAGGGGCACCAGAGGTTTAGTTGGCTCAAAGCTTAGCATCTCATCTATGGATTGAGGAGTGATGTGAAATACAACAGTCCCATATGGACCCAAAACTGCTCTTTGAGAGGGTTCATAGTGTTTACAACACTGACGAATCAAGTCTGGGAATACATTCACTTGTGGAAGATAATAGATGGGTAAGTTGGACTCCTAGATACCTGTGTGATCAGCAGCACTTATGTGTTTCTTCTTCAGCTCACAAAACGTTTCTATGTGATATTTGTTACTTATCTCAACTGTTTCTTTCATTTGATAATCTCGGTCAGCAAGGGCCAACCATTCTAGGTTCTTATGTGGGGCATTCAGGGGTGCAATATTCAATGCCACAGGGGTTTCCATTGCTTAGTTGTTACTTGGAGTTGAATTGGTGCTTTGGTTCAGCAGAACTGGCAGTGAATAGTAAATTATGGTCAATGAGATAACTTGTAGAGATGAGAATGAAGGTGAATTGGGCTAACAGGGAGCAACAGCTTGTTGAGAAGGTGAAAGTAGCCAATGCTGGGAGTGAGTGCTGCTTTTTTAGTGGACTTTGTCTGCTAATGGTTTTAAGTCGCAAATGCGCAGGAAGCTGTGGGAAATAGGCGAAATTTGAACAATGGGAGCCCTTTCACATGAACTTGGGGCCAAACTGGCAGATGGAGGGTTTTAGCATTAAAGAATTTGAGCAGTTCTTATTCTTTTTTCTTTTCTTTTAATACAGTGAACTTGGAAGACCAGGGTATGCAGAGGAAATAGGTAAATACCTGGGGACTGTGAGGCCGAAGGTGTTTGAAGGTTGATGAACTTGTAGTGCCAGTAGCTCAGGGAACGAATTTTGTAGTTGGTGGACAAACGACGTAAAACAACATGCAAGCGAGCACCGCAAGTGACCAATAGAAATGCGAAAAAAGGATGATTTTGGGCGAATATGTGAAAGAAAAAGGAATTTGGCGCCTTTTTTGTAAATGACGTCAGCATGACGTCACTGGTCGGGCCCGGGTACGACAGGTGATGTGGCGATGCGTGACTAGGCTGACGTGGAAGGATGACGCGGTGGCCATGTCAGATAGAGAGTGAAATGGCAGTTGGCGTGTCTACTGATGTGGGCGATGACGTAGGGGCGGGAAGCAAACGGTGGTAAGTGGTATTATCGGACCACTTGTGGTACGGGCCCGGTAACTGTCATAGGCCACCCGATCCAATAAAAAATGGGCACGTGTCCCTGGCACTACGTCACCCACTGACAGATTTCGAGCGCTAAAGGATGGATAGCAGAATGGCTCCGAAATGCCCAATGACCGTTGGAAGGGAGGGCCCAGATCCGACGACGGACAGGAGGACATGGCGACTGCGCGATAACGACGGGACCCAACCATTATTAAATTGTTTCTTTTGATAAAGCGCGGAGACACGAAACCTTGGATAAATGGTAAAAGTCGGTTTACCAGAACTTTATACAAGTGATGCGGAAAAGAGGGAATTAATATTATGAAGGGTATAGCGGGTGAGGGTTATTTAAATTAACCAGGTGTTAATTTAATTCCCGAACATAGCATGGAAAACTATATACATGAAAGCCTTTGATTTTTTCACGCTTCCCGAACTTTAACATATATGGCTATAATGCCCAAGGGGGGGGTATGTACGTTTTTTTGGGTTTTTTCATAAAATATGATAATAGTAGGGGGAAGGGAACACTTAGGGAGTTAAATAGTAAGGTTAGAAGTCAATATGAATTGGAGATATGAAAGAGGAACAGAGAGCTAAGTTTTAAGGAGTAAACTTAGATTTTGAAGCAGATGAGAGTGAGAAATGACTTTACACAAGAAATGTGGCTTTCTTGTGTGATAGAAACCAACACCTTGGCTTAATATTTCACAAAAGATAAAGTGATGCTAGGACTTGTTGGGTATATCCCAAGGTCCATTGGAGGGATGTTAGAAAGGGATTTTCTGGGGGAAACAAGGGGAAATTAGACATGCTTCCATATTTTGTTATCAAAATGCTGAATAGACAGCTCTGTTCTTGCCAATATAAACTTTCTTGGTCAAGCTAACATATGAAGAAAATCAGGCTTCGGCAACCCCTGTCTACCTACCCATCTTAGTACCTAGCATTTTTTGTTACTTCAAGGAGGGTGCACTTAGACTTGCAAACCCTCAATTGATCTTTTCTTTTTCTTTTCAAATGATTTGCTATCTAAAAATACCCTTATCACTTCTAAGGGCCCAGATTAAGCAGTTGGGTGCCTTTGTTCTCTGCCTAACTACTAATCTGCCAAGCTTAAACTGTTTGGACAGGTTTTTCTTTCTCTAGTCTAAAACACGCAATTTAAAACATGGCATGGCCTAGCTTGAACTGTTGGGCCATCCATCAAGATAGCAGTGGCATTTTGTTTGGCCACTTTCCTGGTCTTTCTTTGGGGTTCATTTCAATTATTTTTTCTAACCAATTCATTTTCTTGCCTTTTGATTATTCTTTTAAGGCATACCCTCTTTACATTTTTTTAACTGTCTGTTTCTTTCACAAAAATGGAACCTTTGTATCATCCAAGATGAGCATTTTTGGCACTTCCACTATCAATCATGAAAAATGAAACCCTATTGGTATAGGAGACTAACAGTGGCTCCACTTGGGGATGACTTTTCCAGATGAAAAGTCAAGAACAGCAGGTTAGATCGCCTTATTTTTTTCCAATCTTGTTGCAGCCTGAATCCTCCTTTTGTTAAAGACCATTCATCTGAATCTTTAGGAACTTATATGAAATAGCCTGCAAGCTTATTTGCTGTGAAATTACAGCTCTGCTTTTAGTTGTTTCTCTAAGTGTTCCTCATCACCTTGATAGTTCCCATGTGTTTTCTCTTGCTTTCCAATGATAGGGTCAAAATATATATCAAAAATGGTGCAGCACCTTGGTCCTTCTCAAAATCAGCTTCACTTGGACCTTTATCTATCTGCTGTCAATAAACCTACTGAAAATACAAATATTTATGTACAATATGTGGTTGTGTAGTGTTTCCTCAATGGTGGTCAAAATAATGCTTGAGCATCCTCCCATTGACTGGGCCTTCCTCAGTCTTTGAGCCATCCAAACTCTTTAGAAAATGAGTGTTATTACCTTGTATAGCATAAATGACATATGGTCCCTTCCACAAGGAATCAAATTTACCATGTTTTCCTTTGTCCTCCCTCCTAGAATCCCACCTCAGCACTTTGCTTCCTATGAAGAAGTCTTCAGCTTTGGTTCTTTTGTCAAATATTCTTTTGAGCTTCTGTTGCAGTATTTGGGTTTTCTGATAGACTTCCTCTCTTGTTTGTTGTAGGTGAATTGTCTGATTGATCCTTCTTTGAATGTCATTTCGTTCAGCTTGTATCTCTTGCAGCAACTTGATTACAGGGATTCCCAAAGATGAAGGAAATCTTGCTTCCATTCCATAAACAAGTTCATATGGGCTTGTGCCAATGGATCTTTTGGTGGTCAACCTGTCTACCCATAGTGAATTTACCAGCTTCTTATGCCAATTCTTTTTGTTCTCCAAAGACTTAAAATTTTGCAAAATAATTAATTTAACTTAGTCCCGGAACCTTTAAAATTTTATTTTTTAAGAATTCACAAATTTTTCCTTTGGAGAATTTAAATTTATGTAGGACCTACAATTAATTAAATTTATGGCTTAGGATTTTAATTAATTTTTGGTGAGAAAATTTAATTAATCAAGCTATGAGGGGATAAATTATTTTTCCAGCACTCAAGACACTTTACATCATAATTTTCATATTTTTTACATTATAAGGGGTAAAACCCATCTGTAATAGACCCTCACAGACTACCCATTTATGTGAGACAAATATAATCCGGCGGACCAAAAAATTTGTAATGACATAACCTAACCAAATAGTTAGGATTATTCCAAAATCAATTTTACATTGACTCGATCTATAAGACTAGGACTCTCCTAAGATCCAAGTGAAAAAATCCATTCCATCTTTGAAGTAAGACTGAAGGAAAACTCTGCCGACAATTCAAGAATGGATCGGTGAAACAAAAAACCTCCCAAAATATAGATCCTCCCCAGAAAAGTAGGTTTACCTAGACAATTACATACATGACATGGGTCTACTGAGATTATTTACATCATATATATGCAGAATGGGTTTACATTATAACATGATAATGAGGCTGATGATGGTAGCCGGACGGCACAAACACATCGATCATGCGCTATCTCTTTTGCAAAAAAAGGTGGTGTACTGTTATAAGTCGTTGTCACGTAGTGGTCAACAATTCTTATTGTCTGCATTTATTTTTGCAATGTTATCTACAGTTGTATCTATTAGTTAGTGGAATTCATAGATAAATATGTTAGTCCATATAAATTTATACTACAACTATTTTCACCTCAAATTTTTATCCATACATAAATATATCTGTCTATGGTTTTTTTTTTTCCTCTTTTATACTACCTCAATGCCTCAATAACAAAGAATGAAATCACTTTAGCTCCAAGTTCTATTATGTCCCCTTATGGAAAATCCATAAATACTCTCATAAATCTGAATTCAAAAGACCATTATTATATTATCAAAATATATGACATGTAGTTTTCTAATATTATCACATTGTCGCTACTCTATGATAAGAAACATATTAACACCATAGATTAATTGTCTATGATTTTTTCGACATACATCAGCTACTCTTCCTAAAAAATCAACCGATTGATATAATATTAATTTTCATGGTAATTTTTTCTTTCTTTCAGATGATTGGTATGAATTTCACAGGATGTATAAAAACTAAATAGAATCAATAGAAATGTGAATATTTTACTGCAATTGAGATTTTTTAGTGCAGTGAATTTATATGATGCAACTTTATATGTGTCAGAATTTTATGTTCTAATTTTTTTCTCTATAGCTGGAAAAAAAAATGACAAAAAAAATGAGTTGCATATGTGCTTAAAAATCACAAAAGGCCATCTATCCAAAATATTAAAAATGTTTTATACTATTCAAAAATGTTTATGTAAGAGGAACTTAAGTTTTATGTTTTCCCGGTTGAACTAAAAAAAACATCTGCATTTCGAAACCAGAAAACATCAGTTATCATAACCATCGGAAAATTTTAGATGTCTGTATTTTGCATTCTGGATTTATGTCATCAAATATATGTTTCTGCATATGATCTAAAAGTATTTAAAATGAGTAGCTACAAGTTGATTTGTCATCTAAATCTTTTTTTAATACCTGGATTGTTCATGGTAGTCACCTCTTTGTTCATAAATTCAAAACATGTTATAAATTATAATGCTCAGTCTTTTATCACCATATTTCATTTAGATACTCGCTACATACTGCCATGATTATTTTATAGCTAACTCCCATTGAATACTCTATGCTAGTGTGTTTACATATATGATAAATAGAATTCTTATAGATGTAATGAAAACATCTCCAAATAGTGTTTTTTATTCATAGAGTTTTACTCTACTATTTTGCAAAAGTAATAAGGCTTTTATCTAGTCCATAGCGTTGATTTTCATCCAATGCTTTTAATTGAAAAATTTTCATCTCGAGCCATCCAACGAGATGTTACAAGAGAGGAGGGAGACTTGCGCAACATTGGTCGGGCAAGGAATCAAAATAACCTTTCTCTAGTTCAATATGTTCAATACATTTACCATTTGTACTCGTGCATAGATGTACATTTGTTTTTGTTGAGATTTTCTGTTTTAAATAAAACAGGCAAAAATCCCAGTGTGTGACAACAATAGGAATTTGTTGCTAGATTAGCTCCAGGTTGTTGGGAGAGAGTTAATGCATCCTAAATTTGATGTGAGAGGATTTATGAGGCAGTTAGATTCTCCTTGCTATAAAATAGGTATCCATACGGATGGTTTGGGTGTGGTGAGAGTTTGTGAGGATTTGATTAATTATGTAATCTCCTGTTTGATTAATAAAGATTGCCGATGCCTATGTTTGGTGGACGTAGCCCAGAATGGTTGGGTGAACCACGTTAAACCCTGTGTCTCTTTTATGATGTGTATCTGCTGTTGTTTGTCTTTGGTTTAGCTGTATGCTCCAACAATTGGTATCAGAGCATGTTGGAGGCATCGTGTGAGCCTGCCTGGTGGTGCGTATCAGGTTGATTGATGCCACGAGAAGCTGTATACCTGCGTGTGAATGCGTGAGGGTGCTGGCGGTGCCTGTACATTGAGCGCACTGCTGTTGGTGCGTTGAGCGTTAACCAAAACGTGCGTGGGATTACATTTTATTATCTTTTAAATTGCGCTGGCTGTATGTATATAAAGAACCACGTGATATATATATATATATATATATATATATATATATATATATATATAATTTTGTTGTGGAAGCGTTAAACAGTGGAATAACTTGCTGCAACAGCCTGAAGTAAAACCCCATAATGGCGCAGCGTGGATATTAACCCTGCGTATTGTAATAAAGACTGTTATATCTTTTGGGATTTGTTATGATATATATGACTGCGTGGCTGTGGAATCCTCGGTGGTGCTGTAGAAGTTCCGGCGTGGTGGGAGTGGTGTTACGCATTGCTGCGTGGGATTTTGGCTGCCATCGGTGCATATATCCCATTGAATGTTGCGTATAAACCATTGAATTGCTGCCTGGAGGTGCTGCGCAGAGGAAACTCGGTCCCAAGTTTTAGCCTGCGTGCTGTGCAGTGAACCTGCATTGCTGGTGTGTGGAGCCCTGGTGCCTGTAATGCGTGGAGCGCTGATGGTATTCATTAAATTGCTTCACAGTGAAATTTCAAACCTACGTGCAGTTTGTTTGACGGTAGTATATTTGTTTTATGTATGTTTTTTTGTGGTGCGGTGTTGAACACTGTGCGCTGAAAACCGAAAGAGTTTCTCTCCATGAAACCATGCTATATTTTTATTAACACGCATATGAATTAATGAGAAGCGTATTTTTTCTGTTTTGAATTTTGTTTTGGGATTGGCGCGGATTATTCCATAACAGTCGCGCCAACCAACTGAAATGGCGCGGATCCTATTCAATTAAGTGCGCCAATGCACTAATTTGCTGATCATCGCGTATTTTCAAGGTATACTCATGCCATTTTGTCAACACTTAAAGTGTTTTTTAAATGGCGCAGTTCTTGTGGTCATCAGCAAGCGCCAATTTTTTAAATTGAAATCTGAAATACAAACAGCAAAGAAAATTGTACAATAAGGCATAGGCAGTGTTTTATTTATTAACTTCTTTGAAATTGGAGATTCTTTGTTTTAGACGAGATGGGAAAAACTCAGAGTGCCCGATTTGAAATCGAGAAATTTAATGGCAAAAATAATTTCGAGATCTGGAAGGTAAAGATGCATGATCTCCTGGTACAGCAGGGCGTGGAAAAGGCGTTGTTGGGCAGATCCAAACTGCCTTACCCCATGACAGATGATGAGTGGAATGAATTGGATGGAAGAGCCTTGAGTGGAATTCGGTTGTGTTTGGCTGATGATGTTTTATTTAACATCGTGTCAGAGAAGACTGTAGCTGGTTTGTGGACGAAGTTGGAGAAGCTGTATATGACGAAATCCTTGACAAATCAGATTCTCCTGAAGCGGCAGCTATATAGTCTGCGAATGAAGGAAGGTACTTCCATTACCGACCATTTGAATGTTTTTAGTACTTTAATGGTGCAATTAGAAAGCATAGAAGTAAAAATTGAAGCCGAGGATAAAGCCATAATTTTATTATGCTCATTGCCTGAGTCGTGGGATCATTTTGTCACGTCTATAAGTCTTAGTTCATCCGAAACAATTGAATTTGATAATGTCATGGGAGCTTTGTTGTCCGAGGAGACCAGGAAGCGGTCGAATGCTGACACCTCTACATCAGAGGCAATGATGGCTAGAGTTCGTTCTAGAGAAAGACGCTCTGGTAAGTGCAGCGATTCGCATTCAAAGTCCAAGGGGAAGAAGAGTAAAGTCAAGTGCTAGCTCTGTGGCAAATCAGAGCATTTGAAGAAGGATTGCTGGAAGCGACTAAAAACTTCTAAAGAAGCTTCATCGATAGAAAAGAAGGAAGCGAACACGACTGATACAGGTTCAGCATCTGGTTCAGGTATGAGCGACGAAGTATTACCAGTTAATTTGTCAAATCATGATCAACATTGGTTGCTAGATTCTGGTGCATCAAACCACATGTGTATTCATAGAGACTGGTTTAAGACATATAGATTAGTGAATGATGGAGTCGTGTACATGGGTAATGATGTCACATCTAATATTGTGGGAATTGGGAGTATACAGCTGCAAATGTTTGATGGGAAAGCCAAAATGTTAACTGATGTACGACATGTACCAGATTTAAGGAAAATTCTAATTTCACTGGGGGCACTTGATAAAAATGGATATAAAACTGTCATTCAAGGTGGAGTAATGAAAATTTACAAAGGTATTTTACTAGTAATGAAAGCTAAGAAAGTAGGAAATCTGTTTCAGTTAGAAGGAAGAACAGGGTCAGTTCATGTGTCTACCGTGTCTAAACATGACAGTAGTTCCATTCGCCTATGGCATCAGAGGTTGGGCCATATGAGCGAAAGAGGGTTAAAGATTTTGGCTGGTCGCAAGTTACTTCCTAATCTAAGATCTGGAAAGTTAGATTTCCGTAAACATTGTTTGTTTGGCAAACAAAGTAAACAAAAGCTTAAAACAGGCAAACATACTAGTAAAGGAATACTTGACTATATCCATTCAGATGTTTGGGGTCCAGCACCTACAACCTCGTATGGTGGCTGATTGTATTTTTTGTCGTTTATTGATGACTTTTCTAGGAAAGTATGGGTCTACATGTTGAAAAGGAAGTCTGATGTGTTTTCAGTTTTCAAGCAGTTTAGAGCATTGGTAGAAAACAGCACTGGTAGAACAATAAAATGTTTAAGAATTGACAATGGTGGTGAGTTTACTTCCAAGGAGTTTGACAGCTATTGCAAGGATGCAGGGATCGAGAGACATAAGACCACGGATTATACTCCTCAGCAGAATGGAGTTGCTGAACGCATGAACAAGACTCTTCTAGAGAGAGCAAGGAGTATGCTGAGTAACACCGGGTTGCAAAAGGAGTTGTGGACGGAAGCGGTGGCAACAACTTGTTATGTGATAAACCGATCTCCATCAATGGCGATAGGCTGCAAGATTCCGCAAGAGGTATGGAAAGGACACCCTTGTGATTATTCTAAACTCGGAGTGTTTGGTTGTGATGCATATGCTCTAGTGCCTAAACATCAGCGAACTAGATTAGATCCGAAATCGAAAAGGTATGTCTTTGTTGGGTATGGTGATGGAACAAAGGGATTTAGATTTTGGGATCCTACTACCCGCAAAATCATCATCAACAGAGATGTAAAGCTTGATGAATCCTCTCTTGTACAGTTGGATGTAGATAATAAATTGAAACAGGATGATGTATCTGATTTTCAACACATTTAGTTTGACAACATTTCTGATGATAGTCATGATGACCATAGTTCAGATTCTAGTCATGAACAGGTCTCAGATGGTGATCATGAAGAAGTTCCTACAGATGGTAGACAACCAATTGTGGAAGCACCAGAAACATCCTTAAGGAGGTCTACAAGGATCAAACGTCCTCCAAGAAGGTATGATGATTATGTTACTTCAGTTGCTTTGACTGCTAACGATGATGAACCTTTGTGTTATCAGGAAGCTTTAGAAGGTTCAAAGAGTGACAAATGGAAAGCAGCCATGAAGGAAGAAATGATGGCCTTAGGTAAGAATGGCACATGGGATCTGGTTGAACTTCCGAAAGGCAGGAAAACTGTGGGATGTAAATGGGTTTTTAAGGTGAAACGGGGTGTGAATGATTCAAAGGACAGATACAAAGCAAGGTTGGTTGCAAAAGGATTTTCTCAGAAAGCTGGCATAGACTTTCATGAGATATTTTCACCAGTTGTTAAAATTATTTCAATTAGAATTGTGTTAGCGTTAGTTTCTTTGCTTGATTTAGAATTACAGCAACTAGATGTTAAGACTGCGTTTTTACATGGAAGAACAGGGTCAGTTCATGTGTCTGCCGTGTCTGAACATGACAGTAGTTCCATTCGCCTATGGCATCAGAGGTTGGGCCATATGAGCGAAAGAGGGTTAAAGATTTTGGCTGATCGCAAGTTACTTCCTAATCTAAGATCTGGAAAGTTAGATTTCTGTAAACATTGTCTGTTTGGCAAACAAAGTAAACAAAAGTTTAAAACAGGCAAACATACTAGTAAAGGAATACTTGATTGTATCCATTCAGATGTTTGGGGTCCAGCACCTATAACCTCGTATGGTGGCTCGTCGTATTTTGTGTTGTTTATTCATGACTTTTCTAGGAAAGTATGGGTCTACATGTTAAAAAGGAAGTTTGATGTTTTTACAGTTTTTAAGCAGTTTAGAGCATTGGTAGAAAACAACACTGGTAGAACTATAAAGTGTTTAAGAACTAACAATGGTGGTGAGTTTACTTCCAAGGAGTTTGACAACTATTGCAAGGATGCAGGGATCGAGAGACATAAGACTACTGTGTATACTCCTCAGCAAAATGGAGTTGCTGAACGCATGAACAGGACTCTTTTGGAGAGAGCAAGGAGTATGTTGAGTAACGCTCGTTTGCAGAAGGAGTTGTGGATAGAAGCGGTGGCTACAGCTTGTTATGTGATAAATCGGTCGCCATCAACAATGATAGGTTGCAAGATTCCTCAAGAGGTATGGAAAGGACACCCTTGTGATTATTGTAAACTCAGAGTGTTTGGTTGTGATGCATATGCTCTAGTGCCTAAACATCAGCGAACTAAATTAGATCCGAAATCGAAAAGGTATGTCTTTGTCGGGTATGGTGATGGAACAAAGGGATTTAGATTGTGGGATCCTACTACCCACAAAATCATCATCAACATAGATGTAAAGTTTGATGAATCCTCTCTTGTACAGTTAGATGTAGATAATAAATTGAAACAGGATGATGTATCTGATTTTTAGCACATTCAGTTTGACAGCACTTCTGATGATAGTCATGATGACCATAGTTCAGATTCTGGTCATGAACAGGTTTCAGAGTCAGATTATGAATAGGGTTCAGATGGAGGTCATGAACAGGTCTCAGATGGCGATCATGAAGAAGTTCCTACAAATGATAGACATCCAATTGTGGAAGCACCAGAAACATCCTTAAGGAGGTCTACAAGGATCAAAAGTCCTCCGAGAACGTATGGTGATTATGTTACTTCAGTTGCTTTGACCGCTAATGATGATGAACCTTTGTGTTATCAGGAAGCTGTAGAAGGTTCAAAGAGTGACAAATGGAAAGCAGCCATGAAGGAAGAAATTATGGCCTTAAGTAAGAGTGACACATGGGATCTGGTTGAACTTCCCAAAGGCCGGAAAACTGTGGGATGTAAGTGGGCGTTCAAGGTGAAACAGGGTGTGAATGATACGGAAGACAGGTACAAAGCGAGGCTAGTTGCAAAAGGGTTTTCTCAGAAAGCCGGCATTGACTTTCATGAGATTTTTTCACCAGTTGTTAAAATAGTTTCAATTAGAATTGTTTTAGCATTAGTGGCTTTGCTTGATTTAGAGTTGCAGCAATTAGATGTTAAGACTGCATTTCTACATGGAGACTTAGATGAGGAAATTTATATGGAACAACTGGAAGGGTTTGTTCAGCATCGCAATAAGAAATTTGTCTACAGGCTCAAGAAGTCATTGTATGGTTTGAAGCAGTCGCCTCGACAGTGGTACAAGAAATTTGATTCTTTCATGTTGAGTCAAAAATATATAAGAAGTGAATATGATCATTGTGTTTACTTTAAGCAGTTAAGTAATGGCATGTTCATTATCTTAGTGTTATATGTTGACGATATGCTTTTAGCAAGCAAAAGCATTGAAGAAATCAACAGGTTGAAGACTCAGATGGCAAGGACATTTGATATGAAAGGTCTAGGAGCAGCAAGATAGATTTTGGGCATGGAGATTTTCAGAGACAGGAGCAATGGTAAGCTTGGCTATCACAACAAAAGTATATTGAGAAAATACTTGTGAGGTTTGGTATGAACAATGTGAAGCCTGTGTCAGTCCCTTTAGCTTCCCATTTCAAGCTTTCTTCCAGTTTATGTCCTTATACAGATGAAGAAAAGGATTATATGTCTCGAATTGCATATGCCAATGTAGTAGGATGTTTGATGTATGCGATGGTGTGTACACGACTAGATATTTCACATGCAGTTGGGGTTGTCAGCAGGTATATGGCAAATCCGGGTAAAGAACACTGATCAGTAGTGAAATGGGTGCTTCGGTATTTGAGAGGCACAAGTAGTTATTGTATTACTTACAATAAGAGTAGTGAATCTGTTTGCAGGTATGTTGATTCGGATTTTGCAGGTGATTTGGATAAGAGAAGGTCAACTTCAGGGTATGTCTTTACTCTTGTAGGATGATGCAGCCCAGGCTGCTCCCAGGCCGCTTCTACCAGGATCCTCCGATCACCATGCATATAAAAGCTTGTTTCATGGCGTTGTAATCTCATGATTTACAAAACCCATGCTTGGAATTAAATCCAATTCACAACTTAAATACTTCGGACATTCCCATGAGCAATCTCAAAATATATATAGGCTGGACTCAATCAAAGAGTGCGCCTTACCTTTAAACTTCATCTGCTTATTGCAACCAGTGGCTTTTTGGCAAAGTCTTAACAGCGATATCCAATAGGCGAACATACACACAATATATGTATATATATATCTCTACGCTATATCATATAGCGTTACACATCTCGAGCCGCATACAGTTCTATACCCAACGATTACCACGCCTCCTCACAACCGAAGTTATATATATATATAAGCAACTGGAATTTTAGATGTCACCGACACGCTTTGTAATCGAGCATATAAACAGTAATTACGCCAATACCGCTTCAGAACAGCAGACATATAAACAGTAGTTTTACTTTGGTATGGCGACAATTTTAAGTTGGTTGTTTACCACGCACAAAGGCTCAGTCTTACGGACTAACTGCTGTATATATCCCCCTTGAATACATGTGCAGAGGTCTCTGATGCCGCACCCAAAAGGATGTAATCACGTATAAACGGAAATGGAATTTCAAGAATTTTTAAAAACAGAGCCTACGCATAACTGCAAGTTCCAAGCCGGTATGTCATCAAACGAAAGGCCGCGGATTCAATAATTTATACGCACAGCAACTGCGCATTGAGAACCGAAAGCTATTGCGTATTCAATAATTAACCCATATAACAATGGCGCATTGGGAAAATATAACCACCCACACTTCATGCAATTTCAACATTATATAACATCGATTTCTGCCATCTTGCACAGAACCATATCTCAGAATTTGTTAAACGCAAACATATTCATATCGAATTGAATTCAACATACTCATATTTACAATAAAACAAACATTCACACAGAGGTTTTTATTCACGACCAGATATGCAAATCTATGGCCCTTTTACAAACTGCCCGAAGGCTCCCAAGGAGAACCCTTGCTCACTCCTCACACACACTCCTTACACCCACTCCTACCTTCAATGCCTTTGAGGCTCCATAATTTATTAAACTTAGCATGATAAAAAATCCTAAAATCACTCAACTAAAAGCTCTAAAACTCTACATGCAATGCATACACATGGCAAAAGCATCTCCTCAGCTTTATTCCGTCTTTTTCCCTGTTCTAAAATAGAAAAGCTTTCCTTATCACTTAAAGGTCCACATCCACTCCTTTTATGCCTAAAAGCTCTTGTAGTTTTATTTATTTATTTTGAGAATATCTAAGTAACTTGGAATTTAGGAAACTAATGCATGACCCCTATGTCTATTATTTACAATAATTTCCCTTTGAGTTGAATGCTCCCGCATCATACTCCCAAGGTAGAAAAATTTCATGATCTCCTGATCATGTGTTCAGCTCTATGTTTTCCTAGATCCCATATCTTGTACTGTAACTTTCCATTTGCCGCTGCTTCTGTTTGTTGTTCTTCTCCAGGTCTCCACACTTTATGCTGCTTTGCTCCACTAGCTGTACTCTTGCAATCTTCTGATGTCTTCCTCTTGTTGCTTCTGCTACTTCTCTTCTTTGCTGATGTCTTTTTCTGAGACACTTTTAGCATGATTCTTTTGATTAATTCAATTTCCTTGTCCAATAAATCTTCAAGCTGCTGATTTCTTGCTTCTATGCTAGTCTCTGTTCTGACTGCCACCCGATCATCCACCCCCTCTTGTCTTCTGGAACAGAGAACTTCTTTTCCCTTCAATTGACTGTTCAGCTGAGTCAAATGTTTCTCAGCACCAGCGACAATTCCTGCATTCACAAAACACATGTTAAAACAAAAATCACAAGGCATCAGTGCCTTACTTCCCTCTGCCAGCATCTCGGTATGCTGTTCCATCCCAATCAGCACATCAGTATGCTGATTCTCTCTGCCCAAAGAATTCTCTAAAGAACTCTTAAGACTATCAACCAGTCTTCCTCCCATACCATCTGTTTCCATGATGTCTTTCTCCTTTTGTTCACTGTACTGAACTCTTTCTTCTGCAATCTCTCTGTCATATTCTGGATTCTCCAACAAATATTCTAATAATGCAATTTCTCTGTAGCATTGCTGAAGCATATCATCATCACCTGCATTCATACATAAATTTCCAGTTTGAAAATCACCAAGTTTAACAGACTCAACTGTTGCTTCACTTATCCGTGCTACAGACTGATCCACTTCTTCTGCATCCATACGAACTTCCACTTGTGCTGTAACAGTTGCACAAGGTTGCACATCCTCCTCAGTAAAACTTGTAATCACATCACAATTGTCAGCTACAAAAATACATGGTTTTACATTATCCATCTGATCTGGATTTGTCCAATAACTCAAGAAATCATCAATGATCTTCTCCTCTGTTAACTGCATGCTTATCTGTAAATCTCTTTTCTGCTGTAGCCTCTGCCACTTCACTCTCTTCCTCATCAGTAAACCATGTCTCTGGTCTTTCACATTTTCCCGTAACAACTCCATCAATAGCTCAAGATGAACTGCTATCTCAGCTTTCTCTTTCTCATACTCTTCCTGAGTCAACTGCTGTCTTATGCCATTCGCCTTGGCATATTTCTTCTCTTTTTTACTTTGGCCTCTTTCTGAACCTCTGCTCTCTCCTTTATGACCTTCAGTAGTCATCTCCTTCGCCATGAGTTCCTCACCTATGAGTTGCATGAAGCCTCTACCATAGCAAACTCTCTTGCTGCCACTTACCTCACCAATCCTTCCCTCCGGATCTGGTCTTTTGGTAATCATTGTGTTATAGACATTTTTGTGCCTCACAGCATTGAGCATGAAATGTCCATAATCCAAGGGATCCAAAGTCCCTAAAAGAGTTGTTCCTACCCCTAAAAGAACAAGGTCAACCAATGACAACTTCTCCCAGAAGTTCTCCACCAAAAAACACTCAGAAACAGTCAATTCAGGATCAATTCAAATGCTCTACTAGCTGCCTGCATTGCAATGCACCCCAGTACACTAGCTAGGTGCGTTGCAACGCACCTAAATGCACTACCAGGGTGCGCTGAGCGAGAAATGCCAAATGGCAGTGTCATTTCGCGAGGTGTACAGACACTGGAAGCTTCCAGAATCTTCCTCAATGACACTTGCCTCAATGAATTCGACTAGTGATGAGTAAGAGGCTCTCAACCTCCAAGTGGAAGCAAGAACTGACAGAGAGAAGCCACAAGTCAAAACATAAGCTGACTCATCCTCTCTGCTTACATCTATATATGGATCTCTCACCCAGAGGTCCAGGAGGCTGGAATTTTGTACTTTGCAGAGAATTGCTGTTGGTTTGAGATTGAGATTAGTATTGGGTGATTTATGCTTTGTTGGAGGAGAGGAAGGGATTCCTTTGCTGGGAGGTAGATGCTGGATCGGGACTCACTTGGTTGTATCTCCTCTTGGACTTTATTATCATATCAATAAAACTATTTGAGTTTCTCCTATATGCTTGTATACTAATGATGTTTTGTTATATTTGCATGTTTAGTTTAATCTGATCCTAAACTAGTTATGAATGTAAATCTATGTCTTTTGTGTAGTTTTCCTCTCTTGTGATCTTGCAGGAACTTGGTGAAGCTGGACCAGTGAAGGAGCAAGCAGCGGGAAGCGAACAAAGGAGAGAGCGATTGGATCGACAAACTAGCGGAAGACACCGATTAGTTATATCCTTCTTCTCCATTTACATTTCATAAAGAAGAATACGAAGATAGTTTTCCTTGTTTGTTGCTAAGGCACTATCACACCTTAGAGTGGGATAGGGGCATTCCGAATTGGATACTTTTCCCAACAACACATTGGTCCTCTGCTGGAACCTTTCGAGCATCCTCTACTACTCCTGCAGGCTTCTCTCATCTACAACTTTATTCAACCTCTGTTGAATCTTTAGGTTCTGCCACATTCACTTAGAATCCTTTGCTGGACTCCTTTATCACTGCACTCTAGCTGTGATCTGCTTCTTCCTGCTGAGATTTCTTCACTATGCCTGTAAATCAAATTATCAAGCATAACCTTTAGACCAGAGATAAGTAATACCTGTCAGCTCACCTTTCAAGATCCTGTTGATCTTGTTTCACTTTATCATCCGCACTGCATCTCTGTGCTGCAATATTCATCAGTTCCAAAATCCGACATTCATTCATCACACGCAATTAACTTAACTAAAAAAAAAACTTGAATCTTGAACCAGAACTATTCTAGCTCTGATACCACCTGATGCAGCCCAGGCTGCTCCCAGGCCGCTTCTACTAGGATCCTCTGATCACCATGCATATAAAAGCTTGTTTCATGGTGTTGTAATCTCATGATTTACAAAACCCATGCTTGGAATTAAATCCAATTCACAACTTAAATACTTTGGACATTCCCATAAGCAATCTCAAAATATATATAGGCTGGACTCAATCAAAGAGTGTGCCTTACCTTTAAACTTCATCTGCTTATTGCAACCAATGGCTTTTTGGCAAAGTCTTAACAGCGATATCCAATAGGCGAACATACCCACAATATATGTATATATATATCTCTACATTATGTCATATAGCGTTACACATCTCGAGCCGCATACAGTTCTATACCCAACGATTACCACGCCTCCTCACAACCGAAGTTATATATATATAAGCAACTGGAATTTTAGATGTCACCGGCACGCTTTGTAATCGAGCATATAAACAGTAATTACGCCAATACCGCTTCAGAACAACAGGCATATAAATAGTAGTTTTACTTTGGTATGGCGACAATTTTAAGTTGGCTGTTTACCATGCACAAAGGCTCAGTCTTACGGACTAACTGCTGTATATATCCCCCTTGAATACATGTGCAGAGGTCTCCGATGCTGCACCCAAAAGGATGTAATCACGTATAAACGGAAATGGAATTTCAAGAATTTTTAAAAACAAAGCCTACGCATGACTGCAAGTTCCAAGCCGGTATGTCATCAAATGAAAGGCTGCAGATTCAATAATTTATACGCACAGCAACTGCGCATTGAGAACCGAAAGCTATTGCGTATTCAATAATTAACCCATATAACAATGGCGCATTGGGAAAATATAACCACCCGCACTTCATGCAATTTCAACATTATATAACATCGATTTCTGCCATCTTGCACAGAACCATATCTCAGAAATTGTTAAATGCAAACATATTCATATTGAATTGAATTCAACATACTCATATTTACAATAAAACAAACACTCACACAGAGGTTTTTATTCATGACCAGATATGCAAATCTATGGCCCTTTTACAAACTGCCCGAAGTCTCACAAGGAGAACCCTTGCTCACTCCTCACACACACTCCTTACACCCACTCCTACCTTCAATGCCTTTGAGGCTCCATAATTTATTAAACTTAGCATGATAAAAAATCCTAAAATCACTCAACTAAAAGCTCTAAAACTCTACATGCAATGCATACACATGGCAAAAGCATCTCCTCAGCTTTATTCCGTCTTTTTCCCTGTTCTAAAATAGAAAAGCTTTCCTTATCACTTAAAGGTCCACATCCACTCCTTTTATGCCTAAAAGCTCTCCTAGTTTTATTTATTTATTTTGAGAATATCTAGGTAACTTGGAATTTAGGAAACTAATGCATGACCCCTATGTCTATTATTTACAATAATTTCCCTTTGAGTTGAATGCTCCCGCATCACAGGTGGAGCTATTAGTTGGATGTCAAAGCTACAAAACATTGTTGCTTTATCCACTACTGAAGCAGAATACATTGCTGCTGCGCACGCTTGCAAAGAGTCGGTTTGGTTGAAAGGTTTGCTTGGTGAGTTTGGTAGGTTACATGACAACATCAGGTTACTTTGTGATAGTCAAAGTGCAATACATTTGGCTAAGAATCTGGCCTATCATAGTAAATCAAAGCATATTCCAATTAAGTACCATTTTGTAAGACAAGTTATCACTGAAATGGGAGTCTCTCTTGAAAAGGTGCATACAAAGGAAAACTGTGCAGACATGTTCACAAAACCAGTTTTGTTGGAGAAGCTACGCTGGTGTTTGGCTTCTCTTGGCTTGCAGGAAAGGTAAAATAATAAACAAACAGGGCATGAGGCTAATTGTTGTCAAGGTGGAGATTGTTGAGATTTTCTGTTTTAAATAAAATAGGCAAAAAATCCCAGTGTGTGACAACAATAGGAATTTGTTGCTAAATTAGCTCCAGGTTGTTTGGGAGAGAGTTAATGCATCCTAAATTTGATGTGAGAGAATTTATTAGGCAGTTAGATTCTCCTTGCTATAAAATAGGTATCCATATGGATGGTTTGGGTGTGGTGAGAGTTTGTGAGGATTTGATTAATTATGTAATCTCCTGTTTGATTAATAAAGATCGCCGATGCCTATGTTTGGTGGACGTAGCCCAGAATAGTTGGGTGAACCACGTTAAACCCTGTGTCTCTTTTATGATGTGTATCTGTTGTTGTTTGTCTTTGGTTTAGCTGTATGCTCCAACAGTTTTGTCATCAACGCATTGCAAACTATTTTTTCCTTCCCATACATCAATACCTACATTAGACAAATAAAATACTCACCTAATCATCAAGAAAATTTATAATATATATCTGCCATATTTAGACCAAGCATTGATATAATGCTCGGTCCATGTTTATGATTTATACCCAACTGTGGATATAGAATTGTAAGTGTAGTTTGCTTCTTGTTTTTATTATATTGCAGGCATATTACAATAACATATCAAGCTACATATTAAGAAAATGCCATGCCAGTAAGAATATACTAGAAATGTTTATTGAATAATTGGTTAGTGTAGTTGATTAACACCTGCACATGAGTATCAATCGCTACAATAATAAGTTTTTTTTAGTTTGTGACATTTTGTTGATAACTTTCTGTCATAAACAATTTCCACTTACAGGTGTATCTATAATTTTAATTACCGAAAAAGGATCATCAGCTCCTGGACTTGACTGCGATGCTACTTTCTCAGTGAAATACACAGATTTACGCTCGCAGAGGTGATAGAGATTCACAAGAGAAAAAGTTCATTGCTATTCCGAAGCTTTCTGTTAATTTTTTCTCACTGAAAAGTTTCTTTCCATGTGCTTGATTAGGCATCTATAATAACACGACTTTTTCTTTCGAAATATGGTCATCTATCCTTTGTCTTGTTGAACAACTACCACAGTTTTCATTTTCCTTTGTCGAGTTCTCTCGGCAACTGAGAAGTAATGGTTCAATTTGATAACTCAGCCTGGACTTGTCCATGCTTTGATCTCTGAGGTGCTCAACTCGACCATATGTAATTTATCACTCAATTCCCTTATTCCCTGCGATAATCATTCGAAATGTTTTAATTAATGTTTTTTTTCCATGCTCTCACTTGTTGCTGTCAGATATTGAAATCATTCACAATGATATTTTCTCTTAGCTACATATCATTAGATCAACTCTGTTCTTGGTCTTGGTAGACGAGGCCCAAGACTTTGCTTTACTTTCATTCCAATTATGGTTCACGCATTACATTATCTATGTTTAGTGCATTATCTATATTCAGTGCACCACTATATTGAGTCATCAGTTGATTTATCAACCCCAATACTTTCCCGACCTATAAAGTTCCCCTACTTTCTCTTGGTGTATCTAAAGAGATGTAATTTTCATAATAAGCCTTCATTGTAAGAAATAAATCCTTCCCCTCCAACCTATGCACGTAATCCATAAAACCTACCTATGCGTGTTACCATCACAATGTATTCTCAAGGAAACCAGAATAACTAAAGAAAGAGTGGAAATAGAGTCCAAAATGAAGAATTTACAACCTTTAGATATTATTTTTCAGAAGTTTTTTTAGATATTCCCAAGTCATTTGGCCATGGAAAATGGAACGTGGCCATCCTAATTACCTGACGAATACTCTAGAGAGATTTGGGGTAGCATGCAAGATCTTGAAAGGACAACATCTCGAAAGGATAGCCAATCAGTCAAGTTGCAACATAAATATGCCAGAGCCTTGAAATCGCGCTCAGACACCCCCACCAAATCGCCATCTTAAAAAACTAGTATGAATTTTTTATTAATTCTCATAATACATACAATTTCGATTTGCCAATTCTCTTTTATCAAGCCTTTAGTTCAGAACACTCAACCAACAAAGTATGTTCATTTTAAAGGAAACCTGCGTGCCGAAAATAGGATTCCCTCCTTTTTCTTTTCTATTTATGTTCATCATTGAGATTAGGTTGAGCATATTTAGAGGACACAACCAAGAAATATAGGTACTCCCAAGCACAACTTGGATCAACCAAAAAATGACTCAAATCAAACCGGCTACAAAATATCTCGGTGAAACTGGTAGGACCTGCTATAACTTAGCTTTGAAACAAAGTCTTACAAGACTTCGCTGGATTTGGTCCGTGATTCCCAAACCAAAACCAAAAAAGAGAAAATAAAAAGAAGCTTATTTGCGTAGAAATACCTAAAGCCAATTTTTATGCGCAGTATTTCTCTTGTTTGGGCCAAATTATCACTGAGATTGTAGAGTTGTTCTTATATTATTCTGACTTCCATTCAACCTTTTCATAGAATTCATTTAATAGAAGGCTTAGTGATTGTCTTATATCACTATTTTTAATCTTGCATATTTGATTGAAATGATTTTTTTCTCTTTATTCTTATATATATTCTCTTCTTTTGGAAACACTGCACAAACATTCATAAAGTTAGGTTTGTCACTTCGTAGTAGCCCTTTGTCTTTATTAGAGGTATAATTTATTGGATGTTTTGTCTTTTTAGAGCTATAATTTATTTGATTTGTGCGATTAGAAGTTTAAAATTAAGAAAATTGGATTTTGATGCCAGCCAACTTGATTTTGGTTGCCATCCCCAAAAGTCTTTATTAGAGGTATAATTTATTGGATGTTTTGTCTTTTTAGAGCTATAATTTATTTGATTTGTGTGATTAGAAGTTTAAAATTAGGGAAATTGGATTTTGATGCCAGCCAACTTGATTTTGGTTGCCATCCCCAAAGTTTGTGACTAGCGCGGAATTCAAAACATACAAAAATAATGTTGTATCTTCTCAATGTTAAGGTCGTGTGCTTTTTCTAATATGATGATATTAAATAAATTAAACTTGTTCAGATTATGAAATATTATTATGAGATATTCATACAAGAAATTGTCTCTTTATCAATGTCAGGTGCTTTTCAGAATAATTTCATCTTTATCATGGTTTCACAGTCCCGAGACTTGAAGTAAATTTTAGAGACTATGTGAGAGAAAAAAATTGCAAGGAAGGAACCTGAATTCCATTATGTTGTATATGCAAACAGACAGCTGCATCAGTCACGGGTGAGGCAAGACAAGCCAACTCTGGTGATACTCGATGATTTCTCGTTGAGGGAAAATTTGGATAATTTTTTATTTCAAGGGAAAGGCTACAAAGCCCTTGTCACAACTTGAGATCGATCTATCATCCCCACAACATATTCTACATATATATATGAATTTCCATAGCTGGAAGATGATGATGCTTTGTCCATTTTCTTCTTTGGGCCTTTGGAAAGACATCAATTGCAAATAATGCAAATGAACATATAGTCAAATAGGTATGTCTCTTACAGTACTGAAATTCTTTTCCAATGGAATATGTTATCTCACTAATATTTATGTTTCATAGAGATTAGTGATTAAGTATGGCTATCTCTCTAAATATCTTGAATTTCTATTGGGGATTTTTCTGGTAAAATCCCAAAAACAAAAAAAATTGAACACACAGAGGTAATGCTCTGTTTCCTTCTCTCCACAGGATCCTTTGCACAGGGAAGCTTTAAAAAAAAAATTCTTGAGAACAGAGTATTACACCACCTTAAAATGATTTCTATTCATTAAAACAAAATGCCTCATACATATTCATCCTCTTTGCTGAGAGGGATTCACCAAAAATACATTCAACAAAATATTTACTCTGTCTCCACATGAGAATTTACACTGCTGGAAAAAATTCTCATTTTCTTTTACTGCTGTAAAACTCTTTTTCATTTACTACTATAAAATAAATTTTTACATGTGCAGTAAATCTTACATTACATTCAAAAAAAATTTACTCACACCATACAATTTTTCATTCTTCCCTTCGTTTGGGCAACCAGCAAAGATTACATTTCAATCTGGGTTTTTGTTTCGCACTGCTGCGCGTTGACACATAAAACAATTTACTTCAGAAGAAAATCTCCCCTGCTTCTTCTCCTATGCACTGCTGTGCAATATTCTTTTTTTTCAGTAAGAAAAAATCAGCATGTTATATATTGAAGAGAAATATATGGATCATGGATACATTGAAGACCGCAGTCTTGAATAATGATCTGTATATAGGCATCTTGACCTCAGTCAGAAAAGACTGCTGTGCAATATTCGCCTTCACATTATACAAAAAAAATGGTCAACACACATTAAAACATACTTCATATACGATACAGATGCAACCAAATAAAAAAACTTACATTCTTTTCTTACCCATACCTCCGTAAGAAATAAAAATATTAAAATTAAAACTCTCATCTACTTTCTACGGCTAGCATTAACTTTTCATTAAATATTTTCTGAAGTGCTGGTCAAACAAAACGTTTACTCCACGTAATATTCATTTGATGCAGGCTCGAATGCAAGTTGGATTAATGGACGGCGGAGAATGACGAAGGCGATCGGACAGTGGACAAAAATATCAGGAGGCCTTTTACTGCTGAACTTTATCGTCCGAAATGTCAGACTTGCTGACGTATGTAGAGGACCACGTGGCTACATTACATTGTATCGGGCTCGATTATACGGAAACTACTTTTGATCGAAGGCGGTCCGATATGCTCTGGTGGTTTTGCTGAGCGGTTTTGGGTGCATTAACTGCTGCTCCACGGGTCAACTCAGGCCGCTGTTGAAATTACGTTTTCAACACTCCCCTTTAATTTCAATTGCTGGGCATTCGATCATACTGAGACACTTCCTCAAAAATTTAAAGCTTTTCTGATCCAATGGCTTTGTCAAAATGTCTGCTACCTGTTCTTGAGTCCTGCAATGTTCTAGGACAATTTCTCCATTGTTCACCAATTCTCTGATGTAGTGAAACCTTGTATCAATGTGTTTCGTTCTCTTATGAAACACTGAATTCTTTGACAATGCAATAGCTGAGCTATTGTCACAAAAAATCACTGTTGCTTTTGCCTGCTCTTGGCCTAAGCTCCTCAACATTCTTCTCATCCAAACTGCTTGACATGCTGCTGTTGTAGCTCCCACATATTCAGCCTTTGCTGTAGACAATGCTACAATGGACTGCTTCTTAGAAGCCCATGAAATGGCTCCTGAACCCATGTGAAAAACATAACCGGAAGTGCTTTTCCGATCATCTACACTTCCAGCCCAATCACTATCAGTGTATCCAACTAAATTTGAACATTCTGAAGTAGTATATAAAATTCCAAACCTTTTGGTACCTTTGACATACCTTAAAATTCTTTTTGCTGCCTGCCAATGTGCCTCCTTTGGCCTCTCCATGAATCTGGAAATTAAACTAACAACAAACATAATGTCAGGCCTAGTAGCTGTTAAATACATAAGGCTGCCAACAATACTCTTGTACAAACTAGGATCAAAATCCTTGCTGTTGTCCTCTCTGCTGAGTTTTAATCCCATTACTGTGGGAGTGATCGCTTCTTTGCATTCTTGCATGTTAAATCTGCCCAACACTTGATTTACATATCTAGCTTGCGAGATAAAAATTCCTTTTTCATTTTGATCTACTTCTATGCCTAAGAAGTATCTCAAGAAACCCATGTCAGTGATTTCAAATTCCTCTTTCATGACTGATTTAAAATTCTTAATGAACTGATCATCATTACCTGTGAAAATAACATCATCAACATATAAGACAACAATTAAAATTTTACCATCTTTTTCTTTGATGTAGACGGTGGGTTCTCCTTCACACTTGTCAAATTCATTATCCAATAGATAGGAATCTATCTTGCTGTACCATGCTCTTGGCGCTTGCTTCAGCCCATAAAGAGCTTTCTTCAATTTGCACACTTTGTGCTCTTCACCTTTCTTCTCATAGCCTAGAGGTTGTTCAATGTAAACCTCTTCCATGAACATTCCATTTAGGAATGCTGACTTCACGTCCATTTGGTAAACTTTCCACTTGTTTTGAGCTGCTATAGACAACACTTCTCTCACGGTTTTCATTCTTGCAACCGGTGCGAAAGTCTCCTCATAATCTCTCCCATATTGCTGCTTGTACCCTTTGACAACTAGCCTTGCCTTGTGCCTTTCTATCTTACCTTCAGCATTGCTCTTGGTCTTGTAAACCCATTTCACTCCAATGACTTCTTTGCCTTTTGGTAGCTCAACCAAATCCCATGTTTTGTTTCTCTCTATGGCATTCATCTCCTCATCCATAGCTTCTATCCATTTCCTATCTTTAATTGCATCTTCGAAATGAATAGGATCATCAACATGACAATACAAGGCAAATAAGGAATTCATTCCTTCATCATAAATGTCACTTAGATTTCTAAACTTCTTACCTCTTTCATTTGGTGTGCAAGTGCTTGATGATGCACTTGAATTTCCTCCTTGTGATGTGCTTGGAGAAGTACTTTCATTTATCCTCAATGGTGTCCCTTGTTGTCCTTGTGTTGGCGCTGCTGTTTGGGGATGTATTTCAGCCACCTCCTCATCATCTTCATCATGAGACAAACAGTTTTTAACATTCACTGTTTTCTCTATGCTTCCATCCCAAGCTTCTTCTTCAATGAATTGAACATCTTTGCTCACAAAAAACTTCTTGGTAGATGGGATATACAACCTGTAAGCTTTGGATTCCTCACTGTATCCAATGAAGAGACATTTCTCCCCTTTGCTGTCCAACTTCCTCCTTTGCTGATTTGGAATGTGTGCATAGGCCACACATCCAAAAACCTTCAAGTGGGTGACACCTTGCTTTCTCCCACTCCATGCTTCTTCCGGCACTTTGTTCAACACTGCTTTTGTAGGACACCTGTTCAAAATATACACTGCACAATTTACAGCTTCAGCCCAATAATCATTTGGCAAATGCTTTGCCTTCAGCATGCTCCTCGCCACATCCATGATGGTTCTGTTCTTCCTTTTAGCAACTCCATTTTGCTGTGGGGTGTACCTAGCTGTAAACTGTTTGTGAATTCCATTTTCTCTACAAAATCGTAGGAATTCATTGGAGATATACTCACCTCCTCTGTCAGTTCTCAAAACTTTTATATGCAATCCGCTTTGGTTTTCTACAAGTGCTTTGAAATTTCGGAATTTTTCAAACACTTCACTTTTGTTTTTAAGAAAATATACCCAAGTTTTTCTTGTAAAGTCATCAATAAATGTTAGGAAATATTGGCTGCCTGCTAATGATGGAGCTTGCATCGGTCCACATAAATCTGAGTGGATGATCTCTAAGGGTGCCTTTGCCCTTATGCTTTTACCTGATGGAAAACTTTCTCTATGTTGTTTCCCCAAAATGCAACATTCACAAAGGCTGTCCGGTTTCTCTATCAGTGGTAATCCTCTTACCATTCCTTTTCTGCTTGACAAGTTTAGACCTCCAAAATTGAGATGTCCAAATCTCAAGTGCCACAACCAATTTTCATCCTTTGGCACGCTTTGGAAAGCCTCTTGGGTGACTGCTGCAATTTCTCCTTTGTTTTTCAAATCTACTCTTATTCTAAGAGGGAACATCATGTTCCTTGTCATCTTCACTTCAGCAATGCACCTTTTGTTGGGTGCTATATCCATGATGGTACACACATCATTCACAAATAAAACATTGTAACCATTTTGAACAAGTTGTCCAATACTCAAGAGGTTACATCTCATTCCAAGGACATAGTAGGCATCTGCTATGGTTTTCTTCTCACCCTTCTTTGTAAGTATTTTTACCTCTCCTTTTCCCATAACAGAAATTTTGCTATCAGTTCCTAGTGTGACTTCTGATTTCATATTTTTATCTAGGGCAGAAAAGAGGGCTAAGTTTCCTGTCATATGGTTGCTGCAACCTGAGTCTAAAAACCATATGTCCTCACTGTTTGTTTCAGCCATGTTACAAGCTAACAACACATTATCTTGGCTGATGTTTTCTCTAGTGACATTTGCATTTTGTCTATTACTCATATCATGTTGCTTCTTCCTACATTCACTTGCATAGTGTCCATATTTTTTACAATAATAGCATTGGACATTGGATTTTTCATACCTTTGTCCTTGAGCATGATGTTGTCCTCTTTGTTGGTTGCTGCCTTGGCCTTGGTTCTGATTTGGATTGCTGCATCTTCCTTGAGCATTTGTTGGACTGTTCCTTCCACCTCTGTTCTGGCTTCTGCCTCTCCCTCTCTTGTTTCCTCTGCCTTGACCTCTTCCTCTTCCAAAAGACATATGGGTCTTAAAGGCTTGCTCTAGAGATGTGTTTTCATTTCTACTCAACCTCTTCTCATGTGTTATCAGTGATGCATGAAGCTCATCAACCGAAAATTTTGAGAGATCCTTTGTCTCTTCAATGGTGGTGACAATTGCATCAAACTTTGAGGGTAAGACCCTCAATATTTTCTCCACAATCCTCCTTTCTTCAATGGTTTCTCCATGAGTCCTCATCTGTGTGATCAGACCAATCACATGTGTGAAGAATGAGTCAATGTTGTCTGACTCCTTCATGTTCAGATTCTCAAAATCCTTCCTCAACAATTGTAGTTTTGCTATCTTTACTTTCTCCATGCCTTGATAGGCTATTTTGAGGGTTTGCCATGCTTCATTGGATGTCTTAGCTGCTGCTATCCTTGGAAACACACTCTGGTCCACTGCTTGATACAACAATACAATGGCTTTTGCATCCTTCTTCCTATTGCTCTTCAGCAGATCTCTCTCTCTCTGAGTTAATGCATTGAACTCATTTTCATCTGCTGGTTCTTCAAACCCAGATTCAACTAATTCCCATAAATCTTGAGAGATAAATAAAGCTCTCATGGTTATTGACCAGTAGTCATAGTTCTTCCCATTAAACTGTGGGAACTGGGTGTTAAACATACCCATGCTAGTGCTGGTGCTAGCCATTCCTTGCATCCTCAACTATGCTTTAATTTCTTGACTGTGTATTTTAAAACACTGACTGTTTCAGCAGTAACAAAAAGAAAACTTTGAGGAATACCTGAATCTTTTGCCTGAGACTTCACTTTGCTGGAGAAGATTTACTGCTGCAACAAAAGACTCCTCCCTTCAACTTGTTGAACATCTTCAAAGAGCCTAAGCCTGCTCTGATACCACTGTTGGGGATTTTTCTGGTAAAATCCCAAAAACAAAAAAAACTGAAAAAAACACTGAACACACAGAGGCAATGCTCTGTTTCCTTCTCTCCACAGGATCCTTTGCACAGGGAAGCTTTTAAAAAAAAAATTCTTGAGAACAGAGTATTACACCACCATAAAAAGATTTCTATTCATTAAAACAAAATGCCTGATACATATTCATCCTCTTTGCTGAGAGGGATTCACCAAAAATACATTCAACAAAATATTTACTCTGTCTCCACATGAGAATTTACACTGCTGGAAAAATTCTCATTTTCTTTTACTGTTGTAAAACCCTTTTACATTTACTACTGTAAAATAAATTTTTACATGTGCAGTAAATCTTACATTACATTCAAAAAAAAATTACTCACACCATACAATTTTTCATTCTTCCCTTCGTTTGGGCAACCAGCAAAAATTACATTTCAATCTGGGTTTTTGTTTCGCACTGCTGTGCGTTCACACATACAAAAATTTACTTCAGAAGAAAATCTCCCCTGCTTCTTCTCCTATGCACTGCTGTGCAATATTCGCCTTCACATTATACAAAAAAAATGGTCAACACACATTAAAACATATTTCATATACGATACATATGCTACCAAATAAAAAAACTTACGTGCTTTTCTTACCCATACCTCCGTAAGAAATAAAAATATTAAAATTAAAACTCTTATCTACTTTCTACGACTAGCATTAACTTTTCATTAAATATTTTCTGAAGTGTTGGTCAAACAAAACGTTTACTCCACGTAATATTCATTTGATGCAGGCTCGAATGCAAGTTGGATTAATGGACGGCGGAGAATGACGAAGGCGATCGGACGGTGGACAAGAATATCGGGAGGCCTTTTACTGCTGAACTTTATCGTCCGAAATGTCAGACTTGCTGACGTATGTAGAGGACCACGTGGCTGCATTACATTGTATGGGGCTTGATTATACGGAAAGTACTTTTGATCGAAGGCGGTCCGATATGCTCTGGTGGTTTTGCTGAGCGGTTTTGGGTGCATTAACTGCTGCTCCACGGGTCAACTCAGGCCGCTGTTGAAATTACGTTTTCAACAATTTCAAGCCATTTTACTAAAGTCACTATCATTAAATTTTAGTTCCAAATTAATGTTTTCTGTATTGTAAACACGTGACTGTATTGTAAACACGTGATTAGTGTTTGACTAAAACAAATTCTAGAGACATACGCATTAGTCCCCTAGTAGAATCCTTTGCGCCATAAACCTATGTGGTCATCACGAATGAATTTGAAACAAAGCTTGCGAATGTAGTTGAAAACTACCAATATGTGTTTGATTGGTTCCGCATCTACAATGTTTATACTCACGGTGGTTCATGTATGTATCAAAAGTGCAAGCAGAATGTAAAGGCCTGTCACTCGCTCTGAAAGTGATTGGAAACTCCTTACACGATGCACCTCATCAAACATGGGAGAGTGCCAAGAAAAATATTCTAAATGGACAGGTAATATCTTACTATCACAAACAAAATCTCGTTAGATGCTTGGAGACCAATATTTATGTGCTGGATGGGGAAGCATGAGAGTGCTTCTTGGACTTGGGATCATTTCTACAAGATAGAAAAATCTTGGTGGATGCATCACTGGAAATTTCGGTTTACATGTGAAAGATGAAATGGCATGATGATTTTTCCATCTTACTAGAATTTGCTAGTACAAATCTTTTAAATTTTTAAATTTAACCAGCAATCTCAGGCAAGAGCCTTATCTTCTATTTGCATTTTCTTTAATTTTTTTATCTGGTCTTCCTCTGTCTCACATTATACGCTGTACTTTTATGGTAATTGGACATTGTAAGAGTCAAGTGATCAATTTTGGAGGTGCTGCTGAACTGTACTTTTCCCAGCACCATATAACGCGAGACTTACCCCTGTATTTGGCATCAGTAGGTAGTTTAGTTTATATAAAGAGGATTCAAATGCCTAAAAAGGAAGAAAATTTTCTAGTAAAATCAGAGTTTCTCCAAGACCAGTTCTTTGTCATTCAACTTGTTTCCCTTCATATAGGTGAGTGATTTTGGTAGCTTTCTTTTAAATGTAAATAGTAAATACTATATTTGGAATTCTACTGCTTTTCTCCGTTCCTTGCTTTTCATGTTAACTAATGTATATCCAATAGGGTATCACGTTACTTGCTTTTCATGTTAACTAATGTATATCCAATAGGGTATATGTGATATATGTCATAAATTTTCTTTATAGAAACGCCATCACCTCCCCAAGGACTCCTATTGCTCACTTCATTAGGAAATGGTTATTTGGAAGAATTTCTTCTAAACAGTAGTTAGTAATGTATCCTGAGTTTTTTATAATTTTGATATGAAAATATTTTAGAAAATAAATGCATTGATACCATATTGTCTTCAATAACTACACTGTTCTAATCGAACTCTTCATTTGTGGTTTACTTATGTAAGTGTTATGAAAGAGGACCATAGTTTACTTATGTAAGTGTTATGAAAGAGGACCAGTACTGCGATATGAATTTTCGTCAAACAAATACTTTAGTTTTAGGTTTTTTTTTTTTTTCTACAAGCAAATACCTTCTTCCAACATTTTTGAATGCAAAGGATGCCAGCTTGTACAAAACTATTTCATAGACATGGTACTTAGCGTTAAAACGGGACATGTGATGATTAACATAGATGCCTACTTCTCTTCTCTACACCCAACTCCAATTATAAAAAACAAATTCGCCTAAAATGCATTCCTGGTTACCTTTCAGATTTTGGCAACATCATTTGCAATGTTAATTTAAAAGTAAATAAAAAAATATTTTTGAAAAAATATATTTTATTAATTATTATTATTATTATAGTATTTGAATAAATTTTAAAATTATAAATTTAAACGAAAATAAGTTTTTTAGTTAATATAAAATTATAAAATTTGAATTTAATTTTTCCTAATAGATTATATCAAATTTCAATACTAGAAAGTAATTTTTGTGGGGATTTTTAGTAAATAATTTTAAAAAAATGTTTGGGATTTTTAGTAAATAATTTAAAATAAAATGTTTGGATATGGTATTTTTAATTTTTTAATTCAATTAAAATTTTCAATTTTATCTAAATTAAATTTCAATAATAAAAATTTCACTTTTATATTTTTAATAAAATTTTAAATTTATCGATATTGTGTGTGGGGATAATATTGTGTGTGTGGGGATAACGAGATTATATTAATAAAGCTAGGATCTCACCTAGAATATTACAATTTTTCTAAAAATAAAAGATACCAACATTTTTTGGATATTTGGGATTGAACACGTAAGATGAAATCAAATCCTTAATTGAAAACTCCATAGTACATAAAATTTGTTCCCATTCCAGCGCAAAATTTTCCAAAAGACACCTAAAATCTATACATATTTGCAACCCATTCTTGACTTAGTGTTATTTCATCTTTGATTGACTTCTCGTTATTCTTGGAGAGTTGTTTTTCTTCTCTTTTCAACTTGGGTCCATCCCAAGTTTTCTGGAGAATATGTCTTATTGTCATTCTTTAAACGATCTCTTTAGCAATTGAATTCTCTTAACCCAACGGAGGCTTTTCCACATATGCCCTATCAACCCAAGATGGAGCTTTTTCAATCTTTTTTTTTGGAGAAACATTTTCAAGGAAAATGATCTTTGAAGCACAAATCGTGCCCTTATCAATGATTGAAAGAGAAACTCCCAAAGTCTTTTTTCCATAAGTATTGTCCAACAAAGCATTAGGAGAACCATTATTTCTTGAATTATCAAAACCCTCCTCACTACTACCTGTCTTTGCTTGATTTGTTGCTAAAATTCCTCGATCCTTAGAAGGATCTAACACTATTTCTGAAAATTTGTTATCCTTTTGCAAATTTGCCTCATTAAAAAGAGCTAGGGAAAGATCCTCTTTAAAAATTGTATGATGGTCTCATTTGGCACCATAGCACCATCTTGGTTTATGACCAATTTTCCTGGATTTATTGTTTCCAGCTTTGGGGTAGTTTTAAGGGAATGTTTGATTTCATAACATGCTCTACATCTAAAAGAAATATTTTCATAATCCAATTTTTGCACCCATAAATAGTCAAGATGAGTTAACATAATTTCAATTGGAAATATTTTGTTGAAATCCATCTCCACACGTATCCATGCATATGTGGGATTCAAGTAGTATTTGGTATCGACACATCGAATATAAAATATGACTAAGGCATTTGATCCGCAAACTATTGTACATATTCCACTAGGCAGTTCATCACAACAGATAAAACAATATCATATTAAAAATATGAAATGCTACACTATTATAGTTTTATTAAATTTCTAGATTTGTAGATTTTATTGTAATTAGTGCATGCATGTGAATAGAAAGTATGCATGAAATAGAGAACGAAAAAATAAATGTTCACACACACACACAAGAAACTCTTATGAATAAAATATATACAAACAATATAAATATAAATAATTGTAATAATGATTAGTTAATTAATAATTAGTTAAATAAAGAGGCATGTCTAAGGAGACATGACCTCTTGAGAAAGGGTGCTCAACTCGCTATATATATTGGACCCTCGCTCTCAATTGTATCATATTCTCATTCATACATTTAATATATAATCTTGTATCTTCAATGGAGATCTACATATTCCAAATCTTCTGGAGTATTTAACCTTAAGAACAAACTTTGTTCATTCCATTTGCTATCAGGGTTGTTCGATCCTCCTGTTACTCTTCCGCTCCACAGAGACACACTATCCAATCTAGGCTCTTGGCCGTCAAGGATTCATCAACATTGTTTCCATTGAGATTGACGCATTTCGCTACAATTTTGGAGTTTCTTTGTTGTTGAATTTGTCAGAAACCCTTGGCCACTTTTTTTAAAAAAGAAAACAAATATTAAAAAAGAAAAAGAAGGTTAAAAAGGTATATATATATATATATATATATATATATATATAGATATATATATATATGTGTGTGTGTGTGTGTGTGTGTGTGTGTGTATAAACGGAAAAAGAAAGAAAAGAAAAAAAAAAGGAGCTAATTAAAAAGAAGAGGAAGTAAGTAATATATAAAAAGTAAAATTAAAAAATAAAAATAAAAATCATATTTTTTTTTTGTAAGTAAAGGTAGTACCGTCTTTTTTCTCTTCAATTATATCAAACAGGGCAACGATATACATTGTTCTGGTGGCCTCACCCTGCCCCTAAGGGAAACCAGGTCTGTTGGCCACCTTAGATTGTTATAGGCACTCCAAAAACAAAATTTTGCTAATCTTTCCATATTGGCTACATACACCAAACAGCTGAAACTACTTATCAGACTACTTATACGCATGCAAATAACACAGAAAGAAAATCAAAACAGTTAACATCGAGCCATCTGAAGCTCATTCTCCCCTGGTTCCTGTTTGCTGGTCCATCTCCATGGGCATATGCACCTGATCAGCTTGGCTGGGGCCACGTCCAACCATCCTGGACAGGATTTGTGACATCTCCTCAATCTTGTTATTCTGGTTTATCATGATAACTTGAAAATTCTTCATTTCTTTCTGAATATTAGGCACCCCATTGGCAAGTTCAGCCATTTCCTTAGCCACCTGTTCAAGGGCTTTAGCCAACAAACGCTTAAGGACCCAGTAGATATGCAAGGATTGTCTGTACAGGGTCATCCTGCCCCTAGTATTGCCCGGGTCGGTCACCTCTTCTGCTAATTCCTCTGTCTCAGAACCCGACTGCTCTTCTAGTATGCTGGATTCCATGTTTTGAATAATGCGCCTGATATCTTCATCGGTCCCTTCCTGATAGGCACGGGCTGCCTCTTGAACCGCAGTCAGGGTCGTTCTCCTTCCCCTGCGCGGTCCACCTGATGAGTCTGCAGTCCTACCACCCTGGGTCTCCTGCCTTGGGCGACCCCGACCGCCACGACCTCTTCCCCGGCCCGAGCGCGCCATCCCTTGTCTTGCACTCACCTGTAAACATTCATCAATTGCAGGAGTTAGTTTGTGGATATGCTTCTCATCATCTGCCCTTGCCTCAGCTCCTTTGGATAATCCCTGGCTTCTACTACAATTCCCTTTGTTTTCATATGTTTGATTCTGCTCTCGCCCATCCGGGTAAAAAAACTCAATTATACCCTCTGCCATACGAACCAGATGATGGGCAATTGGAGTAATTCTCGGGTCACCCTTACCAGGTTTCTTCTCCTCTTCCTCCTGGGGATACTTGTCACGGGATCCCTCATGCTTTCTCCCACTATTATCTCTATGACCACTTTCCTTTTTCACAGAATTTCCCGCCCAGTATAATCCCTTATTACCTTCTCCATGAGTTACAGAGGGGCTCTCATAACTCTCGTCCTCCCCAGCTTCACAACTATTAAACATCTCCATTCTGACAATAGCGCAATATGGAAAAGAAACAGAGTTCACAGTAAACACATACCCGTGGATGCCGACCTCCCTGTTGAGAGCTTCTGGTTGCGGATCTTGCTGCTTCACCCTCGCCACGAACAGGATAAGTTTACAACTACCTCCCTCAGTCTTCATATAAAAACTGCTCTCCATCCTAGTCTCTCTGCCACTACCGTCTCCACTCCTTCTACTCATCTGCAAACCACTACCGCCACTGCGATGCCTTGAGGCTTGGGATGACCTCCTACTCATTAGTTTTGTTGGGGGTGCCGCCTTTTCCCAGGAGTCACATCCACCTGCCCTCTCTGTGCTATGATTACTCCTGTCATCTCTACCTACCCGGCTCTTCATCCCGATCGGGAGCCAACTGTCACTGCTTTCTTTAAGTCGTGTTTTCATGATGATCTTGAATGAGGATCGTCCTGAGCTGCTCAAATCTAGAATCTTTTGAGTATGTCGTCCATAAGCTATCCATTTTCTCCCTTAGTTCCTGAACTCCCCGGTTCGCAAGGAAATCAGCTGCTTTGTTGGCCTCTCTTCTGACATGCCTAAGAATCATATAATCAAATCTTCCCAAAATACTTTCCAGCTCTTGGATTAGACTGGCAGTCCTCCAGCTCTGAGTTACTTTGTCCCAGGAGGTCCCGTTGTTAAGTTTTTTTAAGACTTGTATCACCATTAAAGAATCTCCTTCAACTTCCAGTTTATTGTAACCATTCCTTATTGCTATCTTTAACCCTTGCCGAACTGCCATCAGTTCTACCTCATTGTTACTCATAATGCCTCCGTTGTCTGCATATATCCACTTCGTTCTTCCTTGATCGTCCCTGAAGAGACCTCCAATTCCTGCAGGGCCGGGATTTCCTTTAGAAGCACCGTCGAAGTTCAATTTTATAAAACCATTTGGGGGAGGGGAAAATTGCCTGATGCCCTCATTTCCCATCCTGGGCGCTTT
The DNA here is from genome assembly GCA_031772625.1 of Pinus tabuliformis. Lineage (NCBI taxonomy): Eukaryota > Viridiplantae > Streptophyta > Pinopsida > Pinales > Pinaceae > Pinus > Pinus tabuliformis. Next base: position 1,018,707,549 of record CM062813.1, on the reverse strand, counting down.
CCACATCTGGGGGGCCACCATCCCTTGATTCAAGTTTAGTTTCTTTAGGATCTGTTCTTCTTCCTGTGACAGTTCCCAGTCCTCTCCTCTCCAAGTTTCCGCAAGAATGGTTTCCCGAATATGACTCAGGGTTTTTTCCCATAGTTGGCCATGTGTCATCTCTTTGTTCTGGAATACTCTTCTATTTCTTTCTTTCCAGATCATCCACATATTCATCCCAACTGCCAGATTCCAAGCCCGTCTAACCACTGGGCTTGTAAATTGTCCTCTTCCCCAAATTTTGATAGTGTTTTTAATACTCTGCTGGTCCCTGTGGGTTTTACCAAAAAGCCACCTTACCTTATCCCATTGTCTCTGAGCTTCTACACACGAATTCAGTAGGTGCTCTTGCGTTTCCGGTTCCTGTTTGCATAGAGGACATCTGGGGGGACCCTGAATGCCCCTCTTTTGGAGTTGATCCCAGGTTAGAATGCGCCCTTTGAGGACTAACCACAAGAAATGAGTCACTTTCGGCCACCAGTTGTTGTTCCAAAGCTGTTTCCAGGTACCTGTCATATCCTCTGGTTCTCTATTAATCAGGAGATGGTAAGCTTCTTTTATTGAGAAATTTCCTTTTATTTGGTGTCCCCATCTCAGGATGTCCGGACCCGTTCTTCTGGGTATTCTTCTTGTCTGCATTTCCTTTTGGTATAGCTCTTTTTTCTCTTCATCTATTTGGTCCACCCACTCTTCCAGGCTTTTCCAGGTTCGCCATGTTTCCTCTTGGCTCTCTATCTTCCAGAAGTCTTTAACGAGTATCATTCCTTTCTTGGTAGCTTCTTGGCTTAGACTCCTAAGGTTTTGTATTCCATTCATTCTGTCCCTCTGTTGCCATGCCTCCTCCCAAAATCTTGCTGAACTGTCGTCCCTGATTTCCCAAAAAGCATGCCTATTTATCATGTCTCTGTTAAGACTGGCTAGATTCCACACTGTCGATCCTTTTGGAGTGTCCCTTATTCTTAGAATTTCCTCTGGATTGGTGGGCATGTTATATTTTTTTGACCATATTTGTTTCCATAGGTCATTTCCTCCTCTCATCCACCGCCACCAAAGTTTTGCACCCATTGCTTGGTTTAGAAGATAGGGATCTCTAAGGCCTAATCCTCCCTCCATCTTGCTTTTCACCACTTCCTTCCAGGAAACTAAAGCCCATTTCTTTTGGTCTTTATTCCCTCCCCAAATGAATTTTTTGAAGATCTCAGTCATTTTATTGCATGCTCCTTTAGGGGCAGCCATTGCCGAAAGTTGATATATAGGGATAGATTGAAGAACTGCCTTAGCTAAAACAGTTCTGCCTGCAAAATTCAAGGTTCTGAATGACCAATTTGCTAATTTTCTTGTTATTTTTTCCAGGGTTTGTTGCCAATTTACCATCCTCAATGGATTTAAAGCCAGAGGGGTGCCAAGATACCTGGTTGGGAGTTCTCCAGAGCGGAATCCCAATGTTCTGGTCAAGAAATTTCTTATATTTCCAGTTGTGTTAAAAAAATACATGCAAGATTTATCATTGTTAATTTGGGTTCCTGAGGCTGTCATGAAAAGGTCTAAAATTGCTTTGATTCTGCGGGCTTCTCTGAGAGATACATTACAGAACAACATGATGTCGTCGACAAATTGCTGATGGGTAATAGGCAGGTTGTTGCCCCAAATTTGGATTCCTTTAAGGTGTTTTTCTCTAACTTCTTTTTTGATGTATCTCCCAAGGCCTTCAACTGCTATAATAAACAGGAAAGGGGACAGAGGATCCCCTTGACGAAGACCTCTGGAAGCTTTAAAAGGTTGAGATGGGGTTCCATTAACCATAATAGAGAAGTTAGCTGATGAGATCATAGATGATATCCATTCAATCCATCTATTACAGAAGCCGAAAGCTTTCAGGATTCCTTTCAGGTACTTCCAGTTCAGGCGATCATAGGCTTTGGAGAGATCAAGTTTAATCATCATACCAGCTTCTTTTTTGACCTTTAGGGAGTGCACCATTTCTTGGGAGACCACCAACCCATCCAGGATTTGTCGGCCCTCCACAAAGCCAGTTTGCTCAGGGGAGATGATACTAGGCAAGAGCGGTTTGAGTCTCTTCGCTATAAGGGTAGCTATAATCTTATAAATTACATTGCAGAGAGCAATAGGTCTGAAGCCCTGAGGGTCTTCAGATTTATTCTCTTTTGGAATGAGAGATAAGAAGGTTGAGTTTAGGTTTGAGCTTACCTTTTGATTCCTTCTTGATTCTTCTACAACATCCAGGATGTCTTGTCCAAGAAAGTTCCACCCTGCTTGATAGAATTCCACAGTAAATCCATCGGGGCCTAGGGCTTTATTCTTTTGCATTCCTTTCACTATTTCTTCTACTTCTTCTAGAGTGGCTGCCCTCATCAGAGCAAGGTTTTGGTCTCTATTTATTTTGCTCGGGATCTCATTACACATTCTTTCAATAGCTTCTTCTCTGTCGACATTTGGCTCCGTCAGAATATCCTTAAAGTGCTTAACCAATACCTGCTCAATCTCCTCATGTTGCGTAACTCTTGTTCCTGCTTCATTTTTGATAGAAAAAATTCTATTTCTCTGCCTTCTTTGGATCATAGCTTGGTGGAAGAACTTAGTGTTCCTTTCCCCTTCCCTTAACCAATTTACCCTGGATTTTTGCCTCCACAAGATTTCTTCTTGTTTACGCCTTTCTTCTAATTGCCCTATTAATATTCCTTCCTCTTTGGCTAGTTCATCGCTTCTGCCTGTATTTATTATTTCTTGTTGGATTAGTTCCATCTTCTGCTCAAGTCTCTGCTTATCCTCCAGTATATGCCCGAATTCTTCCTTATTCCATTTCTTGATATTTCCTTTTATTTCTTTTAATTTCAACTGGAAAGTCTGCATTTTGTTTCTTCCCCTCTGGCTACTTTGTTTCCACCATTCTTCTACTTTCTTCATAAAGTTTTGGTCCCTGAGCCAGAAGGCTTCGAATCTAAATGGTTTTCGTTTCGGGCTAGCTTTAATATCAAGTTCGACTTTAACCGGCCAGTGATCTGATCCCATGCCTGGGAGAATCATTGCTTCAATGTAAATGTCCCAATTTATAATCTGTTCTGACAATAGGAATCGGTCTAATCTGGAAGCTATCTGATTTCTACCACCTCTCCTGTTGTTCCAAGTATAGGTTCCATTAGTTGTCTGTATGTCCACAAGCCTTTGAGCAGCAATCCAATCTCCGAAGGCTACCATGTCTGTCTCTGGTCTTCTGAGTCCTCCCTTTTTCTCAGTTAGAGATTTTATCATATTGAAATCTCCACCCACTACCCACGGTAAACTTGGGTAAAGGTTGCGCAGAGCTGCCAAGTTCTGGAGAAAGTTCCTGCGATCATTCTGCATATGGGGCCCGTAAACATTTGAAATTAAAAACCATTCTTGGGACCCTAAAATTCTAAATCTCCCCGAGAGGATCCGAGAGATGCTCGTCCAATCTTCAAATTGGACCTCCTCTGGGTTCCACAATATCGCTACTCCTCCAGCACTTCCTACCGCGTCTTGACCCATAATCTCATAATAAGGTTTGAAATTTTTCATTATTTCTCTTAGTTTGCTCTCCCGAACTTTTGTTTCTTGGATTAACATTATATTTGGCTTATCCCTTCTGAGTCTCTCTTTCAAGTATCTCTGTTTTCCCTTACTGTTCAGGCCTCTGATATTCCAGGTTGTAATATTCATTTCAAAAATTTTGGGGGTTGATGGAAGACCTCCGACAGAGGTATCACTTTCCCTGAATTCACCAAACTATCTCCTACCATCTGAATGGTCTCACTCATAGGTCTCCTTCCTCTCTTCCTGCCGCTTTTCCCTGTTGTACCCACCTCTGAATTCTGATCCCCTTGTGATCTGAGATGCTCAGGTTGCTTCGCTGTCCATCTTCCTTGTTTCTCCTTGTACCTTTGGAACACATCCTTATAGAGTTGTTTCTGGTTCTCTGGTATAAACCTCTCATCCAGATGTTTCCATTCCTGTAGAAGTTTCCTCATAATCTTTTCTTCTTCTCCTTCATTTTCCTGTTGCGGGTCTATTTCCATTTGGATCTGTTCTTGGATCCACTCTTGTTCCCGATCTTCTTGTGCACTCTCCTTTTCCCCTGCTGTTTCATTCTTTTCATTGGCCTCTGTCCTGATTTCTTTCTGAACTTCTCTCGGAACTTCTCGTGTGTCTACTTCCTCTTCTTCTTCTTCCACTTCCATTTCTAGGTCTTTCAGGGCTTCGAACTGATTCTGGCTTTTCTGGTTGCTTTCCGGGTGGGGAGAGTTTAATTTGGTTTTTCCTTTTTGGGATCTTGTTCTTTTCTGGACTTCCGTAAATCCATCTCTGTTTCCTCCATTCCTCCTCCCTTCCTGCTCTGCTTTTTTTCTTTCTTCCTCCTTATTTGATGGATTATTACTTTGATTCAGCGGGCATTGTTTGAACAAATGGCCGTATTCATGGCATCGTCTGCACCTAAATGGGATGTGTTCATAATCAACTGTCTGCTCCCATACATCATCATGATATTCTATTTCAATATGGTCTGGCAGAGGTTCCGTGATATTCATATAAACGCAAATCCTGGCATATGAAGTATATCTCCCTCTCTTTGTCGTCTCTGCTACCTTCACAAAGGCTCCTATTGAATTCCCAATTCCTTCTAAAATCTCTGGATCCCAGAACTCAATCGGGAGCCCGAATAATCTGACCCAGACTGGAGCCGCCAACATCTTTTCTTTTTCTGGGTTATAACATTCTTCCCATTGCCTCATGAATAACCCTGCGTTGTTAAAGAAATAGGGGCCGCCCTCAAAAACCCTCTCCTTATCTTCTAAGTTTGTAAAAGCTACTGTGAAAAAACCTTTTGCCCCAAGTTTAAGGTCTATATGTCCTTTCGGTTTCCATTTTTGTTGAATCCATTTCAGAAGATCTTTCTCGGATGGCCAGGTCCCTATAAATTTACAAATAAGAGCATGATCTTTCATATAGCCTCTATACTCTTCTAGTTTGTTATTCAGAATTACGAACCTGGGTTTTTTGGATGCCCGAGGTAGACATTTGTTTCCTGGCTTCGCCTGCCATTCTTCTCCCATCACCGGTGCAGATTTGCTACTATTTCCATGTCCTCCATTTGCCCCATAGCGACTTGATTCTCCCGCTGTAACCTCCTTGTAGGAGGGGATCTCTCCCCCCCCGCTTACTTCCTCCATTCCCCGCCGCCTTGCCTATTCGGCGCTTTCTTTTCTATTTTCTATGTTCCTTACCTGAAACTTGGTTTTTGCAGGCGCTCACAAGGACTCCTGCGCCTGCCGTGGAGCCGGACCACCAAGGGACGACTGAACCAGCCCCGAAACCCTAACCCGCCATCGCAGTTCTTCGCTCCCACCCCTCTGTATTGCAATTATTTAAAAAATAAAAATCATATTAAAAAAATAGTATATTATATTAAAATAAAAACGAAAACAAAAATCAAAACAGAATATAAGAACATAAACAAAAAAAAACTTTGTTGCAGCCATTGTGGAAACAACAACACTGCGTGACACAACGTTGTTGCACAATGCCTCAATCACACTCTCCATCTCATCGTTATACACATCACCTCATCAAACTACGTCTCTCATCGTTGTATCATTGACCCCTGACTGTTGTTCGCTACATTTGGTACTGTTGACCCCTGGTTGTTGTTTGCTACATTTGGTATTTAACTTGAATAATGAACTTTGTTTGTTCAGACAAAATATTTGCGCTCGGAAACCCTTTTAGGAGAAAACCTAGCTAGAAGGTGAGGTCGCTTTGTTAACTTTGTTTGTTTGGAAATATGGCTGCAGGTACAAATAACTATAGTTGATATCCCATGGGTTGCTATAGTGCACAAATCCTCTCTATGTGCTCTACCTCGTATCCATCTTTCCTATTTTTTCTCAGTTATAGAACAATTGTACTTGAAAGAACAGAATGCCTCTTCTTCCTAGTGGCCTAGTTATAACATAGCTGATAGCCTACTAGTGGTTATGTTTGAATAAATCAACTCTTAACCTGAGTTACAAGATAAACTCTTCTAGAGTCTTTTACATCACAATCACATGTCTATCCCCTTTTCCATGAATAATTGAGGCTGATGCGACATTCTCTCGAACCATGGTGATGAAAAAAAATGGTAGACTTCTGAGTGGCATAACTTTCACACAAAGACTCTGGTTGACACACTTATTGCACCATTGGAAAGATCTCTATGTGTATAATAGGATCAAATGGTTTGGTGCTATAGTGAAAAAATTTTACCCCAATAAAAAGTCATTTGATGTCTCAAAATTCTCCTGGAAGGTTTCAAATCCTATTTTTCCAAATTGCGTCCCGCCAATAAAAACGGTCCCATGAGCTTATTTCTGCACTTTTTCCGCACTAAATGCATCGAGATGGATGAAAAACAATATAAAGATCTAATGTGGATCAACATTACCAAATGTTCTCAATGAATCAAGATTCCACATGTGCAAAGGAAGGTGAGAGAGCATTACCCAAACCATAGTAGTAGAGATTAAAGCCGAAAGATGGTTGAAGGAGGGATACCACGTGTAAGGAACAAAGTTTGTATACACAACAAAATACTGAGAAGATCTGGTATATGTAAATATCCATTATACGAAAAAAATGTTATATAATAATTGTACAAAATATATGAGATGATGATTGTTACAAACGAGGGCCCACTTATATACCTAGGAAGTACCCCTTCATAAATGGTCATGTTCCTTGAGACATTCCTCTTCATAAATAATCATTGTTTAATTAAATATTATTATCATTATTCTTTATTTATATTATTTATATATATTTTATTCATAACACTAGGGTTTCCATAAAGTCATGCACTACCCCAAAACTATGGGCAAAAATCATAAATCACCATACAATCTTCAACTTTATTAAAGACTACAACAAAGAAGCCTCTAGCCAAAGGACAGATATTTACCTGATAAAAAATTAAGGGCTTCCGATGAATAAGGATCCAAGAGTGAAGGTCAACAAGTTGCAACCACAGTCCATTGAATCTTCAAATCAAACCAACCTCAAAGAAGATATTTTCCTCACTCAAAGATTCATCCACCATAGGAACCTCAATCGATGGGGCTTCCTGGGATGACATCCCAGAGAAGGAGGAACTTAAGGAAAAAATACCAACATCATGAAAGGATGGGGGATTTACAACCACCACGACATTACCAGAACCAGAGACCATTCTTTCCATCATCGAAGAAGGAGGGGGCAGATTCAAAGGAGGAGGCAACACACTTTTCAACCAAAGAATCGGTGACAGAGTGAAAATGTGGGTCAACTGCCAAGGAGAAATATTGTATTACATACTTGTCAAAATATTTGAAACCAACCACCGAGGGAGTCTTAAAGAAAGACGAACCATCCACAGAGGGTGAAATAGAGGTAGACGAATGCCCTACAACCAAGAACGCCTAAGAATCGAAATTGCAAACATAGATATATGAGAAAGAAGGACTAATAGTTGCATTGAATGAAGAAATCTAGATCACGTTAATTTAGCAAGATGGGAGGAAAGGCGATTAGCTAGGATTGAACCATAGCTACCATTATCAAACGTTCACAAGAGTCAGTGTAGAAATAAAAGCATTTAATATTACAATGTTATTGCTCTATTCTTTATTAAGAATTTTTTTCAAGTAACTATGTTAAAAATATATAATATAAGATTCTTAGGTTTGAGTATGAGGCCATAAATCTAGCTTGATGAACATGTGAAAACCCCCATTAATTAATTCAAAAGAGTAAGGGAACTCTACTTGAATGGTTCATGAGGCACAATACTTGCTAAGGTTCTGCAAATGGGGTAGCAAGCTAAGTGGACTTGATTGTGGGGAAAACTCCACAGTTAAGCGCACTTCAGCTAGAGGCGATCTGGGATGGGTGACCTCCCGGGAAGTCCTGGTTTACCGGGTGCAAGCCCCAGAAGTGATGATCGATGCTATGTGATTTATTTCACTAGTTTCAATCCCACTTCTGCACCCTTGTGAGCATCATTGGATGCAATGAGTGCTAAGTGGACTATTCAAAAATGATGAGAAATTAGTTAGTTTCTCATGGAAATGGTCATAGATGAATGACTTACTTAACGCAGTTGAATCCTAAAAAATGATATCTAATATAATGCACTACGAAAACCCCCAATACTTACTTCAAAAGAGTGAAGGGAAATATAATTGAATGGTTCATGGGGCACAATACTTGCTAAGGTTTTGCAAATGGGGTAGCAAGCTAAGTGGACTTGATTGCAGGGAAAACTCCACGGTTAAGCGCGTTTGAGCCAGAGGCGACCTGGGATGGGTGACCTCCCGGGAAGTGTTGGTTACTGGGTGCAAGCCCCAGAAGTGATGATTCACATTTGGTGATTTATTTCACTAGTTTCAATCCCACTTCTTCACCCCTGTGAGCATCACCTGATGCAATGAGTGCTAAGTGGACTATTCAAAAATCATGATAAATTAGTTAGTTAAGACTACCTCTCATGGAAATGGTCATAGATGAATGACTTACTTAACACAATTGAATCCCAAAAAATGATATCTAATATAATGCATTGTGAAAACCCCTAATACTTAATTCAAAACAGTGAAGGGAGCTCTACTTGAATGGTTCATGAAGCACAATACTTGCTAAGATTTTGCAAATGGGGTAGCAAGCTAAGGGGACTTGATTGTGGGGAAAACTCCACAATTAAGTGCACTTGAGCCAGAGGTGATTTGGGATGGGTGACCTCCCAAGAAGTCCTGGTTACCGATGTAAGCCCTGGAAGTGATGACTGACGTTGTGTGATTTATTTCTGTAGTTTCAATCCCACTTCTTCACCCATATGAGCATCACCTGATGCAATGAGTGCTAGGTGGACTATTCAAAAATCATGAGAAATTAGTCAGTTACGACTACCTCCCATGGAAATGGTCATACATGAATGACTTACTTAACACAGTTGAGTCCCAAAAAATAATATCTAATATAATGCACTGTGAAAACCCCAATACATTTAATCTTATATAATTCTCTAATTAAAAAAGTATTTGTAAAAAAATATCGGTAAAGATATACTTACATTTGAAATTAAGCTTGTGATACCTTTGTAAAATCATAAATTTGTTAAATGTTGCATGGAACATGTGCCTAAGAATATGCGAAAAGGTTAAATAACGTAGGATTATTATAAGAAAAAAATGCTCAAATGTCGATATTAATGGCTTTGAGCATCATTGTGTCGCAAATTGAGACATTCACAATTTAGAAAAGTGTACATTGTTTTATTGATGAGGTTGTCGTCTTATGGGGATAAGATGAAAGAATAATGTTTAATTTTAAATAATATTTAATTTGAAGGAGTTGTGTTTTATTCTTTACCATAAAGGGTCGATTATTGATGAGGTTGTTGTCTCATATGGTTAGCGTGAAAGAATAATGTTTAATTTAAAATAATCTTCTATTTTGGATAACCTAAAGAATAATGTTTAATTTAAAAGCAGTTTTGTTGTTTTCTTTAGCGTATGGGTCGGATTGTTTAATTTAAAAGGACTTTTGTCGCTTTCTTTACCGTATGGGTTGGATTGTATTGTATTTATTAGAAAAGACATTATGGTATATATATTATTTTATTTTTTTAATCAATCAATTTATTTATAATATTAGTTTCTAAAATTTTAGGATGGAGATTTAAACAGCTGTCTTTTTTGGTCAAAAGGAGTTTTGTCACTTTCTTTACCGTATGGGTTGGATTGTATTGTATTTATTAGAAAAGGCATTATGATATATATTTTTTATTTTTTTAATCATTCAATTTATTTATAATATTAGTTTCTAGGTGGAGATTTTAACAGTTGTTTTTTTGTCAAAAAAAAAAATGGTATCGATAGATACTTCACTTCACTCATCTGTTTACTTTTTAATCCACGATGATAAGTGGAGTTTCCTCTAAAAGATAATATATTATTTTACCAAAATTATATGTATAGAGAAAGATAAAATGAAAATTATTGAAAATCTTAAATTAAAGTATATTATGTTGAGAAAGTTTGATGGACTAATTTGAGTAATATGAAATTGTTGAAACTCAACAAACCCGAATTAAAATCCCTTCATTCTAACCCATGCTACGGAAAAAACATATCATAACCCCTAAAAATTTACTCGTAACGATGTGTCAAACAAAATGCTGGATTCCTTCCACCACTCCATTTCATTGGTATTAAAATATTCGGTGAAGTGTATTGTAATTATAGTAATATTTGTTTGGGGAGTTTAATTTCTTTAGAAGATTAAAATAATTATAAAGGCAAGAAAAGTATTGTAATTTTATATGGTAAAGTGTATTGTAATTATAATAAGATTTTTTTGGGGAGCTGTTTTCTTAATTACTGAGTTATTTATAGAGTTATTCTATTTTAAGTGTATTTTTTGTAAATTATCAGGTTCACTTTTTGTTATATATTATTTTCAATTCCTTTTTATGGTTTAATTTTAGATTTATTGAAAATATAAAAATTGCCATCAATATTTTTAGAGTAGAAAAAGGGATATTTTAATTTAATTTTTGTAAATTAAAAAAAAATAGTGATATAATTTGGATGAATATTTTGAAATTTAAATGTAAAATTTGATAAAATTTATTATAAAACTAAGTTTTTATTTCATAAACAATTGATTTATAAAAAAACGGATTTATAAAAAAAACGAATTAAAATTTGGAAAGTGTAAATATTCTTGATTTTAAATTTAGTTATTTTAGTGTTCTTCCAAAGATAACAACATGGGTTATTAATAAGACATCTTTTGACAAGAAACCAAATTTCATTCAAACTAGTACTAATTATATTAATGTAGTGTAGACATGGCATTTCATGTTTGTATTCGAATTCTCAAACCAAAGAAATATAACCATCATTATGTCAATCTTAGTTTCTTAAAGAGTTCTAATAAAAAGTAATTATTAAATATTAGTTTAATTTTTGAGGGACATATAACTAGTACGATGTATTTAATAGGAATAGGGAATGGCCTTAGCATTGAAGATAACAAAAAATAGTTAAATTCAATTTCATAAACCTATTTTCGGAAAAGAATTATATACACAAATTTAAGGGATCATTCTCCATATGATGGAACTCATATGGACTTAAATATAAAGACGTAAATGCACTTTTAGATGCCAAATATGATAAACTATATTTAGATAGATGGTCTCATGTGAAGAAGTAAGATAATGAGATTTACAAAAGTTTATTTTCATGTGGCAGCTCTAGGTTACTATTTCATGGATGTATTCATAAAAAAAGTCATTTTTTCTATAAATTCTAGTTTCCAACATAATTTCATCAACATTAATTTCACTAATGGATTCCGAGTTCATGCAAAACAGATCCAAGACACATGATTTGAGGGTGAGACTATTCATGTTTTTAAAAGTTGAAGTTCACTATGGATAAATGTGTGTTGTAGCTTAATTTTTATGTAGTATTTTGAACATAAGCTTCAGATCTATGTGTGAAAACATTCTTAACTAGCTAGTGCAAGACAAGAGAGAAAAGAGAAAAAATTCTTAGAATTAGTTAAGTAACTAAATAGAAAATTCAAATTACACAAGAGCCATGATATGCAAAGATGATTGTTATTATTGATTCACATGAATAAAATATAAATAATCTTTAGGAGTAAGAACCAATTCGAATTATGTCTACATTTTTTGTTCGTGGACATAGTTAACTAGAAAAGCTCTTTACCTACTTCAATTGTTATAGCTCCTCTTAGGCATGCCTTAGACGAGAATTGATTATACAATATAGGTTTTTTTGGTACTTAATGTGTGGTGTTAAAACTAATAGAGATTGACCTCTGTTAGTTTGAGAGAAATTGAACTAATTTTTTATATAGTTTCAAGTATTTCATATAAATTGCATTGAGGATTGCCTTTTTTTTTATAGTTATATTTATTAATTAGATATTAGTTTACATATTTCATCCTTTTATATTCTACTGGAAAATGCATATACATTCCACACACGTGTTACAATACATTTTGGTATTTATTTCTTGTACATTCCTTGTATCATAACATCTTGTTTTAGTTTTTGTAACATGATTCTATAGCATATAATTTTGTAGCAGATTGTTAGTTTTAGATATATTGAACAATAGTTTAGGTTTTATATAATTACCATATATCAGGATTAATGCTTGTCTTTTCATTTTTGCAAGAGGAAGAGGCACCTAGGCCAATGAAGCCTTAAACCCTATTGAGAACGACCACACCAAATAGTTGGGGCTATTTAAAGAGGTTTGGTATGGGTCGTTTTTCCTTTGTTTATTAGGGTGCATAAAAATCCTATCAATAGGGATTGAAGCCACATTAGTTATGGAAACAGAGGTAGTAGTAGTAGATGAATCATGCAAAAAAAAATTATAGGTTAAATTTCACGATGTAAGGTTGCGTAATGGGATTTTAGTCTATTTTGATTTAACAAAATATATTTTCTTGTTTCACCCATTTGAATATTTTATATAACAATAAGTTGGTACTAATAAAACCACCATTTTCAACATAGTTAAATTTTCTATCTTACAGGCCCTTAAGCATGGTTAGCGCAAACCATTCCCAAGAACATGGGGTTCCATGCCATGTATTCCCAAGAATCTAATATGTGAAAATAGTTGCATGCCATGTATTCATAAACATTTCATGTGTAAATTTAACGTGTATCTACTAGATTCCACACCCACATTTTATTCTATTGGGAGCATACAGATCAATAGGTGTAAGGATGTCCATATAGTTGTTGTAAATTTTTTTATTTTAGTTCTAATGTTGTATCAATGCATCAACTTCAATTACTTTCAAGTTATGCATAGTTTTTTGTAATTTTCAATTTAATTTCTCATTTTGTAAAAATGCATACATGAAAAAAATATTTTTAGACTCATCTTTAATATGATCCAAAACCAACCATTAATAAGAACCCACCATTTGTTCCATCTTGAGCATGGATATCAATGGGTCTCGTCATATAATTTGTGGAATGTGGAAAGTGGAGGTGCGCGGGCTTTGGAGTAATTTCATTATGTTAAGTGTGAAGGACCTTTGCACTCTACATAATGAACTTCCTCCACACTTTGAATAAGAGATAGGTTATACGCGTTATCAGATCATACCATATTTGCATGGGTCATAACTTCATTCTCTTGGTATTATGTAGCTTTTAAATTGATTGTTGGGAGCAATAGGATTCTAAATTGTTCCTTTTGTATCAATGATTTAATTGAATCCAAATATAAATAATTCATTTTGTATGAAAACATATATTGTGAAATGTTTTTAAAATCACCAAATCTAAAGCTAAATTTAACACTTGAAAAGCATCCACATTCTCTTCCATTAGGAGTACATAGATCAATGGCTCTTAGTATATTCATATAACTATTATACATTTTGATTTTAATTCTAATTTTGTATGAATGCATCACCTTCAATGATTGTATCGATATGGATATAGTTATTGTAATTTTTAATTTAATTTCTCATTTTGTATCAATGCATACATAACAAAGCAATTTTAGAAATAAAATTCAATGGGATCCAAATCCAACCATTAATAAACACCCACCATCTATTCCACCTTAAGCATGGAGTCAATAGCTCTCACCATATAGTTGTGTGCAATGCGGAGGTGTAGAGTCTTCATAATCCACAGAATGAACTTCCTTTGCATTCTGAATTGAAGATATACTATATGCATTATTAGATCATACCATGTTTGAATGGAAAGATAATGGTGTAGGTCAAATCTTTGATCCTGATCTTGAAGACCTAGCAACGTAAGTGGATTCAATATAAGCTTCAAATGCAAAGCATGAAAAACTAACAATAAACTTCAAAGAAAATATATTCTTAATTCTTGGTTTGACTCCCCATGATACTCTAAATCTATCATGAAACAACATAAATAACATTAAAAATATTTTTTCATTTGAAGCACCTTAATTCAAAATATGCAACATAGAATCGTCTATATATGCACTTTTTATTTTGGCAATTAACAATTGTTTGTGTATGCACTTTTACTCTATATCTTCAGCCGTTTAGGGCAAGTGTTAAAATGATTGAAAAGTGCGGATATCTCAGGGTTTAGCTTTCATTGTGTAGAGTGGAGAGTGTGTCTTTCAAAGTGCAAAGTGCATCTTCCAAAAACGATTTTGGAAATGAAACGATATCAAATAATGACAAAACGCGGACCTTGCTTAAAGAGGTAGGTTTGGAGGAAAACTATGCCAACGTGGCTTTCATTGTGCAGGGTACAACGCTGAAAAGATAAATATAATGACAAATTGCGAAAATGTGAGCATTCAAAATGCAGGTCCCGCACAAAGAGACACAACCTTATGGTGGGGATCCCAAGGTGGGACACGTAGCAGTGACCCTTAACTCTTATCGTTTTTCGAATTAAATAGTGGCAGGGTTTTCACATGAGGTTTTAATGTGATTTATGTTTTTTGGCCTGCCCATCATACTGGCCTTGGGTTTGCAAACACAATCTGTCACAACTGCCGAGGGTATTTGGAATTCATTCTTGCATTTTCTGTGGTCTAGTTCGGCTCTATGGGTGTGTTATGCTTTCGCTTGGTTCTTGCGATAGTTGGTAAGCATTGTGCCTTTCTTGTCCTCTATGGTGGTTTGTTAGTGTTGTGCGTTGCTTGTTCCCTGTGGTGGTTTACTTCGTTGGTTCTTGGGTGTCACACGGAATCTGTCAAGGGTGCGGACACGACTGACCTTCCTAGAAGTCTAAGACATTCTAATGACAAACAAGACAAAATGGAGTGATCTTTCTCTAAATACACCTTTTACAACATGAAAACTACAAGTGTTTAGGCTTACCTTATTCCAAAACGCTGTTGTTGAAGTCCGTTCTTGACGATCCGGATGAGCTCCTCCTTCAAGTCAATTCCTGCAACCACAAACAATCAAACAATTACCAAGCACTTGCATTTCATATAATAAAACATATATTCAACATGCAGACCAAGGAACACATGAAATAACTCATTAACACAAGCTATTGAGAAAAATAAACCAGTTTGTATTAATAACGAAACAAAGAAACTCTTACAACCTGGCCTTGGTGTTGTGCAAGTTCCTCCCAGGGTCCATCAAGGGTTTTCCTCTACTTTGACAAAGCTCACCCTCTCCCAAGTAGAATCAAGTGAAGACAATCTCTCCTCACAAAGGCTCTAATGGAAGACCTAAATCCTGCAGCATTTACCCAAAGAAAATGTATAGCTCCAACCTCTTCTCCTTCTGGCTCAATGCCTTTATTTATAGTGCTGTAAAGAGGTTATTCAGGTCCACTATCAATGGGATCATCCCCCTCTATGGGTGGGATAGCTCCCTTATTGATGGGATAAGTTCCCCCTTAATAGAGATACATGAACCAACTGGAGGCGCATCCATTTCATCAAACCGACCTCTAGAATGTTCTAGAAGTAACCACAAGTAACTTTTTCAAGATAAAACTCGCGCATTTTGCCTTTTACAGAGGGACGCACCTGTCCCTTAACATACAGAGCGTCCATGGACGCAGATTTTGTGAACATGGTCAGCGTCCCCGCAGGTAAGGCTAGAGAGAACCTGCGACCCCAGAGATAAACATAGTTTTTACAAGACTTTCTCTCTTCTTTGAGTTTGAGATGGATAACAGAGGTATGAGACTTGCCTAAGAGGGTAGCATGAATGTTGATTTGAGCCATACTAACTGTAAGTAGTCAAGGTGACATTTTTTAGTGTAACAGATTGCCCCCTAAAGTGCGAAGCCTGGAATAGAATAGGGTTTTGTAATTCTAGGAAGGGTGAAGCGCTTTATCATTTCAAGGATTGCCTTGTGGATGGCCTGGTTGGAACCTGCAATTTTCAACACAAAATACATGTATAAGATTATATCATCACTGAGGTAGGCATTCCCATACTCAGATTCAAAACTTTAACTAATGGACTAACTACTCTGATACAGGAATGATCTTGCAGTACATCATTTTATAGACTTTTGTAGACACAGTATGGACGCAGCCATCTGTTTATGATTAGTCTACATAGATAATGAATACAAAACTCCTCGCAGCCTGGATGGTAGAAACTAGATCCAGGGTCTTCACTTCTACTTCCCGAATTGATACGATTCTAGCCATGTGATTAAATGATTTGATGTCGAACATGTTAGAAACCACTTGATTACCAGTCGATGATGTAAACTGTTAACAAGTGTGAGAGAGACCACCAGTAATGTCAATGGTTCTCAAAGTACCAAGCACAACCCGTGAAATGTGAATAGATGTTTTGATGTCGAACACTTCACGGAATCCTTTGATCGAAAGTCAATGATGTAAACTGACGTCAAAGGCGAGAAACCTGCCATTGATGCATGCAGACTTCAAGGTACTGTCAATTCCTAAGTCATCTTTCTAGATAATGTGCTGATGTCGATAGAAAGCGACCCGTTGCAGGCAAGCCCGCAACACGAAATCATTGTTCAAGTTGAAGAAATGTTGCTGTAAGGACTGACTCAGGGATGGTCAAATGGATGACAAGTATTTTGCAGATGAAAGTTTTGCTTGCAGACCTCTTGAACACATAACGACACGACAGATGGCTTGGTGACGAATAACTCAAAGTTAATCCCGGAACCCGGTTAAAGACTTTCAAAGTGGTTTGATCAACTGTGAGGTAAAAGATTTCCCAACCCAGGTGAATGAAAAGTGTCGTGTTCAAGAGTGGTAATAAAGTTTCTTTTGAGACAAAAGGTAACAAACAGGTTCATTCTTCTCTCTTTTCCCCCACCATTTCTGGCAAGTACCTCTTTATTTTTAACAAGCTTGAGGAGGATAACATATGCTTGATTATAAGCTCATCCTTTAGATGAGTCCAACCTAGTTTTGATTCGAACCCTAGGAAGGAGTGGTTCGTTCCCGTTTGTAATTGAACAGGTCCTTTACTGTGAAATGTTTAACGAGCCCAGTATAGGAGAAACTCGGCGTTTTTCAATTTTAGAGAGTCTGAAAAACTTAAGGAAACTCCACGTTGAACTTTTTCGTAAATTTGTGTCCCTCAAGCCCGAAAAAGTATAAAATAATACCTGGGGGAACCGCTTGATCTTGCGACCAAGGAGTACTTTCATAATAGTGTCGTCGACCTGAAAAGTAAAAAGCGATCAAGGACACGTCGTTTTATTTCCGTATCGAGTTTGAAACGACAAAAACCCGGCAATCTTTTCCTGATTTTACGGTCAGAAAAGAGCTATAAGGGGACCGTCTTTTAATTCCGTTTTAACGAGTGTAAAAGAAACGCTCGGCAATCTTTTCATGTTTTAGGAGTCAGAAAAGGGCTTAAAAGATGACTCTGAGGTTTCACTTTTTCTTAAGTTTTAACGAGTTCGAAAAAGGGATAAAAATGTACTCATGGTTTTCACTTTTTCGTAAATTTTAATGAGTTTGAAAAAGGGATAAAAATGTACTCATATGGCCGACTTTCAATTTAATTTACGAGCAGGAAAGACGGAAAGAACTCGGCATTTTCATTTGTTTTACGAGAATGAAAGATAGCAAAATAATCTCGGGATTTTCATGAGTTTAACGAGTCTTGAAAATAACTGAAATTGACTCGAGATAGGTTTCATTTTTACAAAAGCTTGAAACAGATCAAAACTATGCTTCAAAGTAGTTTCATTTTTACTCAAGCTTGAAACAGAGAGAAAACTGTGCTTGATGCCCCCTAAGCATAACTGCTAGAGTGCATGCCCCCCTGCTTCATTTCATTCAACCAATTGGATGAAATGAAGGTTGAGTTACGAGATCATTGAAAGACTCGACCTAAAACTGTAAGAAAAACTAAAATAACTAACCTAAATATACAACTTAACATCTACGAGATCTAGTCAAACTCTTGACTCAAGTAGAGGAGGATTTGTTTCATTTTTTAATGAGCTTGACACAGGAAAAGAACTATGCTCAGATTCGGTTTCATGTTTACGCAAGCTTGAAATGAAAAACTATGCTTGTTATAAGTTCACATGCCCTCAGCATAATGACGCAAAACGAGGTACATGCCCCCCAAGCTTCATTTCATTCAATGAGGTGGATGGAATGAAGCTTTACTTTCAAGATCTTGGAAAGACGTGTGGGAGTTGTTTCATTTTTTAGCGAGCTTGACACAAGACAAGGAACTATGCTCATAAAATTCTTGATTCATTTTTTAATGAGCTTGACACAAGACAAGGAACTATGCTCATGACTAATCTCTACAATCTACCTACTTAACCTACCCTTGTTTCATTTTTTAACGAGCTTGATACAAGACAAGGAACTATGCTCAAAAAGTTCGCATGCCCCCAGCATAATGATGTGAAATGAGGTACATGCCCCCAGGCTTCATTGCATTCAACCGGCTGGATGAAATGAAGGTTTACTTTCAATATTTAACTTGAAAAGGGAGTTGTTTCATTTTTAAAGAGGTTGACACAAGAAAAGAACTATCCTCATAGCTGTTTCATTTTTTAACGAGGTTGACTCAGTAACAGGAACTGTCCTCAAAGTCCTACTTTCTACAATCTATATAGCCTAAAATCTAGCTGATTCATTTTTAATGAGGTTGACTCAGTAAAAGAACTATCCTCATACCTAATTCATTTTTTAACGAGGTTGACTCAGTAACAGGAACTGTCCTCATAGCTGATTCATTTTTTAACGAGGTTGACTCAGTAACAGGAACTATCCTCAAACCTGATTCATTTTTTAACGAGGTCGACTCAGTAACAGGAACTATCCTCAAAGTCCTACTTTTTACAGTCTACCTACATAACCTAAAATCTACCTGATTCATTTTTTAATGAGGTTGACTCAGTAAAAGAACTATCCTCATTACAGCCTATTTCATTTTTTAACGAGGTTGATACAGGAAAAAACTATCCTCGTAAACACTGATTCATTTTTAGCGAGGTTGACACAGTAAAAGGAACTTTCCTCATACCTGATTTCTAACTATCTATATGTCCTAAAAACTAGCTGATTCATTTTTTAATGAGGTTGACTCAGTAAAAGAACTGTCCTCATGACAGCCTGTTTCATTTTTTAACGAGGTTGATACAAGAAAAAAACTATCCTCGTACACACTAATCATGGCTTCCAACTGTAGGAAAGACATGTCAATGGACAAACCTTGATCATGGCTTCCAAGAGGTCTTCATCAGAAGGAAGAATACTTCTTGGGAAGGAACACATGTCAAGGGACTCAAAAGGGATAAGAACATCGTGTTCAAGTAATCCCATAGAGTTTTCCATGTCAATTACCGGAGCTAAATCAAAGGAAGATGAGCAAACAGTGAGAGGCTCACTTACATCGGTAACTGAAATCATGGGACCGGTTGCCACATAATTAACCCGTGGCAGGGTAGATACCACTTTAGAATCAAGAACATTTAGGGGTGTCATATTATTTGTAGTTGAGACAGGACTAGGGAACGAAAGCTGGTCTACAGTCACAATACTTCCATTGTGAGGGAAAGACATCACGCGAAAGAGTGTCGATACGACAGCTTTCATTGCATAAACATAGTCTCGCCCAAGGAGTAAATTGAAATCCAAGGGACCTCGAACTACCATAAGATCGATACAGACAGTTTTACCTTCCAAGGTAATAGAAAACTTAGGAAGGATCCCTAAAGGTTCACTAATGGTTCTGTTAAAAGCTTTCAGATTCTGCGTAATAGGCGCAAGCTGAGGGGAACCCAAAGCTTTCCAAACAGTTGAGGATAAAATACTAACAGAAGCACCTTCATCTACCTGAGTACGATGTATGTCCCTACCACCCGCCTTGACAATGATTTGGAAAGGGGTGGAGGAAGGAAGACGAGGTTCTGTCAGTCTATTCCAATCAAAGGAAAAGACCTCACTACTTGGAGGGGGTTCTGTAGAAACAGGTGAAATGCCCCCCGGCATAGAAGAATCTGATGTAACAAGAAGAACATCAGCGGTATGAAGTTTACTCTCGAAAGGGAGAGTGTGATCGACCGAATGTGAAATTGAATCGACCACTTGATCAACTAATTGATCATCAACCTGAGTGACATGAGTTTCACTCTCCAATGGAAGAGTGTGATTGACTGTACTTGAATTTAGATCAATCACTCCGTCAGTTGACGGTAGGTTGGGAGAAAGTTTACGGTAACCAGTTGGAAATTCTTGCTGTGGAACAGTAAGTTTTCCAACAATGTTGAGGCTTCATCCATGTGAGGGCAAATGTGAGTTTGATGACTCCCTTTGCATAACTTACAAGGAAACCTAACTTTACCCTTTTTCCCAGGAACCTGACTATCACTGGTTGATGGATCAATGGAAAGTTGATGAGATTTTTCTGACCATACTTCCAAGACCTTTGGAATACCAGGACAATTGACAAGGAAGTGGTCACCCTTACAAAGCCTGCAAGGGTATTTGGGTTTACGATGCATGTCGGAATTTTCCTCAAACACAACTAACTCTTACAGCCATGGTTGGTTGGTTGACTTCTTTCTTATCTTGCTTCTTCTTCTTCTTCTTCTTCTTCCCTTTCTTCTTCTTCTTAGCCTCCTGGTTACTAACATAAAGGATTTTACCAGGCGAAGAGGAGGAAATGGAGGAAGAAAAATTAGGCGAAGAAGGTAAAGGGTCAACAGAAGGTTGGTGATGTTGAGATGGTGAACTCTGTTGAGGTGAAGCATCCGGTTGAGATGGAACAATTGGAGTATTTTGGGCCAACGAAGTTGAAAATAACCATATCGGTAAACCTATTGTAAATCCAGGTAATGACAAAGTAGCCATATAAGGAGGACCAACATTTCCAAAGTAAGGAAAAGTACTAGGATTCTCATTAGGAGGGGTTCCTAGGTTGATAAATTCCGGAACATTTGCCATTATATTCAACTTCAGTGAATTTTATTAACAATTTAAAACTAAAATTAACAATTCACAATTCACACTTAACAACTAAAATTCACAATTCACACCTATGGTCTCTAAAAGTAAAAACAAACAAATTAACACGCGCTATCAAATCTAGGAGTCAAACCACACACAAACAGTAAGCTCTCCGGACCGAAAACACTAGTTGGTGATGAAGCCCAACCTCGCAGAATTCAGTACAGAAATGGCGGGTGGAACAGTTACCCCGGCAACCTACTTAATGAATAGACCGGCACAAGTTCCTCCACTTTAACCGTCTCGAAGTGAAGTGAACCCCCCGGAAAATCCAAGTGAGTATAACCGACGTCTGCTCCAGGTACAGTGGGACCTTCCTCCACCGTCACCTCGGTAGAACCCTAAAGATTATGGTCACTAAGGTCACCAACAGTAACAAATACACCTGGGGGAACAGTCTAAACTCCGACAGCACGCAAGGGCAGAGTAGCAAGCTCAATCCCCTTACCGGCTCCTTGACAACAATCCAAGGTTTACCGATAAGTGACCCCTGGCTCCTCGACAATGGTTAATCCGAGGTTTACCGTTTGTAATACGTACTGTCTGGCGTCGTTCCCAACGAGGGGGGAATGATCCCCTCACTGGTTCGAACACGAGCTCGTGCTTCTCCTTTAAGAGGAGCTTTCCCAGAGTGCAATTGAAACAATTGGATTTATTCTACTCAAGATAAACTATCTGTTTGGTTTTGTAGTCTTGGAGAGTTAAGTACTCACCTACTCCAAGACCCTAGCCTAAGCTATGTTGGTGTTTCAGAGCCCTAGAAAAGTAAAAATTACTAGATGAATTTTAATTAAGCGTTGTGTTATTAAGGCTGTTATTACTCAAATGGGTAAATGGAGATGAAACCAATGGTGTTATGACCCGACTCAACTGAGTGCAATCGAATATGATAATGCAATCCTTTCAATTCGATGAATCCTAACTAGAGTAAGGAGAGAGTTTCCATTCACTTCCAACAATGCAAAAAATTGATCATTAAGAGAAAATTTAACAAATTCTCTAATGCACTAACTTCATCAAGAAAAACTAATGCAAATCAATTCCAAACCAATTTTTATTTTTATTTTTGTGTAAATTCAAATCAAAGAAAGCTAATCTAAATCTACGATTGATTTTTCAGAATGTAAACTATGCAATTGTAATCTATGCACAATTCACATGAAAAGTATGCAAATGTAATCTATGCACATTTTTCATTCATATTCTGAAAATGAGAATTCTAATTGTGCAAATGTGATCTATGCAAAAGAATTCTCAAACACAAGACGATTCTAATGTGATCTAAGAACCAATCAAGTGCAAATTGAGAAAATTGGGTGAGAGTTCCAAAGATCAAAACATAAAAACACTCAATTTAATTTCTCATTTTGTAAAAATGCATACATGAAAAAAATATTTTTAGACTCATCTTTAATATGATCCAAAACCAACCATTAATAAGAACCCACCATTTGTTCCATCTTGAGCATGGATATCAATGGGTCTCGTCATATAATTTGTGGAATGTGGAAAGTGGAGGTGCGCGGGCTTTGGAGTAATTTCATTATGTTAAGTGTGAAGGACCTCTGCACTCTACATAATGAACTTCCTCCACACTTTGAATAAGAGATAGGTTATACGCGTTATCAGATCATACCATATTTGCATGGGTCATAACTTCATTCTCTTGGTATTATGTAGCTTTTAAATTGATTGTTGGGAGCAATAGGATTCTAAATTGTTCCTTTTGTATCAATGATTTAATTGAATCCAAATATAAATAATTCATTTTGTATGAAAACATATATTGTGAAATGTTTTTAAAATCACCAAATCTAAAGCTAAATTTAACACTTGAAAAGCATCCACATTCTCTTCCATTAGGAGTACATAGATCAATGGCTCTTAGTATATTCATATAACTATTATACATTTTGATTTTAATTCTAATTTTGTATGAATGCATCACCTTCAATGATTGTATCGATATGGATATAGTTATTGTAATTTTTAATTTAATTTCTCATTTTGTATCAATGCATACATAACAAAGCAATTTTAGAAATAAAATTCAATGGGATCCAAATCCAACCATTAATAAACACCCACCATCTATTCCACCTTAAGCATGGAGGTCAATAGCTCTCACCATATAGTTGTGTGCAATGCGGAGGTGTAGAGTCTTCATAATCCACAGAATGAACTTCCTTTGCATTCTGAATTGAAGATATACTATATGCATTATTAGATCATACCATGTTTGAATGGAAAGATAATGGTGTAGGTCAAATCTTTGATCCTGATCTTGAAGACCTAGCAACGTAAGTGGATTCAATATAAGCTTCAAATGCAAAGCATGAAAAACTAACAATAAACTTCAAAGAAAATATATTCTTAATTCTTGGTTTGACTCCCCATGATACTCTAAATCTATCATGAAACACATAAATAACATTAAAAATATTTTTTCATTTGAAGCACCTTAATTCAAAATATGCAACATAGAATCGTCTATATATGCACTTTTTATTTTGGCAATTAACAATTGTTTGTGTATGCACTTTTACTCTATATCTTCAGCCGTTTAGGGCAAGTGTTAAAATGATTGAAAAGTGCGGATATCTCAGGGTTTAGCTTTCATTGTGTAGAGTGGAGAGTGTGTCTTTCAAAGTGCAAAGTGCATCTTCCAAAAACGATTTTGGAAATGAAACGATATCAAATAATGACAAAACGCGGACCTTGCTTAAAGAGGTAGGTTTGGAGGAAAACTATGCCAACGTGGCTTTCATTGTGCAGGGTACAACGCTGAAAAGATAAATATAATGACAAATTGCGAAAATGTGAGCATTCAAAATGCAGGTCCCGCACAAAGAGACACAACCTTATGGTGGGGATCCCAAGGTGGGACACGTAGCAGTGACCCTTTAACTCTTATCGTTTTTCGAATTAAATAGTGGCAGGGTTTTCACATGAGGTTTTAATGTGATTTATGTTTTTTGGCCTGCCCATCATACTGGCCTTGGGTTTGCAAACACAATCTGTCACAACTGCCGAGGGTATTTGGAATTCATTCTTGCATTTCTGTGGTCTAGTTCGGCTCTATGGGTGTGTTATGCTTTCGCTTGGTTCTTGCGATAGTTGGTAAGCATTGTGCCTTTCTTGTCCTCTATGGTGGTTTGTTAGTGTTGTGCGTTGCTTGTTCCCTGTGGTGGTTTACTTCGTTGGTTCTTGGGTGTCACACGGAATCTGTCAAGGGTGCGGACACGACTGACCTTCCTAGAAGTCTAAGACATTCTAATGACAAACAAGACAAAATGGAGTGATCTTTCTCTAAATACACCTTTTACAACATGAAAACTACAAGTGTTTAGGCTTACCTTATTCCAAAACGCTGTTGTTGAAGTCCGTTCTTGACGATCCGGATGAGCTCCTCCTTCAAGTCAATTCCTGCAACCACAAACAATCAAACAATTACCAAGCACTTGCATTTCATATAATAAAACATATATTCAACATGCAGACCAAGGAACACATGAAATAACTCATTAACACAAGCTATTGAGAAAAATAAACCAGTTTGTATTAATAACGAAACAAAGAAACTCTTACAACCTGGCCTTGGTGTTGTGCAAGTTCCTCCCAGGGTCCATCAAGGGTTTTCCTCTACTTTGACAAAGCTCACCCTCTCCCAAGTAGAATCAAGTGAAGACAATCTCTCCTCACAAAGGCTCTAATGGAAGACCTAAATCCTGCAGCATTTACCCAAAGAAAATGTATAGCTCCAACCTCTTCTCCTTCTGGCTCAATGCCTTTATTTATAGTGCTGTAAAGAGGTTATTCAGGTCCACTATCAATGGGATCATCCCCCTCTATGGGTGGGATAGCTCCCTTATTGATGGGATAAGTTCCCCCTTAATAGAGATACATGAACCAACTGGAGGCGCATCCATTTCATCAAACCGACCTCTAGAATGTTCTATAAGTAACCACAAGTAACTTTTTCAAGATAAAACTCGCGCATTTTGCCTTTTACAGAGGGACGCACCTGTCCCTTAACATACAGAGCGTCCATGGACGCAGATTTTGTGAACATGGTCAGCGTCCCCGCAGGTAAGGCTAGAGAGAACCTGCGACCCTAGAGATAAACATAGTTTTTACAAGACTTTCTCTCTTCTTTGAGTTTGAGATGGATAACAGAGGTATGAGACTTGCCTAAGAGGGTAGCATGACTGTTGATTTGAGCCATACTAACTGCAAGTAGTCAAGGTGACATTTTTTAGTGTAACATTGGGGGTTTTCAAGTCGATTTTCTGCCTTCAAGTTGATTCATCTTTGTCACCTAGCTCATACTTTGTCTCTACTCTGTTTTGCGATGATTGTTTTCTTGATGTTGGGTCTAGTGATGATTTGGCTCTATGAAAACATAAGTTCTTGCCTTGCTACTACACTGGACGGCTCAGCGAACTCGTTCTCAAGTAATTTTCTTGTTCCAGTTTCATTTCTACTTTTCCTTTTTATGTATCTAACCCTTTGGCTCCTTGGTGAGTAGGAAAAACTCTCTCATGGTGTTTCTGTTCGGAGAAACCCTCTGTTGCGAGTCTCGGCTCTCGTCCTCTGTTGCGGAGTTAGACCTTCTCTAAGTAAATCCTCACTCCTTTCTTGGTTAATTTGTTTCACTGTATTGTTGGTCTCGTGGCCCTACTTAACTGCTGCCATGTTTTGTGGTGGTGTGCAGGTCATTCCAGGGGAATGCTACTCCACAGCCTCGTCCTTGGGAGTTTTCGTAGGCTTTGGGAAGACCTGGGTAGGGTCTTTCCATGGCTGTATCTTTCTTTTGCTTGCTATATCTTTAGTTGGGTATAACCCTTGGGCTTTCGCTTCCTCCAAGTATGTGTGTGGTTTTAGGGGTTGTCATGCCCTCGTTCTTTGACTAGTATTGGTATAGTTTCAAGGGTATTCATGCCTTTGTTGTTTGACTAGTCTGGGCCTGTGAATTGTAGTTTTCAGTTTTCGCGGGTTTCGGAACCCTCCACGATTTTTGGGTTGTATAATTTGTACCATGAACTGTTAAATTGGAAATGAAATGAATGCACAATTATGCTTGAATGCTGAATATAAAAGTACCTGGTGATTTTTATTAAGGAAAGGAAAACAAATGTATTTTTTATGCTAGTTTTGCCTTTTTCTGGTTGCTGGTCTAAGATGCCTTTTTTCACAAGTTTCTTGTCAATCTTATTCAGCTTCTTAATGAGTTACTTCATTGTTTTGCTTTCAATACAATGTCTAAAACATTTATGCATAAGAAAATAAAAAATTGTCCTGTTTCCTTAATGACAAGTTCTAGATTCATTTGATTTTATAAATATTTAAGACAATTGTAAATTTTAAATCATGAGTCCTCTCTTCTCTCTGGATAGCAACCCCTCAATCAAGCTCTAGTTTTTCTTTTCAATGCATTACTAGCATTGTCTTTACAGTTCTGGAACTGTTCCACAGTTAACTTTCAGTTATCTAACAGTTTCTTTAAACATGCTCTTAACTAATCCTATCTTGACTTGCTTTCATAATTTTTAAAGAAAAATGGCTGAGTCAACCTTAATTTAAATAAATCAAAATAAAACAGAAACTATAAATGTTTTTATTTCTTTCCAGCAAAATAAAAACCATTTCCCAGTTGTCGCCTTTTCAGTCGAATGCTCCTGCATCAGGCTCCCTGGGTAAATTAAACTCACGGCTCCTATCCATGAGCTCTTCAATAGAGAACCCGGTGTTTTGAATCTGGCCAGCATCTAACCAATAACTATCTTCAATAGGATGGCCCTTCCACTAGATTAAGCAGCACAAATATTCTTTCCTTCGAGTCTATCTGGCCACCTGGGTGTCTAGGATCTATTCGATCTCTCAAGGCTTTGCTAGGGGCATCTCTTTAATCCATGAGTCATTCTCATTTTGTGTTTCTTGTCTTCATCTTTCCGAACTATCCTCTTCATTTGCCGCAATGTATGGGTACAGATTTTCCACATTAAAAATGGGTGAAATTCCTATACCTGGGGGTAATTGCAATACATAAGAATTCGAAGAAAAATTTTGAACAATCCTGCAAGGCCCAATTTTATTCCATTTTAACTTGTTGTATTCGACTTTAGGAAACCTCTCCTTGTGTAGGTGTGCTAATACTAGGTCTCCTACATTGAATTGTACCTCCTGCCTTTTCAAATCCGCTTTCTGTTTGTGCCATTGACTATTGTCTTGTATTTTTAATTTCACATGGTCATGAAGATCGTTGATTGCCTTTGTAAAATCTTCACCATCAGCACTCGTGCACTCCAACTAACACAAATCCCATAACTCATGTACTCCATGTTGGTGCATTCTATATAGGATCTGGAAAGGACTACTGCCCGTGATTTTGTTAGGTGAATTGTTGTAATCAAATTCCGCTTGTGCAAGCACACGATCCCACTGTTGAGAATTTTCTTCAACCAAACTCTTTAATAGATTTCCTAGATTGTGGTTCACCACTTCAGTTTTGCTGTTGGTATGCAGATGATAAGCTGAGCTGAAGTTTAGTTTGGTGTCTAATGTTTTCCATAAGGTCTGCCAAAAATGACCTATAAACTTGACGTCTAGGTCTGAAATAATAGACTTTGGCAAGCCATGTAATCTGACTATCTCTATGAAGAAAAAATGTGCTACATGTGTGGCATCACTGGTTTTCCTGCACGAAATGAAATTTGCCATTTTGGTGAAATGATCGACCACCACCATGATGGAATCGAATCCCCATTGTATCTTCTCCAGACCTAAGACAAAGTCTAAACTGATTGAGTCCCATGGCCTGTTCGGAATATGTAAGGGTGTATACAACCCTATGTTCTGGCTATGTCCCTTTGCAAGGTAACACACTTTGCATCCAATCACAAACCTTTGTACATCTCTACGCATCTTGGGCCAATAGTAAAAGTGGCTCAACTGATCCAAGGTCTTGTCTATGCAAAAATGCCTAGCTAAACCTCCATTATTCTTTTCCTGGATTAAGTTCTCTCTCATAGAACATTATGGAATACACAACTACCCTCCTTTGAAGAACAACCCTTCCTGCATATTATAGTCCAGCCATGAACTGTTATCTCTGAATAATGGTTTTTTGCAAGATTCATAGGCTTCCTTAAAATTTGCATCTGTTTCATACAAGTGCTTAAGATGTTTGAATCCTAATACTTGTATCGTACTTTCCTGTAGGATCAAATTCCTCCTAGATAATGCATCTGCCACTTTGTTGGCTTGACCGCTGATGTGTTTCAACAAAAATGTAAAACTCTGCAGGTACTCCACCCACTTCACGTGTCTATGGTTCAGCTTATGCTGCTGCATAATATACTGTAATGCAGAATTGTCTGAAAATAAGACAAATTCATTGGCCAATAGATAATGTCTCCAATTCTTTAGCGCTTGAACCACTGCATAAAATTCTTTGTCATAAGACATTTACTTTTGCCTACTTTCATTTAGTTTCTCACTGAAGTAGGCTACTGTCTTGTCTTCTTGGCTGAGTACTGCAGTAATGGTTGTTCCACTAGCATCACAACAAACTTGAAAAAGCCTGTTAAAGTCTGGTAATCTCAAAATTGGTTTTTCAGTAATCTTTCTTTTGAGCAACTGAAAACTCTTCTCTATCATTTCTGTCCAATGAAAAGGTTGATTTTCCTTCTTAATTGTATCCACCATGGGTGCACAAATCCCACTAAAATGTTTAATAAACTTTCGATAAAAACTCGCCAATCCATGAAAACTTTGTACCTCAAACAAACTTTTGGGAGACAACCCGCTAACTATGGTTGCAACATTTTCCGAATCCATTTTTAGTTCATTCTTGGAAATCACAAATCCCAAATAAATTAACTCTTTCTTGAAAAAAGAAAATTTCTTCAAATTTATCAATAATCTATTTTGCAGCAATTTTTCCAATACATACCTCACATGTCGAAAATGCTCTTCCTTCGTCTCGCTGAATGTAAGTATATAATCAAGATATACAATCACAAATTTACAAATGAATTCCTTAAGCATCTCATTCATCAAACGCATGAACGTGTTGGGGGCATTGCTCAATCCAAATGGCATAACTAGCCATTCATACAAGCCTTCATTATTCTTGAAAGGTTTCTTCTACTCGTCACCTTCTCGAATCCTGATTTGGTGGTAGCTGCTTTCCAGGTCTATCTTTGAAAAGTACATTGCTCCACTCAAACAATCCATCATATCATCCATCTGAGGTAAAGAAAGCCTGTACCTATTAGTGATCTTGTTAATTGCCTGGGAATTAGTGCACATCCGCCACTCACCTCCTTTCTTGGGAGCTAAAACAGTTAGAACTGCACAAGGGCTTAAACTTTCCCGAACCAGTCCTTTATCCAACAAATCCTACACCTGCTTCCTGATTTCTTCATTGTCCTTCGGACTCATCTGGTAAGCAGCTTTGTTTGGCAAACTGGCTCCTGGAATAAAATCAATATGGTGACTAATACTCCATTTTTTGGTAATTTGTCTGGTAGATTGTCTACCACAATATCACTAAATTTCTGTAGCATGTCATGTATCTCTTTAGGTAAGTCAATGACTTCAGTATGGATCAATACTAGTTTTGGCCTTCGCACAACTACATATTTTAGCTCATCATCCTCCATCTGTCGCAAAAACGATTTTCCACCTAACAGTGATGCTTTTGTCCCACTGGTTTCTGCAACATCCTATTCCTTCATGGGCACTAACGTATGCTTTATCCCATCTTTAACAAACTTGTAACAATTTGTTTCCTTGTCATGGATGGAGTTCCTATCATACTGCCATGGTCTGCCCAACAGAATATGGCATGCGTCCATAGGCATGATATCGCAAGTCACCTTGTCCATGTACTTGCCAATATGAAGCTCTACTTCGCACTGCTCATCACCCAACAGTTGTTGACCTTTCTGCAACCACGACACCCTATATGGAGTTGGGTGCTTCAACTTCTTCAAACCTAATTTCCCCACCATTTCAGTAGCTACCGGATTATCATTACTTCCACTGTCTATGATTAATTTGCAGCATTTCCCATCCGACTTGCACACAGTCCAGAACAATGCTTTCCTCTGTGTTTGGTCAGCTACTTCCTTAGCTGGTTTCCATAATACCTTGTTCATCACCAAGGCTTCCCTAGTCTCAGGCATATTTTCCACCTCCTGTGGTGGTGCCTCCGCTTCATCAGGCTGACCGACATATGATCCCCCTGTCCAGTTTGTTCATTTTCAAGACATTCAAAGGACCTGTGTCCCCAATTATGACACTTGTAACACTGGTAGGAATTTCCTCTGCCTCTGCCATTACCTCTTCCTCGCTAGTATGACCTTCCTCCTCTGTTGTTACCTTCCCTTTCAGTCTGTCCCGAAGTCTTCGAACTACTACCCACTTCATTGCTGTTGGCAATCCTACCTCTACCAAAGGACTATCCCCGACCTCTTCCAGAGCCACATCCTCTTCTGGCATTCTGTTTCCTAACAATATTTTCCTCTACCTTCAAAGCACTCTGATAGGCTTCCTCTATGGTCTTAGGGGAGAGAATACTAATTTCGTCGAGGATCTCCATCCGTAGACCATTTACAAACCTCGTTGTTTTCTCAGGGGCATCTTCAACATAACCAACTCTTAGGTTTACTTTATAAAATTCTTCAGTATATTCCTTTACGGTCATCATTCTTTGCCTCAGGTTCTGTACTTGTCTATAAAGGGCAATTTGATAATCTTTAGGTAGAAATTTTCTCTTCATTCTAGCAATCATCCTGTCCCATTTTTTAATCAATGGTTTGTTCAATCTCCTCCTTTCTGCCTGTACACTGTCCCACCATAGTGCTGCATGTCCCTTCAACTTGGTGATAGCAAACCTGATCCTCTTGTCTTCGCTGATTTCTTCATATTCAAAATATTTATCTAGTTCACTTATCCAGTCTAACAATGCCTTTGTGGACAAACTTCCATCATAATTAGAGAGATCCGGCCTTGGCTTGCTACTAGCCAACAAAACTGACCTCAATAGTTTAATTGTTGGTCGTTCTTCATCTGACCCTTCCATCACGGCTGTGTTTTCCTCCTCACTGTCATCCCCACCTTACGGATCTCTATGCCTTCTTGCTTCCACTGTGGCCAAATGTGCAGTTAAAGTCCTAATTTCTTCTTGTAACCCTTCATCTAATACTTTTCTGATGGCTCTACCTCGACCCCTTCTTCCTAACTCCATCTTCACTAAGGGAAAGGAACAAACTACTCTGATACCAAAAATTGGTGGCGATCACGAGGAGGGACACATAGCTGCGGCCATTTAACTCTTATCATTTTTTGAATTAAATAGTGGTGGTTTTGGTGTGAGGTTTTAATGTGTTTTATGTTTTTCGGCCCGCCCTCCGTACTGGCCTTGGGTTTGCAAACACAGTCTGTCACACCTGCTGAGGGTATTTGGAATTCATTATTGCATTATCATGGTTTGGTTCAGCTCTATGGGTGCGTTGTGCTTTCGCTTGGTTCTTGTGATGGTTGGTAAGTGTTGTGCCTTGCTTGTCCCGTATGGTGGTTTGTTAGTGTTGTGCCTTGCTTGTTCCCTATGGTGGTTTACTTCGCTGGTTCTTGGGGGTTTTCAAGTTGATTTTCCTCCTGCAAGTCGATTCATCTCTATCACCCAGCTCATACCTTTTCTCTACTTTGTTTTGCGATGATTGTTTTCTTGATGTTGTGTCTGGTGATGATTTGGCTCTATGCAAACACATGTTCTTTCTTATAGACATTTTTGGACACTGCAACCCCAATCATACATTTCCATAAACCAAGGGCTCCTAAGTCCCTAAAAGTGTTGTTTCACACCCTAAAGGAACAAGGTCAGTTGATTACATCATCTCCCAGAAGTTCTCGACAAAAAACTACTCAGAACTGGTCAAATCTAGACCATACAGACTGCCCAGTGCAGAAGGTGTGATGCATCCCACCTACCCAGAGTAAAAGGTGTGATGTATACTGGATAGCTCTTCTGCAGGGTGCGATGAGCGAGAGTGGACAAATGGCAGAGACAGTTTGCAAGGTGGTTTGACATGGAATCTTCCAGAAACTTCTCCTATGACACTTGCCTCTCTGAATTCACCCAGGGATGAGTAAGAGATCATCAATCTCCAAGTGGAATCAAGAACTCTCAGAGAGAGGACACTAATCAAATCTCAGAAGCTAACTCACCTCCCTACAATCATCTATATATGGATCCCTCATCCCAGAGATCTAGAGGCCGGAATTTTGTATCTTGTAAGGAAGTGTTGCTGGTTTCTTGGTGTAACATCATAGTGTTGGGTGATCTAAGCTTTTCATGAGGTGAAGAAGGGATTTCTTGTTGAGAGGATGACGTTGGGTCAAAACAATTGGTTGTAATCCTCTTTGCTATTATTGATATTAATAAAGCTATTCAAATTTTCCTCCACATTCTTGTATGGTTGATGAAATATGAATTTGTGTGGTCAATATATATCTGGTCCTATATTGTTTGTGATAGTAGATCTCTGTTCTTGGGTAGTGTTATGCTGCTTTGATTCCACAGGTGCTCTTTGAAGCTGGGTAGATGAGGAAGCGAGTGGCAAAGATCTATCAGAAGGGAGAAGAATCAAGCAAGGAACCAAGCGCAAGACAAAGGTTAGTCTCCTTTGTTCCCCTCTTATCTACTTCTCATAAAGGAAAACGAAAGTAGTTTTAGTTTGTTTGTTTCTAAGATAGCTACCAGTCTTAGTGGGACTAGCAGCTCTGCATGGACACTAGATTTCCCGATAACAAAATGGCGACTCCACTGGGGAGCAAATAGCTTGTTTGCTTTTCTATACTTTTTTGTTTTATAAACTTACAGACGGAGCCTGAAGTCAAGCCAGCTAGCCTTCGAACTGCATTTGCTATGCAAGTGCAAAGTAGATCAATGCTGCTTCAGTCTATCTCCGGGTTTTGTTTATAAACTGAACAATTGATTTGTAAACATCCTAATTGCCCTTGTGGTGGCTCTAGTAACCTCCTTAGATCTACCCCTGTGATTTATTTACTGATTATCACTTGCTCGGCCTAAATCTATGAACTGTGCTACAAACTTTGATCAAGAACTGGATCAAAAGTCTCGCACTGTACCATCGCACCCTCTCTTCAAGGATATCAGTATGCATCGCACTTCCCGTGTGCAGTAGGTGGGATGCATACTGGAATCCCTGTGTAACAAGTGTGATGGTCAGAGAAGGTTAATTTTGCCTCCAAACTTTGGCTTTTCCTCACTTTTTTCAGCTCTATTAAGGAGTTTTGTTGTCTGTAGTCAGTATACCTCTATGTAAACCCCCTTCCTTTCCATTATTCCGCCTCCATTGTGCAAAGAACTGTAAATGTTTTTATGTATTGTGAGCCATTTTCGGTTCTCTTTTACAAATAAGTAGCGTAATTGAACTGTCGTTTCTTGATTTGGAAGTGTCACAAGTGTCATTTTCAGTGATAGAAGAGAATCCGATTGTTCTTGATAGTCGATTACATTGTTACTCTTGTATTTGATTTGAATTAATAATTTTTCAAGTGTCGAAAGCAAGCTTTCAATTCCAAATCGCAAAGTGTCGTCATTGTCTTCATTTTGTCTTGAAAAGAAGCTTGTTAGTAATGTCGCTTTGAAAAATAATTCAGATTTGCGCTTAGCTTTCTTTTTATCATTCACACATTAAGAAGGCTGAAAACAAATACATGCATGTGCATTTGCATTTAGACTGTTTTTTGGTTTGATTTAGGACAGTTCATATAGTATGTGCTCTCTGCTCTATGTTGAAAGAATATCATCTCTCTTTCTTTAGTAGCTAGGATTTTCATTGCAAAAAGAAGATTAAACGATTGTTTATCATCTTAGATTGCATTTTAGGAATTGTATATCTACATCAGGGGGTGAACCTGAAAGGAAGATTTCTTAAAGAAGATCAACTGTAAAATAAATTTAATGAATCTAAAAACGCTTTGGAACCTAACGCACAAAATTTAGAAGTCTAGGCTAGAGATGTATTCCGGCGTCGTAAAGCCTGGTAACTTTTGTTTTCATTGTTGGTTGGGTGATTCCTCCACTTTGGGATGACAAGTGCTAGTATGGACTTGTGCTCCCATGTACCATCGAGTATATATTGGGAGACCACAATAGGCTATATCCTTTATCCATAGGAAGCCATTTCTGCCGCCCTGTCGATCGCAATGCACTGAACACAGCGTTCGGGAAGATTGACTGCCGTACCGTAAAAAGTATTGTGCAGTTTTGCGATTGGATTGGTAATCCCTCTGTCTAGACTTCCAGAGTAGTCTCTTTCGTTCCTTTTCAGACTCCTTAAAGGAAAAGGTCCATCTGAGCACTTTTCACTTCAAGCTCATTAAAAATCGAAGGTGACTAGAGTCATCTTTTGTTTTTTCTCGACTCTTAAAAATTGAAGAAACAAGTTGTGTCAAAGCATCTAAAATTCATTTAATTCGGAAACATATTTTCCCTTTATTTTTAGTTGATCAAGTAATCCACAATCGTGGAAGAAAGTCAATTGAAACCCCATTTTTCGCGAAGGCTTACGAGTCAACCGTCTTTGTCTCCAGAATCAAAACTGTTACAGATGAAGCGAACTTGTTTAACCAGTTCAAAATCCCATGGTAAAGTTGGAACAAGTGTTCCGACACCATCGGAGACTCTGGTTACTCCAAACATTTCTGGTATCCCTGCCTTTACAGAAGAAGTTCCGCAGCCACCAAAGGACAGCAGAGCTGATCCTAGTGTGAAGGTAAACACTTGTATTACTGAATCAACTCCATCTACAGCTGATTCGGAAGGCGTTATTCCCCAAACATTTGTCGCTGCAGAATCTATACCTTCTTCGACACCAGAAATATTTTACGGACCTGACGGTCTACCTCTTCCACTTGGTCTGATTGCTATAGAAGAGATTGTGGAGGATCCTCCATCTAGTACTCCATTGCAATTTGAAGCCAGGATCACCCTATATCCTTCTTCATCAGAAATTAGTCTACCGTTATCGGAAGCTCCTATTGAATCGCTAGGAATTGGAAAGACTAGAAATGTCTGAACAACCGTTGACATCTAGGACTGTGTCATCCAACACAGCGACTGCAGAACTTCCTGCTGTCACTCCAACAATGTTCGCCGGCATACCATCTGTCCCAACTAGCTCTCAATCGCTAGATGGGCCCACGCAGGGGCTATTTCGACAGTATGGTCCGTTCTCGTTTGTTCATCCGAAGTAATATCCAGGAGCTCTTATGTTGAGTCTCAACAAATTGATCCTTCATGGTGTCAATTTAGGCAGTCCGGTCCTCAAGGGCAAATCATTCCTTTGAGTACTGGATTACCACCGTATGGGGGGAAATATACCCTTTCATTGTCTCCTCCGGGAGAACAACCATACGAGAGTTCACAACAAAATTCAGGTTATGCTAGAATTACATCTAGCGGTTGGGTGCCAATACTGCCTCAACAACCAAGAGTTGTATACTTGATGTAAAAATGTTTACCTATGTCAAATATACCAACTACGCCAGCTATTGTGACGATGTCGCAAGTACAAGCAGTGCCTGTTGTATGCCAACCTCAGGTTTGTCAGGTTGTAATGCAACAACCTCTTATCCCTGCGACTCAACCACAATCGCCAACTAGTGGAATGACACAGGTCCAAACGGGTATAATTACCCCTCATCTTGGTCAAACAACCATTATTGGAAAATACCACATGGCTTCACAACCATGGCTGGTGCAATATCAACAACCACAATTCCAACAAGCTTACCAAGGATCTGAGCAACAAATCTTCACAAATAATGGGCAGCCGTATATTCAAAACGGTCAAAATCAACCATTCTATAATGGTTATGCCCATCAACCTTACCAAAGTTACCAGCATCAAATGCATTATGCTGGTATGCAAAGACCAACTGCTCAGGCAATTCCATCTTATCCTGGGTATGCTTCGCCAAACCTGAATCAACAATTACCCTTCGTGGCGACTTTAGAGTTACTGGATCTAAATCGGCTAACGAACGATCCAATTGCTTACACTCCTTGGTGGTCAATGATTCCGCATAAACTTCCGTCAGATATTCCTAAATTTAATGGAAATCCAGGTGAAGACTCGTTAAATCATGTGATGACCTTTCATCTGTGGTGTTCATCAAGCACCATAAACAATGATTCGATTAGGCGTCGCCTTTTTCAGAGAACGTTAACTGGTCCAACAGAAAAATGGTATATCGAATTACCTAGAGCTTCGTTGGATAACTTCAGTACCCTAGCCACAGCCTTTTTAACCCATTTTCAGTTACCCATAGGTATGAAACGGGAACAGAACTTCTTACCAATTTCAAGCAAACGACGGCCACTCATATATCCGATCATATTCATGAGTGGCGATGTCATCATAGAATGGTAAAAACGTACGTTCCTAATCAGCTTTTAGCTTAATGGTTTATTAAGTCATTATTACCTTCCATTACTGAAGATGTGGCAAAGGGAGGAGTCGTCACTGAAGAGCAAGTTATTGCTCGTGCGCAATATTTAGACTTGATTTATACTTAGTCTGGCACGCTCTACGATAAAATCCCTGACGCTCCCAGACCGGAATTTTCTGTTCCTCCTCCTCCTAAATCAAACAATGACTCTCATGCCGGCAATGGCGTGATTGGTACGACAGACACGAAATCAACAAAGGCTACATCAAAAAAGGCTCGTAAGATTTCTAGTCAAAATGTAAATGAGGAACTTCTCGCCTCGGAAGTAAATTCCGTCTCGACTGATAAAGGCAAAGAAACCAGGCAACCAGGAGGCAAGAAGAAAAACAAATGGAAGAAGAAGAAACAGGAGGTATCATCACCTGAAAAATCATCTGCAAACCCTTCTGGAGATAAGAAACCAAATCGTCCATGTCTTATATGTGATGAGGATCATTGGATAAGAGATTGTCCATATAAAGCTGAGCTTAAAAAATTCTTCAAGAATTCTAAAACCTCGGCGGTATTAACTGATCCGTTTACAAATCCAGGAAAAAATGTAGTTGCTAGTGACAATGCTTCCCCATCCCAAGTGCTGATGTTGTCAGTTTCGAAGCATCAAAATGATGCTTTGATAACGACAAGGAATAAAGATTACGGGAATCCACAACTGTCAAACAACAAGGATAAAGATCAACCTAGTAGTTCGACAACAACTTCAACAGAAGTTGTGCCGCCCATCATTCCAGAGCTAACAATAAAACCGCCAAAGGGAGTAGTACACAAGTCAACATTTAATCCTCGTGCCAG
The DNA here is from genome assembly GCA_031772625.1 of Pinus tabuliformis. NCBI lineage: Eukaryota > Viridiplantae > Streptophyta > Pinopsida > Pinales > Pinaceae > Pinus > Pinus tabuliformis. The sequence continues at coordinate 1,018,670,115 of CM062813.1, read as the reverse complement.
AGCAGCACAACATTATAATATAGTGGAAGATCTGGCCCAATCGCCATCCGCTATGTCGACACTTGAGGTACTGCAAAATTGCCACTCCCAAAATCAGGCTTTATTATCTGCAATAGGTGGGATTGACCCAAAGGATTCTAACCTTGTGTCCTTTAATCACAAAGGATATGATCCTCAGTTACTAGCTCAATTAGCTTTCCTCATTCAAGTGAAAGCCCTCAACAAAACTGTTCATCAAACAATTATTGATGAGGGGGCATCTACATGTATTATGTCGATGAGTTGCTGGAAAACTTTAGGATGTCCAACCTTGTCGCGATCTTTGATGACATTAAAAGCATTTGATGGACGAACATATACCCCATATGGGATTTTAAGTAACTCGCAAGTTGAACTGGGGGGGAAACAGTAGAAATAGATGTTGAAGTAATCGACGGAAACCTTGATTACAACATCCTACTAGGAAGGCCCTAGATATATGCTATGGGTGCAGTTGTGTCGACCTACTTCAGGAAGATTGCATTTCCCTTTCACGGGGGAATTACAATCGTTGACCAACAAACATTTCTCCCCAATAGTTCCCAAGTTACGGGAAGCATTCCGATGATCCATGGAAGCCCCCATTCGCTTCAAAATATCGGAGTAGGCCTACTAAAAGACCCTATATTAATGGGGACTTTTTCCCTCCCACCTCCAATTAATCTGGGGAAGTGGCGACTGTAGGAACCTGCAATATGATATCTTCTATTCAAAATATCTCAGAAAACGTTATTAGCATGGATCATCTGCAGGTATTGCCTCCAAGCCCAATAGAAATATTGTAGCAATCAATGTTTTTGGCATGGGAGGCAAACCCAAATCAATGCTCGTCAAGCGTTTGGATAGATAGGTCTAAGGAATATGGCACCCCTTCAGATCCTTCATCGCAAGTACATTACACAGACGAAGGAATTGTTCGGTCAATGGTAATTGACAGGGTGCCATGGGAAGATTACCACCATCGTTCCCATCTTCCGGATTGTCAAGAAGATACTCCTAATGACCTTCATCATCCTTCAGTTTTTGATTTCCTATGAAATACTGTAAACACGGTGGATTCCGAGAGAAACTTGTCCAATATCGAAGAGACTATCGCCATAAATATCTCGACCAAAACAAATGTTGTAGAGAATATTTATGTTGGCAAATGTTGTTCTCCTTCAGAACTGGAAATATACGAAGTTCTTTTTCATGAATTCAGAGATGTCTTTGCTTGGTCATATGATGAAATGCCAGGCATTGACTTGAGTATAGTTGAACACGAAATAAAGATGTATCCAGATGTCAAACCAATACGAAAACGGCTACGGCAGGTGCACCACAAGAAAGCCGCTGCCATCAAGGCAAAAGTTGAAAAGCTTCTCCATGATAGTTTTATTTACCCAGTTCCTCTAACTGATTGGGTATCGAACATTGTTCCTGTAATGAAAAAACAAGGAACGATTAGCGTGTGCGCCGATTATAGGGATGTAAATAAAGCTTGTCCAAAAGACAACTACCCTACACCCTTTATTGACCAAATAATTGATGAATGCGCCAGATGTGAAATATTTTCATTTATGGATGGATTCTCCAGGTATAATCAAATAAATATCCGCCCACAGGACCAGTCAAAGACTGCATTTATTTGTCAGTGGGGCACATTTGCATATCGCAAGTTACCCTTTGGTTTAAAGAATGCAGGGGCAACATTTTAGAGGGCAATGAATTATGCCTTCCATGACACCAAAAACATCATTCAACCATATCTCGACGATCTTCCGGCTCATTCACGAAAGCAGACAGATCATCCACAGCATTTGAGAGTGATATTTCTACGTTGCCGACACTACAAGATATGACTCAATCCACACAAATGTGTGTTCTGTGTTAGTCCTGGTTGTTTGCTTGGCTTTGTAGTCTCAAAGGACGAGATTCATCTCAACCCATGTAAGTTTCAGGCAATCATAAATTTGCCTCCACCTTGAAATTCGCTTTAGATTCAGAAACTCTAAGGGAAAGCAAACTTTCTGAGGAGGTTCATTACAAATTACGCCGAACTTGCTAAAGGTTATACACATCTACTGAAAAAATAAGTACCCTTCGTCTGGGATCAGGTCATGCAAGCTTCATTTAATTCTTTTAAAGGAATCCCTAATAAAAGCATCATTAATGTACGCTCCTGATTATCAAAAAGACTTTAACCTATATCTGGCTGCAACGGATACAATCATCGCAATGGTTTTAGTTCAAGAAGACAATGGAATTGAACATCCTATATATTATTTGAGTAGAAACTTAAATGATACAGAAAGCAAGTATTCCTATGTTGAAAAGTTGGCTCTCGCAGCTGTTCAAGCAATACAGAGATTTTGACACTATGTCCTCTTTCGAAAAACTACCATTTTGTCAGATTGCAACCCCATGACTTATATCTTGTCACGATAGTTGCTAGGGGGCAAATATTCAAAATGGATAGCAATTCTTCAACAGTTTGATCTCGAATTTGTAAAATCCAAATCAAAGAAATCCCTGGTTTTCGTGGAATTAATATGCGATCTCCCATCGTCGTCCAACGATGAAACATCCGAAGAAACCATCGTGGATAAATCTTTGTTTATGATATCTTCAAGCAATCCATGGTATGGAGATATAATCATCTATCTCCAAACCCAAAAATATAGGTCTAATACCTCTCGCTCGGAACAAAGACGTATTGGATACCAATCAAAAGACTACATGATCGTCGATGATACGCTTTATCGTCGTGGTGTCGATACAGTTCTGAGGAGGTGCCTCACCCATGAGGAGGCCGAAAAAGTCCTGAATGATTTCCATTCAAACGCGTGTGGGGGGCATCAATCTAGTTACGCTAAGGCGCAAAAATTTTTACGAGCAGGATACTTTTGGCCAACAATGTTCAAAGATTGCATAACCACAGTCAGAAGTTGCAATGCATGTCAAATTTTCGATAGCAAAACCAGAAGACCACCTGCACCCCTGCAACCAGTAGTTGATGTTGGGCCATTCGCCAAATGTGGCATAGATTTCATGACATGTAACCCCACCTCGACCGGGGGGCATGGGTATATCATAGTCGCGGTAGACTATTTTACCAAATGGGCCGTGGCGATGCCTACATTAAACAACATTGGCGAAACGGCTGCCCTTTTCTTTTTCAATCAGGTAGTCGCCAGATTCAGCATTCCATAGGCCATAGTCATAGATCATGGATCACATTTTCGCAATCACATGATGGTTGAATTTGATGCCAAATTGGGGTTGTCCCACGACATCCCTACTCCATATTAACCGCAACAAGGGGGAAAGAACCTCCAAAGCTCCAACAAACCAAAGTTCAAATGAAATGGTAAAATGAGAGGTAAAAACCACTTTTAAATTACTTTTCACGTAATTCAAGTAAAATATTATTGTTTTGACTCATTTTTCAAGCATATCTTATTCATTTCTAACTAGTTTGATGAAGCAATTGAATAGGAAGCACAACCTTTGAAGGAACAAAGTTGTCAATGGTAAAATCAAGGTAATCAATGACCATTGTATCGAGCAATTTTTATGTGGAGTTCAAGCTCGTTAAAAATTAAACATAAGAAATGAGCAAATGTTTCCCCTAGAGTTTAAGCTCATTCATTAAAAAATGAACCAATTTCTGGTAAATAACCATCGTGAATGCATTATCATCAGCTTTTGAAGCCTTGGTCGTGTTCTCATCATCACCTCCACTCTTTATTGGCCGATCATTCACCTCCATTTGATTGTTTACCCTTTTTGAGGAACAGTTGCGAAGAGTGATCCTGTTATCCATCCTTGTGACACTGTTGTGATTGGAAAATTCCAAACCGTACCTGGAATCAGCTACTAACCGAATTTATCACTCGTTCCTCGAAAAACGAGTCTCCTTTAAGCTCTTTTCATCTGACTCATAAAATATGAAAAGATTGCCGAGCAATTGGCCTCTCCAGCTTGTTAAAGAGACCGGAAGTGCTATCCTTTAGATTTTAATCATTTTGGACCTGAGGGATTATTACACAAAAATATCTAGCGTTTGTTTTGTTCGGCTCATTAAAATTACCGAAAATTCATCCCTTTTGTATTATTTTATACATTTTCAGACTTAAGGGACTATATGACAAAAAAGGATTGTTGGAGTTTTATTTATGTCCCTTTCAGACTCTCTAAAATTGAAAAGGACCGAGTTATCTTTGTTGTTAAACTCGTTAAAACCGAATAGCGACAAACTTGTCCATATAGACAAGAACGAGTTTCACTATCACTAGGCTCATTAAAACATAGCGATGGGATTGCCCGAAGGGAAAATTATAGAACAAGCATATGTTATCCTCCTCAAGCTTGACCAAAATAAAGAGGTACTGGTCAGCAATGATTGGGGAAAAATTGGGAAGAAAACTTGAAGAAACTTTATTGGTAGCAAGTCGCTCTTGAACATGACAATTTCACTCCGCATCCGAGTCGGGTTGGGTTGTTTCGTTCACTGGTCATATCACCATTGGTCCATCACACCATCCACATTTGGGGTTAACGCTACCAATCTATCATGTCAGTGTCGCCGATATGTTCAAGAGAAGTCGCTCAGAGAATTCAGCTGTGTCTCATCCACTACAATACATTTACGCTCCATTCTTTCATGAGCGCTACCTTGAACCTTATATCATCAGATCGTTTTCACCTCCATTAAAATCATTTGCTCCATTCTGTGTCGTAGATGTGGGATTCATTAAGGCCCTCCTATGATGGATCGCTTCTTGTCGACATCAGCTCATTATCCAGGAAGTCGATCTAGGAACAACCCTTTCAGTACTTTGAAGCTTGCATTCCTCAATGGCAAGTTTCTCACTTCCGGCGACAGGTTTACATCAATGGCCTTCGACCAAAAGATTTTGCATGGTGTTCGACACCAAGTCCCTTTTTCACACCACGTCAATTGTATTGTCGTACCTTGAGGGTCATCATCATTATCGGTGATTCCTCTCGCGCCTGTTAACATCTTACATCACTGGCTGGTAATCAGGCGATGTCTTTCCATGTTCGACTCCAGAACATCTCTCACATGGATCGACTTGTACTTTGAGTGAAGATCGAATGAGATTGAAGACCCCGGATCTAGTTTCATCCATCCGGGCTGCGATATATATTCAGGAAAATAAAAACATCAAATGTACATCATTGTTGCACATATAATCATCCAATCTAAGGGATGATGGGTCTACCAGAATCATCAGTCTGCACACAGACGATTGTCTGTCTTATGTACATGAAAATGAATTTATAAAGTTGCACATGGGAATTCCCGCCTCAGCTAGATCATGAAAATATTATGAAGATAATGTATTGTATTGTATCTTATTGCCGGTCACCTTCCAGCTCGAAAAAACTTCAGATCCTCATGATAAAGCATTTCACCCGACATCAAAAGATTAACGACCTCATGCTTTAGGGGGCAACTGTTATAGACATTTTTGGGCACTACAACCCCAATCATATATGTACATAAACCAAGGGCTCCTAAGTCCCTAAATGTGTTGTTTGACACCCTAAAGGAACAAGGTCAGCTGATTACATCATCTCCCAGAATTTCTCCACAAAAAACTGCTCATAACTGGTCAAATCTGGACCATACAGACTGCCCAGTGCAGAAGGTGCGATGCATCCCACCTGCCTAGAGTAAAAGGTGCAATGCATGCTGGATAGCTCTTCTGCAGGGTACGATAAGCGAGAGTTGACAAATGGCAGAGACAGTTTGCAAGGTGGTTCGACATGGAATCTTCCAGAAACTTCTCCTATGACACTTGCCTCTCTGAATTCGCCCAAGGATGAGTAAGATATCATCAATCTCCAAGTGGAATCAAGAACTATCAGAGAGAGGACACTAATCAAATCTCAGAAGCTGACTCACCTCCCTACAATCATCTATATATGGATCCCTCATCCGAGAGATCCAGAGGCTGGAATTTTGTATCTTGTAGGGAAGTGTTGTTGGTTTCTTGGTGTAACATCATAGTGTTGGGTAATCTAAGTTTTTCATGAGGTGAATAAGGGCTTTCTTGCTGAGAGGATGACGTTGGGCCAGAACAATTGGTCGTAATCCTCTTTGCTATTCTTGATATTAGTAAAGCTATTCAAATTTTCCTCCACATTCTTGTATGATTGATGATATATGCATTTGTGTGGTCAATATATATCTGGTCCTATATTGTTTGTGATAGTAGATCTGTGTTCTTGGATAGTGTTATGCTGCTTTGATTCCACAGGTGCTCTTTGAAGCTGGGTAGACGAGGAAGCGAGTGGCAAAGATCTATCAGAAGGGAGCGGAATGAAACAAGGAACCAAGCGCAAGACAGAGGTTGGTCTCCTTTGTTCCCCTCTTATCTACTTCTCATAAAGGAAAACGAAAGTAGTTTTAGTTTGTTTGTTTCTAAGATAGCTACCAATCTTAGTGGGATTAGTAGCTCTGCATGGACACTAGATTTCCCGATAACATTCTTGTCTTCCTACTGCATTGGAGGTCTCAACGAACTCGTCCTCAGGTAATTTTCTTGTTCCGATTTCATTTTCGTTTTTCCTTTTTATGTCTCTAACCCCTTGGCTCCTTGGTGAGTAAGAAAAACTCTCTCATGGCATTTATGTTGGGAGAAACCCTCTGTTGCGAGTCTCGACTCTCGTCCTCTATCGGGTAGTCAAACCTTCTCCACGTAAATCCTCGCTCCTTTCTTGGCTAATCTGTTCCATTGTATTGTTGGTCTTGTGGCCCTACTTAATTGCTGCCCTATTTTGTGGTGGTGTGCAGGTCATTCCAGGGTAATGCTACTCCACGGCCTCGTCCTTGGGAGTTTTTGCAGGCTTAGGGAAAACTTGGGTAGGGTATTTCCGTGGTTGTATCTTTCTTTTGCTTGCTCTGTCTTTAGTTGGGTATAACCTTAGGGTTTTTCTTCCTCCGTGTATGTGTGTGATTTCAGGGGTTTTCATGCCCTTGCTGTTTGACTAGTATTAGAATAGTTTCAGGGGTTTCCATGCCCTCGTTGTTTGACTAGTCTGGGCCTGTGAATTGTAGTTTTCAGTTTTCATGGGTTTCGAAACCCTCCACGGTTTTTGGGTTGTATAATTTGTACCATGAACTGTTAAATTGGAAATGAAATGAATGCACAATTATGCTTGAATGCTGAATATAAAAGTACCTGGTTTTTTTGTTGAGGAAAGGAAAAAAGAATGTATTGTCTATGTTGGCTTTGGCTTTGTCTTGTTCCTGGTCCAAGATGTCTTCTGTCACAAGTTTCTTGTCAATTTCATTCGGCTTCTTGATGAGTTATTTCACTATTTTGCTTTCAATACAATGTATGAAACATTTATGCACAAGAAAATAAAAAATTGTCCTATTTCCTTATGACTAGTTCTATATTCATTTGCTTTTATAGATATTTAAGACAACTGTAAATTACAAATCCCGAGTCCTCTCTTCTCTCTGGATGGCAACCCCTCAATCAGGGTCTGGTTTTTCTTTTTCAATGCATTACTAGCAGTTTTTTTACAGGTGAGGAACTGTTCCTCAATTACCTTTCAGTTATCTAACAGTTTCTTTAAACATGCTTTTAACTAATCCTATCTTGACTTGCTTGCCTAATTTTTAAAGAACAATGGTTTAGTCAGCCTTAATTTAAATAAAACAGAAACTCAAAATATTTTTCTTTCTTTCCAGCAAAATAAAAACCATTTCCCAGCTGTTGCCTTTTCATTCGAATGCTCCTATATCACCTTAATCAACTAATTAGTGGGAAAGGAAATGGCTCTACTTCATTGTAACTATTTATCCCGTTTTCGATAACATATCTTGTAGAGCTACCGAAGAAAAAGGAATATCCTCTCAATTCAATAAAGATATTAAAAATTACATTGTCACTCATTAAAAAATTTTAAAAGATTTTTTATTTTGTATCATAATCTACTTTCCGAATTTTCCAACCTCCAACATTTTTTTTTTATAGTGAGGTTTTTTTTTAATTCCTCATTTTATTTTTTTAATTATATGTTTATCTAAATAAAAAATTACTTTTCAACATTAATGAACTTGTTTTATTTTAATATTTATTCTAAATTACCAAAAAATAATTATCTTACAAATACAAAGCATTTTCAACTCTTGCATCGTTAGATTTTAGTATGTTTTTGAACAAATTTAATACTTACTATTAAAGAAGAAAGGACAATTCATCAAATATATTATATGTAGTATGCTCACTATTAGGATGAGAATAAGCCTAAATTAGTATTATTTAAGTTATGATTTTATTTTAGTAATTAATTTTCATTTTACAATTAAAGAAAAATAATGTTATAATAAGTTATTTAATTTATGCAGATGTACAATTTTATTATATATTATTAATTTATTTAATAAAAAATTAAATTTAATTTTAAAAATTATATATATATATATATATATATATATAAATAATTTGATATGGTTGAAATTATTATCGAACACTGTCCTAATAACACAGCCAATCATTTTTTATCTAATACTCATAAATCTTTTATTTTATTTTTAAAAAATATCCCCAATCATTTTTTATCTAATACTTATAAACATTTTATTTTATTTTATTTTTAAATTTTAATATAGAAATTTTATTTTATTTTTTAAAATTTTAATATTTAAAAATTTAAAAATATATTAAATTTTTAATTTTGTTTTTAATTCTCGCCATTCAATTATCTTCTTTCTTAATTCTCACCATTTCATTTTATCACTTAAACAAGAAAGAATGGTTGCAGAGGAGCAGCAAGTCCCCCAATAGAACAAGAGGTCGTAAAAGATTGAAAGCCATCATCATGAAAGTGCACGAGATTATTTTAACGTAACATAAAAGTAAAAGTAAGATTTGAATGTGCATTATTATACCTGCCCATAGGTATGGTATATAGTGATCGATAGATGTTTCACGGTATATTAATTGCTTTGATTTTTTTCATAGGGTACAGTTTAACTAATGTTTTAATAAAATTTGAAATTTAAAAATACTTATTTTTTATTTTCACGAGTTTTGATTGGGAAAAAGGTTTCGAGCTCTTATTGCAGGCTTCGCTCCATTCGAGACATATTTTTCCACATCTCCCACTTATATCCAAAGTTTTATATTCTTTCAACATTTTTCAAATTTTATATTTTTTCCACTTCGCACTTATATCTAATGTTTTATGTCTTCAAAATTTCCTAGTTTTATATTTTTTCTATTTTATTGGAACATACTCTAAAAGCATGTTCCTTTACACTTATATCCAAAGTTTATATGCCTTCAAAATTTATCAATTATATATTTTTTCTATTTTATCTCAACATATTCTAAGTGCATATTTCTTCAAAGTTATACACACGGTTTCAATTTCTTCAATTTTATAACCACATATTTAATTTCCATGCACCCCTTGCATTTATCACCACTACCAGGTATTCTTCTCTGCATGTGCCACCTTTCATTTTCGCCCCCTTGAATTTATCGCCACATGTTCGGCTTTGCATGCACCACCTTGCAATAAGGGAGTTGTAGCCTCCAGGTGCTTGCATTTATCGCCACATGTTCAGCTTTGCATGCACCACCTTGCAATAAGGGAGTTGTAGCCTCCAGGAACATGAATTTGGATCTGTATATGTGACTGAAACTACTCTTCAACCTGGATCTCGGTCTCGCCACTCATCGCAACTTTCAATTTCGCTCGGTGCTTCCTCCTCTGGTTGATCGATCCATCCATGCAACTCAGATGCCCAATGAGCTCAAAGGATTTGGCGACTAGAAAAAAAGAATCCTCCTCTGGTTGATCAACCAAATTGATCCATACAACTCGGGTGGCCAATGAGCTCAAAGTATTGGGCGACTAGAAAAATAAGAAAAAAGAATCCTCCTCTGGTTGATCGATTGGTCCATGCAACTAGGTTGCCCAGTGAGCCCAAAGTATTGGGCGAATAGAAAAAGAGAATCTCCCACCCTCCTTTCCCTTGAGGCATAGACATATCATGATAGTCTATCATGATTTAAGTAAGAGCACAGGTGATGAAAATGCATTGCTAGCCGTGAATTGGAAACTTCCAACTTCAAGCATTACATATATCGTTGAAGGCTATAGAGAACTAGTGGTTCTTCTCTCTGCTTAAGTGCTTTAGAGAAATACAAGAGTAGGAATCGAGTCATTAATGAAATAAAAGGTTGACCCCACTTAGCTGCCTGATCCAACTGCCTTATTGTTGTTGTTGTTGGCCAGAAGGTGCGGATAGAGAGGACATACTGACATGTTACTAGGATAGGGAGGGGCGAGAGCCATGAAGGAACTGGGGCAAAAGAAAGAACATGGTTTTCTTTTACGCTAGTTGAACTTGTGATCCTTGAAACTGGTGACATGAAAAAACTTCAACTGCTATGTTATAATCACATATACTGATAGATAAGAAAATTAGTTAAAACGATTGATTAAACTTAAATTAATTTTGTTTACTTTGTACTTTGAATCTATTTGTTGGGTACTAGTTTAAAGTATTTAGTACTGAAATTGTAATTTGGTTTGATCATTTCGTATTGAAACTGTTATCACCCCAAGAAACTCTCCTAGTTTGTATCTCAGAGATGCTCGAGAACATTACAAACTCAAAAAAATGCTGGAAATGGATTAATGGAAGGTATGATGCATATTCAAGCCAGATAACCACTTCTACTATGCTTAACTCTAGACATAGGTGAACACCCCCAGACTACAAGGCCTTAGACCACCAATTACTCACAGTTTGAGGATTAGATAAACATGGAGAATACTGACCACACCAGCAGATGCACAAGACCATGTGATGGTCGGTTGCAACCAGTAAAGAGGTCTGCAAATCTATTTCCTAATGCACAGACAGGATGACAGCTCTCTGGCACTAAGTAAACAGAAACCTGCATAACACTTCTAATGATACATACTAGATTCTAACATAGAGGTGGGATGATAGCCCCTCTAATGCCAAACATCAAGAGCACATGAAAAATACATAACAGGCACAACCTAGAAAAGAGTATAAATGGAAAGTGAGCAATTAACAAGAAAAGAAGCTTGTATTAGCTGAAAATGAAGACCAGACACTGCAAGTATCACAATAGTTACCATCTCCAGAAGTTGAACCTTACATCGAAAGAACAACTGCCAACCCTATTACATTCTCTTTTCTCAGTATATATAGAGTTTGTTTACAAAGATGCTATTGTGTTATGCGTGGAGGGGTCATAATGGACCACCAACAACCTTAACTCTCTGATGGAGTCTCTGCTACGATCTGCCTGCTTTAATGAATGGATTTGATCTTTCTACTACTCTGCTGTACTTCACACACTCGTGGAGTGTTATATTTAAGTAGTTCCATAATTGATAAATGTCATAATTTGCTCGAGGCACATCCTTCTTGTCCTTCGGCCATACTACTCTTGAATACAATGGATGAAGTAGTAACTATGCAGAGTGCTTGGTATCTGATCGCTTCGTCCTTCGGGTCTATGATATAGGTCGAAGACACTAGCACAACATGGCGGATGCATGAGCAGGTCGGGGATTATACATCAGCCGTTGGATTGAGTGGGTGGCCGTCAGATATCTCTCGGCGGGAGTTATCGGGAGGAAGCAGGGGCAGACAATCGTGGGCCGTCAGATCGCGGTCAGGTAGATCCGACAGTTATCAGGTGGAAGAATAGCGCGGGAGATAACGCTCGGGGATGAGCGGGATGGAGGTAAGTGGTATTCCCCACACTGCTTTTCGCAGGTGGTGGTATTCATACAATAGGTCGCGATCACGTTCGTAACACGACACGTGGCAGATGGGACAGGTTAATACCGCTTTCCCCGCGAGTTAACGTGTGGGCGGCTAGTGAGGTCAGGAGTAGCGTATGCTGTTGGATCACGTGACGGATGATTGGATGGTGGGGAACTGAATGTGGTTTAACGTGCGGGGGAAAAGGCGGAGACCATTGGATCAGGAGGATCAACAACTGTAAACGAAGGATGACAATCGGCAACGAAAGCGTGGGGTTGTACGAACAAGACCACGTTATGGTATGAGTTGCGCGCTTGGGGGCTGGAGGGAATATAGGCTTATACAGGGCTTTGGAGGTGAAATGGAGTTAGCGGGGCATTGAGAGTGTAAACGGTGAGAAGAAGGTGAAAATTGACCAGCTGAAGCCTTCTTTTAGCAAAACCAAGGACTGAGCCCACTATTGCTCTCTGAACATAGGCAACCTGTAGCAGAGCTAACATAATCTAAACTAAGTATTGGGTACTGAAATATTTGATTTTATTACAGGGTATTGAAATGGTAAATACTTGAATAAAACTCTGTATTCAAACTCTATTATAGGGTATTGACATGATAAATACTTGAATAAAAACTCGCTGCAAGAAACCATGGGAAACCATGGGATTATCCCAAATTGGGCATAATATTTGCAAATTACAAAAATATTTACAAATTACAAATTAAAAATAGATGTATGCACCACCAAAAATTAAAACTTTTAGAAAGCTTCCACTTAACCAAAAATGAAAACGTTTATTAAAGTGATGATTATGATCGGAAAAACCTGAGCAAGATGAGCACGCAGAAAAAATTTGTTGCTTGCGCACAGCCATAGGTGACATCCATTAGCAAGAGTCCATCTAGGCAATCTGCACATATATATAAAGAAACCAATTAGCATTTAATTTTAGTAGGGTAGCAACTAACCACAATTGTATAGTAAGTGGTTTAGTATCCTTGTATAGCGTACTATCGGGAGAATTTGGAAAATTATTATTTTCATTTGAATGCAACCGGCCTATCGAAATCTTCTAACTTGTGATTTCTTCTCCATTTCTTACAGGGTTCCCTTCTGGCACCTTTAAATTATCTACGAACATATCTTGTGCCACTTGGCTATTGCTATTTTCCTCTCTCTGCGCTAATAATTCATGCTTGTGTGAATCCAAAGCTTGCTTCACACGCCTTACAAATCCAGATTTCCTATTCTTGTCTCCAACAAATTGGGTAGTCTAGGTAGTTTGGATATGTCTACTCGAGTCATTGACTGCAACCCCTGATCAGGTTTAGATTCATCCTCTTCCATGTCCTTTTCTTCCAAGTACAACTCGACTGCAACCCCTTATCAGGTTTAGATTCATCCTCTGCCATGTCCTTTTCTTCCACGTATCTAGTTCGAGAGAAGGGGCCCCATTTCTAGTATGGTTTCTATGAAGACATCTCCTCTAGTTGTGGATTTTGATCTTTTGTTTTGTTCTCTTCCTTTTCTTCTATACTATTCGCTACTTCCTTACCACATTCTGATTTTCTGCTTCTTTTCCTTTTTTTTCTAGGATGTGATTATGTTGTTTTTCTCTGGGTGGCATTGCTCAGAGATTGTGCCAATGCCAGTACCATGCAGTTGTTGAGGCTCCACCTGGGAGCTTCGCAACACATTGCTCATGTATTTCACCTTTGTCATGCATTGGATCAATCTGGGAGTTTAAGCGCTCATGTGTTTCACTATTGTCATCCCATGGATCAATATGTGACTTTAAAGGATGTTCAATGCTGATGTGCGATGAAAAATACTCCAGAATTGTAGGTAAAATTTGATGTAAATTTAAGGATGCTCGATGTTGATGTGAAATAAAAAATACTCCAAATACTCTAGAATTGCAGGTAAAATTTGATAAAATTATAGTTCGCCATAAAACCAAAAAACAACTGAGAACTTGTGCATTGAAGCTCTGATACCTTATGGTTACCGGATACAAGTGGCACACATGCATGATGGAAGTTGACCTGAAGCTCACATGCATAATGAAAACTGATGAAATCTCATGTGCATTGTCAACAAACAAGGTTCCAATAACTCAGGCCTTACTTTCTTCTCGTGTATTTGGAAGGTATTCCACTGCATTGCAGTCTTGTTTTATATAATTTTTAAAAATAAAATATCAAAGTTTGCCTTCCATCATCATCAAAGTGTATGAGATTATTTTAACATAACATAAAAGTAAAAGTAAGATTTGAATGTGCATTATTTTATATAATTTTAAAAAATAAAATATCAAAGTTCATCCTCCAACATGTTTGATGATGTTTTTATAATTTCTTTATATGAAGGGTGAAAGGGAATTCTTTATAGTTTTTATAACACATTTTAAGGATGATAATTTGATTGGGTAAATGAACTAAATGAAGGATGATAACATTGTGTATGTTCACGAAAATATTTCATGAAGTTATATGTTTATTAATAAAAAACAATTCAATAGAACAAGAGGCAGTGAAAGCGTGAAAGTCATGGTCATGAAAGTGTATGAGATTATTTTATTATAACATAAAAGTAAGACTTGAATGTAAAATATTTTGTATAATTTTTAAAAATAAAATATTAGAGTTCACTTCAGCTTGCTTTATGATGTTTTTATAATTTCTTCATACCAAGGGTTAAAGGGCATTTTTTATAGTTTTTATAACACATTTTAATGATGATAACTTGATTGCGTAAATGAACTAAATGAGATTATAATGTTGTATATTTTCATGAAAATATTTCAATAATTTGTGTTTGGAAACTAATAAAAACACATATATTAATGTATTAAAGTTTGTCGCTTGGAATTTTCTCTTGCAAAGGGATACATATTGACACCTAGTATTACCTGGAACCATGTGGGCACGCGTCACGAGGGCCACTTGCCTCACTGCCTTATTTTTTAGAACATAGCATGCAATACCTAGATGAATTTCATATTCATTTTCAAATAATCCACAAGTAGTTCTAGTCTCGGTCGATCGAGTATAAGCCATTAAAGTCGATTTACTAGGTTTTATATAGTTCAAATTGCATTTAAGAATATTTTTGGGATCGACCAATCTGTGCCTCGTGCCTATTTCATATTCATCGAGTTGTTATGAGCAATGACACCCTCCTGGCAGTGAGAGTTAATATGAGTGGCAATCAAGACTAAAAAAAGGGAGTGAGCTATAATTAATGGACTCTCTTGGGTGGTAAACTCTGGAAACTGGTGCTACCTTAAATGTGGGCGTAACAGAGGATAAAAATCTGGTCGTTTCCATTAATTTACTTAGAGTCATGATAGCCTCCAACATTTCAACAAAGGATCAAAATCTAGTGGTTTCCATGAATTTTCTCTGAGTAACAGGAAGTTGTTGAGGTGATGACAGGTTTTAGGAATTCTATGGAGTCAAGAAAGTTGGGGTTGCTTGAGGTGTAGATAAAGGAAGTTGATAGCTTTTTCATGCCCATGGCCTCTTAGCCCTCACACCCAACACACCACGATTCAAATTGCATGCAATCTCGGTGTCAAACGATTCTCTATGACATGTCTAGTGAGAAGAAGGAGTGATTGCCGCCGAGAAATAGTGTGAACATCCAACAAACCAACAATAATGTCGTCGAGGGAAAAATATCAAAGAAACATGCCAAAATAAGACTCAGCAAGAGCACATACTGCTTCGTCCAGACACCTAAGTCAACTGAATTGAGAAGCGCACCCAATCCCTCTGGGTTTATGAGGGAAATCAGATTGTTCACCAGATCATTTCATATGTGCCCGGTCTCTACAAGATCTTCGATGAGATCCTCGTCAACATCATAGATAACAGTAGGGAGATCCCTCCATTGACTCTGAATGATGTGAAATGGAGAAGATTAGTAATGTTGTGCTAATTCTGCATTCAAAATATAAAAATGTGCCTGAGGTTTGTGCTCCAAAATAGCAAGTAAAAACATGAATTTTATGTGTGTTTACTTAAGTTAGTTTCTTGAAAATAACTTAAAACATGAAATGAAAACACTAAGTGGAAGCATGCATCCAACAGTTATGCATGAGCCATTGTTAAAGGAGTTCACCCCTCCTAGGCTACATCTCCTTAGATCAACTCTAAAGGCATGAATCCTTCTCATTATGCTCAAAATTCTTCCGTAATAAAGAGTACATAAGTATGATGACAAAAGGAGTGTCTAGTTTCCCCTTGAAGGAAACATTCTTCTACAAAGAACTCTCACTCTAAAGACATGACAATGTACAATTATTCATGAAACAATCAGCAAGCTAAGGGTTCTCAAATCAAGACTCCATACTCCAACTTCTAAGAGCCTAAACAATACTACATTCCACTTGAAGTACTTAAACAAGTCCATTTATCCATACACATATAGAGCATAGAAGAAAAAATGCTACAACACTGCTGTAATAGCTGCTGCATAAAGCACATGGAGGTTGGAAAACCCCTGCAAGGTCATCTCCATCTTCATACTCTTACATAAACTGAATCAATGCTCTAGTTGACCATGTCACGCATAGGGTTCACTTTGCAAAAATCCTATCTAGAAGTGCTCACTTCATCCTGAAAACCATTCCAATGAGTTTAGAATGTCCAAAAATAGCTATCTAGCCTCTTCTTACATCCCATTTGGACGAAAATTACCTTTGTTATGGCTTTTGTGAGTGTTTCCACAATTTTATCCTCCAAATTTGGCTTATTTCAAATTAAATTCATTATCTAGAGTTAAATCTAGTAGTTCCTCCAAAATCAGCGGTCTCGCCATCTTCCCTACTTATCTTGCAGTTAAGGCCAAGTGGTCGCATACAAAGTGGTCAGTTGGGTGGAAAAGGCGACGGTTCGTCAAGTCTATCGCAAGTTGCAATCGGCGAAGTCCAACCATCAGCGGGTAGTCCGAAGCCCAAACAATAGTCACTATGCGATACCAGATCTACCAGGATTGTAAAACACAAAATATAGCATATCGCATCTAGGGACCCCCATCGCAATCGCAATCAGCACTTTCCCTCGGCAGATATCAAATTTCATACACTATGATAGCAATTTACCCACCGAGGTTATAAAATACACCGTATAACAATATCGGGTCCAAAAGTCCCCCCATTGCAAATCACAATCGACATAAAAAAACATGCGGTCTTAAGGTCTGTGAATAGAACAGGTGATTTGTGCGATTGTGATATTGCAGACCCAATGGGATATTAAATCACAATGTATAGTGGCATCGCATGTGGGATATCCTATCACATTTCGCGTCGGTGGAGAACCGGCGGTAATATAATGTGCGACTTTTCCATGATTGCAATATGTGATAAATCACATCGCCACTGTGATTTCATGGGGGTCGATTCTTATCCACTTCCCATATGTGATTCTGATAGCATTGCAACCTGTCTGTGTCGGGGGCCGATTCTGTTACGCTCATCCACCTTTGATTTGCAATATGCAATATCGCTAATCGCAAATGGACACTACTTAGGGGTTGATTCTTAACCCGCAACCTATGTTTTCCTTGATATGCGATATGGGAGACCTAATGGCAACCTACCACTTGGCGCTTCCCCATTCACTGGAACATTTTCCATGTCAACCGATCTTGCCACCTAGACAAGTCAACCCTAAACTTTGACTTGCTCTAACTTCTACATGCGAGCTCGGATTTGAGTGTTGTTTGCACCATTCGATTTAGAGTGACGAGCTCTTCGATATGAAGCTAGGATTATCAAGATTATGACACTTTGATTTTTTTGCAAATTTTGAGCTGCTGATCACTCTTCCCCACTAAAAAACTTTTGGTTTCCAAAAGTTTACTTTCAATTGTTCATCATTTGAAGGTACAATTCCTTCATTTTTCAAAACCCGCTCCAATCAATGTTTGCAGTGGTCTGACTTGTACTTGTCTTGGATTTTTCTAAATATGAACTTAACTATAACTTGACTAAAGAATTCAAGTTCGATGTTTTTATTGGCTTGTCCATGTCTCTATGGCTATGTAGAGAAACATCCTTTCTAGGAAGAATTCCAAGGTGTTCATCTGGAAAATCCTTATCAAGGAACAGATCCTAAAATACTTTGCCACACAATCCAAAACAAGACTCACACATTGAATACTTATATAAATTAAGTGCTAAACAAATTTGGAACATACTAAATGTGTTGCAACTACTCATACAATAGTTTTAAAATGCTTTCTCAAACTACGAATGGAAATGCATCTTACAAAATGGAAAAAACTTGACTCCCAAATTTTCCATTCAAATTGACTATCAACAAGCCAAACTAGCATTGTAATGCTTCAAGAAAACATTGTTGCATATAAGTTATTTATTATTAACATCGCTTTTACAAGTTACGCAACTATGGGAATATGCAACTAGTGCAAAACAAAATTTTACAAACTCCAACTGGACAAATAATCCGCCCTTTTCTTACCCAACCAGGTAAATCAACTGTCTATTTGAACTTTCTCTTCTTCTGGAGTTGCTTCAGGGATGGTCGCATCTTTCGCCACTTTTTCTTTTGTCACTTCCTCTTCTAGTGCTTGCATGATTTTCTTTCCCTTAGCATGATGAAGTTGTGGAAACAATTTCCAACACTTATCGACCCAATTCTCACTGATATTATAGTGAGTACATAAGTTCTTTTGAGCTCCTCTCATCTCACTTCCCTTAAACCTTGGCTGAGATTTTCTCTTTTTGATCTCAATTCCAATAGACATAAAGATCTTCTTGATGATTGATTTCCTTCTATCACACTTATCTACACAATGTTTAGTTGAAATGAAAAAGGTGCATGGAAACACATTCCTCAACACGTTATTCAAGTCAGTGTGTTGTTTCCCATTATGAATAGCATCCAAATTAACAAGAATGGATATACTTCTATTTGTTATCCTTTGGCTTACGTTGCTTGCATGAGGAACTTGCGTGGCAAGAAGAATTTAGCTTCCCTTCTTCTTCAACATATTCATCTCTCTTTGGAGACACTTTTCACTTTGAGTCCTCCTTATACTTGAGAAACCAAGCGAGAACCAATTCTGGATGCAACTACCAACATCTTGCCTCCTCGTGGTCTTTCTTACGAAAAAAGGAACACGATACCAATGAGTTGTCGCTAGAAGCCCATTCTTATTTCGATACATAGCCTAAGCCTTCATATTTAGGCCTCTTCTTGGCCTCAATTGGATTTTTAATGCCTTTCTGGTTTACTCCAAGGCCTCCTCCCCGTAACCCATCTTGGTCAAGAGATCGGATCCAATCCCTTTACTATGTTTTTCAAAGGTTGCAAATGAATTTACGTCAACACATCGACATAAGGAAGAAGCATGTTATTTCTTACCATTTTCCACATCTTTTGACTGACATAAACAGATGCTTTCGAACTCCCTCTTGATTCCAGATCTGTCCTCTTGGACTCTTTCGCTCTCTTGTTTCAGCTCCTTGAATTTAGGTGCTGATAGAACCTCATCTTCCACATCATGTGGACAAAATGTACAAACATTTCCATTTATCTTCTCTGAAGGACTTTCTACACTATCATCTTGCATAAGAGTTGTAGAAAAACATGAAGATTATGGTGAAGATGGTGGTTTATCACCATTCTTGTTACCTTCTTCCCTTGGAGAACATTCTCCTCTCAGAGGTCTAGAGATTTCACCTTTCAATTTGGTATTCCTATCTTCATAGAGGACTTTCACCATTTTTTCCATGTCTAAGAAATCCTTTCTAAAAGCCTTCACATCCTCCGACATTCTTGTAGGCTTTCCTCCTTGGGACATGCTTCGCTTGAAGCTTCTACTGTAATTTGAGGCAGAACTTGGTGGTAGAGATTGTAACAATCTTTCTCTGCAATCCAAAACCTTCTCCTCAATGAGTTTCAAAACACAGTCACTTGCAAACAACAGTCAATTTCCCCTTTCACAAAGAAAACCTAAGCTTTGATACCAACTTGATCTGAAATGGCATAGATTAGTAATGTTGTGCTAATTCCCCATTCAGAATATAAAAATGTGCCTCAGGTTTGTACCCCAAAATAGCAAGTAAATTCATGAATTTTATCTGTGTTTAGTTAACCTAGTTTCATGAAGAAAACTTAAAACATGAAACCAAAAGATTGACTCGAAGGGTGCATCAAACAATAATACACTAGCCATTGTTAAAGGAGTTCACCCCTCTTGGGCTACATCTCATTGGATCATCTCTAAAGGCATGACCCCTTCTAATTATGCTCAAACATTTTTAGTAATAAAGAGTACATAAGTGTGCTGACAAAAAGAGTGGCTAGTTTCCCCTTCAAGGAAACATTCTTCTTCAAAGAACTCTCACTCTAAACACATGACAAGATACAGTTAGTCATGAAACAATCAACAAGCTAAGGGCGTTGAAATCAAGACCCCATACTCCAACTTCTAAGAGCATAAACAATACTACATTCCACTTGAAGTACTTAAACGAATCTCTTTCTCCATACACATATAGAGCATAGCAGAAAAAAAGCTACAACAGTATTGTAATGGCTGCTGCAGAAGGCACATGGAGGCTAGAAAACCCCTACAAGGTCATCTCCATCCTCATACTCCTCCATAAAGTGAATCAACACTCTGGTTGACCATTGCACCCATAGGCTTTACTCTGCAAAAACCCTATCTAGAAGTGCTCCTTTGATCCTGAAAATTATTCCAATGAGTTCAGAATGTTCAAAAATGGGTATCTAGCCTCTTTTTGCATCCCATTTGGTCGAAAATTGCCTTAGTTATGACTTTTGTCAGTCTTTCCACAATTTTCTCCTCCAAATCTAGCTTATTGCCAGTTAAATTCATTATCTGGAGTTAAATATGGTATTTCCATCGAAATCGGGAGTCCAACCATCTTCCCTTCTTATCTTGCAGTGAAGGCCTAGTGGTCAAATACAAAGTGGTTAGTTCGGTAGAAAAAGTGACGATTCTGCAACTCTGTCGCAAGTCACAATCTGTGAAGTCCAACCATCAGTGGATAGTCTGAATCCCAAACAATATTCACTCTACAATACTAGACATGTTAAGATTATAAAACACAACATATAGTATCACGCATTTGGAGACCCCATCGCAATCGCAATCGACACTTTCCCTCAGTGGATATCAAAGTCCATACATTGCGATAGCAGTGAAGCCGTCGGAGTTATAAAATAAAATGTATAACAATATCGGGTTCGAAAGGCCCCCCATTGCAAATCATAATTCGCAGAGAAATACATGGTCTTAAGTTCTGTGAAAAAAATGAGTGATTTGTGTGATTGCGATATTGCAGACCCGGCGAGATATTAAATCGCAACCTATAGTGGCATCACATGCAGGATATCCTATCACATTTTGCATCGGTGGGGAACCAACTGTAATATAATGCCGGAATTTTTATTGATTGTGATGTGCAATAAATCACATCACAACTGTGCTTTTACTAAGGCCAATTCGTATCCACTTGAGATATGTGATTGTGATCACATTGCAACCTGTCTGCACCAGGAGCTAATTCTGTAATGCTCGTCCACCTTCGATTTGCGATATGTGATATTGTTAATCACAAATTGGCACTGCTTAGTGGCCAATTCTTAACCCATGACCCCTTCTTTCCCTGATATGCATTATGCGAGACCCAATGGAAACCTGCCACTGGGTGCCTCCCCATTCGTTGTAACCTTTGCCATGTCATACAATCTTACCACCTAGATAAGTCAAAACTGAACTTTGACTTTCTCTAGCTTCTGCATGTGAGCTCAGATTTGAGTGTTTTTCACATTGATATATTCATAATGAAGAGATCTTCGATCTGAAGCTAAGATTATCGAGATTATGACACTTTGATTTTTTTGCAAATTTTGAGCTCCTGATCACTGAAGCTGGACATCAACGTGGAGGATAATTGCATTAGCGTTTACAATAATGGAAATGTTGTTCCTGTGGAGATTCATCTGAAGGGTGTGTATGTGCTGGAGATGATATTTGGGCATATACCTGTAAGGAATTTCCAAATCGAACCGAGAGCCTCCTCCAAGAATACATGAAAAAGATGAAGGATGCTCGTAACTCAAAGTTGGTTATGTTGGTAAGATGAAGGAAGAAGAATGAAACATATTTAACCTTTTTGTAATAAATCCTAATAAAACTAAATAAATAGACTCCATAACGGCAACGATGATTTCTTTCGTCTTCTTGCGCCCCCCCCTCTCTCCGTCAACCATAAAGCTTGGAAAAATATTTAACTGCGACGGCTGAAGATTTACCCCACCAGACGAAATATTTGTGTTCTATTAAAGGGAATTCCTCTTCAAGATCAAGGAATTCTAGGGAGGAAATATTTGCTTCATCTGTCACCCACTTTGGGGTCGACATAAAGTAGTGAAAATTAGGGCAGAAAATTGAACGATGGTCGACCAGGTTGATAATTGGTGACGACTGCATATCAAAAAGCTTAGACCAGTGCGGATATCTGGGTATGGTGATTGGAGTGCTAGACTTCAGGGGGCTTTTTAATGAGCGCGACGGGGCAGCGGAAGGGATGAAATTACAAGGGCGACATCGATTGAAGGCGATAAAGTGTTTTTTAGGGATGGAACAGGAGCAAATCTACTCGAAGCTAATGATGTCGCCCACTTGGAGGTGTTTTTATTTAACGAAGTGGCTCTATCCCCTAGTGAGCACGTAGCTCTCATTGCTGTTCCAGTAGGAATAGTAGAACTGCCATGTTGTGTAGGTTTTGTCCTCGAAATTTAGCAAGATCCCCTTCCGCTTACCTTGACTCGACGCCATGTCCACGTCAACGACAACCCTTATCCCAATTTAAAGTTAACATGAATTCCTTAGATGGCTTCTCTAGCCCACCTCTCCATCTTCGCTTACATAAATGGACATATGCATTAATCACCAAAACTATTGTTTAAAAACCTCTACCAAGCGGGAAGATACAATCGCCCAGTTTTCTAATGATCATCAACATAAATACCTTATAGCATCTTACTGCCATGGTCTTACAATGACCATCCCGCAGTGACTTCACTTTTCAAGAGGCAGTCCCAGCCATTTGAAATTTGAAGTTTTAATTCTACATAGCAAACTCTGCGAATATCCTAAAGACCATCATAGATTGTCCTTTTTGCTGATTGTTTATTCATTGTTCGTATTTCCTGTAACTACTAGCTCAAAACATACACTAAATGAAAATATGTATTTTCATGGTGTAGGCACTTAGACAAAGTCACCAGACTCACCACGCCTTTTTAGTGAATGCAAACGCAAACAGTTTCTCTTATGCTTTTATTATTGTTAGTTTTTTTTTGATATTTTTCACCTTAATTTTTTATATTTTCTTTTGACTATTTTCTTTAAGGTTTTTAACTGTCAAAAAGCTTAGACCAGTGTCAATGGTTAGTGTCAACATAGAGCTACTTTTATCTGTAAGGGGATATTACTATTTGAATTTTTTGGTTTTAGGGATATCACAGTGGACAATCTCCCCGTCTCCACATTCTTCGTGTAAATAGACCAGTGCCTCTGCAATTCCCATAGCAATTCTGAGCCTTGTTGCCTAGTCGAGTTGAGTAGATCTCCCATGTAAATGCATGTCGGGAAAAGTCATGGGTTAATTTCTCCTAATTTGAGTTGGTAGTTACAAAAAATTGAAAAAATAGATTAGGGGAAGGATATATTCGTGGTAGGCCTTATGTATGACTTTCAAATTTGAAATAGGCCGTACTTTTAAATTTCAAATGAGCGGGACCGCATATGGGAAGATGCCCCATGGATGCCTATGTGATGGTATCCCACAGGACTAGATCAACATGATGCTTATGGATGCTTTATGTTGATAGTCATCTGCAAGAGCATGGCTACTAAAGGTTCCATGTATAGGCCACTGATATGCAAAATGTTAATGATTTCTATACAGCAGTTAGATGGGATGTAAACGAAAACGATAACGGAAATGGAGGGACTGGTTAGCTACATCATTAAGTGCAAGACACTTGTATTTGAGATAAACTCGATAACCTACCATACATACATGAAAACTAACTCAATTTTAGAATTTACATAGAACATATCCCATATACACTAATAGTAAATATATATGCCATAAAATCCAATAGGTGCTCATAAAACCATAACCTAGCTTAACAAAGGTGGGACTTTTAATAAACAGAAAAATTTGAGGCCGGAGTTGGTGATGGGACTCGCTTTCATATTCTTTGTATCGCCCTACACTACGGGCATATGGGTGACGCCTCTAGAGATTTGAACACAGGTGAGACTAGTGGGTGACGCCTCTAGAGATTTGAACACTGGTGAGACTACTGCGAATTGATTCCAAATACCAAAAGTCCAAAGACCGAAGTACATACACTAAAAATATATAAGTGACAACCACAACACATTGTTAAAATAAGCTAATTACTCCTGCATGAGGAGTTGGCTAAAAAAAGAGTGTCACTTAAATAAGTGTTGAGGGTTGACTGTTAGAGTGTTGAGTAAAGTCGAGTTAAGTGATAGACAAATTTTAGTGTGTGGTTTCATGTCAAGATATTTTAGGTAAGTCGCTAGTAGAAAAGGTTTAAACACCCTTCACCGGGTCCATTCAAAGAATCAAGTTTTTTGTGTGATCAATAGAAGAGTCGCAGCTTGTGTGTTTTGTCTCCTCTACCTTTCCTACAAATTCATATCAGAGCGAGGAAAAACATATTAGCAATAGTCTCTGTGAGATGATAAATATATTTTTTTCTCGTGGTTAGTGTTAATAACACAATTTGTAAGTTATACACAGGGCATTATAATGCACGGTGGTGTCTGTGAACACCACGTTAAAATGGGTAAACTTAACGCAATTTCAAAACACGTGGTTCCATGGATTTTTAAAGTGTTAAAGCATTAACACTCTGCTCCAGATCGTGCAAGGCGTTAGTCGTGTCCCATCATCACTAGAAGCACGTTAATAGAGCAATTGACATATTCTTCAGAAATTGTGAAGTCAATGTTCACTTGCCTTATGTGTGTTGAGAGGTCTTTTAAAACATTTGAAGGTCTTTGTTATATGTTATGAGGAATATGTTTTTGTTAAATAGAGTATATTATTGAGGATATATTTTTTTAAGTATTTTTTTAATATTATTTGGAATTTTTAATTTTATTTTGAAAGGAGTATTTTAAAAGGATATTTTTTTAAATAAAATAATTTGTATAAAGTTTTTTTTATAAAAATTAATTAAAAAAAAGAGTTTGTGAAAAGGTTTTTTGAAGAGAATTTTTTTGGAGAAAGATGGTGTTCTCACATTAGCCTTCGTTCCCATTGTTTAGAGAGAAAGATTATGATGCGTGCGCTTTTAAGATGACGACCATGTTGCAGACTCATGATGTTTCAGATTATGTCCAGTTTGGGTTTTCATAACCTAAGGATGAAGCAGCAGAACAAGCTTTCAATAATGCAGAGAGAGAACAATGGAAGAAAGACAAGAAGAAGACTACACAAGCATTGCAGCTTATCCAACAGGGAGTGGACCAAGCAGTGTTTGAGAAGATTATGATCTCATCTTCAATAAGGGAAGCATGGGATATTTTGGCAAAAAATTATAAAGGTATAACCAAAGTCAATATTGTTAAGTTGCATAATACTAGGAGAGATTTTGAAACTTTGCAGACGAAGGAGACATAAGACATCGATTGTTTCATGAATTAGGTCATAATTGTCATAAATTAGTTAAAGATTTATGCTGAAGAAATTAAAGATCAAATAGTGGTTGAGAAGGTCCTTAGATATTTTTCTACCAAATTTGATGTTGTGGTAGCGCTGATAGAAGAAACCAAGGATTTGGCATCATTTATAGTTGATGAGTTGATTGGATCACTTCTATCACATGAGGCAAGGATAGACAGAAATAAGGATTCCACTTTAGAGACTGCTTTCAAAGTCAGGTTTCTATTTCAAGAGACAAAGGTCGAGGCCAAAGTATATCGAAAGGTAGAGGAGGAGGTAGAAGTTATGGCAGTGAGATAGATGGCTGAGAAGAACATATTATGTTCCTAGCCTTAAACATAATTTGATAAGTGTTAGTCAATTGGCACAAAAATGATACAAAGTTATCTTTCAAGGTCAATAATGTGTTATATATGACAAGCCTCCAAGCAAGCAGTTGATAGCAAAGGTACAGATGACGAGGAATAAACTCTTTCCTCTAATTATGAATTGCAGTGATCACGATAGTTCTTTTACAATTGCATGTTCTAATGATTATTGGTTATGGAACTTTTGATTTGGACACTTGCACTTTTCTGGTTTTAGATTGTTGCAGTAAGAATATATGGTCAAATGATTAGCTCTCATGAAAGAACCTGCTAGTACTTATGAGTGTTGCATCTTAGGAAAGAAACACCATGAAATTTTTCCAAAGGGAATTGCATACAGAGCAAAGAAGCCTCGTGAGCTAGTGCATACAAACTTGTGTGGACCTATGAGAACACAGTCGATTGCTGGAAGTTGTTACTTCCTCACGTTCATTGATGGATATAGTAGAAAGACTTGGGTTTACTTCTTAAAGAAAAAGTCTGAAACTTTTGCAAAGTTCAAAGAATTCAAAGCCTTAGTAGAGAACCAAAGTGATTGACAAATCAAGGTATTGAGGTTAAATCATGGTGGAGAATATGATTCAAAGACATTCCATGATTACTATAAACAACATGGAATCAAAAGAAAATTTACAACCAAATACACACCGCAGCAGAATGGTGTAGCAGAGAGAAAGAACAAAAGCATTATGAATATTGAAAGAAGCATGTTGAAAGGAAGAAACTTGTTTAATGAGTATTGGGAAGAAGCAACTACATGTGCTATTTATGTGATCAATAGATCTCCTACAAAGAGTGTGATGAACAGAGTACCAAAACAAGCATGATCAAGTATATCTTGCAGCGTATCTCATCTCGGAGTGTTTGGATGTGTAGCTTATGCACATGTGCCTAAGGAGTGAAAAGGAAAATTGGATGATAAAAGTGTAAAATGCATATTTACTGGTTACAATGAGCAGTCAAAAGCTTACAAGTTGTAGAAATATGTCACAAAGAAGACCATAATTAGAAGAGATGTGTTCAAAGAACAAGAGTCATGGAATTGAACTGTAGACAAAACAGTTAATGCACAAGTGCCACTAATGGAAGAAGATGATGTAGCAAAAAAGTAGGAGCAAGAATCACAGGTGAAGAAACCAAATAGAGACACACCAACAAGGACTCCAAGATTTTTAGAGAAGCATGGATCTTCAAGCAGATCAATAGATGGAGATCCTGCCAGTAATCAATCAGGTGATGAATCAAACAATGGTAAGATAAATATGACAAGTTTGAAATATATTTATGATGATTTGGATGTTAGTTCAAATTTTGCATTGTTGTCATTCCAACCTTTGGAAAATCATATATGAAAATTGGATGCAAGCCATGGATGAAGAAATTGAAGCTATTGAAAAGAATGATACATGGGAATTGGTTGATTCGTCAAAGGACAAAAAGCTCATTGGTGTAAAGTGGGTGTACAAGACAAAGTTCAATGAAAAAGGTGAAATTGATAGATTTAAAGCTAGACTTGTAGCAAAAGGATTCTCGCAGCAACCGAGAATCGATATTTAAGAAATGTTTGCTCCAGTAGCCATGTTGAATATTGTAGGAGGATTTCTAGCCACAACAACTCTGAACATGAAAATTTAGGGGCGAATCTTCGCCCTTGGGCTAAATTAAGGGGTTTTATATTTTTATTGGGCGAATATTTTGTATCATAGTACATTGTTACAAATCGCCTCAAATTTATTTTATAAAAAAATTAGGTATGGAGGTTATCCCACCTTATTTTAAGGGAGAGGGTTAAAAAAGTAAATGTATCCCTTGAAATTAGAAGTTACAATCTTCCATTTGCTCTCATTTTCAAGAAAATGTATTTATGATAGTTATAAATAAAAATATAAATACAGTGGAGGTATGGTAAATAAATAAAATCTCTTTTTATACTTACTCCAAAGGTATGGTAAATAAATAAAATTACAAATAAACTAGAGGTATGGTAAATAAATAAAACCTCCTTTTATATTTAGTCCATAACCCTCTTTATATTTAAGAAGGCTCAAAAAACGAGGTTTCATTTAAGTGAATTCTATGGGCCAAATACCATATTTATAAAAGAGGTATGGTAAATTAATAAAAATATAAATAAACGAGAGGTATGGTAAATAAATAAAACATTTTTTTTTTATATTTACTCAATATGTCGCCTTATATTTATGAACATGCAAGCGTGTAAATAAACAAAAATAAAAATAAAGTGGAGGTATGCTAAATAAATAAAACCTCTTTTTATACTTCAAAGGTATGCTAAATAAATAAAAAGATAAATAAACTATAGGTATGGTAAATAAATAAAACCTCTTATATATTTAGTCCATAACCCTTTTCTATTTAAGAAGTCTCAAAAAAGAGGTTTTATTTAATTGAATCATATGGGCCAAATACCATATTTATGAAAGAGGTATGGTAAAATAATAAAAATATAACTAAACGAGAGGTATGGTAAATAAATAAAACATTTTTTATATTTACTCCATAAGCCACCTTATATTTACGAACACTCAATTTTTTTTTTTTATTTAGGTGAAGCCTATGGGCCAAATACCATGGGTCAAATTATTATTAATACCATGCAAAAAAACATTATTAACCATAATATTAATATTAATAAAAATAAAGATGGCACATGGTATGTTGGAAATAACACTGAGAGGGGGGGAGTGGTGAATCAATATTAGCAAATTAATAACTTTTTCATTTCCATACTTAGATTCATGTATGCTACTTTAGTTAAGGGAACCTACGTGTACACGCAACTGTGTCTAATGCAGCTAGCGTATATCCAGTAAACTTATGATTCAATTAATCCATTAAATGTTGATATTTAATTAGAGCATCAGAACTTCATTAACCATATGAACAGTAAACAAATGCAGTAAAACAAAATAGATCATCACACACAAGAATCACACATGAACACCATGATGTAAAGTGGAAACCCAATGTGGGTGAAAACCACCTGCTGCAATTCGTCTCTATCTTCTTTTAATAAGAAACTTATTTTTACAATATTTCTATATTGGTGCAGCCTTATACCAGTACGCAGGCTTCTACCTGCAGAAGGTTACAACCTCCTCTCGTTCTCTAGCTTCTCCTAGAAGGGAGCTACAACCTCCTTAGCTCTTGTAGTAGCTGATGTACTAGTACATAAGTGCCGACCTACAGAAGGCTACAACCTTCTCTTTCTTCCTCCAGGTACCACGTTTCATAAATTTTCAGACTAGATACTCTTGAAGAACAACACCATAATCTTAAGGCCACGTTTCATCCAATTTTCATACTGGATCCATCAATATCATTGAAGCACACAATCAATCAACACTAGCATCATCAATCTCTGAATCACCCAATACTGAATCACAGGAACCTTGTCAACAAACTGTAGTCAACAGAACACAGTGCAGAACACAGAATTATGCAACAATGTTCAGATCTAACTGTATCATCAAAAATCATGCATCCGAGTGCATACGCTACTTGGAAGAGCCGAACCAGCGTGTATACGCAACTTCACCAAAGTGAACCAGTGTATATGTCATCAATTACTTACTTATCACTTCGCTGCACTTCCTGACTTCAGACATACCTAGATCATTACATATACAAGGATAATACGTGTGTTAGCAACTAGATCTAGTCCATCAGATCACATAAAGATAAATCATTGTGATCCTGATCCATTATTAGATCTTATCCATCAACACTGAAGCTAAACACAATCAACCAATCTGAATATGCAGAGTATTAACACCAGTAACCAGTCACCAGAACTCATCAACAACCAGAACCACCTGTAACTTCAAACATCATAGATCATATGGTATACGCTACTTAGATGTATCTAACCTGTTTATGTACGTGCTTTTATCAAAGTCAACCAGCGTATACATCTCTAAATATTCATTCATGATTTGCATCTATTTCAAACTTAAGTTATACTCATATTAGAACACTACATGCGTCAGTATACAGATCTAGCATAAGCACGATCAAACCATATAGAGATGATTCATTCCAAACCATTTGATCCCTATATATCCTTAGATCTTGTTCTCCATCAACCAGTGAGATTCCTCCTTAGCTCAGATCAAGCAAAGCATCATGAACCCATAACCTGCATACCGGATCTCATACTTCATTAGATATTCAAGACTTTCTGAATGCCCTTGCCTAATGATCTTCTCCTCCTTTTATAGTCTTACGCCTTACTCAGTGCCATGGTCCAAAACCACTGAGAACCAATACCTTGGACCAAATACCTGGGGTCAACACGTCGGACAAGATACCTAGGACCAATAACATGGATCACAATACCATGGTCCAAATACCACGAACCAAAACCCAATGTATGCACCTTCCCTTGCATGAAAGTGCATGTATACGTATACGCCCCTTTTTTCGGCTAATCGCGTGTATACATGACTTTATCAAAGGGAACCTGCGTATTTCTCTTTTTCTTCATTCTGTGAGCCTGAACTGTGATCTGTTATCTTAGTAAGTTGCCATCAAAGAAAACACCTGTATCATAATGCCAACATCGTATTGACACGTGATATTCACATGGAATGCAGCCTATTTAAAGGGGGGGAATTAAAATAGCATAGATCCATCTTTACTTTGGATCAAATATCATGATATGCAAACTAACATAGAGCGAAAAATATTTGATCCCTGTCGAGGCTTGGTAGATCAAAAGTAGAAATGGATCTTGTAATTTAATGTCACTTAAACATTTTAACTTGGTTAAAATAAAAAAATAAAATAAAAATAAATTATTAATTTATTAATTTTTATAAATTACTAATAGTAGTTTTTAAGCTCCGGGTTTATGATAACCCATGGTAATACCATGGTATTCATGTCAGCATAGACTATTTAAAGGAGAAATTCTATCAGCTTAGATCCGTCTTAATTCTGGGTCTACCAAGTGCTGGGAGGGATAAATAGATTTCATCCCTCTAAGAGTGGTAGATGTGGAGTTAAAATGGAAATAGGTTGGTTTTTATGATAATGAAGATATTAAATAGACTTAGGAAATTATATTGAAAAAAAATCTTAAGGTGAATGGTTAAAGCTACATTTAGTCATTTCACAAAATTTAGTAAAAAATATAGATATCTCCATTAATATTGGTTTTTCTGATTTAAAAAAAAAAATTAAAACAATGAATTCTTAACTCTTTCCGCATCACCCTCGCAGAAGAGAGATAGTTGCTTCCCAGATTTCCCACCATTTTTCAAACATTCTCAATATGATATCTTCATGAAAAAGTTAAGGTACTGATCTTGGATTAGTTGTTTGAGAAATATGCTGGTTTGTACAACCTTTCATCTTCTCTTCTATTCTTAGTTTGTCATAATAATCTATATGGGTTGGGTGACTGCACCATATTTCCCTAAAAGGCAGAGATTGTGCACCAAAAGGGAAATTAATCCACATGTTACAACACTGTTAAAAATGGTATGAAGGTAGTGAATTATGCTAAGAAGAAATTTAGATTGGGAGAGACGTAATTAAATTTTATTATTTAATTTAAGATTTCCAAATCTACATTTATATATTTATATATTGATTGGAAAGCTTCTGACAAAGGTCACTTCTTTCCCGTAGATCCCCTTCAGGCCTTTGGGATACATACTACTTCATTATATTAGATAGTTGGGGTTTGCTACTTGTTGACGTGTTGGGGTAAACAAACATGATGTGTTCTTTTAATCTCGTAGTGGGAGTCTATGGAATAAGAAAGAAATTTGATAGCTTGGCAAAAGTGGTAGCTTGACAAAAGTGGTAGAGAAAACATTAATCTTTCCTACCATGACAAACATGGCCACTAAAACTTGCAACATTGTTTGTAGGAAGTGAAAATTATGTTTCTTTTTTCCAAACATGTATGTTAGATATTACAGTTTAATGAATATGTTTTAATATTATCATATATGGTTTCATACTTTAACAAAAAATTCGCCAAGACTTCACAATGTTTTATTATTTAGTGAAAGATTTTCCAATATCTTACAAGATTTTATAATTCAGTGAAAGCTTTGCCATGACTTTACAAGATAATATAATTTGGTGAGATATTCGCCAAATATATATATGTGTGTGTGTGTGTGATAAAATATCCTCCCATTTTTCCTATGTATCATGGGGATTCACCCACTTATTATACATATAAATTTAGGGTGGTTCTTAAAATTTTCCCTGACTCATAACAAGTGGAGATATATCACATGGATTTGAAATCAACCTTCTTGAGACTTCAATGGAATTCTAGAAGAACAAATTTATGTGCAACAACCTCCAACGTATGAAGTGGAAGGTAACGAAGATAAACTTTATAGGTTGAAGAAAGCGCTCTATGGACTAAAGAAAGAGCCTAGAGCTTGGTATAGAAGAATTGACAACTATGTGATCAAGAATGGATTTTGTAGAAGTAACATCGAACCTACCTTGTACACAAAGTTAAATGAGCATGGAAAGATTTTGGTTGTTTTCTTATATGTTTATGACATGATTTTTACAGGTGATTTTGAGTTAGATGAATTTAAGGCAGCGATGATGAAAGAATTTGAGATCACAGATCTTGGTCTCATGAAATATTTTCTTGGCATAGACGCTGAACAATCTGCAAAATGAATTTTTATTTGTCAAAATAAATATGCCAAAGATTTGCTGAAAATATTAGGGATGGAAAATTTCAAACCTATCCCTACACCAGTTGCAACAGGTACAAAGTTAAGTAAGGATGATGAAGGATCATATGTCAATCCAACTCTATTCAAAAGATTGGTTGACAACCTCATGTATCTCATAATTACAAGACTAGATATCGTCCAAGGAGTGAGTTTGATTTCCAGATTTATGGAGACTCCAAAAGACACACATTGGAGTGCATGAAAAAGAATACGTAGCAGGAACTAGAGATTGTGGCATAATGTATGCAAGCACAACAAAAAAGGATTTTATTGGATATGTAGATAGTCATTTTGCAGGTAATTTGAATGATAGGAAGAACACTTTCAGTTATCTCTTTCATCTCGGTTCAACTGTGATTTCATGGGCATCTAAGAAGCAACCCATTGTGACACTTTCATCAACAGAAAAGAATATGTAGCAACAACATCAACACCATGTCAATCAATGTGGTTAAGAAGAGTATTTGATTGACTCAAGCAGAAACAATAAGGATCAACAACAATATATTGTGAAAACACCTCACTGATTGCAGTATCCAAGAATAATGTGTTTCATCAGAAGAGCAAACATATTGATACTAGATATCACTTTATTAGAGAACTTGTGAGCAATGGAGAAGTTCACTTGAAGCCTTGTAAATCTAGTGATCAATTGGCTGATATATTTATTAAGTCATTAGCTAAAGATGTTTTTGAGTTTCATAGAAGAAGCTTGGGTGTTGTTAGCCTAGCTGAGACATAGACCAGCAGGAATGTTTGAGTTTTCATGACTCATGTTTTAGTTTGGCGGTCATAATTAAGGGGGAGTGTTAAAATAAGCTAATTACTCTCGCATGAGGAGTTGGCTAAAATTAGAGTCAGTGAACTAAGTGTTGAGGGTTGACTGTTGGAGTGTTGAGTGAAGTCGAATTAAGTGATAGACGACTTTTAGTGTGTTGTTGCATATCAAGATATTTGATGCGAGTAGCCAGTCGAAAAGGTTTAAATACACTTCACCTGGTTCTTTGTAAGAATCAAACTTTTTGTTTGATCAATAGAAGAACTGCAACTCATGGATTTTGTGTGTGAATTTGTGTTTTGTCTCCTCTACCTTTCCGACACACATTGTGTGGAATTTAATCTTATGAGGTCATAGTTTCAAATCTATCACGCAACGGTTAAAGATGGGAGACTTTTTTAGGGAATTAGCATCTAGCTAAGACGCAAATTATTCTTTCATCCAAAATTGATGCTGGCACCAACCAAGCCCAACCCGGTTCAAAGAAAACAAAATTTACAACCACGACACTTCCATACAACATTGAGATTGGTGAGCTTGGTGTCATACAACATTGCGATTGGCCCATACCAAGCTCACATAGTTAAACAATAAAAATAAAAAAATTACAACCGAACAGCACACAAACACTACCAAATAAATTTAAACCTATGAGAAGACACAATAACGACCAGCGGTAACCATAAGTTTCAACTTCGATAGGCCGATCAGACAAGATACATATACACATACATGAGTATATGACATTGACAAACCTTGTCCACATTGTTAAGAGCTCCCTACATGGGCATAGTCATAGCACTGCAAGACATATTCAAACAGTCACCCAATTGGGTATTATACTCGTGTAGTATTGTCAGAAAAACGTATATTCAATAAATATATTTATTAAACGCTGCACTGAACGCGCGAACAGGGCAGGTGCACATAAGTGGGAAACAAAAATACAGAAAAACTATACATGAGGTGACAGGCAGGAAGAAGTATATACACAAATTTGAACTCTCTGCTGGTCCAGTGTAAATAGCCACTTGAGTATCACAAATCCCACCCGATGGGTATCAAATGGTGAGGGCTTAGTTAGTTCACTGTGGCATCCAGCCGCTAACTCCACAACTTCACTTCGGTTTGTTTTATTCTGAAATATTTTCCAAGTCAGCAATCCAGTTAATTTTAGCGATTCGAAGCAAGCCACTAAATTTAAAAAATTGCAACTTACAATGCCAGGCACTCTAGGTCATGTATTGGATAATAAAATTGTTAATAAAGGCACTGAGGAGATAAACCTGGATCTGTCACTCTGCTCTGCACAGGAAAGCACATTCATTTCGGTTTACATGTAGAAGACAAAAAGGCAATCAGATTGCAGAACTAAATTCTAATTGGCTCCTGCACTTTGTCTCCGAGATTTTTTGAACTTGAATGTGGATGTGGAATTAGACTCTGTCCCACAGATTTTGAGCTTGAACGTAGGTGTGGATTTACATCTTGGACAAGGCAATCATATTGCATATGTCGACCTGGTTCAGAGATATTTTTTCACCTTGAATGGATTTATACCATGAACAAGTGCTAAGGATTATCCAATAAAAAGAGAGGGAAGATGGGACAAGGATTGATAAAAGGCTTGTGAGAGATATGAGTGAGAGTGCCAGGGTCATGCATGGTAGGTTCCATTCAATATCATCATATCTGTAATTGTATGGCCCTCTCTTCATCCTCACTCTATAGCTACGTGACAGTTTGTAGAGAAGGTGTGGTTTTCCTGGTGTGGTTTATCAAGTGAAAGCTACTTAAACCAAAAAGGACCTGTATAAAATAATTACGCCGTAAGGCGTTCCCCTCTGAAATCAACTTTGCTCTCTGCCTACGTGTCATTATTGTGCACCATTAGATGATATGTTAGACGATTGAGCCATCTTGAGTCGTTGGATCAGGTGCAACTCCTTAACTGCCTGAGCAGCGCATCGGCTTCGTCTCCTTGGGTACTGTATCGACGGCGGGGAGAAGATGCTGGTGTACGAGTATATGCCCCAAGGGCCGCTGAGTCTGCATCTGTTTGAATGGGCAGCGGCCGGGCTGAGGCCGCTAGAATGGAAACAGAGGCTTAGCTTTGCTCTCGATGTCGCCCGCGGAGTTGAGTACCTGCACAGCCTTGCATGGACGAGCTTCATTCACAGAGATCTGAAGCCCTCTAATATCCTTCTGGGCGACGACATGTTGGCCAAGGTCTATAACTATGTTAGGATTAGACAGGTACTCTCATTTGTTTGTGGGTCGTTTTTCTGGATGGGAAATATGAGTTTTCCAAAAAAAAATACTTTCAATCGGTTTTTGATTGTGGAATCATCGGTATTATGTCTGGAATTTTCAGCAAATGCGCCAACAGGCTCATGAAAGTGGAGATTCTCCTGCCATACCTATAACAGTGAGGCAGTTAGAAGCTATTATTCGATTAAGCGAGTCCATTGCAAAGATGCAATTGTGAGTAGTCCCAGCATTATTTTGTAATTTTTCAATGTATGCATTATTGTTAATCAAAGTCAATCGATTTCCTTAGTCAGATTGCATCTGAAAAATTGAAAATATTGTTTTTAATGCAGGTCAAATGTAGCAACAGAGGAACATGTCACAGAAGCTTTGAGGCTTTTCAATGTTTCTACTATGGATGCTGCACGCTCTGGCATTGCTGAACAAATAAGTTTGACACCAGAAATGAGAAGTGAAATTCAGGTACGCGTCTCATCTAATCTAGCAAGTAAGAACAGCTATATTTGTGGATTCTTTCTTCAAACCAAAAGCCTGCTATGCTTGCGAACTATGTCATGGTCTTTGATTTGCAACAATAAAGAAAATTGATGGTTGCTCATGCTAGTGCCACATGCTTGTAACAGCAAGTTGAGACACAGATAAAGAGACGGATGGGAATCGGCATCAACGTATCTGAGAGGCGTCTGATTGATGATATGGTCAGAATGGGGTTGAATGAATCAACTGTAAGAATTACAACACTCATTATATTGCTGAGTTTCGGCAGTGACTATTTTATTATTATAATTTTCCAATGTCAGTACATGTTACTTCTATAATTAGTTTTGTTAGCTAGCTCAATATTGGAGTTATATTGCTTACCCGTAGATCATTTTATGGGTAGTTTGCGCAACAGGCAATGTATATCACGGGGAGAAATGGCTTTTGTCACCTATAGAACCTTGCTAATGATGTTGTTTACAGCCTCTCTTAAGTAATGATATGATAGGTTGTTTACAGCTTCTCTGAAGTAATGATATCATAGCCATGGTTTTCACCAAGTGGGCTGATTTGTTCATTTCAGGTTCGAAGAGCTCTCCTTATCATGCATCAAAGGGATGAAGTGGAATACAAGAGAGAAAGGCGTGTCATAGTTCGCAAAGTGTAAAGTTAAAGATGAGTGATCTGATACTGTTAGGACCCTAACAGAGGGCCGCGGCTAGGCAGTGCCAGTTTTGTGTAAAGTTTATTTTCTTCAACAGGCATCCTTCCAAAAGGCTTTTCTATAATGGTCTGGACACAAGAGGTAGTTTTATTATGATAAATATCGTGGTAAAGTCATGCTTACGAGGTCCCTCCTCCCAAATCAAGTCATGCTTACGAGATCCCTCCTCCCAAACCAAGTCATGCTTACGAGGTCCCTCCTCCGACTCTTACAAGGGTTCCCTACATTCCAGCTCCCACAGGAAAACCCCACCCCTCTTCTCCTCCACCAGTCCACAAACTCCCCACACCTCCCAAATATGTTTACCCTGCTCCTCCTCCTCGCTATTAGACTCTGCAACTAGTCAAACAAGTATGCATTTTCACATAAGTTTTCTCTGCTACTTTCTTTCCACTGTTACATGCATTTCAATTTCTTATGGTTTGTTTTATAGGATGGATCTCAGTTCACCATTTTCTGATGTTGCTCTCAGTGAATCACACAGATAGGTAGAGTATGAGAGTTTAGTTTCGAAAATCTGGTTTAATAGTTAAGTGGAGAGGTTTGGTCTTCAAGATTTCTATGGTTCAATTCTGAACAAAACTATGTACTACAGATATTCCAAGTGCTACCTCTTCAACTGAGCTGGAAAAAAATTAGAATATGACAGCAACTCTTACAAGAGACTGCGAAGTGTCAATCACACATGAGTTAAGATTAGTATCTTTGTTCTTAGCAAGTTTGAGTCTATGTAATCACTTAGCTTTAAGTATTTGAATCAATGCAATTTACTGAGCAACAGTTCATATCAGAATTTGTGTTATTATTGTGCAGTTTCCTCCTCTGTCCATCTATTGGATTTTGTCATTACCAAAAAGTTGAATATAAATATGTGAGCTACCAACACTCTTGTTTGAAAAGCTGAAAGCTGCGTACAAGTATATGTTTCCAATCCATTTTGAGTTTCTTATATTCTTCTGCATAGGAAGAAGAGACAATGTGTCAGCTGTTGGTTCTATGCCATTGCATCTGCTAGGTACTGGATACCTATTGCTGTTATTTATCAGAACGTTAAAGAAAATGTTCACTGTTCTGTCCTTCTGAAGTTGATCCTTCGTTTCTCTGTGACATTGCCATTTTGTTTTTGAAATTTACATGTCATTATGCGCGTTGATGCTGCGCAGAAATTTTCATATAATGTTAATCAGTCCATTAAAATATGTTGGAAAATAATAGAGACGATATAAGTCAGTCCAATAAAGACAATGTAAATATAGTTTGAAAAAGTTCATACAGGGTAAATTGTATGCAAAGCTGCTCATAAAGAAAAATCAGGATCTCTTTCATGCGAAATGGATTGTTATTCTAGTAAAAGTGTTAAATATTTTTTATTCATTTCACTTATTATTCAAATTTGTTTCGAACTTGCATGTATGTATAAATTTAACTTATATGTATATATAAATTTGTTTATTAAAACGCCAATAGTGTACGAGGATAACAAATCTCATCACTAACTCATCCCCACCTGTTTATTTCTATGCATTTTCATTCTCATTCTAGTTACGCCGTAAGGCGTTCCCTCTGAAACGAACTCCCCTCCATGCAACCGTGTCTCGACGTGGGCCGTTAAATGGATTGTTAGACGATTAAATAATCTCCAGCCATTAGATCATCAGTGAAGAACATTCTGATCAGTGAAGAGTCGCACGCCCTGAGGTCTGAAGCGACACAGGGAAATTTTATGGGTATATCGAAGTGGGTGGCGGTATTCAGACCATTTTTGGTTTGGATTCTCAGATTTTTGGAACCGAATCCCCAGTTTGCAGATTTTTTTATCTGCTTCCTGTTTTATGATTCTGGTTCTCACATTTTCGTATCTCTGTCTTCTCGTCTGATTTGGGTCAGCAGCGTTTTTTGCTGTGGGAAGAAAACTTCTGAAGATGAAGATCAAGGGTGGGTGCGGGGTTAACAGTTTTTTGAATTCATGGAAGATACTCTTATTCCTTGTAGCCTCCATTAATCCCGACATATTTAGAGTCGAAAATGGTATTGATTGTAGGAGCAGGGGTGCTGGGATTGACCTACACTTTCATGAAGACTGGATGGCCCTCAGGCCTTATTGTACTGGCACTGGTGGCATGCATTGCCTATTATGGCATGACGCTGTTGGTGTGGTCTAAGAGGGCCCTCAAAAGGCAAGGATTTCAGAAAATATAGCTTTGGAGATCTGGGCTTTGCTGTTTATGGAAGTACAGGGAAAGCCATGGTGGATTTTATGGTGGTCCTCTGCATGGAAGGAGTTTGTGTGGGTTATCGCATATTCATAGGGAATACTTTGTCTTACGTGTTTATTACGCCATAAGGCATTCCCCTCTGAAATCAACTTTGTTCTCTGCCTACGTGTCATTACTTTGCACCATTAGATGATATGTTAGACGATTGAGCCATCTTGAATCGTTGGATCATGTTGAGATAGCTGCAACTCCTTAACTGCCTGAGCAGCGCATCGGCTTCGTCTCCTTGGGTACTGTATCGATGGTGGGGAGAAGATGCTGGTGTACGAGTATATGCCCCAGGGGTCGCTGAGTCTGCATCTGTTTGAATGGGCGGCGGCCGGGCTGAGGCCGCTAGAATGGAAACAGAGGCTTAGCTTTGCCCTCGATGTCACCCGCGGAGTTGAGTACCTGCACAACCTTGCACGGACGAGCTTCATTCACAGA
This sequence comes from Pinus tabuliformis, assembly GCA_031772625.1. NCBI lineage: Eukaryota > Viridiplantae > Streptophyta > Pinopsida > Pinales > Pinaceae > Pinus > Pinus tabuliformis. Next base: position 1,018,630,453 of record CM062813.1, on the reverse strand, counting down.
GATCTGAAGCCCTCTAATATCCTTCTGGGCGACGACATGAGGGCCAAGGTCTCGGATTTCGAGTTGGTCAAGCTGGCCCCTGATGGAAAGTTTTCTGTTGAAACCAGGCTAGCCGGCACTTTTGGTTATCTGGCCCCTGAATACGCAGGTACGCATGGAATCACTCCATTTCATTCCATTGCCCTCGATGTCGCCCGCGGAGTTGAGTACCTGCACAGCCTTGCACAGACGAGCTTCATTCACAGAGATCTGAAGCCCTCTAATATCCTTTTGGGCGACGACATGAGGGCCAAGGTCTCGGATTTCGAGTTGGTCAAGCTGGCCCTTGATGGAAAGTTTTCTGTTGAAACCAGGCTGGCCGGCACTTTTGGTTATCTGGCCCCTGAATACGCAGGTACACATGGAATCACTCCATTTCATTCCATTGCCCTCGATGTCGCCCACGGAGTTGAGTACCTGCACAGCCTTGCACAGACGAGCTTCATTCACAGAGATCTGAAGCCCTCTAATATTCTTCTGGGCAACGACATGAGGGCCAAGGTCTCGGATTTCGAGTTGGTCAAGATGGCCCCTGATGGAAAGTTTTCTGTTGAAACCAGGCTGGCTGGCACTTTTGGTTATCTCGGCCCTGAATACGCAGGTAAGCATGGAATCACTCCATTTCATTCCATCAATATAGCTTTGTTGGAATTTAGTAGCTTTGTTTTGTTTCATTCCATCAATTTAGGTTTGTTGGAATTCACTAGCTTTGATTTGTTTGAATTCATTAACTTAAGTCTCATTGAGTTGATTCGGAATGCAATGAGTTCATTCAACCAGGGAGATTCTTCAGTCTCCCTGGTTGAATGAACTCATTGCATTCCGAATCAACTCAATGAATCTTAGCAATGGTGTAACGCCTGTGTCTGATTTGTCGGAGGACTATTCGCTAACCTTTGATGGTGAAAAACCATCTTTGTCCTGCACTGTTCTTGATTCAAACTGGATATTGACTTAACTTGTTCCATATGCCTGGTGAGTTCATATAGTATTATTAGAGCACATATAAATGTAATGCACTATGATGAAAGTACTCTGTTAAGTTAATTAACCATTTTCACTGTAGCCCACCTGTTTGATTTACAGCAGCATCGTTTAGCAATGGTATTTTGATGTACAAGACTGTTATCTGTAGTTTAAGGAAGAAGGACCAATGGTACTTTGATGTACAAGACCGTTTTCTGTAGTTTAAGCCTTAAGGAAGAAGGACGAATTGAAGACCGAGGATAGTAATAACCAGACTAGAAACTTGGGAGGAAATGCCTGAGAAGGGTAGTCTTCTAGAACAAGACAAAAACTTTGTCTAAATGAATAAGTTCCCACCAATGACATTTTATTAAGATAAGCGACACTGTAGACTGTGCTGTCTCACGGTGCCAGGTAAATACGAATAATGCAATATTGCCGTAGAACTCAAGATAGTGGTATGGAGCTCATGAACCGTAACCCCAACTCTCATGGTTGCAATAGAACCGACAACCTGATTAAGAGACGTGTTTCTTATACCATCCTTATATGAATCTTCATTATTGAAGTGAAGTTAAACAACCTTATGAATCTGCATTATTGAAGTAAAGTACATAGCTTGAATAAATAGGAACAATTTTTTGTACCATACTTGTCCTCATTCCTGCCCTTTGTATAGCTCTGTGAGAGAAAAAGAATCCCAACTTCGCATGATCACAGTAAAGCCCACAACCTGAATAAAAGACCTGTTTCTTGTACCGTTCTTTCATAAATCTGCATTATTGCAGTAAAGCCCACAACTTGAAAAAAGTGCATATTTCTTGTACCATCCATGCCCTCATTCCTTTTTATTTTATTCTTGGATCTGTAGGTAAAAAGGAACCCCAACTCCACATTACTGCAGTAAAGCCCACAACTTGAATAAAATACCTGCTTCTTGTACCATTCGTCCTTAATTCTCTCTTGTTTTTTGATGCATGGTGAGTTGTAAACCTCAACTCTGCATTATTGCAGTAAAGCCCACAGCCTGAATAACTTAATAAGACACCCGTTTCTTGTACCATTTATGTCTTCATTTCTCTCATTTTTAGATTTATGAAACCCAACTCCACATGATCTCGGTAGGGTTCACAAACTGAGTAAGAGACTGTTTCTTACACCACCATTGTCACTTAACATGTGGTCATGGTCATCAAACTCAACTAAATAATACACAAGATCAAGGCTTTATGCCTCCAGGGTTTGAATGTGGGTAATTATTGTGGGTCATTATTGTGGCTACGAGGGTTGCTTCTTATTGGTTCAGTTCTTGAGATGCACTGACCCACCTTGTAGTGTAAGGGTTGCCCTTTTGCATTTTACATATTTGCACTAAACGTGAATAGTTTGAATGTATCTGTTTATTTTTCTACTTTGAGTATCCAATCAGATAATGATATCAATACTTGAAAATTGTGGAAGACTAGCTTCTGCGTTTGGTCTGTTTATTGTGTGTCCTTTGACTGTATTTGGAATTTGTGAATGAATATATTGTGCATTGGCTCCAACGAGTAGAGCTTTGACGAAATAATGTCACTGATGTTCATTAATTTCAGTTTGTATATTCAAATTTCAGACAACTTACATGCCACATAGTTTCAAATTCAAGATTTTCCTTCTTTCGAATCTCGTTTCATTGAAGATGTTTGTTTGTTATTTTATATTATATTGAACAAAAATAAATGCTAATTTTTTTTAATGGTTAAAAAATCAAGGCGAGTATGTATTTATATTAATTTATTTTCACGACCTTTTTTGGTATTTTTTCTGAATAGCAAGTGGTTTTTTTTTCCTTTATCAATCTATGCACAGATTTCTCCCACCTGGAACAGTGTACACAGTTATCCCACCCTAAACTGCAATAACATATGTGTGCAGCTATTTACAAATTAGCAATGGAATTAAGAATTCTGGCAAATTCATGGAATTTGATTTAGAAATATAAAAATTTATTAGAAATATTTAAAAATGGTATTAGAGAGTTGATTTTTATCTACTATTACACAAATCTGCACCCTCTAGCACAAAATCCTTACAAGGTACTAAGCTTAAGTGTAACATGGAAGAGTTGTCATTATCACCTAGAGATATACTTCCTTTCTGTTAAGTTTAGCCGAACTGAACTTCTATACGTATGCAAAGTGTGAAATGTATATGGTTTATAACATATCATCCGTGAACAAAAGATTTATCAGGCCAGAAACTGGTTTTGGTGTGCAAGTCCCTGGCTAATGTCATAGTATCCTTCCTCATTTTGTTACTAACATTGTAAACGGTTTCAGTGCCATGCCACATGGGCGATCCTTGGTTTGTGGCTGTTTTCTATGTGATATTTCAGGTGATCTTACTAGAGTGGCATAACTGGATGTCTCTATTTTGGGATTATTGTGTGTATCTTAACATTGCTGTTGGGATTATTTCTCTGAAGAATTTCCAACTTCAAAAGAAGTCAAAATGGCACAAGTATTTTTTGTTTTGGGAATTCTCTAACATTTGTACCTCACTCTGCTGTAGTGGGATTATATTAGAATATCTGAAAACAAATATCTAAACATTTTAATACTCACAATAAATTCCATTGTAGACCTTGATGTTCTCCCTGTGTTTTATACATTATCCTATGTTAAAATGTCTATTAAGTATCTAATAGAGATGCGAGGAAGGAATTACCGAGAGAAGTTGCAAGTGGGTTAATGTAATGGTTAGAAATTCACAAATTGCCTGTGGAGCTCCCAAGTCACCATGACATCATGGTTGCTGAAGGAGCACATAGTTACATTTGAGCATTTTTCTTTACTGACTCAGACTCAAAATCAGACATATTAGAGCACGGTTCTTACAATTCCTCTATTAATTACAACAACCATCGCTTTGGCAGTGGACTGCCTGCCCCTCCTCCTGCTTATCAGTCTTCTTTTATACATTAGGTAGGTATGGTGCTTATCTTACCGTGGTCAAGCAAGTTGTGAAATGTATATGATTTATAACATATCATCCATGAACAAAAGATTTATCGGGCCAGAAACTGGTTTTGGGTTTTGGTGTGCAAGTCCCTGGCTAATGTCATAGTCTCAATAGTCACTGTTAGACACGTCAGCATTCACACTGGCTTTGACACCTTCAAACCTTACTATACTTCAATTCGTTCTATTATTATAATAAAGTATTATTGTTTGTACTATTCAATTTTTTCTGGTAAAAATAGTACTGGACTACATTCCATACATTGCAATTTCATACTGACCTAACTCAACATAAATCTCAGGGCCATATATGCACTTCACGTGTATTGCTTGTACTACCAGATTTCGGTTCCTTTATCCTTCTCTATCAATCTCATTTCAATAAATTATAAATTACAGACATTCATTGACGCAGTTTCAGAAAGGGTTTCCCCTGCATATTGGGCTCACATGAATAAATGAGACAGAGCAGGCTCGACTGGGGTGACCTTGCAACACATTCACAGGACTAATGGAGAGATCAAGAGTTTAGAGTAATGTGGATGTGTTCCCAGGTCGCCCCAATCGAAACCTCCTCTGCTACTGCTGCTTTAATGGTGTCCTCCGCTTCTCCTCACTTCTTATCTCACAACCAATATACCCAAAGGTAAGGACAGATACTATAACTGCAAGCAAGAAAGAAACAAAATCTACAACAAGCAACAATTTTTAACAGTCTCTTTCGTTTGTTTGTGATTCGTGCAGTCTCCCCTCTCCTTGATAGCAGTGCTTTGTTTTCAGGTGAGCAAATGTTGTTTATAGGGGCAACCATGGGCATTTTTATATGTATCGGGAATCTGGCAGATAACAACAAGGTTAATGGTTTGAACTTGCTCTTATTTTTAGGATTGCAAGATATTTTTAGATTCTAATAGTTTTTAAATGTGATTTTTTGGAAAGTTTTCTTATTAAATTTGTCTAAAATCTGTTAGGGATTCATTGAAATCACAAGCTGTCTAGGTGAACTCTTCACAAAGAAAGTGCCCCAGAGATTTTTGAGGGTGCTGAATCTATATATGCAATTAAAAAACCAGTTTAAACAACACAAATCAAGATTTGGCCACAAATTTTTTCACTAGGAAACTCCAAAAACTCTCATTTAAAGACATTGGCTCTACCTATCTGTTATGTAGAATCTGCATTTAATAGCGACCTTGGCCCTCATTTCTAAAAATATTCTTGTTTCTTTGATTGAGAAAATTGTATGTCACAACTAGCATAATTCAAGTGCAGTAAGTTGTTTGTTATTGAATCCCTCTATGCTATCAAAATCTACAAATACAATTACAACTAAATTATTTGTTTACTTTCATGATCTCGCAGAAATCATGATGCAGTATATGTTTATTGCTGAATCCAGCTATACCATCACAATCTAGAGTTTTAATCAAATTGTTTGTTTGTTCCATGAAATTGTATATGAAACCCACAGTGCATAATCAGGGTGAAGTAGATATTTGTTACTGAGTCCATCAGTGCCAATCAGGCTCTACAATTCTAATCCATTTAATCATAAATTTCAACAAAAATTGGTCCACCATGTATGTGGATCAATCATTAGTCAATAACCCTACTCCTTAGGAGCCAACGTTCTTTCAAGGGTTGCAGTTTAATGCACATGCTACATAGGAGATAGGTGCTGCCACGGTGTTCAGCCATGGGATGTTCAGCTCACAACTTACTTTCTCTGCCAATGGGCCATGGTGCCTTGTAATGGGACATTGATGCTTGAAGGCCTCATTCAATCAAATATGCAGGGAAATATGGAAGGAGGAGTGGCAACAATCTGACTATCTGAGTTCGAGTCCTAAAATTGAAAAAATCTCGAAATTAGTCTTTCTCCGAAGAATTTTCAACTTCAAAAGAAGTCAAAATGGCACAAGTATTTTTTGTTTTAGGAATTCTCCAACATTTGTACCTCACTCTGCTGCAGTGGGATTATATTAGAATATCTGAAAACAAATATCTAAACATTTTAATACTCACAATAAATTCCATTGTACAGCTTGATGTTCTCCCTGTGTTTTATACATTATCCTATGTTAAAATGTCTATTAAGTATCTAATAGAGATGCGAGGAAAGAATTACCGAGAGAAGTTGCAAGTGGGTTAATGTAATGGTTAGAAATTCACAAATTGCCTGTGGAGCTCCCAAGTCACCATGAAATCATGGTTGCTGAAGGAGCACATAGTTACATTTGAGCATTTTTCTTTACTGACTCAGACTCAAAATCAGACATATTAGAGCACAGTTCTTACAATTCCTCTACTAATTATAGCAACCATCGCTTTGGCAGTGGACTGCCTGCCCCTCCTCCTGCTTATCAGTCTTCTTTTATACATTAGGTAGGTACGGTGCTTATCTTGCCATGGTCAAGCAAGTTGTGAAATGTATATGATTTAGAACATATCATCCATGAACAAAAGATTTATCGGGCCAGAAACTGGTTTTGGGTTTTGGTGTGCAAGTCCCTGGCTAATGTCATAGTCTCAATAGTCACTGTTAGACATGTCAGCATTCACACTGGCTTTGACACCTTCAAACCTTACTATACTTCAATTCGTTCTATTATTATAATAAAGTATTATTGTTTGTACTGTTCAATTTTTTCTGGTAAAAATAGTACTGGACTACATTCCATACATTGCAATTTCATACTGACCTCCCATCGTGGCAACTGTCCTTTCAACCTAAATATGGAGGAGATTAAGCCCTTCCATTCCTTCCACCGACAGTGTGTGAAACCATCTAATTTCAACCTAACTCAACATAAATCTCAGGGCCATATCTGCACTTCATGTGTACTGCATGTACTACCAGATTTTGGTTCCTTTCTCCTTCTCTATCAATCTCATTTCAATAAATTATAAATTACAGACATTCATTGACGCAGTTTCAGAAAGGGTTTCCCCTGCATATTGGGTCACATGAATAAATGAGACAGAGCAGGCTCGACTGGGGTGACCTTGCAACACATTCACAGGACTAATGGAGAGATCAAGAGTTTAGAGTAATGTGGACGTGTTCCTAGGTCGCCCCAGTCGAAACCTCCTCTGCTACTGCTGCTTTAATGGTGTCCTCCGCTTCTCTTCACTTCTTATCTCACAGCCAATATACTCAAAGGTAAGGACAGATACTATAACTCCAAGCAAGAAAGAAACAGAATCTGCAACAAGCAACAATGTTTAACAGTCTCTTTCGTTTGTTTGTGATTCGTGCAATCTCCCCTCTCTTTGATAGCAGTGCTTTGTTTTCAGGTGAGCAAATGTTGTTTATAGGGGCAACCATGGGCATTTTTATATATATCAGGAATCTGGCAGATAACAACAAGGTTAATGGTTTGAACTTGCTCTTATTTTTAGGATTGCAAGATATTTTTAGATTCTAATAGTTTTTAAATGTGATTTTTTGGAAAGTTTTCTTATTAAATTTGTCTAAAATCTGCTGGGGATTCATTGAAATCACAAGCTCTCGAGGTGAACTCTTCACAAAGAAAGTGCCCCAGAGATTTTTGAGGGTGCTGAATCTATATATGCAATTAAAAAGCCAGTTTAAACAACACAAATCAAGATTTGGCCACAAATTTTTTCACTAGGAAACTCCAAAAAATCTCATTTAAAGACAATGGCTCTACCTATCTGTTATGTAGAATCTACATTTAATAGCGACCTTGGCCCTCATTTCTAAAAATATTCTTGTTTCTTTGATTGAGAAAATTGTATGTCACAACTGGCATAATTCAAGTGCAGTAAGTTGTTTGTTACTGAATCCTTCTATGCTATCAAAATCTACAAATACAATTACAGCCAAATTATTTGTTTACTTTCATGATCTTGCAGAAATCAAGATGCAGTATATGTTTATTGCTGAATCCAGCTATACCATCACAATCTACAGTTTTAATCAAATTGTTTGTTTGTTCCATGAAATTGTATATGAAACCCATAGTGCATAATCAGGGTGAAGTAGAGATTTGTTACTGAGTCCATCAGTGCCAATCAGGCTCTACAATTTCAATCCATTTAATCATAAATTTCAACAAAAATTGGTCCACCATGTATGTGGATCAATCATTAGTTAGTAACCTTACTCCTCAGGAGCCAACGTGCTTTCAAGGGTTGCAGTTTAATGCACATGCTACATAGGAGATAGGTGTTGCCACAGTGTTCAGCCATGGGATGTTCAACTCACAACTTACTTTCTCTGCCAATGGGCCATGGTGCCTTGTAATGGTACATTGATGCTTGAAAGCCTCATTCAATCAAATCTGCAGGGAAATGTGGAAGGAGGAGTGGCAGCAATCTGACTATCTGAGTTCGAGTCCTAAAATTGAAAAAATCTCGATTGTTTTAGGAATTCTCCAACATTTGTACCTCACTCTGCTACAGTGGGATCATATTAGAATATGTGAAAACAAATATCTAAACATTTTAATTCCTTTCGTATCTAGCTTACCAATCTTCTTTGGCCCTGTTATGGCATAAAAAATATAAAATCTATTTTGGTTCATGGACCATCTTCAGCTTTTGATTGTGACCTATGTCATGTTATAGGGTATGTTTCCAAAATGGCATGTCCCTTTGTTGAAATTCCATTCCATATTAGTATTCTTTTGTCTTATCTTTAGCTTTAATCTTGTGACATCTAATTTATTGCTTTTTGATAGTCATGGTTACTCTTCATTTTTCTTTGAACCCAAGAAAGAACAGAGTAAAGTTTCTGATTCCTTTGAATAGTGAATGTGACAAAAGGTTGTTGTGGAAGGTGCTGTTTGTATATGGGAAATTTCTTGATCATTGTGTATAATCCTAATGTTGATAGATATGTCTACTAACTGGTTTCAGTTAATGGGGCATTGATTTGAGCGTTCAATATATTTTTATTCTTTATCAAAGTATTCTTTTGTTGTATTTGTGTTCTTCAATTTATGCCTTACGGCGTTTCCTTTGCAACATCTGGTGCAAATGCTAGTTGGTAGATTCGTTGAATCCATCAAAATTGATTGTGTCGAAATGCCACTAAGATGGACTTCCCTCAACACGGGGCTCACTAGTCATGTACTATAAATTGACAAATTCAGATAACTAATGATGCAACAACGTGGCTATTTTTTCATTTTCTTTTTCCACAGTATATAAAGTCTAGTTAGGAATTAAAAAAATTGTATTTTTCTGCAGTGAAATAAATACAATTCAATTTAAATATTTTAACTTTTTCTGTGTTTTAAATTGATTGAGGTATTGCAAAATATAATTTAAATGATGTGCTATTTTGTAATTCATTAAGAATTATATTAAAATTTTAATTTAAATATTTATAATTATTAGGTAGAATCATAAATTTTTAATCTTCAAAGAAATAATATTAGTAATAAGTTAAAATTTATCTAAAAAAGTATTATGTTTTTTTTATAACTATTAATTAGAAATCTTGTTACATAGTTTCAAAACATATTTACAAAGTAAGAATTTCCATAAAAAAAAATGAAAGTATTGTAGTGTATTAAAGAGTTTGTTAGGTTGCCTTGACTTTTAATAAACTTAAAGAATTAGGTTCGTGCCATTTGGTCTACCCACCAATTTCTTAAGGATTTGAGATTATTCCAATTATAATAAATTCTTGCATGATAAGTTCTTCATTATTATTTATAACATTCATTTATATATAAACAAATATCATTTAGCAAAATGGTCCATTACTTTTAATAAATTAAAAAAATTAGATTCATGCCAAGTGGCTCCCCACCCACCAATTAATTTCCTTGGGATTTGAGATTAATCCAATTCTAATAAGTTTCTCCATGATTCATTTATAATTCATTTTTTTCTTAAGTTAAAGTTCACCCATAACCTTCTTATACATGGTTAATCAAATGTGTGCATTAGTAAGACATTCTTTGCATTGCCATAATTGTTTTGGTTATATTTATAAACAGTTCAGCTATATCAACCACATTAATATTTTTAATGTTGTTGTACTAGTTAATTTATTTGATGGGTATAAATGTTAAAAAACAAATTAATTTATAGTCATTGTCTAACCATTATATTGATTTTTGATGTTTAAAATCAAATTTTCGATGACATATATAGAGTCAACGCTTTACAACATTTAGAGTTCAGAAATCAAACTTGTAATTCCAACAAATTCCCACCTGATTCAAAACTTTCCTTAAGAAGTAAACTATTTATACAACTAACTAATTATATTTTTTTTCCATATTAACTAATAAAACTTAATTACAACTCTTCAAACATGAAAAGTATACACCTGACGTTGAATCCAGTACGAGCTTCGTTAATGTTTTCTTTGGTCTCGTTTCCTCCTCTCACCCCAACTTGAGAATGTTGTTGAATACAGTGACTTAGTTATAGTATATATTATTTGTGTATTGAGAATGTTGTTAAACATAGTGACTTAGTTATAGTATATATTATTGGTGTATATGTGTTTTTTTTTTGGGAATTAGTTATTTTATTTTTTTGTTAATTAATTTTTTTAATTGGATGGTCTAAATTGAAAGATGTCAATGTCACTCTATCAATGAATGAAATTGAAACTGATAACTTCCTTGCATATGTAAATCATCTATTTAAACCTTGTTTAAATTAATTTTTTACCAATTCATGATTAAAAATTTAATGAAATAAAAAATTTAGTTTCAAATATCATTATGAAACAAATGTCCATTTACATATTGAAACATTTGCATGCAAACATGTGAAAGAATATATGGCAACGTGGAGGAATAAGGGCAAGGTTTCTTGGCTGAGCATTTCAAATTGTCATTAAAAATTTATTGTTCTATAACGATTTTATCCAGTACATTAGGCAAGTGGTGTGTAATCACTTTCCCTTCCAAAGTATGCCCACTTGGCAAAACATTTAACTAAAATGAATTAAAAGTTTGTTGTTGATGGTAGGCACTTATGTTAAGTAATGAGAAAAATAAAAATAAAAATAAACTTAAACAATATGGATTGTAACACCCTCCACTCCATCTAATGGATTGTAACATGCATTGTAACCGAAGCCACTCCATATATTGTTAAATTAATTAGCTATAACTAAATATAGATTGTAGCTTGAATTGTAACATGGACTACTCCATTTAATGGATTGTAATGTGCATTGTGTATTGTAACCGACGCCACTCCATATATTGTTAAATTAATTAGCTACATCGAAGTTGTAGTGGAAGTGCATTTGTTATTAGGGATATTATGTTTTATTAGTTGGATTGTAACCTAATGGATTGATGAATTATGTTTTATTAGTTGAATTGTATCCTTGATATTATGTTTTATGTTTTATTAGTTGGATTGTAACCTAGATTTTGCCACACAATCTAGGATTGTAACAACCACCACTCCATCTATTATAAGCAAAAAAGTGTACATTTCTGATGCAGGAGCATCTAAATGAAGAGGCGAGCACTGGGAAATATTTTTTTCTGTTTTAATTTGTTTCATTTAAAATTAAGGGTGACTCAGCTATTGTTAATTCTTAAATTAGTCAAACAGATTAGGTTAGGATTAGTTAAGAACTGTTTGAAGAAACTGTTGAGCAACTGAAAAATAACTAAGAAACAGTTCCTCAACTATAAAAGAAATTGCTAATAATGTATTGAAAAGAAAAGAGAGAGAGGGGGAGAGGGGTTCAACTGCTTCTTCTTCTTCTTTTTAGTTAGCCGAATTAAAGTATGATTGTAAGCCTAGAGGTAGAATGTAAAAGAGGCCACTGGTATTAGGAGAGTAGGCCATAGAGAGAGACATTGTCTCAATATGTATCCTTTGTTTATTTGTTATGTGCAAAGATAAATTCAAATCAATATAAATGTGTGTTTCGAATGATTGAATGATGAATTCAATGTGAATCAGAGCTTTTGTACCATATATATATGTGTGTAGGTGAATTCAGTGGACTCAAAGAGGAGATTGAATACATAGAGAAGAATTGCACGTGGCATAGTGGAAAGTGTTATAAGACCCGAATAATAGAGGAGCGAAAGATTGAGGAAGTGGCACTCAGGGACCATTGGATCTAACAGATCAACGGTTGAGATCTGATCGCGAAGAATGAGCAGAGTTTTAACTATCACATCAGAGGAAAACAAAAGGGCGTGAATAACCTCGACCTCGGCCGATCGCCGATTGCGATCAAGCGATAGAGCGAGGACCGTTGGATCTGTGGGGAGGATCAATGGCGGGGATTTAATCGCAATATTATTTTCAGGAAAGTGAATAGACCTTGCCTTAAAGAAGTGTGACAACGATGCTGATGTGACCAACGAAGTGATCGCATCGCAAACATTAGCAGTGCTGTATCGGTGGAAAAGGAACATGACATGCGATATGGTGGACTCGATAGAGTTATAAACGCAGTGTATATGGTTTGAAATCTGATTGCATTTATCGCATATCGGAAGCAGAGGGGGAATGTGTTAAGGAGACCCGCGAAAGTTGGCGACTGTGATTAGCAATAAAGGAGCCTCGAGACCTGTGCAAAAGCTATGGAATAGGTGGAAAAAGGTATAAATGACATGTTTTATGTGTATTTCCCTTATAAAGGGTTTATAATGAAATAAAGCGCCGATACGTGGTTTTCATGTGTAAGTCCAACCTTACCATAAGGAAGTGTGGGAATTGATTCTATATGCGACTTAAGGATTAATGGAAGGTTTATGAGGGTGAATGATTCTGATAGAAAGGAAAGGATGGGTTTATAAAACTGGGCTATTGTAATGAATTTATTCCATCGGGGTTTATTTAAAGGGGCCTTAGCCATAAAGGTTTGAAGACTAATACACGCAGGTGACCCTATTCCAGGTAACCTTGTGTCATTTTGGTATCAGAGTAGTTTTTTCCTTTCTCTCAGTAAAGATGGAGGTAGGAAGAAGGGGTTGAGGAAGAGTTGTCAAAAGAGAAGCAGATGAAGGGTTACAAGAAGAAATTAGAAATTTAACTACACGTTTGGCAGCGGTGGAAGTAGGGAGGCATAGAGATCCGGAAAGTGGGGATGATAGTGAGGAGGAAAATATAGCCACGACAGATGGGTCAGATGACGAAGGACCAGAAATTAAGCTATTAAGGTTAGTTTTGTTGGCTAGCAGCAAGCCAAGACCAGAGCTCTCTAATTATGATGGAAGTTTGTCCAAAAAGGCCTTATTAGATTGGATACGTGAATTAGATAAATATTTTGGGTATGAAAAAATCAGCGAAGACAAGAGAGTTAGGTTTGCTTTCACCAAATTGAAGGGACATGCAGCATTGTTGTGGGACAATGTGCAAGTAGAAAGGAGGAGATTAAACAAACCATTGACTAAAAAATGGGACAAGATGGTTGCTAGAATGAAGAGCAAGTTTCTACCTAAGGATTATCAAATTGCCCTTTATAGACAAGTACAGAACCTGAAGTAGAGAATGATGACTGTGAAGGAATATACTGAATAATTTTATAAAATTAACCTGAGAGCTGGTTATGTAGAAGATACCCCTAAGAAGATAGTGAGGTTTGTGAATGGTCTACGGATGGAGATCCTAGACGAAATTAGCATTCTTTCCCCGAAGACCATGGAGGAAGCTTATCAGAGTGCTTTGGAGGCAGAGGAAAAGATTGCTAGGAAACAAAATGCTAGAAGAAGACATGGTTCTGGTAGAGGTCAAGGACATACCTTTGGCAGAGGTAGGACTACCAACAACAATGAAGAGGGTCGTAGTTCGAAGACTTCGGGATAGTGTGAAAGGGAAGGTAACACCAGGGGAGGAAGGTCATACCAGCAAGAATGAGGTAATGGAAGAGGCAGAGGAAATGCCTATCAGTGTTACAAGTGTCACAAGCGGGGAGACAAGGCCTTTGAATGTCCTAGAAATGAACCAATTGGGAAGACGAGAGCATATGTTGCTCAGCTCGATGAAGCGAAGGCACCACCACAAGAGGTGGAAAATATGCCAGAAACCGGGGAAGCCTTGGTGTTGAACAAGGTATTATTAAAACCAGCTAAAGAAGTAGTTGATCAGACACAGAGGAAAGCGTTGTTTCGGACTGTATGTAAGTCATGCAAAAAATGTTGTAAATTGATTATTGACAGTGAGAGCACTGATAATTTGGTAGCTACGAAGATGGTGGAGAAACTAGGTTTGAAGAGAGAAAAACACACAACTCCATACAGTGTGTCGTGGTTGCAGAAGGGACACCAATTGTTAGTTGATGAACAATGTGAGATATATTTTCAAACAGGCAACTACAAGGATAAGGTGACTTGCGACATAATGCCGATGGACATGTGCCATATTCTGCTAGGCAGACCATGGCAGTATGATAGGAAGGTAGTCCATGACGGAGAGAAAAATTGTTACAGATTTGTCAAAGATGGGATAAAGCATACCTTGGTACCCATGAAAGAAGAGGAGACAACAGAAACAAGTGGAATGAAAGCATTGCTGCTAGGAGGAAAGGAGTTTCTACGACGGATTGAGGAGAGTGAATTGGGTTATGCAGTTGTGAGAAGACCAAGGGCAATATGAGTACACACCAACCTTACTGATTAACCTGTGGAAATACAGAACATGCTGCAAGAATGTAGTGATATTCTGGTAGACGATCTATCGAACAAATTACCACCGAAGCGGAGCATTAGTCACCATATTGATTTTATTCCAGGAGCCAGTTTGCCAGACAAGGATGCTTATCAAATGAGTCTGAACGGTAATGAAGAAATTAGGAAGTAGGTGCAGGAGTTGTTGGATAAAGGACTGATTCAGGAGAGTTTAAGCCCTTGTGCAGTTCCGATTGTTTTAGCTCCTAAGAAAGGAGGTGAGTGGAGAACGTTCACGGATTCTTGGGCCATTAACAAGATCACCATCAGGTATAGATTTCATTTACCTCGGATGGACAATATGATGGATTGCTTGAGTGGAGCAACATACTTTTCAAAGATAGACCTAAAAAGTGGCTACCACCAAATCAGAATTCGAGAAGGTGATGAGTGGAAGACAACTTTCAAGACTAATGAAGGCTTGTAGGAATGGATGGTTATGCCATTTGGGTTAAGCAATTCCCATAGCATGTTCATGCGGTTGATGAACGAGATGCTGAAGAAATTCATTGGTAAATTTGTGATTGTGTATTTGGATGATATACTTATATTCAGCAAGACGAAGGAAGAACATTTTCGACACGTGAGGTATGTGTTGGAAAACTTGTAGCAGAATAAATTACTAATAAATTTGAAGAAATGTTCTTTTTTCAAGAAAGAGTTAATTTATTTGGGATTTTTGATTTCTGAGAATGAACTAAAAATGGATTTGGAAAAGGTTGCAGCCATAGTTAGCTCGCCATCTCCCAAAGGTTTGTTTGAGGTACGAAGATTTTATGGATTGGCGAGTTTTTATTGGAAATTTATAATAAAATTCAGTGGGATTTGTGCACCCATTCTAGACACCATTAAGAAGACAAATCAGCCTTTCCATTGGACAGAGATGGCAGAGAAGAGTTTTTAGTTACTCAAAAGGAAGATTACCAAAAAGCTGATTTTGAGATTACCAGATTTTAACGAACTTTTCCAAGTTTGTTGTGATGGCAGTGGGACAGTCATTGGTGCAGTATTCAGTCAATAGGACAAGCCAGTAACCTATTTAAGTGAGAAACTAAATGAATGTAGGCAAAAATACATGTCCTACGACAAGGAATTTTATGTGGTGGTTCAAGCACTAAAGCATTAGAGACATTATCTGTTGGCCAATGAATTTGTTTTATTTTCAGACAATTCTGCGTTGCAGTATATTATGCAGCAGCATAAGTTGAACCATAAACATGCCAAGTGGGTGGAGTACTTGCAGATTTTTACGTTTGTGTTGAAACACATCAGCGGTCAAGCCAACAAAGTGGTAGATGCATTAAGCAGGAGGAATTTGATCCTACAAGAAAGTAGAATACAAGTATTAGGATTTGAACATCTTAAGGACTTGTATGAGATAGATGTAGATTTTAAGGAAGCCTATGAATCTTGCCAAAATCCATTGTTGAGAGATAATACTTCATGGCTCGACTATAACATGTAGGAAGGATTGTTGTTTAAAGGAGGGTAGTTATGTATTCTGGAATGTTCTATGAGAGAGAACTTAATCCAGGAAAAGCATAGTGGAGGTTTAGCCGGGCATTTTGGCATAGACAAGACCTTGGATCAGTTAAGCCACTTTTACTACTGGCTGAAGATGCGCAGAGATGTACAAAGTTTTGTGACTAGATGTAAAGTGTGTCAGCTTAGAAAGGGACACAACCAAAACATAGGGTTGTATACACACTTACCCATTCCGGACATACCATGGGACTCAGTCAGTTTATACTTTGTCTTAGGTTTGCCAAAGACACAACGGGGATTCGATTCCGTCATGGTGGTGGTGGATCGTTTCACCAAAATGGCACATTTCATTCCATGCAGGAAAACTAGTTATGCCACACATGTAGCACATTTGTTCTTTACCGAGATAGTAAGATTGCATGGCTTGCCAAAGTCTGGGAAATTTATTGAGGAGTTTGGTTGGAGAAAATTCTCGACAATGGGCTCGTGTGCTTGCACAAGTGGAATTTTCTTATAACGATTTGCCCAATCGAAGCATGGGCAGCAGTCCTTTCCAAATCTTATACGGAATGCATCCACGTGGAGTACATGAGTTACGAGATTTGGGACAGTTGGAGTGTAGGAGTGCCAATGGTGAAGACTTCGCAAAGGCAGTCAATGATCTTCAAGCATAGGTGAAATTAAAATTATAAAATAGCAGCCCAAGATACAAGCAGAAGGCAGATTTGAAATGGTGGGAGGTACAATTCAACGTAGGAGACATGGTATTAGCACAACTACGCAAGGAGAGGTTTCCTACAGGCGAATACAACAAGTTGAAATGGAAAAAAATTGGGCCTTGCAGGATTCTTCAAAAGTTTTTTGTGAATGCTTATGAACTGCAGTTACCCCCAGGTATTGGAATTTCACCCATTTTCAATGTGGTAGATCTGTATCCCTACATTGCGGCAAATGAAGAAGACAGTTCAGAAAGATGAACACGGGACACCCAGAAAGAGAATGATTCGTGGATTAAACAAATGCCCCTAGCAAAGCCTCTAGAGATCGAAAAGATCCTAGATACTTAGGTGGTCAAATGGAGTCGAAGGAAGGAATATTTGCAGTACTTAGTCAAGTGGAAGGGTCATCCTATTGAAGATAGTTCTTGGTTAGATGCTGGTCAGATTCAGAGCATCGGGTACTCTAATGAAGAGCTCATGGACAAGAGCCGTGAATTTAAATTACCCCGGGAGCCTAATGCAGGAGCATCCGAATGAAGAGGCGACACCTGGGAAATATTTTTGTTCTATTTTAATTTGTTTCATTTAAAGTTAAGTCTCACTCAGCCATTGTTATTTCTTAAATTAGGCAAACAGATTAAGTTAGGATTAGTTAAGAACTGTTTGAAGAAACTGTTGAGCAACTAAAAAATAACTGAGGAATAGTTCCTCAACTGTAAAAGAAATTGCTAATAATGTATTGAAAATAAAAGAGAGAGAGGGGGAGAGGGTTTCAGCTGCTTCTTCTTCTTCATTCTGGTTATCCTAATTAGAGTATGATTGTAAGCCTATGGGCAGAATGTAAAAGAGGCCACTGGTATTAGGAGAGAAGGCCATAGAGAGAGACAGAGTCTCAATATATATCCTTTGTTTATTTGTTATGTGAGAATATAAATTCAAATCAATATAAATGTGTGTTTTGAGTGATTGAATTATGAATTCAATGTGAATCAAAGCTTCTGTACCATATATCTATATCTATATATATATATATATATATATATATATATATTATATATATATATATATATATATATATCTATAGATATAGATATATGCAGTTGAATTTAGTGGACTGAAAGAGGAGATTGAATACATAGAGAAGAATTGCACGCGGCATAGCGGAAAGTGTTATAAGACCCGAATAATAGAGGAGCGAAAGATTGAGGAAGTGGTGCTTAGCGACTGTTGGATCTAAAAGATCAACAGTTGAGATCTGATCACGGAGAATGAGCGGAGTTTTAGCTATCGCATCGGAGGAAAACAAAAGGGCATGAATAACCTTGACCTTGGCCGATCGCCGATTGTGATCAAACAATAGAGTGAGGACCGTTGGATCTGTGGGGAGGATCAATGGCAGGGATTTAATCACAATATTAATTTTGGGGAGGTGAATAGACCTTACCTTAAAGAAGTGCGACAATGATGCTGATGCGACCAGCGAAGTGATCGCATTGCAAACATTAGCAGTGCTGTATCGACGTAAAAGGAGCACGACATGCGATATGGCAGACCCGATAGAGTAATAAATGCAGTGTATATGGTTTGAAAGCTGATTGCATTTATCACATATCGAAAGCGGAGGGGGAATGTGTTAAGGAGACCTGCAAAAGTTGGCGACTACAATTAGCGATAAAGGAGCCTCGAGACCTGTGCAAAAGCTATGGAATAGGTGGAAAAAGGTATAAATGAAAAGTTTTATGTGTATTTCCCTTATAAAGGGCTTATAATGAAACAAAGCGCCAATACGTAGTTTTCATCTGTAAGTCCAACCTTAGCATAAGGAAGTGTGGGAATTGATTCTATATGTGGCCTAAGGATTAATGGAAGGTTTATGAGGGTGAATGATTCCGATAGAAAGAAAAGGATGG
The DNA here is from genome assembly GCA_031772625.1 of Pinus tabuliformis. NCBI lineage: Eukaryota > Viridiplantae > Streptophyta > Pinopsida > Pinales > Pinaceae > Pinus > Pinus tabuliformis. The sequence continues at coordinate 1,018,611,695 of CM062813.1, read as the reverse complement.
GTTTATAAAACTGGGCTATTGTAATGAATTTATTTCGCCGAGGTTTATTTAAAGGGGCCTTAACCGTAAATGTTTGAAGACTAATACATGCAGGTGACCCAGGTAGCCTTGCGTCAATTTCTCCGCGAATGCATGCGTTTATGTGTGGGTGCGTTGTTAGAATTGTTGAACCCAAGCCATATGCAATTAAGTTAAGTCAAATTCCTCGAATGATTTGCTTGAATGATTCCTAGAACTATTTGAAGGGGTTACTATTGGCTTCTATCTACTAAGAAAGATGCACAATCCCTTGTTCTGCAATTTTTTTCAAATAAGTATTCTATTTAAAATATTTTTTTAATATATAGTTTCGCCTAGGGTTGAAATCTCGGTTTAGCCATAAGTTTTGGAAATCTAAGTTACAACTATCAAGCTTTAGTATTTTGGGTGCTTCAAGGGTTCTTGATAGTGCCGAATCCATTTCCACTATAAAGAAAATGATTCCAATACTCCCAAAATCAAATTTTGAAGAATTTTAGTCTAGGGAAATTATGATAGGTTTAGACCACACTAACAGGTTTTACCCTGTAAAATCTACAACAACACGTGTATCATGCCTAACTCTGCTGATTTCTAAGAACTCAATTGAGAACTGCTTGTGGAGTTTCTATTTTTCCCCGCCATTAAAAACCCATTTCGTTTTGTCTCTCCTCCCAAAAATACTGGATTCTGCATATGCAGGGAAATCAATATACCCAATATGATACAGAGAGTTGAAATTGACAAGACAACTTATAAAATGTGATCATTTCACTTGGAATCTGGCGACACACTTTTTAGTTAAACTATGACTTAGCTTGGAATCTGGCGACACAATTTTTAGTTAAACTGTGATATCTTATTATTTGAAAAGTTTTTTTTTTTTTTTTTTTTGTATATATAGATTGAGTAGGGTGAAAAACTTGAGACACTAGAATTATAAATATTTTACAACTCAAATTTGTAATCTCAATATAGAATTTTCTTTAACTATCACTAGACACTATCACTAGACATTGACATCTTTAAATCTCAGAAAACCATGGAAACTCCAGGAAGGAAAAAGGTAGGAATCAGAGTCATTTCCAGGAGAAAGAAAAAAATCGAAATATATTTTGTCAAAAATCCAAATATATTTTGCAGGACAAGAGAAAAGGAAAGGTGAATCTATTAAATAAAAGAGTTCAGGTATTAGAACAAGTTAAAACTGAATAAAGAAAATTATTCTTCTCCTACCAGAATGAAAAATATGGCATGAGGAATAACCCAATGACCAGAAAACACAAGTTTCCATATTTCAAATTCTCATGGTTGGTTCCCATAAAATGTAAAAGGGGTCAAAGAGATTGAGTGCCCGCGGGGCAACCAACGATGCCGTGAACCCCAAGATAAAATAATCAAAATTGATCGAGTTCCTAATTGTCGTCGTGTTGTATATCGTTGTTGTCATTATTTTTTAATATAACACTTAAATGGTATGTCTAGTGCATGGAATCCTTGATGAATGTTATATGTACCGTCGAAAATTAATTATAAAGACAAATATACCCTAAATAAATTTAAATCTAGAGACGATCACTTTTTAAGGGAAAGGAGTAAAATAAAAACAAAATAGACGTGCAGAAAGGAACAAACATGTTTTGTAAGTTGGAAGAGAACATTCCTTCTGCGTTCATTGAAGAGAAGTGGCACAACATTTCCTCCCTGCACTGCCTCGCCTTCATTAAAGAGAACATTTATTAAACTAATTGATTAAATTTTGTCGAAATTTTTATTAAACCAATTGATTATACTTGGTTTATAGTTGCAAGTTGACCTAATATAATCCAACAGCTCCATGAACCTCATATTACTTCTTAATTTCATTTTTATTACTTAAATTAAATAATTATTCGTTTTAACTTTACAATTTTAAATTGTTTCATAATCTTTAAATTTGTATATAAAAGATAACAAAAGCAATAATGTTAATTATAGGTATAGAAAAAATAAATAAATTATGTTGAATTGTATCATTCATCTTTAAAAATATGCTTACTATTTAAAAGAATTAGAAAAAATAGGTGTTTAATATTAATACTTTTGACCTAGATGATATTTATGATTAAAAAATAAGAATATAATTGCATTAATATTTGTGTAAATAAAATGCAATTAGAGAATTTACAAAATATCTCATAGATTATTAAAATATAATTAAATATTTTATTAAATTAGTTGTAAATTTATAAAATATTTAAATAAAAATAAACGAAAACAAATTTATATAACAAATGATTTTAGCGTTGATAAGGTTGTTTATCTTATAAATGAAAATATTTTCATAATAGGTACTCGGGTATGGTGTCAATCATGATGTACTGCTGATATATAGTACAAATATTAAATATTTATATTTTAAAATAATAAAAATGAGTTTTGATTTGGTCACACTTTGACCTGAAGTGACTGTTATATTTTTTAAATTATAATAAATAATTAATTGATATATAGTTTAATATATTTTTTTTCGAAACAGTGGTTGTTAATTTAATAATTATTTAAAAGAATGGTGGTTTACTTGTTTAATAATTATTGTTCTAATGAAATATATTTATGTGAGATGCAAGAGTGTTTCTCTTTTAACGAGAGTGTTTCTTTTTGGATTAATACAAGAGTGTTGCTTTTTTAACTATTATATGCAATTTATTGATGCATTGAAATTTTTTGAAAGCATTGATTGCAATCAATTGAATAAAATCAAATTTGCAATTAATGTATTCAACAGATACTTCTAATATATTGCAAGAAATGCATTGAATAGATTTGAATGCATCAATAGATTGTATTGATTGAATGTTGAACAATATAATTTGGATGAGCATCTTAGTGTTAATATTTAAGCGATGATTTTTGTACAATGTTATGTTCAAACCATTAATAATAAGACAACTTAGTTCATTTTCATTTTAAGGTTCAAGATGAATTGCTATCCTTCTTTCCCATCAATTTCACTTCCCAAATTCAATAGAATAATTTATTTTTTATAAACTATCATAGATTTTAATTATAATTTAGGTTTATGTATAAAATATATATTGTAATTGCAAATAGAATATTAATATATTAAAAAAATTAATATTTAAATATTTAAAATAGAAAATTTTAGGAACAATTATTTTTATGGAAATTTGAGTAATAATAGTTTTACTGCTAAATAAACTTTTTATATGGATGGAGTATATATAACATTGAATAGATCTTTATTTTATTTTTATTTATGCAATCAATTTTTTTTAAAACATTGCATATATTTTTAAGCCTTTTATCAATAATTTTTTATGCATGGAATAAATTTAATGCAATGAATATATTTTATTTTAGTCAATATATTTGTATGCATTGAATGCATTTTAATCAATAAATCTAATGCATTCAACCTATTCCATTAGTGGGTTGTTTTTAATAATTTAAAATTTAAATGAACCAAATTTTATTGCAATGTATTGCAATCAATTGAAATACATTCAAGTTATGCATTCAATCTAGGCAATTTACACTTGCATTCAAATCTATTGAAAACATTGATTGCAGTCAATTGAATAAAATCAAAATTGTAATCAATGCATTCAACATATTTTAAATGCATTCAATAAATTGCAATCAATGCATTCAATAGATTTGAATTCATCAATAGATTATATAGACTATATAAATCAGATTTCAATACAATTAACTCCATTGAATAAATTTTTTTAGATTTATTACATTCAATGTATTTACTGCATTATATTTTATGGCCTCCATAGATTTTATCAACTAGATTTCGTTTTATTCTATTGATAAAAAAAAAATTAAATGGTTTTTTTATTAAAACTTTATATGTGCAATGTCATAATTCAAAATGTGAAATAAATTATATCACATAAATTATATAAATCTACCATATAAAAATCTAAAAATTATATTATGTATTTTTATAAGGTAGATTTAAAAATTGTATATAAAATGTGTTTTACATACATATGTGTTCAATTGAATTTATTGATTGAATAAAACAAGGTTGAGTGTATTTCAATTGATTGCAATATATTTAAGTGCGTTAGATTGCAATTAAATTTGGTTTGCTTAAATTATAAAATATTAAAAACAATCCACTAATGGAATAGGTTGAATGCATTAGATTTATTGATTAAAATGCATTTAATGCATGCAAATATATTGACTAAAATAAAATATATTCAATGCATTAAATTTAGTGAATGCATAAATAATTATTGATAAAAAGATTTAAAATATATTCAACGCTTAAAAAAAATTGATTGCATCAATAAAAATGAAATAAAGTTCTATTCAATGTTAGACATACTCTATCCATATAAAAATGTTTATTTAGTAGTAAAACTATTATTCCTCAAATTTTCTATTTTAAATATTTAAATCTTCTTTTTTGAATATATTAATATTTTATTTACAATCAAAATATATATTTTATACATAAACCTAAATTATAATTAAAATCTATGATAGTTGATAAAAGATAAATTATTCTATTGAATTTGGGGAGTGAAATTGATGGGAAAAAAGGATAGCAACTCATTCTTGAACCTTAAAATGAAAACGAACTAAGTTGTCCTATTATTAATGGTTTGAACAATAACATTGTACAAAAGTCATCACTTAAAAATTAACACTAAGATGCTCATCCAATTTATATTGTTCAACATTCAATCAATACAATATATTGATGCATTTAAATCTATTCAATGCAGTTATTGCAATAGATTGGAAGTATTTAACATCTATTGAATACATTAATTGCAAATTTAATTTTATTCAATTAATTGCAATCAATACTTTCAAAATATTTCAATGCATCAATAAATTGCATGTACTGGTTAAAAAGGCAACACTCTTATATTAATCCAAAGAGAAACACTCTCATTAAAAAAGAAACACTCTTGCATCTTATATAAATATATTTCATTACAACGATAATTATTAAACAAATAAACAACCATTCTTTTAAATAATTATTAAACTAACAACCACTATTTTGAAAAAAATCATTAAACTATATATCATTTAATTATTTATTATAATTTAGAAAATATAACACTCACTTCAGGTCAAAATGGGACCAAATCAAAACTCAATTATATTATTTTAAAATATAAATATTTAATATTTGTAATATATATCAGCATTACATCATGATTGACACCATACCCCAGTAGAAATTATTATAAAAATATTTTCATTTATAACATCATGCTTGACACCATACCCCAATACAAATTATTATAAAAATATTTTCATTTATAAGATAAGCAACCTTATGAACACTAAAATCATTTGTTATATAAATTTGTTTTCGTTTATTTTTATTTAGATTCTTTATAAATTTACACCTAAATTTATAAAATATTTAATTATGTTTTATTAATCTATGAGATATTTTATAAATTTTTTAATTACATTTTATTAATCTATGAGATGGACACCTTGTGAGAAGAATAATATCGTTAACGTAGAGAAGAAGGATGATGACTATCCCAGCTAAGATCATGCCAACGCATCCTGCTTCCTCTAAACAACCTTCTATCTTGTCGATGTAAATGTCAAATAGGTAGGGGAGAGGGGGCAACCTTGTTTAACTCTTACTCTCCTTATAGAAGTGGGTCTTTCCCCTATGGAGAGCCTAGCTATGACTAGGCTTCTATTGTACAAGCACAAACTCAATAACATAGGAGACAATAGACTTCCTAGGCTAGCTTTAAATTCGAGCCAAAACCACCTAAGGCTCAGACAAGGTTGGTATAAATACACCAGGGCCTGGTTAAACCATTGGGAGATCGATGAAAATTTTGCATTGCAAAACATTAATAACATTAAAAATATTGTTACTTCTAAGTTCAAAGAAAAAATGTGGTGTGAGAAAGATTTAACAGCTAAAAGAAAATTAAGATATTATAAGGAGGTCATCAACCCCACCTTAGAAGATCAAAAGTATCTCTCTATTTTAACTAGCTCAGAGAAGAAAATTAATATAGCCAAGATTGGAACAAACTCTCATGAGCTCCATAGTGAAATGAGTCATTTGGCAGTTCCTAAAACACCATGGATGGAAAGGTTCTACCATCTCTATGAGAATACGAACATCGAGGATGAAAATCACTTCCTCTTAGAGTGCCCCGCATACAACCACATTAAATCTCAGTTTCAAAATCTTTGTTGCAATACTGACATTCCTAGCCTTTTATGTTGTCAAAGTTACAGTGAGCTCGGGAGGCTTCTCTCCAAGCTTTTTGAGCATAGGAATAAAATCCTAAATCAAACTAAATTATTCGTTTCTTTAGGTCCGATAGACCAAAGTTTGGTCTCAGTGGACGTTAACCACCACCATCATCATCATCAATAATAAATTTATATAACATATTTTGATTCATTTAGATTTTATGAATAATTTTTTATGCATTGAATAGTTTTTATTTTTAGCAATAGAATATTTTTTATGCATTGAATAGGTGATTATTTTATTTTTATGCAATCAATAGATTTTTAAGCATTGAATGGATTTTTAAGCATTTTATAAATATTCTTTATGGATTGAATAGATTTTATTCTTATCAATAGAATACATTATATGCATTGAATAGATTTTATTTTAATCAATGCATTTGTATGCATTGAATAATTTTTAATCAATAAATCTAATGCATTAAGTATATGCAATTTATTGATGCATTGATTGCAATCAATTGAATAAAATCAAATTTGCAATCAATGTATTCAACATATGTTAAATGCTTCCAATAGATTGGAATAAATGCATTGAATACATTTGAATGCATCAATAGATTGTATAGATTGAATGTTGAACAATATAAGTTGGTTGAGCATCTTAGTGTTAATTTTTAAGTGATGATTTTTGTACAATGTTATTGTTCAAATAATTAATGATAAGACAACTTAGTTCATTTTCATTTTAAGTTTAAGAATGAGTTTCCATCCCTCTTTCCCACCAATTTCACTCCCCAAATTCGATAGAATAATTTTTTTTTATAAACTATCATAGATTTTAATTATAATTTAGGTTTATGTATAAAATATATATTTTAATTGTAAATAGAATATTAATATATAATTTATTATTATTATTATTATTATTTAAAATATAAAATTTGAACAATTATTTTTATGGAAATTTGAGGAATAATAGTTTTCCTGTTAACATTGAATAGATATTTATATAATTTTTATTTATGCCATCAATAAATTAATTAATAGAAAATTATTTTATTTTTATTTATGCAATCAATAAATTTTTAAGCATTGAATAGATTTTTAAGCATTTTATCAATAATTTTTTATGCATTGAATAAATTTAATGCATTGAATAGATTTTATTTTAATCAATACATTTGTATGCATTGAATGTATTTTAATCAATAAATCTAATGCATTCAATCTATTCCATTGGTGGAGTGTTTTTAATATTTTCAATAATATTTTGGAATTGGACACATGACATGTTAATAGTGTGGATATTAGGTGTTTTGAAACTAAAAAATAGTTGAAAATCCTTGAGACAATGTTAAAGACAATAGGGGAAAAAAATAAGAATGTTTTATTACACACAGTAAATATGCATATAATGAAACCATATTGTTAACTAAAGTTTTCAATACACCAAACGTTAACATAAGTGTCATCTATTATACGTACTAGATTTATGTAAAAAAATAAATTATAGATTTTAAATAATAAAATCTATTTTATAGATTTAAGTTAAATCCTATAGATTTATTTTATGTATTCCAAAAATTAGAACAATTCAAGAATAAGAACAAAAAAGCATAGAAAAGCATTTAGAATTTAGTTTATTTAGATTTAAATACAAATATTAAGAATTGGTGTAAAAATTGTGTTGATAATAAAAGATCTAAACTTTCTTATTGGTTTAATTTTATGTTTTCAATATAAAATCTATTTTATCTAATAGATTTATATAATACATATGGTTCATTTTGATTTGATATAAAATATTTATATATTAAAATTTTGTTCATTTAAATTTAAATAAATAAATCCAGAATCCATGTAAAAATTGTGTTAATAATAAATTATGTTAATTTCTTATTAATTCAATTTATTGTATTCAATATGAAATTTGTAGAATCTATTAAATATCAATATATTAATATATATGTTTTATATTAATATTAAACATCACTATCTCTTTTAATGTTATTAATATTAATAATATTATTACTATTTACACATCATTATTATTATTATTATTATTATTATTATTATTATTAAATATAGATATTAATGTTAAACATAGAAATTTATGTAAAAATATATTTTGCATCTATACATTAATGTGAATATTTTTGTATGTAAATATTTTTATTAAACATTACACTTAATAACTTTAGGTTTATTTAGGTTTAGTGATGTTAGGATTAAAATATTTGGTAATTTTATATCATTTGGTTCATGTAGCATTGTGTTAATTTATAACAAGAGGTTTTGAAGTTTAGGTTTTTTAACATTAAAAAAATTGGTTTAATGTTAATATTTATATTGAAAATAAAAAATTGATATCAATATTAAAAATATATTAATAGAAACATTATAACATCAATATTAAACATAGACATTAATATAAACATAATTATAGGTTTACTAACATTAATAATATTGGATTATAGAGATTAGGTTTATAAAATTGTGGAATTTTGTTCATTGTTGTAATAATGTTCTGATCACTCATTTGATTTTATACAATGTGTATATGTGAAGCTTTTCCATGTGTAGATGGTAAATTAACTTTGTATGTTACTTTTAATTTTATTAAATATTAAATTGTTTTGTTCATATCAAATGTGTTTTCTTATGTTAGGTGATTTCATTGTTTGATCATATGGATCGAGCTATTTGGAGTTGTCTTCCATTTGGAATTCTTGAAATTGTCTCCTTTGGCTCCCTTTATAAGTTGTTTTGCAAAACCATTCTTTATTATTGCATTGCAAGCATGTCTCTATGAATGAATTTGGATTTATGGTTCCTTTCCTCAATAATTAAGGCAAATATTTTCTTTGGAATACCTTAATCCGAATGGGAGCATATCTCATTTTTATTTGTGATCCATAGGTTCCAGATACAGAGTAGAGTCTACTATTTGACTTGTTAGCACTCCAAGAAACTCTCCTAGGTTGTAGCTCGGAGATGCCTGCCAACATATAAATCTTCAATATCGTTCTCTGAACTATTGGAATTGATTGGGGGTTTGGCTGAAGTCAGATGAATGTTCATCTTAGTTTTCACTCAAGACATGCATGAACACCCTAAGCTGGACAAGGCTTTCGACCACTAATGCTCAATAGTTTATAGATTCAATGAATAGATGGAGAATCTTGACTGTACCAACAGATACATACATAAACACATATGAATGGCTAGCTATAGAAAGTAAATGAAGCTTGCAAATCTAATTTATCAACGCAAAGATAAGATGACAGTTATTTGGCATTAGATACAGAAGAAAACCTGAATAACGTATTCAAGTGCAAGCTTAGAACAAAGGAGAAAATGGGAATTGAACATGTAAGAGAAAAAGAAGCTTGTATTACTGGAATGAAGATGAAACGCTGGAAGGAACAGAGAATCCACAGTCTCCAAAAGTTGAACCATTATTCCTTCTAAATTTCAGCAATTTATAAGCTTTTTACAATGCGCTCGGGCTCTCTAGGGCTCGAGATGTCTTAATCTTTCCCCTCTATCCTTTTAACTACTTGATGCCATAACTAGACAAACATGAGCTCAGAGGTCACTTTTTATAACAACACAGTAACCAAATTCTGGTAATTTTTTCACGTTGTCAGGTGGCTCACTCGTGCCAATAACGTTCCATGACCATTTCTATTGGTTCGGCTGCACCGTGCTGGTTTTTTTCCCCTTTCAGCCATATATTCTGTTATTTCAGTTCACCTATCTAACTGTCAAAAAATACTAACATAGCCAAAACAGAGCTATTGGGAGCTATTAGGAGCTATGAGAGGAAAAAACCCATATATATATGCATTTAACACTATCGGCAACAAAACATATATAGATAGGGCTATATACACTATCGGAGCAAGCATAAATATCAGCGATAGTGGAAATCGGTTGTTCGGCTATGTGCCATCACCCAAACCCTCGATTGCAATACATATATGCGGACTCGACGACATATATATCCTGGTATATAAACAGGTGAAGTCTGGGTAATATTTCATATATATTGTAATGTATATATATATATATATATATATATATATATATATATATATATATATATCTATATATATTATACGTGGACCCGCTACAACATTGTGCTCTGGTTTAATGTATGTTGCATCTGCCCATCACATAATGCCGAAAGGGTTGTCCTCTGCAGAGTGCCGATAGTGATTACAAGGCGAACCCGAAGTAGTTATAGATGCGAGAGTAATATCTTTGAATTTCAGCTTATGGCCAAAGTGGAGCAAGAGGAGACGTCGAGCATCGGGCATAAAACAAGGGAGACTTCCATTAAAATAGCAGTAGTGCACCCCAGGGCTAACACTGGCTCCTTCTAGGGATGAAAGCCTCCCTGTGAGGTTTCAAGAACAACATTCTACTGCCTTTCCAGTAACAACAAAAGAAAACTTATCTCCTAGTGTTCCATTGGGCATGGAGTTTATTTGCATAAAAAACCAAAACTAAAAAAGAAACTATTACAATATTAAGGCCTTAAAGCCTCATATGAAGTAAAGTTTCAAAAACGCCCATTGACTGGGCCATCAAAAACAGCTCCCCCCTCCAAATTATGCAGAATGAACGTGTTGTTCATCTGAACTTGAGCAATGACAAACGATCCTGTCGATAAGGCATCAAATTTACCATGGTTGCCCTTCTTTTCCTTCAATGCATCCCATTTGAGAACTCAATCACCAACCTGAAAACTGTCCATTTCTTCCTTTCTATCAAAGGTTTCTTTGATCTTCTGTTGATGAATTCTTGACTTCTCAACCAGTTGTTCTCTAATGTGTTGTAATTCAACCAAGTTACTCATTCTCCTTGCCATGTTGTTCTCTTCATCCTATTCTTCTTGCAATAATTTTGCCACAGGGAGAATCAACTGGATATGAAAGACAGCATCAACGCCTAAACTAGCTTAAATGGAGAATTTCCTATGGACTTCTTGTTGGTAACTCTGTTGGCCCATAGTGCAAACTTCAATTTGGAATCCCAGTTCTTTTTGTTGTCCTCCAACAATTTTTTGATTATCCTTACAAGACTCTTGTTAGATGATTCTACCAGGCCATTGCCTTAGGATAATATGACGTAGAATGCACCAATTGAATGCCCATGGATTCACATATGTCCACCTAGTCTTTTGCCCTGAAAGTTGCTGCATTATCAGTGACTAGTTTGGTTGGGCAACCAAATCTAGTGAAAATATTCTCATTTAAGAACCTTATGATTGTTAGAAAATTATATATTACGGAGCAATGGAACACATAAAATATTGCATAAATATAAACACATAAAACACATAAAACAAGAGAGACATAGATATACGTGGTTCACCCAGTTTGGGCTACATCCACGGAGAAACAGCCAGTCCTTCTTTTATCATATTATCCAGCAAACTGAAGAGATACAACCTATAGCAAATCCGCTGTAACACCCTCTTTGCTCTCAATCTCCTCTCTCTTCCTCACTCAGAATACAGATATACATAGATGCAATACAGTTCCCTCATATATAGTGAGGGGTTATCTTCTAGTGAAAAAACCCCTAAATTAAATATAACTTCTACCGTCAGATCATCTGCCTAATGAACAGCCCAGATTGACTTGAAATTACTAGACTTTTACAAGGTAATTTTACATCTATTTTTAACTTCGGGGGTGATGCCCCCGAACCCCCAGTCGGGGGGGATTTACCCCCAAGGGGTGTACAGTCTTCCTAGGGTATACATCCAGCTGAAACCTTTGAATACAGAAGATAATTAGGCTCCACGCCCAATAATCTCCCACTTGGAGACTGATTATAGCAACTCCGCCGCTGCTTCATTTGCTAGACAATGACTCCACTTTGGACCTGGCTATTTCTCATCTTCTTCATCATACTTGAAGACCAATTGAAACTGAGAAGATTCTTAGTTTCTCCCTGGTTACAACCTTCGTTAACATATCTGCAAGATTCTGGCTAGTGTGTATCTTTTCCAGCTTCAACCGTCCATCTTCCAATGCTGACCGTATGAAATGGTACTTGAGTTGTATATGTTTAGTCTTGGAATGAAATGCAGAGTTCTTTACAAGATGTATGGCACTTTGGCTATCACTGTATAACTTGCCCAACTCCTGCTTCTTGCCCAATTCATCTAGAAACCTTTGTAACCAAATCGTTTCTTCACTAGCCTTTGTAGCAGCAACATACTCTGCTTTTGTTGTTGAAAGTGCAACAACACTTTGGATTTTTGAAACCCAACTGACAGTTGTTCCACCTACAGTAAACACATACCCTGTTGTGCTCCCCTTATTATCTCTATCACCTGCCATATCTGCATCAGCATATCCCTGTAGAGCAATGTTTGAACTGCCAAGGCATAATGCTTAATTTGTGGTACCTCTCAAATACCTAAGAATCCACTTCACCACCATCCAATGTTCTTTTCTTGGATTGTTCATGTATTTGCTTACAACTCCCACTGCATGTGCAATATCAGGCCTTGTGCAGACCATTGCATACATTAAGCTTCCAACTACTGATGCATATGGAACTTTAGACATATGAGCCATTTCTTTCTGAGTCTTGGGACATGCCTCCTTACTTAATTTGAAATGGCTAGCCAAAGGTATACTAATTGGTTTTGCATTCTGCATATTAAACCTTTTCAACACCTTTTCTATGTATTCACTTTGAGACAATGTTAATTTGCGATTCTTCATGTCTCTAGTTATTCTCATACCAAGGATTTGTTTTGCAGCACCCAAATCCTTCATTGCAAATGAGTTTGCCAATTTCCTTTTGAGCAAATTTATCTACTGCATGTTAGAACCTGCAACAAGCATACCATCTACATACAATAACAATATAAAATAGCTACCATCATTTTTCCTTTCAAGATAAACACAATGATCAGAGTGACATCTAGTATAACCTTGTTCAGACATAAACCTGTCAAATCTTAGATACCATTGCCTTAGACCTTGTTTTAAGCCATACAAGCTCTTCATCAACCTGCACACTAGTTTCTCCTTCCCTTTTACCTCATATCCTTGTGGCTACTGCATATATATCTCTTCCTCCAAATCCCCATGGAGAAAGGTTGTCTTTACATCTAATTGCTCAAGATGCAAATCTTCAACTGCTACTAGACTTAAAATAGTTATGATTGAAGTCATTTTAACAACAGGAGAAAATATTTCGTCAAAATCAATACCTTTCTTCTGTGCAAACCCCTTCACTACAAGTCTAGCTTTGTACCTCTGTTTTCCTCCTTCTTCCTCCAACCTGTAAACCCATTTATTCTACAATGCTATTTTACCTGCAGGCAACCTGACTAAGTCCCAAATCTTGTTATGTGCTAAGGAGTCCATCTCTTCTTTTGTTTTTTGCTCCCACTTCTTCCTAGTTTCTACCTGCACTGCTTCTTCATAACATTCTGGTTCACCAGAATCAGTCAACAATACATAACATAATGAAGGAGAGCATCGTTTAGGGGTTATACTTATCCTGGTAGATCTTCTAACACCACTTTTAGGTGTTTGAAGTGGTTGCTGCTGTTGTGGTTGTTGTTCTGGCTATTGATCATTACGATTTTCAGGCACCATCACTTTTTTTGTGATATCGTCAAGCACTGTGTATTTTTGTTTTCTTTTTCCTGTTACTTTTCCTGCAACTGATTCTTATACAAGACCTTTCTATTGAATATTAAATCTCTGCTCCTAATGATTTTGTGATTTTCATAATCATATAAGCGATAACCAAAATCATTAACACCATATCCAATAAATTTACATTTCTTTGATTTTTCCTCAAGCTTTGTTCTATTTTCTTTGTTAATGTGGACAAAGGCTTCACAACCAAAAGCCTTCAAAAAGGAGTAGTTTAGCTTTTTACCTGTCCATGCCTCCTCTAGAATACCACCATCCAAGGAACTTGAATGCCCTCTGTTTATTAGATAAACAAAAATATCTACAACATCTGCCGAAAATTGTAAAGGCAATCCTGCATGCAATCTCATGCACCTTGCACGCTCCATGATTGTTCTGTTCATCCTTTCTGACACACCATTTTCTTGTGGTGTTCTTGGAACTGTCTTCTCTCTACGAATTCCATTGTCTGAATCTAGTACCTATCAAACTCTTTACTGCAATATTCACCTCCATTGTCTGCTCTGAGATGCTTCAACCTTTTGTCCTGTCCAATTTTCAACCAAAGCTTTCCATTTCTTGAAAGTATCAAAAACATCAGATTTATTTCAAATACAATAAAGCCATGTTTTTCTGGTTGCATCATCAATAAAAGTAACATAATAATGACAGCCACCAAGAGATGATACTTGGTAGGTCCCCATACATCTGTATGCACAAGCTCTAATTTTTCGATCTTCTTTTCTTTCCCAACTCTAAGGAATCTGACTCTCTTTTGTTTTCCATAAACATAATTCTCACAGAACTCCAAATCAACATTCTTCAAATCCAGAAACAAATTCCTTGAGTGAAGAATCTTCATCCCCTTCTCACTCATGTGTCCGAGCCTATGATGCCATAATGATGCATCTGCTGCTTTGGAAGTTAAAGCATTAACAGAGTTGGAAATACCATTGCATAAATACAATGTACCAACCTTTTCACCTTTTGCTATTACCAGGGCTCCTTTGGTGACTTTTTGTTGAAGCCCTGAAAATCAGCTTCTACAACAAGGGGGATACCCACCCAATGCGGACCTTGGTTAGCAGCTCCTTTTCCGTTTGGTGTAGTGGGTCCGACTGGGGATATGGCACCAGTTTCCCAATTTATGTATGTGTGTGTTGAGAATCGATATTTCGTTTCTAATAACTTCTAAGTAAAATGCTTTTATTCTAAGTCTAATTTAATGACATGCAATTTTATTCTAACAAAGAGAAATATCTAATTCTAAAACTACCTCGGGATTTTATCTTTCAATTATGCGATCTAAAATAGTTTCTACAACAGTTGGTAATAAAGATCATTCAATTCCAATAAGAAAGGAATTCAATAAAGATGAATTGTTTCGTATAAAAAGTTAGCCGAACAATTGTGAAAAACATATCGCATAATAAATCACTCATATATTAAGCATAAATAAATGGCTATCACCGTTCAAAAGTGCCAAATGATAACTCAAGAATTTAAGCATTCATACATAAATAACTGAACGTGAATATCACCATAACACAAAAGAAGAATTTGTTAAGAGATAAAAGTATCATTTATAACGAGTCCTACTCATGAGTTCCAGCAACAATGACCTATCTCTTCTTAATCCAACATCCACTAAGTGTACAAAAGTGCAACATCAGTAGTAGATATTAAACGCAGATATCAATAAATCCTGTTTCATTCATTCATCAAAACCTCCTCAGAGGATGCAAAATTGCATGTTCTAAGGACAAGTTTTTGATAAATTTTAGGATCCTTCTCTAAATGCATGATAAGAGTTTAAATACAACTAGCTAAACCTAAAAATAGTTAATTACAAAGATATAGGAGGCGTTTTAAATGACCGTCCACACTTTAGGAAAAAATGAAGCAAAACTAAAACTAAAACTGAATCTAAAATTAAAACTAATAACTAACTATCTATGTACCTGTTCCTTGTACTCACAAGCGTTGAGCATTTTCTTGAGGAGAGTTGGCTAGCCCACTTCCGACTTTAGCTGTCCCGTGAAAACGGAATCAGTAAGAGCTGGCACCATCTTCTTGGCAGAATTAATGATACATTTGAGAGTCATCCACTAGTTGTGTGGTTTTACCAAGTACATCTAGTAAGAATCCCAATTCAACTTGTTTAACCTTTTGATGGACTCTGCTTTCTCTTGAGCCATTTGTCTCCAGCTTGTCTGTAGATGTTGTGCATTTGGTAGATATTTATATACTACTTGAAGATAAATACCACTGGTTTTAAAGTTCAAGTTTTACCTTCTACCTTTAGCTCTTTTTCATACAAATTTCCGAGCTTACAGCCGACTAAGCGATTAGAGGCTTTCGATTTTAAGAGGTTTTTCCTGGCGATGCACAATTAGGTGCTAATCACGCATTGGAAACTGCCTCGTTTTCTTGATCCGAGCTTCCCTGATGCTATTTTTTTTTGCCTCTTGTGCGCCTTTTAATATAAACCTTAAATTTTGTGGACAGAATGACTTCATACATTCTTGGCTCTGAGTCTTAAACTGTCTATTCGTGATATAAACACTATCCAGTACCCATTTGACCATGTTCGTGTATGGAAGAATTTTGGGCCCCGCCGCTATCTGGTGCAAGAAAGAACATGCTAGTTCTGTAATAGATGTTTCAGATGACCTGTGTGAGCCAGCAGTAGCTGTAACCTCCATTATTCTGGGGTTTTCTTCCTCGAGTAGACTGTACATGCTTTCCCAAGTAGTAACACCAACATCTTTGTTACAAGTGGTGTATGTGTATAAGGGCGTCATCTCATTATCTTCAGAACTCGGAGTTTTACCCTTATTTCCCATAATATTCTAAACACTGCTATGTAGACTTCTCTGCTCTTCGCTCCTATAGTTTACAAATGACGCAAGAATAATGATAAGGAAAAAAGGTGACTAGAAAGCTTTAAGTGCCGAAAATATATAAAATATATCACCCTATGTGAAATGGCTCCTCGATCAGATCAAAACCATATTTCATTAATGATTGCCAACTAACTCATTTATTAAAATTAACGCACATAATTGGGCATCGGTTTATGGAAAAAGATTTTTCGAACAACGAGCCATGCAGATCTGCGACAAGGCGATTTTGCAATTTACTTCGCAATATTGCAGATCGCAATATCATAAATTCGTTGCATGTGGCAATCATCCATTACAATGTGTTTTCTGCGAAATGTGATTTATGAGATGTGCCATCGCATATCGGTGGTTTGAGGTATTTCAACTTTAAGTGATATTTGAGGCATGCGATGTGATGAGGGTCTTTTGATGCGTGATTTCACATCGCGATTTCGAAATCTTAGGATTCCGCTTATAGGAAGGCATCCATTACCTTTTTTCGATGTGACATTTTTTATTAAGCGAATGGTTTTGTTCGAATTTATCATAAAACTCAAGTCTTTTTGGGATTTTCGGGTATTCTCCTAGGTTTTATGATAGTAAGATATTTTTTTGAATTTTATGGATAAGGGTCCCCACTTATTTATTATTAGAAATAAAACTAAATAAGAAGGGGGGTTGTTGCTGGCCACAACAATTGGCGATTCACTTGGAAGAACCAGTGATCTCTGCTTTTCTTTTGAAATTTTTAAACTTCCAAAATAGAAAATTTTCCAAAAAATCAAACATTATTATAGAAAGATAAAGTACACCATGCTTTTCAGCTGTCAATGATAGTTTGTTTCTTTTATGTCAACTTTGTTTATTTACTTCCTAGAGCTAGTCATTGTATTTACATCAGCCACTACTTGGTTTATAAAGATAAAAACAAAGGTTTCTCTGTAAATCAGTTTTAAATATGCTCGTTTGTCGTAGGTAGAGCCTCTGCTGCCAGCAGATGTTTATAGCCTCTACAGGGTTACCTGTTACCCAACAACGATCCTATATCCTACTTATAGAAATACACGATTTTCAAAGGGAAATCCATATTCACACTTATTGCTTTTTATTTTCTTTCAATCCTTAAAGAACAATGCCTTGGTCTGGTAGCCAAATTATGACAGTGCCACTCACTTGATTTATAACTTTGTTGAACAAGCTGGCTCGTGATGAGCCCCCTTGTCTTTTGATTGCAATAATCTCGAGTCATTGCCCTATTGTGGTATGTAGTTTTGGCAAAGTCAGCAAGCTATAATATCTATGATCATGATAAGTCGGCTCGTGATGAGACCTCTTATTATTTAAGTTAAAGTGTAGCTCTGGATTATTCCTTGAAGCTCGTAATTCGCTGGGTGGAGAGGAAGTCATTGTTTCCATAAGAATAGCTCTGCACGACAATGGTAGAGTTTTTGGAAAGAGCCATTTTTTGGATTTAAGACTTCTATGGTTAATATCTTCTAACTTTGTAACCGGACAACCCACAGTAAAAACCATTTTTCTGTCAATGTTTCAAATCCCAACAGGGATCCATCATCAGGACTCTTATTGAATGTTGATAGTAGAAGAGCTCAATTGTGAGTTATAAATAGTTATGAGGTAAGTTGTTTTGATTAAAGGAAAAAAGAAGGTTGGCTGTTTTGATTAAATGAAAAATGAAAGTTGGCTGCTTAATAAATAATATTATCCAAATACTCAATTTTAATAAATTAGGTTTATTTTAATTCTAATCATATAACATTTATTTATGATGATCGATTAATACTAATAGTAAATAGTAAAGGTGAGATTTCTTAGTAATATATTTTCTCTTCATAATTAATAATTTTCTCATAATAAATAATAATTTTTATGTATAATAATTTAAAATAATTTATAATAACAATTTCTTATAAATAAATTTATTAATAAAATAAAATAATAATAAGTATTATAATTGTCATAAATTATTATTATTTATTTGACTGATATAAAACAAATTCCAACTAAAGGTCGTTTTTATCAAAAGTTACAAGGTTGGAACTAGTATCATTTTCAGGTTTATTGCCTTTCATTGTATGTTATAATAATAATTATCAATTTTCTAAATTAGTTCTATTTATACAATCGAAAAAACAAAATCTAAGAGAAATACTTGTTTTTTTTTTGTTAATTCCAATTGTAACCATTTACGACTGGTTTTATTATCAAAATAATGGTTTTAATAGCTAATTTACAAAAATATAAGAATGATATCCTATGGAAAGTATTTTTTGAGGATTTTTCCATTAACAGGTAAAGATTCTCTTTTTCCTGTTAAATCCTGTAACATAAAGCTAGATGGACCTACGATTTATGTGATTTGGAAAGGGCCAAGCCACATTCGTTGGAACTTCGTATGTTTGCCCTTTTCCTCATGAGCCTTATCCCATTTTAAAAGTAGATCCCCTATCTGAAAGTCTTTTCTGGACATCATGTTTAAGTCAAAAGAATGTTTTACTAATGCTTGGTGATGTGCATGAGTTATTTTAGCCTGTTCTCTTTGCTCTTCTAGCTTAAGAATTTGTAGCTGCCTTAGTTGTAAGGAAGAGGTTGGTGTTTCATCAATATATTGAACTAAGGCCAAAGAGGGAATCACTAGATGAGCTGGAAGAACCACTTCTTTCCAATAAACTAAATTAAAGGGAGAAGTGCCAATGGAGGCTTTTTGTGTTATTTGGTTTGCCCATAGAGCGTATGTTAAAGATTTGTGCCAATTCTTATGAGTTTGATCAATGGTTTGCTTAATGATTCTGATTAAGTTTTTATTTGTTGATTCAGCTAACGCGTTCCCTTGCGGATAATAATTGGCAGAGTATTTAAGCTTAAAACCTCTTTTGAGTACAAATTCAGTCGTAGCATTGCCAGAAAAATACGATGCATTATCAAACATTAATGCAGAGGGTAAATCAAACCTAGTGATTATGAACTGATCTATGAAATCAATGATGTGTTCAACATTGGCTATCTTGAGAGGAACTGCTTCTACCCATTTAGTAAAATAATCTATAGTTGTAAGGATATATCTATGTTGTTTAGAAGAGTGAGGAATGATCTCACCTATTATAAACAATCCCCATTGATCAAAAGGCTGCTCAATGTTGACTAGCTGTAAAGGTAATGATGGTTTCTTTTGTCTCCCAGCAACAGTTTGACAAACTTGACATTTCCTTACGTAGCTATGTGCGTCTTTGAATAGTGTAGGCCAATAATATTCTGTGCGCAAGATTTTATGTGCTGTAGTATCTCCAGCATAATGTCCACCTATTGGTCCGTCATGGAGTTCCTGCAACACTTTTTCAACTTCAGCTTTCTCAAGACATCGAAGGAGAACAAAATCATAATTTATCCTAAAAAGTACATTGTTTACAAGTTGATATTTCTTAGCCTTCAACCTTAGGGCTCTTTTCTTTGTATAATCTAAGTTTGAAGGAGCATATCCGTTCTTTAGATAAAATACATGATATCAGCATATAATGATTCAATATCGTTTAGGCTTACCTCATACATTTGTACTTCTGAGGACGATATTTCAGAAATAAGCGATGCTCCAGCCAGCGTTTTACAAAAACCTTCACCTTTTATAATATTTGTTGGTTTAATCTCGACGTCGTATTCTGTTGGAAATAATACTGAGAGGGGGGGTGAATCAGTATTATCAGATCAATCAAACTTTTTCAATTTCATGCTCAGAAACATATACGCTACTTCAATTAAGTGAACCCGCGTGTACACGCTACTGTGTCTAAATAAACTAGCGTATATCCAGAAATCTTATAATTCAGTTAGCTTAATCTTCAGTAAATGCATCAGATCATTATTAAGCATATTAACAGTAAACAGGTGCAGAATAACAGAACAGAACATCACACAAGAGCCACACACATGAACACCATGATATAAGGTGGAAACCCAATGTGGGTGAAAACCAGCTGCTGCAATTCGTCTCTTTCTCTTTAATAAGAAACTTCTTTTACAATGTACTGGTGCAGTCCTTTACCAGCATGCAGGCTGCAACCTGCAGAGGGCTACAACCCTCATAGCTCTTGTACTAGCCGATCCATTTACTAGTACGTAGGTGCCAACCCTACAGAAGGCTACAACCTCCACTCGTTTTCCAGCTGCTCCTGGAAGGGAGCTTCAACCCCCTAGCTCTTGTACTGGCTGATATGTTTACCAGTATGTAGGTGCCGGCCTACGATCTTTCCGGGACCACGTTTCATACATTTTCATACTGGATCCATAAGTCAATCACCATTGTAGTACAACCTGCATCATCAATCACTGAAACACCGAATTCTGAATCACTGTAACCCTGTCAACAACAACCAGACAACATAACAACAACCAGATCCAACTTCATCTTCAAATATCATACTTCACATTGTATACGCTACTTGGATGAACCCAACCTGCGTGTATACGCTCTTTTACCAAAACCAACCCGCGTACAGATCTGCAAATTCTAACTTATAACTCTGCAGCTATATCAGACATCAAAACATACCCAGATCATAACAATAAACATGCGTCAGTAGATCTGATCTATCCACAGTCAAACCATATGAAGATAATCATTCCAAGCCTTGAGATCTTGTTCCATCATTCATCATCCTCCACATGAGTGAAACCTTGGTTCAGATCACCAACCCATAACCAGCACTTGGATCTCACACTTCCTCAGATCTTCATCACTCACACACTCTTGCACCTTGCTTCATTCATTTGCCTAATGTTCTCCTTATATAGCCTTAGGCCCTTTACAATACCACGGTCCAAAACCATAGTAACACAATACCATCAACTTCAAAACTAGAGAGCAACACGTCCGTCGAGACGCCATGGTCCAAAACCATAGGCACAACTTCCAAGGACTAACCGCCATGGACCAAAGGTACGTTTTCAGATACACGCGCTTTTACTGAAGCCAACTTGCGTGTACACACGACTTGGGCTTAACGAACCTGCGTGTATGAACTGTCTTGGCCTGCTATACTCAGATCTGTCCTCTGATTAAGTTTCCATCACCTGTACCAACCTCTGAGTACTTGTACCAACCTCTGAGTGAGTTGCCATCAAGGACAACACTTGAATCATAATGCCAACAATCTCCCCCTTTGGACTTGATGGCAACCACCACACCAAGTCACTCTCCCCCTTTGACATCAAGGGCAAAGGGTGAACCAAGATATTCTCTTCTTTGGTATCCCTTCTGCTGTCCATACTCCCCCTGAGTACCTGCTGTAATCTCCAAATGTGCTCCCCCTTTGTGTATGCCAAAGTGTACCAATCTATCCATCCTGCTCTTGCTGAATTGTGCTGTTCATGCTCCCCTTGACTGTAGGCAAGATCTGCAAAAGATGTTCTTCAAGAAGAACAAGGACTTATACATCATAGAAGACCTTCCTATCACCAAAAGACTCAATACATACATTCATCACCCAACCTAGTGGGGATATACCAATGTTGACTCATCCACCTAACCATGTGGAGATTTCATCATTCATCCCAGGCATAGTGGAGAAACCAACATAGGCCGTTACATGACCTTGACACCATAAAAGAGATACATGACATAGAGATGAAATATCTAGACGAGGACTTATGAAGGCCACCAGCAGCATCATGATCTGTACCATAAGCATCAGCCTGCAATACCATTCCTTTGATCAAACAGCAAGGTGTATCATAGACTTTATCAACAGCTTCTAACCATAATGCCAACAATGCATTATTTGAAGTATATGCTCCCCCTGAGCCTGTGCCATAAGTATCAAGACATTTCCAGACATCCTCAGCAGACTGTAACTGTTAACCAATAGAACATATACTGGACTGGATCATATCAGACCCCTTTTCTGAGTCTGTCCCCACTGCTTTTTCACAAACTGACATATACGCGACTTTGCAGTGTGAAACTCGCGTATATACGCGGATTTTATTCATGAAACTTGCGTATGAGAATTAGAACACTGAAGTTCTATGCCTTCAGCTACCCCTGAGTCTGTTATGTCTGTGCTGTGCTGAGTACCCTGTGCTGTGCCACATCTTTCTGGCTGAACTTCCTTCTTCTTCCATATCTTCAAGCATGTTGATGATTTCTTCTTATCATGAGCTTTGTTCCTGCAATCTCTTGCTTTATGTCCAAACTTGTTACATGCATAGCATCTTCCATGTTTCATATTCCTCTTATAGCAATCAGTAGCTTTGTGGCCGAATATATTGCAAGAAAAGCAATATCCATTAAAGTACCTTGAATGTGATGATCTTTCTGCATGATGGTCTTGAAACCTTCTTCTTCTACATATGGCTGCAACATGTCCAAGATTATGACATACATAACATTCAACATTATTCATGGGAGGAGTAAAAGATTTTCTTTGAGGAGTCTCTTTCCTTGATTGTTGATGAGGTTGACCTTTCATTTCCTTGTAGAGCCTTTCAGATTTTGCATTAGAGATTCTTGTCTTACTTTGTGAACAAGATTCACCTTCAATAGACTCATGAAAACCAAGACCAGTTTTGATAGCAGGGGACCTTTGACTACTAAGAATATCATCCAAGATCTTAGTACTATCTTGAAATCGTAATAGTTTATCCTTTTCTTCTAATTTACTTTTCAAGATATTTACCTCAACTTGATGTTGTTCTTCTTTGTCTAGACATTGCTTCTTCAAGGTCTCTTCAGCTTTCCTTCCTTCATCCAACTGATGCCTTAGTTTGAGGATCTCGTTTTCTTGCTCTTTGTTCAGTGCTAGCAGCATTTGTCGAGTTCTGGAGGCACATTCCAACAGATCTTCTAATTTGATGATTTCTTCTTTGAGGGCATTCTCCCTTTTGCTAGGTAGATCTTGCTGATCTATGGTTTGATCTGATGCTTCATTTGTTTGTTCATTCTGAGGTGATTCAGGATCTGAATTCTTACTTCCACTCAACGGCAGGTTGTCATTGTTCCTTTGAGCTGTCTTCTTCTTCTGACGTGCTTTCTTCCCCATTGTTCTACGAATCTCCTTCAAGCGATCAAGCTTCTCTGAAGGACCTGCTCTGATTCCAATTGTTGGAAATAATACTGAGAGGGGGGGTGAATCAGTATTATCAGATCAATCAAACTTTTTCAATTTCATGCTCAGAAACATATATGCTACTTCAATTAAGTGAACCCACGTGTACACGCTACTGTGTCTAAATAAACTAGCGTATATCCAGAAATCTTATAATTCAGTTAGCTTAATCTTCAGTAAATGCATCAGATCATTATTAAGCATATTAACAGTAAACAGGTGCAAAATAACAGAACAGAACATCACACAAGAGCCACACACATGAACACCATGATATAAGGTGGAAACCCAATGTGGGTGAAAACCACCTGCTGCAATTCGTCTCTTTCTCTTTAATAAGAAACTTCTTTTACAATGTACTGGTGTAGTCCTTTACCAGCACGCAGGCTGCAACCTGCAGAGGGCTACAACCCTCATAGCTCTTGTACTAGCCAATCCATTTACTAGTACGTAGGTGCCAACCCTACAGAAGGCTACAACCTCCACTCGTTTTCCAGCTGCTCCTGGAAGGGAGCTTCAACCCCCTAGCTCTTGTACTGGCTGATATGTTTACCAGTACGTAGGTGCCGACCTACGATCTTTCCGGGACCACGTTTCATACATTTTCATACTGGATCCATAAGTCAATCACCATTGTAGTACAACCTGCATCATCAATCACTGAAACACCGAATTCTGAATCACTGTAACCCTGTCAACAACAACCAGACAACATAACAACAACCAGATCCAACTTCATCTTCAAATATCATACTTCACATTGTATACGCTACTTGGATGAACCCAACCTGCGTGTATACGCTCTTTTACCAAAACCAACCCGCGTACAGATCTGCAAATTCTAACTTATAACTCTGCAGCTATATCAGACATCAAAACATACCTAGATCATAACAATAAACATGCGTCAGTAGATCTGATCTATCCACAGTCAAACCATATGAAGATAATCATTCCAAGCCTTGAGATCTCGTTCCATCATTCATCATCCTCCACATGAGTGAAACCTTGGTTCAGATCACCAACCCATAACCAGCACTTGGATCTCACACTTCCTCAGATCTTCATCACTCACACACTCTTGCATCTTGCTTCATTCATTTGCCTAATGATCTTCTCCTTATATAGCCTTAGGCCCTTTACAATACCACGGTCCAAAACCATAGTAACACAATACCATCAACTTCAAAACTAGAGATCAACACGTCCGTCGAGACGCCATGGTCCAAAACCATAGGCGCAACTTCCAAGGACTAACCGCCATGGACCAAAGGTACGTTTTCACATACACGCGCTTTTACTGAATCCAACCTGCGTGTACACGCGACTTGGGCTTAACGAACCTGCGTGTATGAACTGTCTTGGCCTGCTATACTCAGATCTGTCCTCTGATTAAGTTGCCATCACCTGTACCAACCTCTGAGTACTTGTACCAACCTCTGAGTGAGTTGCCATCAAGGACAACACTTGAATCATAATGCCAACATATTCTTGTTAGGTAGTAACCCAATTTTCTCTCTTTTCAGCCACGTCTTTCTGGACTAAAACATTTATTACCACTGGAAACGGTACTATGATTTTTATATGTGTTTTAAGCAAAAGGGGTCTGAAATGTTTGATTGCTTTGAAAATAGCATAAGCTTGCTTCTCGACATTTGAATAATTTAATTTAGCCCGTTGTAGATTTGAATAGAAAAAGGCAATTGGAGCTTCTGCCTTGTCTTGATTTGCTTGAGTGAGTATCGTAGCATATGATCTATCAGAGGCAAATGTATATAAAATGAAAGGATCGAAGAAATTTGGAGTTGCTAAAGATGGGGCATTAACAATCGCTTCTTTAATCAGATTGAATGATTCATATTCGTCTTGGACCCATTTGAAGATTGAATTATTTTTAATCATTACTTGTACGGGAGATACGATTCTTGAAAAGTCAGGAACAAATCTCTTTACAAAATTCATCTGGCCAAGGAAAGATTGCATAGATTTCTTGTTGTGAGGTAAGGGTATTTCAGAAATTTCCTCGATTCTGTCGGGATCAATATGTATTCCAGATTTTGACACTATAAATCCAAGAAGTTTTCCTTCACTTAATGTGAAAAGAACTTTTTTGGATTAAGTGAAATTCCGTACCTTTGGCAACATTGGAAGATCTGTTTCAAATCTCTGAGATGATTACCTCATTTTTTGGAATATACAGTTATATCATCCAAGTAGATTACTACTGATTTGTTTACTAATCCCTTAAATGTGATGTCCATGGCTCTTTGAAATGTGGCGCCAGTGTTGATCAGACAGAAAGGCATATTTTGATATGCATAAGTACCCCATTTGGTTTTGAATGTAGTCTTTAATTGATCATCAGGGTGAACCAAAACTTGGCTATAGCCGAAGAAACCATCCAAAAAGGACATTAATTCTGATCCTGTAACTACTTGTAATATTTTCTCCATGGGAGGCAAAGGAAAATTATACTTTTGGCAGGCTTTGTTAAGATTTAGAAAGTCAATGCAAATTCTAATGTCTCCGTTTTTATTTCTAACAAGAACCATATTGGAAACCCATTTTGAGTGTCGAACGGGAAAAATGATTTTGGCTTTCAATAACTTATTGAGCTTAGATTTAATCTAGTTTTCTAGGTTAGGATGGATCTTTCTCAGCTTTTGCTAGACAGGTTTTTCATTGTCTATCATTGGGATCGTATTCTGTATGATAGAAGTGTCGTAAGTCTTAATCTCATCATAGTTCCAGGCAAAGACACTTTTGTATTGTTTCAAGAGACAAACGTATGCTAATCTTTCTTTAGGGGCTAGGCCAAGACCTAGATTGATATTCTGCGGCTTGGTATCAGTTCCTAGATTTACTAATTCATAGTTCAGAGTTGAACTTTGAAGTTTTGAATTATTATATCTTTTGAATGGGTCTTTCAAATCATATAAGTCTTCCAACTCGACTACTGATTTTGGCATAGCATTATTAGTGCTATCTTGTTGCAACTGTTTGTCATGTTGGTCCTCATCAATAATTTGATTATTGTAAGATCCCTCTGATGTGAGGAAGCTTACAATATTAGGGTCATCGTTGAAAATCTCCAATTTGTAATGTTATCAAGAATCAAGGGTCTAAAAATTAATTCAATTGAGAATCTATCTGGGCTAAAGTCTTCTGAAGGAATGAGCTTGGAAGCTACATTTTCCAAGAGATTAGCACTAGCATTTTGAAGTCTGGGAATTGATGAAATATTGAATGTTATAAAATGTTCAGTTGGATCTTGCACTAAAGATTGATAATGCTTTAAATGACCTGATAGACAATGTATAGTATTTCGTACCTGCCTGATAACAATTTTAGAATCTCTGAAGACTTGTAGATATTTGATATCTAATCCAATTGCTTTGTATAATCCTTGGATTAAAGCCTCGTACTCTACAGTATTATTAGTACAATCGAACTCGAGTCTACAAGTTAACATAA
Source organism: Pinus tabuliformis (assembly GCA_031772625.1). Lineage (NCBI taxonomy): Eukaryota > Viridiplantae > Streptophyta > Pinopsida > Pinales > Pinaceae > Pinus > Pinus tabuliformis. Next base: position 1,018,584,305 of record CM062813.1, on the reverse strand, counting down.
TTTTTTTTCCCTCTGGACTGATTAATATGCATCCTACTACTGCTCCTTTGTTAGACCTTCAATCCCAGTGAACTTAGGCCTATACTTCTGATTTTCTCTAGTAGGCATGGCATTCAAACCAGTGGGCAGTACCAGAGGTCCATACCTAACAGCTATGATTCTTTCCATTTTGGTAGGTGCTACCATAAATGTGGTGGCTATAAGGGTACTGGAAGTGTGAATGACCGAGGGTTGAGGAGTGACTGATAAGACTAAAGGAGTATGATGGATAGGAGGAGAGGCTTCCTTTGGACTTACAATGAAAAGAGAACATAAAGAATAAGGAGGTTTATGAATCTTTGAGATTTTTTCTTCACTACTAGTATTAGATTCTATACTCTCAACATGTATTTGTTATATTACAAGATTTTCTTGAAGATATATAGAATATTGTTTAGAGCTACCTAAACCTAATGCTCCTTTTTGCAACACCTTTCTTTCTTTGATGATCTTTTTAGGGTCAAGTACTGGGTTAGCTCATGGCTCCTAAGGATTTCTCCGAGTATGCCTCACAAACTGAGCCAGAACTATGGAGTGGAGTCACCAAGAGGTTCATCCTCTAGTAGAGTCGCCAGATAGATGATTACAACCCAACTAGTGTCCACACTTTTTCTATCATCAAAGTTGGATCTGTGTCATCCCCCAAGGAAGCTAAGCTTCAGTCCCCACTCCCTGGCAATGGTGCCAATTATGTTAGCACTCCAGGAAAATCTCCTAGGTTGTAGCTCAGAGATGCCTGGAAACATATAAATCTTCAATATCGTTCTCTAAACTATTGGAATGGATTGGGGTTTGGATCAAGTTAGATGACTGTTCATCTCTGTTTTCACTCAAGACATGCATGAACACCCTCAGCTTGACAAGGGTTTTAATCACTAATGGTTAATAGTTTATAGATTCAATGAGTAGATGGAAAATCCTGACTATACCAGTAGATACATACATAAACACATACGAATGCCTAGCTACAGAAAGTAAATGAAGCTTGCAAATCTAATTTATCAATGCAGAGATAAGATGACAATTATCTAGCATTAGATACAGAAGAAAACATGAATAAACTATTCAAGTGCAAGCTTAGAACAGAGGAGAAAATGGGAATTGAATATGTAACAACAAAAGAAGCTTGTATTGCTAGAATGAAGATAATAGACTGCAATGAACAGAGAATCCACATTCTCCAAACGTTGAACCATTATTCCTTCTAAATTTAAGCCATTTATAAGGCTTTCACAATGCTCTTAGGCTCTCTAGGGCTCGAGATGTCTTAATCTATCCCCTCTGTCTTTTTAACTACTTGATGCCATAACTAGACAAACATGAGCTCAGAGGTCTCCTTTTCTAACAACACAATAACCAAATTCTGGTAATTTTTCCACGCTGTCAGGTGGCTCACTCATGCCAGCGATGTTCCATGACCATTTTTGTTGGTTCAGCTGCACCGTGCTATTGTTTTTTCCCCTTTCAGCCATATATTCTGTTATTTCAGTTCACCTGTCTAACTGTCAAAAAATACTAACAGAGCCAAAACAGAGCTATCAGGAGCTATCGGGAGCTATCAGAGGAGCAAAGAGCATAACAGAGCTATCAGAGGCCAAAACCCACATATATATATATATATATATATATATATATATATATATATATATATATATATATATATATATATATATATATATATATATATATATATATATATATATATATATATATAGATATATATATCTATATATGCATTTAACACTATCGGCAGAAAAACATACATAGATAGGGCTACATACACTATCAGTGACATAAAACCATACATATATGCAAGATACTATTGGAGCGGAAAGACAGAGCTTATATATGTGTGTGCATAATACACTATCGGAGCAAGCATAAATATTAGCGACAATGGAAATCAACGGTTTGACTATGTGCCATCACCCCAACCCCCTATTGCGATATATATATGCGAACCCGATGACATATATGTCCTGGTATATAAACAGGTGAAGTCCGAGTAATATTTCATATATATATATAATATATATATATATATATATATATATATATATATATATATATAATATATAATATATATATATATATATATATATATATACGCAGACCCGTTGCAACATTGTGCTCTGGTTTAATGTATATCGCATCCGCCCATCGCATAATTCCCAAAGGGCTATCCTCTGCAAAGCGCCGATTGCAATTACAAGGTAGACCCAAAGCAGTTATAGATGCGAGAGTAATATTTTTGAACTACAGCTTATGGCCAAAGTGGAGCAAGAGGAGACGTGGAGCATCGGGGATAAAATAGGGGAGATTTCCATTAAAATAGCAGCAGTGCACCCTAGGGCTAACAGGACCAATGGTGATTTTATCCTTACCAACAGAATTCTCCCATACACACAACTATTTTTAGCAAATCCATTTACAAAGGCCTTTAAAAACATAGGGCCAATACTAATTGGAGACTAGGGATCCTTTTCATTATTGGAAAATGTAAGCATAAAAAAAATATGACTGGGTTGTTCTAAAACATATGTAGATAGAATGAAATCTAAATTTTATGTTTGCAGTAGTCTTGATAGGGTTTGGCAAAGGGTTGAACTTCCATATGGTGGCACTTCACCTCCTAAGAATGGAGTGCTTTATAAAAATAAATTGTTATGGCTCTATTTGAACAAGGAGTATGAAGTTTATCCTCAGTATGGGTATACAATCTACTGGTTTGATGTAATAAAAAATGAATGGGGTTTTTCATTTGTTCCAATCACTCACATACGATGTATGTCATTAGCAATATACATGGATCAGTTGATATGACTTATCAATGATGGCTCCACTTCTGTATGGTCAATTGAAGAATTAGATAATTTCCAATTTGGTCAATCGTGCATTGAATGAAGAATTGACTACTTTGAGGATAATTGGGGTTTTAGATGGAAGGTGTTGGAAGAAATGTTTATAGATATAAATATAAAATGTTCTATTTATCTTTCATTTTGAATAGTCCATGGTGGTTCTTATGTGCAACTACAGTGAAGTTCCTTTCCTATTATATGACATGATGACTCACATCTGTTTTCCAACAGATATTGATAATTCAACCAATGAACAAATATCTAGGTTTTGGTATCCAATGTTGGAGGATTGCAATGATTTGATTGAGTATGGAAATGTTTTTGAAATTGCTCCCCATATGGATTCTCTTGATGAGATTCCACAATTGGATATGGATATGGATTCTTAGGCTCTTGGTCTTGTTAGGAGTTCCTATAAATATTTTCGTTTTATATACTCTCTACGGTTATGGAAAAAGTTTCCATTTTTGGCTCTATAAATACTTTGGGTCTTTATGGTAATACTTTAAAATTATGTGTATATCGATCTTTATATGCCCCCCACTAAAATTTTAGGAATATGTGTATGTATCTGATGTTGGATATTTAATCCCATTGCAATTTGCTGGAAAATATTTCATATTGTTTCCCCTAAATTTTTCTTAACCAAATGTAAATATGTTTGGATTCTATGCATTTTTCTTTGTTTGTATAATTATAATTTCTATGAGTTATGTTATACATGTTATCTGTATTGGGTTTTCTCATTTATTATCAAACAATGTTATACCTTTATGTACATTTTAATATTTGCATTTATATTTTGATAGTATATAGTTCCAAATTTTTAGATATACTTCCAAGTCATATAATTCTTACAGTATTGTGTCCCAACTGTATGTGTTTCATTTTGATTCTAATATGATATCTGAAAATTTTTACTTTTTTGTTTAAGCCATTTGGAAAAATTCATTTTTTTTAGCCATTTGGAAAAAGCCTTATACATTTTGATAAGTTTATATGGTTGGAAAAAATAATGTATACACTTTTTATCTCTTCATACGATTGCCAAAAAAAAAATTGTGCCTTTTTCTTTCTTTTGTGTTTGTTTATATTAAATATGTGCTATGTTCCACGTTTATAGTTCGATAATGAATATGTTATTATTCATTGTAGACATGTCATATGCAAGGACAAACAAGCATACAAGAAAACAAAATCTTTCACTAGCATCATGTGATAGGTCTAATGAAAGTCGTCGTTTATGGTATCAACAAAATAAGGATGCAATAAATGAGCATATGAGAGCTACATATCATAGAAGAATGAGTTAAGATATTCTTTAAAATGATTTTACAATTCCTCTTACGTACCATACTATGGATGATATAATGGAAAGAACCTTTCCCATTGATAGTTCATTATCACAATATGGTCCTTGTCAACATAATTTGTTGTTCGATGCTCTCCTGAAAAATATTCATAATATTTGGGAAACATCTTGCAGTCAGGAAGAACATCATATCGATAATGAGGATGAAAATTTCCACCCTAACCCTTCTGTGTCTGTAATTGCATGTTTCGACCAAGGCCAAGTGTTGCAAAATATCCATGGTGGAGGTAATGATGACATTGTATGTGATGATTTGGATGATAGTTGAATTGGGAATTTGTTTGATAATTTGGAGCCAGATGCTCGAAACATTGAATCTTCCAATCCCCCTTCTCAAAGTAATTTGGTCCCACCTAGAGAATCAATCATCTTTGGTAGCATTTCGCGTGGAACAATGGAGGTAACGCAATGATGTTTTTTATTTTTATTGCAATAGTGGTTCTTTTATTACATTCCTCTATTTACAATTTTCTTTTTACTAAACTTACAAGCTATTTTCTTCTCTTGGAATAGTATACAACTCATTTTAATATAGTTCTAGAAATTCATTCCCAAAGTGTTCCATCTACTAAACTGATAAGTGAAGATGAAGCATGTCATAACCTTCTTGTGCATTATCCTCAGTGATCTAATTGCCAAACTAATGTAAATGTTCAATGTATTTGATTTGATTTTCATTTTTTAAATTTCTAGTTTGTTGGACATTTAATTTTATGGCATATTTTATTTTCTTTGAACATGACACAACTCATTTCAATAGACGCATAAAAATTAACTTCATAGATATTCCATCTACTGACATTAGAAGTGAAGAGGAACCATCCCATAACATTCATCCACATCACGAAACAAATGTAAATGATGAGTGTACTTAGTATACTTCTCAATTTCTCATTTAGAGTTAGTTGGACATTGTATTTTATAACCTTTTATGGAAAAAGACACGATTTCATCTTATCATGTTGGAGAATTGGATTCCAAAACATCAAATTGTAGAACTAATGTAAATGTTCAATGTATTTCATTTCTTTTCTATTTTTTAATCTTTATTTGTTGGAAATTTAATTTTATAATGTATTTTATTTTGATGAAATAGGAAAAAAATAATTTGAATAGAGGCATAGAAACTAACTCCCCAGATGTTCCATCCACTAATGTTATAAGCGAAGAGAAACCATCTCATAACCCACATCCACATCAAGAAACAAATTTAGATTTTGAATTCATTTGATTCTTTTTTCATTTCTTTCATTTATAATTAGTTGGAAATTAAATTTTAATATCTTTTATGAAAAACAAAACTTTACATCCTCTTAGGTTTGAGAAATGCAGACCATAAATTTGGAAAGGCCCTATCATAGATCCATTCCACATGCTTCAAATTTGGGAAGGGAGTCTCATGTTCATGAAGATGAAATATATTTTAGAAGAAATTTTACTCTTCAAAATGGTTATCAATATGGTATTACCGATAAATATCATATTCATTTTGATGAAAAAATGATTGCAATGCATAAAATATTTCAAGCAAAGATAGATAGCTTGTCAGTTGTCCAAATGTGCCACATTTGCCAAGAATCATACCCAAGAATATAGGTTTTGAGAGATTATGAAGGAACTGTTTGTAGACGATGTAAGAATGAAAGATGTGCCCATCATTTTTTTTCAATATAATAACATGGAGCCTGGTGAGAAACCTTATAATTTAAGAGTTCTTACTCAAGTCGAAGAAATGTTAACAGCACGTGTGAATCCTATTTTGCAACTGACACATGCTTGGGGAGGGAAATATAAGCATAGTGATCGTACAATTAGCTACCATCAAGATATTTCTACAATTGTACAAAGTCTTCCTCGACATGTTGAAGATATTGACTTTCTAATTATGAGGAGACATGTTTCTCAGTCTAAATAGTATGAATGTTATGTCAAAATATCTCGAGTGATGGCTACATTGCTTTTCAAAATCCAACATGATCAATATTATCGAGATGTTGTAATTAACTATGATTCAGTGAATGCTCTGCCTAAAAAATCAAATTATCTCTCCTCTAGGCTTAAATTTGTTGATTGTGATATTGAAATATCTTAGATCAATGCAACTAATAATGAAGGGTTGTGTGTTGAGTGTTTTCCCTCTCATCCTTCTTCTTTTGTTGCTCGTCTACCAAATGTACGAAGAGAAGTGGAATAAATTAGAGCATTTCTTGATGATGTTAATTATTCACATGTTCAAGACATGGATTGGCCTAGTATTGGAAGCTTTCCAGTGATGAATATAATACAGAGGGGTTACTACAGTTTTTGTAAAGAAACATTTACATGATAACTCACCTACAATAATTGAAGCGTTGCATCACCAAATTTCTGATTTACCAGATAACAAGTTGATTAAGCATCTTATGTGGTTTGTTTCTTCTCTGAGAGGTACAATGGCACACTGGACTAAGTGTCAAGTTGAATTGACTGACATGATTTTTCAGTTGGGATGTCCATCTTTATTTTTTACTTTGAGTGAAGGTGACACAAAATGGCCAGAGTTGCATAACCTCATGCCCATACATTCACATTCTCGTTCTTTAAATGAGCATCATATGAAAATTGAGAATGTTATTCAGTACCCTCATATTGTTGCCATATTTATGCACCATATATTTAATATTTTTCGAGAGGAAGTTATCCAAAAATACCTTAAAGCTAAAGACTTATAGTACAGGTCTGTGTTGTTGAATTTATTTTCTATACGTTGTCAAATTTTTATTATGATTATACTTATATTGTTTGTAGTAACTATATCTTCATTTTATTCAGATATGAGTGGCAACATAGAGGTTCAATACATATCCATGGTTTCCTATGGTTGGGAGCCACTCCTCACATGGAAATAATTGATTGGTCAAATGGTTTTGATGTACAACTTACAAAGAGATTCTTTCACAAGTATGTAACTACATGGAATCCACATGACATACATTGTTGCAACATAATCATTCCAAGTGGCCTCAATGATGACCCTTGCCTATTTAATATTGATCATATTTTGTCATGCAATCTTCATAATGATTATGAAGAATTGTTAAATCGTTTCCAAAGGCACATACAATGTAATGTAGATTCTTGTTTTCACAAAAAGGGCACTATTCCGACATGTCGGAACAATGCTTCATGGGATCTTTGTGATGAATCAAGATTGTTCATAAATGATCAAGGAAGAAATAAATATGATCAAAAATAGATGATGACATGCTCAATGTACATAACATTGACCTTCTAACAATGTGGCATGAAAATGTTGATTTCCAACTAGTGCTTTCTCGCTATGCTGTCTTGAAATATATTGCTAAGTATGCATCAAAAGAAGAAAAAAGGTCTGAAAGTTATCATCATATGTTGACTATAATTCCAAATTCTATTGGCTTTGAGGATCATGCTGTATGTGGATACAAAAGGTTTCTTGCAAAAGCAATTGCTGACTATGAAATTGGAGCAAAAGAAACATGCCATATGTTGCTTAAGCTTCCTCTTGTTGTTTGTAGTCAGAAATTTAGTTCCTTAAATGTTGAAAGAAAGGTTTTCAGGAAAATTTCAAGGGATGGCTTGCAATGTTCATTTGAGAATAATTTTGTTGAACATTATCAGTAGAGGCCTTATTTCCTTCAACATCTATCTTTGGTAGAAACAACAAGATCTTGGATATTTGATAGCAAGCGTAAACAAGAACCATGGAAGCCTAGACATGTTCATGCTATTGTTCGGGTTTGGCCATAGTTTTATTCTATTCATGGTGAGGATTTATATGATTTTGAAACCATTTTCTAGACATAATTTCTCTTGTACAAGCGATTTTGTGACATTCTTGCATAATTTGGCCTTTCAGCTGAAATTATTATTAAAAATTGGAGGAATTTTCGATATCAAGCATGGCATGTTGATCGAAATCCATCAATTGTCGACAATATTGAAGATTAAGAAGATGGTGATTTTACTAAACAGGAAATGAATCTTGAAGATGATTTTCAAGAATGGCATATTTTATCTCACTTGGTTCCACTAAATGATGTGAATGTTTCTGATCTTCACACCCTTGGTTAAAGGGACTTTGATATATCCTTTGACTGGGAAAGTACAACTATTTCTGATGATGTTGCAGAAGAAGATATTAATTTTATAAGAAATGGAGAATCAAGGGGTGATATTGTTCACCTTTAAAATAGAGCATTTGCATCTCCAGATTCATTCTCGGAAAAAAAAAAACAACTTGCTTTTGAAATTGTTTTAAGGCACTTTGTTGAATATGAAATTCGTGAAGCTCTACTTATGATTGTTCAGGGCACTGCAGGCACTGGGAAGTATTTCCTTATCCATCGTATTTTTGAAGATATTTCTAATTTTGTAGGTAATGGAAGAAGCCCTTTGCTTCTTCTTGCCCCAACAAGAATAGTTACTTTTAATATACATGCAAAAATAATACACTCATCTCTAAAAATTCCAATTAAAGATATGCAACCACTACAGGGGTAGTCACTAGCAGTATTCCAAGAAGAAATGAGACATATTAGATATATATTGATTGATGAAATGATCTTTCTAGGATCAAGGTTGTTTATGCAAATAGATGCTTGATTATGAGAAGAATTTCTAGAGAAAAATAATTGTCCTTTTGGTGGCAGATCCATCATACTTGTGGGAGACCTTGGCTAGCTACCTCCTATGAGAGATAAGCCTTTGTATGCAGATAATACAACAGGAAAAGTCTTGTGGATCAAATTCAACATTGTTTTCACTCTTGACACAATCTTTCACCAACAAGGGAATAATGAGAAACAATGTTGTTTTCGTAGAGTATTCAATAACATAAGAAATGCAGAATCCGTTCTTGAATATTGGAGTTTCTTATGTCACGAGCTAATATGAGGTTGCATCTAGAGAAATGGATTTATTTAATGCGGAAGTTCACATGTTTCCAACAAATAATTTGGTCTCCTTGCATAACAGGCATATGTTAAAATCATTAAATTCTCCAATTGCATGATGTATTACTGAGCATTCAAGGCACTCAGAAATCATTGGTGTTGATGATGATAAATTGGACTGTGAAGTTTTGTTGTTTCGTGGTTAGCCTGTGATGTTGACATGTAATTTGTGGGTTGAATTTGTGCCTATCATACTAGTGATAAGAGGAAATCAAAAAAAAATTCCTTTGAAGATGGCATGGGCTCTTAAAATCCACAAGTCACGGGGATTGACCTTAGAATGGGCATGAGTTGATATCGAGAATAAAGAGCAGCAAGGCCTAACCTTCATAGCCATATCAAGAGTGAAATCAATAGATGGTTTACGCATTTCACCACCTTTCTCTTTTTACCATTATGCCAAGATGAAAGATAGTGCATATGTAACAATTAGGAAGAAAGAAGATGAGTGATTGAAGTGTGTATCGCTATGACATACAACTAATAACATTGTAAACTTTTTATAAAATGTTTTTCGAATTGATTTTATTGTACTCTTGATTTCATTTTAATAAAATAATCATTTTCATATATTTATGAGATTAATACATTCATCATATTCATAATAATATTTGAAAAAGTTGTTTACATCATTTTTCATGTTGTTCAATTTACTTCTGTTTTTTAAGTGACTATTGTTCTTTTGTTTACAACAAACCATTCAGGCATAAAAAATGAGTTATATGAACCAACCATTCAAAATCAATTTTATAAATGGTTCATATTCATATTAATATTGTGCATTCATATTACATCATGAAATGAAAAATGGAGGTTTTGAATATTAGCCATTGTTGTCACCAAATTGGCCACAATTTTATTCTATTTCCATGGATTTATCCATTGTATTGTGAAATGAGTTTTATATTTGTAGAATATTTTATATCATTTGGTTCATGTAACATTATATTATTTTGTAGCATGAGGTTTATAAGATTATGTTTTTTAACATAAATAAAAATGGGGTGTTATGTTTTATTATAATATATCTATATATGTGTCTTCTTATCTGTTTGTGCATGTGGTATTAATTTTTCTTTTGTTGTTTTGTCTTTAAAATGAAAATATGGACAATAATGATGTCATCTATCATTACAGAACAATGCACAATATTAATGGAGTGATGAGTTTTCTTTCATATCTTCGAAACAAGTTTGATAGAAAACATGGGTTCCATCCTACTTTTCCATCCTACTTTTATTGATTAACATCTTCGTTTGCTAGAAAAAATGAGAACAAATGTAAAATAATTCTTACATGTGCACCAAAGGGAGTCTAGGAAGAGAACAAGAAAGAATTGGTTGGAACTTATTAAGTATCGTGATCATTATCCTGTTGATTTGAATTGGTCTTTCCTTTGTCATCTGTCTAGCTATGTTTTGGAGGAGGCTATTCCATAAATGAATTTGATGGAGTGTTTCAAGTTCAATTTTGTAGTGGAATTATTTGATGTAAAAAAAACAAAAAATATATGTTAATTTCAATGTTATTTTTGTGGTTGCGTTGTCCATGAAATTGATTTTTTTTTTTCTCGTTGTTGTTGTTATGTAGAAAAATGTATATCTTTCGTCTTCAAATGCCCTATTATGTAGTTTTTCTTTAAATCCAATGTGTTCAATTTAGATGTAATTTTTGCATTTATGTATCTTTGCTCCAATGATGGTGTTACTATTTTATTTTTTTCTCTTGCATTTGTAATTGTTTTCATCTTTTGTATGGGTCCCTAAGCTTTCCTCATGTCTTTCATAACTAAAAATATTATTGAGGATTATAATATTATTGTCGGACCTTCATGCTAATACTATTTATATCAATATTATTGAGATTTATATTATTAATATATTAATGTATTGATATTAATGTATTTATGATTTAAAACGTATTTATTGTTTATAATATAGTGACATAAATGTGTTATTATTAATGTGTTCATGGTTTATCTTGTTTTAATGCTTTATTGTGTATATGTATTCATATTAATCTTTTCTATTGGTGTCTTAATGGTTTACAATGTGGTTCTTATATTGATTGTGGTTTATGTTTTTTATTGTTGTTTTGTATTACAACATTTTTTACGTTGATAATATTGATGCCATCGATTAGAGCTTAGGGGGGTTTAAAATATTTAATATGACATATATTCTCTCATTTTCAAAACCAATCATCATGAGCCTTGTCGAACATTGCATTATAACGAAGGTTCTATTCAGATGAAAACCATAATCAACCATGGTGAATCATGGTCAACCTTGGTCTAATGTCACATTGTAACAAATATTATCTCAATATGAAAATCAACGATGGTTAAGCATGGTCATTGATGTTTATTTTCGATTTGTAATATTTATCTTGGGGTTTAAACAACTTGCGTTTATAATATTAATCCATTGGGGTTGAAATATCAATCCTTTTCATTTTTAATATTGATCCCTTACATTTTTATCCCTTAGGTTTATAAAATTTTTCTCTTGGGTTTATAATACTAAACACTTGGGTTTATTTGTTCTTTGACTTTATAATATTAATAATTCCTTCGGTTTATCATTCTATCCCTTGGTTTTATTGATCCCTTTACTTTAAAATATTATTTGCTAGGGTTTATTAATCGTTTAGGTTTTTAATATTAGTTTGTTGGGTTTATTTATTCCTAGGGTTTATTGATTGCTTCGGTTTATTGATCATTTTTTTTTATAATATTAATTGCTTGGGTTTATAATATTAATAATGCATTGGGTTTATTAATCCCTTGTATTGTAATATTAATAATCCCTTGGATTTATAATAATAATAATCCCTTGGATTTGTAATAATAAGAATCCCTTCGGTTTCTTAAACCCCAATATTAAGGGTTTAATCTGTTAATTATCAAACCCCAATATTAAGGATTTAATAGTTTAACAGTTTAATTATTAAACCCCAATATTAAGTGTCTAATAGTCCAACTATTTATGATTATGTCAATATCACAATAGATTAATCTAATATGGAAATCAACCATGGTCAACCATGTTTATTTTAGGGTTTATAATAGTCATGTTAGGGTTTATATGCGTTGCATTTATAATTTTTATCCCTTAGGTTTATTATTTCCATTGGTTTATAATATCATTCCCTTGGTTTTATTGATCTAAGGATTCATATTCCTAGGGTTCAATATTATTCAACAATGGTCAACAATAAACAACCATGGACTCACTAAGCTAGTCCGAAACGTTGGTTTCAAAATTGTTCACAGGTTTTTTCCAAAAAAAATTTAAAATTCCGGCAACCTGTATGGACTCTCTCTTTAACACCATTAAGTCCCACCATGGAAGGGACATAATGAACAATGCTCTAAATTTTGAGAAGATGAGAATTTCCAGAGCTATAATAAGCTCCATAATTTCACACTCTCTCTTCTCAAAGTACAGATCTCATTGCCCTGATGATGGACTCACTAAGCTAGTCCGAAATGTTGGTTTCAAAATTGTTCACAGTTTTTTTCCAAAAAAAAATTAAAATTCTAGCAACCTGTATGGACTCTCTCTTTAACACCATTAAGTCCCACCATGGAAGGGACATAATGAACAATGCTCTAAATTTTGAGAAGATGAGAATTTCCAGACCATAATTTCATGCTCTCTCTTCTCAAAGTACAGATCTCATTGCCCTGATGATGGACTCACTAAGCTAGTCCGAAACGTTGGTTTCAAAATTGTTCACAGGTTTTTTCCAAAAAATTTTAAAATTCTGGCAACCTGTATGGACTCTCTCTTTAACACCATTAAGTCCCACCATGGAAGGGACATAATGAACAATGCTCTAAATTTTGAGAAGATGAGAATTTCCAGACCATAATTTCACGCTCTCTCTTCTCAAAATACAAATCTCATTGCCCTGATGATGGACTCACTAAGCTAGTCCGAAACGTTGGTTTCAAAATTGTTCACAGGTTTTTTCCAAAAAAAATTAAAATTCTGGCAACCTGTATGGACTCTCTCTTTAACACCATTAAGTCCCGCCATGGAAGGGACATAATGAATAATGCTCTAAATTTTGAGAAGATGAGAATTTCTAGAGCTATAAGAAGCTCCATAATTTCATGCTCTCTCTTCTCAAAGTACAGATCTCATTGCCCTGACGATGGACTCACTAAGCTAGTCCGAAATGTTGGTTTCAAAATTGTTCACAGGTTTTTTCCAAAAAAAAAATAAAAATAAACAACCATGTTCAACCATGGTCTAACGTCACATCACACAAGGGTTGTATCAATATGAAAATCAATCGTGCTCAACCATGTTTATTTTAGTATTTTTAATATTTATCTAAAGGTTATTATACCCTGGATTTATAATTTTAGTCACTTGGGTTTAATATTATTCTCTTGGGTTCATAATCCCTTGGGTTTATTATTCCTTTGGGTTTATAATATCAATCCCTTGTGTTTATTATTCCCTTAGGTTTATAGTATCAATCATGGTCAACCATTTTCAATCATAGCCAACCATGGTCAACCATGGTTCAATGTTGCATTGTGACAAGGATTATCTCACCATGAAAATAAACCATGTTTAATTTAGTATTTGTAATATTTATATTAGGGTTTACCGATGTTGGGTTTATAATATTACTCCCTTGGGTTTAATATTATTCCATTGGGTTCATAATCCCTTGGGGTTTTAGTATTAATCCCTTGGGTTTATGTTTCCCTTGGGTTCATAATATAAATCCCTTGGGTTTATAATATCAGTCATGGTCAACCATAACTAACCATGGTCAACCACGGTCAATCATGGTCGGATCTCGCATTACGACAAAAATTGTCTGCCTATAAAAATCATGGGAAATCATGGTCAACCATGGTTAGCCATGGTTGTTGATGGTCAACCATGTTTTATAGAATCAAACATCGTCAATCATGGTCAATCGTGGTCAAACATGCTTGAATTTCATGTTGTGACAAAAATTGTCTCGATATGAAAATTAACAATCATCAACCATAGTCCAACGTCGCATTGTGACAAATATTGTCTCGATATGAAAATTCACAATGGTCAACCTGGGTCTAACATGGCATTGTGATAAGGATTGTCTCAATATGAAAATCAACCATGGTCAATCATGTTTATTTTAGTGTTTATAATATTTATCGTAGGGTTTATATACGTTGGGTTTACAATATTAGTCCCATGCATTTAATCTTATTCCCTTGGCTTTATAATCCCTTGGGGTTTTAGTATTAATCCCTTGGGTTTATAATATCAATCCATTGGTTTTATAATATTAATCATGGTAAACCATGATCAGTCATAGCAACCATGTTCAACCATGGTCAAAACATATTGATATGGAAATCAATCAACCATGATCAACCACGGTCCAATGTTATGTTCTGACAAAGATTGTCTTGATATGAAAACCAATCATGGTCAACCATGGTTGACCATGGTCCAACATTGCATTATGACGAGGATTGTCTCTATATGGAAATAAACCATGGTAAACCATGGTAAACCATGTTTATTTTAGGTTTTATAATATTCATGTTAGGGTTTATATACCTTGGATTTATAATTTTTATCCCTTATGTTTATTATTCCCTTGGGTTTATAATATCAATTTGTTGGGTTTATTGATATAAGGGTTCATATTCTTAGGGTGTAATATTATTTAACAATGTGTTATCACCAAAATAGGACCCTAATAGGTTGTTGATTAGACTATCTTAGTGTAACTATTTCAAACCAATCTTTTAGCTAAGGCTTAGCCTCCTCAGCCTAAGAGGGCTCTCTCAAAGGGTTAATGATATTGATTAAAGATATGGATAGATGGCTTACTCTATGGTTTGTGATTTTATATGTTTATAGGTTGAAAGATGAAGGCTGCCTACCATTGAGCTATGGAGTCAAAGTATGTTTCAGTACCACCACAAGATTAGCTTAACATGAAAGTCAGGGTATAGAGAGTTTGTATACATCAACAAAACAAAGATACAATGCAAGGAAATATAGTTTATAAATACATGAAGGAAGTTAGAGCATCATTGATGAGTTCTAAGTAACATGTATTCATACCACTGCAATTAAGTGAAAGAGGAAAGCCAAGAGACAATAGGACTTTAAAAACTCTCCTTGAATCCTGAGTAGTGAAGCCAAAACATTCTACCTAGCATGGAAGTCAAGGCATTATAGAGTTCAAGTACAGAAATGGAAATATAAAACATTGAACACAGTTAGTTTATCTATGAAGGAAGTCAGAGCATCATTGATGAATTTTGAGTATCATAAGTAAAAACCACTGCAATGTAAGTATTGGCAGATGCCATCAAAACAATAACATACAAGATCTCTTCATGTACCTTGAGATGTCTAAGTAGAAACTCTGCATTAGGTTAAAAATCTACACAGTCTGCACATAGAGCAGAAGCTGAGCCAAAAAGTCTCCAACCTCTTGCTAATTCGACCGCTTGCTTTATATATAGCATTTACGACATGGATACCCTCGTCCCTCATCAAGAGAATTAGAATATGCTATGAGTGACACATATTCTAACCATAAAACAAACCAGTAAATGCATTTGACAGCTAACTAACAATCCTAGTGTCCTAATACAATTAGTAGTACAACTCCTTGTTCTGACTAAACCACCTTAACTAAACATTGAATGCATTCTTTGACAGCGGTAACCTCATGAGGTCGAATTTGATGAAGCCTCCCACATTGTCACCTTACTGCTGATGATAAACCTTAGAAATTAGGGAACATGTTTCCCTGTTTTTAGGTTTAGGATCTTTGAAAATTAGCATGTGGGATAGAGCCTTTATCTTCTCATCTGTGACATATTTTATGACACTGAAGGATTTTTTTGTAGTCCATGCTGTCTAGAACAAAAACCTCTCTTGGCTTTTTAAAAAACTTCTCTAGTTGTCCACTATTTGTCCTTGAAAAACACGTGTAAAACAAGAAAAATTTGTTCTCTGAAATTAGTGTTTCAAAGAAAGCTTAATATCTCTCAACTGATAACACTTATGAAGAAAGTGCAATAGGTTATGGTAGCTGGCGAGTTGATGAAGAGAAACCTCCTTCAGAATTCCAAAATACCTTTTCCTGTAACTAGAAACTGATCTTGAAAAAGACTGCTAAAACCAGAAGACAAAGCTTGGCTTTCAGCAGTTTCGTAGTGCAAGTTTAACCATAAATTTCTCCCACCTCATAACGAATTTGAAGAAATTGAAAGAGGTTTTTGTAGTGCAACATGTTAGGAATAAAAATGTCTCTCAGTTTTCAAAATTGAGTTGTCATCTGCTCAGGAACCCTTCTGGAAGTTGACTAGTAAAAGCCGAAAACAGAGTCTTTTATGCAGAAAGAGGTTGTTTCAGTGGTTTCGTAGTTCAGAATCCCCAATTTTGTAGCACAACCAGTGCAAATTCTGGGTTTTGCACTACGAAAACTCCTAGGCAATTTTGTAGCGCATGAAAACCTTGACACAAGTTTCACACATGGAAATTTAGGTGTGATGTTTGATCAGTGATAGGTAAAACTGAAGTGTTGACCCTATTTAACAATGCCAACAAGACTCCTTTCTAGGTCCTAGACTCTAAAACAAACCATGGAAAGACTAGACCAAGACTAACACCAATCCTTTGGAATCAAACTGATGTTCAAAATTTACGAATTTTTTCTTAAGTGATAACACAATAGTTAACCATAATCACCCATGTTCAACCATGGTAAACCATGGTCCAATGTCCCATTGTGACAACGATTGTCTCAATATGAAAATCAATCACACTCAACCATGTTTATTTTAGTATTTTTAATATTTGTTTTAAGGTTTTTATACCTTGGGTTTATAATATTAGTCCCTTGGGTTTAATATTATTCCCTTCAGTTAGTAATCCCTTGGGGTTTTATTATTAATCCCTTGGGTTTATAATATCAATCCATTGGGTTTATTATTCCCCAATCAACCAAGGTTTATTATGATGTCAACCATGGTCCAACATGGAATTGTGATAAGTATTGGCTCAACATGAAAATCAACGATGGTCAATCATGTTTATTTTAGTGTTAATAATATTTATCTTAGGGTTTATATATCTTGGGTTTATAATATTAGTCCCTTAGGTTTAACATTATTCCTTTGTGTTCATAATCCCTTGGCGTTTTAGTATTAATCCCTTGGGTTTATTATTCCATTGGGTTTATAATATTAATCATTGTCAACCATGGTCAACCATAACCAACCTTGTTCAACCACAATCAAATAAGGTTGGATATGGAAATCAACAATTGTCAACCATGGTCTAACATTGCATTCTCATAAAGATTGTCTCGATATGACAATCAATCATGGTGAACCATGGTTAACCATGGTCCAACGTTGCATTGTGACAAGGATTGACTCTATATGGAAATCAACCATGGTCAACCATGTTTATTTTAGGGTTTATAATATTGATGTTAGGGTTTATATTCCTTGGGTTTATAATTGTTATCCCTTAGGTTTATTATTCCCTTGGGTTTATAATATCAATCCCTTGGGTTTATTGATCTAAGGGTTCATATTCCTAGGGTTTAATATTATTGAGAAATGGTTAACCATAATCAACCATGTTCAACCATGGTCAACCATGATCTAATGTCGCATTGTGACTAGAATTGTCTCAATATGAAAATCAATAATGCTCAACCATCTTTATTTAGTAGTTTAATATTTATCTTAGGGTTTTTAAACCTCAGGTTTATAATATTAGTACCTTGGGTTCATAATCCTTTGGGTTTATTATTCCCTTAGGTTTATAATATCAATCATGGTCAACCATTTTCAACCATGATCAATCATGGGGTTTTAGTATTAATCCCCTGGGTTTATTTTCCCCTTGGGTTCATAATATCAATCCCTTGGGTTTATTGTTAACTTGAGTTTATAATATCAACCATTCTCAACCATGGTCAGCCATAACCAACCAAGGTCAAGCATGGTCAACCATGGTGGGATATCGCATTGTGGCAAAAAATTGTCTCCATATAAAAATCATGGACAATCATGGTCAACCATGGTTGATCATTGTCAATCATGATTTATAGAATCAACCATGGTCAATCATGATCAACCATAGTCAGTCTTTGGTTTTTAGTATTAATCCCAATGGTTTGTTATTCATTTCGATCAAACATGGTGAATCATAGTGAACCTGTCAACCATGCTCAAACGTCACTTTGTGACAAAAATTGTCCCAATATAAAGATCAACCATGACAAACCACGTAAACTATGGTCCAATGTCACATTGTCACAAAGAATTAATTATTGTTATGTAAAAATGAATTAATTATTATTATTATTATTTAATTAATTAATATTAATATTCATATTATTTAATAATATTTAATTAAAAAATATTATTATTGTTTAAGAATAATTAACTATTTAACTATTATTTATTTATTATTATTTTTATTTTGATTATAACTTCTAAAATAAAATAAAACACAAATATTTATATTTTTCTAAAAACAATAATAAAATTTAGTTTTTTTAATAAAATAAATATTTATTTATTTACATTTTATAAAAAATAATAATAAATTATTATTCTTATTATTTTTATTTTTATTATATATTTATAAATAATTTCTGTTATAGATAAAAATAAAGCCTTATACATATATCAATATCATTTACTAAAATATTTTTATTATTATTAAATAATTATTGTTATTCAAATAATTATTTTTAATTAATATTAATAATATTAATTGTGTACAACGCCATCCAGAACAAAATTTTAATTTTGGAATGTTACATCGCCAATCTAAGCAAGCAACCACAGGTACAATCATAACATAGCATTTATAAATAGAAGCAATGTTCTTCCTAATGTTACATCACCAGTCCATGCAAACAACTGTAGCTGCAATCATAACATAACATGTTGAGATACTATAATTAGAAGCAAGGTTGTAAAATTCCTAGCATTGATCCTTCTATTATTAAAGTGCTGTAAATGGATTTTGAGAGTGGATTACTTGAGGTGCCTTTATGTCATTGTCTATATCACAATATCAAATAGACATTATCATAAGCAAGCATTCCATTCATGTGACGCACAACCAAAAAAATATCCAAACTGAGATGAATAATGGGAATGGTAAGGAACGTAATTACTTGAAGATTTTTTGAGAATATTTGTAAACTCGAATGGTTATATGAGTTATTTAAGCTTTTTAAAAGAGTGTTAGTATGAGGTAAATACGAATAGAATGCAAGTATGAAGTAATAATAGAGTACGAACTAAATTTTATAGTTCTCTCGGTTAGTAAAGTTTATATTTAATGTATGACTTCTAAAAGAATAGAGTAAGATATTTTCAAATGAATAAGTATGTGTAGTGACAACTCTTAAATTATGATCGTGTTTTATTTAATTAAGTTTAGTGTTCTTTGTTAATTGTATTTTTAACACTTATGTCTATATATACATTATATGAAAATTTTGACCATGGATAAATAGTCAAAACTTAGAAATTTTGTGGAATTTTATTAATTTTTAAAATCATAATTATGAAATGTTTAGTGAAATTTTTATAACAATATTAAAATTTTGTAAAGGTTTGATATAGTTTGTAAATTTTTTTAGCTAAAATAATTTTATGGTATAAAATTTGTGTGAATTACTTTAGAAAAAATTGAAATTATTGATTTTTTTTAAATTAAAAATTAGTGTCAAGTCTTACTAGCACCACTGGTTGAGGATGGGCCTTGTCAGCAAGGTGACCTAGGATCAAACCTCATGGGGGTGGTTGTGCCTTGTGCTAGGTGGAGGAGACATATTATTAAATCTAGTGAGCTAAGAGTTGGTGTGGCTGAGGTTGGGTGTGATCCCTAAGTGACATTGATGGCCTAGATGCCCCTCGGTCGCAGCTCCGCAAGACATAGGTCAAGTTTGGAGGATAAGACAACTCAACAAAAAAAGGAAAATTAGTGGAATTTAGCTGCTAAACGTTCCCATGTTCTTACTGTTTGGACCAAGGTGAAAAAGGATAAAATTTTTGAAATAGAGAAACCACATGGTAATAAGGAAAAATAGAATACTTCATGTAGCAGAGGTTGATGGAAACCACATGCAATATAGAAGAAGATAGACATATCGCATAGATGTCCGATAGAAGCAATGAATATTGTGAGATATAGAAAGATATGACTATCAACATCACACTATCTAGCAATAGGGGTTAGTTGATTATGAGTGACTAGTTTGTTGTGATTTGTCCCATTATGGTCAAGCAATTGATTGCAATTTGGCATGAGAGTGGATAACTCATTAGGGTGAGCTGGTTAGGTGGCTGAAGATTCCCAATGTTAGAGATCAAGTGATATAAAGAGATATTGTCACTTATATTATGTTAGTTTTGATGATTGTTCTCCCAATACTTTTGTTCGGCTTGATGTTGATCTTCTTAATGCTTTTTTCTCCTTAATGCCACTCTGAAAACTCACTCTACTAATTGTTTTGGGATATTGGTTGGATAATATAACATGAACTATGATGATCAAATTTCTCCCATTTGTGCATATTATAACCTTTTGTAATTTGTGTCACAAAATTTGCTACAAATATGAAGTATTCTGAGATTTTCTATGAGTTTTTCATGGTTCTATTGTATATGCAATTGGTACAAAGAGTTGGGTAAGTGAATGAATTACAAACTCTTTATAGAGATTCTGATGAATCTCTTGTGTCGATATTTTCGCGTTGATGCATAATTTCAATAATGGTATCAATGTACGAATAAAGTTATGTTCCAATGTTTTATGTCCTATTTATTTTTGCGCTTGTATAATTGATTCACGTCAAATGGTTACCATGTTGATTATGTAATTCTTTTACACTTAACCGGTGTGCGTTGTAGTTCAGTAGGAATAGTATAACATGTGTTGTGAAGGATTTTGAGTTTAATTCCTTTTAAATGGTTATATTAGTGATGTATAGTGAATACCATAGCTTAAGGTGGGTTGTTTGGACCCGAAGTCATCTATGTTTCCCCTTTAACCATTCAAAACCTTCAAAGGTTCTTGCAAACAAATTAGCATACCTCAAGTGATACCTCGCCTCCTCCCAGGTGTTGAAAAATACCTCTGTCTAAGGTGTTTTTATTGGCTTAACTTTGAACCCTCAGTCACCCCTATGAAATGAAAATTGGTTCTGTGTTTGGGACCTTAAGGTTCATGTCGAAGAGGGGATCCAGAGTCTAATGAAACAAGATATAGAATAATGCTTGGACAAAAAATAATGCTAGTTTACTGTACAATAATTAAGGAACATGTGTCCCAACCTAGAGGAGTGACTACAAAGGTATATTTTTATTGACATTCATGAGATTTTATTCGTTAAGTTTCCTACTATTCTGTGGGAGTGGTTGAAGAGATAGGAAGAGTGGCAAGGACTCTAGATTCTATCAGAGACATAAGACTAGACACCAGATCTACCATGGAGGGTGAATATGGTAAATAATCCAATATCCATAGTTGTTGAGTTCTATTTAGTTAATGTATTAGAAGGTTATGCAGTTGAGTTTGATGTGGAGTCTACTCATTTTGTCAGCACAGTTGAAAGATATATCTTTTAGGGACCTTGTGGTTCTTACCTCAAAATATACCTATGTGGATCAAGATATTCCTATGTGCCAAAGGTGTGATGTTACTAGCGTCTTATAAGATAAGTGGCTAAATTTATGTGCAATGTGGAGACGTGGGTAGTTGATCTAAGGATGGCCTAAGTTAGAGAAGGGGCAAGGGATGAACGGAGAGGTAGATACATAAAGTTGTGTGTTGTAAAAGGGAAAAAGTTTCAGAGGAAAATATAAGGTAATATGTTGAGAAAAAGACAAGTGGCAGGAGATGTGTTATAGACATTTTTGTGCCTTACAGCATTGAGCATGAAATGTCCATAATCCAAGGGATCCAAAGTCCCTAAAAGAGTTGTTCCTGCCCCTAAAGGAACAAGGTCAACAAAAGACAGCTTCTCCCAGAAGTTCTCCACCAAAAACAACTCAGAAATGGTCAAATCAGGATCAATTCAATGGCTCCACTAGCTGCCTGCGTTGAAATGCAGAGGTTACACTGGCTAGTTGCACTGCAATGCAGGTAGAAGCACTACCAGGGTGCGCTGACACTTGCCTCAATGAATTCGACCAAGTGATGAGTAAGAGGTTCTCAACCTCCAAGTGGAAGCAAGAACTGACAGAGAGAAGCCACAAGTGAAAACATAAGCTGACTCATCCTCTCTACTTACATCTATATATGGATCTCTCACCCAGAGGTTCAAGAGGCTGGAATTTTGTACTTTGCAGAGAATTGTTGTTGGTTTGAGATTGAGATTAGTACATTGGGTGATTTATGCTTTGTTGGAGGAGAGGAAGGGATTCTTTTGCTAGGAGGTAGATGCTGGATCGGGACTCACTTGGTTGTATCTCCTCTTGAACCTTGTTATCATATCAATAGAGCTATTTGAGTTTCTCCTATATGCTTGTATTTCAATGATGTTTTGTTGTATTTGCATATTTAGTTTATATCTGATCCTAAACTAGCTATGAATGTGAATCTATGTCTTTTGTGTAGTTTTCCTCTCTTGTGATCTTGCAGGAACTGGGTGAAGCTGGACCAGTGAAAGAGCAGGCAGCGGGAAGCGAACAAAAGAGAGAGTGATTGGATCGACAAACTAGCGGAAGACACTGGTTAGTTACATCCTTCTTTCTCTATTTGCATCTCATAAAGAAGAATACTCAGATAGCTTTCCTTGTTTGTTGCTAAGGCACTATCACCTCTTAGAGTGGGATAGGGGCATTCCGAATTGGATACTTTTCCCAACAACAAATTGGCGACTCCGCTGGGGAAAGTATCTTGTTAGTTTACTTGTGTTTCTATTGCTATTCATTTCATAAACTCAAGAGTGCCGAATCGAACTGCATTTGCCATCTACAAATGCAAAGTAGAGAGCAGCTACTCTAGTCCACTCACTGGGCCTGTTTATGATCTGAACAGCTGATCCACAAGTGCTCTAACAGCCCTTTGTGATAGATCTTAGTCCTCCTATAAATAATCTTTCTAATTGTACCTAATTGATAGCTTTTATCCGGCCAAAAACTGTAGATTAAACTGCAAACCGTGACCCAGAACCTAGAAACAACTCTCGTTTCTGCTTCAGCGCAGACTCTGTGAAGAGGTTCTATATTTCAACGCAGGTCCCGTGAAGGCTACCTATGCTGAAGTTCAGTTTCTCTGTGCTGAGGGTGCGCTGATCAGTCTTTGCCTTGTGGAGCTGTGGTTCCTTGCTTCCTTTTGCTCAGTTTTATCTCTGTTTTTTGCAGCCTGTTATCAGTCAGTGTACCTATCTGAAACCCCTTTTCTTTTCCTCAATTCTACCTCAGTTGTATAAAGAAACTGTATTTGTTCTTTGTGTATTTGTTACATCATTTGCAGTTTCCCATTACAAAAGTAAACTAGTCATACTGTCGCCCTTAGATCTAGACCTGTCGTAAGTGTCGTTTTGATCTTAGGAGCGAGTTTGTTTGCTGTTCACAGTTGATTTAGCTTTTACTTTTGTCTTCTGGTTTGAATTTATGCATTTCAAGTGTCGAAACAAGTAAATCATAAAGTGTCGTAATCGTCTTTTTTATTTCGAAAAAGGAACTTGTTTATGTTTTTCAATTGAAATCGAATTCAAATTTGTACAACAACTTTCTTTTTAGGCATCAATATTAAGAAAGTGAAAACAAATACATGCATATGTGCATTTGCATTTTGACAGTTTGTATGTTGATTTAGGGAAAAGTGCATTACTGTGTGCTCTATGCTCTTTGAGAAAAGATGGTGTCTTTCTTTTCCCCTTGTAGCTAGGATTTTCATTGTTGAAAAGATATAAAAGCTTGCTTATCATCTTTAGACTGCATTTAGGAATTGTATCATACATCTTGTGGTGATCCAAAAAGGCAAACTTCTAAGAAAGATCAACCTAAAATAAATTGAATGAACTTAACAACGCTTTGTAACATAACGCACAACATAGAGGACTAGGCTAGAGATGTGTTCCGGCGTTGTAAAACCTGGTCACTGGTCGCCTCACTGATGGTTGGGTGATTCCTCCTGAGAGACGATAAGTGCCAGTACGGATTGTGCTCCCACGTACCGTCGAGTATATATTGGGAGACCCCTATAGGAATAAAATGTTTATCCATAGGAAGCCGTGTCGGCCCCCTTACTGATCGCAATGCACTGAACACAGCATTCGGGAAGATTGACCGCCCGTACCCTAAAAGGTATTCTGCGGTTTTGCGAAAAGTTTGGCACACCCTCTACCTAGAACTCCAGAGCAGTTCCTTTTGGCCTTTTTCAGACTCTATAACAGAAAAAGTCCATCCGAGCATTTGTCACTTCGGGCTCGTTAAAACATCGAAGGAGACTAGAGTCATCTTTAGCTTTTTCTCGACTCTTTAAAATTGAAAAAGCAAGTTGTGTCTAAAGCGTCTAAAAATTCATTCAATTCGGAAACACACTTTCCCCTTTTTTTTTGTATTTTGGTTGACCGAGTAATCCGCAATCGTGGAAGAAAGTCAATTGAAACCCCATCGTTCGCGGAGGCCTATGAGTCAACCGTCTTTGTCTCCGGAATCGAAAACAGTACGGACAAAGCGAACTCGTTTAACCGGTTCGAAATCCCCTATATTGTTAAATGAGTGTTAGCAAAATGAGCCTACGAGTTAATGGATTATGACGGAATTCCACTGGCGCAACCTCGCAATGGGTTGTACCTTAAGCGTTACTATGCTTAAATAGTAACCAATATGCTTTTGTTGTATTTTGTTTTCGCTAAAGTGGCCGTTCTGGTCGAATAATCCACCTTTTTACATTTATTGCAGATGTCGAACCTTTTGGAGACATGTGTGGGATATGCCGATGGAGCGATTCGTAGTTCGCGGAACCTGTCCTCCGTAGCCTGTGCCATTTTTTATCCAAGCGGCGAGCTAGTAAGTTTCAGAGGTGTATGTATTGGTCAATCAACGAATAACATCGCTGAATATAGCGCGTTGATAGAACTGCTCTCTGATGCCATCACCCATGGTATACGCCGACTAATCATCAAGCTAGACTCACAACTCGTAATACTACAACTCAATGGTATATATTCCGTCCGCAACCCAGCTATTTATCGCATGTTCCTAAGGGTCAAGATTTTGGAAAGACAATTTGATTTAATTCAATACCAACATATTTCCAGAAACTTAAACACACTAACCGACTCATTAGAAAACTATGTGCTAGATAGACATTTGCGACATTTATAAAAAGAAACACATCATCAATGTTGTACATGTGGATCATATAACTCAACCAGAATAAAACCCCAAAAATCAAAATATATATATATAAGCTATTTATGGTTTACATATAATGTTCTGTAACCAAGACAAAATTTGTCGCACGACCCAAAAACTCAAAAATTCTAGGGGGCACCCTAGTCTAGTGATGCTCATGATAGCACGTCATGGCCTGTGCGATCATGCGTAAGAGACGAGTCCATCGTCTAGGCACACCAGTAGTATGCCGCTGCAACTGTAGAGGTAACTCGTCGATCCTCACATCTGGAATGCCGAGAGTAAGGCTCTCAACCTGCTCCTGCACAGCTGAGAGGGTCTTGGCCACATCAAGGTCACGAAGAATAACCCTCCCGGCGGCCTCCCCTACTGGGGTAGCGGCTGGCGCTCTCGGGCGAACTACTGGACGAACAGGACCAACATCTGCATGCACACATGAGTTTGATTAAAGTCTTGATAGAATAAAGCACAAGGACATTATGAATAAAAACAGTAAACAGTGATATGGTCGAAGATTTTACCAATAGCGCTCCACTGCTCGCCATCCGGCAGTACCAAATCCGGATCACCCCGGAAGTCCATGCCAGCATATGGATACTCGGAATAGACCATCTCCTGACGCTCAAACCACCTGAAGAAGGTACCAGAGAAAGAAATCTGAGATTGACCAGCATGCCTAGACATGTGATCAACCCATCTCTGCATGCGTGGTTCAGTAGGAGAAGGCAAGTCGAGTGCAATGTACTGTGGCTACATCAGTGGTATCTTCTCCAAAGCGAAGGCGGTCAAAATAGAACCAAACCCAAAGTTCTTCAGCTTCCCATCCTTTACCTTGGTCAACTGACTTTTCATCTGAAGAAGTACTGCATCACACCAGTTGAATATTTTCGGTTGGAGGCACTCCAAGGCATGCTGCACATAGGATCTGTTGGCTACATGAAGAGACGCACTACCGGCCATCCTACCAATAGTGTACAGGATAGACCTGAGGGACCTGTCAGCAACCTCACAGATAACGATCTTGCCGTCTTTACTCGGCTGAGATCCTTCCCTGCAATACTGGCGGACGTAATCTCTCACAGAGTCACTCCCTCGGGCCGAACCTGACAAAGAAATGGGGGCACCCCGCCTTGACAAGCCAGTCAAGAAGTAAATGTCTACTGCGGTCAAAGGGATAGATTTGCCCCTAATCTGGAACACTTGGTTGATAGAATCCCAAGCATCGAGAAAATATTGCAGTAGGTTGATCTTCTATCTCATGCTAGAGATGCGGAAGAACTTCAGCAGGCCACAGTTCCGCAGCGCGTTCACCGTGACAGGATCATGTAGGGCAATCATGTGTTCACCGTGACAGGATCATGTAGGGCAATCATGTCCTCTTCTTCATGTTCTCGTTCTCGCCATGTAAGGGTCATTTTGCTCCAATATCTCTGAAAAACAAACATGAGAGGAGTTAGATCCTGGATTTGATGAGAAACTGGCAAAAATTTTCATCAAAAAACTGTGCAACAAAACTCTTTTTCTGCGCCCAGCGCACCTGCCCAGTGTTCCACCTGCATTGAAGGTCAAACTGCCTTCATGCTGCTTGACATTCAGCGCAGGTTTCGAGTGCACTAGGTGCGCTGATGGCAGAGCGACCCCATCAAACCCCAGGGGCTCAGAAAAACAGGAAATCAAGCACAGAATGCAGAAAGGAAACCATGAAATGAAAGAGCTCAAGTTTAGCTCCTACCTGGTCCAGACGGCGCCGAGAATCGTCCACAGAATCTCCCGAAATCAGCTGATGAAAATCAAGGGGGAAGAGGCACCTCCAAAGCTCCAACAAACCAAGTTCAAAAGAAATGGTAAAATGAGAGGTAAAAACGCTTTTTAATTGCTTTTTACGTAGTTCAAAGAAAAATATTAGGGTTTTAATCTCATTTTCAAGCAAATGTTATTCATTTCTAACTAGTTTGATGCAGCAATTGAGGGTACAGTACTATCTTTGAAAAGGGCAAAGCTAGTTATGGTAAAAAATCAAAATTAGACCATGTTATCGAGCAGTTTTAACACATAGTTCATGCTCGTTAAAAAATAAACATAAGATCGAGTAGTTTTAGCACATAGTTCATGCTCGTTAAAAAATAAACATAAGATCGAGCAGTTTTAGCACATAGTTCATGCTCGTTAAAAAATAAACATAAGATCGAGCAAGTGTTTCAACCCGCGTTTAAGCTCGTTAAAAAATGAACTACTCGGTAAATAACCACTGCGAATGTAAATTATCAACCATTAAAGCCTTGGTCGTGTTTGCACCGTCACCTCCACTTTTCCATTGGCCGATCATTCACCTCCATTTGATTGTTTACCCATTTTGAGGAACAGCTGCGAAGAGTGATTTCACTAGCCATCCTTGTGACACTGCCGTGATTGGAGAATTCCAACCCTTACTTGGAATCAGCTGCTAACCCGTTTTATCACTCGTTCCTCAAAAGACGAGTCTTCTTTAAGCTCTTTTCATCTGACTCGTAAAATATGAAAAGATTGCCAAGTTTTGGCCTTCCAGCTCGTTAAAGCGACCGGAAACGCTATCCCTCCTCTAGATTTTAATCTTTTTGAACCTGAGGGATTATTGCACAAAAAGATCGAGCGCTTGTGTTGTTCGGCTCGTTAAAACTACCGAAAACCCATCCCTTCTGTATTTTTTTATACTTTTTCGGACTTAAGGGATTAGATGACGAAAAAGGAACTTTGGAGTTATCTTTACGTACCTTTTTAGACTCTCTAAAAATGAAAAGGGACCAAGTTATCTTTGTCGTTAAACTCGTTAAAAACATTAATAGCGACAAACTTGTCTTTAGACGAGAACGAGTTTCACTATCGCTAGGCTCGTTAAAACATAACGATGGGTTTGCCCGAAGGGCAAATTATAGAACAAGCATATGTTATCCTCCTCAAGCTTGACAAAAATAAAGAGGTACTGGTCAGAAATGACTGGGGAAAAATTGGGAAGAAACTCAAAGAACTTTTATTGGTAGCAAGTCGCTCTTGAACATGACACTTCCACTCCGTGTCTGAGTCGGGTTGGGTTGTTTCATTCACCGGTCACATCACCATGGTCTCGCCATACCATCCACCTTTGGGGTAAATGCTACTAATCCATCACAGAAGTGTCACCGATATGTTCAAGAGAAGTCATCCAGAGAAGTCAACCGTGTCCCATCCACTACCATACATTGTCCTTCATCCTTTCATGACTGCCACCCTGAACAATATATCATCAGATCGTTTTCACCTCCATCAAAATCATTTGCTCCGTTCCGTGTCACTGATGTGGGATACATTAAGGCCCTCCTTTGACGGATCGCTTCTTGTCGACATCAGCTCATTATCCAAGAAGTTGATCTAGGAACACCCCCTTCAGTACTTTGAAGCTTGCATGCCTCAATGGCAAGTTTCTCACTTCCGGCGATAGGTATACATCAATGGCCTTCGACCGAAAGATTTTGTGTGGTGTTCGACGCCAAGTCCTTTATTCACACCGCGTGAATTGTACTGCAGTACCTTGAGGGTCATTATCATTATCGGTGATTCCTCTCGCGCTTGTTAACAGTTTACATCATTGACTGGTAATCAAGCGATGTCTTTCCATGTTCGACTTCAGAACATTTCTCACATGGATCGACTTGTACTTAGAGTGAAGATCGGACAAGATTGAAGACCCCGGATCTAGTTTCATCCATCCGGGCTACGATATATATTCAGGAAAAATAAAGACATTGACATGTACAGCATTGCAGCACAGATGATCATCCTACCAAAAGGATGATGATTTCATCAAAATCATTAGTCTGCCATCAGACGATTGTCTGTTCTATGTACAGAAAAATGAATTTATAAAGCTGAGCATGGGAATGCCCGCCTCAGCTAGATCGTGAAAGCAGTATGAAAAATAATGTATTGTATTGTATCTTATTACAGGTCTCCTCCCAGCATTGGAAGAACTTCGGATCCTCCTAATAAAGCATTTCACCCGATAAACGGCCTCATACTTTAGGGGGCAACTGTTATAGAAATTTTTGTGCCTCACAGCATTGAGCATGAAATGTCCATAATCCAAGGGATCCAAAGTCCCTAAAAGAGTTGTTCCTGCCCCTAAAGGAACAAGGTCAACAAAAGACAGCTTCTCCCAGAAGTTCTCCACCAAAAACAACTCAGAAATGGTCAAATCAGGATCAATTCAATGGCTCCACTAGCTGCCTGCGTTGAAATGCAGAGGTTACACTGGCTAGTTGCACTGCAACGCAGGTAGAAGCACTACCAGGGTGCGCTGAGTGGGAAATGACAAATGGCAAGTTCATTCAACGAGGTGGAAAGACCCTGGAAGCTTCCAGAATCTTCCTCAATGACACTTGCCTCAATGAATTCGACCAAGTGATGAGTAAGAGGTTCTCAACCTCCAAGTGGAAGCAAGAACTGACAGAGAGAAGCCACAAGTCAAAACATAAGCTGACTCATCCTCTCTGCTTACATCTATATATGGATCTCTCACCCAGAGGTTCAAGAGGCTGGAATTTTGTACTTTGCAGAGAATTGCTGTTGGTTTGAGATTGAGATTAGTACATTGGGTGATTTATGCTTTGTTGGAGGAGAGGAAGGGATTCTTTTGCTGGGAGGTAGATGCTGGATCGGGACTCACTTGGTTGTATCTCCTCTTGAACCTTGTTATCATATCAATAGAGCTATTTGAGTTTCTCCTATATGCTTGTATTTCAATGATGTTTTGTTGTATTTGCATATTTAGTTTATATCTAATCCTAAACTAGCTATGAATGTGAATCTATGTCTTTTGTGTAGTTTTCCTCTCTTGTGATCTTGTAGGAGCTGGGTGAAGCTGGACCAGTGAAAGAGCAGGTAGCGGGAAGCGAACAAAAGAGAGAGTGATTGGATCGACAAACTAGCGGAAGACACCAGTTAGTTACATCCTTCTTTCTCTATTTGCATCTCATAAAGAAGAATACTCAGATAGCTTTCCTTGTTTGTTGCTAAGGCACTATCACCTCTTAGAGTGGGATAGGGGCATTCCGAATTGGATACTTTTCCCAACAACAAGATGCAGTTGATTCAGTTCTATAAAAAGATCCGTAGAGGGGACGGAGGTCTCCCAAGAGATGGCAGGGTGTCATTTGTGTATTTATTGCATAAACGATGGAAACACACACATCATCACTGACAGGAAGTGATGCAGGTGACATGGTTGGGACTGTATAGAGTTGGATGAGCTACGTATGCAATTCGAGTAGAGGAAAAATAATCGTGATACAGCATGTTTTTGACATAAGCCCTGAGAGAAGTATGTCGCATGGGATCAAAGTGTGCATAGTAGGGGAGATATCAATCAATAGGAAGATCAAGAAGCAGAGAGAGTAGAGGGTGGTGTAGAGGAGAGAGAAGAGGAGTGCTTGCACCATGAGTGGAGCATTTTTCCATGGAGAGCGACCTCCACCAAAGACAGAGGAGAGAGCTATCATGTTCAAGGAGATAGTGAGGAAGCATGCAATCAAAGTATCGATGAAGAGGAGACAAAGAAGGATGAGTACTAGACCAGCATAAAAGACTCATTGCATCTCATTGTATAAGCCTTGGTCATCCCATAGATTAAACCCATAACCTTATGTATTCCTTTAAAATAAAAGGTAGGTTATTCTTTATTTATCATATTTTCTAAGTGAGTCAAGTCATTTCATTGAAGAAAATTGAAATACAGGGAATGAAATTAATGAAGAGAAAGAAGAGACTCTAGGAGGAGAACATAGAGTACTGTTAGGGGAAGCATTAGAAGTTACCTCGCCTTTGACAGAGGATTTGGATTGGGAAAAAAAACATAATATGATAAACAATGGTTGTTGTTGATACTACATTGAGATTGTTAGTTTTTTCATCGAACTGGGACAGAAGTTCTAGAGCAACACTGGTTTGTATTCAATGCAGCCTCGATAGTTAATTAGATTTGAGATGAGTCAATGAAGATTGCATAGTTAGAGAAAAAAAATTTCCACTTCGAGCTATCATGGTCTATGAAGTATAAGACTACAATGACCCTTGGACATCCTATGACTCTAGTATATATTAAGAAAGCACTATTAATGGAGTTCTAGAAGTCAAAATCTAAATCATAATGCATAATGGAAATTAAGGAGATAAAACGTAATGCTAGCGAATCTGTCTAAGCCTATGACCAACAATTCAAATTATTGATGTATAGTTTGACATTCCAAATTTCCAATACATTACATTGGTAGTGGTTTATAACGGTATTATGGCCACACATCAGAAATCCACTAGCATATATAAATGTAAATAGAAATGAGATTGTAATCTACGCGTTTAGGTGAAGAAATCAATGTAGGCATGGTATAAGTGCAGACATCACTACCTACTCTAACCTTGCAGTGGTAGGTGTTATCACTCAGGTTGTCCCTTGGCTCCTTAAGGGATACGGCCGAGGTAACCACAAACCAATCTTTGGGCTGTAGGTCCTAGCCTACCTGCAGTCAGAGGGGGCTCTCTCTTTAAAATTTAACTTTGTTTTGGGTTGATTTTGGGCTAGTTATGGTGTACATGGGTTTTGTTTTGATTTTGGTGGGAAGGATGATGTTTTCAAGTAGAGTTGGGATGCATAGTGTGAGAAGTTCAAACCATTGGGCATGGAGTGATATATTAGGGCTTGTTGTTGCGTTTTCTTGGTCACAAGAGGAATACGGAGTAGGATAGCTACACATAGAACAATATCAGGCTGGAATAAAGATGGGATGAAGGTCATAAATGAAAGGCAACTAAGAATCTTTCATTAGCTAACAGAGAGGGAAGGTGGATGAAAGTTTGTCCAGGAGCAGTCAAGAATTCCTAAATAACAGTCATATGTGAAAGAAACAGGGTAAACACGATCATTTAAGTATGCATATTCATAACCATTTCTGAAGAAAACATATAGAAATAACCAGAACTGAGCATAGGGTGCATTCAAGCAAAACCTGAGCTATTATTCTTTCTTGCTATTTAGATGGTAACACAATGGTGCATAAACATATGTAAACTGTAAACAGAGATAGGAAAACACTGATTGAGCCATGTAGTAGCACAGGAATTCCACAGTCACTCTTTGGCCATTAAATAACACAACAGTCAATTCTTCATCCAAAGCATTCTAGCAGTCTTTGATTACAGAGCTTCTCAAAAATATAGCGCAAGTCCAGAATGAGGATTATCAACCAACCAACCCTTTGAACAATGAATTATGGTGGTTTATATAGAGAAAATATCCAAAAACGTCTATTACAACAGATCTTAAACAGATCTGAGGGAAATGAGTTTTTTAACCTACTCTTGTCCTAAAATTAATGCAAGAAGATATTTATTTGAGTTGCGCTGGAGGCAGCTGTATCAAAATGAGTTAATATGGTGTCCTTATGGCTCTATGCTATTCATTTAGCCATAATTGTGCTTTGGGCTTTGATCCCCTGCTCTTGAGTGGCTTTGATGTGCATTAACTGTGATCTGAGAGCCTTAAATGGCTTCACCACTTTCTTTGACTTTGCTTAGGGGCCTTTAATGTTAACATGCTTTGATATTGCCGATCTGATACTCTTTCATAGTTGAATCGAGCCACTTTCTCTCCCTTGATATGCTTGAAACTGTCAAATCGCCCCCTTTCCCCCCTTTCAAGGCAAAAATAGCTGCTGCAAATGTTTTTCACGTCCTCTAGAATGCTATCGGTGCTGGCCGATTGAATATGAACATATATGAAGAAATCTTGTTGCCTCCCGCGAATTTTTGGGTTTGCAGGTAGCTGAGCCATGAGAAGCCCTCCATTTTGGTCAATTTTTCTTAGTGATGCGTGATTAGCGCTAAGCGCTAACCGCGCATCAAAAACTGCCTCAGTTTTTCATTCCGGGCATCCTTTGCTGTGATTTTTGCCCTTCGCGCCTTTTTCGGTGATGACGTCAACATGACGTCAGTGGTGGGTCCCGATACGGCAGTGACGTGGCAGGGTGACGTGGTAGTATGGAAGGGTGATGTGGCACAGGACACGGTGGCAGGTTAGGGACGGAGGCAGATGCGGTGGCAGTGACACGTAGTAGTGGGGGGGTCGACGCAGAGGTGACGTAGCGCTGACGTCAGGGCGGAGAGACAGAAGGCGGTTTGTGGTTTCATCGGACCGCCTTCTGTACGGGGGTAGTTTCTGTCAGAGGGGCTCTGATACAATGAAAGTCGGACACGCGTCCTTCTGTATGATGGCAAAACCCCCGTGCTATCGGACGCTAACTGTCGAGTGACAAGACAGCTCCGAAATCACCGATGGCCATGGGATCTGGGAGGGTGGATCGGAGGGCTGTCAGAGTGTGGAGCTGGCGGCAAGTTTATGTGCGGGGGCCCGCTCGAATATTAAATTGATATTGCACGAAGGGGCTTTCAAACTTTGGGTTTGTGGGTAATGTGGGTTTTACATAGTTTGTGCGCCGGGGGTATAGTTTAATCAAAATATTTAAACCAAACCCGAAAATGTGAGCGCGCAGGGTAAAATATTTAAGGTTTATGGGTAAGAGAGGGGAAGGGAATGGTTATTAGTTTAACCAGAGGTTAAGCTAACTCCTGGTTTAAGATGCGGAAAGGCTAATGCTAAGCCCCAAATGGACTCAGCATTTCCCCAAACTGATGTTACAGGGCTATAGTGCCAGGGGATGGGGGTATGTACATAGGGGAGCTATTTAGTGCTTTTTAGTGAGGGGAAGGGGGAATAGATAGGGATTTACATAATAATGTTATAAGTTAATATGAAAATGACAGGAAAGCACTAAGTTTAGAGATCCTAGGCTACTTAAAAGGAAAAATGACTTATAAAGGAAATATAAGCACCTTTTCAGCAAAGCAGGTCTTTACTTAGGCAAATGTTTATGGAATATAATGATTCTTAAAGATATCAAGCAGATCTTAACATCTTATAGGGGAAATTAGTGAATGATTTGGGGAATAGGAAGAAGGGGGAGTTAGACATGCCTCGCTTAAGCTCCTCCAAATGAAAAACTGCCTCACAATTCTGATCTGAATAGATATAACACTTGAAAACATGAAATGGACCACATAGCTTGATTCTGCAACCACAAAAATACTTACCCAGCCTACTTACCTAACATTTTTTCTTCTTTTTGCATGGGTGCACTTAGACTTGCAAACCCTGATTGTTTTCTTTTCTTTTAACTACCTTCCTATAAAAAATCAACCCTTATCTCTTCCAAGGGCCTAGATTAAGCAGTTGGGCTCCTTCATTTCTCTACCTAGCTACTGATCTGCCAAGCTTAAGCTGTTTGGACAGATATTCATTCTCTATCTTCTAAAACAAGCAATTTAAACCTAGGGAAGCCAAGATTAAGCTGTTTGGCTTTCCCTTAACTGTAAAACTCTTCAAAAATTGTATGATTCTTCAAAATGGAACTTCTTGGAAATATGGAACCTTGCAGCATGACAAGATGACATATTTGGCATGTAAAACCATCAATCATGAAATATGAAACCTATTGCAATAGGAGGCTAACAGTGGCTCCACTTGGGGATGGTTTTTCAAGATGAAAAGCCAAGAACAGCATGTCAGAATGCCTGGATCTTCACTTGTTGCTGTGAACTGAAATTCTCCTTCTTCTCAATGCCTTTGGCTGAATTCTTATAAGCTGATATGCAGTATCCTTTTGAGCTGAATTGCAGAAAAATTATAGCTCTGCTTCATGCCTTTTGGGTGCTTGTAAACATATTGCAATCTGCTTGAGCAGTTCTTTGGAATTATTTCAAAAACAGAGGTCTGAAATAGAGATTCCTTTGATCTTTCTTTCAAAATTTGCTGCGTTGTTCCCTCTTATTGGCTTGTTATAAGAAAAAGTGTTGAAAATACAAATATTAATGTACATATAGTATACAGAGTTGTGTTGCGTTCAACAAAAGGGATCATGATAGTTCTTTAGCATTCGGCCATTGACAAGGCCTTCTTCAACTGTGATTCCATCCAAACTCTTTAGAAAATATGTGTTGTTGCCTTGAACAGCAGAAATAATAAAGGGGCCTTTCCACAGGAAATCGAACTTGCCATGCTTTCCTTTGTCCTCTCTTCTTGAATCCCATCTTAAGACTTTGTTGCCTAAGCAGAAATCAGCAGCCTTG
This sequence comes from Pinus tabuliformis, assembly GCA_031772625.1. Lineage (NCBI taxonomy): Eukaryota > Viridiplantae > Streptophyta > Pinopsida > Pinales > Pinaceae > Pinus > Pinus tabuliformis. Next base: position 1,018,548,479 of record CM062813.1, on the reverse strand, counting down.
GTTCTTTTGTCAAACATTTTCTTGAGCTTCTCTTGTAAGATCTGAGCTCTGTCGTACACTTGCTCTCTTGTTTGTTGCAAATGGATGGTTTGGTTTATTCTTCTTTGGATATCATTTGGTTCTGCCTGGATCTCTTGCAGTAATTTGATAACAGGGATTCCCAAAGAAGAGGGGAACTTGACCTCCATGCCATGAACTAACTCATATGGGCTCATCCCAATGGATCTCTTGGTTGACAATCTGTCTGCCCATAGGGCATTTACAAGCTTTTTGTGCCAGTTTTTCTTATTCTCCTCCAAGACCTTCTTAATGGTGTTAATAAGACTCTTGTTTGATGATTCGGCCAAGCCATTACCTTGAGGGTAATAGGTTGTGGAGTGACCTAAGGTAATATGGAATTTATGGCAAAAAATGATCATTTTCTTGGATTTGAAGGCAGCAGCGTTATCTGTAATGATCTTCTCAGGACAGCCAAATCTGGACAAAATGTTGGTTTCAAGGAATTGGATGATGGTGGAGTCATTGGCTTGCCTACATGGGATGGCTTCAATCCACTTGGTAAAGTAATCTGTGGCTGTTAGAATCCACTTATGCTGGCCAGAAGAGGATGGATGGATTTCTCCAATGAAGTCAAGACCTCATTGTTGAAAAGGCTTCTCGGTTGAAATGGGTCTAAGGGGCAAGGGAAGAAACTTTCTTTTGCCTTCAAAGATTTGGCATTTCTGGCATGAAACAACAAACTTTCTCACATCAGCAAACAAAGAGGGCCAATAGAAACCAGCCCTTAGTATCTTATCAGCAGTGGACTTCCAATATAAGTGCACTCCTTAGTCCTCTGCATGGAATTCTTTCATGACACTGTCAGTTTCATTCATAGTTAGACAGTTCAACAATATTCCTTCATGATTTTTCCAAAGCAGGGCACTATCTAAGACACAAAACTTTGATGCTTTCATCTTTAAAAATCTCTTTTTGGTTCTGGCCAACCCTGGAGGAGCACACATGTTTAACAATATAAAACATATATCAGCATACCATGGGGATTGCAAAAAAGCTTGACTGATCTGTGGAGTCGCGAGCTCCTGTTCATTGTCCAGTTGATTAATGTCTAAGGCTTGAAAATTGGTTTCAGACATCAGTTTGGCTAAACCTTGTCCCTTTATCAGCTTGGTGGGTTTTATCTCAATGTGATACTCAAGGATATTGGAAATCCACTTGCCTCTTTTGCCTTCTATGCCCTCCTGAGTTAATATGTCTTTTACAACAGCATTTGGTACATAAGCAGTCACATGTGAATATAAAATGTAAATTCTGAAATCTTTGATTGCTTTAACAAGGGCATATGCTTGCTTCTCCATGATTTGGTACTTCAAGGGTGCATCTCTAAGGGCTCGGCTAAAAAATGCAATTGGCTTTTCATTTCCCTGATCATCTTTCTGCAAAAGGACAACAGCAATGGTGTGTTCAGATGCAAATGAAAAAATGATGAAATCCTTATCAAATTGAGGACTTGTGAGGACTGGGGCTCGGGTTAAGGAAGATTTTATGCCCTCAAAGGCTTGCTTGGCCTCTAAAGTCCATTTTACCTTGGAATCCTACTTTAACATTTTATTAAGCATTCATATCAGCTCGGCCAAGTTTGGGATAAATCTCCTTACGAAATTGACCTTTCCTAGGAATGCTTGCAATTCTTTGATGTTTCTCGGATAAGGGATTTGCAGGATGGCTTGAATTCTTTCAGGATCAATTCTAATCCCATCTTTTGAAATGATATGGCCTAGCAATTTGCCTTCTTCTAGGCCGAAGAGAGATTTCTTGGGGTTCAAGGAAATGCCATATTTCCTACATGTTAGGAACACTTGTCTCAAATGTTTTAGGTGCTCTTGATCAGATTTTGAGAAAGGAGTAAGGTCATCAAGGTAAACCACTAGGAAATCATGGATTTCCTTGGCAAATGCAATGTCCATGTCTCTTTGAAAGGTAGCACCTGCATTCCTTAGTCCGAAAGGCATCTTCACATACTTAAATGTTCCCCATGGTGTTGTAAAGGCTGGTTTGTCTTGGTCATCCAGGTGAACAAGCATTTGATTAAAACCTGAAAAGCCATCTAGCAAAGAAATTCTTGAAGACTCCACTACTCTTTGTAGAATATGGTCCATTTTTGGCAGTGGGTAGTGATCTTTAAGGGAGACTTGGTTCAGATTTCTCAAGTCCACACATAGTCTGATCTCCCCTGTTTTCTTCCTTGTGGGAACAAGATTGGATACCCATTCTGAAAATCTAATGGGTGATATGATACCAGCTTCAAACATTCTTTTCACTTCTTTCTCAGTCAAAGGGAGGAGCACAGGATTGATTCTCCCTAGTTTTTTTTTGAAGGGCTTTTGATTTGGCTTTAAGGGAATGGTATGTTGAATAACAGAGGTGTCATAGGACTTAAGGTCCTCATAACTCCAAGCAAATACATCTTGAAACTCTTTAAATAAATCAACATATTTTGGTTTTTGATCGGGAGGCAAAGACTTGGACAATTTAATCATTTTGGGCTTCTCTGCTGTCCCAATATTATAGTCTTCCACAACAGAATTTAAGGGCTACATCTTTGGCCTTTTGGGGACATCGTTTGAATCAAATATGTCTTCTAATGGAGTGAGGCCAGCAGGTAGAAAATTGTCTTTTAAATCAATCACTTCGGCCTCTGCATCAGCTATTTCTTCTAAATGCATTTGCTTCAGTTCTTGCATGTTTTTCTCATTAAAAATGGTTGGGTGCAGCATTTGATTTGCTGCTTCAGCTGTTATAGTTTGCTCATTTTGGCTCTTTTGCTATTGTGGGTCATTTATGGCATCTTCATCAATGTTTAGGCTTGAGAATTCTTGTTGTAAGGTAAGAAAATTGTTGATTTGAGCATCATCCTCAAACACTTGCCAATCTTTGATATTGTTAGGGACAGCAGGCCTGTGCTTTGTCTCAGCTGTAAAGTGGTAATTGGGCTCAAAGGACAGCTTGCAAGTGCTAGCAAAAGTGGCTAGACTATGAGCATGCATGTTATAGTTTCTAGGAATCTTAGCAAGCTTGGATTCGGTGAAGGAATTGAGTATTTCTGTGGCAGCAGACCTATAAGCTCTTAGCCTATTGTCATTAGTAACAAAGTTACCTTTCATCTGTTGAATGATCAAATCAAAGTCACCTAGAATGGACACTTTTGCAGCTCTTAGAGCTTTGAGCATTATAAGGCCTAAAAGGAGAGCCTCATACTCTGCCATGTTGTTGGTGCATTTGAAGTTTAGTCTGTAAGCATGACCCTCTGCATGGCTGTTATGTGTATTGTGAATCCATATTCCTGCCCTTCCTCCTAGCTTATTAACAGATCCATCAAACTCTAAATACCATGTGATTTCTTGCTTGTGGTTAGTATTAAGGGTTTCAGTCGTTTTAGGATTGGGCGGACCTGGGTTTTGTGCTTTGTGTGGTTCTTCTTGTATGTTGGTTGCACTAATCGCTTTAATAGTTTCACAGAGATGGGCAACCGACTATTGATTGATGCACGTTTCTTGTTCTAAAGGCAAATTCTTCTCATCAGTGGGAGGGTAGCTATCATCATTGAACAATATAAAGGAATCCATATAAGAATGGATTGAGTAAATGGGAAAGTTTTGGGGTTTTTCCTCACTACTTACCACATACTTCATCAGTGTTTCTCTATACAGTCTCTTTGGTTGCCCAAACACTGAAATAGTGGCATAAGAGAGGTCTAGTTGGAGAGATCCTTGGAGTTTTGCTCCCCAAGATCTTGATAAGAGCATGCCATACTTTGGTGGAATGTCAGCAACCACCACGTCCATTAGGATCGTTTTGTTGGGAAATTGGACTAAAGACACACAAAGGTCTTTGATTAAGCCTAAACACTTGACTTGACTAGAATCAAATGAGAATAAGTCTATGTAGGGTCTAGTGACATCAAGGTTTAGCTTCTCCTATAGCTTTGGGCATTAGATTGTGTGAAGCACCTGAATCAAACATAGCATTGTGCAACACTTTATCATGAATGTGCAAACTGACATAAAAGGGTAGAACAGCTCTATGTCCTAATTTACCATTGACTTCAGGACCAAAAAGTAGTTCAGGTTGATTATCTAAGAAATTATCATCATCCCTGTTCTTTGGAATTTGCAGTGTTCTTTTGATTTGCTGTCTATACACATCATGTTTGGCAAGCTCAAAGAGAGGAATAGATATCTTTAATTTACCAATTTCTTCTTCTAAATCAAATGGTTTTTCTGACCGTGTTTTAGTATTTTGACTGGAAAATTTTCCCTTTTCAATTGTATCTTTAGTGATCTTCTCTGGGTTATCAGTGATTCCTTGAGATTGTTTTGTTTTGGGAAGGCTTTGAGGAGTGATATTTACATTGTCTTTTGAGGGAAAGGATACAAAAGGTTGGTTATTAGAGGGCTGCATGTCAGATACATCCTCTATGGTCACTTCTTTTAATTTTGGGTCTGTTTTATCAGCAGGTTCTGTGATAGCAGCCTTGTCCTTTACTTTCTTAGGCTGCTTGGCATCCTTTGGCTTGATGGGATCAGACACATCAATGGTTCTTGTTCTTAATTTGTATTATTTATGGACTTCGTAGACAGCCGAATCATAGCCTTGTTTGAAGTCAAATGACTCTCCAGACTTGGTCTGAAATTGATTTATATCATGGTTATCTTGGTCTTCTTGGGTTAGAAATACTTGTTGTTCACTTTTCAAACCCATCAATTTTATGTGAGTGTCCTCTATCTGCTCACTAGATGTGGATGCTTCAGCATAGTTTTCATGAAAAGGAGGTCTTATATCCTGGTCAGAACTTGCCCTTCCAATGTTTGGGTTCTGATTTTTTCTAAAGTTTGGATTTCTAATAGGATTGTTTTGCTGTCCTTCCCATGAGGCTTTTCTTTCAATAGTTTCCATTCTGTTTTCAAATCTGTCCATACCTTTGATGATTGTGTCTAATTTTTGCTCAAAGGCTAAAGGTTCATCTTTAAAAGTAGTTCTTCTCTCAGCTCTTGCTCTATTTCGCTTGGCAATCAGATTTGCCTCCACACTAACAGCTACATTTTGCATGTCTGCTAAGGTTTGAGGGGCTCTTTCCCTTAACTGATAAGCCATGTCTGAATCAAATCCATCAGTGAATTTGTATAAAGCAAGATTAGGTGGAGGTCTAAGGTTTTGTGGAATAGAGTTGTAAACATTGTTAAACCTCGCACAATAGTCTAAGACAGCTTCTTGAGGGCCTCTTTTGATAGTGTCATACTCGGATAATATGTGCAGAGGGTCCTTCTTCTCCCATTTGTTAAGAAATGTTTGGTAAAGGGCCTCTGGGTCAGCCATGGAATTTGCAGCAAGTGCTCTAAACCAGGGCCTAACTTCTCCTGTTAAACTTTGGACAAAAATCTTCATTCTTACACTATCATCATCTATTTCATAACTCTAGAATAGTCCTGCACTTTCTTAGTATGTTGCAGGGCTGTGTCAGAACCAGTACCTTCAAAATATGTGATTTTGGTTTGATAATCCTAAGGCATAGCCCCTGGATTTGCAGGTAACTCTAAAGGTGCATATTTGTTAGCCATATTTACAGGGATAAATGAAACGACTGGAACAACTGGAAGAGCTATAATAACAGTGTTGGTAGTGGCAGTATGCGCAGTGAATGGAGGTGTGGAAAAGGTGCTTGGAGAGGTGGATGATGAACAAGGGGAAGTGGGGTTTGAGCGAAACAAAACTTTAACAGGGGTTGGAAAACGACTTGGCTGAACTGTTTCAGGACTAGAATCAGCGAACTCTTCTTTTTTTTGTTTGCTATGGTTTCTAGAGATTAAATTGGGATTTTCAAAAATAGCTGGTGGATTTGGGTCTAGATTTGACCTAGTATTATGTGTTTTCTTCTTGGGAGCCAGCTTCTAACTTGTTTTTTCTTTTTTCTTTTTTTTCTTTTTTTTTTGAATAAGGTCCCCAGTGGAGTCGCCAATGATGTTATCACTCAGGTTGTCCCTTGGCTCCTTAAGGGATACGGCCGAGGTAACCACAAACCAATCTTTGGGCTGTAGGTCCTAGCCTACCTGCAGTTACAGAGGGCTCTCTCTTTAAAATTTAACTTTGTTTTGGGTTGATTTTGGGCTAGTTATGGTGTACATGGGTTTTGTTTTGATTTTGGTGGGAAGGATGATGTTTCCAAGTAGAGTTGGGATGCATAGTGTGAGAAGTTCAAACCATTGGGCATGGAGTCATGGATTAGGGCTTGCTGTTGCGTTTTCTTGGTCACAAGAGGAATACGGAGCAGGACAGCTACACATAGAACAATATCAGGCTGGAATAAAGATGGGATGAAGGTCGGGAATGAAAGGCAACTAAGAATCTTTCATTAGCTAACACAGAGGGAAGGTGGATGAAAGTTTGTCTAGGAGCAGTCAAGAATTTCTAAATAACAGTCATATGTGAAAGAAACAGGGTACACATGATCATTTAAGTATGCATATTCATAACCATTTCTGAAGAAAACATATAGAAATAACCAGAACTGAGCATAGGGTGCAGTCAAGAAAAACCTAAGCTATTCTTCTTTCTTGCTATTTAGATGGTAACACAATGGTGCATAAACATATGTAAACTGTAAACAGAGATAGGAAAACACTTATTGAGCCATGTAGTAGCACAGGAATTCCACAGTCACTCTTTGGCCATTAAATAACACAACAGTCAATTCTTCATCCAAAGCATTCCAGCAGTCTTTGATTACAGAGCTTCTCAAAAATACAGCGCAAGTCCAGAATGAGGATTATCAACCAACCAACCCTTTAAACAATGAATTAGGGTGGTTTATATAGAGAAAATATCCAAAAATATCTATTACAACAGATCTTAAATAGATCTAATGGAAATGAGTTTTTTAACCTAATCTTGTCCTGAAATTAATGCAAGGAGATATTTATTTGAGCTGCGCTGGAGGCAGCTGTATCAAAATGAGTTAATATGGTGTCCTTACGGCTCTATGCTGTTCATTTAGCCATAACTGTGCTTTGGGCTTTGATCCCCTGCTCTTGAGTGGGTTTGATGTGCAGTAACTGTGATCTGAGAGCCTTAAATGGCTTCACCGCTTTCTTTGACTTTGCTTGGGGGCCTTTAATGTTCACCTGCTTTGATATTGTCGATCTGATACTCTTTCACAGTTGAATTGGGCCACTTTCTCTCCCTTGATATGCTTGAAACTGTCAAATCGCCCCCTTTCTGCCCTTTCAAGGCAAAAATAACTGCCGCAAATGTTTTTCGTGGCCTCTAGAATACTATCGGCACTGGCCGATTGAATATGAACATATAAGAAGAAATCTTGTTGCCTCCCACGAATTTTTGGGTTTGCAGGTAGCTGAGCGATGAGAAGCCCTCCATTTTGGTCAATTTTTCTTAGCGATGCGTGATTAGCGCTTTCAAAAATTGCCTCAGTTTTTCATTCCGGGCATCCTTTGCTGTGATTTTCGCCCTTCGCGCCTTTTTCGGTGATGACATCAGCATGACGTCAGCGGTGGGTCCCGGTACGGCAGTGATGTGGTAGGGTGATGTGGCAGTATGGCAAGGTGATGTGGCACAGGACACGGTGGCGGGGTAGGGACGGAGGCAGATGCGATGGCAGTGACACGTAGCAGTGGGGAGGTCGACGCAGAGGTGACGTAGCACTGACGTGGCGCTGACATTAGGGGCGGAGAGACAGAAGGCGGTTTGTGGTTTCATCGGACCGCCTTCTGTACGAGGGTAGTTTCTGTCAGAGGGACTCCAATACACTGAAAGGCATACATGCGTCCTTCTGTACGACGGAAAAACTGCCGTGCTATCGGACGCTAACTGTCGAGTGACGGGGCGGCTCCGAAGTCGCCGATGGCCGTTGGATCTGGGATGGCGTATCGGAGGGCTGTCGGAGCGCAGAGCTGGCAGCAGGTTTATGTGTGAGGGCCCGCCCGAATATTAAATTAATATTGCGTGACGGGGCTTTCAAACTTTGGGTTTGTGGGTAATGTGGGTTTTACATAGTTTGTGCGCCGGGGGTATAGTTTAATCAAAATATTTAAACCAAACCTGAAAATGCGAGCAGGGTAAAATATTTAAGGTTTATGGTTAAGAGAGGGGAATGGAATGGTTATTAGTTTAACCAGAGGTTAAGCTAACTCCTGGTTTAAGACGCGGAAAGGCTAATGCTAAGCCCCAAATGGACTCAGCATTTCCCCAAACTGATGTTACAGGGCTATAGTGCGAGGGGATGGGGGTATGTACATAAGGGAGATATTTCGTGCTTTTTAGTGACGGGAAGGGGGAATAGATAGGGATTTACATAATAATGTTAGAAGTTAATATGAAAATGACAAGAAAGCGCTAAGTTTAGAGATCTTAGGCTACTTAAAAGGAAAAATGACTTATAGAGGAAATATGAGCACCTTTTCAGCAAAGCAGGTCTTTACTTACGCAAATGTTTATGGAATATGATGATTCTTAAAGATATCAAGCAGATCTTAACATCTTATAGGGGAAATTAGTGAATGATTTGGGGAATAGGAAGAAGGGGGAGTTAGACATGCCTCGCTTGAGCTCCTCCAAATGAAAAACTGCCTCACAATTGTGATCTAAATAGATATAACACTTGAAAACATGAAATGGATCACATAGCTTGATTTTGCAACCAAAAAACTACTTACCCAACCTACTTACCTAGCATTTTTTCTTCTTTTTGCATGGGTGCACTTAGACTTGCAGACCCTGATTGTTTTCTTTTCTTTTAACTGTCTTCCTATCAAAAATCAACCCTTATATCTTCCAAGGGCCTAGATTAAGCAGTTGGGCTCCTTCATTTCTCTACCTAGCTACTGGTCTGCCAAGCTTGAGCTGTTTGGACAGATATTCATTCTCTATCTTCTAAAACAAGCAATTTAAACCTAGGGAAGCCAAGATTAAGCTGTTTGGCTTTCCCTTAACTATAAAACTCTTCAAAAATGGTATGATTCTTCCAAATGGAACTTCTTGGAAATATGGAACCTTGCAGCATGACAAGATGAAATATTTGGCATGTAAAACCGTCAATCACGAAATATGAAACCTATTGCAATAGGAGGCTAACAGTAGGACTTAGCGAAGGGCAAGGAGAAGTGAAAGTAGGTGTCGTGCACCATATGCAAAAGAGAAGGTCACCATTAGAATGAGTGTCATACAGTGAAAAATACATGGTGATTGGAAAAACAGATCCATTAGCCCAAGTGATGGAACTATGTTGTGAAATTTTTCATGTATGGGGTCATCTTCCTACCATGTTCTCCATGATGTAGAAATATTAGAGTTCGGTGAAGATCCCATTTTAGAAATTTTGTAAGTATGTTGGAAATGATATTTACTCATGTCGTGCACTGGAGTTGATGCATGAATGAAATTCTATCGCTTATTTCATGCAAAAAGTAGAGGTGATGGTGGCAACCAGATTATCAAAAAAGAGACTACAATTCCCCAGCTAGAAGACAGGGTCCACATAAAGGGGAATTAGCCCACTTGCAAGGGGACGAAGAGGTTATGGACATGGAAGAGGATTGCTATTTTTTATAATTGTGTATAAATAAGGCATATGGCCTGAGACTCCTAGAACCCCTACACTATTTACACATGTTGCATATAGTTAGACCATGCCATGAAGAATTTCCCACAGTTGTTAGCAAAGTGGTAGGAGATATGAGGGTCGAACACGTAGATGGTCATAGCTAAAGCTTGACGTGACTACCCTCAGGTGTGATCAATAACGAGAGGATGGTCAAGAATAGGAATGGATGTTGTGAATCAACTAGAGGAACCTTATTATTGGGTTTGGAAAGTCATGGAGCCTCCTCCAAAAGTCGACGCTCATGTGACGAAGAAGTATAAACATAAGGAGGCACAAAAATATTTGCCAGGAGTTGAATGGGGTATGTTGAGTTCAAGATTGTAGCCATAGATATAACTAGTTTATGAACAACCTCTACCTATCTATGACAAGCTTCCACCAGAAGTGACTCCAAGGGTGGTAATCCACATTAAGGATTCTATTAGGAGTTGTTTAGACTTAGTGAAGGATTAGCGCACACAAGAGAAAGTATGTCGAATTATTCACCACTATACCCAGGAAAAGGAAGTAGTTACCGAGCATGTACCCAAAGTAATAGTGGAGCAAGTGTTGTATAAGATGTGGACAATTAGAGAATTTTGGTTTAATGCACAGATTGCAGATTATGACATGCATAAAATCATATCAGAACTAGGCTCTCAGGTGAATATAGAACACATGGGAATTGGTGGGTAAAATTAGTATGGTTGACAATTAAACTATGGCTTACCTATCAGTGTAGGATATTCCCTATTGGGAGACTAGCAGATGTCAAAGTAAATGTTGATGGAGTCAAGAGCTTAGCTTACATCGAAGTAGTTGAGATCTTGGATGATAAAAATCATTATCCGGTACTTCTTGGAATTGATTGGGCCTATTGCAATTAAGTTGTTATCAATTTGATGAAAAGGCAAATGATATTTGAATATGGAGATTTGTAACTAGTCACACCCATAGATCCTACATAAGGGGAAAGCTACATCAAGCTTGTCATAAGGGATATCGATGCAACAGACCTCAATAATATCTACAATGTAATGGTAGGGTGTGATGATTGTGTCATTACTATAATAGATGGCACTTTAAGTTGGTGTAGTGTCAATTCTTGTTTGTCGGAATCAAATGAAGCATTATATAATTGGAAACAATGCCTTCATAAGGTTTCCATGTGTACAACCCAGTATCATGTGTAACCTTGTCCACCCGTCATTAAAGTTGAAATTTTACCCATGTCGGTCCAAAAGAAAAAAAGTTAATAAACTATACAAAATATTTAAATAATGTTTTTTCATAATAAAATTGCATGTGAAGAAATTTGATCCCTCTCGGCTCATGTTAGATCCGTATTTAAGATGGATCTATGTTGGTGATAGTCATAAAGCAAGACCATGGCTCCTAGATGTTCTATGCGTGCCAAAATGTTAATGATTTATGTATGGCAATTAGATGAGATGTAAACGAAAACTATAACCGAAATGGAGGGGACCAGTGAGCCATGTCAATAAGTCTAGGCAACCTGCAATCAAGATAAGCTCAATGACCTACAATACATACACAAAAACTGCCTTAATTCCTGAATCTTCGCAAAGCATATCCCATATAAACTCATAGTAACTATCTATGCCATAAATTCCAATACAGACTCGTAAAACCGAAACCTAGCCTAACACATACACTGAATATATAAGTTACAACCACAAAACATTGTGTGGGGTTTCATCTTACGAGGTCGTAGGTTCAAATCTCACAGGGAAGGGTTGAGAATGAGAGCTAATTTTGGAGAATTAGTATCTAACTAGCAGGCAGATCCTTCTTTCATCCAACATTGAGGTTGACACCAGCCAAGCAAATGAAAGCTACTTTTGGAGAATTAGCATCTAGCTAGTATACAAATCCTTCTTTCATTCAACATTAAATCTGACACGCGCCAAGCTCAACCTACTTCGAAAAAGAATAAATCTGACACGCGCCAAGCTCAACCTACTTCGAAAAAGAATAAAAATTACAACTAGAACACTTCCCTACAACATTAAAATGGAACCAACCAAGCTCACCCTAATGGTTATTAAAAGATAATAAAAAACAAAATTACAACCACAACACCTCTCAAGGCATAATCACTACCAAATAAATTTAAAATACAACCACAACACCTATGAGCAGACACCAGCCGTAACCATAAGTTTCAACTCCAATAGGTCGCTCGGACAAGATACATATACACATGCATGTGAGTATATGACATTGACTAAGCTTGTGCACATTGTTAAGAGCTTCCTGCATGGGCACAGTCACAGCACTCCAAGACATATTCAAGCAGCCACCCAATTGGGTATTATACTCGTGTAATATTGTCAGAAAAACGTATATTCAATAAATATATGTATTAAACGCAGGACTGAATGTGCAAACAGGGCAGGTGCACATAAGTGGCAAGCAAATACACAAAAGCTATACATGAGGCAACAGTTAGGAAGAAGTATATACACAGATTTGAACTCTCTGCTGTTCCACTGTAAACAGCCACTTGGGTATCACAAATCCCACCCGACGTGTATGAAATGGGGAGGGCTTAGTTAGTTCACTGTGGCAGCCAGCTGCTAACTCCATAACTTCACTTCGGTCTCTTTTATTCCGAAATATTTTCAAAATCAGCAATCCAGATAATTTTAGCGATTTGGAGAGAGCCACATAATTTAAAAAATTGCAAATTACAATGCCAAGCACTCTACGTCGTGTATTGAATAATAAAATCGTTAATAAAGGCAGTGAGGCGATAAACCTCTGGACTGATACAGAGCCATCTGTCACTCTGCTCTACACAGCAAAGCACATTCATCTCGTTTTACATACAGAAGACAAAAAGGCAATCAGATTGTGGAACTAAATTCTAAGTGGCTCTTGGACTTTGGCTCCTAGACTTTGTCTCCCGGATATTTTGAACTTGAATGTGGATGTGGAATTGGACTCCGTCCCACAGATTTTGAACTTGAATGTAGATGTGGATTTACATCATGAACAAGGCAATCATATTGCACATGTCGACCTTGTTCAAAGATATTTTTTCACCTTGAGTGTTGATTTATACCATAAACAAGTGCTAAGGATTATCCAATAAAGAGGGAGGGAAGATGGGACGGAGATTGATAAAAGACTTGTGGGACATATTAGTGAGAGAGCCAGGATCATGCATGTTATGTTTCATTCAATATCATTTTATCTGTAATTGTATGGTCCTCCCTTGACCCTCACTCTATAGCTACGTGACAGGTTGTAGATAAGGTGTGGTTTTTCTAGTGTAATATATCGGTCATGTTTGTCGAGTGAAAGCGACATAAACAAAAAAGGACCTATGTATATTATAACATGATTGGTAGATTCATTGAATCAAATCAAATTGATTGTGTCGAAATGCCACTAAGATGGACTTCCCTCAACATGGTGCCCACTAGTCATGTACTATAAATTGACAAATCGAGATAACTAATTATGCAATAGCGAGGTTCATTATTTTTTTTTTCCATAGTATACAAAGTGTTGGTTAGTAATTAAGAAAATTATATTTTTATGCAGTGAAATAAATACAATTCAATTTAAATATGTTAACCTTTTCTGTGTTTTAAATTGATTGAGGTATTCCAAAATATAATTTAAATGATATGCTATTTTTCAATTCATTAAAAAATATATTAAAATTTTAATTTAATTATTTATAATTATTATTATTTTAAATTGATTGAGGTATTCCAAAATATAATTTAAATGATATGCTATTTTTCAATTCATTAAAAAATATATTAAAATTTTCATTTAATTATTTATAATTATTATTAAGTAGATGATAAATTTTTAATTTTCAAAGTATATTAGTAATAGGTTAAAATGTATTAAAAAATAGTTTTTTTTTTTAAATAAGTTAATTAATTAAAAAAATTATAGTATTAGAATGTCATCATATTAACGCATTTTATAGTAACAAAGCTTATTTATAGGTTAAGAATTTTTATAAAAAAATGAAAGTGAATTTACTATTAGAAATCTTTCGACATAGTTTCAAAACCTATTTACAAGTTAAGAATTTCCATAAAGAAATGAAAGTGATTATATTGATTAGAAATCTTTCGATATATATATATATATGTATGTTAATTTTTTATAATTATTATTAATAATAATTTCAAGAAAAAAATATAATTTAATTAATTAATTTTGATGAGTATAAATGTTAAAGAACAAGTTAATTTATAGTTATTGTTTAACTATTATATTTCTCTAGTTTTTTTGTTGAAATTGGATGATTTTTTTGTTAAGACTGAAATATTGATTTTTGATATTTAAAATTATTTTTGATGGCATATATGAATTCAGCACTCTATACAATCTTTAGAAGATTCAAATTGTAGAGAGTTCACAAATCAAACTTGTGATTCCAAAAAATCCTGCCAGATTCCTCACAAAACTCTCCCTCACAGTTAATTTGTATAAGCAGATAATTATGCCAAAAAGTGTTTCCTCTATTGGAGTTGGCTGGGCAAACACTGTTCAACCCAGCCAATTTCCTTGCTTCATTTTCGCCCTTCAAACCAATTAGATTTGGACATGTTTGTTCATATTTTGACACGATCCGGCAAGTTTTTGGCATATTTTGGCAAGTTCTGGCAAGTTTTGCAGTATTTTGGGCAAGAATCCTTCGTCCTGGCCGACATATATGAACCCATCGTCCTAGTTGCTCACACATATTCAGACATGGACATAGTGAAAACCTACGCAACGCCTGATCGACGAGGTATGACTCCCTAATACTTGAGCTTCTGAGCACATCTTTATTGTGAGATGTAATTAGAATTAAGCTGTGTAGATGAATGATGTCTTTCAGTGGTGCATATAATGCATCGATTTGATCAATATGATCAAAATCATATAGAACAATGAGTGCCCGTTGAGAAATTGTTTTGAATTTCTCTATGCCTTCATCAACACTATTTATTTGTACATTCCATTCAACCAAATCCTTAAGAAGGCTACTCTGTAGGGAATGTAAAGAATTGGATTTGACATCGAATAAGAAGCAAGATCGATTGTACTTTCATCTTTCATTGTTGAACAAAATTGTTTAGCAAGGGTGTTTCTTACGATCTCGCCAAGACCTACAACTCCTGAAATTTTAGCCTTCACGCTCTGCCACTGCAATGACAATGTCCTATTCACCTCTTTTATTTTTTCATCGAGGCTGCTAGGATATTTAGTGACATTCAAAACTGGTTTGGAGACTTTTTTATAAAATTGTTGGATGTGTTGGAAATAATAATCCGAACCACCACCTTAAACACACTAACAACCATCATGTTTTCCCATTCAACCACTACACGGTTGTGATTTTGTTTGCAGGCAGAAAGACAGAAGTTAGAACAGAAGTTCAGAGCAGACCATTCTACAACACATCACAGCAGTTAAGGCATTTAATGAAGTTTATTAAATAAGTATGGGCAAACTTTCACTCCCCGACTGTTGCCCACACTCCACAACCCCTGCAAGCTTAGAGAATCATTTACTATGTAAAATCACCCATGTTGCGTATTAAATATTTTCTCTCTCATGTAATTACTGTGAAATTTGTATTTTAGGATAAATATGCAAGTAAAATTCATTTGTAATGTTGGGCATATTGGGCAAGTCAGAGAGCGAGAGTCTGAGAGGTAGCAAGGAGAAAATCGTGGAGGAAATATTGGTGAGCATGTGAAAACCAAGTTTACGAAGTTTTACAGAAGTTTACTTCACAACACAGTACCTGGAGCTGCAGGCTCCATTTATCATGCAAATGTAATTAATTTATGTTTTGAGATATAATATAAAGTTTGGTTAGTTGCGTTATCGTTTTAACCCTTCACAAGTAAATTTTTGAAAGCCTTCTTTGTTTTACTCTTTTTCTCCATGATTTATTTCCTGAGTTTAATTAAGTCCCTGTGTGGTTGCAATATCCTCAACGCAACATAAAGATTTACCTTTATGCAACTGAAGTTGACCTTGCCTACATTTTTGCAACATATTTATGAGTTCCTCTTCCCCGTAAAATTATTTTTCTAACATGATATCGAAGCGGATTAAATATTGTTAGTGTAAAAGCAAGTGTTTTTACTAGCAATTAAAATTGTTTTGAGGGCAGATTTTTTTTTTCCTTTTAAGCGAATTTACCAACAGGTATAAAGTTTTATTTATACTCAAGAATGACAACATCAAGAAAAATCTTGACTAATCCTCAGATACCTCAATTTAATGGAAAAAATTATGATTATTGAGCTATTACAATGAAGGCCCTGTTCTCATCTCAAGACATTTGAGATTTGGTGGAGAATGGTTTTGAAGAACCAACAGATGCAGCAGCATACAATGCCTTATCTCAACAAGAAAAATATGTGTTAAGGGACAACAGGAGGAAGGATTCAAAAGCCTTGTTTTATATTTTCCAAGCAGTTCATGAAAGTATTTTCCCAAGGGTTGCAGTAGCAACAAAATCCAAGCAAGCATGGGACACCCTCCAGATAGCCTACCAAGGCATGGAAAAAGTTAAGACAGCAAAGCTACAAAGGCTAAGGAGAGATTTTGAAACACTTTTTATGAAAGAGTTTGATAATATAGACTCATTTTTTACACATGTAAGTGGGTTGGTTACTCAAATCAGGTCTCATGGTGAGACACTTGAGGAAAGGAGAATAGTTGAGAAAGTTTTGAGAAGTTTGCCAGACAAGGTTTGAGGCCACTGTTGCGGCCATAGAAGAGACAAAGGATCTCTCACAGTTCTCAGTGGATGAGCTTAATGCATCATTGATTTTCTCATGAACATAGATTGAATAGAGAAACAAGCTCCTCATTGGAGCACGCCTTCAAGACACAAGTATCATTTAGTCAAGGTCGACGCAGAGGAAGTTGATATACTAATGGAAGAGGAGGAAGCCCACACAGAGGTGGAAGAAACAACCCTTCAAGCTCAAGTGGAAGCGGCAGCAATCAAAATCCAAGTTAATCAAGCACAAGGTTAGAGGTATGATAAATCTCAAGTTCAATGTCATTACTATAAGAAGTACGGTCATTATGCAAATGAATGTAGAAAGAAGCAATATGACTTTACTAACAAGCCAAGTGTAAATTTCACAAAAGAAAATCAGAACCATGATAGCATGTTTTTAGCTTGTAATGTATCACAAGAAAAACAAAGTGATATATGGTATATAGATTCAGGTTGTAGCAACCACATGTCAGGGAACATAGAAATGTTTTTCAATCTAGATGAAAGTGTGAAATCTGAAGTGACATTAGGGACTGATAGAAAAGTCTCTGTCATGGGAAAAGGAAGAGTTAATATTTTAACAAAGAAGGGAGAGAAGAAGTACATCTCAAATCTTTACTTTGTCCCCGGTCTGAAGCATAACCTCATAAGCATTAGATAACTCATGCAAAAGGGCTACAATGTCTTTTTCAGAAATGATGAGTGTGCAATTTTGGATAGGCCTCCAAGTAGATAGCTGATTGCAAAGGTTTAGATGACAAACAATAGAATGTTTTCCCTAAATATAAGATTAGATTTTAAAGAAGGTGCACAAGCATAACTATGAATGAACTAACAAGAGGATGGAAGAAAAGAGGCGGTTGTCACACAAGTGAACTATCAAACAGAGGTCAAAGATCAAAATTGGTTATGGAATTTGAGATTTGGACATCTCAAATTTGGAGGTTTGAATTTGCTACATAGGAAAGGCATGGTGAAGGGATTACCACTCATAGAAAAACTAGACAGCCTATTTGAAGAATGCATATTGGGCAAGCAACATAGGGAGACATTTCCAGTAGGAAAGTCAACAAGGGCAAAGGCACCTTTAGAGATTGTCCACTCAGATTTATGTGGACCAATGCTGACACCATCAATTGGTGGAAACCACTATGTGTTGACCTTCATAGACAACTACACAAGGAAGACATGGGTATATCTCCTAAAATAGAAAAGTGAAGTGTTTGAGCGTTTTTTCCAATACAAAGCTCTTGTTGAGAAGCAAAGTGGACACTACATCAATGTCCTGAAGACTAACAGAGGTGGCGAATACATCTCAAATGACTTCCTTCGATTTTGTAGTGAACATGGAATTCAGAAACAATTTACAATAAGATATACACCTCAACAAAATGGTATGCTGGAAAGGAAGAATATGACCATTATGGAAATGACAAGGAGTATTTTGAAGGCAAAGCATTTGCCAAATGATTATTGGGCTAAAGCTATCACATGTGCAGCATATATCTTGAATAGATGTCCAACCAAAAGTGTCCATAACATGGTTCCTGAAGAGGCATGGAGTGGAAGAAAGCATAGTCTCACTCACCTGAGATTTTTTGGTTGTGTGGCATATGCACTGGTCTCAGATGAGCTGAGGAAGAAGTTGGACAGCAAGGGGGAGAAATGTATATTTGTTGGATATAGTAATGAATCCAAGGCATACAAGCTCCACAATCCATCAACCAAGAAGATCATAATCAATAGAAATGTGCAGTTCATATAAGAGGAAGCATGGGATGGAAGTTTAGAGAAGACAGTCAATGTGAAAGCATGTATACCACATGAGGACAAAGAGGAATTTACAGCAGCAAGAAATTCCTCAACAGTGACTCCCTCTACTCCTATTCAAGCACAACAAAATAGGCAGCAAGCAACACCATCAACAAATAATAGGACAACATCACGCAGTCAAGCAAGTGCTTCTCCAAGCACGTCGCAAAGTGCAACACCAAGTGACATATCAAGACCATCTTCAGCAAGCACAAGAAGACCAAAATTTAGAAATTTAAATGAAATTTATGAGCAAGATGAAGTTGATAGCAACGCTAGTTTGAATTCATTATTTTATTTGTTTTCTCAGGCAGATGACCCAATCCATTTTGAAGATGCAGTGAAAGAAGAAAAATGGGTTACGACAATGGAGGAAGAAATGGAAGCAATAGAAAGGAAAGACACATGGGAGTTAGTGAACCTTCCGTAAGGAAAATAAGTTATCAGAGTGAAGTGGGTCTATAAGACCAAGAGAAATGTCGATGGGAATATTGAAAGACATAAAACAAGGCTAGTTGTTAAGGGATACAAGCAGCAACATGGAAGATATTATGAGGAGACGTTGCACCAGTTACGACGATGGAGATAGTGCGTACAATTGTGGTGATTTCCACACAACATAAATGGAAAGTGTATCAAATGGATGTAAAGTCAACGTTCTTGAATGGAGTGTTGAGAGAGGAAGTGTATGTTGTGCAACTGCCTGGTTATGAGGTAGAAGGCCAAGAAGACAAATTGTATCGGTTGAGGAAAGCACTTTATGGGCTGAAGCAAGCAGTATGTGTATGGTACAATAGGATAGATGCCTACTTGTTACACAATGGTTTCAACAAGTGCGATGGTGAGCCTACTCTTTACATCAAAGAGAATGATGGTAAGATTCTCATTGTTGTCTTATATGTAGATGATTTAATTTTTATAGACAGCAATGATTTTCTCATTGTTGATTTCAAACAAGTCATGAAGAATGAATTTGAAATCACTGACTTTTGGGGTAGTTAAGATATCTTTCGGGCATAGAAGTGAAGAAAATAGAAAATAACATTTTTATTTCTCAAGCAAAGTATGTAGCTGACATTTTGAAAAGGTTTAAAATTCATAACAGCAAGGCCACACCAACTCCAATAGTCATGGCGTTGAGGTTGAGCAAAGAATATTGTAGCAGCAATGTCAATCCCACATTATACAAGAATATGATAGGAAGCTTGATGTATTTGACTGCCACTAGGCTTGATATAATGTATGTAGTGAGTTTAGTGTCAAGGTTCATGGAGACACACCCAAGGAGACACATTGGCAAGCAGTGAAAATAATTCTAAGGTATGTCAATGGGACAAAACAATATGCCAATTTTTACACCACAACACATGATTTTAGGCTAGTTGGTTACACCGACATTGATTGGGCAGGAAGTGACAACGAAAGAAAGAGCACGTCATGATATGTTTTTCATTTGGGCTCTAGAGCCATTTCATGGGCCTCCAAGAAGCAACCAATCATGTCATTGTCAACAACAGAAGCTGAATATGTTTCCGCAACAACAACAACGTGTCAAGCAGTTTGGATGAAAAGGATGTTGAGGGATCTTCGCCGCGACCAAGAGGGAGCGACAACTATTTTCTGCGATAATACATCTGCAATTGCATTGTCAAAGAATTCGGTCTTTCACAAGAGGACCAAGCATATTGATGCTAAATATCATTTTATCAGAGAGTTGATTAATAACGATGAAATTGTGTTGCAACACTACAGATCACAGGAACATTTTGATGATATTTTCCCAAATCCATTGGCACATGAAAGTTTTGTTTATCTCAAAGATTGTTTGGGAATTGTCAATGGTGCAAGTTGCGATTAAGGGGGAGTGTTGGAAACAATAATCCCAACCACCGTGTTAAACACACTAACAACCATCATGTTTGCCCAGTCAACCACTACCCAGTTGTGATTTTGTTTGCATGTAGAAAGACAGAAGTCAGAACATAAGTTTAGAGCGGATCATTCTGCAACACATCACAGGAGTTAAGGCATTTAATGAAGTTTATTAAATAAGTATGGGAAAACATTCACTCGGCGACTGTTGCTCACACTCTACAACAAATCACCCATGTTGCATATTAAATATTCTCTGTCATGTAATTAATGTGAAATTCGTATGTTAGGATAAATATGCAAGTAAAATTCATTTGTAATGTTGGGCATATTGGGCAAGTTAGACAGCGAGAGTCTGAGAGATAGTGAGGAGAAAATCATGGAGGAAATATTGGTGGGTGCATGAAAACCAGTTTTACTAAGTTTGACAAAAGTTTTCTTTGCAACCCAGTAATGCGTAAATGGTGGTAAGTCTTTTTGTATTTTCACTTGGAGCTGCAGCCTCCATTTATCATGCGAATGTAATTTCTTTATGTTTTGACATATAATATAAAGTGTGTTCAGTTGCGTTATGGCTTTAATCCTTCACAAGTAAATTTCCACAACCCTCCTTTGTTTTACTCTATTTTGCTGTGAGTTATTTATTGTGTTTAATTAAGTCCCTGTGTGGTTGCGATATCCTTGCCGCAACATAAATATTTACCTTTCCACAATTGAAGTTGACCTTGACTACTTTGCCACAACTGATTTCTGAGTTCCTCTACCCCGTAAAATTAATTTTCTAACTAGACGACCTCATGGACGAGTTGCACCTCCTCACTGAATAATATTCACGATCACAGTCAATTGCATGCATAATGAGAAACATCTACAAAAGTTAACTATGATATATGTATGAAGCCAGCAAAGTACAAAACTCAGAACAATAGGTAGAGGAGGAGGCCCTGACTCATTTACACGCCTTCAACTCAAAATGATTTATATTTGCCACAACATATAGAGAATTCCTCCACATTTCTATGTTGTTAGGGTCGTATTGTGGTTGAGAATCAAATGTTCTTTTCCTTTCGAGCACCCCCATATGTCGAGCATAAACTCAATCTCCACCCCTCGTTCACTGAAGATTAGTGGGCTCAACCTTGTAGAAGAATGGAATTATCATCGACCTCGACTCCAACATATGTATGAGCTCATGGAGACTCCAACTTGATTGTGCATGATTTGGAGAGAATATCGCTACATGAACAGAGGCTCTTGGAATATCCCCTCTGATTAGGGGATCCAACTTCCCTCCTCCTTGCAATTCTTGTTGTTCAAGAAAAATTGCTAATCCAAGATATTTAAGGAGATGACACATATGGCTAGCGAGTCCTTTCTTGAATTTTTTTGCTGTCCCTATAATCAAATTCCCTTTCCATCAGAGTGAGAATCTTCTTGTGTGTGATTTGAATTGTTTTGGTATCCCTGTAATCAAATCTTGTGTTATTATGGAAAAACGTCTAATTTTACTGTGGAGGGAGAACCTTCTGTGTAAGATGGATATTTCTATTTTACTCATGTAGCTCGGCTCCTGTAACAATCATAGAACTAATAGTTGTTTCCTTGAAAAATTGAAAAATAAGCTAAAATTTGGAAATTAAACAATATCGTATTATATTAATTTCAGTCTTCAAACCTTTTTAAGAAGAAAGCAACAAAATAAGGCCTTTAGATTTTGTAGGTAGTGAGTATTTGTAGGCAGTGAGAGAAGGGCACAAAAAAATGAAAAACTGTAGAGCTTTATAGACCTGCACCGCTATGTAGGGCCCAAATTATAGACCTGCACCCCTATGGAGGGCCCAAATTCCTCAAGACGAGCTCCATCGTCATCAAGCAAAGCCCATACCTGCTCTTCATTGAAGAACGAATTTCATATACTCAAAAATATGTGTTCATTGAATATCATTCAATAAAAAATGTCTTCATTTTCATTGTTGATATATGCTATGATAAGGGTACGTACCTTTGGTCCTACGTTTGAGAAGGCCCTTAGGGTCCAAACCCTTCTTGGAGTTCCCTTCTTCTCTTTTGTCCTGCAAAACAAACAATTCAAAGAACACAGCAGTACATGGACAAAAACTTATAAAGAAACCATCTTTATGTTATAAAGAAAGGTAGTTAGTTATGAAATCCAAACAACCATTTACATATGAATTCTAAACATGAATATCATTAACATAAAGAAGATTCATTTCGGGAACCAAGTCATGTGTTTCTTTTATTATAGACAAATAAAGTACATAAAAAGGAATATTTTCACCTGAGTCACCTTCAGCACGCTCCAAGCAAAGCTTCCTTCCGGATCCGTTCTAGCCTCAAGCCTCTAACAAACTCCTTCCATGACTCTCTCCATGATTTCATAAATAGTGGATGAACATCAACACACAAGAAAACAAAGGTTTCCTATACAAAATGGGGGAAGTGCAGAAGGCACAAGGGACTTCAGACCTGGTCAAGGGAAAAATCTCAGCATAATAACCTTTCTCTCTCTTCTCTCCTTCCTTAGGCCTTCCCTTTGAGGTCTTTTTATACCACTCCCAAAGTAGTTTTTTAGTTAGGAGTTGGTTGGGAACAGTTGGGCCACGGGCACTAACACGTGATCAGCAGGTAAAACCCGCGATCTCCACCCGAAAATAAGGAGTTTTATATTTTTTTAAGTGTTTTAATACATACACGTGGGTTGGCTATACACATACCCGCATATACACGTGTTTAACTCAGGGTAATGTCGCGTATAAGGGATAAAACACTATTTTTTAAATTTTAGGACCAAGTCTAGAAGGAGGGGTTGCCCTAGGCCATGAGTACAGCATCACAAACCATAAGAGTGAGATTTGGAGCTATAACAGATGCCCCCTAATATATGAGGTCAGAAGGGGTACATGATGGCCAAAATATATTATGCGAGTACATGGAAAGGAAGTCTGTGAGAAACCGAGGAGGACTTCACCAGAATTCAGCCTGCCAAGCCACCAAAGGAGATCATAAAGAAACACTGTCTGAGGCGGGCATACCCATGCTCAAAAAAAGTAAAGCATGTCCGCATGTCAAGTACAAGCGGATCCACTAAGTATACAATTATAAATGACTGAAAGATACATAATGGATCATCTGATCATAATGAACAAGTACATGTCTGAATATCACATATAAGATTGTCAATGATGCTGACAGATGCAACGGATCACTGATATCAAAGACTGATCCCAAAAGGTACCAACTGAAGATGATGGAATAGGATGGTACTACACTGCAAACTCAGGTGCCAGCATATAGAATGTCGCCATGACTGACTGCAACATATAAAGTGGAGTGGTATCAACTAGCAGCAACAAGAGCAACTGTCAAGTGAACCAATGAATTGTGATACAACCTAAGGTCTTCACCGACCGCCGTGGTACATTTCTACACCATGGGAATAAATGATCTGAAGTCGACCATGTGAGAAATCGTTTGATTACCAGTCATTGATGTATACTGTTAACAAACGCGAGACTACTCACCGATAATGATAATGAGCGTCAAGGTGCCCAGTACAATCTAACAAGTGTGAATAGATGAGCTGGAGTCGAACACCTGTAAGAATATATCGATCAGGAGACAATGATGGTTTCCCACTGTAAATAGCGAAGGATCTGCCACTAATGACTGCAAACCCCAAGGTACTACGAAATGGACTCTAGATCTTTGCCCCAGAGCAATGAGTCAGAGTCGATAGGGAAAGATCTGCTAGAAGGAAGGCATTAAGGCATCCTTCATCAATCTAGCACGAGTGTAACCCGTAGGCCAATAATGTGGAAGGAATCAGACGAAAAATATGCAGTAACCCAACCGAAGTACGTTTCCGGCGTACACAAGATGTAGCTAGCGCACGACAGAAACCCTCTGAACCAACCAATAATGAAAGCTGCCACAGAGGAGAGGTATCCACCAATAGGGTCAAATGGAAACCAAGGTACTACACGAATCCCAATGTGTGATAATGTAAGCTGATGTCGAACACAAGGGAAACCACTCAGTCAAAGACCCATGATACTGATCGATGCTGAGCACAAGGTAACCTATCAATAATGAAAATAGGGCCAGGGTGTAGCTCTAGGCCTGTCCTCAGAGCAAGATGTCGTCGTCGATAAGGACAAGACCCGCCAGCAAGAAGTCAATGGGGACCTTCTCAAACCGGCACGAGTAAAGGACCAATATAACTGATGTGATGATAGACATGACACTGACAACCAGGGATGGCCGACTGAAAAATGAGTCAAGAGACACCACAGAGAGGCCGACTCAGGCTAACTTCCCTTGAACAAAAGCACGACTCAATGTCACTATGTGGCAGCATATGATGACTCTGTATAAGTTCGCCATGCAGGAGGCACGAACGAACCCTCCATATGATTGGAAGAGATAACCAATCGAGGGAGAACTGACTCAATAACAAGGTTATGGCGTACCTAAGTCAAACTAAATCCCACCCATGTGGAGGAGACTTTGTTTTGAGTGCTTTGTTCATGGGCGACACGATTGACTCTAGCTGCCAACAATAAATGGAAATATTGTCCCGTTCCCGCTCTTTTTTGGAATATTTAATTTTTTGTCTTTTTCTGTTAAGCTGGAAAAAGAATAAAAGAATGCTATGGTACAGTGGAAAGAACGAGTGTTGGTGAAACAGGTGATCTAGTTCCTGGGAAAGGAACGTTCCTATGCTCAATGCAGGGAGGTGAAAACTAGTCAGTGACACTCAAAGGTATGTTCCTCCCACGGGTCAAGGTGTGTCAAGCTACAGAAGTCAAAGGTATGCAAGGTTGATTTTGCAGACGTCATGGTCAAAAGTTGGCTTAAACACGAGTCCAAGTGAAGCCGGCTCTAGGCCAAAAGGTGCAAGTGGTCAACATGCAATGCAGTAGTACAACTCAGCACAGAGGAGCCTCTAGGGTATAAAGCCAGAACGAGGTTAAGAAGCAAAGAGGAATGAGTCTTCAACACATAAGTCACGGCGGGACTACAGAGGACTCCCGAACCTAAGGACAAAAAATCTGCATGAGTGCCAAGTGACAACAAGGTACTAACTAGGGCACCCATGATAAGGTAGGCTCTACCACACAAGTCATGACACTTCTAAGCAATGAGAAGGTTCTGCATCATAACTTGGTGGGGTCGATCCTAAGGCTAAATGGGAAAGGAAACTGATAAGTGCACAATGCAGGCGAAAAAACCTAACCTATATGCCAGTTTCGAGAACCAATACCTGTCAGAACGGACCAACCATAAACTTCCAAAGGAGAATTTTTCCAAGTTCTGTAGACATAAAATAGGAACACTAGACACGAAGTTAATACATCCCACATATAAACTTCATATGAAATCTTGTGTTATAGAATACAAAACTTGAAAATGCGTACCTCATATATACAATATGGTACAGGGAACCACGCAGCCTTGCGGCTTACGCATAATAGTCCTGCTGAACAAACCCCTTGTAGGGCTCAGGCCAAGGACTCCTTTGGTAGTCAAAACTCATGGCTTCAAAGAGTTCCTCGTGTGAAGGCAAAACAAGTTCTTGAAATCATGAGAACTATAAGGATCAAAAGAGGGAATTAAAGGGTCCCACATCCCTATAGGATAAATCTCTCGGTCAACTGCCGGGACCAAGTCCCAAGAAGGAGAATAATAGGTCGAAGGATCCTTCTTAGAAGCAATTGAACATTGAGGACTCAATGCCACATAATTCACCCGTGGCGGGGTAGAGTCTACTTGAACACTTGGAACAAAGCAAGGGGCATTCTGCAGTAAAGTCGAATTAGGGTGGTGATTATCAGATGCAAGTTGATCAATAGTGACAATATTCCCATTATGAGGAAAGCACATTACTCGAAAGAGTGAAGACACCACAGCATTCATAGCATAGACATAATCACGCCCAAGTAGCATATTAAAGTCTAAAGGGGTATCAACCACCATCATATCGATTGAGATAGTCTTCCCACCTAAAGTGATAGGAAATTGAGGAAGAACACCCATAGATTGACCAGGACTTCTGTCATAAGCCAACAACTGACTCTGAGCTGTCAAAAACTTTGGGGAACCCAAAGCTTTCCAAGTCAAAGAGGATATAATACTTGCAGAGGATCCTTTATCCACCATACATCGATAGACATTTGTGGAATTAACTTTGACCTTTATTTGGAAAGGTGCAGCGGAAGGAAGACGAGGCTCAACAAGACTATCCCAATCAAAGGAAACACTCTTAGCACTTGGAGGGGGAGCATTTGAAGAAACCGAAATGCCCCCTATACCAGAAGACTCTCTACTAGAGATCAAACAGACTTTTTTGTTAGGCACTTCACCCCCAAAAGAGGAGTGTAATTGACCAACGATTGCAGTGACTCTACCACATTATCAACCAATGGTTGATGGGATTGATGAGAAACCATATCAGGTGTAGGAGTAGAAGTACTTTCAGACTCGGACCATATCCTTTGAACCTCTGGAATACCAAGGCATAAATGAGTAAGATGGTCTCCCTTGTAGATCTTACAAGGGAACTTAGGTTTAAAGCTTCTACGTCCAGGTTTCTTATCAACCCCCATTCCGCCAACATGACTACCAGTGGTTTGCGGAGAGTCCTGAACATGACTTCCAGAGGTCGGTGACTCTTTGCTAGTATGACTCGTAGTGACTAGACCCATGCCCCCAGCATGACTTGCAGTAGCTGAAGACTCATCTTCAACATGACTCGCAGAGGTTGATGATGAAGTGCTAGTGTGACTTGCAGTGACGAGACTTGTGCCCCTAGCATGACTAGCAGTGGCTGAAGGCTCATCTCCAACATGACTTGCAGAGGTTGAAGATGAAAGGATAGAATTATTCTTCTTCTTTGACTTCCTCTTTCTCCTCTTTTTAGATTTCTTGTGACAAGAAGGAGGAGAAGAAGGAACCCCAGATTTCTCTTTGAGAGAAGATGAACAATGAGCACCCATGTGATGCCCTTGAAATAAAGCATTCAACTGAGAAGCTTCAAGAGCATTTGGAATATTCGAAGTGGACCACAGCCAAATGGGTAGTCCAACATTCAACCCAGGAATATTCAAAGTGGCCATCAAGGGAGTATCAACATTTCCAAAGAAAGGAAAAGCACAAGGATCCCCTTTTGGGAGGGCACCTTGGTTGGTTTCCATAGGAATATTGGCCATATCTAACTGTTCCAAAGACCCTTCCCCTACGGGAATATAGAAATAACTTTTCAAGGAATATGGATAAGCAATCAAAACCTTTGCCCTTGAGGAGGCAACTCCACAACTTTTGAAAGAACGACCAAAAGCCTTTCAAGATCGATAGAGTGGTAAGCCGGTCACTCAGAACACAAAGTCCAAACGTGAGTAGACAAAAATACCTAAAGCCAACTATATACAAGGAACAAAGAGTACACACTATAAAGTCCCTAAAGATATCAACTAATCAAACAACTTCCAAGTATTTCCGCTCCGGGTGATGAGGACCAGACCCCAAAATACGAGAAAGTGAAATAAGGGGCCTTCCGAAGATAGTCTGGGATGATGAGGGCCTAGTCCTATCAGCGAAGGTATCAGAGGAAGTTACGCTGACCTCCTAACAACAGCCTGCACCGGTGCAAGCCCCCAAGCTTCGCAAGGGTGCCTTCCAGTAGTACTATCGAGAGTGATGCAACGTCAACCTCAGGTGCCACGGGATTCCCCTCCGCAGCCACCTGTGTAGTTCCCTAAGAGTAGCAACTATGGATACCAACTCGTCGTAGAAGCCAGGTGGAACAGTCGTGAGGTAAGTTTGGACAAGTAGGAGAGGGGTTATCTCTCTTCCCTATATTCACAGACCCTCGTGCTTAACTCCCAGATCCAGAGCTTTCCTGGTCTTCCTAATGCTATTGGATTTTCGCTCGTTATTCAGACTCCTACGTTTGACATTTATATGGCCTTGGAGAATTAACTCTCCACTCGCCTAATCCAAGGCCCTAAGATCCTAAACTTGTTGGTGTAACTGACTAAAACAAAAAGTTCTAGTGAATTTTAGTTAGCGCTTGATTTTATTAGGCTGTTCTTTAAGTCACAAGGTAACGGAAGTGAAACCAGTGGTGTTTTTTGACGCAAAAGAAATTAATAAAGACTTAACTACATGCACATGCACTTTTTCATTTTTCGATGAAAAGCAATTTCTACAGGGTTCAGAGGAACTTCAAATAAAAGAAATTTTTCTCTTCTTTTTGTTAATTCACACTTCACACTCACAAAAGCTAACAAAGCTATGTATGCCTAAAAGGGGATGCAAATCTATCCTAATGCAACAACTATATGTGGATGCAAGATTTAAAACTACTCTAAAAACAAAAATGAAAGTTGCTTGCTTATCAATTTTTTATCTTGCCACTTAAAATGTCTAGATGGAATATGAGATGCTACAATTCATTTCGTCTAAACACTAAAAACAAGTTCTAAGACAAACATAAAGCACTTTCACTTCATAAAAGGAAACCAAATGAAAAGCAAGTTCAAGAAAGCAAAACTAAGATTTTCAAAAGATTTTCTTCAAAGCAACAAACAAAAGAGTCTTTTAAAAAAAAATGCTCTCAACAACACTGAAACTTGTGATTGAAGAATAGGCAATTAAACACTTTTGCGAATCGACACCACACAACGGATGAAAACTCAACAAAAATAAATGTGTTTGCAATCGCTCTTAACAATCAAAAGCAGCAATGAAAGCTTTGGCAATGAAAACCAAAAAGATCAAAAAGACAAATTCCAAGAAAGTGTCAATCAACAACTTTCATGAAACAAAGAAGTGGATGGTCACAAAAAGCGATTTTGTCAAGCAAACAAAAAGTCACCAAAAGCAAGATTAACACAAAAATTGTGATCAATCTTCCTACCCTGATGAAACAGAGCAGCCAAGATTCCTAGCAAGAAATCTTGCGTGCTTTAGCAAAAAACGATGACGCTTGCAATCAACAAAAAACAAGACCAATACTCCTTATAATCAGAGAGAATTCGGAACAAGATGCTCGCTGTAAAACAAATAACTGATACTGGAAAATGACTGTTTCAGACTGACTCAAACCACCAGACAAACCTTCAGAGACTAAAAAGATTTATAAATCTTGAAAATTACAATATATACGCGACTGTACTGAAGTACAGATTGCGTGTATACGCGACTGTATCTGAGGAAACCTGTGTATACGCCGGTTCACTCAAAGAAACAAGCGTATATACGCCTCTGTATCTAAAAAAAACAGCGTATATGAAAAGCTTCAAGAAAAATTAAAAAAAACAAACTAAAGAAACTGGCAAAGCTTAAATTTCAAGAACAGACAAGACAGTAACAACAAGCAGACAAGGCAGTTGAGCCCTGATTGGCTTGAAAAACACCCAAACTAGGAACAACAAGAGTGTTGTCCCCAGCGGAGTCGCCAATTCTGATAGAGGGAAATGTTCCCCTAGGGATTTTTGGGTTGAAACCGTAGCAGACTGAAAGTTATCTATTCAAAGAAACATGCATTCACACAACCATTATGCTATTGTAAGAAAATTCTATGATAAGGGTATGTACCTTTGGTCCTACGTTTGAGAAGGCCCTTAGGGTCCAAACCCTTATTCGAGTTCCCTTCTTCTCTTTTGTCTTGGAAAACAAACAATTCAAAGAACACAGCAGTACATGGACAAAAACTTATAAAGAAACCATCTTTATGTTATAAAGAAAGGTAGTTAGTTATGAAATCCAAACAACCATTTACATATGAATTCTAAACATGAATATCATTAACATAAAGAAGATTCATTTTAGGAACCAAGACATGTGTTTCTTTTATTATAGACAAATAAAGTACATAAAAAGGAATATTTTCACCTAAGTCACCTTCAGCAGGTTCCAAGCAAAGCTTCCTTCCGGATCCGTTCCAGCCTCAAGCCTCTAACAAACTCCTTCCATGACTCTCTCCATGATGTCATAAATGGTGGATGAACATCAACACACAAGAAAACAAAGGTTTCCTATACAAAATGGGGGAAGTGCAGAAGGCACATGGGACTTCAGACCTGGTCAAGGGAAAAATCTCAGCATAATAACCTTTCTGTCTCTTCTCTCCTCCCTTAGGCCTTCCCTTTGAGGTCTTTTTATACCACTCCCAAAGTAGTTTTTTAGTTAGGAGTTGGTTGGGAACAGTTGGGCCAAGGGCACTAACAGGTGATCAGGAGGTAAAACCCGCGATCTCTACCCGAAAATAAGGAGTTTTATAATTTTTTAAGTGTTTTAATACATACACGTGAGTTGGCTATACACATACCCGCGTATACACGCATTTAACTCAGGGCAATGTCGTGTATAACGGATAAAACACTGTTTTTTAAATTTTAGGACCAGGTCTGGAAGGAGGGGTTGCCCTAGGCCATGAGTACAACATCACAAACCATAAGAGTGAGATTTGGAGCTATAACACTTACTTACAGTGGCACAATTCCAACACACTTTGAATTAGGTTGGCATAATCAATCAAAGCCCTTACCTGCTCATAGAGTACATTTAAAACAAGGAAAAACCTAAAGTTGAAGAAATGAATAACATTTCAAGAAAGTTTTGATAATGGTCTAAAAGGTAAAAGGTATTGGAAGCTCCTAAATCTGAAATATTCGCTAAAATCAAACTAATTACTTTCCCAAATGTTTCATCACACACCACCACATCACCATTTTTTTTAGTACCATTTTGCACAAAAAAATGTGGCTACTGGTCCTCTTGACTTGGAAAGACATTCTTCAACAATAATGCCTTTTGCATTTCGATATGGATTGGCCTTCAACTCTTGCAACTATATTGCGATAAAATTCAACCTAAATAAGCACATAAATCTAATCAAAAAAGAAAAATGATACCTGAAAGAATGTAGATCATGAGTTTGTAGATCATGCAGGAGCATTTTTTGAAACAACATTCCATTTATTCTCACATCCTGTATCCTTAAAGACCTCTTTACCTTTAGAGTTGTAAGCTTTGGAAAATTTGCAGTTAAAACTTGCATCTCCACTTCACCATCTAAAAGTAAATGTGTAAGATTGGAAGTTGAAATGATAGGTTTCAGTAAGCCAACATGGTGGGTTATAGTAAGTTTCTGAAGAGATGGGAAATGAGAAGAAAAGAATCCAAAAGAGATTGGCAATGAGAAGTAAACAAGCCAAAGAATCACCTATGAATTCGATATATTCGAAGGAGCAGGTAATGAGATGGTTGAACCCAGGGAATTAGGTTGGAATTGTGTGAGAACATGCTTGGAGAGTCCGGTAGTAGCAAGACTAGTACGTGAGAAAAGGGCAAGTGGTCGTATATCCTTCAAAGGGCAGGTGGTGGTATATCCTTCAGAGTGAGGTGTTGGACATTCCTACACGCGGCATAATACACCCATTTCCAACACTGTCACTTGTTGTGTTCTTGAAGTGGAATACTTTGAATGTTGTGTCCCATGCCATGTGATGGTGGTGGAAACTTCGATTCATGGCACGCTAATCACCTCCTTGGTAATTACAATGTGTAACTTCTTATTAAATGAACAAAATTATAATTATAGCTTCTAGGTGACTTGACAAAGTAAATCATTATATTGTTAATTGAAAGTCCACATTTTTCCTTATCACAAATTTGGTCAGAGTGAAAGATCTATTTTCAAAGTTAATAATTTTATATAATGTTGTCGTTAATGTGGGAGCAAAGCATTGTTTTTTAGATTTTGGTGGAAGATTTATCTTTTAAGTAAAGAATGTGATAAAAAGTTATTATTAGTTTGAGTTGAGAATAGTTTCCCACTACCTAATTATTATTGGATTGTTTTATTTTTCAATTTTATATTACATAAATTATATTTTAAATATATAAATTTATTTAATTATTTCGAAAGAAATTAAATTATTTAAAAAAAATATTTTAATTTTAATAATTAAAATTCACAATTCTAATTATTATTATAAAATTTTTCATTAGAGTTTACATAAAATAAATGAGAAAAACATACTTTAATAAATCAATAAATAAAACAAACATTAATATTGCATTTGCCTTAAGTTTTTCTCTCATTAGATTACATTTTTCCCACCTAATTTTTATTTTTTTTCATTTGTGTTTCTCTTTCCCTCTTCATCTCCTTTTCTTAGTCTCCTCCAAAGTTTGAAAATTTGTTTGATTTATAATGAGGTTCCCTCCAACTTAAAACAATAACTTTAGTTTACTTACTTTGCACCTAACGAAAAAGAAAATTATTGAATAATTATTCTTGGATAAAATTTAATTGATAACATAATTTTACAATTTTCATTCAAAGTAAAATTTTGGATTAATAGACAAACTAATAGACAAACTATGCTTTTACATCATTAATATAATGTGAAAAAAGTTAAATAGATATAAATAGATTTTCGAAAAAAGTGCACAAATGAACTGCTAACAATTATTTAACATCTAACAATGCCTTAACAACACACTAGTTCACCATCTATCCAAGACCCATGCACATAAAGTGAATGCTTCTTGAATTCCTATTAATTACTAATTTTTTGAAACATTTTTTTTGAAGTTTTGTCAAATTATATATTAATCTCATTTTTATGTAAAGAAAAAAATAATTATTGAATATTTTAAATTTATATAGTTAATTTTTGATTGGTTTAACTATTATGATGGGATTTAATTTTCACATTAACACAAATCACATATTGCAACATTTTGAATACTCTATGCAACTTTAAATGATTTGTTGCCCAAATAGGTTGCTTGTATTTATTACTATTTAAAGTGATCACACTAAACAATGGGGTAATACAAACTCTAACCGCACTACTACTTCACCACTTATTCTTATATTAGATTGAATATCTTCCATATTTGGTGACCACCATTTTTTTCACCTTTTACTATCCATCTTTATTTCCTTTCTTGACATTGGAAGAAAATATATGGCACAATGACATCCCACATAGTCAAGCTCCTTGGCATGCTAGATCTTGCTAGACCTTTGGAAAGATACGTGACCTCAGAACCGGTTCGACCAATTGGCCTCTGAGCCCATTCGACCAGTGAATCTTTGACCTCTAATAAAACAGTAAAAACTTTTCTATTTCAAATGTAATTTTTCTATTTGAAATATTATTATCTATATTCGAAAAGTAAAACAAGGCAAAACACTATCGCCGTACCAATGCTAGTTATATTAACTTTCCATATTGACCGATGAAACTTAGTTACCACTCTTCAAAAGTATACGCGTGATGTTGAATCCGAGTACAGCCTCCATTAATGTGTTCTTTGGTCTCGTTTCCTCATCTCAACTGAACTTGAGAATGTTGTTGAATACAGTAATTTAGTAGTTACAGTATAGGTTCAAGTAACCGTAAGATGAATATATTATTTTTCTATACGATCACTAGTTGGACACTCGACCAGAACTTCTAATATTAATTGCATACAACACCATCACCAGTCCAAGCAAGCAACCGTAGCTGCAATCATAACATGACATATTAAGATATTATAAATTGAAGCAAGGTTCTAAAATTCCTAGCATTGATCTTTCTATTAAAGTGTTGTAAATGGATTTTGAGAGTGGATTAGTTGAGGTGCCTTTATGTCATTTTCTAATCGACAGGGTCAAATAGACATTATCATAAGCAAGCATTCCATTCCTGTAACGCACAACCAAAAAAATATCCGAAGTGAGATGAATATCGGGAATGCTAAGGAACGTAATTACTCGAAGATTTTTTGAGAGCATTTATTAGGTCGAATGGTATGAAGTGAGTAATAATAGTGTACGGACTAAATTTTATAGTTCTATGGGTAAGTAAAGTTTATATTTAATGTATTACTTATAAATGAATAGAGTAAGATATTTTCAAATGAATGAGTATGTGTAATGATAACTCTTAAATTATGAACGTGTTTTATTTAATTAAGTTTAGTATTCTTTGTTAATTGTATTTTTAATACTTATTTGTATATATACATTATATGAAAATTTTGAGCATGCATAAATAGTTTAAGGCTTAGAAATTTTGTGCAGTTTTATTAATTTTTAAATGATAATTATGAAATATTTAGTGATATTTTTATAACAATAATAAAATTCGTAAGGATTTGATATAGTCTGTAATTTTTTTAGTTAAAATAATTTTATGGTACAAAATTTGTGAATTATTTTAGAAAAATGGAAAGTATTGATTTGTTTAAAATGAAAAAATAGTGTAGTACAATTGGTTGAGGATGGGCCTCATCAGCAAGGTTACGAAGGATCAAATCTCATGGGGGGTGGTTGTGCCTTGTGCTAGGGAGAGGAGACATGTTATAAATCTAGTGAGCTAAGGGTTGTTGTGGCCGAGGCTGGGTGTGATCCCCAGGTGAATTTGATGGCTTAGATGCCTTTGGTTCGTGGCTCCTCAAGCCATAGGTCAAGCCTGGAGGATTACAGAGAACTTGACAAAAAAAAAGGAAAATTAGTGAAATTTAGCTCCTAAATGTTTCCATGTTCTTATGTTGGGGGAAGGTGAAAAAGGGTAAACTTTTTGAAATAGAGAAACTCTGTGGTAAAAAGGAAAATGAGAATGTTGCAGGTAGCAGAGGTTGATGGACACCACACACAACTTAGAAGAAGATAGACATATCGCGCAGATGTCCACCAGAAGTAATGAAGATTGTGACATATAGAAAAATATGATTGTGAACATCACATTCTCTAGCAATATGGGTTAGTTGGTTGTGAGCGAGTAGTTTTTTGTGATTTGACCCATTATGATCAAGAAATTGGTTTCAATTCAACATGAGAGTGGATAACTCTTTAGGGTGAGTTGGCTCGGTTGCTAGAGATTCCCAATGTTATAGATCAAGTTATATAAAGAGCTATTGTCGCTTATATTATGTTAGTTTTGATGATTGTTCTCTCAGTACTTTTGTTCAGCTTGATGTTCATCTTCTTAATTTTTTTTCTCCTTAATGCCACTCTGAAAACTCACTCTACTAATTGTTCTGGGATATTGGTTGGATAATATAACATGAACTATGATGATCAAATTTCTCCCATTTGTGCATATGATAAACCTTTGTAATTTGTGTCATTGAATTTTGCTGCAAATATGAAGTATTCTAATATTTGTGTCAATTTTTCATGGTCCTATTGTATATGCAATTGGTACAAACTATTGGGTAAGTGAATGAATTATAGACTCTTTGTAGATATTCTGATGAATCTCTTGTGTTGATATTTTCGAGTTGATGCATAATGTCAATAATGGTATCAGTTTACGAATGAAGTTATGTTCCAATGTTTTATCTCCTAGTTAATTTTGCACTTGTATATTTAACTCATGTCAAATGGTTACCGCATTGATTATGTAATGCTTTTACATTTAACCAGTGTGCATTGTAGTCCAGTAGGAATATTATAACATGTGTTTTGAAGGATTTTGAGTGTAATTCCTTTTAAATGGTTATATCAATGATGTATAGTGAATACCATAGCTTAAGGTGAGTTGTTTGGACCCGAAGTCATCTGTGTTTCCCATTTAACCATTCAAAACCTTCAAAGGTTCTTGCAAAGACATTAGCATACCTCAAGTGATACCTCGCCTCCTCCTAGGTGTTGAAAAATGTTTGTGTCTAAGGGGTTTTTATTGGCTTGGCTTTAAACCTTGGGTCACCCCTATGCATTGAAAAATGGTTCTGTTGTTGGGACCTTAAGCCTCATGTCGAAGAGGGGATCTGGAGTCTAATGAAACAAGATATAGAATAATGCTTGGACAAAAAATAACACTAGTTTACGGTAGAATAATTAAGGAACCTGTGTCACAACCAGAGGAATGACTACAAAGGTATATTTTTATTGACTTTCATGAGATTTTATTTGTTGATTTTCCTACTATTCTGTGGGAGTGATTGAAGAGATAGGAAGAATGACGACGACTCTAGAATCTATCGGAGACATACGACTAGACACTAGATCTACTGGGAGGGTGAATATGGTAAATAATCCAATATCCATAGTTGTTGAGTTCTATTTAGCTAATGTATTAGACGGTTATGTAGTTGAGTTTGAATTGGAGTCTACTCATTATTTCAATGCAACTAAAAGAGATATCTTATCGGGACCTTGTGGTTGTTATCTGAAAATATACCTATGTGGATCAAGATATTTCTATGTGCAAAATATGTGATGTCTGTAGCCTCTTATGAGATAAGTGGCTAAATTTGTGTGCAACATGGGGACCTAGGTAGTTGATCTGAGGATGGCATAAGTTATAGAAGGGACAAGGGATGAAATGAGAGGAAGATACATAAAGTTGTGTGTTCTAAAAGAGCTAAAGTTTCAGAAGAAAATATAAGGAAATGTGTTGAGAAAAAGATAAGTGGCACATGATGCAATTGCTTCAGTTGAAGAAAAATGTCCACAGAGGGGAGGGAGGACTCCCAAGATATGTCTGTGTGTTATTTGTGTATTTGGTGAATAAATGATGGAAGCACACACATCATCACCGAGAGGAAGCGATGAAAGTAACATGGTTAGCACCCTATGCAGTTGGACGAGCTATGTATGCAACTCAAGTAGAGGAAAAAGAACCGTGATAGAGTTTATTTTTGACAAAGAAACCCTGAAAGAAGTATATCGCATGGGATCAAAGTGTTCATAGTAGTTGAGATATCAATTATGGGGAAGATCAAGAACGAGGGAGAGCAGAGGGTGGTGTATAGGAGAGAGAAGAGGAGTGCTTACACCATGAGTGGAGCATTGTTCCATGGATAGGGCCCTCCACCCAAGATAGAGGAGAGAGCTATCATGTTCAAGAAGATAGTAAGGAAGCATGCAGTCAAAGTATCGATGAAGAGGAGACAAAGGAGGATTAGTACTAGATCGGCATAAAAGACTCATTGGATCTCATTGTCTAAGCCTTTTCCATCCCATAGATTAAACCCATAACCTTATGTGTGCCAGGATCAAAGGTAGGTTATTCATTATTTATCATATTTTCTAAGACACTCAAGTCAGCTCATTGAAAAAAATGAAATAGAGGGAATGAAAGTAATGAAGAAGAAGAAGAGACTCTAGGAGCAGAACATAGAGTACTATTAGGGGAAGCATCAAAAGTTACATTGCCTTTGACAGAGGATTTGCATTGGGAAAAAAAAAAACAAAATATGATAGAAAATGGTTGTTGTTGATACTACACTGAGGTAGTTAGTTTTTTCATGGAACTCAGACAGAAGATGGTTTTTAGTCAAGGCACCCTCAATAGTTAATTGGATTCCAGATGAGTTGATGAAGATTATACAGTTAGAGAAAAAAATTCAAGACTTCGCACTAAAATGGTATATGAAGTATAAGACTACAATGACCCTAGGACATCATATGACTTTGGTATATATTAAGAAAGCAATATTGATGGAGTTGCAGAGTCAAAATCTAAATCATAATGCATAATGGAAATTAAGGAGATAAAACATAATGCTAGTGAATCTGTCTAAGTCTATGACAAACAATTCAAATTATTGATGTATAGGTTGACATTCCAAATTCCCAATGCATAACATTAGGAGTGTTTTATAACAATATTATTTCCACACATTAGAACTCCAGTAGCATAGATAAATGTAACCTCCTAGCCCAAAGCAATGGAAAGATAAATGAGATTGGAATCTACGTGTGTAGGTAGAGAAATCAATGTAGGTAAGGTATAAGTGCATACATAACTGCCTACTCTAACCTTGCAGTTGCAGGACTTAGTGAAGGGCAAGGAGAAGTGCAAGGAGGTGTCTTGCACCATATGCAAAAGAGAAGGTCACCATTAGAATGAGTGTCATATAGTGACAAAAGACATGGTGATTGGAGAAACAAATCCATTAGCCCAAGTGATGGGACTATG
Organism: Pinus tabuliformis; assembly: GCA_031772625.1. Taxonomy (NCBI): domain Eukaryota; kingdom Viridiplantae; phylum Streptophyta; class Pinopsida; order Pinales; family Pinaceae; genus Pinus; species Pinus tabuliformis. The sequence continues at coordinate 1,018,510,405 of CM062813.1, read as the reverse complement.
CTGTGAATTTTTTCATGCATGGGGTCATCTTCCTACCACGTGCCGCATGATGCAGAAATATTAGAGTTCGGTGAAGATCCCATTTTACGAATTTTGTAAGTATGTTGGAGATGATATTCACTCATGTCGAGCACTGGACTTGATGCATGAAAGAATGATTATTGCATGTAAAAAAATCAAAGGAGGTGATGGTGGCAACCAAATTGTCAAACCAGAGCCTACAATGCCCTAGCTAGAGGACAAGGTCCACATAAAGAGGAATTCACCCACTTGCAAGAGGACGAGGAGGTTATGGGCATGGAAGAGGATTGTTATTGTTATAATTTTGTATAAATAGGACATATTGTCCGAGACTCCCTAAACCCCTACACTACTTACACATGTTGCATATAGTTAGACCATGCCATGGAGGGTTTCCCAAAATTGTTAGCAAAGTCGTAGGAGATATGAGGGTGGAACATGCAGATGGTCATAGCTAAATCTTGACGCGACCACCCATAGGTGTGCGCAATAACGAGAGGAGGGATGAGAATGGGTATGGATGTTATGAATCAAGTATAGCAACCTTATTAGTGGGTTTGTAAATTCATGGAACCTCCTCCAAACTTCGACATTCATGTGATGAAGAAGTATAAATATAAGGAGGCATGGAAATATTTGCTATCAATTGAATGGGGTATGTTGAATTTGAGCTTGTAGCCATAGATAGCACTAGTTTATGAACAACCTCTACCTATCTATGACAAGCTTCCACCAGAAGTGACTCTAGGGGAAGTAATCCCCATTAAGGATTTTATTAGGAGTTTGTTGGCCGGATAAATCGATCTTGCGGAAAAGACCGATCTCCCTAGTATCAGAAGATATTCTAGCAACAAATAGACAAACAAACTTATCTCTCTCTAGACATATGCGATTTATAAGTAAATACTACAAAGGTGTTAAAATCCTACCTTAGATCCAGTGCTTGTTCGTAGTAGTCATCCTCCAATCGTTCAAAAGTGTTACCTTTGAAGACCTGCAATCACAAACATGAAAACATTAAATAGCACCTACATAGCAAATATTATAAATCATTTCTATTATGGTGATCAATGAATCCATAAAATAAACCATCAATTAACAACTTATTGAGAAAAACAAATATATTTGTATTAACTTTGAAGTAGAAGAACCTTACAACCTTTTCAGCCTTGATGTTGAACAAGATCTTCCTGGGGTCCGAAACAGGAATTTCCTTTACTTTGACAAGTCTTGCACTCTTCCAAATGAGATCTTAGAGGTATGTAATCTCTCCTCATAAAAACTCAAATAAAGAAGACTAAGTTCCAGTAGCATTTCACCTCAAAAAATACTAAGCTTCCAACTCCCAAGTAACCAGCCCAATGATTCTTTTTATAGTGCAGAGGAGGAGGTTACAGGACCACCTATGAAGGGATAGAATCCTCCTTCAAAGAGATAAGCTCCTCACATCAAGCGGTTAGCTTGTTAAGGTATGGGATACATGAACCTTAAAAGAGCGAACTTGCCACCTCAAGATTCCTTCCAGAAGCTTCTAGAAATAACTGAAATTGAGTTTTTTGGAGTATACTCGCACCTTTTTAACTTTTATAGGGGTCCGCACCTTTAACATAGAGACAGTGTGGTCTAGTGCGCAGGATACATGACCATTAGGTGTGGGACCGCAGGTAAGACAAAGAGAAAGTGTGGAACCAGAGTTTTAAAGACTTTTGAGAGATTTTCTCTTATTTTCCATACTTTATATGAGGAACTGATGTTTTAGACTTGCAGAGGAGGAAAGTATGAGTGGTAATGAACTACACAGACAGCAGAATGTCAAGGTGACAATTTTTAGTGCAATAGATTGCCTCCTAAAGTGGGAAGTCTGTAATAGATGAAAATAGAGTCTGTCATGTATGAAGAGTGAAGTACTTTATCATTCTAAGGATCATCTTGTGGACACCCCAGTCGTATCCTATAAAAAAATTCAATGCAATATGTATATCTATATATATATATATATATATATATATATATATATGTAGACATATCATTGCTGAGGTAGGCATTCCCATACTCAGATTAAAACTGGCTAGAAAACTGACTAAACTGTTTTGATATAGGAATGATTTTGTAATACATCAAGAGTATAGACATGTGTAGACACAGTATGGACGCAGCCATCCATTTATGAATAGTCCACTATATAATGAATAACAAAATTCCTCGTAGCCTGGATGGTAGAAACTAGATCCAGGGTCTTGATTTCCCCTTCCCAAACTAGTACAATTCTATCCATGTGAATGAATGTGTCGAAGTCGAACATGGTGGAAACCACTTGATTACCAGTCAATGATGTGGACTGTTAACAAGTGTGAGAGAAACCACCAGTAATGTCAATGTCTCTCAAAGTACCCAGTACAATCCATGAAATGTGAATAAATGAGCTGAAGTCGAACATGTCATATAATCATTCGATCGAAGATCAATGATGCAACTTATCATCGAAAGCAAGAAAGCTACCATTAGGGCATGTAGTTTTCAAGGTACTGACAATTTCTAGATCACATAATGACACTGCAGATGGCTTGGTGACAATTGACCCAAAGCTAATACCCAGAAACTAGTTGAAGACTTTCAATGTGGTTTGATTAACTGTTAGGTAAAGGATTTTCCCAACCCAAGTGAACAAAAAGTGTCGTTTTCAAGAGTGGTTGATGGATTTTTTTTTTTAAAACAGTGTAACAAACAGGTTCATTTTTCTCTCTTTTCCCTCACCATTTCTGGCAAGTATCTCTTTATTTTTGAAAAGCTTGAGGAGGACAACATTTTCTTGTTTATAAGCTCGTCGTTTGGATGAGTCCAACTTAGTTTAAAATTCAAACCTTAAGAAGGAGTGGTTCATTCCTGTTTAAAATTGAACAGGTCCTTTACTGTTAAATTTTAACGAGTCGAGTATAGGAAAAACTTGGTGTTTTTCAATTTTAGGGAGTCAGAAGAAAAAATTAAGAAAAATCCATGGGGGTACTTTTTCATAAAATAATCCCTCAGGATTGAAAAAGGATAAAATAATACAGGAGGGATGACATTTCCAATACTTTAACGAGCTGGAAAACACAAGCGCTCGACAATCTTTTCATATTTAACGAGTCTGAAAACGTTTTAAAGAGGACTCTATTAACCGTAATTAGCCAACGTATACCTTTTTCGTAAATAGTCCATTTCAATCCGTAAAAGGGGTAAACTTATACTAAAGGGATGATTATTCATTTATTTTAACGAGTTCGAACAATCAACTGCTCAGCCATCTTTTCAATTTTCAAGAGTCTTAAAAGAGCTTAAAGAGGACTCAAACGTTTCGTTTTTTCATAAAATTTTTAAGGAGTCTGAAAAAGTGATAAAATTATGCTCTTTGTTGAAAAATGATCAATTTTTTTGAAAAATCCAATATTTTGCACAAAAACGCAAAACATTACACATACCTGTTTAAGATAAATAAAAATGTTTTAAAAAATTACCTTTTTAAAGTGAAAAATAAATAAATTAAAAATTCATTTATTCAAAAAAACTTATAAGAAGGGCTTTTCTAACTTCATTTTTACCATTTGAGTTCAGAGTGAGAAGTGAGAGCTTTTGGGTAGAAAAGTTCTTGTGAAGGTTCTAGAAAATTCGTCTATCAAAATCGAAAATCGTCAGCTCCAAGTAATCCACGTCCTCCTTAACTTGCATTTCATCCATTTACATTTTGTTTTTAGGCTTTAAATTTGATTTTTAAACAAAAATTAGGTTTAAAAAATCGCTCGCGGGGGTCCGTAGGTGCAACACGCGGGCCCTACGGGCCTCGACTTTTTTCTTTATTAGGGCCCCGACTTTTTTCTATAAAGAAAAAGGTCGTGGGTCCACACCTATTACTCACAACCCATGCGGACCTATGCATTGTTTGTAAGCAGTGGGTGTGGACCCGCGGAATGAATTTTAAAACTTAAATTTCTCCAAATCTGCCCAAAATGTTTTGAACAAGCTTGTTCTAATATGTCTTTTTATGCATTGTAGGACATTCAAAATTCTTATTTGGTGAGAATGCAAGCACAAGGATGTAGATTATGCCGCAATGAATGATATGCCCACATTGCAAGCATTGAGAGCATGCAGATTGTGTAAATTCTGGGCCATACAGGGCATGAGGGCCCAAGTAGACCTCCTGACATGGCTGGTAGATAGATGGAACACATAAGATTGGTGCTTTGTGATTAGTGGCCACCGGCTCGAAATCGAGCTAGAGGACATATACTTTTTGACTGGTTTGTCTAAGAGGGGCGAACAATTATCACTTTTCGGGTCTAGCCCAGTTGGCTAGTCTGTCGCTAGTCCCCGATTAGAGTTTTGTGATGATCAAGCAGACGCCAAGGATAAACAGATTGATATTAAAACTATCAGTTGTCCTGAGCTTAAATTTATTGCATTCACTGTTACCAGACTATGCAGGAGTGTAGCATTGCATGTGGCTACTAGATCCCAGATGCAGATGGTTGTAGACTATTTTCTAGGCACCATATACAACTGGTGCGAGGCTGTGTTGGAAAATGTGAAAGGCCAACTAACCAAAGCAAAGAATGGACAACTGAAAAAATTTGGATATGGATTTATCGTAGTTAGCTTTACTCTAGAGAGGATCCCCATGTTAGCCCCGCAACATATTCCTGTTGATGTTGGTCTTCCTCGAGAGCCTAGAATGGTTCGTTGGGTTGCTTTGATGGCCCGTCACCCTGAGGAGGGCACAAAGGTTGTTCGATTTCTACCTGAATATTTTCGTTGGTTGAACAACCAACTTTTTGTGATTCAGGACTTTCCATACGCTGGGATGGATTACCGCGGTGACCCAGACATGATTCTTCCACCAGGAGAGCAATGGGATGATTCAAGTAAAAACCATTTTCAACACTTTCTAACTTTATATATATATATATATATATATATATATATATATATATATATATATATATATATATATATATATATATATTTTAAATCGTCCAAAACTAACAATCAAAAAATTTAATGTAGATGTGGGTTCACGACAACCAGCTGCTCTCTAGCCTTACGAGAGGAGACAACCAACTACAATAGCACTAGTCCCACCGGGCCAATCAGTAGAGATCCTGACCGTCTTGGAGCATCATCTAGAGCATTTCACACTAGATATTCTAGAGACTGATATAGATGATATTCCACTTAGGTTACAAAGATATGTGATTGGGGTCCCAGGACCTTTTAGGAGGTTCCTATGTAGGGTAGCTCAAGTAGTTGTTTCTTATCATGATCATCGCTAGGATAGGATGATGGATTTTGTAGACTCACAACATTTTTGTCTTTTTGTATTATCATTTTTGCCAATAATAAGGTGTTTTTCAACCTATGATCAAAGACGATGTATATTTTTAAACACACTTCTATGCTATGATATATCATTATTACCGGCTATCTCGTGTAACATGTTATCGAATGTTATTAAATTTACTGTTTTGATTATTGCAAATGTATATTTATGATACTAGAAGCAATTGCATCTGCTAATGTATTTAAATGTCTTTGAATATGCTGATATTCAATGTAATCAAATTCACATTCCAAGAGACGAACTCTCAAAAATAACCTTAATAACACTGGATTTCTAATGGAATAAACCCTGTTAAGCCATAATACAATGAGTTCAGAATCCAACCTAACAATCAAACTCCGAATCCCAAATGAGATGGATTCAAATAATAACTCAATCACTGCACTATACTCTGCAATGTTATTTGTTGTTTGACTGAGGCTTACACCATGCATAGACACTAACTCATCAGAGGGTGAATAGATAACCCAAGCTGTGGAAGAAATGTTCCATGTACTATGACAAGCACCATCAGCAAAACCAATTGTATGTTTGAAGAGACGTTGACATCTGCAATATCAAGAGTAAAATCAAGATAAGAAAGAATAATGATAAGAGCACTCTCTAAACTAGGCACACTTTTCTAATATAAAACACACCAGCTGTAAAGAAACTAATCTAACAAAAAATCTCCACACAAAATTTAAGCATAATATCTCTTCAGATAAAGTCCATTTTTGGGTTTATTCAAAGAGACATTGTCAAAATCTATCAATTCATAACGCCATTTTGCCAGCTTTCGCTTAACAATGTAAGGACCATGCCACATAGGTACAAATTTTCCAGCCCCTAGCTTATCATTCTCTTGATCATATACTAAAACTATGTCTCCTTCCAAAAAATTACGAGGTGTAACACTTCTGTCGTATTGAGCTTTCATTCGTTTCGCATGAGTCTCGTTTCTTATTGCAATAGTGCGTCGATTCTCATCTAGCTGAGCTAAGTACAAAAAACGTTTCTCTTCTTCAGAAGTAGCTGGGACTAATTCTATGTCTAATTTTGATGATGGAATTTCACATTCAATATGTAACACTGCATCCAAATCGTAGACCAGTTGAAAAGGAGTGAAATCAGTCAATGTTTTCACTGAGGCTCGATATGCCCAAAATGCTGAAAGTAGCATGGCATGCCAATTTGACTTATGAATACCAATGATTCGTTTGATCATAGTGACTAAAATTTTATTGATAGCTTCAACCAGACCATTAGCCTACAGGTAATACAGAGTATAACTATCGTGGCACATGCCAAGTTGATCTGTCAGTTTAGTCATCATCATATTTCGAAAGTGACTTCCATGATCAGTAGTAATAGCTGGAGGAACATCGAATCTAGAAATTATATGATTGAATATGAAAGTTGTAGCAGTCTCGCCGTCTACCAAAAATGTAGGCATTGCCTTGGCCCACTTAGTAAAATAATCTACCGCTAGGATAATATACGCATGCCCCCTGACCGAGTGAGGGTTACATGAATAAAGTCAATACCCCACTTTGCGAAAGAACCGACAGCAATTATAGGGTGAAGAGGAGCGGGTGGAGCACGCATTTTACGATCAAAGACTTGACACTTGTGGCATTTTCGGATTGCATAGATACAATCTTTGAATAAGGATGGCCAGAAATAACTAGCGCGCAATATCTTTTGGGTTGTGGCATACCCAGACATATGACAGCCACATGCTCTAGAATGACAAGCATTCAGAACCTTTTCAGCTTCTTCATGAGTTAGACAACGTCAAAAAACAGAATCCGCTCCACGACGATAAAGTGTATCACTAGTAATATTGTATTGTTGGGATTGGAAACGTATTTTCCATCGTTGAGATCATGAGATTTGAGGCCGAAAATATTGGGTTCGGAGATAAACAGTAATATCCCCATACCAAGGATCAAGAGTACTGATAAGAAACAAGGATTCATCCGCAATGGGCTGTTCCACCATAGTTTCAGTATCAATTCGTGGGAAACCACACATCAGTTCGGAAAAAACCAAAGATTTCTTTGCGTTGGATTTTTCAAATTCCAAGTCAAATTACTGCAGGATAACTATCCATTTTGAATCTTGCCCCCTAGAAATTATTTGGTCAAGATATACATCGTAGGGTTATAGTTAGAAATTACTGTGGTTTTGCGTAATAAGATGTAGTGACGAAATCTTTGGGCAACTTGGACAATAGCCAAGGCCAAATTCTCCACATGAGAATATTTAAGCTCAGTCGGATGCAGAGTTTGACTAAGATAGTAAATCAAATGTTCATTGCTGAATTCATATTCCTAAACTAAAACCATGCCAATGGTGGAATGAGAAGCGGTGAGATACAAAAAGTAATCCTAGTTGTAATTGGGAGGATGCAGTAACGGCGCATGGGTTAACGCATGTTTAAGTGCATCAAAAGATTGATCAGCGATCTCGTCCCAAAAGAATGGAATATTCTGTTTTAATAACCTGGTAAAACCTTTTGTTATCTTAGTGGAGTTAGGAATGAAACAACGTAAAATTTTTTCTTTCCCTTGCAAACTTTGGAGTTGGCGAGTTTCGGTTGAATAGGAATCAGTAAAAAATTGCATAGCCTGATATGCAATTTCAAAGGGACTCAAAGGCATCACGCCATCAAATGAATCCACCTCAGAATCGCAAGGTACAATCGAAGGATCATCAAAAGTAACAGTATTTGATGAAATCATATGAATATTTGCAATAGAAGGCGATAAGTTAGGAGGAGGGAACGAAAAAGTTCCCAGTAAACTAGAATCTTTAATCAAACCTACGCCAACATCCTTGTAAGGGATAGTTGTTTTACCGATGTGCTAAATGCTATCTGTAGAGGCTTGGTCAGATGAGAAATAAGGCAGTTGTTCTATCGTAACGATCTTTCCATTATGAGGAAACTTGATAAGCCGAAAAACCAATGAAACAAAAACAGTCATAGCATAAGATGAACTGCGACCCAAGAGAAGGTTGTAATCTAGAGGAGCATCAACCACTTCCACATCTATATTTACGGTTTTGCCTTCAACCCCTATTGGTAAATCCTGCAAAATACCAAAAGGATGGAACCCTCGGTCGTCAAAAGCCTTTAGAATTGTCAGAGACTAACTGAGTGTGGGAGAACCAAGCGATTTCCAACACTGGATCGACATAATACACATAGAAGCCTCTTCATCAATCATCGTCTGAAAGGAAGGTCTGTTTTTGACTAAAACTGGAATCTGGAAAGCCATTTGATGAGGTAGGCGGGGTGTACTATTCTCTAAATCGAAGATTATTAGGTTCGAATCCTTAATATCGATAGCTCCGATAATAGACAATAGTAATTTACGTTGTGCTAGACACGATTGCAGCACTTCCAAAGCTGACATTGTTGAAGGGGAAATAGATAAGTCTTCAACAATGTTGTAATTCTGAGCAGCTCTCGCATGTGGAATGAAAGTTGATTTATGAGGTACACGTTTAGCAAGCGGTTTGATTACTAAGTCAAGGTTGGTTTTCTCAATTTTTAGTGGATCGAAACCAGGAGGAGGTGTAGTTGATGTGTTTGAATTAGAAGATTTTGCTTCTTTACCACCAACGAGATTTTTACTACCATAATCTTGTGATCACATCGCAATCCTGACATGAGACATCATCATAATGGGTTTTTCTGAGGCATTAGAGGAATAACCAATCATCTTACTATCTTAAGTAGGAAAAGGATCCTTCAAGACAGCAGGCATTTGAGAACCTTTAACGAATTTTGAAACCTCTACTCGATGTGGGCAGTCTTTGGTAAAATGATCCTCGTCGTAAATGAAACAAGGATAGCGAGGTTTCTGTTTCTCATCAGTAGATTCATTTTTATCCGTTTTATCTTTTGAATTTTGTTTGTTTTTCTTCTTCCCCTTCTTTCTACTACCTGATTTTGATTTGGTCATAGATGATTCTACGACATGGATGTCAGTAGAAATTTCAGCAGAAGAATCTCCTGTTGGGGAATCAAGTAAAGTTATTATAGGAGAAGAATTCTGTGAAGATTTCTTCTTACTTTTAGTACTAACTAAACCAATCATACCATCAGCAGCATGAGACCCTGAAGGAGATGCAATTATTTGACCATGTTTTGGAAGATCAAGGATTTTTTCATGTAATGTACCTGACTGCATATAGACGAGGTCAAGGCACTGAGCCTGAGAAATAAATTTCTCTTTAGTAACAACTCCTCCCTTAGCTACCTCTTAAGTGATTTTGGGTAACAATGATTTAATGAACCATTCTGCTAAAATTTGATCCAGAATGAAAACTTTCACTAAATGCCTTCTATGTCGCCATTCATGAATATGATCATAAATATATGTGGACGTGGATTGTTTTAGTGAAGTTAATAGTTCCATGCCATTGTCGTATCTGACAGGAAACTGAAAATGAGTTAAGAAAGCAGTGGCTAACTGATTGAAATTATTAAAAGAGCCTTGTGGTAGGGTAAAAGCATGTTAATGTGTCTCATTATATGGCAAAAGCAAAAAAGTACTCAAATGAAAAAAGATAAAAAAAAATAATATAAAAATATCAATTAAATGAGTTGAGTTTCATGTGCATTTAAAAGCCATAGTGAACCTATTTAATGGGTTAGAAAATATAAATAATGTTATAAAAAGTAAATACTAAATTTGCAAATAAGTCAACTGATAGTAAATATTGGTAAATACTATGGTTAATCACTCACAAAATATAAATAACTTTATGTAAAGTTAAATGAAATGGTAAAACTCTTTAAAAATATATATAAAAATAGAAGTAGAATTTCTAAACAAATAATTTTATATATTATATTTTGAATAATATAAAATACATTATTATAATCATAATTAAAATTTTTATTATAAAAAATATAAAATATATTTTAAAAATTTTCAAAAAATAATTTAACATTTTGTTATATGTTATTTTCAAATTTCTATTAAAAAAAATTGATTTTATAAACTTGAAAGGGTAGTTTCTTGGGTCGCGGTTTTATATATACGAAAATATGAACATTTTTACTAGTATTTTAATAATAATTAAAAAATATTCTTACTTTTTATTTTTAAATTTGTTTAGCAATCTTTAGAATGTTTACAACACATCTCTTAAAGAAATTGGAATTAAAAAACATAAATCAACAGAGAAATGGGGGTCGCAGTTTTGTCACTACTTAAAAATTTATGTAAAATATTCATGATATCTTTTAAAGAAAATGAATAAATTAGATAAAAATTATATATTAAATTTTAGAAAAAATATGACTTGAAGTTGAATTTAAATTGACATGTTTTGTCTTCTTTTGCCACCACCTAATTTTTTATGATTTTGTAAATTTAAGAGTAAACATTCCAACTCCATTTATTTTTATAAAACTTCTTTGCCACAAAAAGGGAAAAAGTGATACACATTAACATGCTTTTACCCGGTAACTCAATGTACCATTTGGCGGTAAGACCAATAAGAGTTCGTTGAAAAAGACACAATGGAATTGAATCATTAATGATTGAATTAGATGCACACTAGAGGTGATAAGTCATAACGTGATTTGACGGATCCTCACTTGACTTACCATCAAACTTCAGGATATCACTAGGTAACTTACTAGCCATCGACGGCCAATATGGAATATAGTAAATCAGATTGTTCATAAGGCACGACAAATCAAGTAAATCCAAAGTTGCAATAAATGGTAACTGATGGTTAGGGTTGCGAAAACCTTGAGTAATGAGACCAGTTCCAGGAGGAGGATATCTCGGATAACCTGGAATCGGATTTGCATTAACAATGTTATAACCTCCTGGAAAACCAGGATTAACTGGACCAAACTAGGGTTGTTGAGGCTATTGATAAGTATAGCCAGGATACGGTTGAGACTGATAAACTGAGTTTTGTATAGTAGGACCGAATTGATACTGTCCCTGGGATTGTTGATAGATGAATTGCAGTTGACTTGTGGCAATCGTACTTGTACTAGCTTGTCCTGCAGGCATCTGGACCGAAGTCTGAACTATAGGTCCTGACTGTGGCATAGAGACTTGAGGAATTTGCACTGATGCAGGGATAGTAGAAACTGGAGCTATAGATACTCGAGAAACAAGTGTTGTAGGCTGAATAGAAGTTGCAGTAGTTGCAGTAGTTTGAGGCGAAGTATGAGATGTTCTAGGCCGAACTAAACCAGGTGCAGGGATTTGAAAAGTAGGTTGGACAGGTTGCTATGTTGGACCTGAAACCAAAGGTTGTCCAGGTTGATTAGGTAACTGCACATTAGGTTGCATAGCCTGTTGAGTTTGAGATGGATCCCACACCATGTTCATTCCGAAGTATGGACCCATAAAAGGTTGTGCATATGAAGGACCATAACCTGGTTGAACATAGGGCTGATAATTAAGCGATACATTTCCATCTCCTTGTAAAAATGATTGACCAGAAGGAGGTTGGAAACCTTGAGTTGGGTACTAACCTTGAGGTTGATAACCCTGAGGCACGTATTGAATCTGGGGTTGACCTTGGGGTATGTACTGAGTCTGGGGTTGACCTTGGGGTATGTACTGTACTGAAGGTTGAAAACCCTGAGGTAGACCTCCAGGTGGTAACTGACTACCTTGAGGTTGCCCCCTAGGCGGTAAGTGACTACGTTGGGGTTGCCCCCCAGGCAGTAACTGACTACCTTGGGGTTGCCCCCAGGTGATAACTAACTACCTTGAGGTTGAGGATTTGGAATACTACTAGACATCATATGGATTTGCTCTGTGTTCAACATTTGAGTTCCATTACTACCAGATGATAACTCTTGTTCGGCCGGTCTAGGAGTTGCTCTTGAAAAAGTACCAGAGAGTGACTGGTACCCCAAAGGAACGAAAGGACCGCCATATAAAAATGTTTCCGTTGATTCGGAAGACATAGATGACTGTCTTGACATGATCGATGAAGGATAAAAACCTCTTGGTGTAGGATGAAAAGGAATTCGAGGTGGTGAAAAACTAAGACCCGGGTTTTCTAAAAAAATTTTTCAATGATAAATACCAAACGTCACTCCTAAAATCACTATAGAATATTGATTCATGCTTCCTAATATTTAAAGTCTGTTGGTTTTCGAGAAGAGAGTTACGTCTTCGTCTGGACTGACAATTTCTTCAATAGAAATGAGGCGAGAAGGAAGATTTTGAGTAATGATATTTCTTACCCTAGGTGAACCAGATCACTAAAAGTTGGAGTAACAAATCCTGAAGATGGTTCCAAAATAGGAGGTTCAGTGTTACGCTCAGAAATTTCAGGTTCTTCAGCTAATTCACTGGAAGCAGAAATACTACCAATAACTTCAGAAAATGAAATTGGCTCTTGAATATACTCTGTTGTTTGTATTTGATAATCAGGATGAACAATTAAAGATGACTCTCCAGTTTCTGGTGATCCAACTCTATTGTCACTAGGTGATATGGGAGCTCACAGCCCTTCAAGTTGGCTTGGTGTATACTGAGGAGGTTTCCCCTAAAGTTTGTGAGATTGTCTCGGTAATTCGGCCACGATTAAATATTAACTAATCACATGGAAACAAAGAAAATTTCAATAAAAACACCTAAAGTCTGTAAAGAAACAAACAACTGAATGACACGCCTAAAAAATCTAAGAGTTCAAACCACGCACAAACAGTAACTTCGTGTACTAAAAACACTAGTTGGTGATGAAATCCAACCTAGTAGAAGTTTAATATAGAAAGGGTGGTTGGAACAGTTACCTCGACAACCTGCTTAATGAAACAGACTGGCACAAGTTTCTTCACAAAACCATCTAAAATGAAGAGAACCCCCCAGAGAGTCCAAGTGAGTCTAGTCGACGTCTACTCCAGGTACAGTGAGATCTTTGCTTCACCGTCACCTTAGGAAATAATCTTAAGTTTATAGACACTAAGGTTATCAATAGTAACAAATACAACTGGGGGGACAGTCTATGATCCGATCTACGTGCAAGGGCAGAGTAAAAAAGTTCAATCCCCTTGAAGTCTCATCGACATGGTCAATCTGAGGTTTACCAATAAGTGACCCCAGGATGCTCGACAATGGTTAATCGAGGTTTACCATTTATAATACGCGAAAATCTTTTATCTTTCCCAATGAAACAGAATTGATTTTCTCAAACGTTCGGACATGATCTCGTGATTGACTGCTTTAAGAAAAGCTTCCCAGAATGTATCAATTACAATTGGATTTATTTCCTACCACAACATATATCTACTTGTTTGTTTTAACTATCTTTAAGAGTTAATTATTCCCTACTCCAAAATACTAGCCTAAGCTATATTGGTGAGAAGAGCCCTAGAAATAAAAAAGATTACCAGATCAATTTTAATTAAGCGTTGCTTTTATGGGTTGTTTTTTAAGTCGATAGATATGGAAATGAAACTTTGATGGTGTGAAGACTCGACTCCAAACACACTAAAAAAAATGCACGTAAAATGATAAGCAATTCGTTTTTCTTTCAATGAAATTCTAGCTAAAAGAAAGAGTTCGAGAATGCAATTCTTTAAGAAACAATTCTTTCTTTCAACATGAAAATGGAAAGAAAATCTTTTTGTTTTTCAATAAGAACTCAAAACGAGACAAATAATTAATGCTCACAATAAATCCCTTTCCTTTTTCAAAACTTGAAACTACCAAAAAAACAATTTGCTTCAAAAGCGATCTACAAGTTCTAGAAAAACACTTAAAACTACAAAACTAATTTTGAGATCTAAAAACTTTAAAAATCTAATTGAATAAAAGCTTCAATTCTTTTTTCATGACGTTTTGCTTAGTTTTCAGTAAACTAAGGATTCATTTGCTTAGAATAACAAACCAATCAAAAATATCAAGATATGTTTTCTTTTGTAAAAATGAAATTTAGAACTTATAACAAAGTTTGTTCAAAGATTTGCAATGAGAAAACTAAATCTATTTCTCGCAAAGGATAGATTTCACAACCAAGTCAGACTCATCAAGAAGACAAAAAGACACCAGGGTGGTATAAGGTTTCTCAAGCTTTTGATCTTTGAGTCACTACAAAGACAAACTGAAAACCACTCCAAGCATGCAAAACTTCTAGAAAATCACTCAAAACAAAAATACTATTGGAACTCACTCACAAGATATTTTTGACAGGAAAAATACAGATCTGGGTAGACACTAAAAATCTAAATCAAACCTAAACTTAATTGGAAGAAGATATTTGAAGTTTTTCAAAAAAAATTTACAGGGTCCGTAGGCTCTAGAAGCAACAGGCGCGGTCCCGCACTGTTTACTGAAGGAAAAATGCGGAGATGCCCGCACTATCTGTAATGAGAAAGTGTAGTCCCAAGAAAACTTAAAAAACAAAAATACTTTCAGATTTCGAAAGATACCCAAGCTAGTATACATCAATCAAAAACCAGAGAAAAAAAACAATTTTCTCAAGTCAAAACAAAGGAAAACCAAAAATAAATACATTCCCCAACAAAGTCGCCAATTTGTTGGCCAGATAAATCGATCTTGCGGACAAGACCGATCTCCCTAGTATCAGAAGATAATCTAGCAAAAAACAAACAAACAAACCTATCTTTCTCTAGACATATGCGATTTATAAGTAAATACTACAAAGGTGTTAAGATCCTACCTTATATCTAGTGCTTGTTCGTAGTAGTCATCCTCCAATAGTTCGAAAGCATTACCTTTGAAGACCTGCAATCACAAACAAGCAAACATTAAATAACACCTGCATAGCAAATATTATAAATCATGTATATTATGGTGATCAAGGAATCCATAAAATAAATGATGAATTAACAGCTTATTTAGAAAAACAAATATATTTGTATTAAACTTTGAAGTAGAAGAACCTTACAAGCTTTTCAACCTTGATGTATTACAAAATCATTCGTATATTAGAACATTTAGTCAGTTTTCTAGTCAGTTTTGATCTTTGTATGGGAATGCCTACCTCAGCGATGATATTATATATTATATATATATATATATATATATATATATATATATATATATATATATATATATATATATATATATATATATATATTGCATTGAATGTTTTTACAGGTTTCGACTGGGGTGTCCACAAGATGATCCTTGAAATGATAAAGTACTTCACTCTTCATAAATGACAGACTCTATATTCATCTATTACAGACTTCGCACTTTAGGGGGCAATCTGTTGCACTAAAAATTGTCACCTTGACATTCTTCTATGCGTGTGAGTTCATTACCACTCATACTTTCCTCCTATGCAAGTCTGAAACATTAGTTCCTCATATCAAGCCTGGAAAATAAGAGAAAAGCTCTCAAAAGTCTTTAAAACTCTGGTTCCACACTTTCTCTTTGTCTTACCTACGGTCCCGCACCTAATGGCCATGTCTCCTGCGCACCTGACCACACTGTCTCTGTGTTAAAGGTGCAGACCCTTGTAAAAGATAAAAAGGCACGAGTATACTTTGAAAAACTCACTTTCAGTTATTTTTAGAAGCTTCTGGAAGGAACCTTGAGGTGGCCAGTTCGCACTTTTAAGCTTCATGTATCCCATGCCTTAAGGATCTAACCCCTTGATGTGAGGAGCTTATTCCTTTGAAGGAGGATTCTATCCCTTCTAGGTGGACCAGTGACCTCCTCCTCTGCACTATAAAAAGAGGCATTGAGCTGGTTATCGGGGAGTTAGAAGTTTAGTATTTTTTGAGGTGAAATACTGCTGGAACTTAGTCTTCTTTAGTTGAGTTTTTATGAGGAGAGATTACATACCTCTAAGATCTCATTTGGAAGAGTGCAAGACTTGTCAAAGTAAAGGAAATTCTTGTTTCGGACCCCAGGAAGAGCTTGTTCAACATCAAGGCTGAAAAGGTTGTAAGGTTCTTCTACTATTCAAAGTTAATACAAATATATTTATTTTTCTCAATAAGCTGTTAATTCAAGGTTTATTTTATGGATTCCTTGATCACCATAATAGACATGATTTATAATATTTTCTATGCATGTGCTATTTAATTTTTTCTTGTTTGTGATTGCAGGTCCTCAAAGATAACTCTTTCGAATGACTAGAGGATGACTACTATGAAAAAGCATTAGATCTAAGGTAGGATCTTGACACCTTTGTAGTATTTATTTATAAATCGCATATGTCTAGAGAAGATAGGTTTGTTTGTCTATTTGTTGCTAGACTATCTTTTGATACTAGGGAGATCGGTCTTGTTCGCAAGATCAATTTATCCGGCCAATAGAGTTGTTTGGACTTAATGCAGGATTAGCGCACACAACAGAAACTATGTAGAATGATGCACCACTACACTGAAGAAAATGAAGTAGTTACCAAACATGTACCCCAAGTAATAGTGAAGCAAGTGTTGTAGAGCATGTGCACAATTAGAGAATTTTGGTTTAATGCATAGGTTGTAGATTATGACATGGATAAAATCATATTGGAACTAGGCTCTAAGGTGAATATATTTCCAAAGAAGACATGGGAATTGGTGGGTAAAATTAGTATGGTCGACAATTAAACTATGGCTTACCTATCAGTACAGGGTATTCCCTATTGGGAGACTAGAAGATGTTAAAGTAAATTTTGATGGAGTCAAGAGGTTGGCTTACATCTAAGCAATTGAGATCTTGGATGACAAAAATCATTATCAGGTATTTCTTGGAATTGATTGGGCCTTTTACAATTAAGTTGTTATCAATTTCATGAAAAGGAAAATGATATTTGAATATGGAGATTTGTAAGTAGTCGCGCCCCCAGATCCTACATAAGGGGAAAGCTACATCAAGCTTGTCAGAAGGGATATCAACACAACAGACCTCAACAATATCTACAATGTAATGGTAGGGTGCAATGATTGTGTCATTACTATAATAGATGGCACCTTAAGTTGGTGTAGTGTCAATTCTTGTGTGTCATAATCGAATGAAGCATTAACTAATTGGAAACAATGCTTTCATAAGGTTTCCTTGTGTACAACCCAGTGTGATGTGTACTTGTCTGCCCATCATCAAAGTTGATATTTTACTCATGTCGGTCGCAATGAAAAAAATAAAAATAATAAACTATACAAAATATTTAAATAATGTATGCTCATAATAAAATTACCCGTGAAGGAATTCGATCCCTCTTGGCTCATGTTAGATCCGTATTTAAGATGTATCTATGTTGGTGATAGTCATAAAGCAAGATCATGGCTACTACAGGTTCTATATATGCATGCCACCTAATATGTAAAATGTTAATGATTTCTGTATGATAGTTAGATGAGATGTAAATGAAAACTATAACTGAAATGGAGGGGCCTAGTGAGCCATGTCAATAAGTCCAGGCAACCTGTGATCGAGATAAGCTCAATGATCTATAATACATACACAAAGACTAACTTAATTCCTAAATCTATGTAGAGCATATCCCATATACAAGAATAGTAAATATCTATGCCATAAATTCCAATATAGGCTCGTAAAACCCAATCCTAGCCTAACACATACACTGAATATATAAGTTACAACCACAACACATTGTGTGGGGTTTAATCTTATGAGTTCATAGGTTCAAATCTCACAGGGAAAGGTTGAGAATGAGAGCTACTTTTGGGAATTACCATCTAGTTAGCAAGCAGATCCTTCTTTCATCCAACATTGAAGCTAACACCAACCAGTGGAATGAGAACTACTTGTGGGGAATTAGCATCTAGCTAGCAAGAAACTCCTTTTTTTTGGTCCAACATTGAGGCTGACACCAGCCAAACTCAACTTTGTTCGGAAAAAAATAAAGTTACAACTATAACACTTCTCTATAACATTAAAATTGCCCTCAACCAAGCTCACCCTAATGGTTATTAAAATGATAATAAAAAACAAAATTACAACCACAACACCTATGAGCAGACACCAGCCGTAACCATAAGTTTCAACTCCAATAGGTCGCTCGGACAAGATACATATACACATACATGAGTATATGACATTGACTAATCTTGTGCAGATTGTTAAGAGCTCCCTGCATGGGCACAGTCACACTGCAAGACATATTCAAGCAGCCACTCAATTGGGTATTATACTCGTGTACTATTGTCAGAAAAACGTATATTCAATAAATATATGTATTAAACGCTGGACTGAATGCGGAAACATGGCAGGTGCACATAAGAGGCAAATAAATACAGAAAAACTATAACTGAGGCAACAGGCGGGAAGAAGTATATACACAGATTTCAACTCTATGCTGGTCCAGTGGAAATAGCCACTAGGGTATCACAAATCCCTCCGATGTGTATGAAATGGGGAGGGCTTAGTTAGTTCACTGTGGCAGCCAGCTGCTAACTCCACAACTTCACTTCGGTCTTTTTTATTCTGAAATATTTTCAAAATCAGCAATCCGGTTAATTTTAGGGATTTGGAGAGAGCCACAATTTAAAAAAATGCAACTTACAATGGCAAGCACTCTACGTCATGTATTGGATAATAAAATCGTTAATAAAGGCAGTGAGGAGATAAACCTCTGGACTGATACAGAGGAATCTGTCACTCTGCTCTACACAGCAAAGCACATTCATCTCGTTTAAGATGTAGAAGACAAGAAGGAAATCAGATTGCAGAACTAAATTCTAATTGGCTCTTGGACTTTGTCTCCGAGATATTGTGAACTTGAATGTGGATGTGGAATTGGACTCCCTCCCACAGATTTTGAACTTGAATTTACATTATGGACAAGGCAATCATGTTGCAGATGTCGACATGCGTTAGAGATATTTTTTCACGAGTGTGGATTTATACCATAAACAAGTGCGAAGGATTATCCAGTAAAAAGGGAGGGAAGATGGGACGGAGATTGATAAAAGACTTGTGGGTCATGCATGGTAGGTTCCATTCAATATCATTTTATCTGTAATTGTATGGCCCTCCCTTGATCCTCACTCTATAGCTACGTGACAATTTGTAGATAAGGTGTGGTTTTTCTGGTGTTATATATCGGTCATGTTTGTCAACTGAAAGCCACTTAAACCAAAAAGGACTTGTATAACATAATTGGTAGATTTATTGAATCAATCAAAATTGATTGTATCTAAAAGCCACTAATATGGACTTCCCTCCAGATGGGCTTCCCTCAACATGGCGCTCACTGGTCATGTACTATAAATTGACAAATTGAGATAACTAATGATGCAACAGCGCGGCTATTTTTTTTTCCCAAAGTATACAAAGTCTAGTTAGTAATTAAGAAAATCGTATTTTTATGCAGTGAAATAAACATAGTTACCAAATTCGAATTCGAATACGAATTCGAATTCGATTTGATACGGAAAAAATTCGATTACCTTAAATACAATACGGAAAAAATTCGGAAGTATAGATCTTCAAAAATAAAATTATTTTTAAATTAAAAATAAAAATCTATATTTACAATATATTTAAAAAGAAATCACATCCTCAAATTCTAAATTTTAATATAACCCTTAAAAATGAAAAATAACAACATTATTATTTTTAACAAGTATAAACTTACTATTTTTTATTATATTTTAATACAAAATTTATTGTTTTTTACTATTATAATTTTTTTAATATGCAATTTATTATTTAATATATTTTTTAATATAGAAATTTCTTTTTTTTTATTTTTAATTCACCATTTACTCTCTCTTATATAAAAAATTTAATATAAAAAAATTATTGAAAACAAAAAAAACCGTATCGAATTCCAATATCCGAATTTGCAGCCGAAGCGAATCGTACTGTCGAATTTTCGAATTTTTCTGGCCAGTACGGCCGAACTTGGTAGCTATGGAAATAAATACAACTCAATTTAAATATTTTAGCAGTTTGTGTGTTTAAAATTGATTGAGGTATTGCCGAATATAATTTAAATGGTATGCCATTTTGTAATTCATTGAAAATTATATTAAAATTTTAATTTAATCATAAGTGGATGATAAGTCATTAATGTTAAAAAAATATTAGTAATAGTTTAAAATTTATTTTTTATAGTTAAGTTTTTTTTATGTTAAATAAGCTGATTAATTAAAAAAAAGTATGGTATTAGAAAGTTATGGTATTAACTCATTTTATAGTAACAAAGACTATTTACAAGTTAAAAATTCCTAAAAAAAATAAATAAAGTGAATTTATTGATTAGAAATCTTGTTACATAGTTTCAAAATTTATTTATAGGTTAAGAATTTTCATAAAGAAATGAAAGTAAATATATTAATTAGAAATCTTGTTACATAGTTTCTTTATATATATATATATATATGTTAATTTCTTATAATAATAATTTAAAATAAAATTACAATTAATTAGTGAAGGCTTCTTATTTCAACTTCAAGTAGATGAGGATCTGTTGACTTTTTTTATTTATTTTTTAAATTGAGGACCTAGATTCATTTTCAAGGGAATATGCTCAACATATGCTTAGACTTAATGCTTATCAACCACTTTAGTGTATTAAAGAGTTTGTTAGGTTGCATTGGCTTTTAATAAAGTTGACTTTTTTATTTTTTAATTGAGGGCCTAGGTTCATTCTCAAGTGAATATGTTCAACATATGTTTAGTCTTAATGCTTATCCACCATTGTAGTGTATTAAAGAGTTTGTTGTGTTGCATTGACTTTTAATAAATTTAAAAAATTAGATTCATGCCACTTGGCTGCCCCACCAATTTCCTAGGAATTTGATTTGAGATTATTCCAATTCTAATAAATTCCTCCATGATAAGTTCCTTCTTATTATTTATAACATTCATTTATATATAAGCAAATTTTATTTAGCAAAATTGTCCATTACATGTAATAAATTAAAAAAAATAGATTCATGCCATGTGCATTCCCACCCACCAATTTCCTAGGGATTTGAGAGTATTCCAATTCTAATATGTTCCTCCATGATAAGTTCATCATTACTATTTATAACATTCATTTATAATCCTTTTTTCTTAATTTGAAGTTGACACCTAACCTTTTTATACATGGTTAATGAGGTAAATTTGTTCATTAGTAAGACATTTTTCATGTTGCAAAAGTTTTTTTGGTTATATTTATAAAGCCTTAGGTTATATCAACCACATTAATATCTTTAATGGGGTTGTACTAATTAATTTGTTTTGATTGGTATAAATGTTAAAAAACAATTTAATTTATAGCAATTGTCTAACCATTATACTTCTCTACTTTTTCGTTGATATTGGATGTATTTTGTTTTTTTGTTGAAATATTGATTTTTGTTTTTTAAAATCAATTTTTGATGGCATATATGGATTTACCACTCTGAAGAGCATTCAAATTGTAGAAAGTTCACAAATCAAACTTTTGATTTCAAGAAATCCCTATGATATTCCTCACAAAACTCTCCCTAACATATACACTACAGTTAATTTATATAGCTATATAATTATATTTATTTTCCATATTAACCAATGAAACATAATTATGACTCTTCAACATGAAAAGTATAGTAATGATGTTGAATCCGAGTACAACCTCCATTAATTTTTTCTTTTTTCTCGTTTCCTCATCTCAACTGAACTTGAGAATGTTGTTGAATACACTAACTTAGTTGCTATAATATGGGTTCAAGTATCTGTAAGAGGAATATACTAGCAATTGCACCAAATGTTGCAATGGAAATGTTGTAAGTCGGTAGCATATAAAAAACAGCAGACAAAGAGTGATTCCTTGTCATAAAAGTAGATTCTGCGAGAGAACACCCACCTCTATTTGAGATTGAATCTTTGTGTATCCTTCTCAAGCAGCAATTCAAACCAAACATTCCCCATTGGTTCAACTTCCCAAAGCATATCATTGTAGTATTTGATTCCCCAAAACAATGCATTGTCATTTGTAAAGGCATCATCAAAGACACAAACAAGACTGGGGACATCTTAACTTATTAGCATTTAAATGAAAAAATGATAAGGTGTTGGTAGAAACAGTGAAGTGTGAAAACATAGGAGAAAAGGATTGAGTTAGTTACTTAGAGGCATATGGATCAAGTGGCTTGTAGTTGAATATTAAAAATTTGGGTCAAATTGTTGAAGTTTGGATATTGAGCAACAATATTCCAATCACTATAATTCATCATGTAATTGACGTTTGCGATAGGATTTTCACTCCCCAATACTCTTTTTAGTTGAGCTTGACATGCTAATGTATTGTAATTTGGCACATCTGAAAAGTACATTGTACGAGAGGAGATGTATTTATATTAGTGGGTGTTTGTACACCCAAACTTGTCATATGTGGGGAATCACTCCTGTAATGAATTGAAAGTGCATGAGCTTTGAATCTTGTCAATTGATTCAATTAAAAAGAAAAAAATTAAGAGAACTCTCCCAAAGTGGATAGGGTTGGCATACTCTATAAAAGCTCCAGGAGAGGTGAGATTATTGTGGTAGCCACAAGAATGTGCAGGGAAAGAGACAATAGTGTCACCTTTGTGACACAACAATTGAAAGTCCACTCAACCATAAACTATGAATATGTCCAAATCGCATTCTAGGTAAATGAAACAAAACACAATTCACCACATTACACTGATTTCATAGGAACTCTAAATTCAAAATGATCCAAATTTCATTAATGAATTAATCTTTCCAATGTTATTAATTACTAATCCATAAAACAAGGGAGGGTCACTATTGAGTTCTTCTCAAATTGTCAACTACACATAAGGTATGGTTTTCCTTTTTAAGGCATGTAGAGATAAAGTATTGGATTTTTACTGTCCACTATCATTTGGGACATTAGTTTGGAGTGCATTCAACATCGCCACTAAAATTCATTGAGAAACTTAATAACCTTCAACTACAAATCACATGGGAATGAACTACCAAGCTCTTCAATTTACAATATGCACATGGGAATGGGCCACCATGTTTGTCATCTTTGGTAGAATACGATTATGCTTGTTTGATCAATGAATACATGTTGTAGAGAGTCATGGTTAAGAATCATTATCCTAGGCCGAAAGGAGTCTAAAAACTCCACTTTGTGCCATAAAAAACGTGAAAAAAGGATAAACTAACACACTCTACACATGGAGACATAGTCTGAAAAAATTTGATTCCATAGTTGTTGCATATTCCAAAGTGAGATTATGCACATTGAATTCATACTCAGTGGGATTTGGAATTTCTAATACCATGAGAGAGGAGGAATTCCTAAAAATATTCCTTCTCTTTGTTTCCTTCGGGTGCCCCTTATAAAGGATGGGTGTTCAGATGGACAGCCACATCTAATCTAGAGTGATAAACAATCCCATAATGAAATCTTGGTCGTAACCATGCCTCACTATCATATTGAACAGATCTCCTCCCAAGCTTATATCTGATCTAACCTGCTTTGGCTTCACCAGCAAAACAACAAATACTTTTAGAACTTGGCATGACTATAGTCTAATGAATTACTCTGAGCATACAAATTTAATGTAACAAGACTTACAGGAACATATGGACCTCTGCGATGACCTTGTTAGAGTTGTTCACAAGGTTGCAGCAACACTTGGCATAACATCCTTCAACATGGTAATTTGGAGGTAGCCATTGTAATGAGAGTGGAGGCATTGTAGTTATGGTGGCTGAATTAATGCCCACATTGAACCCAACCCCAACACCACCAACGACACTGACACTGGTCTTCACCAATATGATAGCTTGGATATCATTATTTTGGTCTTTCAATAATTTTTTGAGTCTCTTGGAATCAAGCAACTTGCTTATAATTCTACAATCAGAAGCAAAGAACATAGAGCAAGCTATTACAATATTTGTAAAATATGATACTGGATTTTCTTCTCTCCCAAAGAAAATGCTCACCAATTTGACAGACTATGGGAAGAAAGAATTGTTGTTGGTCCATTGCATTTCCAAGTTCTACACATTGACAATTTCGAGGACTTTAACAATCATGCCAACACAATGGCGACTAATAGAAATGGAGGGAAATGCAATTTGAATATCATTGGAGATGGTGGGTTTGTGACTATGTCCTTTGGTTCTATGACCACATCAATCATTAGCACTATGAATGTTACAAATCCCTTCGCACTTTACACAATACTAATATGCAGAAGTTGTAAGAGAATAATAAAAAAACTACTCCTTTAGTGAATATTTAAAGAACCTTTTGCATTTATGATCCATAAATCATGTAAGTGATACAGAAAAGGTACTTGCCTCTTCCTCCAAAACCAATGTTTGTGCATATACGAGGAGCTGGGTAAGACTATCTCTTTTAACATGTTCTTAAAATAATTTGTTTATATTCACTAGTGAGAATATGATTTTTAAGTAAATCATTTATATTCAGCTATTAGCTTTTGTATTCTTTTTGTCAGACTTTTTTGTAGGTGGCAAACACTTGTGAATACATCCTGTAACTAACTGGGGGATTGATTGATTAACTTGTGTTGGTGTCTTTTTGGGAGAGGAGAGAGACACATACATATTTCTAGATCTAGGGTTTTGACCATAATTTGAGGCTCCTTGAGGTCTCAAACTCCTTGCCCTTTAGGGGAATTTTCCAAATCATCTTGCTCTTTATTGATGCATATTGGATTTGGATTTTTATACCTCTATGCCTAAAACAAATTCAGATTTAAAAAGGAACTGTATTAATTTTTTTTACTATCAATTTTATTTGAATGATCCATGTTTGTGTACAAATCAGGGAACATAGTTATGGGAAGAACACCATTGGACTGGACTACAAGGAACAATCTAGTCTTAGGTGTTGCTTGAGGTATTTCTTACTTCCAAGAAGAATATGGGTCTTTGATGATTCCACGTGGAAATATTAAATCCTCCGATATTCTCTTGGAAAAGAATGGTGTTATATTCATTTCTAATTTTGGGTTGGCTCTGCTCTTGAATCCATCACATACTCATGCTTCATTTAGATATGTCGGGTATAAGGTACCCGAGTAGGAAAAACCAAGATATTGTCCCAAAACATCGATGTGTATAAATTTGGTGTGTTACTACTCTTAGTGTTAGGATCAAAAAAGCCTAGAGAAGTGGTGGCATCTAAAGATACCATTGTTGGGATCCCACTCATCATGAGGACAAATTAAGATGGATTATTTTTTCCTTTAAATAGGCTATATAAGAAATGAATAGCGTGGAAAAAGCCATGGATTGTCATAAACATGGAGCCCATAAACCACCAGTAAATTGACCGAGTCCAGTTTACACATACTACCTTAACATTGAGGTCTTGACTTGGCAAGCCCTAATGTACTATAAATCTCAAGAAGGTGGTGTTTATCTTCCAAAATGGGTTTAGTCCGTTATTCGAGAAGAATGGACTGCTAAAGTGTTCAACCTTGAATTGATGAGGTACAAGAACATTGAGGAGGAGATGGTTTCCATGTTGCATATTTCTTTCTGTTGTGTTTCACAATTCCATGAGAAATTTCCTAAGATGGTTGAAGTTATTAAGATGATTGAGTGCATTAGAGTTAAGAAATATCCTTTGGGTGAATGGATGAGTCTCATTTCGTTTCTCCTTCTGCCTTGTAAGGTATTATAAGAAACTACTGAAGCAGATGGTTTATATACATTTTGAGTGTCATGTTATATTTGCTTCCAATTGTCTTGTTAAGTATCAAGAGCTATTGATATATTTAATGTATTATATCTTGGCTTGGGTAGAGTATGTATGTGATTGTTTGAAAGAGAATTCTATGTATTGGTTTTGTAGTTCCATAACATAGATTGTTTATGGTATATAAGTAATTTTAGCATTGTGTTTTATTAATGGAGTGGTGGTTTTGTTGGTGTTTAGATATGAATTATAGAATTCACCCTTTTCCAACATTAAATGTCAATCTGGGGCTCGTATTTTTATTTCAAGGTTATCGTGAAAAGTCTATGCAGGCCACAATTTCCCTACCTAGCATTGAGAATTAAATCAAAAATATAACAATGTGTAACAACAAGAAATAACAGTAACAACAATCAGAGTAACAACAAATTAAGATTCACAGCAACACAAACTTAATGAACCATTACAACAATAAAGAATTAATTACAATAGAAATAAATCTACACACACCATTAATTCAGCTACATCTAATCAGGAGAGTGGGCCCAACTCTCCGATTAGGGCTATGGTAAAAATATCGAAGGTTAGATAATTCTCAGAAGATCAAGGTTGCATTAATCAAAAAGAAAATTCAGAAGTCTGTTGTTACATTCTCAAAGGAAAAACCTTCAACATTTGATCTGCTCCATATATGTGTTATCTCCCCTTTCTCTCTGATTTGTATCTTTTAAATATCGAAGGTTAGATAATTCTTAGAAGATCAAGGTTGCATTAATCAAAAAGAAAATTTGAAAGTTTGTTGTTACATTCTCAAAGGAAAAACCTTCAACATTTGATCTGCTCCGTATATGTGTTGTCTCCCCTTTCTCTCTGATTTGTGTCTTCTAAATATATAAACAACAAAGGGAGATTTACAACAAACTAATTAAAAAATAATTTCCCTTACAATTTATATTGATTACAAAATATCAATAAGAAATATGAGATCTGAGAGATCTTTTTATCATGATTCAGCTGGAGCAAGTCAAATCTATTTATTGCAATTGGGCAATTTCAAAAATGGCCACAACAGAATATATGCAAAGATGTCCTTTGAAAAACATTGCTTTTCTCTCAATCCATACCGAGTTTCGGAAAAATTCTCATTAGGAAACTAATCTAGTCCATTCAGCACAAAATTTGTGTCTCGTATTTTTAAGATTCTTCTTCGTTTACCTGAAAGGTTCAATGCAAAATTGTCACGTTTTATCCTAGCGAATTTCCGAGTTGGAATATTTTATTATGAGTTGAAGATCAAATTTACAATCTGGAAGAGATCTTGGAGGCTAAAATCATGAGTGATGTTATAACAATTTCATCAATAAACAAACATTGGAAATATCATGCATAACAATCATAAATTTATTAAAAATAATGGAGAATAAATATTACTTATCCAAAAGAGCATAAATAATTATGAAATGGAATTATATAATAAATTATGGTAAATAATGTGATAAAAAAATAATAGAAATGGATGTTGAGAAGTGATAATAATAATGAAAAATTAGTAGCCCAACATCTCCTCCAAACTGAACATGTTGCGTGTCCTCATGTAACCCAATGCCTTTGTATTAACCAAATTGTAATACAGTAATCAAAATGCTCACCCAAACTCATGATATTGACGGAACAAAAAGCTTCTTCCTGAAATCATTCTTTAAAACAATAGTTGTTCAATTCTAGGAATTTTGGTGAAACTATAACAATTTTCATATTTATTTTCAATCATATGAAGTTGCAATAATGTATGATACAAGTAGAAAAAGCCTTCATTATCCATTTTCTCAAAAATTACAAATGCGATTTTGCTAAAATTTTGCAAGAAAAATTTCTACTATAGCAATGGTTCTCCAATCCGAAAATCCAATCTATCTGATGCACATATCTCGAGATATAAAAAAAATGGTTGTAGGTAATGATGTTTAATTTCTAAAAAATTCTAAGTAAGTTTTTCTTCAAGTTTCAAAGGTTTGTTAATATTAACTTAATACTTCTCCACCTCAAAAACCAAACAAATCTAATTAACATATTTCAATATATCAACAAGATTGTTGTAGGTAACATTGCATGATTTTTGGAATTTACCAATTGGTTTAGCTTAAAAATTTCTGGGTTAATGATGCCTCTTTTTTGTCCAAAAATCACAAGAATCCAGTTGATGCTTTTAAAACAAATCAATTTATGCATTGTGAAAAAATGAAATTGTATACCTTAAATGAGGAAGAAATGAGAAAAATCCATCATGCATAACAACTCTTCCCTCAAATTGGAGAATTAGCGTGCCCTCATGCTACACTAGAAAAAAAATTGAGGTGGTTACTACAATCGTTGTTGAAATATTTTCTTGGTGTATAACAACATGAAATAAGGGATGTTTTGTGAATGAATAAGGAGATTGATGGATGATAAAGAATATTAATGGCATGGTCATGATGAATAAACTAGTGAAAGTAACACTCCCCCAAACTGAAGGCTTTTTTCTTTCTGAAAAATAGGAAGTGGTAAAGAAGGGAAAATAATGGTTGAAAATATATGAATGAATAATTCTTAGTGGTTTTTTCATGACATTCTCCTAAAATTTTAATGAATAAAAAACTTATGCTATTTTACCTCCATAAAATGTGAAATGACATGTATCAATTAATATTTTTTGAATTTGATGTAGGCTGTGTTGATGCTGAAAATGATGTGGAAGGTGAAAGCCATGCAAAGTAAAAGAAAGTAATGAGAAAGTGTAGTAGGATGTTGTTAAGCTACGAATAAATGGAGATTGATAGTGTAAAGCAACTATCTTTGGTTAAATTTATGAAACTTGTAGAATAAAGGAATGATAGATTAGATGGTACAAAATGTCAAATATCAAATATCCTAAAAGTTCCATCCCTAAAATGTAAAGTAAATATTTATAACTCAATAATAGATATAAACCATAACCACCATCATCTAAGAACTCATTAAATATTACCCCATGAACCATGAGTTCTAGCAAACTTTATATATGAAACAATGGGCTTTATCCGCAGTTAGTTTTGAGAAAACAGGGTAACCAAGTGGATCATAGTATTGAATTAACTTCTATACCATAGGATTTCCACTGCTGCCAGCAGGCATCCATGTCCTTGACAAGGACGCCCTTTTAACCCATTGAGATTCTAGTGTCCCATATATTAGAAAAAAATACATAGTTACAAAAGAATTTAAATTTACTTAGATTTCTACTGAAGATCATTGTTTTGGCCTGGTAATCAGTTAATAACCATGTCATTCATGGGAGCTAACAAAAATGAACAAGTCATCTCATGATGAGACCTCTTGTCCTTCAGGCTTATGACCGAAGGCCATTACCCCGGCTTGGTGATGAAAGGAGTTTTTGGGGTAAACCAATTTCCCCTTCCTTTATAAATTTTGAACCTAAGTCTTGTGGGTTATGGCCCACAAACATATCGGAAGCACTTATTTGAGGCCTTAAGCCCTTAAAACAAGGGACCATAACATAACGGAATAACAAGGGAAACACAAGAAAAACACGTGAAACACAGGAACAACACGCCTGAACACATAAGGCCAGACTTCAAATACATTATGCTAGCATTCATAAATCATTAGGTCTGTTCATCAACGCCACTTCCATTGCGCTCTCCGATCTCTGATTAGCTCATCAACTATCAGTGTATCGCCCATTGGAAATTGGCATTCCCACTATCTGTAGCGCTCGCCTCTCCGATTTATGATCAACGATTAGATCGTGATCGTTGACCTGACTCTTGATCTGATGGTCCATGATCTATCGCACCATCGCAATCGCAATCGCTCCACGGCCGATTCCGATAACGCATAAAGGGTTTTGCCGATGTGATATCAATTGACTTTGTTCTCAGCAATACGATCCTGTTCGTTCATCATATCAACCCAATGGTCCTGTGCATTGAAACATCCATTCCTCTTTGGCTTGATTTCGCTTTCTTTTTGATGGATTTACGTCGCTTGCGGTTTCCTTCTACCATAGTATATCTTCACACAGAACACTCATGTATAACAATATTTTGTTAATCAATGGATCACCATCGATCCCTATAGTGATTGATGGTCGATCAAACTTGCAACACTGAACACACTTTATATTATAAACATATCATTACAAGCTAAGGCATTTTAGTCTTAGAACAAACTCCCTCTCAACTACATTGTATCTATCTTTGTTACACAATTTCTATTATTCACTCTCTATCTCTCTATATCTCCCCTAACTGTCTCATGATATATATATATATATATATATATATATATATATATATATATATATATATATATATATATATATATATATATATATATATATATATATATATATATATATATATATATATATATATATATATATATATATATATATATATATATATATATATATATAGAACATACAGGTTCATCGTTACAGGAATATTGGATCGGATCACTGAAAGGATCCGATCAATCCTCTCCCTGATTTCCTCAACAAACCCCTAAACTCTTTATACGCATACATACATATGGCAGATTACATTTAATTAAGTCTTCGAGAGACTTTATGCATTCCATCATTTAAGCTCTGTTTTAAAAAAATTTGTCCCTTGTTTTGCTCCAATGGTCCACGCCTCCTCCTTTCTCCACTTTGGATTCCTCATTTAATGAAGAGGGTCAAATGCTCCTGCATTAGACTCCTAAGGCACAAAAATTTATGACCTCCTGGTCATATGCTTCTCCTTATCCTTAGCAATTATACCCACTTCTCAGTAGAATTGCCTTCATGATCTTCTGTGAGCTGCAACGAACCTATGTAGTAATAGCCTTCCTCTACTACACAATACCTCACCAAGATTTCTCCTTTGAGCTTTAGTCTTTTGGCATCCTTCTGGTTCTCTTCTCTGGAACCAATTGAGCACTCCTTGCTCTAGGTTTTCTGCAAGTCATCTCACCTTCGGTTGCCGCTATCTGCGCGATAGTAAATACCATAAACTATCCATATTTTAAACAACTGTACCTCCTTCTCCTTAGGCTTGCACTCCTTCTTCCTTCTCGCAGGAAATCTTTCCCTTAACCTTTATTTACTCTGATACCAAACGATGAAAGGATATTTTTGGGGTATACCAATTTCCCCTTCCTTTATAAATTTCAAACATGAGGCCTCTGGGTTATGACCCACAAACCTATCGAAAGCGTTTATTTGAGGCCTTAAGCCTTTAAAACCCAGGACCATAACATATCATAATAACACAAGAAACACAGGAACAACAAGCCCGAACACATAAGGTCAGACTTCCAATACATTACGCACGCATTCATAAATCATCGGGGCTGTTCATTAAAGCCACTTCCACTGCGAACTTCGATCTCTGATTGGCTCATCGGCTATCAATATATCACCCATCGGCAATTGGCATTCCCACTATTCATAGTGCTTGCCTCTTTGATTTATGATCAGCGATTAGATCGCGACCATTGTTCCTGACTCTCGATCCGACGGTCCATGATCTATCGCATCATCGCAAACACAATCGTTCCACGACCTATTCCGATAACGCATAAAGGGTTCTACTGGTGTGATATCAATTGACTCTATTCTCAGCGATATGATCCTGTCCATTCATCATATCGACCCAATGGATCCTATGCATTAACCCATCCATTCCTCATTGGCTTGATTTCTCTTGCTTTTGATGGATTTACGCGCTCGCGGTTTCTTTCTGCCATACTCTGTCTTCACACAGAACAATCATGTATAAAAATATTTTGTTAATCAATGCATCGCCATCGATACTTATAGTGATTGATGGTCAATCAAAACTGCAACAATGAATATTCAGATTATCTATGAACACATAGGCACACAATTTCAACACCGAACACACTTTATATTATACACAGACAATTACAAGATAAGGCATTTCAGCCTTAGAACAAAGTCCCTCTCGATTACATTATATCTATCTCTGTTACACAATCTATATTATTCGCTCTCTATATCTCTATATCTCCCCTATCTGTCTCACGATATATATATAGAACACACAGGTTCATCGTTAAGGGAATATTGGATCAGATCACTGAAAGGATCCGATCAATCCTCTCCTTGATTTCCTCAACAAACCCCTAAACTCTCTATAGACACATACATATGGCAGATTACATTCAATTAAGTCTTCGAGAGACTTTATCCATTCCATCATTTAAGCTATATTTTAATAGAATTTGTCCCCTATTTTTCTCCAATGGTCCATGTCTCCTCCCTGCTCCACTTTGGATTCATCATTTAATGAAGAGTTTCGGATGCTCCTACATCACTTGGTGTCTAGTAGTGGTAATGTCACTCTATTAACACCTATGATCATGGTAGGCCGACTCATGATGAGACCTCCTATCCTCTAGTTGACTATTTATGTTTAAAATTCAAATATGGTTATTGTTAATCAACAAAAGATTACTTAATAGATGGGGTGGTAGGCCAATTGTTTAAGAGCTAGGGATGGCGTAAAATGTTTTGTAGTAATTATTTTCAACTCGGGTAATTTTTCTTCTAAGAAAATAATAACCTTCAAATGACTATTGATAAATATATTTTTCTTTGTTAAGATTGATGTTGATGAATAGTTCATTAGATAGTGATGGAAAGATTTAAGTACAATTTTTTGTCATCATCATAAATTTTACAAGACCAGTGACTTGACAAATTAGGAAAGTTGAAAGCTGGCATGATGAAATCATCTTTGCATAATTATTCCTTAAAAATAAGATTATGTTTATAGATAAAAAAAAGATAAATTTACTACCCATTCATTATGTCAAAGAGAACCTACACAATTAAAAGTACTTCTCATTCACTAAGTTAATGTTGTCGTACATGATTCAAGTTCCAAAGTGCATGGATAAGTGTTTAAGGTATGGTGGGGGTTACAGATTTTGGTGGTAATAATCGTGAGATGTACAAGTTGACATGACGTTTAATAACAATGATGGCATGACATCATTGCTATTAAATACGATACCTTTTATATTAAATGTGACACCCCCCCCCCCCCCAAGTAAGGTATGATTGTCCTCGGTCATGCTTCGTCATGTCATAAGTGAAATACCAATCATATCCACAGATTCACTCGAGGACATAATTGGAGACTTACCTTGGTGGAGTATCAACATGGGTGGAGTAACAACATTGGTGGAGTAACAAGAGTCACGGAGTAATAGCATCAACATAGTAACAACACCGATGGAGTAACAACATCGACAGAGTAACAACACTGGCAGAGTAACAACACCAGTGGATTAATAACATTGGTGGAGTAATAGCACCATAAAAGTAACAACTTCGGGGGAGTGATAACATCGGCGGAGTAACAACATTGATAGAGTAAGAACACTAGCAGATTAGCAGCACCAAGGGAGTAACAGCACCAATGGAGTAACAACACTAGCAGAGTAACAACACTGGCGAAGTAACAACACTGACGAAGTAACAACATTGCACCGGCAGAGTGACATCACTGACAGAGTAACAACACCATCAGAGTAACAACATCAGTGGAGTAATAACACTAGTGGAGTAACAACACCAGCGAAGTAACAACACCGACACAGTAACAACACCGGCGGAGTAACAAAATTGGTGAAGTAACAACACCAGTGAAGTATCAACATTGACGAAGAATTAGCACCAATGAAGTAGCAACACCAGAATAGTTTTTGATATTAGTTCTAAGGAAACCATATACTAATGAGATTGGGGAACAAAAGTATCAACGTGGAGAAACATCATGAAACTTGAGAATTTCCATATTTTATTTTGAGAACAAAATATGTGACTTTGAAGTAAACAACACCTGAAACATAAAAACATAAGAGAAATCAGAAATGAAATAACACTTTATTAAAAAACAATAAATAAATAAATAAATAACTTAGGTCGCAATGACTGTGATTTTGGTTGCAACAATGTTTTTCCTAAGGGAACATCAATTTGTTTTCAGAAACAACAATTTATCAATGGTAAATGAAAGGAAAATGTTTTGGTGGAAATGAATTAGATCTTAAAATGGAAATCAATTCCCCATTTCTCTTGTTATAAATCCGTTAAGTGATGAAAAGTGTTCATGTTGTTTCCTCTGTGTTGGTGAGCAATAGCGGGAACAATTTTGCGACAAGATCTTCTGATCAATTTTTTTTTTAGATTATCACACATAAAAATAATATAAATCATATAATATTAAATTTGTTAATAGATTCTTGGATGAAATGCTATTATTTCATTATCCTTGTCTTCAAGAATCACTCGTTCATAAATTGATCTCTTTATTCTCCTCTGACCTGCAAAATCAAGCATCTACATGCAATAAAACATGAAATCATGGAAGAAGAGAGGTGATCGAGTTCTCTTACTCCAAGGCATGTGAAAAAAAATAACAATTAGTTACTTTGTAAAACAGATGCACAGAAAGATAAAGAAAATTTTATTTGTCACCTACAGGAGAGCAATGGTTGACATACTAACCAACAGTGTTTAAGCCATAATTCCTTTGTTTTTCATCCAATTTGAATGATTCAAAAGTAAAATGAAAGTTAATTCAAATAGATATCACCAATAAAAACATGTTTTAAAAATTCCATGGTATGATATGTAAAATTTACTTAGAACAACCTGCATAACAAAGCCATTTTCATTCCCAAAATAGACCAACAATTGATATTTTAAGCACAACCTTTTCGTTTGATGACGGATTGAACTTATTAAAATTGGAGATTAACTTAAATCCATGTAAATATATCCAATAAAAGTATTTTTTGAAAGCATGAAGAATTGATGGGTCAAATGTGCTAAGGAACGACAGGAAAAACAAAGTTTTAAAGGTGTTGATTTACGATAGACAATTAGTAATTTGTTCATACCTTTCTCATATAATATCGAAATAAAGTGATTAAAATTAAATTGTAAACTATATTAATAGAGGAATATACCATAGAAACAATTTTCCTAAATCTAGTCATTTAGGAGTCCAAAAACTGACTGTCCCAACTCTGTTCCTGAGTTGTCTACTAGACATAATGTCAATGTTTTGGCCATAACATTTTCATTTCAAATCCAAATTGAGTGATTCAAGTTGTATTATAAATTAGAAATAAAGGGATACTGAGTATAGAACCAAGTTTTGAAAATATTCCCATTTGGTTCCTCAAAACATGACTATCCCGATTGTGTTTTCAATGGGCTTATCAAGCCCACAAACCATAAGATATGATAATCAAGAAGAACAAATTTCCAAAATGATGATTAGTTTTTGTAAAAATATTATTTTCAATATAATACATATACATACACAAATAAATTAAAATATCTACCACCGATTTTGATTTAGTCATCATATTGCGGCAAATACAACTCTTTTTACATATAATTTTATTTATTTATTTATGTACTTATTTATTCTATTTTCTACACTAACCTACTCTACCTTGAAAAATAAAATATACTTACGTATAAGGGTACTTCCAATGGAACCATTTTCTAAATAAGGCCTCAAATGTGTATGTACCAAAATTTGAGAAATGCATGTTAATAAATACTAGGGTATGAGAGACCAACTTCCACATTAAGGATGGTGCCAAGAATTATTGAAGTAGGGAGTGATGTTGCAAGAAAATGATAGAGAGAAACTAGTCTTCATTATAGTCTTGATTTCCCATAATTGTCATATCCTGAAGTTCTTCGACTTTCTAGATTGTGTTGATTCTGTCTTCCTTGATCTCGACCCATGAGTTTTGGGGGTCTTCATCTGCCCCTTATGTTTGTTTCTTTGTTCATACAATATAGAGTATAGAATCATTAAAATGAATTTAAATCTCAGGACTTGAAAGAGGGTGGAAACTTCCCTTCTCAGGATGATAGAGTGGTTCCTATAATTAATCAAAAAGGGAAGAAATTGAAACAACCAAAGAAATCTAAAGCTTAGAACCTGGAACAGGGTGAAAAATTCACTTCCTAGGACGAGAGAGTGGTTCCTATGAACAATAAAAAAGGCAAGAATATGAAAACAACAAAATAAAATCGAAGTAAATCTAATGCTCAGGACGTGTAGCAGGGTGAGAACTTCATTTCCCAAGATGAGAGATCAGTCCTATGGTCAATATTTGTCATACTTTCACGCCTTTGATAGCCTCCCCGGAAACAGTGCCAAAATGTTTGTGTTAATATATGAATGATATAGTTCACCATTTTCCCACATTAATTGTCAATTTGGGGCTTGTCTCGTTATTTAAAGGCTGTCATGCAAAGTCTATCTCGACCACAATTTCCCTAGCATTGAACATTCAATCAACAATATAACAATGTGTAACATCAAGCAATAATAGTAACAACAATCAAATTAACAGCAAATTAAGATTCACAGCAACACAAACTTAATGAACCATTATAGTGATAAAGAAATAATTACAACATAAATAAATATAGACATACCATTAATCCAACACCACCTGATGAGGAGAGTGGACCCAACTCTCCGAT
This sequence comes from Pinus tabuliformis, assembly GCA_031772625.1. Classification (NCBI taxonomy): domain Eukaryota; kingdom Viridiplantae; phylum Streptophyta; class Pinopsida; order Pinales; family Pinaceae; genus Pinus; species Pinus tabuliformis. The sequence continues at coordinate 1,018,473,863 of CM062813.1, read as the reverse complement.
CAGGGTTGTGGCAAAAAGATCAAAGGCTAGATAATACTTATAAGATCAAGATTGCATTAATCAAAAGGAAAATACAAAAGTCCATTGTTACATTCTCAAAGGAAAAACTTTCAATATTTGATCTGCTTCCTATATGTGTTATCTCTCCTTTCTCTATGTTTTGTGTCTTTTAAATATACAAACAACAAAGGGAAATTTACAACAAACTAATTACAAAATTATTTCCCGTCAAATTTAAATTGATTACAAAATATCAATAAGCAATATGATATTTGAGATATCTTTCCATCATGATTCAACTGCAACAAGTCAAATTTGGTTATTGCAATTAGGCAATTTGGAAAACGACCACAACAAAAAATGTGCAAAGTTGTCCTTAGAGGAACCTAGTGTTTCTCTCAATCTATACTGAATTTCAGAAAACTAATCACGAGGAAACTAATCTGGTCCATTTTGCACAAAACCCATGTCACGAATTTTTAAGATTCTTCTTCATTTTCGCGAAATGTCCAATGAAAAATGATCATGTTTTATGCGAGTGAATCTGTGAGTTGGAATATTTGATTATGAGTTAAATATTAAATTTACAACCTAGAAGAGATTTTGGAGGCTAAAATCATGAGTGATGTTATAAAAAATCATCAATAAACCATCATTGGAAAAATCATGCATAATAATCATCAATTTATTAAAAATAAAGGAGAACAAATATTACTTATCCATAAGAGAATAAATAATTATAAAATGGAATTCTATAATAAATTGTGGTAAATAATGTGATAAAAGAATAGTAGAAAGGGATGAAATGGATGTTAACAAGTGATAATAATAATGACAAATTACTAGCCCAACAGGTTCCTTGGATATTTTTTCTACCAAGATTGTCATAAATTACTGGTTCTAATTACTTTCTCAAGGTGTATTTTGGAAGTCTAATCAATTAATGACAAAGGAAAATGCGCTAATTTTATTGCATTCTCTTAATTGGAGAATTATATTTCCTATGGAATAGTTGAAAATGACATGTCAATGTAGTTGTGGTTAATACTTGCAATTTCAAATACATTATCACTTTTCAACTTTTTGGTATTCGAGATGCTCAAGTGTAATCATATCTTGAATAGATTCCTATTTTCCTTGCACCCCTTTCTAGTAATGCCCTTTATGTAGAGGCCTTTTGAGTTTCCTATTTGTTGTTATAGATGATAAATCATAGAGGATGAAAGTGGATAATCTTATATATGTTGTTTTGGTCTACCCCTTTTTGCTAACTATGTTTATGTTTCTCTTCTAGATTTAGATTTAGATTTAATTTATCTTTTAATTTTGTTTTTGTTGATGCTTTCTTTTAGTTATTGATGCATACCTTGTTCCCTCTTCTAGTTATGCCTTTTATGTATAGGCCTTTTGGGAATTTCCTATTATGTATATGCCTTTTAAGAATTTCCTATTTATGGTCAAAACTGATTTCCAAATCCATATCGCACTCAATATTTTACAATCGACGTTTCAAACAAGAAATTGTGGTTCCCCTTTAAGATGAAAAGATATGCGAAAGACTGGTCAATTACATTTTAATAAATACGAAAAATGCAATAGGGAAAAAATGGGTCGACAGTGTCCCTAAATTTATAAGTCTAATTATTAATGGAGGAAAGAATAAGTTAAGTTATAAATTATGAAAATGTGAATAAGTATTATAAAATATGTTGATGGGAATAAATATTATAAAATAATATATTAACTATTACAATAAATAAATTTCATAAAATATAAGATTATGATAAATATTTAATTATAAGATTTTATATATAGATATGATGATGATGATGATGGTGGCGGTGGTGGTTAACATCCACTGAGACCAAATTGGTCTATCGGACCTATAACAGAGGAATATGTCAGAACCACCTATGCATGCATTTGTGTGGAAATGGACTTCAGCGCCAGATTCCTAGCTGAAATACACCTAATAAGTAAAGACTATGTGTGGAACCAGAAACTCGATTATGAAAGTGTCCTCTTGAGATGTCGATCCTACTTTGAGACAGGCCACCTAGCCAAAAATTGCCCAAAAGCCTCCCAAAAGGATTCTGTTAGAAAAAATCAACACAGATCTACATGGTGGGAAGGAGCACAAAAGGAACACTACACTATCATCAAAGAAGAATACTCTCGAGAAAACTCTGAATCACAAGAAATCGGGCAAGAAAGAAACAACTCTCAAGACAAGCAGGGGGAAAGCCCTGCCCAACAACAAAAAAGTGAACTCGACAACACCTCAAGCATCAATAGTTATGAGGATTCAAATACCACACAAAACAAATCTTCATCTAACAACAAAGCAGATATTTTAGGCCAAACTCCTTCTCTGACTATCTTCAAAAGGACGAACACAATATATCGCGAAGCTAAGACACCAATGTCCCAAGAACCAGAAGAGATGAAAGAGATGCAAGATAAAGTAAGTTGGAAGACTGTAGAGAAAAAAAAGAAAGCTACAACACCAATCTTGCCAAGAAAGATGAGGAGCCAGACAATTAAAAACTAAGAAAATTATAGGTCCGATAGACCAATTTGGTCTCAGTGGACATTAACGACCATCATCATCATCATCATCATCATCATCATATCTATATATATATATATATATATATATATATATATATATATATATATATATTAAAATGATAATGAGGAAAATGCATATGAATAATAGCTTGCAGAGGATAAGAGTAAATGGTCTTGTTAATTTTGATCGAAGATTTTTGCTAGTTGTTATTGATGCATACCTTGTTCCCTCTTTTAGCTATGCCTTTTATGTATAGTCCTTTTGGGAATTTCCTATTATGTATAGGCCTTTTGAGAATTTCCCATTTGTTGTTATAAATAATAGATTACAAAGGATAAGAGTAAACGGTCTTGCTAACCTTTTTGCTAGGTGTTGTTTTTACTTTTTATTTTTTACCATAAGGAGAAAATATATAATTTCATTTACATATAAAATTCATATAAAACATAATTACAACATTTTGGTGGCTAATGCCATAGACCCTTTTTCTAGCTATGTTAAAAATTAATTTATCTTTTAATTTCATTTTGCATTTTGTTTCCTTTTAGTTATTGGTGCATATTCTACTCATTAGTCTCATTAACCTATGTTAGCCATTTGTGTTTGTTGGGTTTACATTGAGTTTTGGTGCATATTGTACTCTAGATGTCCATATACCTATTTTAGTCACTCGTCCACATCTATGTCATAAGGTTCATTGAACTTCAACCTTGAGGTTCGAATTTTGGCAAACCTCATAGCCATTGACCAAATCCACAGATCAAAACTCAAAACCTCATGTCACAACTCAAGCTTGTAATCTATCCTTTCAATTTCCATGTTCATGATAGCATTTTATGGTTTTTTGATATTGATATCTTACTATTTTATCCTATATTACATTTTAAACTTTATATATATATAGACAAACCTAATGGAGGACCTCATCAAAAGATTTGAACTCAACCAAACCTAATCATTGTCAAACCCAAACTCCCCTAACCATGTGACTGAGGTTCACATTATTAAAATTTCAAATTTCAATAAATTTTAGCCACTAGTCGACATTAATAAAATTTTAACCAATTTCAGTCACTTGTGGATATGATTAAAGTTTCCCTCAATTTCAATTTCAAACCTCCAAGATAACTGCATAATGCACATGTCGCACACAGATGTTTCCATTCTTTTCTAATGCCCCCCTAGGATAAGTTTCCACAATGTTGAAAGTTGAAATTTATGATGGGAAAATCAGATTTGGCTCTCTATGGCTCCTACAGAGAAGTTTGTCCAATCAGATTTGAAAGCCTTGTTGGATGCTTACAAGGATATCCTGATATCCAAAAAAATGTTGGCCATAAAATTTCCAGAACTAGAAATCAAATATAAATTTCACACATGACCACAGTGGTTCTATCATCTGTAATCTGCTCATTATGAAAGTCATATACAAGATTTGGCTCAAGGGTGGTGTGTTTGCCACTTGACAGTGAACTTTTGAATTGAAACTCATATTAATTATTATTGGGAAGGCTCAATTTTTGCAGGACTTGTTTTAAGATTCTTGTTGCCCTAGTTCTCAAGGCACTTAAACAAGAATGAATTGATACAAATTGTCTAACTTTATGCCATGTGAATATGTTTCTCAGGGGCCATACAAATTACATGTCTAATTAATGGTCCCATAGAGGTTTGTATGGTTTACAGTTTTTGGTATGGGTGTTTCAATGAAAGGGCATTTTGGAATTAAGGTTCAGTGTTAGGCGAAAGCCAAATTATGCCCTTTTAAGAGGCCCCACTAAGACAAGGTGGTTGGATTAAGCTATTACAACTTGTATTTGATATCTAATTTATGTTAAATTGGCATGTATGTTTATGAATCTGATAGCTCCCAACTAAGACAAAAGGGGGATCTATATTTACACCCATATTATTTTTCTTGGTTCTCTTGCTCCTTTTTTAGCCTAAACAACTATCACTTGGTAAAAAACGAAGTGGGATGCGTGGGACCATAATGTAGTTTATTTTGTTGGGTTGTGCACCAAATAACTCCAAAGTTGAAAGGAGAAGGTTGGGGTCTACAATCCAGCTAATGATTTCTAATAAGAATTTTCAATTTATGTACACAAGTGTGACCAGTACGTGTACAAGGCTGAGGTTTACAGCTCTTTACTGTTTAAGCAATAAACCAGAACCTAGTGCACCTTTTGTCAGTTTTAACGTGGATGCAACAAAACTTAACTTAGCAAGTGCCATTGCAACTAGTTTGTAATATTGGATGCATGACCAGGAGTTGATATCCAGTTGATACCATGAAAAAATCTCATCCTAGAGTTTAAATCCAGTGGATACCATGTAAAAATATCACCCTAAATTCGCAGGAGAGGAAGAAAATCCTTAATAGGGATGAAATCCTCCCCAAGGGATGTGCCTTAACGCATTAAAATGTCAATAATTATCAAGAAAGGCTACTAGAAACCACACAGGAAAGTTCTAAATTGGGGACATGAAATGGGCTAGGATAGGACCAAGAGGAAAAGTAGACTGGACTAGGGAAAAGTGAGAGTTCACTTGAAAAAATTATATAAAGTTTAATTAGTAGTACTTTGTTTAAAAATGCTAGAGTTTTGGGAAATTTGTACTAAAAAAAATACACTAGGTTTAAAACTGAAATTAATCAAACGAAAATGACACCAACCTGAAAATGAAATCAATCATAACTAATAGTACACATTATTAAATGTTGAACTGTGGACACAATTGTGAGGTTGATTGGTTGTCTACAATTTATTACCTGTTAGAAGAACAAGACTAAAGTATTTTTGGATGGGTTTTATGGGAAGACAATTTGGTCTGTCAATGTTACTCGTGCTTCACATCAGAACATGAGTAGAACTCACAAGTATCACTTTGGTCAACTCTAGATTGGAATGAGAATGAGACATGGGAGAAGGCTATCCCAAAGTAGTAGTATCATGCTAATGAGACTAGAAATTATGTGGAAAGGCTATGATTAAATCTTCTCAATCATCTGGATACTTGAAGTTGAGTGGGGAGATTATCATTAAAAGATACAAATGGGAGAGTGGACATGGCTATCCCAAAGTAGCATCATGTCAATGAGACGTGAAGCAGGGTGGGGAGGTTATTATTAAGTCCTCCAAACCACTTGGATACTTGAAGTTGGGTCGGTAGGTTATCATTAAATCCTCTCAACCACATGCATATCAATAGGATAATGGACACAACTATCCCAAAGTAGCATCATCTCAATGAAAATTGAAGCTGGGTGGGGAGGTTATCATTAAATCGTCCCAACGATTTAGATACTTGAAGCTTGGTGGTGACGTTGTGGGGCTTCCACTTTGTTGGTGCGGTATGGATCGAGGTTGTTCTGGTTTGGGAATTCTACAGATCTTAGGTACTCCATCATGGCATAGGGAAATATGAAAAGTGAGGAAGATTGATAACTGAAATAATTGTGTGGAATAAGTGGATTTATCCGGTTGGGTCATCATTTCTCTGGTTCTATTTATTCCCTTCCCTATATTATATCTATCCAAAAATAGACTCTCATATGAGTAGTCAAGGTATAGGGATAAATAAGATATAGGGCTTCAGGTGGTCGATTCTTGGTTTACCAACGGAAAGCATGGGAGATTGTATCGAGATATGATGTATATGATATTATGCTCGTTTCCAAGGCTAAGCGTTAAGCTCGTAGGAATTTTCATATTGACTCAGGTGTTCATCCCGCTAGGGAGCCTACCATGCTTGGCCTTTCACCTGATCATGGACTCCCAGGATAGTTGGCGAATTCCAATGTAGATATTGAGGCATCGCAGTAGATAGGGCATTAGGTTCTATGGTACTAGTTATTCTGGGTTAGATGCACTAAACCACCAGACCAACCCATCTTCATCCGCATGAGGAGAGGGTGCCAGCAACATTCCAAACCTCGTATAGAGTGTCAGATGTGTCTTCATATTTACGTCTAGCAGTCTTGACCTACAGGCTAGGATGCCATCCCCTTTGTATGCCAACAAAGGATTGAAATATATTTGACCTAACATTTGGAGCCCATAACATTTTAATTGATCGGCCTTATCATCCTGGATGGTTAGAGACTGCTTTCTTCTAGGCTCTATCTGTGTTCCTTCAGTACTTTCTCATGGAATTTATCCTCCTTAGGGGGATTCCTAACTTGATTTTTACAGGCTCTACTAGGTTTCGTTAAATACTTTCTTGTGGAGTGTAGCTCCAAGGATTACAATATATCTAACTAGGGAGTGTTCCAAATTGGATTCTAAAATGGTTCTTTCAAGTATCGGTGGGATACTCTTACATCCCCAAAGGATAAGATGCCCTTTATACTCTTAAGAACAACATCGCATTGTGTGTGACATAATAACTTCACTTTTAGGGCCACTCCTCAACCAGCACCTTACTCAATATCTAAGAGTATTTAGATTCACATAACATCCAAGGTCTTGAAGACCAATCTAGATTGAACAAGGATCTGTAAGTCATACTTCAAGGTAATCAGGGTTCCATTATTGAAAGGATATAAAAAAAATAATATATATACATGAAATTCCCCACCTAGGGTGGGGCTCTAGGGTCGAAGGCCTACTCTCAATGGGCACATTGTTCAACCCTCCTCATATATTGTATCTTTCTATATTTTTTTTACTTCTTAGATGTGTTTTCCATAACGTAACTGACTAGTGTCCTCCATATATTAGCCATCATGTCCAAGTTTCCCGCTTCATCAAACTAGGTTAAAGACTCAATTTGAGGAAAAGTACATGGGAGACATGTATTACCAGAAGAAAGAAGGTGATTACTACTCTTTGAAGAAAGGCAACATGGTAGAGGAAGAGTATGATCATATGTTTGTGGAGTTGAATAAGTATGCCCCCGAACTTAGTGAGGAATCCTGAGTTGGGAGATTTATTGGTGGACTTGGAGATCATGTCAGAGACTAAGTTGGGACCTTTGTGCCAAAGATCTTGACTGAAGTGCTGCACCGAACCTGATTTTGTGGAGCAGAGGCTTGGCAGAAAACAGAATGGAGTGGCAAGCCAAAGGATCAATTACTAGAAGAATTGGAGACAAAAGTCAATCATCCAATTTGAAACGCGGAACCACCTCTAGAGCATAATAATGAAGATAAGAATCAAGGAAAGACAAAACATGTGCAAACAAGAGTGAAATGTTATGAATGTAGATATTTTGCACACGAGTCCTATAGATACCTGAAGAGGAAGAATTTGACTAGGGTGTAGTGAATAGCATGGAACCGAAAGGTACCATTGGAGGTGCAGTGAGAGGAAGAATCTATACAGTAGTGGATAGCTAGCAAGTAAATTATCATGCTTTTATCATCCAAGACAGATGTAACATTTCTATATGACCTTGTACCTTTTTTATTGATATTGGAAGTATGCACAACTTTTTATTCCCTGCATTGGTATCCAATTGTAAGATCTTTCACGAGAAGCTCCAAGACATGTGGAATATACAAATGGATAATGGTGCTAAGAAGTGAATCGATAAAGAAATTGATGGATTAATGTTGGACTTAGGAGGATGTGCAGCAAATCAGGTCACGAGTTAGGATCCTTTGGCATTCACACCACACAGAACTGGTATGTTTTCTCTATATGAGGCCACTAAAGAAGATATACACCCCATTGCCAACCCCACCTCAACCTAAAACCCACACACGATAACAAAATCATAACCAAAACCTACAACGGCACACCATTCTCACAATTATTGTTCCTCTCCATTAACCAAAAGAAAAAGAAAAAACGTAGATCTCAACCTGTAGCTTTGTGGGCGCCATTAACCATATATTTCTCTAAGCATTATGATATTCAAAAAAGTTCCCATGCAATATATGTTTGTATACCTTTACAATATCTTGAGGATATATATGTTTGTATACATTTACATCATTGCAAGGATCGCCACTCTTGCATCATCCACGATAATGACTTTGTCCACTCTAAAAACAAGCTTACTGCTCGAGTCGAAAACAATATAGCAATTGTTGCTAAAAACAAGATATTTTTCTCCATATTGTGAGAGCTTATCGTCTGAGGATGTCCAGTGAACACTGATTCGTGTGGATGAATATTGGTACTCTAATTCTATCATAATATCATATAACCAATTATAACTATCACATAAAGAATTGTGACTGACTAATACTGGCTTTTAGATAGGAGGAACTACTTCCATTGTCTAACACCTAAATCAAAGGTACACAAAGCTACAAGTGGCATAGAAGTGGAGTTCCTCTCAGAAAAAAATGCCTTACAACATAATTATTTGTGTATTCTATCACTAGATCAACACTGGAGCAAAACTTCTAATATTAATTACCTACAACACCATCGAGAAACAAATTTTCGAATGTTACATCGCCCATCTAAGAAAGCAACCGTAGGTGCAATCATAACATAGCATTTTGAGATATTATAATTAGAAGCAAGGTTCTTCCTAATGTTACATCACGAGTCCAAGCAAGTAACCGTAGTACAATCATAACATAACATATTTAGATATTATAATTAGAAGCAAGGTTCTAAAATTCCTAGCATTGATCTTTCTATTAAAGTGTTCTAAATGGATTTTCAGAGTGGATTAGTTGAGGTGCGTTTATGTCATTGTCTATTCGACAGCGTCAAATAGACATTATCATAAGCAAGCATTCCATGACGCACAACAAATAAAAAAATATCCAAAGTGAGATGAACAATGGGAAAGCTAAGGAACGTAATTACTTGAAGATTTTTTGAGAATATTTATTAGGTCGAATGGTTATATGAGTTATTAGTGTTTTTTAGAGTATCAATACGACGTAAATACGAATAGAATACAGCTATGAAGTAAGTTAGAATGGAATACGAACTAAATTGAATAGTTATGAAGTAATAATAGAATACGACTAAATTTTATAGTTCTACGGGTTAGTAATGTTTATATTTAATATATCAATTCTAAAAGAATAGAGTAAGATATTTTCAAATGAATGAGTATGTGTAAGGGCAACTCTTAAATTATGAACTCGTTTTATTAAATTAAGTTTAGTATTCTTTGTTAATCGTATCTTTAACACTTATTTATATGTATACACTCTATGTAAAATTTTGAGCATGTATAAATAGTTTAAGATTTCGAAATCTTATGGAATCGTATTAATTTTTAAAATCACAATTATGGAATGTTTAGTGATATTTTTATAACAATATTAAAATTTGTAAGGATTTGATATAGTTTGTAAAATTTTCTAGTTAAAATAATTTTATGCTACAAAATTTGTGTCAATCACTTTAAACAAAATGGAAATTATTGATTTGTTTAAAATGGAAATTATTGATTGGTTTGAAATGGAAAATTAGTGTCAAGTCTTACTAGCGCAATTGGTTGAGGATGAGCCTTGTCAGCAAAGTGACCCAAGATCTAACCTCATGGGAGGTGGTTTTTCCCTTTGCTAGGGGGAGGAGACATGATATAAAATCCAGTCAGCTAAGCGCTGGTGTGGCCCAAGCCGGGTGTGATCGACATGCGACTTTGATGGCTTACATGCCCTTGGATCATGGATCCTCAAGCCACAGGTCAAGCCTCGAGGATCATATACAACTTGAAATGCAAAAAAAAAAAAATGGAAAATTAGTGAAATTTAGCTCCTAAATGTTTCCATGTTCTTATAGTCGGGGCCAAGTTGAAAAAGGGTAATTTGTTTGAAATTGAGGACCCACATCTCAAGAAGGAAAAAGAGAATACTGCATGTAGCAAAGGTTGGTGGACACCACACGTAACATAGAAGCAGATAGACATATCACGCAGATGTCCGACAAAAGCAGTGAATATATTGACATATAGAAAGATGTGACAATCGACATCACACTCTCTAGCAGTATGGGTTAGTTGGTTATGAGCGAGTAGTTTGTTGCGATTTGACCTATTATGGTCAAGCAGTTGGTTGCAATTCGACATGAGAGTGGACAACTCATTAGGGTGCGCTGACTAGGTGAATGAAGATTACCAATGCTAGAGATAAAGTTATATAAAGAGATATTGTTGCTTACATTATGTTAGTTTTGATGGTTGTTCACTTGATACTTTTGTTCGACTTGATGTTGATCTTCTTAACATTGTATTCTCCTTAATGCCACTCTGAATACTCACTCTACTAATTGTTCTAGGATTTTGGTTGGATAATATAACATGAACTGTGATGATCAAATTTCTCCCATTTCCGCATATGATACCCCTTTGTAATTTGCATCACTCAATTTTTCTACAATTATGAAGTATTCTTGAATTTTCTCCAGTTTTTCATGGTTCTATTGTATATGCAATTGGTACAAAGAGTTGAGTAAGTGAATGAATTATAGAGTCTTTGTAGAGATTCTAATGAATGTCTTGTGTTGATATTTTTGAGTTGAGGCATAATGTCAATAATGGTTTGAGTGTCTGAATGAAGCTATGGTCCCATGTTTTATCTCATAGTTATTTCTGCACTTGTATATTTAACTCATGTCAAATGGTTACCACGTTGATTATGTAATTCTTTTACACTTAACATGTGTGTGTTGTAGTCTAGTAGGAATATTATAACATGTGTTGTGAAGGCTTTTGAGTGAAATTCCTTTTAAATTTTTATATATGTGATGCATAGAAAATACCATAGCTTAAGGTGTGTTGTTTGGACCCCAAGTCATCTCTATTTTTCCTTTAACCATTCAAAACCTTCAAAGGTTCTTGAAAACCCATTAGCACACCTCGAGTGCTACCTCGCCTCTTCCGAGGTGTTGAAAAATGCCCATTTCTAAGGGGTTATTGTTAACTTAACTTTGAACCTTGGGTCACCACTATGAACTGACAAATGGTTCTGTTTCTATAACTTTAAGGCTCACGTCGAAGAGGGGTTGTGAAATAACACGAGATTATGGTAGAATAGTTAAGGAACCTATCTTCCAACCCACAGGAATGGCTACATAGGTATATTTTTACTGACTTTCATGAGATTTTCTCTGATAAGTTTTCTATTGTTATGTGGGGGTGGTTGAAGTGATAGGAGGAGTGATGAGGACTCTAGAGTCCATCAGAGCCATACAAATGGACACCAGATCTACTGTGGAGGGTGAATATGGTAAATAATCCAGTATCCATAATTGTTGAGTTCTATGTATCTAATATATTAGAAGGTTATCTAGTTAAGTTTGCAGTGGAGTCTACTTCGTCTTTTAGTGTAGTTGAAAGAGATATTTGTCAAGGACCTTGTGGTTGTTATATGAAAATATACCTATGTGTACAAAGATATTTCTATGTGCCAAAGATGTGATGTCACTAGCGCATGACGAGATAAGTGGCTAAATTGATGTGCAAAGCGGGGACCTCGGTGGTTGATCTCAGGATGGCCTAAGTTGGAGAAGGGACAAGGGATGAAAGGAGAGGTAGATAAATAAAGGTGTGTGTTGTAAAAGAGATAAATTTTCACAGGAAAAGATGAGGAAAGATGTTGAGGAAAAGACAAGTGGCAGGAGATGTAGTTGATTCAGTTCAAGAACACGATCCATAGAAGGTACGAAGGTCTCCCAAGAGATGTTAGGGTGTAATTTGTGTATTCAGTGCATAAACTATGGAAACGCACACATCGGCACTGAGAGAAAGTGAGGCAAGAAACATGCTTGCCATCCTATGTAGTGGGATCAGCTACGTATGCAATTCAAGTAGAGGAAAAAGAACTACGACACAATCTATTTATGACATAAGACCCTGAAAGAAGTATGTCGCATGGGATCAGAGTGTGTATAGTAGGAGAGAGAGTAGAGGGTATTGTAGAGGAGAAAGAAGATGAGTGCCTACACCATGAGTGGATCATTGTGCCATGGAGAGGGCCCTCCTCCCAAAGCAGAGGAGAGAGCTACCACATTCAAGGAGATAATTGGGAAGCATGTAGTCAAATACCAACGAAGAGGAGACAATGTAGGAATAATACTAGCTCGTCATAAAAGATTCATTACATATCATTCTACAAGCCTTGGCCATCCCATGGATTAAACCCATAACCCTATGTGTTCCTTCAGGATCACAGGTAGGTTCTTCATTATTTATCATAATTTCTTAGTCACTCAAGTGAGTTCACAGAAGAAAATCAAACAACAAGAATGAAAGTAATAAAGAAGAAGAAGAGATTTTAGGAGGATAACATAGAGTATTATTAGGGGAAGCATCATAGGTTACCCTGCCTTTGAAAGAGGATTTGGATTTGGATAAAAAAAAACATGATATATAATGGTTGTTGATGCTACATTTAGGTTGTTAGTTTTTCATGGAACTGGGATAGAATATCTCAAGCAACATTAGTTTGTATTCAAGGCAGTCTAGATAGTTAAGTAGATTCCAAATAAGTGGATGAAGATTGCACCCTTACAGAAAAAAATTTGAGATTGTGTACTAGCATGGTACATGAAGTATAATACTACAATTCCCCTAGGAAATCTTATGTCTTTGGTATATATTAAGAACGAACTATTGATGGATTTCCAGATGTCAAAGTTTGAATCATAATGCATAATTGAAATTAAGGAGATAAAACATAATGCTAGTGAATTTGTCTAATAATATGACCAACAATTCAAATTATTGATATATAGGTTGACATTTCAAATTCTCATTGCATAAGATTAGGAGTGGTTTATAATAGTATTATTTTCACACATTAGGATTCCATCAGCATAGAAAAAGGTAACCTCTTATCCCAAATCATTAGAAATAGAAATGAGATTGAAATCTATGCATGCTGGTGGATAAATCAATGTAGGTATGGTATAGGTGTAAACGTTGTTGCCTGCTCTAACCTTGCAGTTGCAGGACTTGCCAAAGAGAAAGGGGAAGTGCAAGGAGGTGTGGTGCATCATCTGCAAAAGATAATGTCACCATTAGAATGAGTGTCAGATAGTGAGAAACTACATGGTTATGGGAGAGAAAAATCCATTAGCCCTAGTTATGGGACTATGTTGTGAAAATTTTCATGTATGGGGTCATCTTCCTACCGTGTGCCCCATGATGCAAAAATATTAGAGTTCGTTGAAGATCCCATTTTACAAATTTTGTAAGTATGTTTGAAATGATATTCACTCATGCCGTGCACTGGAGTTGATGAATGAAATAATGTATATCACTTATTGCATGCAAAAAATAGAAGGAGGTGATGGTGGCATGCAAACTTCTCAAAACATAGACTACAATGCCCTAGCTAGAGGATAAGGTCCACCTAAAGAGGTATTGGCCCACTTACAAGAGGATGAGGATGTTATGGGCATGGAAGAGGATTTGTATTTGTTATAATTGTGGACAAATAGGACATATGGTACGAGACTCCCTAAACCTCTACACTACTTGCACATCTTTCATATAGTTATACCATGCCATGGAGGATTTTCCATGGTTGTTAGCAAAGTGGTAGGAGATATGAGGGTCAAACATGTAGATGGTCATAGCTAAAGCTTGACTCAACCACCCTTATGTGTGTACAATAACATGAGGGGGAATAAGAATGGGTATGGATGTTGTGAATAAACTAAAGAAACCTTATTAATGGGTTTGTAATGTCATGGAACCTACTCCAAAATTTGACACGCATGTGATGGAGAAATAGAAATATGAGGAGACATGGAAATAGTTGCTACTAGTTGAATTCAGTATGTCAATTTCAAGATTGTAGCCACAGAGGGAACTTGTTTATGGTCAACCTCTACATATCTATAAGGAGTTTCCACCAAAAGTGACTCCAAGGGAGGTAATCCCCATCAAGAATTTTATTAAGATATTTTCAGACTTAATGAGGATTAGTGCATACAAGAGAAACTATGTAGAATGATTCACCACTACACCCAGGAAAAGGAAGTAGTTCCCATGTGTGTACCCCAAAGAATAGTGAAGAAAGTGTTACACACGATGTGTAAAATTAGAGAATTTTAGTTTAAAGCACAAGTTGCAGATTAGGAGATGAATAACATCATATTGGAACTAACATCTAAGGTGAATATATTTCCAAAGAAGACATGGGAATTGACAGGTAAAATTAGTATGGTCTATAATTCAACTATTGCTTACCAATCAGTATAGGATATTCCCTATTAGGAGACCAGAAGATGTTAAATTAAATGTTGATGGAGTCAAGATCTTAGTTCAGATCGAAGTAATTGAGATCTTGGATGATAAAGCTCTTTATCTGGTATTGCTTGGAATTCATTTGGCATTTTACAATTAATTTGTTATCAATTTGATGAAAAGACAAATGATATTTGAATATGGAAATTTGTAAGTAGTCACGCCTTAGATCCCACATAATGAGAATGCTACATCAAGCTTGTGAGAAGGGATATCAACACAACATACCTCACCAATATCGACAATGTAATGGTAGGGTGCGATGACTATGTCATTACTATAATAGATGGCATTTTAAGTTAGTGTAGTATCAATTCTTGTTCGTTGGAATAATAATTGATTCCAGGAAGTTTTCCTCCAAAGATAAGGCCTTACAGATATCCATATGCCCAAAAGTGTGAAATTGAATGTATGGTTGTAGAAATTCTAGAGGCCGATAGAATTCAACCTAGTCAAAGTTCTTTCGCTGCTCGAGTAGTAGTGGTGCACAAGAAGGATAGATAATGACGCATGTGTCTGCATTATAGGGAGCTCAAAAAGATCACTATTAAAGATAAATCTCCCATTCATGTCATTGACTAAATGTAATTTCCCATTCCTGCAAGCGTTGAATAGGATGTGCATAATTAGAGAATTTTGGTTTAATGCATTTTGGTTTAAGAAAGAACAACATGGTGTAATTTCACAATTATTCTCACTACAGGATCAAAAATCGAGATCATCTATTTCTCTAGATATCCAAAAAGTCTTGGAAAATCATTCGAAGGTATTTGAGAATCCCAAAGGCCTCCCACTTATTCGTGATCATGATCATGCCATTGATTTGATTCCAGGAAGCGTTCCTCCAAACATAAGGCCTTATAGACATCCCTATGCGCAAAAGAGTGAAATTGAGCGTAGTTGCATAAATGCTAGAGGTCGGTATAATTCAACCTAGTCAAAGTTATTGCTATTCTCCAAACTTATTGGTGCATAAGAAGGATGGATCATGGTGCATGTGTCCAGATTATATGGATCTCAACAAGCTCACTATTAAAAATACATTTCCCATTCCTGTCATTGAATTATTTTTAGGTAGGAAAGGAAGTTGAATTAAGGGGTATTGTAGGGAAACGAGGAAAGATAATTAGCTCTAATGGCATGATACATATTCAAAAGAAATAAAAACAGGGCGTAATTGCACAATTATGCTCAATAGAGGTTCAAACATTGAAATCATCTATTTCTCTAGATCTCCAAAAATTCTTGGAAAATCATTCCAAGATATTTGACTCCCAAAGGCCTCCCACCCATTCATGATCATGATCATGTTATTCATTTGATTCGAGGAAGTGTTACTCCAAGTATAAGGCCTTACATATATCCCTATCCCCAAAAGAGCGAAATTGAACATATGCTTGTAGTAGAGGCCGGTATAATTCAACCTAGTCAAAGTTCATTATGTGATCTAGTAGTATTGATGAACAAGAAGGATGGATCATGTCGCATGTGTCCAGATTATAGGGAGCTCAACAAGCTCACCTTTAAAGATAAATTTCCCATTCCTGTCATTGAAATCTTTTTGGCTAGGAAAGGAAGTTTAATTAAGGTGTATCATAGAGAAACCAAGAAAGATAATCATCTCTAATGGCATAACAAAGCTTCTAAAGAATGAACAATGGGGCGTAATTTCACAATTATGCTCACTAGAGGTTCAAACATCGAAATCATCTATTTCGCTAGATCTCCATAAAGTATTGGAAAATCATTCCAAGGTATTTGAGATTCCCAAACGCTGCCGCCTATTCATGATCACGATCATGTTATTCATTTGATTCCAGGAACCATTTCTCCAAACATAAGGACTTATAGATATCCCTATGCCCAAAAGAGTGAAATTGAATGTATGGTTGAAGAAATGCTAGAGTTAAGTATAACTCAACTTACTCAAAGTTATTTCTCTGCTCTAGTAGTATTCGTGCACAAGAAGGATGGATCATGGTGCATATGGCCAAATTATACGGAGCTCAACAAGCTCATTATTAAAGATAAATTTCCCATTCTTCTACTCCAAACAAACATTTGGAGGCTTTTTCATATAATTATTTCTCCTCCAATAGTTTGAGCATCTTGTCAATTTTTTGAACACGATCCTTCCAAGACTTCTTATAGATTAGTATATCATCAAAAAATACTAACACAAGTTTTCTAAGGAAGGGTTTTAAAATGGAATTCATCAAACCTTGAAATGTGGAAGGTGCATTGGTAAGGCCGAAAGGCATGACCAAAAATTTATAGTGACCCTCATGAGTTCTAAATTTTGTTTTCAGAATGTCTTCAGTGTTCATTCTAATTTGATGATATCCTGAATGAAGATCCAACTTGGGAATTAAATTGCTCCATGTAAGTCATCCAATAATTCATCAATGATAGGAATGAGAAATTTATATTTAATAGAGATCTTGTTGATCTCCCTATAATTCAAACACATGCACCATGTTCCATCCTTCTTTTTCATCAATACTACTAGAGCAGAGAAATAACTTTGACCAGTTTGAATTATACCGGCCTCTAGCATTTTCTGCAACCATATGTTCAATTTCACTCTTTTCAGCATAGGGATATCTGTAAAGCCTTATGTTTGGAGGAAAAATTTTTGGAATCAAATGAATAGAATGATCATGATCACGAATATGTGGGAGGCCTTTACTAGTCTCAAATACCTTGGAATGATTTTCCAAGACTTTTTGGAGTTCTAGAGAAATGGATGATTTCGATGTTTGAACCTCTAGTGAGCATAATTGTGCAATTAAGCCACATCGTTCTTTCCTTAGAATATTTATCATGCCATTAGAGCTAATTATCTTTCTTGGTTCCCCTGCGATACCCCTTAATTCAACTTCCTTTACTTCGCAAAACATTTTCAAGAAAATTTCTCGAAAATTCAAAGCTATCGTACCCAAAGATTGTAACCATTGGAATCCTAGTACAACATCAACACAACCCATTGGAATGGAAAGAATTATACTATTCAATGCATATTTCCCCATGGTTAGATTGATATTATGACACATTCTAGAGAAATTTATAGTTTCTCCATTTTCAAACATCACTTGACACTCTGGTGTTGGATATAGGAAGAAATTCAATTCCTTGACTATCTTATAATGAATAAAATTACGGGTACTACTCGAATCAATTAGAACTATTACCATTTTCTTCTTGATATTTCCTTCTATATTGAGAGTTTTAGGAGTGGCAATTCCTACCATTGCATTTCAAGATATTTTCATATTCATTCTTCTTTCTCTGGGGTTGGTTCCTAATGTATATCCTCTTCTTTTGACATTTCTTGTTCCTTTTCTTCCACCTCTTCACAATCTATTTAAAATAATTCTTCTAAGCACACTTATGATCTTTAGTGCATTTGCTATTACAACTATAACAAATCCCTTTTTCTATTTTTACTTCCAATTGTTGTGGTGTCAACCTTGTAGGTTGTGGAAGGCTAGGAGCAACAACACTTACATATTTGTACTTATGAGTCGTAAACTTCCTTTCCATAATTCTTCTTTTAACTTTTCTTGCCACCCTGAATGCCTTCTCCAATGAATCACGTTGCCAAAGGAAAACCTCATTTTGGATGTTCTCCTTTAAATTCCCTATGAATACATCAATTCTATGATCCAATGGAATATCATTTACCCTTATATTCAATTTTTGGAAGATAATCAATGTGCTTCGCCATTGAACCCTTTTGCTTAAGATTTATCAGTTGGTTAAAGAAGTTGTTTCTCTTGTATCCTCATAATGTGTTATCATTTCCTCCATAAAATTTGACCAAGTGGCAAGTCGTTTAAGATAAAAAAGCCATCAATACCATACAAACTTATTTTGTTCTAAATATAATGATGCAATGTGTACATTTTGTGTGTTCAACACATCATGTAGATCAAAGAATTGCTCCATCTATAGTATCCATGTCACCATATCCTTGCCATCAAAATTCCTCATATTAATCTTTGGAATGTGTCTAGTCTTCAACCCTCTATGTGGGTCTCTAAAATCATAATTTGTATTCCTTTTATCCTCATCATGATTTGCGTGGAGTACCTTGTCACCACTAGGAAGCATTTATTGTAGAAATTTTGTGAAACCTTACTTCAAACTTTCCAAGTCCCTTTTATAATATGTTTTTAAACCAACCATAAAGCCTTCCATCTTGACATTCATCATTGATTCCATGTAGGATTTCAAACCATGCATTTTAGCTTCCAGTTCATTTTTTTTCACTCTTGTGAGAGTGAAATTTGTTGCACTTAATTTCGCAATTTTGATATATTAGGTTGCATTTCTTCCTCTTCTTCATGTGTCATAAAAGAGCTTTCTGGTTGCTTACTAGGTGTGTCCATTTCTTTGTTTCGAGGCATTTTGAAATCAAACAATGATATCTATGCTTCACTATTCCCTTTGAATAAATTCAAACTAATTTTTCAAACAAAAGTTATGAAAATTTTAAAAAATACACACCTTTTTCGTACTTTTTAGGAGCTCGATATTGAAGTTGTTATACCTATGTAATTTCGAATCTCTAAGGTCTAAAATTTCATCCTTTGGTAGCCCTCTGAGTCTTACTTCCAACTCCATAATTCAGACCAAGATTGGATTCTTCAAGAAAGTGTTATTCCCGATCATCGACGATGACCTGATTATAGAATGGTTCTGCAGAGTAAATGTGTACAAAGTGACACTGTAGAGCTTAGCCCAACTTGGCCATATTTTGGGCAAGGAATTTGAATGTTAAGGGTAGAGTGTGTAGTAGAAAGGATGTCGTAGAGTGTAAAGTGGACCGCACAACAGAGAAAAGTAAGGTCTCTGCATCACACTCACACTGCAGTATAAGGGACTTCACAGTGAAGCCCTCCCTTTTTGTAAAAGCATATAATATTTTAAATGTTGAATGGTTTTGGACCATCGTCCCTTGTATTTTGGAAACAATGGTATTGGGTCCATGGTAATGTAGTGATGTAATTCATTGATGTAATAGTATATATAGGGATGAATAATAAATAAGGAAGGCACCATCAATTGGATCCAGATCTATGTTTATGGTTGTATTTTTGTGATATGTACTTTAGAGAAAGGGACAAGGCTCTGAAGTTGAGTGCGTGTAGGCTTGGGTCTATAGTGCTTTCCGCAGACCGTTTGCAGCTTAGTGTGTAGAAAACCTACAATTGTGTGCACAGGTGAAGAACTATTTGTTGTACCAAATTATCTATTATAAGCAACAATTATTATAGACATAGTCCCACATTGGATGAACCATGGTAAAATCTATGTCTTCATGTATTGATTTTCTTATTATGCGCACTTTATTTTTGTACTGTGAAGTTTATGGATGTTTATGATATGTTTAAGTGATTAATGTAATTTTGCGAAGTAATATATAAGTGTGAAGTAGTTCATGAATGTGAAGTATTTTATAAGTATTAAAATACAAAATTTCCACCTTGCAGTATCCCCTAGGGTTACAAAAACCTGGTTCTGCAACCTCCCATAGTCACTTTGTATGAGTATGTGACTTGCTTACATGTTGTTGCCAAAAGGGCTAGTGATTGAGGGTTTTGTTAGTGCGCAGTAAAGAATCAAACTTGGGTTAGCCCAACCTAAGACAACAGACATGTGTCACTGTTTCAACCTTCGGCCTTGAAAAGGATGCACAGGAAACTAGATTTCATTCAATTTCAATCTCTTTTATGAAACTCAAATTCGATGCTCGGAGAGAAAGTTATGAAGATTTTCCCTAAGTCTTCTGTTTGAGATGGAATTCCAGATCCTGCACAAATGCTAAGTCACTTGGACCATATATATGAAAATATAGAAAACAAATATTTGAAATTTGTACAATAATCTCACCAGTATTTCCTCTCTACGTGGTCAAAATTTCATTTTCTCAACCGTTGTACAAAAAAAAATTAACAAAAATACCAAGATGACCTCTTTCAAGCAACGAAACCCTAGAACCTAAAGATTTGATACCAAATGTTATGGAACCAGATCATAAAAAAGATATATCAACAACTTGAAAATTATCCTCTTCAAGGGGGAAACCTACTTTACATTACATTAATGAAAAATTCTTGGATTTTACAAATGACAAGACCTTCTTTCTATATATAGGAGTATAAGGGTTCATAATATAATCAAAGCCCACATAACAATAATAATGTAAGGGCACAACAATAACAATAGTGGTCTTCTATCGGGCACAATAATAACAATATGGGGACTATGTGGGCACAACAATAACAATAAGGGGGCTACACTAGTATTATAGGGACTTAACACTTTCTAAATAGAACCATTGCACCATCAGAAACGCACTCCATACCATCAATATGTGGATGGCACAATAGAGACCTTGAATAAATTTTTGGAAAACACATTGAAGGATCTATATAATGTGAATAGGGAAGATTAGGAATTGAGAATTGATGTAGTACTCTTGGATATCGAACTACGTAAAAGAAAATTACATGCCAAACACCTTTTCGTTTAATATATGGAAAAGAGGAAGTAATGCCCATGGAATTCATAGTCCCTAGTCTTCATTTTTCTTCATGACGAGGTTAACAAAATATAGTACATTAAAACAAAGACTAACATAATTATTATAGTTGGAATAAAATATATTTAGAGAAGGGCTCGACTAAAATTTGTAGAAAAATAGGGAAAAGCTGTGGCATGGTCATCAAATTAAGCAAAAATAGTTCGAGACTAGAAATATCATGTTACTATATGGGAGTAAGTTTCTAAAGAACCTTTGTAAATTTCAAATGCATTGGTTGGGACCAAATATTATTAACTATGTTGAAGATGTAGGGGTTGTCTATCTAGAGAAACTGAATGGGGAGACCGTCAAGGAACTTGTCAAAGGGAGTTAGTTGAAGTTGTAAAGAGACAATATACCCACCTCTCAAAGTTGGTGTGTTTAAAAGAAAAAAACCACTTGATAACTACAAAGAACAACATACCAGTTTTGACATAATAGAGCATTCACTTTGAAGAGAATAACTAACACACTACGTACGAAGAGCATGGCAAGGTCACATAAGCATAAAATCGAATAAAGCAGGTAATAATAGAAATTACCAGAAAGATGGAATACAATTGGCTATTAGTGATGCAAACAAGAACCAGAGGTGAAAAATTCATGTGCTACCCACATCGATTGGACACCATATAGCTTTATTGAAAAAGGCATTAAATTTATTAAAACAAAAATATGTTCTAGATTGAAAACATAGAATAAAATGCCACTAACATGACCTCCAACATGGCTACATCCACAAAATGGAGTTCCTACCTAGAGAACGCTCTTATAAGAGATCAACAAAATTATTACAGGATTATGCAATAATCTCCCCAAATTTATTGTACTTGGAAATACATGTAAATAGCTATTGCTTCATCCAATTCCACATTATTCATGTTGTAATTGAAATTGTTTATAATAAGTTTGAGAGAAAATTAGATACCAATAGATTAGGCATTGCAGAACACTACTATACATAGTAATAAATTTCAACAAAAAGCGTATGAAAACAGAGCTAAAATTGGTTGTACCGTAAAAAATTATAACAATTAATGTCATTTTTTTAATCATCCCAAATATGTCAGTATTTCAATGACATGTATTGAATTCTTCGTAATTCTGACGATATTATCCATATCATCGTAAGTGAGACAATATTTGATGACTGTCGCAATACTGATGAAAATATTTTCTCTCTATCCATTGCGACATTAATTGAAAGTTGGGTCAGTTTTTGACTAGTCAACCTTGACTTGGTCGACTACCATTAGAATTCCGATGGTAACTAAATTTATAATTATTTTTTATTTAAGAGCCATTGCGACATTTTCGCTATAACTGCAACAATTCTAAAAGGTTATAAGGTCTTCTTCTCAAGAAAAAAACATATTTATTATTATATTTATCAATTGCATTACAAAATATAATAGCTAGTACACTACTCAATCTTATAACATAATCATCACATAATGTTTTTGTTGGGGATAATTTCAACAAACACTGGTTGTTGGAAAAATCAAGGTGATGATGGGAGATGTGATTTCGCTTATGTTGAATTGAGGAGATTACATCCTGTAATAGTTTTAAGAGAAAAACTAAAAGATATTGTAGGAAGCATGGACAAACTTAAGGGGAACAAGAGGAATATTGCTATTATGAATAAATTATATAAATAATATAAATATAAGTAACAAGGATGATTGTAATAATGATTAGTTAATAATAATTAGTACTTAGGTTGAAGAAGCATGTCTAAATAGGACATTACTCTCCATGAAGAGACACTTGCTTGGTATATAAGCAAGCCTCTCATTCTCATTGTATTATCATTATTATTCAGACACTTTAATATATAATATTTGTATCCTCATGGATATCTTTATATTCGAAGTCTTCTGGAGTAATTAATTTATAGAAGGAACTTTGTTCGCTTCATTCGTATTGAAGCCACGTTTCGCTAATCACTAGGCCTTTGGCCATCAACCTGTCGTCAACTATGTTGCCGTCGATACTCAAGCATTTCGCTACAATTTGGAGTTTCTCTGTCTTGTCATTAGGCCTTTGGCCATTTAAATAAAAAAAAGAAGAAGGGAAAAACAGAGCTAAAAGATAAATAAATAATGAAATAAAGAAAAAGAAAAAAGAAGAAAAACCAAAGTTATAAATTAAAAAAAGAGAGGTCGATATATTCAAAGTAATAAAAAGTCAAAATATTAAAGAAAAGAAAAGAAAATAAATATATATATATCAATACCTGTAACCTGACCAACATGCACAGACTACACAACTACAAACAGCTACTCCGCTAAATTGTCGACCGATCGCTCCACAAGCTCATCCGCCTCAGGCTTTGCTCCATATATGTTGTTTGCACTAGGCATGCCATCACTTTCCGTTTGTAACTGTCATCCATCCAGCTATATTTGAGAATCTCTCGCAAAGAGGGTGTGGATAAATAGAGAGGACCTATGACATCAAATTCGTATGGGTGTCTATTATTCTCCTCATTATTCTGTGCGTTCTTATTCTGGTAGCCTCCAACGTAGTCATCTGGCCACATAGATACCCGCTACCACCACTGCCGACTAGACATCAACCCACTACATCTCGGCTGATAGCACTAGATTTTCGTCTGCTTGAACCGAGTCATTGGATCAACCATTCCCTCTGCACTTTAGTCGTGCCACGTCCCAGATCCCTCCATGCTCCTCGTTGTTGCTGCATTTTTGACTTCATGCTCCCTTCACCCATGCTCCCTTCACGTTGCATATTTTACTTTCCTGTGCAGTCCAGTTGCGGCCTTTGTCAGCACTCCAACCAATCCACTTATCGAAACTGCTTTCCCCCATCAAACAACATGTCCCCCCAAGTCAATAGACATGACATTGGTATGTTCTTTTCGGCTTGATAAATACATTAACATAGTTATAATACACACCACATAGTATTATAGTTTTATTTAAAAAAAGTAAAAATAAAAAATAGAATAAAAAAAAAAATTGTTGGTAAAAAAAGGGAGATAAAATAAGTGAAAAAAATATGGAATCTCTAAGTAATGAACAGAAAAGAGATATAGAACAATTAATCACAATACTTAAGCAACAACATGCTAAGAAGAGAAAGAGATTGGAATCCCTATTCCAAGTTGAACGTCCATCATCACTCCCACAGAATGATGTAATCCAGTGTACCGAAAAAGCGAAAGAAGATCAAGAGAGTGGAAAAATAGCCAAAATCCAGCAAAACAAGAAAGCGTTAGAACACGAACATAAAAATCTTGTGGATATGCATTACAAAGAAATAATGCAAAAGGACGAAGAAATTTCTTGTCTCAAGGACCACGTCAAAAAATTACTGGCGCAAGTGAAGAATACTAAGGTCACAAAGAAAGAACTCAAGAAGCACTTATCAGAACAAGAAGATGAAACTTTGCGTTTAAAGAACCTTAATAAAAATTTATTAGAACAAATCAAAGATCTAAAAGATGAAAATCTTAAAATTCAAAACACTGAAAATAAGGTTGATAAATCAGAAATCAAAGAACTTTTACGACTAAAAAACCATAATCAAAGTCTTCTCACTCAAATTAAGAAGCTTAAGGATGATAAGAAAGCATTAAAAGACAAGTTGGAACAATTCACTCAAGAAGAAGTATTGAAATCTCCAGTCGTAATAGTCCATGTTGAAAATAAGGGAATGAATATCGATCCAGTGACTATCACAACTCAAGAAGAAGACAAGAAAGTTGAAGAAATGACACACTTAGATGTTGCAGTTTAGACAATGAACATCCCCAGTGAATGTTGCATAACTAACTCAACAACATCTTTTCCAGAAGAAAATATAAAAATTGTTGCATGCCCAATAAGGGAAAATCAAACCAAAAAAGTTCCCTATCGCCATCTGAATCATGAGAATAGAAAAATCAACCATGCTACGTGTCGGGACCATTTATAACAGAAACAACAAACTCATGTTCCAGAGAATAATGACGTAACAACAATCTTGTCTTATGTTGACAAGTCGTTACAAAATTCTAGTGATCACAATACTACACAGAAGATTAATCTAGGATGGTCTGATCCCTTCTCAGTGCTACAATTTTGTTTGTCACTTGGAAGATCATATCAGTTTGTATCGACAAAGATGATTGTTCCGAGAGAGAAAGCCATTTGAAGCCAAAAAGGAGATTAAGCCTTTTTTCATCGACAAGATTTGAGGACAAAGCTTTTTGAGGAAGAAGTCACTGTTATGAATGAAATATATAAATAATATAAATATAATTAACGAGGATAATTGTAATAATGATTAGTTAATAATAATCAGTAGCTAGGTTGAAGAGGCATGTCTAAATAGGACATGACTCTCCATGAAGAGATACTTGCTTGGTATATAAGCAAGCCTCTTGTTCTCATTGTATTATCATTCTTATTCAGACATTTGAATATATAATATTTGTATCCTCATGGATATCTTTATATTCCAAGTCTTCTGGAGTAATTAATTTATAGAAGGAACTTTGTTCGCTTCAATCGACCCTTCGGTAAGCTATATATTCATTGTATATTGTGTTTATATTAATTGTATTTGTAAAATTTTATTTTGTTATAACATTTTTTATGGAGACTAATTTTAATTTGCATGATTTTTTCTAAGTATAAATTCAATATGCCCCCCTAGCTCGTGTTCGAATGCCATAAGCAGTAGTAGAAATTTTGTACAAGTTGAGGAACATGGAGAAAATATTGAAGATCAAGTTAATGATCCTATATAGTAAGATGAAAATAATAACGTAGCTCAAGATGATGGGATAAATGAATTGATCCAATACTTGTTCATTTAACGAGTCTGTAACAACGATGGTGAAAAATCATGTAATAAAAGTTAATAAAGGAAAAGTAAGACAATGGCTAAGGGACACTTATTCCAAGCTAAATTTTGGGCAAATATATCCTAGTGGGCATCACTGGATGTGTGCTTTTGCTAAGGAAAATTTTCAAAGGCTGAGGAAAAGGCATTAAAAGGCAAAAAGGATTTTTTCCACATTTATTTATGAAAATAAAGGAAAATAGGAGAAAATTAAGGTGAAAGTTCATAGGTTTCATGTGAGGAGGAAATTGAAGGAAAGCAATTCAAAATGAAGAAATTAGAGGCCTCATGCATAAAAATGTTTCTGAGGATTAGTTCATCGCTTTTGTGAGTTCAAGTGTGGAGCTCTCTCATTATTCTCTCTCTCTCTGTCTCTCTTGGTCACTTAGAGTTTTCTTGGAGCATTATAGCTTTGGAGCAAGGAAAGGAAAAGAAAGAAAAGGAGAGGAAAATCAAGCAAAGGAAAAAGGGAAAGCGATCTAGGATCAAGAAAAGGAAGGCAGGATCAAGTAGCTTCAGTGGGAATACTTCCACGTAACATTTTGTATGTGTGATTTCCTAGTTGGTTTAAACATGCATGGATTTTCATGTTTGTGTATGATTCTCTTGCTGTTGGTGGCATGGTTTTTCCGTGTTATGACAGTAGTTTTCAGCCTAGCCTTGCCTTTTCCTAAATGCCATGTTGTTGAGATTTTATTTTGTTTTTGGAGCTTTGGTTTGCTAGATGGATTTTAGAATCCAGGGTGGTTGTCATGTCAAGTTCAATTCCAAAAGGCCTAGGAGTCCCTTGACCGGTCTTGGTGGGATACACCATAAAGCCTAAGGGAGATGTCTTAGTTCAGGTCCTAGTCATCTGGGTTTGGATTGCGGTAAAGCTTGAGAGACAAGGAGACGAAAATTTCTTCAAGGATAGTGATGGATTCCAGATGGCATTCTATTAGAATAAACTTCATCCTAAAAGTGGCCTCCTAAGGAAAAATAATAAAATGATAGTTAAAATAATAAAATAAGAGTTATGAATTTTGTAGCGAAAAGGAGAAAACTAGTTTTTTTAACTGTATTTTTGGTTTATCTCCTTGTAGGTTTACTCAAATTTCAAGTGTAGACACCTGCTGGATAAGACATTAAATTCCACATATAACGAGTACCCAGTGTGCATACTTTTGAGAAGACCCACGTTGATAAAAAATGTGGATACAATAAAAAACGTGTTTTAACACGCGTTTTTAATGTATCTGCAATTTTTATCAACGTGGGTCTTCTCAAAAGTATGCATACTGGGTACTCCTTAGATGTGCAATTTAGTTCCATGTCAAATGAGTGTCTACACTTTAAATTTGAGTAAGCCTATAAGGTGATATGCTAAAAATACAATTAAAAGAAAAAGGTATTTTTTTCTTCTTTTGCCTCCAAAATATTTACATGTGCCTCTTTTTAAATTTAATGGATTTTGATTGGTTTACATATTATGACATGTAAATTACATGAAAATTTAGTGGGAATTCTTAGGCTCAAATTTCCTCCAATGCAAGTTCGGTTCGGCTGTGATTGGAGCACCAGTTTTGGTGTGATCATAGTTTGGTGTGAGTGGATGTGTTTTAACCTCTCGATTCCCTTCATTGTTCCTTAATTGGTTGTTCTATGAGATCCCACATTCATGCTTGGAATATGGAATGGGGATGATTCGTTGAAAGAGAGATTTGGTTCAACCATGTCTATGGTCGGGTGGTACGTGAAAGTCCCGAACCTGGTCAGATTTGCCTATGATTAATAAAAGCTAAGTTCTCCTACTTTTGCACTGATTTATATGTGGATTTAATGGTTGTATTATCTCTAATATTTACATGGTTTTATGTTTGTTATAAGCAGGGTTAAAGGGTTGGTTCATGTCATGGTTATTTCACGTATTTACTTCTAACTATTAAATAGACGGATGCAAGACCTAATTGATGATGTAGTAGCTCAATGGAGAAGGAGGTGATCCTTCTGGTTATGTTTTATAAGTTGTTTTCAGTCATTCATGCTTTGTCTTGTATACTGGGCCTATAGTTTGCATTGATGCCAAGTGTTTGAAAGAATGTTAGTCCTGGTTTGGGATTCTCAGGCTTAGTCCTGAGGTTGTTTTTGATTGATCAGTAGTGTTATCTTGTCTTTAATGAAGTATGAAGGTTGTAGAAAGTTTTGGGCAGAGGTTGGGATTCTAGGCTAGAAATGTGGCTTAAATCCCAAGGTCATTGGCATAGAACTGGAAATTTTGGTCAACATTCAGAGGAAGACAAGCCTGTGAGAGAGACTTTAGGATTTTGGTCTTTCCTTTGCCCATAGCATGAGAGAGACTATGGCCTAAGAGATCCAGAACAATAGTGGGACCTAGGGACATGCTATATGATTGGTTGACTTGTCTCCTAAGGGATCTATTGATGATGTTGGATGGCTATGTGTGGTGTTCCATTGATTTATTTTTCTTAAGGTCACCAAGGAGATTGAATCCCTTATAGTAACATCTCTCATCACATGTTTCGCCGATTGGTTCACTACTTGTGAGGAGGGGGTGTTACATATTGGTATCAGAGTGTCATTGCGCTCTCCTTGGGTGAAGGTGATCGTTCATGCATGCATGTCAGTTGCATTTGTGTCTCTTACACTTGTGTTCCATGTTCTTATTGTAGTGCATCGTGTTGGTCATGATTGTAGTAAGGTTATCATGAGGAACTCGATGTGATTTTGTGGAATGTAACGTCGTAAGTATATGACTAGTTACTTGATTATATCCATCTTATACACAGCTTGATTGTATGCATCTTGATTACACCCTTGTATGTTGGGTTGCACTCTTGATTGTTTGATTACATGTATCGGTGTTTTAGGTTGGTTACAAGAATTTATTTCTTATGCTTGACAACATGTGGTTATGGGTATGTGTAGTTGATTAGGAATTGCTCATGCATGATGATGGTTGCATGTAGCAATGTGTATGATGGAATAGCGGTTGTTGTCGTGCATAATGCCATAGCATGCATTGTTTATATGACCTCGCATTGATGATTGGACCCTACTTAGAAGGATGTTTATGTGTTGATGCATGTGTTCGATGGATGTATATATGCTATTATGATTATGTTATATATGTATCATGCTAATTGATGATATTATAGACAAGGTATCCTCCCTTAGTTATTCTATGATAGATAGGTTTATTATAATTGGTTTAGCTGACATAGTATTCCTTGCAGGAAAGAGACCAAATGGCTAGCAAGGTGGTAGACTACACAGAATCTCCCTATGCATCAGATGAGCAGTGTGGTGTGGGGAATTCTTCTAATTTGGCAGACACATGAGAAGCATGAAGGAAGAAACAAGGAGTTGAAATTTGGACAATGATAAAATCATGCAGGCAAAAGAGAAATAAGAAGAGGTGAATTCAATACTACTTCAAAGTTTGTCAGAATTGCAATAGCAAGGGTAATTCGTATTAGCCATGGATAGGAGGAAAAAAATAATTGGGCATATGGTAGTAGGTCTCCTAGTAGACACAATTATTATGGTGGGCACAGTTTGGATAGACCTGACACAATCAGAGATGGAAGGTTGTTGAACACTCTGGATAGGAGAGGTACCGAACACAGGTATTATTTTAGTTCTCGTTCTGACTGGCATCATGATCGGCATCATTATCACCGTTACAAGAGGAGTGATAGTGGATAATTTCCAGATGAGTTAAAGAAAGTGAAGCCACCTACCTTTGATGGAGAGATGAAGAAATTGTGGGATGCATATCCATGGTTGCTTGGTATGAGGAAATTCTTCTGATGGCATGATTATTCAAAAAACATGAAATCAAAGATATCCCTTTTCAGTCTTAAAGATAAAGCAGATATTTGGTGGGAAGATGTGAAGAATGTTAAAGATATTGATGAAGATTATTTGGCTTAGCATGCATTCGAGAGGTTCTTTAGGAATAAGTACTTATCTGAGAGATATTATGATGACAGAGCGAAGGATTTTTATGAGTTTCATATGGGTTCTATGATAGACGAGTAGTATACTAGCAGGTTTTTGAAGATGTTGGGATATGTGCCTTACCTCAAGGAGGAGAAGGACAAGGTTCAAAGATTCATCAGCAAGCTTCCAATAGCATACAAAGACCAAGTTGAGTTTGATGAGCCTAGATCGTTGGAGGAGGCCATCCACAAGTTGAGGCATTGTTATGAGTAGTTGAAGCACAAAGTTGATCCGAAACGTGAATTGAAAGGAAATGAGAAAGCTAAAGGAAAATGGCCACCAAAGTGAGGAAGACCTCAAGATGCATGTTAGAAAGAAAATGTGGTTCCTTAAAATAGATTCAATACAAGTGAGAAAGGACATGGAGAGAAGCAGGCTAGAGGCAGTGGTAGAGAACCATTGGAGTGTTGGATATGTGGTAAGGATCATCGTAAGAAGGATTGTCCGCAGTATTAGAGTGGTGGTAGAACCCAGATCTACAATGCTGAGGAGGTGCATACATTTGGTGATGTTGGTCATTACATTCCTTAGATCAATGCAGTTGTGGACAACAGGCAGACAGATCATCAAGCCTCGATCATTGAGATGGATGATAAGCTTTGTGATCAAGTTATGTCTATTTTCATTTATCTTGGATATGACTATAGTTATATTAATCATGACCTAGTGGATAAGCGTGGATTGAGAAAATAAGTGCATGCAAAATCTTGGTTGGTACAGTTGGATACAGGTACAAAGAAATGATTTTACCATTCGGTAAGAGCTTGTGCACTTGAGTTAAAAGGTATGCCTATAACAACGCACTTGAATGTGTTTCCATTGGGATTGTATATAATTCTTTTGGGTATGGAGTGGATATACCTTCACAGAACCAAAGTGGATTGCTTCGACAAGGCCATTGAGTTTGTGGATAATAGTGGGGAAAAGGGACCTTGCAGGGGAAGAAGAAGCCCACATCAGTGAGGATGGTTGCTACTATGTAGGCTAAGCATAACTGAAGAAAAGGTTTTGTGATGTTTGCAGTGAAAATTTCTAGTGACAAGGGTAAGGAGGTTGAGGATGCAGATGTGTCGAGAAGGTACCCAGTTTTGCAGCAGTTTTAGGATGTATTTCTTGAGGACATTAGTTAGTTTCCACCTCACAGGGAGGTAGACATTTCTATTGAGTTGGTTTGACGGCTAGGCCCAACATCAAAAGCACCTTACAAGATGAGCAAACCAAAGTTGGTTGGGTTAATGTTGAAATTGAAGGAGATGCTTGACAAGGGATACATTAGGCCAATTTTATTGCCTTGGGGTGCACCAATGTTGTTTGTAAAGAAGAAAGATGGAACTCTTAGATTGTGCATTGATTACAGACAGCTAAACAAAGTAACGATCAAGAACAGGTACCCTTTGCCGATGATTGATGATTTTTTTTATCAGCAAAAGGGAGCAACAATGTTCTCTAAGATCGACCTAAAATTAGCAAACCATCAGGTACACATCAAGGAAGAGGATATCTTCAAGACTGCGTTCAGGACTAGGTATGGGCATTATGAGTTTGTTGTTGTCCCATTCGCTTGACTAATGCTCCAGATACATTTATGTGGTTGATGAATAATTTGTTGCATCCCTATCTGGACAAGTTTGTTATTGTATTCATTGATGACATACTAGTGTATTCTAAAAATGAGGAAGAGCATGTCAAACATTTAGCAGCAGAGTTGATGTTTCTTAGAGAGCATCAGTTTTATGCGAAGATTAGCAAGTTCATCTTATTTCAGACTGAGGTACACTACTTGGGACATGTTTTCTCCAAGGAAGGCATTATAGTAGATCCAGGAAAGGTAAGGGCCATCACAGAGTGGGAAGCTCCTAAGAATGTCGATGAAGTGAGATCATTTAAGGGATTGGTAGGTTACTACATGAGGTTCATCGAGAACTCGTCACACATTGCATATCCTATCACATCATTGCAGACAAAAGGTAAGAAGTTTGAATGGACACATGAATGTGAGACTAGTTTTGAGTAGCTTAAGCAGTTGTTGACACACGCACCAGCTGAAGATTGCGGATCCAGATAAGGATTTTATAGTTTGTACAGACACTTGCAAGAGAGGAATTTGTGGAGATCTCATGCAATAAGGACAGGTAGTGTGCTATGAGCCATGGGAAATCACTGAACAAGAGCAGAACTTCCCAACACATGATCTTAAGTTGTCGACGATCATACATGCATTAAAGATGTGGAGACACTATCTTCTAGGTAGACGGTTTTTGTTGATGAGCGATAACATTGGGTTGAGGTATTTTTTTGATCAACCAAATATAAATTCTAGACATGCTAGATGGTTGGCTGCCCTTAGCGAGTTTGACTTAGAGATCAGATACATCAAAGGGAAGGAGAACAGGGTTGCAAAAGCTCTTAGTAGGAAGGTACAGGTAAATCATATAGCAGCTATGAGTTCTTATGGGACAGAGTTACAGGATAAGATCTTGCAAGCAGGGCAATGGGATGACAAATTCATGGAGATCATGCACAAGTTACAACAGAGTATAGGTACAGATGTAGGTATAGATATAGGTGATCAGGATGTAGACTATTGTCTCACGATAGATATCTCGGTGAGGTTTCGATACAAGATCTATGTGCCGAATTGCAGTGAGCTCAAGAAGATTATCTTTAGAGAGCTTCACGTCAATCCATACTCGGGTCACCCAAGATATAAGAAGACTTTGACAACAGTGAAGAAGTTATACTATTGGCCTAATTTGCAGAAGGAAGTGGTAGAATTCGTGGTTATATGCCCAGATTGTCAGTAGGTAAAGATGAAATGCAGGCATCCAGGTGGGTTACTACAACCTATTTCAATTACGAAATGGAAATGGGAGGCCATTTCCATGGATTTCATTACAGGTCTTCTGAGGACAGTGAAGCAACATGATTCTATTATGGTCATAGTTAATAGGTTGAGCAAGGTACCTCACTTCATTCCAGTGAAGACTACATATTCAACCATTGAGGTAGCACAGGTGTTCATCAGAGAGATAGTGAGACTTCATGGTGTTCCAAAGAATATTGTGTTGATAGGGATGCAAAGTTCACTTCCAAGTTTTCGAAGGATCTATTTGAGAGCTTGGGTATAAAGTTGGCCTTCAGTACATCTTATCATCCATGGACAGATGGATAGACAAAGAGGGTCAACGAGATATTGGAGGATATACTGAGGATGTAGGTGATGCATTAGAAAAGGAAATGGGAGTAGCATCTTCCATTGGTTTAGTTCACATACAACAATGGTTATCAGGAGTCATTGAGGATGAGTCCTTTGAAGGCATTATATGGGCAGAGTTGTAATACTCCTATCAACTAGAGTGATCCAGTGAAGAGGGTACTTATTGGACTGGATATGTTAGCAGACATGGAGCAGGAAATACAAGTTATAAAGAGGAATCTAAAGGCAGTGCAAGATAGGAAGAAGAGCTTTGCAGATAGGAACAAGTTTTTCAAAGAATTTGAGGTTGGGGAACATGTGTATTTTCACATCAAGCACAAGAAAATATCTTTGAGTATTAGTTCATGTGCCAAGTTGGCACGATAGTATTGAGGGCCTTTTGAGATCCTTGAGAGGATTGGACTAGTGGAATATCAACTTGGACTACCTCCAACAATGAAAGTCCATGATTTTTTCCATATTTAATTGCTTAAGAAGTATATAAAGGATGTTGATCATGTTATTGATTGGTCTATATTGTAGGTGGAGCAAGAAGGAGAGTTCAAGTTGGAGCCTCAGTGCATATTGCAGCAAAACATCTCATCCTCGGGAACATAGACATAGAGAAAGTTAGAAGGAAATAGAAGAACTTTGGGGCTGAAGAAGCTACATGGGATATGGTGGATTAGATATGGGCCTTGTATCCTTCATTGTTTTCCAGTTGAGGCAAAGTAGTTTTGGTTTGATCTTGGTATATGTTTGGCATATGTTTTACTTATGTTTTGGTATATGTATGTATATTTTAATGGATGTAAATACCACCACGTGATAAATTATAAAGCTCCAATAAGCGGTATGGGTGTCATATTATTATGGTTATTATATTGGCATGTTGTCATGATGTTCTACTTTTCAGAAATTCCTTGATTATAAATACTGCAATGAGCTATGTTATCAAGCTCGATAGGCAGTATGTTTTCTTTTCAGTGGTTTTTTTGAGGTCATGGTGTGGTTTAACAATGGGGATGGTGTTCCCCAAGGGGGAAGGTTCTGTAATAGCCATGGCGAAGATTCATGTAATAAAAGTTAATAAAGGAAAAATAAGACCACGGTTAAGGGATACTTATTCCAAGTTGAATGTTGGGCAAACATATCCTATTGGGAATTAATCGATGTTTGTCTCGGCTAAGGAAAATTGGCAAAGGCTAAGGTAAAGGCATTAAAACGAAAAAAAGGCATTTTGGCACATTTATTTATGAAAATAAAGGAAAATAGGAGAAAATTAAGGTGAAAGGTCATAGGTTGCATGTGAGGAAGAAATTGAAGGAAAGCAATGGAAGATGAAGAAATTAGGGGCGTCATGCATGAAAAGGCCTCTGAGGATCAATTCATGTCATTTTTTAGTTCAAGTTTGGAGCTCTCTCATTATTCTCTCTCTCTCTTAATCTTGGTCACTTAGTCTTTTCTTAGAGCATTCTAGCTTTGGATCAAGGAAAGGAAAAGAAAGAAAAGGAGAGGAAAAACAAGCAAAGGAAAAAGGGAAAACAAGCAAGGATCAAGGAAAGGAAAGCAGGATCAATTAGATTCAG
Organism: Pinus tabuliformis; assembly: GCA_031772625.1. Lineage (NCBI taxonomy): Eukaryota > Viridiplantae > Streptophyta > Pinopsida > Pinales > Pinaceae > Pinus > Pinus tabuliformis. Next base: position 1,018,438,887 of record CM062813.1, on the reverse strand, counting down.
TAGGAATACTTGCAGGTAACCTTTTACATGTGTGATTTCCTAGCTGGTTTGGACATGCATGCCTTTGCATGTTGGTGTATGGTTCTCTTGCTATAGGTGGCATGGTTTTGCCAGGTTATGACAGTGATTTTTAGCCTAGTCTTGCCTTTTCCCCGATGCCATGGTGTTGGAATGTTTATTTAATTTTTTGAGCTTTGGTTTGTTGGATGTACTTCAGAATCCTGAGTGGAGGTGGTCTCAAGTTCCATTCCCAAAGGACTAGGAATCCCTTGAGCATTTTTAGTAGGATATATGATAAAACCTGAGGGAGATGTCTCAGTTTAGGGACTAGTGATTAGAGTTTGGATTTCGGTAAATAGTGAGAGACAAGGGGACTGAAAAGTACTCAAGGATAGTGATGGATTCTTGATGTCATTCCAAGTTCAGTTCAGTTGTGATCAGAGAACGGGTTTTGGTGTGATCATGGTCTAGTGAGGGTGGAGGTGGTTTAACCTCTGGATTCCCTTGGTTGTTCTATGAGATCCCACATTGGTGTTTGGAATATGGCACGGGGATGGCTGGATGAAAGAGAGATTTGGTTCAACCATGTCTATGGGTGGGTGGTATGTGGAAGTCCCAAACCTGGTCGGATTTTCCTATGATTAATAAAAGCTAAGTTATCTTAATTTTTCACTGATTTATATATGTCGATTTAATGGATGTCTTATCTATAATATTTACATGGTTTTATGTTGGTTATAACCATGGTTAAATGACTAGTTAATATCATGGTTATTTCACATATCTACTTGTAACTGTTAAATGGATAGATGCAAGACCTAATTGATGATGTAATAGTTTAATGGAGAAGGAGGTGATCCTTCCGGTTACGTTTCATAAGTTGTTTCAGTCATTTATGCTTTGCCTTGTATCCTAGACCTATAGGTTGCATTGATACTAAGTGTTTGATAGAATGTCAGTCCCAGTTGGGGATGCTCAAGCTTAGTCCTGAGGTTGATTTGGATTGATCAGCATTTTTATCATGTCTTTAATGAATTATGAAGGCTATAGCAAGTGCTGGGCTGAGTTCTGGATTTTGGGCTAGAATAGTGGCTTAAATACTGGGGTTGTTGGCATAGAACTGGAAATTTTGGTCCATAGTCACTGGCAGGGAGACCTGTGAGAGCAAATTTACGTCGTTGGTCACTCCCTTTCCCATAGCGTGAGATCGAATATGGCCTAAGAGATCGAGAAAAACAGTGGGACCCAGGGACAAATTGTTTGAGTGGCTGACTTCTTTCCTGAGGGTTTTGTTGATGATGTTAGATGGCTTTGTGGTATGTTCCATCAATTGCATTTCCTTAAGGTCACCGAGGAGATTGAATCCCTTATAGTAAGCTCTAACATCACATGTTTACCCGGTTGGTTGACTACTTGGGTGGACCTAGGAGTAAGGGGTGTTACACAGTCAATGATGAGGATGGGGACAATGATAATAATATTCTTGATGAATCTTTTCTAGAAAAGGAAATGAAACCACTTTATGACAGATCAAAAGTAAATATCCTCTCTACTACATTATTGTTGGTTAGCTTAAAGGTTTTGAATTGGTTGTGAAACCCTTTTATGACACAAATTCTAATGTATGTAATATGTTTCATCACATATTATACATAAAGGTTGATGTTTTTCCCTTTTTGTGTTAATTATGTGCAAAATAAGAATTGAATATTTAAGATTAATATTCTTTACACTAACTAGTTGTTTTTTATGTTGTAGATTTTAAGGTGAAATTTTGTTACCATGCTCAAATATTTTACCTCGCACATACTGATATTTATATGCTATTATGAAAGAAATCGGAATGTAGTATCAACACATAGATGCATGCCTTAATGTTCATATTATTTAATATGTACAAAATGCATTGAGAACAAAATCTCCCATAATTTCAGAGCAGTAGATATCAAACCGATCAAGTAAAAAAAAGGTGCCTCAAAAGGTTCCTCATCATATTCCCATAATTCCACATTAGCACTGATTGTTCAAGTGTGATCCATAGTATATTTTATGGATTACCATGAAAGACATAGAAGTGGAGATGGTTTTCTTTGAATTCCTGGAGATGAGTATACATTTAGGGAAATTTAGAAAAATGGTGACACTTTAAGAATGAATCTTGTAATGTTAGGATTTCATTGGTAGCTAATAGTGTTAATTTTTTTGGAGAGCTTATGTCCATTTACTTAGTGTGGCCAATTTTTTTGATCAACAATAACCTTCCTCCTTGGATGTCAATAAATATGGAGCACATAATGTTGATAATGATTTTTCCGTGTATTTGTTTACATTAATTTTTCATATGTAACCTTTTCACTTATCTTATTTGTTGTATGATATCTTATATTTGTTTATTTACTTATATACATACATCTCATGGTTTAATTATGTGTAATTTCAAACAATTACCAAGTACGTACCAAGTTAAGGATAGCCTCTTATCAATGAGTTACTAAAGTTATGGGTTAGTATCACTATGTATGAAATCTATAAACAAATAACGTTGAAGCAATTTCAATTCCATGGAATACTTGTATGGACAATTCATGATGCCCTATGACTAACACATTTTTGTGGTATGTAATGTTCAAATATTGCACTTTAGTAGTATATCTTTATATGAAGATATCATGGATGTTTTTAAAATAACCGATTCATATATTTGACATTAATCCATCTCTTAATGAAAATGCTCAAACAAAAGTTAAATTTTCATGACCAATTTGTGGTCCTAAGATGAAATATCGTCGTTCAAAAAGTTTATGAAAGAAGGTGTTTGATGATTATTGATGCATGAGCATCTCAACTCCAAGTCAAAATTCATTTTTACTAAACCTAGGTGTCCTTGATTCACCAACGGATTTCATTCCCTAATTGAGTGTAATTGTTTAATTATTTGTATTTCCTATGTTTTTAAGGAAACCTAGAGAAATTGCATAAATAGGATTGGGATGGTGTTAGAACTAATTATTCGAAGAGGTTATGAGAATGTTGAACAAGTTAGAGATATTTGCGGGTAGGTTGGATCTCTTGAGGAATGGTTGGATCTAGAGAAACCTAAATATAGGGTTTGTTGAATATTTTTTGGATATGAACCAAATTATGGTTTCGAAATCCTTTTGTATAAAGAACATGAAATGTAGGTGTGTAAGTAAGAAGAGAGAAAGAGGTGTGTCGAGAGGGCTAGCATAGGAAGGCCAAGTATGGCCACTGGAAAAAAGAGCCAATTGTATGGTAAATTAGGCCTGGAAGGATAAAAGGTCTTATATGTAAATGTCATGTACAAACTATCTGAATATTAATGAAAGTATACCCTGTTCAAGTGTTCCGAGCTAATTTGTGTGGAAAACTTGTCTCATCCTATGAAAGTAAGAATTTTAAATCACATTTTTTTTATATATGTGTTGCATGTGAATCAAAGCACAGGAGAGAGAACATTTTAGATAAGTAACACAAGAATGGAGACAAGGTTGAGAGTCCCTTTAAAATGGAGGAAGTTATTAATTTATCATTGATAAACATAGTGGATCAATGATCTAATTCAATCAAATTTCATATTGGAGCAATTAAAGGCATATCAGAAGTGATCAAAGTAAGCACATCGAAGATGAGGAGATCCATTACCTGAGAAAAGGCGTAAAAAAAGGTGTCATGGAGGAATTAGTTAGAGTATTGGAAAACCTATGTTAAGTCATGTGAATAGAAGGATAAGAAGAACAAAGGGTTAAGACTTAATTTATCAATGCATGTGGCAGTCCATTATGCAACAGAGATTGAGGCTAACAATTGACAAAAGTTATTTTCATCTCCTAGAGTTTGTTACACAGATGAGCAAAGGAGTAACATTTTGAAGGGAGTAGTTGGGATGAATAGGTGCCAAGCAGAGGTGGTAGTAAGCCAATGAAAAATGTATTGAGGTGGTGTGGACTTCCAATTCATAAAGTGACATGTTGAGGCAACATGGTTTAAATGTGGGGAAAAAATGGTAGTTGATAGAGAAATTCACATCCTGGAGTCTATCTCACGGGAGTTTTGAAAGTTTGTAACCAATGGAAGTTGTGGGATGATTTAGACCCATGATGACATGGATGGATCAATAGACGGGATGACATATTAATAGAAGTATAGGTTCCATAGCTTAGAGCACATTGAAGGGTGTGTTTGTAAAGCACTAGGGTGACATGTCTCGGAAGGACTTCCCCGGGAGTTTTAAAAGTGAGCAACAAACAGAAGCATTGAGATGACATGCAGAGGACGATAATGTGGAAATGGAACATTGGTTGAAAAAACCAATGAAGGGAGTGATGTGTCCTGGGTGAGATAAAGAGTTGCACACCAAATATTTGGAGTCAAGTCACAAAACGCAGTCACATGACAACGAAGTGGGAGGAAAAGTAAAAAGATTCAGGAGCCAATAAAGTGGGATGTGTCTATGTATATTATATATAGTCTTGGATCTGGTGGCTATCATTTAAAAATAGGCATAGACCTTCTCTTGGCTTATATGTTGTATGAAGGGTCATGTGCCTATGTATTATAAGAGGCTTGAATTTGGTCATTGTTATAAAGGGTTTGTATTATACCCTTGCATCTCCTCCAACTATTAAGGTATTTTTGGAATAAAAAAGGATTTTCTTCCCATGGGGGATGGAGAAAAACACTTGTTAGTTCAAAATTGGAGATATTGGTCAGAAATGAGCCACCCTTGCATCAAAAGTGGTATCAGAGAAGGTTTTAAACCTGCTTATTTCAATTATTAAAGAAATGGAGGTAATACTAGAAGTAAAGCAACGAAGGAGATAACAACAAATGAGTTGTTTGAAATACAAAAATAGTGTGGAAAGGTGTTATAGTATTGCCAAATTTGGAGCAGTTTGAAATAGGTAAAATTGTTTTTTGTTTTGCAAATCATATTGAGGTTGAAGATTGATGACCATAGGGTGAAGCTTTGAGGAAACGAATTGGAGATCCTGGGAGGAAGGGGAGCATAATGTTGTGAGTTAAAATAACATTGAAGGATTGCAATGATGAAGATAGAGCTATAAAACTTAAAGGTACAAGGCTCTTGAGAAGAAAAGGTAGAGTAATTTTACATTATGTTCTAGTAGTTTAGAGGCATAACAGGTAAACATATTTTATTTTAGTTTTCTTGAAGAGGGAAGAACATGAAAGTTCATTATGAATTAAAAATTAGGAATTTATTTTTGTAGATGATTACAAAGGTTGAAAGAGCTGATGGAATCTTGAGGAGTAATGTTTTGAAGAGTAAAGAGCAATAGTTCTTTTTGAGGAGAATTGGTTAAGAGGAATGGACCAAAAACAATATTTCTTAGCATAAGATCCTTTTACATGTATTATAAAATATTTATGTTGTTTTATTAACTTTGTTCATGAATAATTGTGTTTGTATGTAGTATAAAGTAGTATTAGTAGCAAGTAGTGTAGAAATGAATCTATGACAAAGGAAGAGTGAGCAAGAAAATATATTAAGTGGAGAAATTATGATAGAATCCAAAAAATAAAATGAAATCATTGAAGAGAAGGCAATAGAGTTCTCAAAGAGAAGAGAGAGGTGATTTCAAGAAGATGTGAAGTACAATAGATTTGAAAGCTAAGGAGTAGACATGCTAAAGAATAAGGAGAAGAGGTTTTACTGCAGAGAACCAAAAGAAGAAAGGATACCAAGAAGATGACTTTGTACTGGTGATAATTAGGGGGGTTATTAAAAATATGGAGAAGGCTTGCTGCATCTCACAAGTGGACAAGGAGAGTTCACAGAAGGAGGAAAGAATGGCTACCGGTAGTCATGTTAAGCGTTTAGAGAGGAGAAGTCACAATCAGATGAAAGAGAATTCCAAAGAAGCTGGCATAAAGTGGATGAGTGATGAAGAATTTGAGAAAGGGATGGTCGATTTAAGAGCATAACTCAATCATTTTAAATAGTTTCTAGAAGAAATGTAGGAAGACCAGAGATATGGTTGGACAATGAAGAAGATAGTGAGATGTAATCCATTACAAAGGAATCTAAGGTTGACTGAAGAATGTTGCATTAGCAAGGAAAATGGGAAACAACAACATAAAGTGTGGAATATTGGAGAATTAAAGGCAACAAAGAAGCATCAATGTAGCAGAGTAAATATTCATCTACAAATTAATGTTTGGGAGCTAGAGGATTTTCTCAGTCTACGACAACACATGGTCAAGAGACCATGATTTTTTGTTTCACCTTCGGAGTATAATGCAGGAGCATCTTACTTAGAAGTTAGAACAAATTTTAACTAAATCTATGGGAATTTCATTTACCAAGGGAGTTGGTTCCAAAATTGAGTGCGATTGTTTAATTATTTGTATTTTCTATGTTTTTAAGGAAATCTAGAGAAATTGTGTAAATAGGAATGAAATAGTAATACTACCTACTTTTTAGAAGAGGTTTCGAGAATGTTGAATGAGTTAGAGAGATTTGAGCATAGGTTAGATCTCTTTAACAATAGTTACATCTAGAGAATCGTAAAGATAGAGCCTATTGAAGATTTTGGCGATATGAACCAAATTATGGTTTCAAAATCCTTTTGTATAAAGAAGATGGAATGTAGGCGTGTAACTAAGAAGAGAGAAATATATGTGTTGAGAGGGCCGCCAGATTAATGTCAGGTATTCCCAGGAGGAGAAAAGGGCTAATTTTATTGTAAATTAAGCCTATAAGGTTAAAAGGACTTATATGTAAATGTCAAGTACATATTACATGAATATTAATGAAAGTAGTTACAATATTCAAGTGTTCTAAGTTTATTTGTGTGGAAAGCTTCCACTCATCGTGCTTAAGTGAACCCTCTAAATCATATTGCATTCTTATGTGTTGCATGTGAATTAAATCTCGGGAGGGAGAATGTTTTAGATAAGTATCACAAAAATATAGAAAAGGCCAAGAGTCCTTTTATAGTGGAGGAAGTTCTTAATTCATCGTTGATTAACATAGTGGATCAATGATGTAAGATTAGTAGAAGCGATTAAAGTAAGCATAACCGAGGCTTGAAGATCCATTAGCTAAGAAGAGGTGTAGAAAATGTGTCGTGGAGGAATTAGTTGGAGCATTGGAAACCTTATGTTAAGGCTTGCTAATATAAGGAAAGGTAGGACAAAGGGCTAGAATTAATTTATTAAAGCCTACGAGAGTCCATCATCCAAGATAGATCAACATTGATGATTGATCAAAATTATTTCCATCTTCTGAAGTTTGTTTCCCATACAAGCAAAGGAGTAACATCGGAAGGGCGTATCCGGGATGACCAGGCACTGTAAAGTCCCCTCCTAGGGTCCTCTACCAGATCTATATTCTCTAATTTTAAATGTAATAAAAGGGAAATAATTTATTTTCTGAAAATACAATTAAACTATGATATTTTACCATTTAAAATATAATTCCTACAATTTAAATAGTGAAAATTTCATTTCAATCACTTACATGAGTAATCTATGCATAGAGGAATACCTATATCGATGGCCCGGTGGAGATGCCCTTGAGCTGTTGCTCCTGCTAGAACGCTTCTCTTGACTATCAACTGGATTTACCTCCCAGCCTACTAGGAAGTAATTCCTAGCCCAGGAAACCTACACAAGTTCCCTAGCCTTCCAAGCCCAAGTCCAACCAGATGTAGCGTGTCCAAGATAAAACAATACTCCCTTCCTCTATCTCAAACAATTCCTCCAAAACCACAGCCCAACCAAAACCAAATAAAGACAAAGGATCCCCCTTCCTCCCCTCATTCTTCCCCTTTTATGCCCCCTTCTCTTATCCACATCAACCACCTTTCATTAATGTCATAACTTCTCCCTCATCCTTACATTTGACTTCTCTTCTCCCAAGTAAATATGAGAGGACATTTTGGAATGTGATATGAATATAAAATTGGGTAATTAATTGGAGAGGACCATGTCATCTCCCAACTAAATATTTTGGGTATGAGAGATGAATATATAAATTGGTAATTAATTGGAGAGGGCCATGTCTTCTCCCAAGTAAATGTGAGAGGACATTTTGGGGATGAGAGATAAATATATAAATTGGTAATTAATTGGAGAGGACCATGTCTTCTCCCAACTAAATTTGATAGGATATTTTGGGGATGAGAGATGAATATATAAATTGGTAACTAATTGGAAAGGACCATGTCTTCTCGCAAATAAATGTGAGAGGACATTTTTGGAATGAGTTATCAATATATATAATTTGGTAATTAACTAGAGAGGGCTATGCCTTCTTCCAAGTAAATATGAGAGGACATTTTGGGGATGAGAGATGAATATATATAATTTGGTAATTAATTAGAGAGGACTATGCCTTCTCCCAATAAAATATGAGAGGACATTTTGCGAATGAGGTATGAATATATATAATTTGGTAATTAATTGGAGAGGACTATGTCTTCTCAAAATTTAAAAATTTGGGGAGGTAAATTGGGAATAATAACAAAATTTATATCAATACTAAATTTACAGTTTCACCAATGTAGGTATGTACCAATATTTCTTGATAATTATAAGTCCATATTTTAAGGAATTTTAAACACTTAGTAAAATTTGCAGGATAATATTAAATAGGGCATTACATACACTCCTCCTTCAGAAAACTTCATCCCAAAGTTAGAGTGTAAAAGATACAAGAGTTCGAAGCAGTTTAGCAATAAGGCATAACAAGTGGAGAGAGAGTTATGGTAGTAAAATTTGATAAGTCAGACAATGACATTACTTCCCATCAAGAGTCTCCAACTGATCTATATACTCCCATCCCTCTTAACCTACTTCTGTTCCCACCCTATCCATCCTCTGCTGCTATATACGGTGGCATTGGCTATACCAATCTAACCACTGATAAAACCAATAAGGCATAAGCATTGACTATATTGACCTAACAACCTCAGCAGGAAACTTGCAATCGTCATCACATGTCTAGGGGAGCATGTCCACCACTGCCCTCCCACGATTCTAGGTTTGGAGGTTACAGAATGGGAAATACCTCTACTCCTCCTCACAACTAGGGTCAACACCTTAATATGGACCACACTACAGCGTTGGTTGGACTTTTCATCGAATAATCTAGTCAGGTCGTCTTGCCACCTGTCATTTACATTTTACTCATGTCATAAGAGTGCATATCAAGTAGATACCAAATGTAATAGAACAATGTATATTATACCTTTCCCCATGAAATGTCTTGACCTTCCCTCAATGGAAGAGTAGATCTCAGCTATAATATAGTTATTTCCAACCTGTGGGTTAGCTCTCATTCATGCATTTATATAACAACATGATCTATAAGTGATCTTTAATCATCATGTTATTAAGTCTAGTATCGATGTGTCAATATTGCAGTTCATACTGGAATTAAATCATAAATTCACTATGTCATTTATTAAACAAATCATATCCACTTGAGCCATATATGAAACAAAATAATTCTGATAAGTCACGCACTAGATAATTCATCACTAAGTGAGTCATACATTTAGGCCATACATCAACCATTTTCATCATCAATACCAAATCCATCAAATTATTTATATAATTAGTTTCACATGTCCAACTAAATGCATCAATATTACATATCGTTCATAAATAAATAACATGGAACCGTAAAATAGAGTCTTAGCATACGTAGCTATCTATGTCAAAATGGGCATCACAGATGCTCAAAAAGTGAGGGGTAGTCACGACGTATAGTTTCTACATCCTCCCCGATAGCAGATCATGGGATATACTTGTCCCACTAGACCTTAACTTGGTCCATTGTGTGATGTCTAAGCTGTCGATGTGATGTCTAAGCTGTCGAACCCTACGGTCCAATATGCATAATGGTTCAACCACTATGGTTCCCATGTCCGAGACCTGCAATTCCCTCCAATCTAGTTTGTGAGATTCATCAGAAACATAATGTCATAAAATAGATACATTAAAAACATCATGAGTTTTATGAAAATGGGGTGGCAGTATAAGACAATAAGCAATTGGTCCAATCTTCTCCTTGATCCTAAAATGTCCTACGAACTGAGGTGAAAAATTCGTCCCCTTCCCAAACCAAATGGTGCTTTTGTTGGGTCAGATACGAATAAAAACTTGGTCCCCTACTTCATAACTGCGATCAATCCTACGTGAATCAACATAACTCTTATGTCTATCTTGTGCTTGCTTTAACCTTTGTCGAATTTGCTTTACCTGTGCCTCCATTTCTTGAACTAATTCTAAGCCAACTATTACTCGGTCCTCCAATTTTTCCCAACTCAACGGCGTCCTACATGGCCTTCCATATAGATCTTGATAAGGAGGCATCTCGATTGAACAATGGTAACTATTATTATAGCAAAACTCTACTAATGGTAAGTACCTTTCCCACTGAGTTTGATTATCCATCACCTACATCCTAAGCACGTCCTCTAGAACCTGATTTACTCTTTCAGTCTCCCCATCTATTTCTAGATGATATGCAGTGCTTAGGTTCAACTGAGTCCCTAGTGCTGACTGCAAACTTGTCCAAAACCTAGATGTAAATCGAGAGTCTCTATCAGAAATGATCTTTGTGGGCAACCCGTGTAGTCAAATAACTTCACTTATAAACACTCGTGCCACATCCGTAACATTGTAAGTGTCTCTCACTGGAATGAAATGGGCACTTTTGGTCAATTTATAAACTATAACCAATATAGCATTGTGCCTTTGTGAAGTGAGTGGCAAACCCATAACAAAATCCATGGAAATCACCTCCCATTTAGATATCGGGATGTCATGTGGTTGTAGGAGTCTTGCTGGAAGGCGATGATCAGCGTTCACTCATTGACATTCAAGACATTTGGTGACAAACTAGACTATGTCGTGCTTCATGCCTGGGCAAAAGAAGAGTTTGTTCATTTCTGTGTACATCTTCATTACTCTAGGATGTGCACAATAGAGTGCTCTATGTGACTCTTTGAGGATGGTTCTTCTTATACCCCCTTCCTTAGGTACGTACATTCTCCCTTGAAATCTCAATAGCCCATCTGGTTCAAGGACATATTACTCAAACTTTGGTTCTATCTACTTCCCACTCTAGAGTGCTGAGATGACCTTGGATACCAACTACCTTCAAAGAGTTTCTCCAACATGTGTTCCCTTAAATCTACCTTTAAGGCTACTAAGGAGAAGGTTCGTGGTCTCCTGCTTAGTTCGTCCACCACCACATTCTCCTTTCCCTTGGTGTATGAGATCTCAAAATCATACTCACTCATGAATTCACTCTACCACCTATGTTGGCATTCAAGTCCCTTTGAGTGAAGAGATGCTTCAGGATTTGATGATCTATTCTTAACTCAAATATTCTCCCAATGCGGTAGTGTCTCCACAATTTCAAGGCTAACATCACTATTGCTAATTCTAAGTCATGGGTAGCATACAACTCTTCATGTTTCTTCAATTTTCTAGATGCGTAAGCTATTACTCCGCCTTCTTGCATCAATACTACACCCAATCCTTGCACCGAAGCATTGGTGCAGAAAATGAAGTCCTTTTCCATGTCTAGTACTTGAAGGATCGGTGCACTAGTTAGCAGCCTCTTTAGTTCTATGAATGCAGTGTAACATTCATATGCCCATTCATACTTGACCCCCTTTCGCTTTAATGTGGTGAAGGTTTTTGCAATATTTGAAAAACCTTCCACAAACCTACGATAATACCCTGCTATCCCCATAAAACTACATACCTCAAGGCCATTTTTTGGTACTGGCCAATCCATTATGGCCTTCACGTTTTCTGGGTCAACTGAAATCCCTTCTCCTAAAATGATGTGCCCAAGGTAATGAACTTTCTTCTCAAAGAAGGAACATTTTGAAAATTTCCCATATAATTGATTTTCCCTTAAACAAGTCAATACCATCCTTAGGTGCTTTTCATGCTCCTTTTCATTCTTGGAATACACAAGAATGTCATCAAGGAAGACTTGAACAAATTGGTCCAAATACTTCCTGAAAACACCATTCATGAGGCTCATGAATACTGCTGGTGCATTGTTTAAACCAAATGGAACAACTATGAACTCATAATTCCCAAACCGAGTTCGAAAAGAAGTTTTTGAGATGTCCTCTTCCTTAATCCTCAATTGGTGGTATCTAGATCGTAGATCGATTTTTGATAAAACCACTGCTCCCTTCATTTGATCAAATAGGTCATCTATTTGAGGTATCAGGTACCTATTCTTTATCGTGGCTCTATTTAAGTCTCTATGATCTATGTATAGCCGCAAGGAACCATCCTTCTTCTTAACAAAATTCATTGGTGCACCCCAAGGTGAAATACTAGGTCTGATAAATCCCAAGTCTAAGAGCTCTTTTAACTGCATCAGCAACTCACAAAGTTCTAGAGTTGTCATCGTATAGGGTGTCTTAGATATTGGTTCTGCACTAGGTTTTAGGTCGATTGTGAAATCAATCTCCCTTACAGGAGGTAATCTATACAATTCCTTAGGAAAAACATCCTTGAATTCTGAAAAAATAGGATGTTGATCGAAGGAGGGTCCTTTCTAGTCACTTAAAACCTCGACCACATATAGCTTGCAACCTTGTCAGAGACAACGTTTTACCTTCATCATGGATATGAATCATAGTGACACTCCCCTCTTGATTCCAAAAATCTCAATTGGCCTACCTTCATCATCTAAACAAATCACCTTCTTCTTGAAACAGTCTACCAAAGCTCGATGAGCTTCTAGCCAATCCATTCTAATAATTACATCATATGTCCCCAATGTTGTGATGTATGCCTTCAACTTAGTCATATACACCTCGAGGTTTACCTGACATTGGTCAACACTAGGTCCTACTGCTTGTTTTATCCTAGAAGCCATCTCAACCTGTTTAAAGTGATCGTGCTCATAGGCTGCCAACCCACATTTTCTAATGCAACTAGTGAAATGAAACTATCTGTAGCACCCGAATAAAACAAAATTTTAACTTTTACTTTGTTTATCATACCCGAGGTTTCTACCACAAAAAAATGGTGTTCAACTTGATGTTTGTCAACTGCTGCATAGATTCGATGGTGGTTACTTCCCCCCCCAATGGTGCCTTTCCTTCTCTACGGTTGTTACCAGCTTGTAACTCAGGGCAGTCTCACTGGTAATGAGGTCCTCTACATCCCCAACAAGTGATGCATGGTAGACCTTGAACCGAATGTTGTGGAGTTCTTTGAAAAGAGTTCCTTCCCCTGGGACCTTTGCCCCCACTTGTTGCTCCTCATGTATGACTTTCATTTGTACGCACCCTTGAAGCTGTGAGTGAAGCTACCCTAGTAGCCATTGAAATCCCCACTATCGGTGCTCTAGGTACAACCCTCTTTCCATATGGTGATGGCCTCAAATTTCCTACCCTGGGGAAGGTATGAGGGGCCTTTCCCGTAAACTCTGCTTGGCGTGGAAAAATGGCTTTGCCTCCACCCTTTAAGTCTAGGTTTTCTTTGACATAACGAGCCCATTCTACAATTTCTGCAGCTGAGGGTGGTTTCCACATCCGCACCATTACACTAATCTTAGGGTTCAATCCATAAATAAAATGATCTACTTGGCACTGGTCAGTATCCATGTAGGAGACATACTTGACCAATTCCATGAATCGAATTTCATATTCTTCTACTTTACGATTTCCCTATACCAGGGCATGGAAGGCTCCTACCTATTATTCTTCATAATATGCTAGCAGGTACTTTTTCCTGAATCTCTCCTCAAATAATTCCCAAGTAACTGTGTCTGGAGTGAGGTGTATTTGACGCTACATGTTACCCCACCACTTCAGAGCACTATCTTTGAGTTGGAATATTGCTATTTTAGCTTTTGAATTGGAATTGTAATCCCTTAGTGTGAAGCACCTTCTCATTCCTTCTAACTAGACTTCTGCATGTTCAGTGGCACGACCTCCTGCAAACTCTGGGAGCTTAATCTTTTGGAGCTCGCTAATAATGTCCAGGTCCTCAATTGGAGGTCCTCTATTAGAGTCTCTTGATCCCTCGAGATTTCCTAACCCTGATGGAGGGTGCTCTACTTCCACTTCAATTGTTTGGCACCCTTTTAAATCCTCATTAATCGCCTCTAGGGAACGCAAGATGAGAGTCAACATCGGTGAAGGTAATGGGTTATTTGTAGGAGGTACTTGTGATGACCCTCCTTGACCTTGATTTCTTCACATCCTCAGCATTTGAATTGTTCAAATATCTATAGGATACGCAAGGCTCATTAATCCAACTTAGGACTTATCCACTCTTAGCTGACTCACATACATTATTTAACCGACATTATTTAAATGTTTTGGTAATAATTTTTTTTCTTACTATTTACATTAAAATATATTACAATAAATTTAAATTATCCTTACCTTAGTAAAACACAGTGTGACTAATCACAAGTACATTAAACCAATTAAAACCCTAACGAAAAATTTCCAACCACAAACTGCAACACACACAATACAACACATATAATGTGCTTATTCTCAAAGCGAGGACAAACATTACCATAACACAACAAAAAAACCAAACATTGAGATTCATGACCGCATGCCAATATCACACCTAATTTTTAGGTAGATATAGGTCACTACCACTTAATTTAAATTAAAGCTACATTTATCATGATTATTAATTAACATCTCCATGTCAAAGTTCTATATCACACTTTAGGCATAGAGCTACGAGCATTGTTCATAAACGCTTAGGCAAGACAATAATTCAGAGTGACCTTACTCATTAAAGTGACAAGTTTTTATAAATAATGATAATATATATTTTCAAATGATAATGGTAAAATTTGGTTTGGTTCTAAGTATAACTTAAATTTCTCCAACAATTATTGATTAAATGACTTCTAAGATAGGAAAATGTTTAAACCTAAAACTAAAAAAATAATAAAGAAAATAAAAATTATCACTATTCTTAATTCCTACATTACCATGTAAATAAAGACAATTTGAAAATCAAGATATTACCATGTAAATAAAGACAATTTGAAAATCAAAACATTACCATGTAAATAAAGACAATTTGAAAATAAGACATTGCCATCTAAATAAAGACAATTCTCTACCTAATATGACCACAATAATCCTAAGGGTAATCTTTAGGTGAATTTATGGCTCATCCTCTTCCTATAGCCTATCATGGCTCATGCACTACCTAATATGGCACAATAGTCCTAGAATTTGACATTATGTAATATTTAGGAGCAATTATGGCTCCTTCATATTGTAAAGGGATTATGGAGCTTTTGATTTTGTGGTTTTTGGGCTCATTAATTGTGGTGATTCAGTTTCAATACCATTTTAATTTTAATTTTGTTTTTTTTTTTTTTTGAGACTTAAATTTTAAAGAAAAAAAAAACATCGTGCATTATGTGTATTATCTTCTAGAGCTCTAAATACTCTGGCCGCTCTAAACACCGACAAACGCACGAAGGATTGACTGCAAAATTTGGGTTATAGTTAGCTTAAGCCTAAAATGGTGGAGTCGTGTTTGAAACTAGTGCAATTCATTGATAGGTGAAATCCACAATTAAAATTGGGAGTTTGAATAAATGGGAGTTGCAGAGGAGGGAAAAACACAAATGAGGAGGAGGAAGTCTAGCAAGGGTTTGCAAGAACAAGAAATCGCAGAAGAAATGGAAAAAAAGAGAACTATTGTCTTGAACTTCATGAAGCCATTCGGTCGTTGAGGGATTGAGGCCCCTACACTGCTGCCAAATGGTAAAATCCATTACATTTTTATTTTCCCATCATCCAAGGCCTCATTTCTAGAATTAATTTAAGCCCAAAATGCATAGAAATGTCATCATTTTGAAAGTGAATTTGTGTGAATGAGACTGTTTATTTATCATGTCTTTGTAGGGTCGTGGAGCAGTTGGTGGATTCAGAGGAAGAGGAGAGATAGTTGACTCCTCCGTTGGCGTTTTTTCGGACGGATAGGGGGGAGTTCTTCCTCCTCGAGAAGGAGGGAGCAGAGGATGTACGCAAAGTGTTTGACAAAATGCATGTAGGGATTGTAATGTCAAGTAATATATTGTTGACAGGATATGTCAATTTTTTGGGGGTTGTTGAATGCTCAATATTTTCTCGAGAAAGTTCCCAAATGAGACACTGTTTCCTGGAATGCGATGATTGCAAGCTCTGCATAGAATGGGTATGATGAAGAGGCTCTTAAACTGTTTTTCCGGATGTATAGGTTAAACATGAAGTTGGACCATTTCACCTTTGGTAGTATTTGCAGTGTGTGTGTAGGGATGGAGGCTCTAGAATAGGGACAACAAGTTCATTCCCTTATTATCAAATCTACTTATAAGTCTAATGTGTTTGTCGATAGTGCCATTAGGGTAGGATTTGAATCATATGTTTCTGTTGGTAACACCCTTGTTACAATGTATGCAAGTTGCCTGAGCATAGAAGATGCTAAACATGTATTCGACAAAATGGCTGTTTAGGATATAATATCCTCGACTACAATAATTTACAGGATACACAAGGTTTGGGTATATATATCTTGCATGCCACCTATTTGATAGTATGTTTGAGCGAAATGTTGTATCCTGGAATTCGATAATTGCAGCATACGTCCAGCATGGCTTTGGGTGAAGAGGATTTTAAAATTCTTTAGTCAAATGCATCAAGGAAACACTAATCCATATTGAATCACCTTTGCTTGTGTTGTGGGTGCAAGTGCCAACTTGGCAGCTTTGAAACAAGGTAAATAGATTCTAAGTTGCATCATCAAAGCTGGATTTGAATCTTATGTGTTTGTGGGCAATGCCCTCATCATCATGTATGCCAAATGCAGAAACATAAAAGATGCATTGACTCTATTCGACACAATGCCTCCTATATTTGCCTCTCCACCTCAAGCCACACTTACATCAGTGGAAAACACTCAATATCAACTGCCAAAGAATCAAAAATCTATAACAAACGTAGTTCTAGTGTTTAGCATTGGAGTTATTTCCAAACACAACACAATGACTTCACCTATGGCTCATATTATTATTTCAATGAAGATCTACATATGAACAATGACCATCTCACAAAACAGCTCACATCTTAGTGTGCACAACAACTTAAAAGTAATTTGTTTTCTTTGATAGTGGAAATTTTTTTAAATGTCATTTTTCCAGTGGGGACATCAACATTATCCCAAAAGACAATCTTGAAAGCTGAACCATATCTGGAAATTTATATCAGATTTTTTTTTATTTTTTTATTTTTACTCTTTCACTGGCAATCCAGATAGTTTTCAAAAGTTACCATTAATGTAGCCTTAGGCAGGACTCTGCTTACTGTGCCTTTCTCTCCATTCTTGAAAACCATTACGGTTCCAGTTCCTTATTCAAAACCTTCACATTTCATAGTCTATGGATTCAATTGTGATGTCATCCTTTCAAGCTCTACCAGATGCTAAAAATGTTCAGTGCATACTGTTATGTCAATTTTCACAACTGGAATAGTTGCTCATTATGCTCTTCCAGTAAAGATTCTGATATTTCGAACAAAATATTTACCCGTCACCACAAAGAAATGAAAAGCACAAGGAGAATGTTTACCCAAAGTCAGTGAATTATAGGAATTTGGATGATTGGTATTTCTGAACACCCAACATTCGGAGATCCTTTGGATGGTAAATTTCTTTGCCATACCCATGTTCAACATATGCGATGATGATAGAATTCCATGAAGTTGAATCATGTTCAGGCATTGTGTCCTTAAGATATTCAAACAAATGCTACAAACAGGTATCAATCCATACCATATTACATTTATTAGTGTTCTTTCTGCATACCACCATACAGGTTTAGTCAATGAGGGTCACCAATACTTCAATTCCATGAGTTAGGATTACAATCTTGGGCCAGGAATTGAGTATTATGCATGTATGATCGATCTTATTGGCCAAGTAGGCCTCCTGAATGAAGCAGAGGACTATATCAATAGTATGCATATGAGCCTAACGTGGGTATTTGGGGAGAATTGTTCAATGCTTGCAGGATCCATGACAATTTGGAGTTAGAAATATGTGCTGCAGGACACTTCTTTGAGTTAGAAATGTATGACTCTGGGTTGTATGTACTCATGGTTACTAATTCTTAGAGATATGGGCAAGGAAACCCGTGAAGACTTTGTAATGAAGTAATGAGGTTAGTGGAGCTTGATTCTTTGTGGGATGCATTGGTTGGTCTTCTAGGAAGTGTTGGCCTTTCTACTGAAGAGAGGAAGGTGGAGAAATCAGATCCACATAATTTAAAAGAAAATTTAGTGGAGATTTGTGTCTAGTGGATTTTGGCTCCAGATTTTGAATCTGGGTTCTCATACCACGTGTAAGGCCCCTCCTAGGTTCCTCTACCAGATCTATATTCTCTAATTTTAAATGCAATAAGAGGGCAATAATTTATTTTCTGACAAGACATTTAAACGATGATATTTTACCATTTAAAATATAATTCCTACAATTTAAATAGTGAACATTTCATTTCAATCACTTACATGAGTAATATATGCATAGAGGAATACATGTACCGATGGCCCGGTGGAGATGCCCTTAAGCTGCTACTCCTGTTGGAACGCTCCTCTTGGCTACCAACTCGATTTATCTCCCAGCCTACTAGGAAGTAATTCCTAGCCCAGGAAACCTCCATAGGTTCCCTAGTCCTCCAAGCCCAAGTCCAACCAGATGTAGTGTGTCCAAGATAAAACAATACTCCCCTCCTCTCTCTCAAACAATTCCTCCAAAACCACAGCCCAACCAAAACCAAAGCAAGACCAAGGATCCCCCTTCCTCCCCTCATCCTTCCCCTTTTATGCCCCCTTCTCTTCTCCACCTCAACCACCTCTCATTAATGTCATAACTTATCCCTCATCCTTACATTGACTTCTCTTCTCCCAAGTAAACATGAGGGGACATTTGGGAATGTGATATGAATATAAAATTGGGTAATTAATTGGAAAGTACCACGTCTTCTCCCAAGTAAATATTTTGGGGATGAGAGATGAATATATAAATTGGTAATTAATTGGAGAGGACCATGTCTTCTCCCAAGTAAATGTGAGAGGATATTTTTTGGATGAGAGATGAATATATAAATTGGTAATTAATTGGAGAGGACCATGTCTTCTCCCAACTAAATGTGAGAGGACATTTTGGGGATGACAGATGAATATATAAATTGGTAATTAATTGGAAAGGACCATGTCTTGTCCCAAGTAAATGTGAGAGGACATTTTGGGAATGAGGTATGAATATATATAATTTGGTAATTAATTGGAGAGGACTATGCCTTCTCCCAAGTAAATATGAGAGGACATTTTGGGGATGAGAGATGAATATATATAATTTGGTAATTAATTGGAGAGGACTATGCCTTCTCCCAAGAAAATATGAGAGGACATTTTGGGAATGAGGTATGAATATATATATAATTTGGTAATTAATTGGAGAGGACTATGTCTTCTCAAAATTTAAAAATTTGGGGAGGTAAATTGCGAATAATAACAAAATTTATATCAGTACTAAATTTACAGTTTCATCAATGTAGGCATGTACCAATATTTTTTGATAATTATAAGTCCATATTTTAAGGAATTTTGAACACTTAGTAAAATTTGCAGGATAATATTAAATAGGGCATTACAGGCACCAAGTGGAGGTGGAAATAATTCACTGAGAAAAGCATTGAGGTGATATGGACTTCCAATGCATCAAATGACATGTTCAGGTGACAAGGTTTAAACGTTGGGAAATGAAACGATAGTTGATGGAGAAATTCACATCCCTGAGTTTGTGTATCGGGAATTTCGAAAGTGCATAATTAATGGAAGTCATAGGATGATTTAGCATTGGGATGAAAAGGGTGGATCACAATCCAAGATGAAGTGTTAATAAAAGTAATGAGTCTAGAGCTTAGAGTGTTGAAAATAGCAACAAGCAATGCTAAATATAGCATTGCTCAAGATAGCATTTCAGGATATTCCAATTTTAATTTGTCCTTGAATTAAAATTGAGAATTAAAATTCGAATTTAGTCTCACCAATTGTTTAAAAAAAATTAATTAATTCATCTTGAGTTAATTAGTTGAAGAAATTCAAACATGAAGTCTTTGTGAAGTCATGCAACAGTTATCTCTTTGATTGAGGAAGTTATCCTTTAATTAAGGAGATAAGGATGAGTTGTATTTGAGTTTTAATTAGTTAGCTTAGTTAACTGAGTTAAGTCCAGTTAGATTAGTTCCAAACAACTTGTGGAACTGATTGTGACTTCAGTCAGTTAATGCATGCATGCATGCAACTAGTACACTCAAGATAATTGAATATTCTCTCATAAATAACTCATGCATGTCAATTCAGACAAAGACCTAGATGAGATTAAAGGTAGGGACAGTGTACTATCAGTTGCAAGAATTTTCCTGTGAAAAAATCTCTTGCATGTAGAAGGAATTCATTCCTTGAGGATTGCACGGTCTTGCAGTGTGTAAGAGCAGTGTTCCACTTGGTTGAAGGTGAATCATCCCAGAGGAACATCGCAAGGAAATAGGAGGCTTGGAGGATAGAGGAGAAGGCATATGTGTTGTCTATTCTATCTATGAGCAGCAGTGAGGGATTGTACTGAGAGCTGGATAGCTATGAGAGCTAAAGCTTTATGTAATCCTGAGATATTTCCACTTGTATGATAATACAAATAGGGGGGTTTTTAGCTGAGTTTCCCCATAGTATTCTTTTGTGTTTCATGTGTGAATGATTCTTCTTCTCTGTTATATGTGTTATATTTGATCTTGCTCAAATCGATTAAGCTTCCACAAGTTTGATTGTAGGAGTAGATTAAGTATTTTTCTTTAGTACATTGCATAATCAGTTTAATCTACAGTGAGAATTTCTACATGGTATCAGAGCAAAGGTGATTTGAGCTATGAACAACATAACTGAGAAGGGAAAAGTTCAAAGTTTGAGGTTCTTGATTGCAGGTACAAAATTTATTTCTTGTCACATCTCAAAGTTCACCAATGGCGTTCAATGGCTTAAGACTCGAGTATACCCTGGATGGCACCTTGAATTACATAGCATGGAAGGATTGTATGGAAGTGGTATTAAAAGGCAATGGTTTAAAGGATTTCATTGATCCGGAAATCACCAAGCCAACAGTAGCTAATGCCCAAGAATTGGCAGAATGGATGAAGTGTGTGGTGAAGGCGAGGAGGATTCTTCTGGAGGGAGTTCGAGACCATATTGTCTCGAGTCTCCATGGGAAGGAGACTCCGTTTTCAATGTGGAAGACATTGAAGGACCTATATCAGAACAACAACGACTAGAGGAAGCTAGCGCTCAAGGGAAAGCTCTGGAAAATCAAGTGTGAAAAGGGCGACACTATTTCTACATATCTAAACAAGCTCACCACCTACAGAGATGAGCTTTGGAGTGTAGGAATAACTATATCTGATGATGATATGGTGAGCCTTGCTCTCCTTAGTCTTCCAAAGAGCTGGCATAGCTACCAAGACTCAGTGAATGGAAGAGAGAAATTTCCAAATTGGGAATGACTGTGGTTGGATTTGATGCAGAGGAGATTAGGAGGAGCACCAGTGATGGTTCTTCAGCTAAGAATGATGATGAAAAAAATCTAGCCTTAGCAAGTAAGGCAAGGAAAGGGAAAGGGAAGGCTTCCCATTCTAAATCGAGTTCTTCCCATGGCGTGAAGAAGATTGACAAATCTAAAGTGAGATGCTTTAATTGTCATGAGGTGAGCCATTATGCAACTAATTGTCCAAAGGATTAGAAGGTGAGGCACTAGCCTCTCAGTTCGAATTGGATTTTACCCTCATCGCATGCATGGTTTCATCGATGGTGGGTTTTGTTTGGTTCCTGGATAGTGGAGCATCATTCCACATGACCGGCGATAAGAGTTTATTTAGTACCTTGTAGGAGAAAGACCTCAAGATGCACATAGAGATGGGAGATGATGGAAATTATTGTGTTTCAGGTGAAGGTACGGTTGTTTTTCAGAGGGAGCATGGAGCTCCTCTCACCCTGATTGATGTAAAGTATGTGCTTGGACTGAAGAAAAACTTGGTATCGGTCGCGATTTTGGAAGAAAAAGGCTATGATGTAGTCTTCAGTAAAGGAAAGGCGTTCCTGAGACACATAGCCACGGGTCAGACCAAGAGGATTGGGATTCGAGTGAAGAATCTCTACAAGCTAGAGGTAGATGATTGTGTTGCATTGAGTTCCAAAGCAGAATTTGTGCAAAGCCAAGATATTGGCAAGTTATGGCATATGCGGTTGGGCCACTTGCATCATGGGGCCTTGAAAATATTGCAACAGCTTTCTACCAGACTTCCCAAAGGTAAACTTGAGCAAGTGGACACATGCAAAGGTTGCACATTAGGAAAGTATGCAAAGTATTCCTTTCATGATTGAGATAGTTGAGCTAAAGCAATCTTGGAGTGAGTTAATACGAATCTGTCTAGACCATTCTCGATAACCTCCACCATGAAACAAAGGTATTATGTGTTTTTCATTGATGATTTTTCTCCTAAATGCTAGATCTATTTCATGCAGAAGAAGGATCAAACCTTCTCAAAGTTTTGTGAGTTCAAATCTTTGGTTGAGAAAGAATCAGGGAAGAAGATCAGGGCCTTGAGAAGCGAAAATTGTGGAGAGTATGTCTCTCAAGAGTTTAAGGAATTCTATGCTGCAGAAGGAATTAAACAGGAATTGGTGGCAGGTCATAACCCACAACAGAATGGGGTGGTCGAGAGGAAGAATAGAACGATTGTGGGAGAAGCGCAGACGATGTTGCATGACCAAGGCCTACCACTTCATTTGTGGGCTGAGGCATGCAACACAACGGTCTATTTGCAGAATAGAAGCCTGCATCGCATTCTTGGGATGAAGACACCAGAGGAAGCCTTCTCAGGAAGAGACCAGATGTGGGTCACTTCAGGATCTTTGGCTCATCGGTATATTTCCATGTAACCAAGGATGCCTAGAAGAAACTTGAACTGACAGGAGAGTTGGGGATACTTGTGGGGTACACTGATACGCCCCACAACTATTGGGTGTATTTGCCTACCAGTCGGAAGAGAGTGGTTCGCAGAGATCTTAAGTTTGATGAGCAAAAGGCCATGTGAGTTTCCCTTGAGAGGGAGCTCCAACTACAGGCTGTGGAGGAACTTTTGGCTCCTAAGGAGGAGGAGCCTCAAACTGATGTGGAGCAGCCGCATACAGAGGTTCCAGGAGTGGAGACATCCACTCAAGTAGAGTCTTCCAGAGATGGGAAGAAGCGCATAAGAGAAGTTGACAGATTGTTGTCGGATGTGAAAGAGAATGTGAGAGAACCATCTTTTCAGCGTAGAAAGAGGAGGTCACCAGATAGGTAGACTAGATACATGGCCCTTGTTGGGGAATGTGTTAAGACCGAGCCATCTTCCTTTGAGAAAGCAGTGTAGCAGCCGATTTGGGTTGATGCTATGGTGGAGGAGTATGACCCCATATTTTGGAACAGTGTTTGGCATGTGGTTCCAAGACCGGAGAACAAGTCAGATGTGAGTTCCTGTTGGATTTACAAGGTAAAGCAAGCTGCTAATGGTAATGTGGAGAAACATAAGGCAAGATTTGTTGCCCGTGGTTTTTCATAGGTCGAGGGGATTGACAATGATGAGACTTTTGCTCTTGTAGCAAGGTACTCATCTATCAGATCGATTTTGGAACTATCATCATAGATGGGTTGGAAG
This sequence comes from Pinus tabuliformis, assembly GCA_031772625.1. Taxonomy (NCBI): domain Eukaryota; kingdom Viridiplantae; phylum Streptophyta; class Pinopsida; order Pinales; family Pinaceae; genus Pinus; species Pinus tabuliformis. The sequence goes on along the minus strand of CM062813.1, from coordinate 1,018,415,087 downwards.
ATCCATCAGATGGATGTGAAGACTACATTCCTTAATGGCAAGATTGAGGAAGAGGTGTACATAGAGAATCTAGAAGGTTTTGAGACCTTCGATCATGAGTCACATGTGTGCCGACTCAAGAGACCTTTGTACGGGCTGAAGCAAGCACCTCGTGCTTGGTACACCGGGATCGACAACTACTTCATCAGGTTGGGCTTCACTAAGAGTTAAGCGGATGCGAACTTATACCAAATCATGGTGGAAGGCAAGCAGTTGATCATTGTTCTTTATGTTGATCATCTGATATTTACAGGTGATGATTAGTTGATCATGTCTTGCAAGAAGGACCTTGCAAGAGAGTTAAAGATGAAAGACATTGGTATCATGCACTACTTTCTAGGTATGGAAGTGTGGCAGAAGGATGGGGAAGTGCTTGTGTCTCAAGGCAAGTATGCCAATGAGATACTCAGGAGATTCCACATGGAGAAGTGCAAGTCCATGCAGACTGCTCTAGAAGGTAACTGGAGGAAGGAGGATGCTACTTTAGGAGAAGTAGTAGAAGCTACTATGTACATGCAGCTTATGGGTTCATTGATGTACTTAGTGAACACATGACCACATTTGTGCTATCCGGTGAACCAACTGAGTCAAGCTATGGTTCAGCCTACCAAGCTGTTTTGGAAGGAAGCTAAGCATGTTTTGCTATACCTCAGAAGCACATCTTAGTATGGATTATGGTACAGACGGTCAGAGGGAGTGAAGCTATAGGGCTTCATAGATGCAGATTGGGCAGGGAGTCCATCAGATTGGAAGAGCACATCAGGAGAAATTCCCAACCTTGGTTCAGCTGTATTTTCTTGGTACAATAGGAAACAGAGGTCAATTGCACTCAGCTCAACAGAGGCTGAATACATGGCTGCAAGTCAGGCAGCATGTGAGGCCATTTGAATGCGGAAAATTCTAGTTGATTTGTTTGATCATAGGATGGATCTAACTGTGATCTATTATGATAATCAAAGTTGTATCAAAATCTCTGACAATCTACTATTTCATGACAGGTTCAAGCATATTGACATTCGATATCATCATCTTAGAGACTGTGTGGTGAGGAGGATCATGTTGTTGCAGTATATTTCGACTGACGAGCAAGATGTTGACATTTTGACTAAGGCATTGTCAAAGTGTAAATTCGAGTTCCATAGGGACAGGATCGGGGTGGCAGATAATCCCTTTCTTGATGAGAGGGAGTGTTGAAAATAGCAAGAAGAAATGCTAAAAGTACAAATGCTAAAAATAGCATTGCTAAAGATAGCATTTTAGGATATTCCAATTTTAATTTTTCCTTGAATTAAAATTGAGAATTAAAATTCGGATTTAGTCTCACCAGATGTTTAAAAAATAATTAACTAATTCATGTTGATTTAATTAGTTGGAGAAATTCAAACATGAATACTTTGTGAAGTCATGCAACGGTTATCCGTTTGATTGATGAAGTTATCCCTTAATTAAGGAGATAAGGATGAGTTGTATTTGAGTTGTAATTAGTTACCTCAGTTAACTGAGTTAAGTCCAGCTAGATTAGTTCCAAACAGTTTGTAGAACTGATTGTGAGTTCAGTCAGTTAATGCATGCATGCATGCAACTAGTGTACTCCAGATAACTGAATATTCTCTCATAAATAACTCATGCATGTCAGTTCAGACAAAGACCCAGTTGAGATTAAAGGTAGGGACAATATACTATCAGTTGCAAGAATTTTCCTATGATAAAATTTCTTGCATGCAGAAAGAATTCATTCCTTGAGGATTACACAGTTTTACAGTGTGTAAGAGTAGTGTTCCACTCGGTTGAAGGTGATTCATCCCAGAGGAACAACACAAGGAAATAGGAGGCTTGGAGGATAGAGGAGAAGGCATATGTGTTGTCTATTATGTCTATGAGCAGCATTGAGGGATTGTACTGAGAGCTAGATAGTTATGAGAGCTAAAGCTTTGTGTAATCCTGAGATATTTCCACTTGTATGATAACACAGATAACGGGGTTTTTAGCTGAGGCTTTCCCCAGAGTATTCTTCTGCGTTTCATGTGTGAATGATTCTTTTTCTCTGTTATATGTGTTCTGTTTGATCTTGCTCAAATCGATTAAGCTTCTGCAAGTTTGATTGTAGAAGTAGATTAAGTATTTTGCTTTGGTATTTTTCATAATTAGTTTAATCTACAGTGAGAATTTCTACATAGAGTGCGCTAAAGGTTGAGTTCATAAAATATTGAGGTTACATGTCCCAGAAGGACTTCCTCAGGAGTTTTAAAAGTGTGCAACAAACAAAAGCATCGAGATGACGTCAAGACATAATGACATGTAGAGGTAAGTTACATGAAATGGTGCATTGATTGAAAAAAAGTAATGAAGGCAGTGATGTGCCTAGGACGAGATAAAGAGTTTGGCACCAAAGATTTGGACCCAGGTCTCAAAATATTGTCACATGACGGTGAAGTGGGAGGAAATGTAAAATGAGTTAGAAGCCAATAAAGTGGGATTTTCCTATGTATAGTAAATACGATCTTCGCTCTAGTGGCTATCATTTAAAAGGGGGCTTATCCAATCCCCTAAATTATATTTTGTATAAAGGTTCGCACCTGTGTATTATAACAAGGCTTGAATCAAGTGGTTTTTTTGAAGTGTTTGTATTACACCCTTGCAGCTCCTCACACGAAAATATTAATTAAGGTAAGTTTCGAATAAAAATGGATTTATTTCCCATAAGGGATAGAAGGAAGTTCTTTTCAATTCAGAATTACGGATGTTGGTGAGAACCTAGCCACCCTTGTATCAAAAGTGGTATTAGATCAAGTTTTAAACTTGCTTATTTGAATGATTAAATAAATAGTGGTAGTACTCGAAGCAAACCAATAAAGGAGATAGCAACAAAGGAGTTGTTTTAAACACAAAAGTTGTGGAGAAAGACATTATAGTAGGACAATACCTTGAGGAGTCTATAAGAGGTAAAATTGTTTTATGTTTTGAAATTCATATTGTGGTTGAATATTAATGACCATAGGGTGAAGCTTTGATGAAAAGAACTGGATATTTTGTGAGGAAGGAGAGTAGAATGTTTTTGATTTGAAATACCATAAAAGGAATGCAATGATGAGGACAGAGCCAATAAAATTAAAGGTAAAAATATCTTGAGAAGAAATGATAGATTAAGTTTATATTATGTTGCAACGTTTCAGAGGCATAACAAATAAACATATTTTGTTTTATTTTGATTGAAGAGGGAATAACATTAAAGTTATTGAAAAGTGATAAAGCGGGAAATTATTTTTGAGGATGATTATAGAGGTTGAAAGAGTTGATGTTCTCTTAAGGAGGATTGTTTTGAAGAGTACAGAGAAAAAGTTCTTTTGGAGGAGAATTGATTCAGAGGAGTAGACCAAAAGGAATATGGTTGATCATAAAATATTAGTACATGTCTTATAAAATATGTACGATGTTTTCTTAACTTTATTAATGGAGAATTGTGTTTTTAGGTTACAGAAAGGAAGGTTGGTATTAACTATTGTAGCAGTGAAGTTATGGCAAAGGAAATGTGAGCAAGAAAATCTCTTAAGCGAAGAAATTGTGACAAAACCCTAGCAGTAAGATGAAATTGTTGAAGAGAAGAAAAAAAAAATCTCAAAGAGAAGAGAGAAGTGAGTAGATGAAGATGAAAAAGTGAACAGCTTTGAAAGATGAGGTGTAGACATGATCAAGAAGAAGTAGAAGAGGTTCTACTATAGAGGATAAGAATAAGAGAGGATAGCAAGAAGATGACTCGGTAGTCGCGAAAAATAGGAGGCTTGCTACAAAGATGGACAAGTATTGTTGCATCTCATAAGTTGAAAAATAGAGTTCATAGAAGAAGGAAAGAATGGATATTGATAGTGATGTTAAGGGTTCATATAAGAGAAGTCATAATCAGGTGAAAGGGAATTCCAAAGAAACTGTCATAAAGAGGAAGAGTGATGAGGAATTTCAGAAGGAAATGGTTGAGTTAAGATCATAAATCAATCATTTGAAATAGTTTTTACAAGAAATCTAGGAAGACTGGAGATATGTTTGGACAATGAAGAAGAAGGTGAGATGGCATACATTACAAAGGAAACTAAGGAAGATGATGTATGAAGGGTTGAAGGAATAACCCAAAGAGGCTGAGTATGAAATTATTTCTATTGAAAAGAGCTTATTTGTTGATGAGAAGGAGGTAAGGAATGTCAAGGAGGAATTTATAGACAGCCTAACGGGCTACAAAATTAGTTTGGATTAGCATGAAGGTGAGGCAGTTGATGCCTCGAAAGAAGAGCCTTATGTTTTCTAATATGACACTTTGTGTATGATTATAGGATTGGTAGGTGATGATTGATAGGTAAATGATCTGCTTATGTAGGTTGATAAAGAAATGAAACTTCTAGAAGAGATGGATGAGATGGAGGAATTTTGTAAGAACGTGTTTATTGACCTTGAAAATGGTAAATTGAAAAGGAAGTTGTTATGAAAGAGGAAATTGAAGGAGAAAAGGCCTTAATTTTTTTTAGAGGAGAATAAACCAACATCATCTCATGGATAGTATTCCAGTGCAGAAAGTGTAGCAACATTAGAAGGTGGAGAGATACTTCATGAAGACATGCTCGAGGAGATTTCAATACCAATTGAAAGTCTCATGTTAGAGGAAAAAAGCATAATTGAAGATGATATAGAAATTTTTGGATGAATGGTTGGCAGAATATTTGAGCAGTGTATATTTTTTAGACGACATAGGTACAATTCAAAGTTATTTTCTTAAATTGTTTGAGGAGTTGAATTTTTTGAAGAGGAAAGAATAGAAATCCAAAGAATACATATTCACCTTAAAAAAAAAAAGAGTTAGAGAAAAAGGAAATTGAGTTTAAAAATAATGATGAGAGGATTGTAAAGTGTGAACAACAGGTTGAAAAGTAGATATGTAATAGTTTTATAACTCTTATGAAAATGGGGGATATGCAATAGTCTGTGGAAAATGACAACAACGAGGTTCAACCAAAGATAGAGGTTGATAAAGTGATTGATGAATTGTGGATGTTGATAAAGAAGACATCCAGGAGAAGATATAAGTGACCAAGGAGGACCGAGAAAAGGAAGTGAAACTGATTGAAGAACTTGGCATCAGCAAGGAAAATGGGAACCAACAACATGAAGTGTGGAAACTTGGAGAACTAAAGGCAACAAAGTAGCAACAACATAGAAAATTAAATAGGCATATACAAACTAAAGTTTGGGGCCTAGGAGGATTTTATCTGTCTACGGAAGCACGTGGTCATGAGGCCATGAATTTTTTCTTCTTCTTGGGAGTATGATGTAGGATCATCTTACCTCCAAGTTGAAATGCATTTTGACTAAACCTAGGGTCTTTCATTGACCGAGTTAATTCCCTAATTGAGTGTAATAGTTTAATTATTTGTATTTCCTATGTTTTTAAGCAAATCTAGAGAAATTGTGTAAATAGGATTGAGATTGTAATGATACCTACTTCGTAGAAGATTTTTCGAGAATGTTGAATGCGTTAGAGAGATTTGCGGGTAGGTTAGATCTCTTGAGGAATAGTTGGATCTAGAGAATCCTAAAGATAGGGTTGTTGAAGTTTTTTTGATCTAAAACAAATTATGGTTTCAAAATCCTTTTTTATAAAGAACATGGAATGTATGTGTGTAAGTAAGAAGAGAGAAAGAAGTGTGTCGATAGGGCTAGCATAGAAAGGCCGAGTTTGGCCATGAGCAAAAAAGGGCCAATTGTATTGTAAATTAGGCCTGAAAGGATAAAAGACCTTATCTGTAAATTTCATGTACAAAATATGTGAATATTAATGAAAGTAGATAAATTTGTGTGGAAAGCTTTCACTCATCGTGTGCAAGTGAACCTTGTAAATCATATCGTGTTTGTATGTGTTGCATGTGAATCAAAGCTCACGAGGGAGAATGTTTTAGGTAAGTAACACGAGAATGAAGACAAGGAAGAGAGTCCCTTTACAATGGAGTATGTTATTAATTGATTGTTGATAAACATAATGAATCAATGATCTAATTCAATTAGAGTGCACAATATAGCAATCAGATTCAAACAAAAAAATTGATCAGAGTAAGCGCAGCGTAGGCATGGATATCCATTAGCTGAGAAAAGGTGTCGTCAAGGAATTAGTTTGAGTATTGGATACCATGTGTTAAGGCCTATGAATAGAAGGACAGGCATAACAAAATTCCAAGACTTAATTTATTAAAGCCTACGATATTCCATCATCCAACAAAGATCGAGATTGATGATTGACGGAAATTATTTCCATCTCCAAGAGTCTGTTACCTAAACGAGAAAAGGCGTAACATGTGAAAGGAGTAGCTTGGATAACTAGACATCGGGTAGAGTTGGAAATTAGCTAATGAGAAAATTACCTAGGTGACGTGGATTTCCCATGCATCAAGTGACATGTTGAGATGACAAGGTTTAAACTGTGGGAAAAGAAATGGTAGTGGATGGAGAAATTCACATCTCGGAGTTTTAAAAGTGTTAAACAAACGGAAGTTTTGGGATGACGTATGACCGAGATGATTTGTAGAGGGAAGTGATGTCAAAATGGCACATTGCTTGAGAAAAAACAACGAAGGAAGTGATTTTCCCCAGCAGTATAAAGATATGGTCCCAGGTCACAAAATGCATTCACACGGTAGTGGAGTGGGAGGAAAAGTAAAAAGAGTCATGAGCCAATAAAGTGGTTTGTGCCTGTGTATATTATATACCATCTTGGCTCCATTGGATATCATTTAAAAATGGCCTTATCCCTTCCCTTGGCTTATATGTTGTATAAAGGCTTGCACGTATATGTATTCTCATGAGCCTTAAATTTAGTGGTTTTTATTATACTGTTGTAACTCCTCTCACTAAAATTTCAATAAAGGAAAGTTTGGAATAAAAGGGTATTTATTTCCCTTAAGGGATAGAAGGAATCACTTTTCATTTCATAATTGGGGATGTTGGTAAGAACCTGGGCACTCTTGCATCAAGTATAGGCACTTCCTCTCCAAGAACCATAGGTATCACATTACTGAAAAACATATTTTCAGTGAGAAATAAGATACTAGATTAAAATCAAGGAGAATGACACCTCACCTATGGAAGTTGGAATATAATAGAAATCATCAAGGTATGCAATTTGTTTATGTATCATATATGTAATTCTTTGAATTTTTTATTTTGTATAATTTATTTATTTATTTTGCCAATTATTGTTGTGATTTCTTCTATGCTTCATCATGAAGGTCATCAAGGTATTAATAATGGGCTTCCATAAGGAATGAAAATTTATTCCACTCAATTCATGAGGTTTCATGAGTACCTAAGAATAGTTCATTTTTTGATATAATGCATATAAGAAAGAATGTGACAGAAAAATTATGGCGAATCATAGATGGTAGGAGTGATAATGAAAGAATCATCCAAATTGTAGTGCCATTCAACAATCCAATAATGCAATGTAGAGTGTGACCCTATTAAATATCTATGGACACTAAAATAGCCTTCCATGTTTATTAACAGAGAAGAAAAGCAATGATAAGCAATGATGTAAAAGAGTTCATTCGAAGAATTAAATTTCCCACAGGCTCTTCTTCAAACATAAAAATATCTTAACAAAGAAAGGTGATTTTGGTGAGGTAAAAACACATTATTGGCATAACTTCACTAAGGTAATTATTTTTTTATATATATTACAACTTTAATATACATATTCATAGTTTTTTTTCTTCTACTTTGGATTAATAAATTACTATTCATTTTTATTGATATAGCATGTTCTACTTCTATCTCTCCTAGACAACTTCAACAACAATGTCAAATAAATTACATTTCATCTAGGGAAATACATGAGGTAAGTAGCGATTTAAATACCCAAGTGTTTTTTCCATTTGTTGTTTAACTTAATGACATTTGTTTTACTTGTAATCTAATATATTATTTTTTGTTGAAACATGTCATTTCCTTGTACCATCTATAGATGGTTTTCATTGAAATAAATCCATAAAGAAGATATAAAGTATTGGAATGGAGAAATTCCTAGTCGAAAGGGTGAAATGAAAAATTATCTACCTTTGGAATTTTTCAGTGCACAAGAACATTATCTCATGCACCAAGTTGAGGAGATTGAATTGTGTGGACCTGTGCACACAAGGTCAATGTGGATGGTGGAGAGGCACTTGAAATCATTGAAGGCTTTGGTTAGACAAAGAGCATGCCTTTAGGGTTCTATGGTGGAAGCATATATGATATGTCAATCCATTGTGTATATTAATTAGTATCTTCCTAAATTAGCAACAAATATGTAGGTGGATCACATTTGGGATGTGAACTCCATCAAAAAAAATTGAAGGGGAACACCTATTGAGGAATGGTAGAATAAGAAAAGTGAGAGGTAATTACATATTTAATGTGGAGATTATTTATAATATGTATAAATTTTCATTTTTACTTATATCATTCCTTTTTAATTTTTATTCTTTCATCAATTGTTAATATTGACCATGGTAACTAATAATTATTGGTGAATTTTGGTTTTCTGATAAAGTTGGTTAGTGTAGGATGCACTACATTTGTTCATTGCAAAAAATCTTGACTCAATGAAGGTGTGTATTGAAATATGTATAGAATTGATGATAGGTTATCATGGGAAGGGGTGTCTACATTGGTTATAGAATCTCATCATAAAGGAGACACCAATCTTACACAAAGAGAACTTGATTTAAAAATGGTTTGGCAGATAAATAGGAAAGCATGCATTTTCACCCAACAATATTTTGTAAGTTATATTATAGATTATTAATGTGAATGCATGTGTGTTTCTTTACTTTCCAGTTTATATAAATATTTCATTAATTCACAGTTCCTATTTTTATGCTTCTAATATATTGCAGTTGAAACACCAGAAGGTTATGTTGTATAATGGTCGTAAATTTCACGTGAAAAAGATGGGATAAAAAGAGGAAAAATATTGATTGTGGGATAAATATAGTCTTCTAGGTTACTAATGTTTCCTCTAGAAGTGACACAAATCCTCTAGTGTTTAGTTTTATGTGTTTGTTTAGTTGTAATTCATCCACTGCCATTCCCTTGGCTTAGTTTCATTTTTCTAGGAATCCAAAATCATTGCCTCTTATGTTTGGTTTTGGTGGAAGAGTGGTTAGTTTATAGGGGCCTTTTGATTCTTCCTCGTTTTTTTTTATGAGGATTTTTTGACACCAATACCATTACCTTCTCTTTCCTTAACCATTTTATCTTACAATACATTAAGAGTCAACGTGTCATCAAATCTATAAACATTCCTTATTGATTTCAGTATTAGAGTCTCATATTCCATATATTCATTATCCTTTCCAACATCATCATTTCATTATTGGAGTCACATATTCAATATATTTACTCTCCCTTCCAACAACATTAGATGCGCCACTTTGACTTAGTTTTCCTTCTTCATTAGCAACCCCAACATTTTGAGTTGCATTTCTAACATAATCATCTTTCTATGTAGAGCCCTCATTATGTGATATTGACTACTAGGGATGTCATACATAAGAAAATATATCTTTGTGATTCTCCAAATCTTGGTATTTGTTGGCTTGAAGTTTAAGGTTGGAACAAAGGATTGGGTGGTTAGAGAAGAGTTGACAATGAATAGGTTTCAATTTAACTTGAATGTTTAGCTAGTTTGCATCATTGTATATAGTCAAAACAAGTAAATAGGTCATAGATAGTATATAATGATTTCCTAAGGAGGAAACCATCCAAAATAGTTTGGGAGTGAATCAAGGTTGGATGAGTATAACCCCATGATGGTTCAAGACACAATTCCTCTTTTTTCTCATAAGAATGCTCCCACAGGTTCCTTTTATCTACTTTGTCTTGGAGGATTTATGCACCACTATATATTTAGTTAACAATGGATGTTTTTGAAATCTAATTATACCAAAAATTACACGACCGTAGTGCCCCATCCTAGGAAGGAGGAATTAAAGATCGAATGAAGTGGAGGGAATGCATGACAAAATGATGTGTATCATACACTAAGAGGGGCCTTATTTTCAGTAAATTTGCATACTTTTCATTGAATTGCTAATAAGTATGGATGATGGTAGATTTGCACAAATAATTTTTCCTAGGATCAATGGGGAATGTATAAGTGCAAACTAAAATTTTGAAAGTAAGATATGTATGGTCTACAAAGTGAGGTAGATGGTGTACACAAAGGTTGGATATTTCATTCACGATGAATAAATTACTCATAACATAGTCCACAATCGTCATTCCACTAGGACAAGGATAATAAATAAAGCTGGACTACCCTAGGAAACATGGAAGACCATTTGACATTATCATTTCATGGGAATTCATAAGCCTAATAAGGTTCCTAGCATATGGTGTGACTATGGAATCAATAGACTATTTGCAAAGACCTAGTTCTCCTTTTTCCCAATTCATGTATCTTGAGCAAGTTTTAAATCGTATCATATACTTAGCATTGCATATTTTTTATATGAGCATTAAAGTCACCTAAGAGAATAACATCACTCATAGCAAAAATTTAAGAGATCTTAGGGGTCAAGTCAATAAATGGTGTTTCGACCTTGCTTCTTACGACATAGGTTGAATAAGATGGAGGAAATAACAAATTGCAATCTACAATTTCACATTTGAGTGTCCTTTGTCTATTGATAACCACAAGAAATTGGCATGGAAATTTCAACATTCCACTTGTACCTTGGAGGCTAAATCATCTTATACAAAGCACACAACACCTCTCGACTCTTTATAACTATGACAAATCACTATCTTATAAGTAGAAACCATATAAACCAACTAGGAGGAGGCAAATATTTATCCTTTGTCTTATAAATCTTTATATGAAATAATTCGCTTATTTTGGATAACATCTCTTGTATAGCTATGGGAGAGGAAGAATACCCTTCTCCTTTCAATAAAGAGATTGAGATAGATAATTAACGTAGACCTGAAATCTCTAACATCACATTGTGGAGGAAGGTCATGGTTTTGTCCAACCTAAAGGTGGATGGCCTCTAATTAATTTGTTTTCTTATGTATCATAATCCGTTTGCCTGGTTTTCCAACCTCCTTCAATTGCTTCTTTAATTTCTGGATTCCTCATTTTATTTTTTATTACATTTTTTTCTAAATATTATACTCACATAGAAATTAACAACATGGCTCCAACAACATCACAACCTTCTTGAATCCAGTGGAGGGGTTCTGTCGATAACAAGCATGCGATGTCGGAATAGGCCGCATTAGAGGAGTCGTGTCGTTAATGTTCAAGTTGTGGACTCTCGTCGTGGGATCCTGATTTTGCGGCGATAAAAGTGTGCACGATGGCGATAGGCTACGGCCGATAGCGCAGTATGCAGACCATGGCGATAATCGACGGCCGTGGCTGACTCCTACATTAATTCGCCTGCCTGCTGTCGTTGTGTTTCGTCCGCAGTCGTATGATTGAAATTCGAATAACATTTTGAGGTTTTTTTAAAGTTAAAAATTCACCGTTGTATTGATTTAATTTTGAGTTATTTTAAGTGTGATTTTTTTTTTTTATGTTTTTGGGTGGGTTTTTTTAGTCTAATTTCTTTAAAATTTGAGGAATCTATTGAAATCACATAAATTTGATGGGTAGTTAATGCATAATCAAAGTGCTCTAAGGGTTTTTCAGGACGCTGACTCCATATATACCCTCAAAAAACCAATTTAAATAACAGAAATCGAAATTTTACCTCAAATTTTTCCATTAGATTCCAGAACAAGAAAGTCCCAAAAACTCTTACTAAAAACAATTCCATTTAATTTTCTCTATCTATCCTGGCAGCACATTTATGGGGATAAACAGTAAAATGATAAGTTTTTTTTTTTTCAATACAACAGTAAAATGAGAAGTTATTTATACATATTTTATCAAAAATAAATATTTTTATATAAGAACGCAAATATATTTAGCCTTTTGTGATAAAGGGTAATAAAGCTCAAAAAAATAGACTCCCACTAATTAAAACAAAATTCAGTCATCCATCTCGTCTTTTCCGGCCAAGCAACACCTACATAACCGCAGTCGCTGCTGCTTTCCGCTACGTCGGCAGCCCACTCTCTCCTTCAACCGTCAAGCTTGGAAAAAGATTTAACTGCGACGGCCGAAGATTTACCCCAAATAACCGGGCGAAAGATTTGTGTTCTATTAAAGTGGATGCCTCTCGGAGATCCACGAATTCCAGGGAGGAAGGATTCACTTCATCCGTCACCGACTTTGGGTTTGTCATAGAGTAGTGAAAATTGGGGCAGAGAATCGAACAATGGTCGACCGGGTCGATGATTGGCGGCGGCTGCTTGTCAAAAAGCTTAGACCATTGCGGATACCTGGTCGTGGCGATTGGAGTGATGGTCTGCAGGCAGCTTTTTAATGGCGGCGACGGGGCGGCGGTAGGGAGGAAATTGCAGGGCGGCGGTGGCGGCTGATGGCAATAAAGTGTTTTTGAGGGAGGGAACGCGAACAACTCCGCTCAAAGGTAACGATGTCACCCGCTTGGAGGCGTTTTTCTTTAACGAAGCGGTTCCATCCCCTGGTGAGCACGTAGCTTTGACTGCTGTTCCAGTAAGAATAGCGGAACCACCATGTTTTGTAGGCTCTGTCCTCGAAATTTAGCAGGACTCCCTTCCGCTTACCCTCCCCCGACGCCATGTCCACGTCGACCTCGAGGGAGAAATATTTCTCCGCGAACTGCTTGGGGATGACGAATCGATTCAGCTTCCCGACGTCGCTGGGCGACACGGTCTTGTCGAACAGGTGCGCCCGGGGCTCCGAGGATTCTGTGGAAGTTGAGTCCGCAACATCGAGATTTTTGTCTGAGGACGGCTTATTCCTCTTCAGTTCTTCATCGTAGGTGTGCTTTCTCAGCATGTCTACAATTTCTCTCTTAGAGTGGCCGCGGAGAAAGACGGCCTCCTGGTGACTTTCGACCAAGTTCAAGTTAGTCATGGCGTCGGCGCCACGGAACTTGATGGCGGCCCTGTCGTAGGCCCTGGCCGCAACTTCTTCTTGGTTGAATGTGCCGAGCCACACGCGCTGGTGCTTCTCGTATATCTGAGCACCCCACCGCCCGTTAGGCTGCGGGACAACGCCCTTGTATTGGGATGACGGCAGCTTTGTGAACGATTTCTCCTTGCCCTGCTCAGAGGGTGTTTGAGTATTCTCGGCGGAGAGAACACTGATTCCGCTCCCCGTCCGTTCAAGTCCTGCCCCATCCGCGAACGAAAATTTAGAGCACAATGACTTGCCAGCAGCCACAGGCGACAGGTTCGGGTCTTCGTCCTCGGTCACACTCCCGACCTCGTCGTTCTCTGTTGTCGTTGAATTGGCTCCCTGCTCTTTAAATGCGGTGAAGTAATTCGTCGGCCTTCTTGAATAACTTGAACTTTCAGCCTCTGCTGTAAAGAGACAACCGCCCAAGCTTAGAGCCACACTAGGAGTAGTAGCGCAATTGCCATTGCCCGCAGCCTACAACACATACACGGAAATTGACTTACTTCAGGAATCCACACAGAGCATATCCCACATACACTAATAGTAAATATCTATGCAATAAAATCCAAAGCGTTGGTAATACCCAACACATACACGACAAGCAGGTGCATACCAATGGGTTTGTATGTGATTTAGTTTCTATTAGGTTACTGTTTTAAATCGAAAGATTAATGATAAAAATCACTTTTGAGGAAATTAAATTATTCTATAAAGTGTCCAAGTACTTTTCAGAATTCTAGTCAAAATTCTCACCATTCTAATTAAAACAGTAAATCATTCTTCTATCATCAAACTGGAGGTCTAAATTTAAGCTAATTAAAAAAATTAAATAAAAAGTAAAACACAACACTTCTGAGCAGAACCATAAGTTTAAACTCCAATAGCTCTCTCGGACAAGATACACACACACATGAAGATATGGCATTCACTAACCTTGTGCACATTGTTAGGAGCCTCCTGCATGGGCACAGTCACAGCACTGCAAGACATATTCAAGCAGCCACTGAAACTCGCATACAAATCAACCAATTGGGTATTATACTCACAACTGATATTGTCAGAACAACGTATATTCGATAATTATATTGATCGAACGCAGCACTGAATAAGGAAACAGAATAAATGCAGATAAGGAGCAAACAATTACAGAAAAAACTATACAGGAGGCAACAGGCAGCAACAAGTATATATACAGATTTAGCCTCTCTGCCGGTCCAGTGTAGATAGCCACTTGGGCATCACATGGCCCACCCGATGTGTATGAAATCAGAATTTCTTAGTTGCCTCTGACAGACAAAGCTTCAATCTCACTTCTCTTTGTCTCATTTTGAAATATTCTCAAAATTAATAATTAAATTAACTTTAGGGATTTGAAGTGATAGACACTTTTTTTTTTTTTATCATGTAGATTTTGTTGTTTCTGTTATGCAGAAACTAAAACTTACAACTTGCAATGCCAAGCACTCTATGCCATTGATTGCATAACGAAAACTATAAAACTTACAACTTGCAATACCAAGCACTCTATGCCATTGATTGCATAACGAAAACTGTAATGAAGGCAGTAAGGAGATAAACCTCTCGACTGATACAGGATCTGTCGCTCTTCTCAACTCAGAAAAGTACATTCATCTCTTTTTACATGCAGAAGACAAAAAGGCAATCAGATTGCAAAACTAAATTCCAGTTGGCTCGTGGACTTTGTCCCAAGATATTTTGAACTTGAATGTGGATGTGGATTTAAACCAATTGGAGCCCACAGATATTTTGGTTTTGAACTTTCGATGTAGAATTGGTTTTACATCGTAGACAAGGCGATCAGATTACGGACGTAGACCTGGTCCAGAGATATTTTTCCAAATTTAGTGTGGATTTGCACCATAAACAAGAGCAAAGGATTATCCAATAAAATGAGAGGGAAGATGGGACGGAGATTTTTAAAAGACATGTGGGACATATGAAAGAGAGAGCTACGGTCATGCATGGTAGGTTTCACAAACCGCTATGTTATTTTATCTGCATTGTATGGCCCTCCCTTCACGGTCAGTCTTTGGATACGTAATAGTCTGTGGTTGAGGTGTGGTTATCTGGTGTTATATCTGTCGTGTTGTGAACTGAAAGTCACATAGGCCAAAAAAGGACTTGTATAACATGATTGGCATTAAATGTTACCTATTCTACCAATATATTCACTGACCCAATGAAAATTGATTGTCTTGGAGTGCCAATTACAATAAAATATAAATTGTAGTCCGAACAGATGGACTCTAGACCCAATAAAAATTGATTGTGTTGGAGTGCCAATTGCAATAAAACATAAATTGTAGTCCTAACAGATGGACTCTCGATCCAATAAAAATTGATTGTGTTGGAGTGCCAATTGCAATAGAATATAAATTGTAGTCATAACAGACGGGCTCTCTCCTTAGCAGGGCCGTCAATGGTCATGTAATACGAATTGAGATAACTAATGATGAATGCAAAGAAGGCTATGCAAAAGGGTTAAGTTCCGTTTAAGGTAATTTAATAAGATTTTTTTTTTTCCTTTTCCCCCTTAAACTTTTTTGGTAGATTTATGTCCAAAATCTAGCTGTAAATTAATAAGGAGATGAAATAAAGGGTGTGGGCACAATGGAGAAAGAAGGTCTAGAGATCCAAAGTATCGGGTCTTAGAGGTGTAGTACTATGGGTTATTTTGTGTTTCCCACATTACCTCTCAAACTAGATATAAAGGAAACAAAGCAAAACATGATAGGGGTTGGATCTTGTGGAACCTATGGCCCTAAGTCTATGTGGATGTCACGAGGGAGGTGAGACTACCAATAGTGACATTCTGGGTTCACGTGGGACACAAGTGGATCCCACATGGTGGTGCCTTGCTGATGTGGCACATGGTGGTGCCTTGCTGATGTGGAACATGGTGGTGCCTTGCTCTTGTGGCACCATTTAAGTAGTTGAACTTTAAAATGGGAATAACTCTCAATTCAAAAGTTGGAATGAGACAAATTTTATATCACCTAAAAGCTCTTAATGAGTTTAATTTGGTGATATTAAAATTTAATTAAACTTTGAAGGAGGATTCTTGTAACCCCATTTCCATAATAGACGATGGGGAAAGTTAATTATCAAATAAAACCTTCCATAACCAGAGAGGGTAATAAGTGTAGGTAAGGAGCATTACGGGAAAATATAGAACAACTCCATATGGATGACTCGAAAGATTCATAATGTAATCATTTATATAGTTCCACTTACTAACACCATTGCAATACATAGAATAGATAATATCCAAATATCGACATCCTATCAGATCCTCAACACTATCATTCATAGAGTCAAGCAATAGAACAAGGGAAATATCAAATGACATTAGCAATACACAACAACAACGAAAAGAATATAGCTGAACCAAAATAACATCAACCACCGATCATCTAACTAAACCCTTGATCATCAACATAACCCTTTATATAATGTTGGTCTTCCATCTTCAAATTCATGGAATGTCCAACCAGGTCATGCTAATGATTTTTCCTCATATGTGAAAGGCCTTAACTATCCATTGAACCATACATAGCTAAATTGCCACCCTGCTCCACATCTAATCAACTTGCACAGTAAGAGGATACCATGTTAACCAACCAATATTTTAGTTACCACATGATCATCTTGGCCTCTATCACGCCTTTGCACGGTATCAACCACCCTTAAAAATAAAAAAATTCTCCCTTCTCCTCACAACCCCAACAATCCTCCAACATTATTTGTGGCTTGTCCCCGAGCCACTCTACCAAGGTTGTTCCATGCAAGTGAAGAATTTTGTAGTCTTCTCCAAACAAAAAAAATTAAACATATCTTTATCCTTGTGCATAGTTATTTTGGTGCCTTCAAATCTTCCAATAATGTGTGCAAAAGTCTCTACATGCATAGAGGTAGCCTAGAACAAGGGTTCATTTTCAACAATGAAATTGTGCATTATATTTTGTGTCACAACAAGATCATTAGCGAGTTTCATTGCCTTGTTTTGCAGCTGCTCAACATATATGCCAACTATTGCTTCTCTTCTCTCCATTGGTTAATTTTTATGCCCATTGTCATGCTTTCGACCATAGAAACTCAAGATGTGGGAGTAGGGAGAGATATCACACTACTACACATAGCTTTATTTTGTTGCTGAATAGTTTGAATCTTGGAACCAATATCCTTGAGCTTGGAATTATATTGCAACCTATTCCATAGATCTATGCAGTCCTCATATAGTTTTGTTCATTCAGTTTTAACATCTTGCGTAGTGGCAACAGAATTGGTGGTTGTCTGGACTTTTTCTTTCCTATATGCTCCTTTGGTGGGGTAGCGGCTTTGATTTATAGTTGGGGCTCCTCCACCTTTTTTGTTATGAAACCAGCTCAAGAAAAGATAGAAAAGAAAGATCAACGCCTTAGAATTCAGCCTCTTCGAGGGGGCAACCTCCTTTACATTACATAAATGAACAATTCTTGGATGATACAAGTGACAAAACCTCCTTTCTATATATAGGAGTCTAAGGAGTCACAATATAATCCAGCCGACCTAACAATAATAATATAAAGCCACAAAAATAACAATAGAGGGATTCTATGGGGCACAGAAATAACAATATGGGGGTAATAGGGGCACAACAATATAAATAAGGGGTATAACTACAATAGTAATGGGGTAATCACTAGTATTATAGGGACCCAACATGCCCCTCTCCTTCAAAAAAGTGTTGTCCTCAACGCTTGAGCAGTTCTGGATACTTCTGCATAAAATTCTCATCCTCCCATGTGGAATCTTCAGCGGATAAGTTCTTCCACTTGATAAGATACTTAAATTGATCGATTTCGTCGCTGTCGAGTTCTTGTTTCTGTGACTGCTTCCGGTTCCAATATAATTTTTCCTTCCTCGTCAAGTTCTGGCAATATTGTTTGAACTGGGAGCTTGTCGCCTATAACCTTCTTTAAACATGAAACATGGAAAACTGGGTGCAATCGAGAAGCTGCAGGAAGCTCCAATTTGTATGCCATAGTACCAATTTTTTCCAACACCTTGTACGGACCATAATACTTTGGTGATAATTTATTATCCTTCTTAGCTTGCTTTAGGGACATTTTCTTATATGGTTGTAGCCGTAGGAATACCCAATCACCTACATCAAAACTTCTTTCACTGCGATGTTGATCTGCCTATTGTTTCATTCTATTTTGTGCCAACACGAGGTTATCCTTTAAGAGTTGGAGGACTTGTTGTTGATGTTCGATGTGATGTTCCACTGCCTGAACCTTAGAATTTTCTCTTAAATATGATGTGATTGATGGTGGTTGGTACCCATAAAGTGCCATAAATGGGGTCATTTTTGTTGCTGTATGGAAGGAAGTGTTATACCACCATTCAGCCAGAGGCAACCATTTGACCCATTGTGTTTGTTTATCAGATACAAAGCAATGAAGATATCCTTCCAAACATTTGTTTACTATCTCAGTTTTCCCATCAGATTGAGGATGATAAGATGAGATATGAGCTAACTGAGTACCAAGACAAGAAAATAATTCTGTCCAAAAATTTCCAGTGAAAATGGGATCTCTGTCACTTACAATAATCTTTGGGTTTCCATGTAGCTTTTGAACTGTTTCCATAAATGCAGTAGAAACTTTACTGGCTTTAAATGGATGTGATAATGCACAAAAGTGTGCATACTTGGTAAGTCTGTCAACTACCACCATGATGACACTCTTTCCCTCAGACTTGGGTAAACCTGTGATAAAATCCATTGAAACCTCCTCCCAACGTTGGCTTGGAATGGATAAAGGTTGTAATAGACCCGGTGTCTTAATTGTTTCAACTTTATTTTGTTGGCAAACCAAACATTCTGCCACAAACTTTTGAATATCTGATTTAAGGCCATCCCAAAAAAATTCCTTCTTAACCTGTGGTAAGTTTTTAAAAATCCTGAGTGCCCTCCTAAGGGAGAAGTGTGCAATTCCATAAGAATCTTTTGTTTTAGCTGGGAATTATTATAGAGGTATAAGCGATCTTTGTACCATAACGAATCATTTTTCCAGCTAAATGTATCAGAAGTACTGGAATCTTGTTGTAGCTTTCGAATAAGTGCCCACACTTCTTCGTCATTCTTCCATTCCTCCTTTGCTTCGTTTATCTAATCTGGTTGGATAATAGAAATGGCACACAACAATGCTTCCATATCCTCATCCTTTCTTGAGAGTGCATCTGCCACCACATTTTGCTTCCCTTTTTTGTAGATGATTTCAAAGTCATAACCCAACATCTTTGTGACCCACTTTTGTTGCTCTTCAGAGGATAATCTTTTTTCTAAAAAGTATTTAAGGCTATCATGATCTGTTTTTACCTTGAAGTGTCTTCCCATTAGGTAGGGTCACCATTTCTTAAGTGCATGGAGTATTGCCAACATTTCCTTCTCATAAATAGCTTTGCTTAAAAACTTTCCCTTGATTGGACGACTTTCAAAAGCAATGGCTCTTTCATCTTGCATTAGAACAGCACCAATTCCATTTCCTGAAGCATCACATTCCACAATAAAGGTTTTTGTGAAGTCCGGTGTAGCGAAGACCAGTGCTTGGCACATTGCCTCTTTAAGATGTTTAAAGGCCTTTGTTGCTTCCGGAGTCCATGAAAATGAATCTTTCTTCAATAATGTTGTTAGAGGTGCTGTTATTCTCCCATAATTCTTAACGAACTTGCGATAATACCCCGTCAACCCAAGAAATCCTCGCAGATGCTTTATGGATGTGGGGATTTTCCATTCCTTAATGGCTTTAATTTTGCTAGGGTCTACCTTAACTCCTTCATGAGATACAATATGACCCAAATATTCCACCTCCTAGACTCCAAAGAAAGATTTGGATCTTTTTGCATATAATTGTTTCTCCTCCAATAGTTGTAGCACCTTGTCAACATGTTCAACATGATCCTTCCAAGACTTGCTGTAGATTAGTATATCATCAAAAAATACTAACACAAATTTTCTAAGGAATGGTTTGAAAATTGAATTCATCTGTTATGCTCTTAACCTGCAAAGCAATACCCAAGCGGAGAAAAGATACCGAGAACACAGAATATGCGAAGAAAATATACCCAGAACACAGAATAGGAATGATTTTATTATTCAGAGAGAAATGTTCACAGGCCTCTTCGAGGGGGCAACCTCCAATAGAGCAGAGCTCGATTACAAAACAAGACATGATGCTCCTCGCAGGGAGTCTCTACCCTTTATATATGACTCATACATGCAATACCACGGGCCAATATCGTGGGTTTTATTAATACCATTTATCTAATACTACCGCCCATTTGCAACTAACTGTGGTCCTGTCATTAATTGCGAGTTAACCACTTACAAATATTAATATGGGCTTTATTGACTCTTGACTATGACGTGATCCCATGACATAAATAAGGGGGTTAGGGTGGGACCCTAACATGCCCTCCCCCTTAAGACTAGCCTTGTCCTCAAGGGTGAAGCTGCGGAAACTGCTGAAGAATAGTGGCTGGTTCCCAAGTTGCATCTTCCGGAGAGGTGTCTTTCCATTTGACGAGGACCTCCTTAAGCATGCGGCCACACAGGTGCTTGTCTCGTGTGTCTAGAACCTGTTCAGGTTGAAGCCAGATTGACCCTTCTTCGTCCAATTCAGGTAGACTGGTTTGAACACGGCAATTGTTCCCAATCACTTTCTTGAGGCACGATACATGGAAAACTGGGTGGATTTTTGCTGTAGGTGGCAAAGCCAACTTGTAAGCCACTTCTCCAATGCGCTGAAGTACTTGGTATGGTCCATAGAATTTTGGAGAGAGCTTTTGACAACCCTTGTCTTTGAGTGATGTTTGCTTATATGGTTGCAGCCTCAAAAAGACCTGATCCCCTTCTTGAAATTGGCGCTCTGAGCGATGTTGGTCAGCCTGTTGCTTCATACGGTTCTGAGCTTGATGAAGATTCTCGCGCAGATGGGCAAGCATGGTTGCGCGGTGTTGTAGGAGTTGATCCACGGCTTGTACTTTAGAGCACCCCGTGAGATAAGAAGTAGGGGAAGGCGGAAGTTGTCCATAGACTGCTTCATAGGGAGTCATTTTGGTGGTGGCATGATAGTTGGTGTTATACCACCATTCCGCCAGAGGTAACCACTGTACCCAAAGGTGTTGTTTTTCTGAAGTGAAACACCTAAGGTAGGTTTCTAGACATTTGTTGACGGCTTCGGTTTGACCATCTGTTTACGGATGATATGAAGTACCGAGTTTGAGTTGAGTGCCTTGTAGTCTGAAGAGCTCCTGCCAAAAATTACTGGTGAAGATTGGGTCGCGGTCGGACACAATAGAAGTGGGCATGCCATGCAATCTGAAGATCTGATCCATGAAAGTTTGAGCAACCAAAGTGGGTGTGAATGGTTGGGGTAGGGCGTAGAAATGAGCATACTTCGACAGTCGGTCCACCACCACCATGATGACTGACTTGTTCCCAGACTTTGGAAGACCTGTAATGAAATCCATGGAGACCTCCGTCCAAATTGGCGTTGTAATGTGCCTGGTGTGTTGACGGTTTCCCCTTTGTGGCGTTGACAGACGTCACATTCTGCTACGAAAGTAAGGATGTCCTGTTTCATGCCGGTCCAAAAAAATGATCTTCTGGTGCGAGCATATGTCTTCTGAAAGCCCGAATGTCCTACAATGGGAGATGAGTGCAATTCTGCCAAAATGCGACTTTTGAGGGTGGATGTTGGTGATATTACGACTCTGTCCTTGTAGCGAAGAATATCATTCTGCCACGAGTAGCCCTTGCTGGAATTAGGATCTACCTGCAATTGAGAAATGAGTTGGGAGAGCCCGAGATGTGAAAACCATTCCTTGCGAGCCTGTTCAATCCAGTCTGGAATGGGGAGGGAAATTGCGAGCAGAGTACTTTCCTCCTCAAATTGGTGCGACAATGCATCTGCTACCCTGTTGTCTTTCCCTTTCTTGTAAATGATCTCATAATCATATCCCAGCATTTTGGCTAACCATTTATTTTGTTGTGGTAAAGATAGGCGTTGCTCCAAAAAATATTTAAGACTGTGATGATCTGTGCGGATTTGGAAACGTCGCCCCAACAAGTAAGGTCGCCAGGTCTCGACTGCATGTAAGATGGCCATCATTTCCTTCTCATAGATAGATTGGCCCAGATTCCTCCCACTTAGTTGTTGGCTGGTGAAGGCCAATGGTCGCCCTTCCTGCATTAAGACCGCTCCAATACCTGTTCCCGAAGCATCAGATTCAATGACAAATGATTTGGTGAAGTCCGGTAGTGCTAAGACAGGAGTGGAACACATGGCGGTTTTGAGAGCTGTAAATGCCTGTTGTGCTTCTTCGTTCCAGAAGAAGGAATTTTTCTTTAGGAGTTGCATTAGGGGCTTCGCTATGCGGCCATAGTTGCGGACAAATTTACGATAATAGCCTGTGAGACCCAAAAATCCTCTCAAGCTTTTCAAGGTCTTAGGTTGAGGCCATTCTTGCATTGCCTGGATCTTTTTTGGGTCCACCTTGACACCTTCACGCCCCACAATGTGGCCCAAATACTCAACTTCTTCCATGCCAAACGAACACTTAGACATCTTGACAAATAATTTATGCGTGCGGAGCAGTTGCAAGAGTAGATCTACATGCTGAAGATGTGCCGCCCAAGTGCCACTATAGATGAGGATGTCATCGAAGAAGACAAGGACAAATTTTCTGAGATATGGTTTGAGGAGGTGATTCATAAGGCTCTGAAAAGTAGAGGGGGCATTACAGAGACCAAATGGCATGACCAGGAACTCATAATGGCCTTCATGAGTTTTGAAAGCTGTCTTGGGAATGTCGACTTCCTTCATGCGAATTTGGTGGTAGCCTGAGTGAAGATCCAACTTAGTGAAGAATTGAGCCCCATTGAGTTCGTCCAGCAAATCGTCAACCACTGGGATGGGAAATTTATCTTTGACTGTTAACTTATTGAGGGCCCTGAAGTCTGGACACATCTGCCACTCCCCATCTTTCTTGAGGACCATGACCACTGGAGATGAATAAGGACTAATGCTGGGACGAATGACACCTGCTTCCAACAATTCCTTGATGATTTTTTCTATTTCATTCTTTTGGGTGAACGGATATCTGTATGGCCGCACATTTGGGGGTTGGGCCCCTGGAACCAATGTGATGCTATGATCATGTTCCCCTCGCGAGGGTGGAAGCTCATGAGGCTTGTCAAAGACCGTCCGATGTTTATTTAAATTCTGTTGCATCTCAGGATGAATTGGCTGAGACATGGTGTCTACTACCTGGATGGCATTAAATTGAGCTACCACTCCATGATGGCCCTTTTTTAACAATTTTTCCATCCTATGCGAGCTGATGATAGAGGGGGCTCCCGCCTGTAGTCCACGGAGGGTATGTGTGGACTTGTTCTGCTTAAAACTCATATATAACTCCTGGAAATCCATTGTGATTGGCCCAAGAGTGCGGAGCCATTCCGCACCGAGGACAATGTCGCAACCCCCCATGTGTATTGCAAACATGTGGGTTTTCAATTGATAATCCCCCATTTGAATTTTGACATTTTCACAGCGACCTTCACATTTCACTGTGCCCCCATCTGCAATCTGGACTTGGAAGTTAGAAACTGCCCGGACGAAACAATGTGCTGCTTCAGCGATCTTTTGGTGGATGAAATTATGGGTACTTCCACTATCAATCAAGACTACTACTGGGCGATGTTTAAGAAAACCCCTAATTTTGAGAGTTTGAGGGGAAGAAATTCCTGCCAATGCATTTAGTGAAATAATTGGTTCATCAGATACAATCTCCTGTTGGTTATCTTCTTCGATCGCCTCCGGTTCCTCAAGTGGTGGATCTTCCTCGGTGGAGCTGTAGTCAGTGGCATTTATTTGAAAAAACTTGTGCTCTTTGCATTTATGACCTGGGGAATATTTTTCATCACAGTAGTAACATAGTCCTTGCTTCCTTCTTTCGGCCATTTCCGCAGGTGACACCTTTTGAATCTTAAGTGTCTGAGTCATATTGGGAGCCTATGAGGGACGACCTTTAGCGGGGAAGTTGGGGCGGCTGGATTGGGCTGTTAATGCACGTTCCACCTTACGGGCTACCTGGCAAGCCTCTGTCCATGTGGGAGGGTGGTGGAGTAGAACTTGAGCTTTGATGGCTTCTTTAAGACCGCTGATAAAGCATTCCATGTAGAACTCATCTGTGAGACCCTTAGTGCGGAAGGATAAGGCTTCAAAAGCAGTAATATATTCCTCCACTGTACCCGTCTGTCGGAGCTTAGTGAGACGCCCCAAAAAAGAGTCTTCCTGTTCAAAGCGACTGCGAAGAGTTTTGGCAAATTGGGCCCAATTCTGAAAATGTCCATTGCAACGCTGATTCCATTCCTTCCATTGCCATCGTTCATTGTCCAAGTACATGGTGCCCACCATAAGCTTAGTCCCCTCATCTGTGATATGATTCAATTGGAAATACTGCTCCATTTGTGCTAGCCATGCGGACGTGTGAGAACCGTCAAATTTCTGCATATCCAACTTGGGAGGTCGCTGACTGGGTGGTGGATGGGAGTGCCAAATGTGAGGAGAGTGGCTAGACTCACCCTCATGGTATTCATGGCCATTATACGCCTCCTCGTGGGCTGGCTTCTTGCCCTTTGGGAATGCCTCCTGTAACTGGTTACTTATTCCTTTAAGCTCAAGTTCTATGTGGTTACTCATTCCTTGAAGCTCAAGTTCGATCTTGTGCACCGTAGTTTGGAGGGAGTGCACATGGTTTTCAATTTTGTCGATCCTTTCATTGGCCATCGCTTGAGTGCGAGTTTCTACCATACACCAACCTGATGAAAAATTGGGACCGCCTAAGAATTTTTACCAAGAAATTGAATGGTACCACCTTGCTCAGCTCGTCGTCCTGATACTGATGGGCTAGGTCACCAATAAGCGCCCCGGAAGATCTCAGACTTTTTTTTTTTTTTTTTTACTCCTTCCTGATCAATACTGCAGTCGCCAAATCCTCAAAATGTCAATGCCGCCAAAAGTCCTGCGAAAATTATATCCAGGTACAGGAACCCTTCACAACTACTCCGATCTAGTGGATCTGAGAGATCTGAATGGTGGAACAATTGCTGCTGCTGATCTAGAATATCCGATCTGGTGGATCTGAGAGATCTGAATGGTGGAACAACTGCTGCTGCTGATCTGGAATATCCGATCTGGTGGATCTGAGAGATCTGAATGGTGGAACAACTGCTACTACTGCTGCTGATCTGGAATAGATGATGTGTGATCCCCCGATAGAAAGGGAACTATGGTCTTGGGGAGTGTCAGGTGCTACAGATCGCAATATACATAAGGGTCTGACAGTAGTACTCGGCCCAATGTTTCAGGGCTCTAACTAAGGAAGATCGACCGTACCCTTAGCCGTACAACCCGACTACCCTATCGTACGGGCGAGTAATCTCTCCGAGTGCTGTTCTCGGTGTACTGTAGCCACAAGACGGCCGAAGGTTTATCTATGGCGAGGTTTCAAGGGAGCTAGGGGGCTTCCTATATACCCAGAGGGTATGTGGAAGACAGTCCGTGCGTGGTTCTGTCTAATGCGCTACTACTCGAAGGGGTACCCACAGGGGTTACAAGGGAGTCCAACAGACGTGACCACCTCTTGTATTTCCTACGTGCATGCCTCCCCAAATCCGTAGGTTTATGCGCTTAACGACAGATCCCGTGGTTTAAAGACGCCGGAACACGTCTCTAGCCAAAAAAAATTTGCTAAAATTTGGAGATCCCACCGAGCCCTGGAAAGTGCTCTGATACCACTTGTTATGCTCTTAACCTGCAAAGCAATACCCAAGCGGAGAAAAGATACCGAGAACACAGAATATGTGAAGAAAATATACCCAAAACACAGAATAACAATGATTTTATTATTCATAGAGAAATGTTCACAGGCCTCTTCGAGGGGGCAACCTCCAATAGAGCAGAGCTCGATTACAAAACAAGACACGATGCTCCTCGCAGGGAGTCTCTACCCTTTATATATGACTCATACATGCAATACCATGGGCCAATATCGTGGGTTTTATTAATACCATTTATCTAATACTACCGCCCATTTACCATCTATCTAATACTACCGCCCATTTGCAACTAACTGTGGTCCCGTCATTAATTGCGAGTTAACCACTTACAAATATTAATATGGGCTTTATTGACTCTTGACTATGACGTGATCCCATGACATAAATAAGGGGGTTAGGGTGGGACCCTAACATCATCAAACCTTGAAATGTTGAAGGTGCATTGGTAAGGCCAAAAGGCATGACCAAAAATTCATAATGACCCTCATGAGTTCTAAATGCCGTTTTTGGAATGTCTTCAATCTTCATTCTGATTTGATGATATCCCGAACGAAGATCCAACTTGGTGAAGTAAATTGATCCATGCAATTCATCCAGTAATTCATCAATGACAGGAATGGGGAACTTATCCTTAATAGTGAGCTTGTTGAGCTCCCTATAATCTAGACACATGTGCCATGATCCATCCTTCTTGTGCACCAATACTACTGGAGCTGAGAAAGAACTTTGACTCGGTTGAATTATACTAGCCTCTATCATTTCTGCAACCATACGTTCAATTTCACTTTTTTGGACATATGGATATCTGTACGGCCTGATGTTTGGAGGAACACTTCCTGGAATCAGATGAATAGCATGATCATGATCACGCATAGGTGGGAGACCTTTGGGAGTCTCAAATACCTTGGAATGATTGTCCAGGACTTTTTGGAGATCTGGAGAAATAGATGATTCCAGTGTGGAAACATCTAGCGAACAAAATTGTGTAATTACACCTCTTTGCTCCTTTTTTAGAAGCTTTGTCATGCCATTAGAGCTGATTATCTTTCCTGGTTTCCCTGCAATACCCCTTAATTCAACTTCCTTTCCTTCCACAGAAAATTTCATGAAAAGTTCTTGAAAATTAAAAGCTATTGTACCCAAGGATTGTAGCCATTGGACTCCTAATACAACATCAGCACCTCCCATTGGAATGGAAAGCATTGGGCTAGTCAATACATATTCTCCCATGGATAGCTTGATATTATGGCACTTTCCAGAACAATTTATTGTTCCTCCATTTGCAATCATCACTTGACACTCTGGTGCTAGATATAGGAAGCAATTCAATTCTTTTGCTACCCTACAATGAATAAAATTGTGGGTGCTTCCTGAATCAATCAACACTATTACCTTTTTCTTCTTGATTTGTCCTTCTATCTTGATGGTTTGAGGAGTGGTAATTCCCGCCAATGCATTACAAGATATGGTCGGATTTATTTGTTCTTCATCTAGGCTTTGTTCCTGGAATATATCCTCTTCTTTTGACCTTTCTTGCTCCTTTTCTTCTTCCTCTTCACAATCTATGTAGAATAATTTCTTCTCAGCACACTTATGACCTTTTGTGTATTTGCTATCACAATTGTAACAAAGCCCTTTTGCTCTTTTTTCTTTCAATTGTTGTGGTGTCAACCTTGTAGGTTGTGGAAGACTATGGGCAACAACACTTCCGTCTTTATAGTTGTGAATGGTATGCTTCCTAGTTGCCATAATTTTGCTTTCCATTTTTCTTGCTAACCTGAATGCCTTCTCTAATGAATCAGGTTCCCAAAGGTGCACATCATGTTGGATATTATCCTTTAAAGACCCTATGAACACATCAATCCTATGCTCCTCTGGAATATCTTTTACCCTTATGTTCAATTTTTGGAACTCCTCAATGTGCTCCATTATTGAACCCTTTTGTTTGAGATTTATCAATTGGCTAAAAAAAGTGTTGCTTTTTGTATCCTCATAATGTGCTATCAATTCTTCCGTAAAAATTGCCCAAGTGATAAACTGTTTACGAGAACAAAGCCATTGATACCATACAAACTGATTTGGTTCCAAATATAAAGTTGCCATACGTACCTTTTGTGTGTTTTGCACATTATTGAGATCGAAGAATTGCTCCATCTGTAATATCCATGTGGCGGGATCCTTGCCATCAAACTTCCTCATATCGATTTTTGGAACATGGTGAGTCTTCGATCCAACATTAGAGTCTATGGAATCATGATTAACATTTCTTTTGTTCTCATCATGAGTTTCCTTTAGTACTCTTTCACCCTTAGTGACCATTTCTTGTAGCAACTTATTCATATTTATCTTCAATTCTTCCATCTTATCATCCATGCCATCAATTTTAGCGTCCATGCCATTCACCTTAGCTTCCATGCCATCCATCTTAGCTTCTACATCTTTCTTTAAACCATCCATCTTAGATTCTGTTCCTTTTTGTGCAAGGGACAGTTGTTGCACTTGGTCTTGTAATTTTGATATATCATGTTGCATTTCTTCCTCTTCTTCATGAGTCATGCTAGAGCTTTCAGGTTCCTTACTAGGTGTTTTCATTTTCTTTCCTCGGGGCATCAGTTAACGATAATAATGCTCTACTATGCCCTTTGAATTCCTTCAAAATAAATTTTCAAACCAAGCTTAAGCAAAAATTTAAAAAAATCTACACACCTTTTTTCACTTTGTAGGAGCTTGATATTGCCTATGATGTATCTTTGTACTTTCCAATCATCTAGTTCTGAAATTGTGATCTATAGTATCTCTCTGTGTCCTCTTTCCAATGCCACCATTCTGATCCAAATTGGATTCTCCAAGAAAGAGTTATGCACAATCTCCCAAGATGACCTGATTATAGACCTTTCCAGAAGAGTGAACTTGTATAAAGTGCCACGTGTACAATTTTCGACCTTTGGTTCTGAAAAAGATATACAAGAAACTACAGTCCGTCCTCTTTCTGTACCTTCTTACAAAATTTCAATCCAATCCCTAGAGAGAAAGTTATGATGTTTTTCCCTAGGTCACCTGTTTTGAATGTAATTCAGGAGTCTGTAAAAAGACTAACTTCCTCAGAGCATATCTCAGCAAATATCGTGCGAAAAGATCTGAAATTTGGACCCAAGGTTCAGCGCGATTTCTTCTCAAATGGGTTTTTTTTTGCGACTTCTGGAACGTCACAGAAAAAAATTTATAATGAAAATTCCACGATGACCTATTTGGAGTAGCGAAACCCTAGAATCCAAAGCTCTGATACCAAATGTTATGAAACCAACTCAAGAAAAGATAGAAAAGAAAGATCAACACCTTAGAATTCAGCCTCTTCGAGGGGGCAACCTCCTTTACATTACATAAATGAACAATTCTTGGATGATACAAATGACAAAACCTCCTTTCTATATATAGGAGTCTAAGGAGTCACAATATAATCCAGCTGACCTAACAATAATAATATAAAGCCACAAAAATAACAATAGAGGGATTCTATGGGGCACAAAAATAACAATAGAGGGATTCTATGGGGCACAAAAATAACAATATGGGGGTAATAGGGGCACAACAATATAAATAAGGGGTATAACTACAATAGTAATGGGGTAATCACTAGTATTATAGGGACCCAACATTTTTCTTCGAGGCCATGAATGACCTCTTCCCTCTTCAAAAGTTTCTCTTCTGGGGGAACATCAACATCCATGGGGACATTGGGAATCTTGCTACACTGCCTTGATATCTTGTTAGAGTGACCCCTCTCTATTATCAACATGTTTTCATGCTTCTTCTAGTAGTGTTTACTCCTCTTATAGATCTGGTGCTTAGAAGTAAGTTGAACTAGGTCCTCTGAGGCTACTTGTGCCTAAATATGTACCTCCTAGATAATTGAATGTTGTAAAGAATGTAAAATGGACTTAGTCAATTGAGAAATAATCAAGTCTACTTAGGGTAGGACTTGGGTTTGTTTTTGGACATTAGTTTCCTCAAAATGCACTACAACCAAGGGCATAACTAAGGTGCAAGGTTTTGATGAATTCACAAATGGTTGCAACAGTTTCATCCAGATCTTTGGTGCATGATGTGTGTTGGTTGTGTCTATTGTTGCTTCCATCTATGGTGGGTTGGGTGCAAGAGATGCTACCCTCGAAGCCTCAATCAATAGACACAACTACTTCAATTGCTACCACATTCATTCTTGCAACTCCTTCTACTCCAAGGTGACCTTCTCTATCACTGCGAAAATGGGTGCAATAACCTATTTTGTCACTTCCTTCAATTGATCTACTATCTTTTCCAAGTCTTCCTCTAACAAATTCAATTCAATACATGTTGTTTTGTTGGAATTCATTTTCTTTCTTGTGCCCTTTTGTTAGCCTGGAAGTCACCTTATCTCTCTTCATATGGAAACTTCTTCTTCCTCTGGATCCCATTATGGTGTGCTGGGATGCTCTTTTTCTAGTTCCCGTGGTGAGGGCTCTAGATGTGTCTTTGTAGGGACACAATCTGCCCCCTTGTTGGCCATTTGTTTCTCTATCTCTCGGACTATCTCTATTTCTCATTCACCATCTTTCACTTCTAGTTTTTCTTCGCACACTAGTACCCCCCCATTGCTCTAGTCAATCATTGATTTTGTATGACACAGTAAGCTCATAAAGCTTACACTGACGTTGTGACCATTGACCACTAGGTTTAGATCATGGCTAAATATATATAAAGTGAGGGGTGGCATGGAATCATTCCATTAGTCCATAGGAAATCACAAGTTGAAAAAGCATGCGTGGTACCTTCTTGATCATGTGAGTGATTTCCTCCTTCCATATATAAAATAATACAATTTTCCTATTGTTTCTTATCCATCGTATACCATAACGTCTCGAACCTCAACATGACAAAGTCAGGCTTATCCATGGGTGAAAGTTGAATGTCCTTCGAAGCCTACCATGCTATGAGGGTGATCAATATCAAGAGTCATGATAATGGACGTCAGTTTTCTTCTCCTAGGATGAAAGGGAGCCTTGAATGAATTGATTCAGCAACAAGGTGGCCCATTTCATCTGTTCCATCTCTACACACTTTGTGGTTGCTGCAACTAGGACTACAAGGCCTTGGTCCTTCCTACACTTTCTTAGTATTTGAAACATCATAAATTAGGTAGAAAACCACACTCCATCCTTCTCTATGTTGGAGATTGTTACTCAAAAATTCTTGTCCTATGTTGAAAACATTTACGTGACTTCTCTCACCATTTCCTTTTCATTCTTCTTGTTGAATAAAGATTATATATCCTCATTGTCAATGGGGAGCCCTCTAATATGAGTGGTTAAATTGGTATTTGTAACCACCCCTACCATATTTACCTACTTTTAGAATCTCTCCATGGAAAACATGAGATAAGCGTCACTATGACATGACCCAACCTCCAAGTTGCAGTTAAGAAAGAGGGGCTTACGAAATGACCACAAACTAACATCCTACAAGGACTAGAGATAACTCAAGAGATGGAAAACCACCCCAGGTGATCAATCCCTAAGATGGAACATGTTTTCACTGACCTAACACCCCACTCACATGTACAAAAAGAAAAGGGTGCAATTATAGGCCTCCAACCGCACGCATAGGCTTGCCTCCATGTGGTTATGGCCTAAATTCCTCAGTTTAGTGCCTAGAGTCTTGATATCTAAGCCATTTTTCGAGGCTAGCCTCCAGATGACCACCCATAACTTCTTGTAACTTTCCATAAACAAATTTTACATGATGGAAAATATAAACATTCAAAATTGAATCAGAAACTTGATCTAGATTGCTTAGAACATACCAGATATTTCGTAAAACATATGGAAAATGTGTAAGCTACAGGTCACAAATGCATATTTGATCATGAACTGATAATCTTCATTTGAGATTCACCAAGAAGTCTCCAAACCCTCTCTAATAGATAGAATGCATCATATAACCTACATATAATAAGAAAATAACCAACATACAAACCATTGAAAATTAACCATAACATCACCATCATAATCAATACAAATTCTCATAGATCAAAATAGAAAAATATGTCATATTAACACGTGAAAATGACAACCAAGTTAGGGACTTCCACTTATCACTTGACCATAGATTGGGCTAAACCAAATCTCTCATTTAGCCAATCACCCGTCAGCCATATTCCAAGCATGAATGTAGGATCTCATGGAGTAAACTAAAACAAAACCAAACCAGGGCTTCTAGAGGCCAAACCATCTCTACCCTCACCCACAATGATTCCACCTCTACGGTCTGAAAATCACTAACATCAACCAAATCGATATCTACTAAAGTTGTCCATGCCTCTAGGAATTATTAAGTCAACCCATAGCTTTTCATGGCTCTAGAGCATTTTTTCCAACCACGGCTCCAGGAACTAGTAACTCAACCCACCAAGGGCTCTAGAGTGTTTGTCCTGACTAAGGGCTTTAAGAACTAGTAACTCAACCAAAGTTGTTCTCCGGCTTCCAGAGCATTTTTTCAAACCCACAACCATAAGGAACCTGAGCATAAATTAGCAAAACAAGTGGAAGAAACCCACAATACAATGACTATCCAAGAAATGGAAAGGCAAGGCTAAAATCCACTATCAATCCAAGAGAATTTGCATGCCAATGATAGCATATAACTGGAGACTCACATGCATATACCATGCATCCAAAAATTAATAAGGAAATCACACATGCAACCTATTACCTGCAAAGCAATCCAACTGTAGATGATGATCCCACTATTTCCTTGCACTCCTCTGCTTTACTTTGCCTTCTTTCTCCATATCCAAGTGAATGCCCAAGTGCTCCAAGAATGGTCCAATATTTCTTTAAGTGTGCAAGAGTATGAGAGAATCACAAAATGAAATGAGAGAGCCAAATTTGAACTGACAAAATCTATGAACTAATCCTCAGAAGCCTTTTTATTATTGATGCCTCTATTTTCTTAATTTTCCTTCATTTTTCCTCTAATTTCATTAGCATGAAAATCTTTGTCTCTTCACCTTCCTTTTCTCCTATTTTCCTATATTTTCATAAATAAATGCCAATTATTGCCTCTTTTCATTTTCCCATTTGCATAGCCATTATCAATCACAAGTGATTCCCACCAAAGTGTTTTTCTCAACATTCATATTGGGATACGTGTCCCATGACCTTGGTCTTATTTTATTTACATGGAAAATTAACCATGGGTTGTTACAAACCCCTCCCCTTGAGGTAAACATCATCATTGGTGTTATATGATACCTATGACTAGATTTTTTCTGAAAAATAAAGCATACTCGCAATGGAGCTTTATAGCACAGCTTAATGCAGTATTTACAATGACATCCTGTTGAAAACAAAACATACATATCGCTTATTGGATATTTATAACACAATTCATTTTGATATTTACAACAACATCCATATACATATACATATACCAAAAACTTATTTTCTTGAACAAGAAAATAATGAAGGATATAAATCCCGCATCTCATCAACCATCATCCATGTAACTTCATTGAGCCCAAAGTGATTCCACTGCACTTTAACCTACTTGATTGCTATGTTCTCGAGCATGACTTGTTTTTGCTATAATATTCACTGTGGTTCTAGCTAGAATTCTCCCTCTGGTTGCACCTGCAACACAAACCATTCAATCACATGATCAACATCCTGGACATATCTCTTAAGCAATGAAACATGGAAAAAATCATGGAATTTCACTATTGGAGATAGTGCAAGTTGGTAGGCCACTAGTTCAATCCTCTCAATGATCTCAAAAGGCCCACAATATCGAGGTGCTAGCTTGGCACATGATCCAATCCTAAAAGAGCTCCTCTTGGGCTTGAGGCACATGTACACATGTTCCCCAAACTGAAACTCCTTAAATTCCCTATGTTGATATGCATAACTCTTCTTCCTGTCATGTTCTACCTTCAATTCCTCTTTAACAACCTACATTTCCCATTCCATCTCTATTAACATGTTCAGTCCAATCAACACCATGTTCATTGGATCACTGCAGTTGATAGGAGTATTACAACTCTACCCTTAAGGAACCTCAAATGGACTCATCGTCAAGGATTCTAGAAACCCATTTTTTTATGTAAACTCCACTGGTGGAAGATGCGTTTCCCACTTTCACTACTAATGCATGACATACATCCTCAATATGTCCTCAAGAATCCTATTGACCCTCTCTATATGTCCATCTATATAGGGATGCTACACTATACTAAAAGCCAAATCTGTCCCAAAACCTGCAAACAACTCCTTCCAAAACTTGGAAGTGAACTTGGAATCTTTATCTGATATAATATTCTTGGTAAATCCATGCAATCTCACTATCTCCATTATAAAGATATGATCTATATAACTAGCTAAAGTCATAGACTTAACTACAATGAAACACTACCTTACTTAACATGTCAACCACAACCATGATGGAATCATGTTGTCTCAATGTCCTCGAAAAACTTGTAATGAATTCCATGGAGATGGCCTCCCATTTACAATCTAGAATCAGAATCAGCTGTAGTAAACCACTTGGATTCTTACACACTACTTTTACCTACTAGAAGTCCAAACATCTAGTGACAAACTCAACCACCTCCTTCTTCAAGTTCGGCCAATGATAGAATTTCTTAGCTATCATAAGAGTCTTCTGATATCCTAGGTGACCTAAATATGGCTTGACATGAAAGTTCCTCAAGACAAGCTTCTTCATCTCATTATCATCTTACACATAAATTATGTTCCTCAATCTGGCAAAGCCATCGGCTATGAGATGATACGCGTCATTTGTATCACCTTCACATTGTTGCTGTAACCTATTCCGAAATTGTTAATCCCTGTCATCATGTTTCCCATCTAACAAGATCTTCTCCTGCAAGTACGTCCGATAAGAACTCATTATTGCAATGTGATTCACCTGCACTCTCTTGTTGATAGCATCTGCAACCTTGTTCTCTTTTCCGTTGATGTACTCGATCTAGAAGTCAAACTCATTGAGGGTGTTAGGATCCTATAAATATAGGAGCATTTTATTTTCAATAAGTGTTTCTCCCATTGACATAATGTAAATATCTATTTTATCATTTCAAGATTGTTATGCTGAAAAGAAAAAGAAAAAGAAAAATGAAAAAGAAAAAGAAAAATGAAAAAGAAAAAGAAAAGAGGAAAAAGGAAAGAAAATAAAATAAAAGGGGAATAAAAAAATAAAAGATTAAAAATTAGAAAATATATAATATGCTCCCCTATAGCGAGTGAGTTAAAACGACTCTTTTAAATTTTTTTTGGAAATTTATAATTATTCAAAAGATTTGGTTATAATGTTTTTGGCATGATATGAATTTTTTGTCATGTTTTTATATAATGGGTGCATGTACCTGTGATCGGGATCTCCTCCACCACGATTAATGGTAGGAGGAAATTTTCAGAGCCCTCGGTACTCTCGACAATTAATGGAAGGTGGGGGGGGTGGTCCCGAAAATAGGTTCCACCAAAACCCCCGAAGGCGACGTGTCACCTCTTGGGATTTTTTGCAGGGTCCCCTCCCAAAATAGTTTACCACTCACACACCCCTCCCCGGCCCCCCTCCACCCGGAAAAACACCCTCTCCTTCGTGCCTCTGCACGTCACCTCCCCACATCACCTCCACCTATTCCCCCACACCATTGCTCCTTCCTCCATCTCCAGGTCACTGCCACCTCATCCATGTCCACATTAACATCCCTTCATACCACCTGAACATTCAAACGTTCAAATTTACCCATCAATTGAATGTTGGGAATTTAATCATTCCCGCTACATGGATTGCCTATGAATTAATGTATTTCCACCAAGCCTAAAAATGGTTAATTGTGCATTACGATCCCTCACCTTTCCTTTATAAACCAGCACAGAGGATGACCTTTCTTCCCTTTCATGATCTTATTATATGTGCAGGTAGTTGCAGGGTGAAATTATACTATGAAGGTGTTGTTGTTAGTTGTGATCCCAAAGAGATACATTCAAATTGAAAACTGGTTCACTCATTTCTGGATCATCCTCAATTCATAATGTCTACGCAGAAGGGAAAGGGAAAAATTTTGGAGTAAATCCTGATGGTTCCCTTAATCCCAGATCTTGATAGAATACCTTTAATTGACACCCAATTCAAGATTGTTATCACTGATTGTGAGATCGATTTATACGAACTTCACAATTGGGTGAAGCAGAAAAACCTCAATCATAGTGATGATATGAGCATCTAGGGATCATTTCTTCCCCAATTAATTTTTCCCCAAATCCATTTCTCACCTAATTTCTCCACCTAGTGTCACCTTCAATACCTTCCTAGCAAAAAATAAGTCATTACCCAGAACAACGAGATTATTTTCTCTGTATCTCTTGAAATCATTTGCCAAGCTTTACAAATAAATCCCCAGGCATCCCTGCATCCATTTTCCTCAACCTCATTGATGGAATTATACAGAAAACCTACCTTTCCCCAGAAAGCTCATATTTTTGAGTGTTTCTTTCTTGAAAATGATGAGTTACTCAAAACAAACCCCCCATACCCTATTTCCATTTTCCCACAAATGTCAAAACGAGTAATTTCAATGGTCACTCGACTGCTTGGTTATAATTTATACCAATGGGTAGATGAAGTAGTTTTAGGATTCTTATCAATTTACTCAGTGGGACAAAAGGCTTTAGTTTTGTTCAATTACAATCAATTCTTGCTTAATTCCATCCATGAGTAGTTTATGAAATTCAAAGCTGAAGGAGCATTCAAGTATCAGTCATTGTTAGTGTATCTCATGTTATATTATCAGGCATACATATTAAAATTCCAATTCTAGAATATG
Organism: Pinus tabuliformis; assembly: GCA_031772625.1. Taxonomy (NCBI): domain Eukaryota; kingdom Viridiplantae; phylum Streptophyta; class Pinopsida; order Pinales; family Pinaceae; genus Pinus; species Pinus tabuliformis. The sequence continues at coordinate 1,018,378,184 of CM062813.1, read as the reverse complement.
GACGAGCAGGGAACCCTTTGTCAATTATCCATTGCACTTCACTGGTTAGAAGGAATTCAGAGGAGCACACCTATACAAATTTTGTGGACCAATTTCTTCATAGTTCTCTATGTTTGTTATGCAACAACATCATACCAAGGATATCTCCATAAATAAAGAAAGTCTTACACCTTACAGAATAGTTAAAGGTTGGAGACTAGTACCTATACCAAAACTACACAAATATAAGGATTAATGGATATGAACTCCCTACATATCGCCTACCCGTGTTTGTACCAATAAGGATATTTTCTTTAGAGTACGTTAGAAAAATGCTTCATATGGATGAGGTGCATTTTGTATCTAACAAGAAAAAATCACATTTCAAACTAAAATCATAAGTGGGCCCTTACATTATGAACACTAGAGGAGCAACAAAGGAGGTGGAGACACTCCTAAAATAGATGAAGTTCAAACTCTATTTTACATGGTCCTATGATCCCTTGGGTGTAATCTCTATGCTGAGGGTTGAACAAAAAATTACTCCTTATCCTCATACACCAATGCCCGACATAGAACAATATGAAAACCAAGAGGAATGGATAGAAAACACTTTGCAAGAAGCTAAGGTACAATTGGTTAGTCAGTCATCACTACAAACTCCCATACCTAAAGATAAAAAAAGAAAGATGCTAAGGGAAAGTATCTCACCTACCAACTCAGAAACAAAAGATGTAGACTTTCTTGTTCTTAAGAGAAGGAAGAAGGATCAACTGATCACAACCAAATTTCATTGTAGAAATAATCCTTAGGTGATGAACATTAAGGAAGAATCTTCGTATGCTAGGGGAGACAAAGAGCAACATTGGAATAAAATCAATGCTAACATTACAGATATGTGGCTCTCCATTCAAATCATTTTTGAATAAGAGGAATTCAAACGAAGAGTGAAGATAGCAGTAGATTAGACAAGAGATGAGATTTAGCATAGACCAGAACAAGTGAACAAAATTATCAGGATGTTGAATTCTAAAGCTAGATAATGAAGAAGAATCACAAAGCCATATAACCATATGCACAACAAATTAACACACAAAAATTAAACTGGCAGAAAAGGCAGAGAGCCATCATGTGGTCTCTCATGCTCATGTAATTCTCTCTTTTTTTCAAATAATTTAATAATACATTTAAATACATGAGAAAGTTGTCTTAAGATAGTGCGTCTATCTTAGACTCACTTGGTTGAGACAATTTCTCAACTTACACACTAATTTAGGAGAACTAGTTGGAGAGAATCTCTCCTCCTAACTAAACTCCTTAGTTTGAGAAACTAACTCTCATGATTTAATTTAATTAATTATTTTATTTGGATTTATAATTGTTTTTAAGAGAGTGAGGCTAACATTCCCCCCCCTCAAAGATAAATCCAAAAAGAACAAGGAACCATCTTCCAAGTTCTCAAGTTTCTTCTCAAAAATCATTTTCCTGAAAAAACCGCCAAAGATGGATACTGAAAAAATCAAATCTTAAGAGAACATGAATCAGTTGCATGTCTGATTCATCTCTGAATGTTGCTTGACAACTCCATCATGTGCCAAGCCACAAAAGGATCCAACTATCCTTTTCTTGAAAACAACATTGGGTGTCCACTGACACAATTTGAAGAACGCCGATTAGCATATTTGCTGATGATGATCGCCCACTGACTGATAAAGATGCTCGCTGGCTGCTTCACTAATGTTGTCGAGACTTTCAGTCTCACAACCACTTGTCAATTTCATTGACATTCCCCCCCTTTATCAACTGAAAGGAGAGACAATCTTCTTCAAATTATTTCTAAATTCTGAACTCCCCCCCTTCAGGTGTAGGAGGGTTTCACTGTGTTACTCTCACTTTTAGGTGCATGAGAGTACCATCTTCAATTGACTATTGGCTGCAATATGTGTGAGTGAATCCGATTGTAAAACTTGTATAATCTTTTGGCTGTGGATGACCATTCCCATGGATCAATCCATGAATAATTGATCTTTAATTTGGGAGGTTGGTCTTGTTTGCAGCATTTCTTTGATGAATGATTTGCTTGCCACAATGGTGACAAGGATGGAGATCAAAACACTGATCTTCCAGATGACCGGTTCTTTGACAATGAGAACATTTCGGTTTGTCTGCAACTTTAGTTTGTGTACATGTCTGTTTGTCTGCAACTTTATCATGGCTTGTTGATGTTATTTGATCAAGACACACTGCACTAATGAACTTGATCGACTTAGAATAATTGGGGATATGCAATTTGTTTTCATCTTTGTCATATCCTAATCCTCATTGATTTCTATTACTTTGAATTTCTTCCCATGGCTTGATGATGGGTTTGCAAGAAAGTTGAACTGGAACCACTTCAACACTTGAAGCTGGTTGGATGAATGAAGTTGAATGATCAACTATATCTTGATTAGTCAAAGACTTGGAAGAAACAAACTTCTTTTTCAACTCATTTCTCTACAGTTGCGATTCTAGTTGAAGGAAATCAATCGTTTCATGTGCATGTTGAAGATGCACTTGAATGTCAGCAAGAGTGGTTTTGTTGATGTGCACCATGTCATCGGCTGATGACAACATTAAATTGTGAAGAATTTGGGACAGCTGAATGTGTGTTGCCGTGTTGTCTTGGTTACTTTGAAGGCAGGCTCTCTTGTCATAGAAGTTCTTCTTGAAAAAATTGCTCACTTGAGTCGATCATTGAAATGACAAGCTTGCTTGTACTGGTTGTTGACTGCTGACACTTTTAAACACTTGATTGAATTGTTGACTTGATGCTCACTTGATGATGATCACTTTGCTTGAATGCTTCGCTGACGCTTTGTGAATGCTTCAATCAACTTCACACTGGCTCGGTTGTTGTAGATGTCGTGCTTTGAACTTTCACACTTGATTTTGACATGCTTGCTTGCTTGGTTGTTTGAATGACATGCTAGCTTGCTTTGTTGTTTGAATGACATGCTCACTTGATTTGATTGAATGACACACTGGCTTGATTTGATTCTTGCTTGATTGATTACTGACACTTGTGATTTCTTGAATGTACTCACCGAATGTGATGATTTGTAAAAAAGGAAAGGGTGACGAACGCTGTTGAAAATGCACCCAAGGCACAAATGACAAGTTCAATCTCGATGACTCAGTTGAAGACTTACTTGACTTAATGTATTCACCTTAACAATTTAAATTAGGGCATCGGTTACAACCGAGAATGCACACTTACAATTCAACTGAATTTGACCTTGATTACAATTCAACTTACAAATTACGATTTGCAAGTTACAGTTTTGTATTGAGCTTATTAGAAAATGGTGCAAGTAAAATTGCCAAAAAATTGTTGTTGAAGTGCTGCAAAAAATTTGTTGATGTAGATGACAGATTGATTGGATGCTGATGCAGAAATTTCCTGACTTGAAATGCTTGATTTTGTAGCATCCTTAACTTGATTTTCTTGATTACATAATGTGAAATGTTTTTGTGGAATAATACTTTCATCAAGTTGATGATGTGACGCTTTGTGCTTATGAACTTAATTGATTATGGGAGCTTTGATTTCAAGAGCTTGATTAAGGACTTGTTTTGTTTAAGCATAATAAAGAGAGTGTTTTACAAATTTGACTCAAATCATGCAAACACGTACATGACACAATGTGTACCTATGATCCCCTTATTCAGTTTCAAGCGGATCTAGGACACAATGACCACAAAAAGATATGTTTTTATGAACCTTCAAGATACATCATCGTGACAATGTCTTCAATGAGGCGTCTCAAGCACAGACTGAGAACTCCTTGGCGTTAAATTGTCTTCAAAAACAGACTCACCCGCTTTCTTCAACAAAATATGAAAATGACCTCCTTAACAGCTACACCTTATCACTCCATTACAAGGAAATAATCCCAACCATCAACCTTGTTAGAAAATGAATCCCAATTTTCACCCTTATTACTCCCAAAATAAGAAAGTAATTTGTCCACTCCTTATCTCTCCATTAGACTCTCAAAATATTAAAACATGTCATTTTTCTCCACTTGCTTGATATCAGGTTATATAAAAAAAAACACTTTATGATGTAACCTTAATAAGTGAAATAAAGTGTATGACTGCAAGCACCATACCAGAACAAGAGTAGAAACAACAAGAATCCAATAGACGAGTGTTTGATAAAATTATAAAACCTAACGGAAATCAAAAACTAGGTCCAGACCCAAGCATTATCACCTGCGGCAACGTTTCGACTACTCTTCCACCTATCAAGAGTAGGGAACTTCTGATTGCAAATAACCAGTCTTAGTCTGGCCGTTTTAATGGTTCTTCCCAAGACATTGTTGGATATTCACCCTTCCTCACAGCATTATGTAAGAGAAGAATTGACCACTCCTCCAACTTACTGTTGGGTCCCTATAATACTAGTGATTACCCCATTACTATTGTAGTTATACCCCTTATTTATATTGTTGTGCCCCTATTACCCCCATATTGTTATTTCTGTGCCCCATAGAATCCCTCTATTGTTATTTTTGTGGCTTTATATTATTATTGTTAGGTCGGCTGGATTATATTGTGACTCCTTAGACTCCTATATATAGAAAGGAGGTTTTGTCATTTGTATCATCCAAGAATTGTTCATTTATGTAATTTAAAGGAGGTTGCCCCCTCGAAGAGGCTGAATTCTAAGGCGTTGATCTATCTTTTCTATCTTTTCTTGAGCTGGTTTCATAACATTTGGTATTAGAGCTTTGGATTCTAGGGTTTCGCTGCTCCAAACAGGTCATCGTGGAATTTTCGCTATAACTTTTTTTCTGTGACATTTCAGAAGTCACAGAAAAAACCCATTTGAGAAGAAATCGCGCTGAACCTGGGGTCCGAATTTCAGAGCTTTTCGCACGATATTTGCGGAGATATGATCTGAGGAAGTTGGTCTTTTTGCAGACTCCTGAATTACATTCAAAACAGGTGACCTGGGGAAAATTGTCATAACTTTCTCTCTAGGGATCGGATTGAAATTTCGTAAGAAGGTATAGAAAGAGGACGGACTATAGTTTCATGTGTGTGTGTTTCAGATTCAAAGGTTGAAACAGTGACTCGTGGCACGTCGTACAAGTTCGCTCTACTGAACCCGTCTAAAAGCAAGTCACTGTGGGAGATTTCACATAACTCTTCTTTGGAGAATCCAATTTGGCTCAGACTTGTGGCATTAGAAAGAGGACGCAGAAGGCTACTACAGGTAGCAATTTCAGAATTAGATGATCCAAAATTACAGAGATACATCATATTCAATATCAGGCTTCTATAAAGTGAAAAAAGGTGTGTAGTTTTTTTTTTTAAATTTTTGTGTAAGCTTGGTTTAACGGAATTCAAGGGCATAGTAAAGCATTATTATCGGTAACTGATGCCCCGAGGAAAGAAAATGCAAACACCTAGTAAGGAACCTGAAAGCTCTAGCATGACTCATGAAGAAAAGGAAGAAATGCTACATGATATATCAAAATTACAAGAACAAGTGCAACAAATGTCACGCTCACAAAAGCTAACAGAAGCTAAGATAAGTGGCGTGGAATCTAAGATAAATGGCGTGGAATCTAAGATAAAGGGCATGGAAGCTAAGATGGAGGATTCGATGGCATATTTGTGCAAAAATTTCTGTTTTCCCACCCCGGTTTTCAGTTTCACTTTATTTCTCCCATGTTGTTAAATGCCCTTTCCCATAACCATACATTTAACAAGCTGGAAAAAATAAATTTGCTGAAAACACAAATTTTGGAAATTTTACAGAATGCTGGAAATTGCAGAAATAAAAATCAGCAGTAATAAACAGCCATTAAAACACATTTAAACACTGAGATTTTTGGTCAATGTGACCCTCAAAAAACCCCCTACAACTCTTGGGGAAAACCAGTTCGAGAGCTCTTCTTCATTTCTGAAAATGCCTTTTTCACAGTGAGAAATATTTAGCAAAAAAATCAGCAAGCAAATTTACAACTTATCTCTTTTCCCATGCCTCACAACAAACTGGAAATTACAACAAACAGGACAGCAATAAATGTTGTACGGCCTCCTCGACTTTCGTGCCCACTTTCAACATTAAATGCTGTTGTACGACCAGCATTAAATGCGCTGTAAGGACTGAAATAAATGCATTGTATGGCCCTCATTTTGCGTGCAGAAAAATCAGTAAACTGCTCCTCAATTTTTGTGCAAACCACTCCTCAAAAATCGTGCCAAAATCTGCCTTTCACTGTGTGCTGAACCAGCTGTACAAATCTGCTCAACTGCTGCCTTGGAATGTGTGCCAAGCTGCTGTCTCCTTCTCCTCCCTGCTCAGAAATCTCTCTTGCTCTCTTGCTCTCCTTCTCCCAATCTGCTCATGAAAGAATTGAATCGAATGTGATCTTTTCCTCCTTTTCCTCCCTTAATATAACTCCAAATGACTTTTGGGTGATCTCTAAATCCAATGGCTGAAATAGATTTAGATCAATGGCTGAGATTAAATGCTCATTTAAATCTCACTTTTTTTTTTTTTAATTCACCCCACTTTAATAAAGACCCACTTAGTCATTTATTTCCAAAGTCACTTTTCCTTTCTAATTTTTCATTGACTCTATAAAAGTCAATTTAAAATTAGACTTAGTAACTTTATCACTTAAAGTCACTTTTAAATTAGATTTAACTTTATAAAATTATAAAGTCACTTTAGGAGAAAAATTAAATTCTTTTGGACACTTTTCCCTAGGCCAAAGATTAAAGCCTAAGGGAACCACCTGTCTTCCGGTACCAAATTTCAACACTCCCTCTTACCGAGGAAGGTGTTCCTCACCACACCCATCTTGTCTCTGAAGTAGACATGCTTGCCCCGTGGTAAGGCTTTGGTAAGGATATCTGCAACCTGATCATCAGTGGAAATATACTCAAGCTTCACAACTCCCTTCTGAACATAGTCTCTGATGAAATGATATCTGATCCCGATATGCTTTGACCTGTCATGAAATACTGGATTCTCCGTGAGTTTAATGCAACTCTGATTATCACAGTAAATCACTGAAGGTCTCAACGGCTGACCAAATAAGCCAAACAACATCTTACGAAGCCAGATAGCCTCACAACTAGCTAGACTGGCTGCCATATACTCTGCTTCCGCTAAACTCAGTGCCACTCACTGCTGCTTCCGGCTGAACCATGACACTACTGCTAAACCCAACCCAAAACAGCACCCTGAAGTGCTCTTCCTATCAGAAGCACAACCTACCCAATCAGAATCAGTGTATCCTACCAATCTCACTCCATCTCCCTGCCTGTAGTCCAGACCATAATCCACTGTCCCCTGCAAGTATCGCAAAATGTGTTTTGCAGCCACCCAGTGAACCTTCCTAGGCTCACACATAGACTGACTCATCGTGTTGACTGCAAAACAGATATCTGGTCTAGTGTTGACCAAATACATCAAGGAACTAATTAGTTGCCTATACAATGTGGGATCCACCAACTCGGAATCCAAAGCATGAAGCTTCTTCCAGTTGGTGATCATTGGTGTCGACATGGGTCTATAATCCTCCATGTGGAATCTGCTAAGGATGTCCACAATATACTTCCCCTGCCCCAGGAAGAAATTCCCCTCCTCCTGCCACACCTCTAAACCCAAAAAGTAATGCATCAAGCCGATGTCCTTCATCTCAAACTCCGTCACAAGATCTCTCTTGCAGTGCTCTATGAGTCTCTCTGCACCTGTAATGATCAAGTCATCCACATACAGCACCAGAATGAGAGGCTCCTCACCAATCACAATAAAGTAAAGGTTCGGATCTGCCTCACTCTTTGTGAAACCCATCCCCTGCAAATATGTATCTATCCTGGAGTACCAAGCTCTGGGAGCTTGCTTCAGGCCATAAAGGGCCTTCTTCAGTCTGCACACATGGAACTCCTTCCCATGCACCTCAAAGCCCTGTGGTTGCTCAATTTACACCTCCTCCTGTATGAAGCCATTGAGAAATGCGGTCTTCACATCCATCTGGTGGATCTTCCAACCCATCTCTGCTGCTATCGATATAATGGAGCGGATCGAAGTATATCGAGCCACGGGAGCGAAGGTCTCCTCATAATCAACTCCCTCTACCTGGGAGAACCCTCTAGCCACAAACCTCGCTTTGAATTTCTCAATGTTGCCATCTGCAGCATGCTTTACCTTGTAAAGCCATCTGGAAGTAACCACGGATTTTCCCTCAGGCCTCGACACCACCTCCCAAACATCATTCTTCATGATAGAAGAATACTCCTCCTGCATGGCCTCTCTCCAGACCTACTGGCTAGCTGCCTCCTCATAGCTAGAAGGCTCAGAGTCAAGGATGTTGGTAACCATCGCCATATAGCTACAAAACCTCTCTGGTGGTCTACTCTCTCTGACCGGCCTCTTTGGCTCAGCAACAGATGTGGCATCTCTCAAGGTGCTCTGAAGCCACTTGGGCTTTCGCTTCCCTGAGCATGCTTCTCCCATAGGAGAATGAAACTCCTCCTCCTCATCACCATCAGTAGCCTGAACTCCTAACTGTCTGTCTGCTGTCCTCCTGCTTGCACCTGAACCTACAGAAGCTGAGGTACCATGTGAACTGTCCATCAGTGGACTCCCTAGTGAACTGCTCTGTGAACTGCTCTGCATGCTGCCCGGAGCACCACCCCTCTGGCTCAGCGAGCCACTGCTCACTGACGGACTTGACATCCTCATAGATGTACCTCCGGATCCTCCTGATCCTTGCCCACTGGATCCCTGCGACTGACTCAACTGCTGTTGAGGGTCTGGCTGATCCAGATACTCTAACTCCCGTGACCTCCTCGAAATTCACATCCTGTCTCACAACAACTCTCCTCTATGCAGGAATGTAAATCCGAAAGGCCTTTGAGGTCTCACTATAGCCCACAAAGATACCCTTCTCTGCGGTGGTCTCTAGTTTGGTCCTCTTCTCCTTGGGTATATAGGAGTATGTAATGCATCCAAAGATATGAAGATGACCAATATCAGGCTTCTTCCCAGAGAAAGCCTCCTCCGGAGTCATGTGCCCCAAGGCACAATGCGGACTCCTGTTCTGCAAGTAAACAACTATGTTGCAGGCCTCTGCCCACAAGAACAATGGCAACCCCTGATCATGTAACATGGCTTTGGCAGCCCCTATGATGGATCTGTTCTTCCTTTCCGCAACCCCATTCTGCTGGGGGTTGTAAGGAACAGTGAACTCCCTCCTAATGCCTGCCTCTGCATAATAATCAACAAACTCTCCAAGAGTGTACTCTCCTCCATTGTCCGACCTCAGGGACTTGATCTTCCGACCTGTCTGTGTCTCCACAAGAGCTCTGAACTCCTGAAACCGCTTGAAGACCTCACTCTTGGTCTTCAAAAAATAAATCCAGGTCCTCCTGGAGTGATCATCAATGAATAAAACATAGTACTCATATCCACTCAAGGAAACATGAGACATCCGACTGCTCACATTAGAATGAATCAAATCAAGTATCCCAGTCGCTCTGCTGTCACTGTTGGGAAAAGGGGATTTGGCAAACTTGCCCATCACACAACCTCTGCAAGTATTAAAGTGATCAGTGCTGAAATCTAGCACACCTGTAGTGATCTCCCACAATGTCCTCAAGGCTCCATGATACATATGTCCCATCCTGCGGTGCCAAATCTCACACAGCTCAGAACTGCTAGCTCTGCTGTCGGTACTACAACTCAATGCCAAAAGGGGCTGGAATGCAAACTTGTACACCTTTGCATGGCGTACACCTATCACTCTAGCTGAATCAGCTGGAGTGCCCCTGGGATACATCAACACCTGTCCTCCCTGAACAGTACCTCATATCCTCTCTCCTCCAAAGCTGAGACGGATATGAGGTTCTTCCTCATCCCTGGGACATAAAGAGCATCTGACACTTTCAAGGGAGGTTTGGACTCCCTCTGAAATGTCAGTGTCCCCACCCGGACTGCTCTAACAACTCTGTCATCACCGAGTACTACCTCTATATCAGTGCCACTCTCTGAAAGCTCTGAGAAGTACTCATGGACTCCTGTCATATGGCATGAAGCCCCACTATCCACATACTAGATACCTGAAAATGTTCCGCTAATTGAGGGAAAAGCATGCTCCCTCTGAACCTGTGTGGCAGGTGATCCTGCACTAGAGGACTCACACGTAGTGAACGTAAACTCTCGGTCAAAAAGACCAGCAAAGTCCTCAATCTCTGCTGAAGCTGCCACATCCTGGTTCTTCCCCTTCTTCTTCTTCTTCTCCGGACACACAACTGCATAGTGTCCCATATTTTGACAATTACAACACTTCACCTTGGAATAGTCCTTCTGTGTGTTCCCCTGTTTACCTTTACCTTTGCCTTTGCCCCCACCACTGCTTGTGGAAGCCTGCTTCTTCCCTTTGCCTTTCTTGCCTCCTGCCACCAGTGCTACATTCTCATCCTGCTCAACTGGCTTGGCTGCCCCAAGCTGACCTTTCCTGATCTTTGTCTGAATGCAATCATCCCAAAACCTCTCCCATGTGGGAAGGGTCTCATGTGCACAAACCCCATCAGCAAAGTTCAACCATGAACGGGGGAGGCCGTTCAGTGCAATCCGTACCAACTCAGTGGGTGGAATGGCCTCTCCAATCGCTGCCAACTGATCTCTCACATTAGTAATCTTTATGAGATATCCAACTGCACTATCATTACCCATCTTAATGTTCTTCAGCTTCTCTTTCAGGACCATCTTCCGGTTCTCATTGTTACTCTGGTAGAGATTGGACAATGCTGTCCACATCTCATGGGCATTGCTCTTTCCTCTCACATGAGGAATGCAATGGTCTTTGATTCCGTCTAGAATCAGCCTCTTACCCTTGTTGTTCTTTTTATTATAAGCTGTCAACTGAGTAGCATCAGTAGGCACAACAATAGGGTTCTGTGTGGTATGCACCATGATATCCTAGACTTCTGCCTCCTCAAAGATACTCTGCATTTGTATGCCCATCCAACCTATCCTCCACCCTCAATCCCAATGACATCCTGCTATCCTAAAACTGAAAAATAGCACTGCTGTAGTAAAGATAAAACTATTGTTTATGAAAAGAAATTAGCTTGCTGGAATTTTCTGAGTGAAAAATCAGCAGCGGTAATTTTTCCTTTTGCTGTCCCAAACTGTCCTTCAGCACTCAAGCTCTGATACCATGTAGAAATTTCTATTTTCCCACCCCGTTTTTCAGTTTCACCTTATTTCTCCCATGTAGTTAAATTCCCTTTCCCATAACCATACATTTAACAAGCTAGAAAAAATAAATTTGCTGAAAACACAAATTCTGGACATTTTACAGAATGCTGGAAATTGCAGAAATAAAAATCAGCAGTAATAAACAGCCATTAAAACACATTTAAACACTGAGATTTTTGGTCAATGTGACCCTAAAAAACCCCCTACAACTCTTGGGGAAAACCAGTTTGAGAGCTCTTCTTTATTTCTGAAAATGCCTTTTTCACAGTGAGAAATATTCAGCAAAAAAATTAGCAAGCAAATTTACAACTTATCTCTTTTCCCATGCCTCACAACAAACTCGAAATTACAGCAAACAGGACATCAATAAATGCTATACGGCCTCCTCGATTTTCATGCCCACTTTTAGCATTAAATGCTGTTGTACGGCCAACATTAAATGCGTTGTACGGACTGCAACAAATGCGCTGTACGGCCCTCGTTTTGCATGCAGAAAAATCAGCAAACTGCTCCTCGATTTTTGTGCAAACCACTCCTCGAAAATCGTGCCAAAATCTGCCTTTCACTGTGTGCTGAACCAGATGTACAAATTTGCTCAACTGCTGCCTTGGAATGTGTGCCAAGCTGCTGTCTCCTTCTCCTCCTTGCTCAGAAATCTCTCTTGCTCTCTTGCTCTCCTTCTCCCAATCTGCTCATGAAAGAATTGAATCGAATGTGATCTTTTCCTCCTTTTCCTCCCTTAATATAACTCCAAATGACTTTTGGGTGACCCAAGTGACTTTTGGGTGATCGCTAAATCCAATGGCTGAAATAGATTTAGATCAATGGCTGAGATTAAATGCTCATTTAAATCTCACTTTTTATTTTTTAATTCACCCCACTTTAATAAAGACCCACTTAGTCATTTATTTCCAAAGTCACTTTTCCTTTCTAATTTTTCATTGACTTTATAAAAGTCACTTTAAAATTAGACTTAGTAACTTTATCACTTAAAGTCACTTTTAAATTAGATTTAACTTTATAAAATTATAAAGTCACTTTGGGAGAAAAATTAAATTCTTTTGGACACTTTTCCCTAGGCCAAAGATCAAAGCCTAAGGGAACCACCTATCCTCCGATACCAAATTTCAACAATTTGAAGACAGATTTGAAGACAAACATGGAAGAATTGAAGAAGTTGCTACAAGAAAGGGTCACTAATGGTGAAAAGGTAGTAAAGGAAACTCATAATGAGAAAAAAAGAAATGTTAATCATGATTCTATAAATGCTAATGTTGGATCGAAGAATCACCATATTCCAAAAATCGATATGAGGAAGTTTGATGGCAAGGATCCCGCCACATGGATATTACAGATGGAGCAATTCTTCGATCTCAATAATGTGCAAAATGCACAAAAGGTACGTATGGCAATTGTATATTTGGAACCAAATCAGTTTGTGTGGTATCAATGGCTTTGCTCTCGTAAACAATTTATCACTTGGGAAATTTTTACGGAAGAATTGATAGCACATTATGAAGATACAAAAAGCAACACTTTTTTTAGCCAATTGATAAGTCTCAAACAAAAGGGTTCAGTAATGGAGCACATTGAGGAGTTCCAAAAATTGAACATAAGGGTAAAAGATATTCCAGAGCATAGGATTGATGTGTTCATAGGGTCTTTAAAGGATAATATCCAACATGATGTTCGCCTTTGGGAACCTGATTCATTAGAGAAGGCATTCAAGTTAGCAAGAAAAATGGAAAGCAAAATTATGGCAACCAGGAAGCATACCACTCACAACTATAAAGACGGAAGTGCTGTTGCCCCTAGTCTTCCACAACTTATAAGGTTGACACCACAAAAATTGGAAGAAAAAAGAGCAAAAGGGCTTTGTTACAGTTGTGATAGCAAATACACTAAAGGTCATAAGTGTGCTGAGAAGAAATTATTCTACATAGATTGTGAAGAGGAAGAAGAAAAGGAGCAAGAAAGGTCAAAACAAGAAGATATACTCTAGGAACAAAGCCTAGATGAAGAACAAATAAATCCGACCATATCTTGTAATGCATTGGCGGGAATTACCACTCCTCAAACCATCAAGATAGAAGGACAAATCAAGAAGAAAAAGGTAATAGTGTTGATTGATTCAGGAAGCACCCACAATTTTATTCATTGTAGGGTAGCAAAAGAATTGAATTGCTTCCTATATCCAGCACCAGAGTGTCAAGTGATGATTGCAAATGGAGGAACAATAAATTGCTCTGGAAAGTGCCATAATATCAAGCTATCCATGGGAGAATATGTATTGACTAGCCCATTGCTTTCCATTCCAATGGAAGGTGCTGATGTTGTACTAGGAGTCCAATGGCTACAATCCTTGGGTACAATAGCTTTTAATTTTCAAGAACTTTTCATGAAATTTTCTGTGGAAGGAAAGGAAGTTGAATTAAGGGGTGTTGTAGGGAAACCAGGAAAGATAATTAGCTCTAATGGCATGACTAAGCTTCTTAAAAAGGAGCAAAGAGGTGTAATTGCACAATTATGTTCGCTAGATGTTTCCACATTGGAATCATCTATTTCTCCAGATCTACAAAATGTCTTGGACAATCATTCCAAGGTATTTGAGACTCCCAAAGGTCTCCCACCTATGCGTGATCATGATCATGCTATTCATCTGATTCCAGGAAGTGTTCCTCCAGACATTAGGCCATACAGATATCCCTATGCCCAAAAAAGTGAAATTGAACGTATGGTTGCAGAAATGCTAGAGGCTGGTATAATTCAACCAAGTCAAAGTTCTTTCTCAGCTCCAGTAGTATTGGTGCACAAGAAGGATGGATCATGGCACATGTGTCCGGATTATAGGGAGCTCAACAAGCTCACTATTAAAGATAAGTTCCCCATTCCTATTATTGATGAATTACTGGATGAATTGCATGGATCAATTTACTTCACCAAGTTGGATCTTCGTTCGGGATATCATCAAATCAGAATGAAGATTGAAGACATTCTGAAAACGGCATTTAGAACTCATGAGGGTCATTATGAATTTTTGGTCATGCCTTTTGGCCTTACCAATGCACCTTCAACATTTCAAGGTTTGATGAATTCAATTTTCAAACCATTCCTTAGAAAATTTGTGTTAGTATTTTTTGATGATATACTAATCTACAACAAGTCTTGGAAGGATCATGTTGAACATGTTGACAGGGTGCTACAACTATTGGAGGAGAAACAATTATATGAAAAAAGATCCAAATGTTTCTTTGGAGTCCAGGAGGTGGAATATTTGGGTCATATTGTATCTCATGAAGGAGTTAAGGTAGACCCTAGCAAAATTAAAGCCATTAAGGAATGGAAAATCCCCACATCGATAAAGCATCTGCGAGGATTTCTTGGGTTGACAGGGTATTATCGCAAGTTTGTTAAGAATTATGGGAGAATAGCAGCACCTCTAACAACATTATTGAAGAAAGATTCATTTTCATGGACTCCGGAAGCAACAAAGGCCTTTTAAAATCTTAAAGAGGCAATGTGCCAAGCACCGGTCTTAGCTACGCCGGACTTCACAAAAATCTTTATTGTGGAATGTGATGCTTCAGGAAATGGAATTGGTGTTGTTCTAATGCAAGATGAAAGACCCATTGCTTTTGAAAGTCGTCCAATCAAGGGAAAGTTTTTAAGCAAAGCTATTTATGAGAAGGAAATGTTGGCAATACTCCATGCACTTAAGAAATGGTGACCCTACCTAATGGGAAGACACTTCAAGGTAAAAACGGATCATGATAGCCTTAAATACTTTTTAGAACGAAGATTATCCTCTGAAGAGCAATAAAAGTGGGTCACAAAGATGTTGGGTTATTACTTTGAAATCATCTACAAAAAAGGGAAGCAAAATGTGGTGGCAGATGCACTCTCAAGAAAGGATGAGGATGTGGAGGCATTGTTGTGTGCCATTTCTATTATCCAACCAGATTGGATAAGCGAAGCAAGGGAGGAATGGAAGAATGACGAAGAAGTGTGGGCACTTATTCGAAAGCTACAACAAGATTCCAGTACTTCTGATACATTTAGCTGGCAAAATGATTTGTTATGGTACAAAGATCGCTTATACCTCTATAAGAATTCCCAGCTAAAACAAAAGATTCTTATGGAATTGCACACTTCTCCCTTAGGAGGGCACTCAGGATTTTTAAAAACTTACCACAGGGTTAAGAAGGAATTTTTTTGGGATGGCCTTAAATCAGATATTCAAAAGTTTGTGGCGGAATGTTTGGTTTGCCAGCAAAATAAAGTTGAAACAATTAATACACCGGGTCTATTACAACCTTTATCCATTCCAAGCCAACGTTGGGAGGAGGTTTCAATGGATTTTATCACAGGTTTACTCAAGTCTGAGGGAAAGAGTGTCATCATGGTGGTAGTTGACAGACTTACCAAGTATGCACACTTTTGTGCATTATCACATCCATTTAAAGCCAGTATAGTTTCTACTGCATTTATGGAAACAGTTCAAAAGCTACATGGAAACCCAAAGATTATT
The DNA here is from genome assembly GCA_031772625.1 of Pinus tabuliformis. Classification (NCBI taxonomy): domain Eukaryota; kingdom Viridiplantae; phylum Streptophyta; class Pinopsida; order Pinales; family Pinaceae; genus Pinus; species Pinus tabuliformis. The sequence goes on along the minus strand of CM062813.1, from coordinate 1,018,362,405 downwards.
GTAAGTGACAGAGATCCCATTTTCACGGGAAATTTTTGGACAAAATTATTTTCTTGTCTTGGTACTCAGTTAGCTCATAGCTCATCTTATCATCCTCAATCTGATGGGCAAACTGAGATAGTAAACAAATGTTTGGAAGGATATCTTCGTTGCTTTGTATCTGATAAACAGAAACAATGGGTCAAATGGTTGCCTCTGGCTGAATGGTGGTATAACACTTCCTTCCATACAGCAACAAAAATGACCCCATTTATGGCACTTTATGGGTATGAACCACCATCCATCACATCATATTTAAGAGAAAATTCTAAGGTTCAGGCAATGGAACATCACATCGAACATCAACAACAAGTCCTCCAACTCTTAAAGGATAACCTCGTGTTGGCACAAAATAGAATGAAACAACAGGCAGATCAACATCGCAGTGAAAGAAGTTTTGATGTAGGTGATTGGGTATTCCTACGGCTACAACCATATAAGCAAATGTCCCTAAAGCAAGCTAAGAAGGATAATAAATTATCACCAAAGTATTATGGTCCGTACAAGGTGTTGCAAAAGATTGGTACTATGGCATACAAATTGGAGCTTCCTGCAGCTTCTCGATTGCACCCAGTTTTCCATGTTTCATGTTTAAAGAAGGTTATAGGTGACAAGCTCCCAATTCAAACAATATTGCCAGAACTTGACGAGGAAGGAAAAATTATATTGGAACCGGAAGCAGTCACAAAAACAAGAACTCGACAGCTACGAAATCGATCAATTTCAGAGTATCTTATCAAGTGGAAGAACTTATCCGCTGAAGATTCCACATGGGAGGATGAGAATTTTATGCAGAAGTATCCAGAACTACTCAAGCGTTGAGGACAACACTTTTTTGAAGGAGAGGGGCATGTTGGGTCCCTATAATACTAGTGATTACCCCATTACTATTGTAGTTATACCCCTTATTTATATTGTTGTGCCCCTATTACCCCCATATTGTTATTTCTGTGCCCCATAGAATCCCTCTATTGTTATTTTGTGGCTTTATATTATTATTGTTAGGTCGGCTGGATTATATTGTGACTCCTTAGACTCCTATATATAGAAAGGACATTTTTTCATTTGTATCATCCAAGAATTGTTCATTTATGTAATGTAAAGGAGGTTGCCCCCTCGAAGAGGCTGAATACTAAGGCGTTGATCTATCTTTTCTATCTTTAATTGAGCTGGTTTCATAACATTTACATTATTGGTTCTTGATGAGGAGAGGCCTCCTGCAAAGTATCTTTTGTATATACAGAACATATGGCAAGATATTCTGCCTTGCAGGTTCACAATTCAAAACAGCATAGGGATTCTAATCCCCTTCTTCAGGTTTTATGGTACCTGGTTGTGGGTGACCTCCAATGAAGACCACCTCAATTTAAGAAATTAATTACATACCAAAATTCTAGGTTTTTTCGTCTATTGATGCTAAAGTTTGAAATCTGAACGGAAATCACCATATGTGCGAACAAGTAATGCATGATCGGATCCATGCACTCAGCAATTTGGAAATGTGAACTTGGTTTTCTTGACCGGATCAACTTCGGTCAAAAACACTTGCACATTCAACCACCTGATCATTGTCACTGGCATCCACTTTGTTCTGGAGAATTTAACCCCTGTATGATCTATTTCCAGATGCAAAAAGGCGTATAATTACAACATGCTACAATGTCTGGAGCACAATTCGATCCCAACTTAATTGTCATGCCTCTGATAGCAACCCTATTCAAAACGAAAAGGCAATTGGGAGACAACAACCCTTTAGTTTGTAGTAGATTACAAATATGGTGCAAATGGCCATGAACCTCACGTACCACCACATGTGCCTCCATCACTCCTAGCGCAAACTCTTTGGTATATGCGGCTCTTTTAATCTCTAATACTGAGGTGCTTTTCTGTAATTACCAATTGTCTTCACAACTTCTAAGCATCAATGACTAAGTAGATTTAGGACAAAAGAAAGATTCACAACCGACCACTCACCACTAGTTTAGAAGGTATATTACAAAAAATTAAGCGTGCCAACACTACAGAGAATGACTAACATAAACAGAGCACCAAGTTTATAAATTTTTGCCTCTGATGGTGGCAACGTGTTCTCCAATGAATCTACATTTGCACACAAGTGGTTCTCAAATGCATGAGTTTTCTCCACGAGTGTGCATAGGTTTGTTGCACACTCGATACAGTACTACGTCGATTCCCTTTGGCCTTCTGGTGCACTGTTGATCTTATCTACTTATGAAGCTCGAGAGTAAAAACAACGGAGGCAGAAACAATTCAAGCAACATTTCTCAAAATCATCTAGCTCTGATACCACATGAAGAAGAATCACAAAGCCATATAACCATATGCACAACAAATTAACACACAAAAATTAAACTTGCGGAAAAGGCAGAGAGCCATCATGTGGTCTCTCATGCTCATGTAATTCTCTCTTTTTTTCAAATAATTTATTAATACATTTAAATACATGAGCAAGTGGTCTTAAGATAGTGCATCTATCTTAGACTCACTTGGTTGAGATAATTTCTCAACTTACACACTAATTTAGGAGAACTAGTTGGAGAGAATCTCTCCTCCTAACTAAACTCCTTAGTTTGAGAAACTAACTCTAATGATTTAATTTAATTAATTATTTTATCTGGATTTATAATTGTTTTGAAGAGAGTGAGGCTAACAGAGAAGAATTAGAGGAGATTAATATCTAGTATAGAACAAAATTAGTGATGGAAGTCAAAAGAGTTTTGATTAAAAATAATTTGATGGTACAATTAGAAAAAAAATACAAAGAGATGGAGTTACAGATAAAGAGATTGAATAAAACATTTTCTGCACTACAAGAAAAGGGACTTCCAGAGCTCAAAAACTCTAATGGAAAATTGATTCCATTAGAGAGTTATCAGGAAACGTTGTGCAACGTTGTTGCATATGTATCAAAGTTTGCAAAATAAAAGGGAATAATCAGTGGAGAATATTTCCTACAAGGCCTGTAATATGATTTGAATATACAACACGAGATTCATCATTTGTTTGTAAATAGACCAACTTTCCAAGTTTACACTGAGGTGGATGAAACATTTAGGAGCATGGTGAATTTTTCAATCCCACATGAAGAGATATGGGACCAACTATTGGAGTTTCTCGATCAATCATAAAACTGATTACCTACATTTTGGCATGGAAACAATAACAAGGAGTGGAAAAGGGTCATAGTTGGAAACAAATTCCATAAAATATTTTAGTAGATAGCCAAATTTGTCCAAGGCTTCTATTTTTTAGTTACTTTTAGAGAAATATGTAATTTTGTTAGAATATTTGTTGTAATTAATTTCTTTTGGAATCCGAAAGTAGTTTAGCAGAAAGTCTATAAATATATTGTAATAAGGCTTAACAAGTGTTGGAACTTGTATGGAGAAAGGAGCCATAGTTTGATGTAAGCTATGCATTGGATTGAAGTTATCAAATTACAATAATATAGAGAGTTTTTATTCCAGGATTCCTGTATCAAGTAATTGGTGATGTACTTTCTCATGTGAAATTGTTATTTTCTCAGTTTTCCATATGTTTTCTGTCTCTATTGTTTCAAGAAAATAAAGGGCCAAATTTTCCTAAGTGAACTATGCTTTGGCTTATGAAAAATATCAATGTTTTCATTATGATGTTAAGTATATCATTCATCTGAACATGTTATATATTTAATTGAATTTAGATCATATTCATGCTATACACTCCACAAATACTTTAAAAGATCTAAAAGTTTTCCTATCTTGCCCTGTTACAACTTCTCTATAATTTTTGTGTTTGATCACCAAAATAATCATGACTCCATGCCCAATGGACTTTCTCTGCAAATTTCAACCAAATATTTGAAAAACTAACCTCAAAACTTAATAACTAGCCTAATATCTTAAGACATAATTTAAATAAGAAATAGAGATCCCTCTCTGAAGCTGGGAGGGCTAGATCCCAACTTTGCAAGTGGTTTTGTGGTTACCTCTGGGTTTCTCTCCACAACCTTGGCAACTTACGGAGTCATAACATTATGGTGACCATACTGGGGAAGAAAAACCTGATACAAGCTATATTTTTCCCTGGTAAATATTCCTTTTAAAGTTCAAAGCTATTTTGAGTTTGTGACCGTGAAATAAATGTTATTAAGGTTTTTTTCTCTACCTATATTATGTACATATATCTATCTAAAAATAATCTATTGAATATATGGCTCCTAGATATATCTAGACTAGATTCCATTTAGATCTTAACTCACCTAAAATTGTAAATAGTCTTGAGAAACCAATTAGGAAGAAGAGTTTTACTGAGAGCCAAGAGGGAAATAATCATTTTCCCAGAGTCATCTCTCTCCCTAAAAGTTTCATAACTATAGAGGATATTTAATTTGACTTACCTTTTGAGCACAGTCTTTTCCGAACCAAGTCATAAAGTTTTATCCCTGAGACAATTTTTGATGAAAATGTTTTGAAACCTTGTATCTCAACACATCAATCTGAAATTTAAGAGTCTAAAGAAGATGTTATAAAACAGTTCAATAAACTTGAAGATGTGGTGACTGAATTGAATCTACCTTCTCATAAGTCATTTACTGATCAATCAACTATTTCTTCTTTTTCGACCTCATCAACCACCCCTCCAGTAGTTTCTCTTATTTCCACAGTCTGTATTTCATCTACCATCATTACTACTTCTATACCAACTCAACAAATCATAATCCCAATTTCTTTACCACCCTCAATGTACACATCAATTGTAGTTTCATCTTCCTCCCATTAACCATTCATGGTAGCTCGATATGCCCCTCTTGTGTTACCAGGACAAATTCATGTCATGCCACAGGATTATGAGAGCCGTATACCTCAATTTGACGGCACTGAGACAATCACAACACAAAAACACATAGACATAATGAATGAATTTTCATATTTACAAGAAGTTGACGAAGATGATGTGAAAATGAGGCTCCTTGAACAAAGTTTAATGGGAGAAGTTAAGAAATGGTTCAGGGCATTGCCAACAACTAGTATTGCAGATATCACACAATTTAATCAATTTTTTCTTACAAGGTGGGAAGTAAGGAAGAATTGTCTTCAAATCTTGGCTAAATATGAGAGTATAAAGAGAGCTCATGGTGAAACAGTTCAATATTATTGCATTATATTTAATAATATTTACAATTCTATTCCAGCAACAATACAACCTCCATGATGGCTAGCGCTGATTAAATTTCCAGATTGTTTTGATGCAGATATATGTAATCAACTGAGGGAGAGAAATCCTACTACCTTAGAGGAAATGCAAAGGAATGTTGTTAGCGTGGAAGAAAATTTGTTGGCTAAGAGAGCAAGGTTAAAGGCAAAGAGAAGAGTCATGATAAAATTAGAACCTTCTTCTTCTTCATTAGATGCAAAGTTAGACACCTTAGTTAAAACCATGGAAAGAATAATGGAAAGGATAATTTTAAATGACAGGCCTCCATCAAGAGAATTTGAAGGGGGTCCTCAAATCAATAATCCTAATTTTAGGAACAATTCACCCCAAATTAAACGGAGAGAGAAAAGAGGCCTTGCTGATCAACAACATATTAGACCTCCATTCTAGGAGAATTATGCAGATGAAGAAGCTGAGATAGCTAAGGACCTTTCAGAATATTAGATAAATCTATTCGGGGAAGGAGAAATAGACAATATTTTCTTAACTAAGGAGGAACAATATCTATTCTTGTTATCACAACCAGAAGTCATCCCTGAAGATTCAGATGATTATAAAGAGGGATACAAAAATGCTATCATGGAGGTACACAAACAGTCCAATTAGAGAGGTAATAGTACTGTAGGGAACCTTCCTAATAAGATTTAGAGTGATGCCCCTTCCACCATCCAGGAAAGGGATGATTCTCAAAGGGATACTTCTCAAAACCGGGATGAAAGTATCAAGGAAGTTGATAAACCTCAAACATATTTCAGTATTGAAAATGAATTAGCCAAGGTAAAAATTTCTATTCCTCTGATAGAATTGATTAACAAGAATTCATATAGATCTAAAGTCATGAAGGCATTAAAAATCAGGGAGGGAACATACCTAATCAACTCAACTGATGACCAACCTAAATTATTGTTTAGACCTGAAGTTGAAGGAAAGTCTCAGGATGGTAGTTTGCTACCTTTCTATGTTATTTTGAACATCGATGAATACTTTCTACAAAATGGTATGCTTGATTCTGGTGCTTCGCACAATCTTATGCCAAGAGTCATCATGGAAAGCCTATTATTAGATATAACAATACCCTACAAAGATTTATATTCTTTTGATTCTAGAAAAGTAAGATGCTTAGGTCTCATCAAATATTTAAGTGTGACTCTCGCCCAAATCCGAACAAAGAGTGTGGTAATGGACATTGTGGTGGCAGACATACCTCTCAAATATGGATTGTTGTTATCAAGATCAGGCAGAGAAAAATTATAGGGTACCTTGTACATGGACATGACGTGCACTACTATTCCTATTTATGGTCACCATAGAAGGTTGTACAGGGAAACATTGATGAAATATATGGTAAGTAGTGAAGACAAACCAGATAATTATCCCCTGTATTTTGTGCATTCAGATATGGATTCCTTAATTATATATAATGACATATGTGCAGAAGAGGAAGTGCCAGATTTGAAAACTGAATTGAGCAAAACAAAGGAGATGAAGTTAAGTGTTGGGAAGGAATGATCCGGATTTAAACAGGAACGCAACAAATTATAGAGATAACCATAAACATAGAGATGCAGTGGAAATAATACTTCATTTCATTAATGTAAAATACTGAAATATGCTTACAAACAAAAATGGAAATAAACTAGCTAGGGCGAAGGTAGCTTATCTCTGAGAAGAGATGTGGTGGCTACATGCCTCTCAACTACCTTATAATGAAGCTCAAGGGCCTTTTTATTATTGAACAATATGAGAAAACCCTAAACAACCAAAACCCTAACCTGAGAAGATGTAACACAAAGAGTTTATGGGCCCCGTTGGGGTCAGTTGGACAGCCAACTTCCCGGGGTCACCACATGGTCATATTATCTCCGTTTGATGCACATGATAACCCATTGGAAAGATATCTCCGAGGACTACAACAAAAAATATGATTTTGGGGAAGACATCGCTAGTGGTAGATTTCCAAAAAAGCATCGTTTAGGGCCTCAAAATGGCTCCGGAAGTTCAGGACCCGAAAACTGCTAAAAATAGTAACCTATGCTACAATTAAGGAAACTAAAAAAATGAAAGAAGAAATGGTGGGGGTCCAAGTGGAATTGGCGGGTGGACACTAATATTCACCTGGATCATTCCTCCCCCCTTAGGAAGCAATGGCACCATTGCATTGAGTTCTTCCATGAGATGAGGAAACTTTTGCTGAACTTGGTCCCTGGTGAGCCGCTTGTCTTGGTGAAGGAGTTGGCCTGCTTTGACAACTCGATATAGTTGGATATTTTGTTGGCTAGTGTGCTTGATCTGTGTGTCCATGATCCGATCAGTTGCAGCTTGTTCCATTCAATTTGGATTTAACTCTGTGGGTGTGAGCTTTTCTGCAATGTTGGATGTGTTTAGTAATGGTTGAAAGTATGGCTGAAGGCGGTCCGCATTGAACAATGGGTGCATGCCAAGTAATGGGGGAATGCTAAGCTCAAATTCATTTTCTCCCAGAACCTTGGTAATGGCGTAAGGAACATATCGGAGTGGTATAAGTTTTCGATAGGCTCCGGTAAGGCATTTCTTTGGCAAATGCAACCAAACTTTGTTGCCCACCTGGAACTTGTGTGGCACCCGATGTTGATCATGTCACTGCTTGTGCGTGGCATTTGATTTCTCCAGAATGTCATGGACCTATTGGTGAATATGTTGGATGTGCTCAATGAAGCTATTTGCCTTATCTGTTTCAGACTAGACATGAGCCAAATCTGTGTGAGTAGCTGCAAATGGCATGGCCACATCAATGGGACATAGTGGCTGGAATCCCAAGCCCACCTGAAAAGGGTTGTGGCCAGTCAAGATATGGATAGCCCGATTATCACTGTGTTGAACATAGGGGAGGCTCTCGTCCCATGTGCATGGATGCTTTTAGTTGTACATGTTCAAAATGTGTATGATCGTCCTGTTGACAACCTCTGTCTGGCCATCAATTTGAGGATGGAAGGTTGTGGACTTAGCGAGTTTGGCGTCCAGCATTGACCAGAGATTGGACCAAAATATACTGAGGAACTTGCTATCCCCAACTGAGATGATAGACTGTGGGATCCAAAAGTGTACCCACACTCGTTCAAAGAAGAGTTTAATAGTGGCTTCTGCTGTGATATTCTTCTTGCAGGCCACCATAATGGCCATCTTTGAGAACCTGTCGATGACCACAAAAACACAGTCATTTCCATGCTTAGTAGAAGGAAGGCCTGACATGTAATCCATGGAGATGGATTCCCAGGGTCGACTAGGGGTAGGCAGCGGGGTATAGAGGCCTTGCTTCTTGATGGTCAGTTTGGAAATGGCATCGGCAGTGCTTGATCTAATGTACTTCCCGATATCCTGTCGAAGATTCAGCCAATAGAAATACTTTTACAGCATTGCCACCGTTTTCTCAACCCAGAAATGCCCAGCAACCTGACTATAGTGTGCTTCCTAAATCATCTTGGCACGCTCGCTTAAAGGAACACAAAGGTGACCTAGGTGGCATAAAAGGGCATCCTGGAGGTGAAAATCTAGAACATGCTGACTCTCCAAGAGTATCTGGTATGTATGGCTGAATTCTAGGTCGCTTTTGTAGAGAAGTGGCTAATCAGAAGTCTCATGCCCACAAGAGTTGAGCATGGTGGTTAATGCCATGATCGGTGGTCGACTATGGCAATATGCAACATTATTGGTGCTGCCCTTCTTATACATGACATTCAAATGGAACTGTTGTAGGTATGTGGACCACTTCTGATGGCGATCATTCTGCAATTTCCCTTGGGTCTGTATGAACTGCAAGGGTCGGTGGTTTATGTGGATGACCGTTTCCTTCCCCAAAATGTAATGCTTCCATTGTTGATAGGCTTGCACAATGGAATACATCTATTTTTCATAAGTGGGATACTTCTAGAGTGTGTCTGAAAGTGTCTCACTATGATATGCCACTGGATGCCCGTGTTGAGTAAGGACTGCCCCAATAGCATAGTCAGAGGCATCTGTCTTGACCTCAAATGGTTGTTGCAAGTCTGGTAATGCAAGCACTACTGCCGAGCAAAGGTGATCTATCAACTCTTTGATTGCCTTCTGTTGAGATTTAGAACAAAAGAGTCCCTCCCTTGGTGACTTGACTCAAGGGCCAAGTGATATGAGAAAATCCCAACATGAACTTGTGGTAGAAGTTGGCAAGACCTAGAAAGTTGCAAAGCTCTTTCAGAGTGGTTGGAGATGGCCAATCTCGAATGACTTGGATCTTGGCTGGATCCACATGCACCCCCTGTTCATCAATAATGTATCCCAAATACTGAACTTGGGTCATGCCAAAAGTGCATTTCTCCAAATTGGCACATAACTTGTGTTGTCGTAGTGTTTGGAGAACCTCTCGAATGTGGTGGAGGTGTTCTTCCCAGCTCTAGCTGAAGATTGGGATGTCATCCAAGTATACCACTACAAATGAGTTGGTGAATGGCCGCAAGATGTCATCCATTAGCCTCATGAAGGTTGCAGGAGCATTCGTCAATCTAAAAGGAATAACCAACCATTAGAAAAGGCCCTCCTTGGCTTTGAAGGTAGTTTTCCACACATCGGAGGGTTCGATTGGTACCTGGTGATATTCTAAGTTCAAATTGATGTTGCTGGAATATTTTTTCCCCTTCAGTTGGTCCAGAAGGTTGTCAATCCGTGGGATTGGGTACCTATTACAGACGGTGATCTTGTCCAGCACCGAATAGTTAATACAGAGTCTCCAAGTCCCATCCTTCTTCTGCACCAACATGATCGGGCTCCCACAGGGCGATGAACTCAGATGGATGTGACCTTTCTGTAGCAGCTCTTGAATCTACCTCTTTATTTCATCGTTCTCCATAACAGAGCATCGATAGATTGGTCCATTGGGCAGTGGTGCACCTGGGGTTAGATCGATGGAGTGCTTGACCTGAGAGTGCAGAGGAACCCCTGCATGGGAGCTGAATATGTCCTCGTACTCCTCCACGACCTTGTCCATCTGTACTTGTCGTGCGGAGGGGCACTGCCTGGAGGTCATGGCCACCGTCTTCTTCTTTCCTTGAGGGTGTATCATTAGGAAAACAAATTTCCTAGTTTAGGAAATGAGATTATTGCATTGTTTTGTAGTAACCAAAGAGATGGTGGTAGACGGTGCTACCTCAGGTATCCCGTACAACTTATTTCCCAAAGTAACAATAACAGCATGGAGCCTTGATTCATACACAGCATGTTGCTTCCACAAGTATGGTTGTCCTTATAATACATCACAAACATCAAGGGGAGCAATGTCACACAATACCTCATCTGTGAAGGGCTTGATGTTGTATGGAAGGCGACACTGCTGGCTCATGCAAAGATCCCGTCCTTGGTGAAGCCACCCGATGGTGTATGGTTGTGGATGTGCTGTGGTCGGTAAGCCCAGCCACTTCACGGCCTGTACTGAAATGAGGTTCTTTTTCCTCCCACTGTTGATAATGAACTGTAGCAGGGAGCCCTTTACCCACATCTGGGAGTGGAAGAGACACTCCTCCTCCTTTGGATCTTTGGGTTCCTCCTTCTGGATCTTCTTTGTGGCAACAGTGGCATTGGGCTTCGCATTGATAATCTGCTTCCCTTTGTCATTCCCTTGTCAGGTTCTGACTCAAAGTTGGAACATGCATATGATTATGAAACCTTTAGCTCGGACACCAGTGACTGCTTGGCTCGACAATCACTTGTGTTGTGAGTGGAGCTCTTATGGAACTCACACCACTTTCTCGTGTCATTTTTCGACTTCGAACGCTGTTCTTTGCTTGCAGCTTTGGTAGGTTGTCTTGGGCCACCTTGCCTTGGCTTTGTCTTTTGTTCTTCAGTTTGGTGGCACCTTTCCCTTGCTTCGGATTTCCGAATCCAAAGTCTCACTTCTCCTGTTTAAACTTTCGCTTGACCTTGACGGCATATCTGTATGCCGTGCCGAGCGAGGAGATGTTCAGGAATTCTATTTCTTCCTGGATGTACTTGTGCAAGCAACTATGGCATTTGAGTACCAAATGATGCTCTAAATACTTGATACCCAACTTTGTGCGAAGGGTATGGAAAATATTGGTAAACTCCAGCATGTCTTGGTCCCTTTCCTGCCGCAGTGTGGTCCACTTTATGTATTGATCCTCATAGCTTCCAACAAGGTAGTACTATTCCTTGATGACATCCTGCAATAAATTCCAAGTGGGTGCAGCTGAAAATAGTGAGCCTGTACTTTCAACCTTCTGCTCGAAGTAGGTTTCCCACCAGTCCTTGACGTGGGGGGCTGCTTTGAGAAGTGCGAAAATAATATTTTCCTGACTGGAAAAATCATGAACAGAAAAATAACCCTCTAGCAGATTTAACCATTTATCGACAACATCTATGTCTATCTGACCATCGAATATGGGGATTTCAAAATTAACTTGTACCTTAAATGGTGTGGCGTTTTCAAAGTAGTTGTTGGAAGCCAATGCATCACCCCTGGGTAGCCGCTGAAGGATCTGGGCAAACTTGTCCATCATCACGTTCCTTTGTTGGTTGAGGGCTTCTTCAAGCAAGATTTGGATAATATCTCTTGCCCCCTCATCCTTCTTTTCATCCACCATGGGAGGCAGTTGGGATTTGCAAGGTTGGTCTTGCAAAGGTTCGACCAGTTCAAGCCCTAACTCCTTATAGCCCGACCTCCTTGAGGACATGCAAAGAAAAACAGATAAGAAAAGTAGACCACTCTGATACTACTGATCCATATTTAAATAGGAACGCAACAAATTTCAGAGATAACCATAAACACAGAGAGGCAGCAGAAATAATACTTCATTTCATTAATGTAAAATACTGAAATATGCTTACAAACAGAAATGGAAATAAACCAGCTAGGGTGATGGTAGCTTATCTCTGAGAAGAGATGTGGTGACGAAATTCCTCTCAACTGCCTTACAATCAGGCTCAAGGGCAATTTTATTATTGAACAATAAGAGAAAACCCCAAACAACCAAAACCCTAACCCGAGGAGATGTAACACCAAGAGTTTATGGGCCTCGTTGAGGTCAGTTGAACAACCAACTTCCCGGGGTCACGACTTGGTCATATTATCTCTGTTTGACGCGCATGATAACCCATTGGAAAGATCTCTATGAGGACTACGATGATAAGGATGATTTTAGCGAAATCATCGCTGGCGGTAGATTTCCAAAAAAACGTCGTTTAGGGCCTCAAAACGGCTCTAGAAGTTTAGGACCTGAAAAACTACTAAAAATAGTAAACTGTGCTATAATTAAGGAAAATAAAAGAAGCAATGGTGGGGGTCGAAGTGGAATTGGTGGGTGGCCACCATTATGCACCTGGATAAAGGAAGATGAAGAGGGTGAATCCATCTAGAATATGGATTTTTATGGGGCGGTGAGCAAGGAAGGAGTAGGGATAGGCATTTGGGTCTCAAATTTACAAACATGTATAGCAAAGGGATATTCTTACAAGCTCAATTTCCAATGCACCATTAATATAGCTGAGTATGAAGCACTGATTTTAGGACTCCATATTTTGAACAAACTAGGTGCTAAAATTATTTTTGTACATGGTGATTTGGAACTCATCATTAACCAAATAAAAGATGACTTCTCGACTAAATACCCTAGGCTAAGGGCCTACAGAAATGTTATCTTGGATTTTCTGCAGTGTTTCCCAGAGTATCAATTATCTCTTATTCTTAGGGGTCTAAATATCTTAGCTGATGCATTGACTACTTCATATATTACTTGTAAGATGAATTTTCATCCTAATAGAAAATTTGAGGTTGAGGTGAAGCATAGGCTAGCTGTCCCAGATAACTTTAGATATTGGGAGGTTATTGGTAGTGATAAGAAGGTCGATTTTTTTTGTTTGTAGTTAAAAGAAGAATTTGAGAATGTAAGTATTGGTTCAGATAAAAATGTAGATAATGATATGAATGAAATAGTGTTGAACGAGTCTGATGAAAATCTAGAAGAGCTTGAGGTCGTACAATTGAAAGGAAATGTGTTGCCAAGGGGTTTGGTACCATTAGAAGAGTTCTTTGATTTTAATCATGTGGCCAAAAAGCCAAAGATAGAACCTATGGGAGCGGAGGTTGAAGGCAATATAGGTACTAAGGGAAATCCTAAGATTGTAAAGTTGTCCAAGTCCTTACTTCGCAAAAAATATTAAAATACATTGATCTACTAAAAGAATATTCGGATGTGCTTGCTTGGGGTTATGGAGATCGAAAGGCATATGATGCCAGTATTATTCAACATACCATTCCCATCAGAGAGGACCAAAAACCTTTCAAGAAGAAATTAAGGAGGGTAAATCCAGTTTTGTTACCCTTGATAGAAAAAGAGGTTAAAAAACAATTTGATGCCAAAATAATTGTGCCTTTAAGATTTTGAAAATGGGTTTCAAATCTAATACCAACAAGGAAAAAGACAAGAGAAATAAGACTATGTGTAGATTTGAGGAATCTGAACAAAGTGTCACTCAATGACAATTACCCTCTACCTAAAATGTATCATATTTTACAGAAAGTATTTGGTTCCAGCAGAATTTGTTTTCTCGTTGGTTTTTTAGGATATAACAAAATTCTAGTGCATCTTGATGATCATCATAAAACAACTTTCAAAACACCTTGGGGAACCTTTATGTATATGAAGATGCCCTTTGGCCTTATGAATGCAGGGCCCAATTTCGAGAGAGTAATGGATAGTGATTTCACATATGAGGAGGACAAATTTATTATGATTTATCTAGATGGCATTAATGTACTCTCCAAAATAGATGAAGATCACCTACTTTACTTAGCGATAGTTTTTGAGAAATGTGGGAAATATGGTATTTCCTTGAACCACAAAAAGTCTATTTTTTGTTTGGAGGAAGGAAAGCTACTTGGTTACATTATTTCAAAGGATAGAATAAGAATAGACCCTAGAAGATTTGAAGCCATAATGAAGATTGATCCCCCTATGAACAAAAAAGAAATTCAGTCTTTCATTGGTAGGATCAATTTTATGAGAAGATTAATCCCAAACTTCACTGAGATTTTGAGAGAAATCACAAAAATGCTAAAAAAAAATACTGAAATAAAATGGAATAGTGAGGCTAAAAAGTATTTTAGTGAGGTGAAAGTATCTTTGACATGCGCTCCTTTTCTGAGTAGCCCTAATTTTACTAAAGATTTCATGGTTTTTTCTTTTGTATTAGAGCACACTATTGCAATAGTGTTGTTGTAGAAAAACAAGGGCAGACACGAACAACCTATAGCATTGTTCAACATAGCTTTAAGACATTCCTCCTTGAAGTAAAATATCATGGAAAAAAAATATTTTTCTTTAGTAAAGGATTTGAAGGACTTCAGAGTGTATATTCTACATTCCCACATAATTGCTTTCATTCTGAGTGCATTGGTAAAAGATATCCTCACTCATACTGATCCATATGGGAAAATAGGAAAATTGATGGTAGTGATTTTAGAATATGACATTGAAATAAAGCCTACTAAACTCATCAAAGGTCAAGGACTAGCCAAATTGATGGTTGAACAAATTGATGGTTAAATTTTGTAGCAGCTCTAGATGAACAACTATATATGGTGAATCCACATGTATACACTTTTTTTACTTCCCCTTGGTATGAAGATATTGTGTATGTATTGCAGAATTTACAAACTCCTATTGGTTTGACCAAAACCAAGGCTAGATTTCTTAAACTAAAAGATGTAAAGTTTTGCATTTTGAATGAAGCTCTATATTGGAAGGATGTTGGAGGTATTTTGCTGAATTATTTATTGAAGGATTAAAGCAGATGATTTTGAACTAGATGATATTGTTTTAAAGTGGGATGTCAGGAATGAAGAGAAAGGGAAGCATGGGAAGTTTGACAGTTTGTGGAAATTCCCTTACCAACTTGTAGCTATCAGTGGAACTCATGCATTTTCGTTGGAAGATCTCAAAGGAGAAACATTGCCCAAAGGGCTAGTTAATGGCAGGTTTCTTAAACACTATTTCACTTGAAGTCAACTAGTAACACACACATCATTGTATATATAATTTTACTATTTTAAATACTGTAAGTGTGGGTGGTTTCCTTGAGGAATTGAAGCACGGAGTGAAGGCCCTAAGTTAAGATGATTTGTTGTTATATTTTGTTTTATTTTTCAATTTATAGGGGCTAATCTCATTTGTTGATAAACATATTTTTCCCAATGGATAAGGCTACTGATCAACAATGTTCTTGACACCTCAAAGGGAGGGTGTCAACCCCATTAGAGCCAATGTTAGGGTCCTATAAATATAAGAGTCCTATATTTTCAATAAGTGTTTATCCCATTGGGATATTGTAAATATTTATTTTATCATTTCAAGATTGTTATGTTGAAAATAAAAAGAAAAATAAAAATGAAAAAGAAAAGGAAAATAGAAAAAATAAAAGAAAATAAAAGAAAATAAAAGGGGAAAAAGAAAAATATAAGATTAAAATATTAAATAAATATAAAATAAGGGCCCTTATAGTGAACGAGTTGATATTCCACTTTTAAAACTTGTTCAGAAAGTTATAATTATTAAAAAAACATTGGTTATAATGTTTTTGGCATGATATGACATTTTTGTCGTGTTGTTATAACATGGGCGCATGTGTCGGTGGTCAGGATCTCCTCCACCAGGATTAATGGCGAGAGGGACTTTTCGTACCTCCCGGTACTCTCGATAGTTAACGAAAGGGGGGGGGTCTTGAAAAGTGGTTCCACCAAAACCCTTGAAGGCAACGTGTGAGCTCCCAGGCATTTTCGGGCGGTCCCCTACCAAAACCATTTACCGCTCACACCCCTTCCCCTCCCCCATATAAGACCACCCTCTCCTTCATGCCTCCGTATGTCACCTCCCCACGTCACATCCACCTATTCCCCTATGCCATTGGTCCCTCCTCCATCTTCCAGGTCATCGCCACCTCATCCCTCTCCATGTTGTAGAAATTCCCACCGTAGATCACCTGATAATGTAATTATATACTAAAGAAAAATACTTGAACTACTTCTACAAACAAACTTGCGGAAGCTTATTCGATTATGAGCTAGATCAAATAGAACACATATAATAGAGAATGAGAAAGAAATCACACATGAACATAGAAGAATACTCTAGGGAAAGCCTCAGTTAAAAACCCCCATCTTTGTATTATCATACAAGTGGAAATATGTCTGGATTACACAAAGGTTTATCTCACAAGCTATCCAGCTCTCAGTACAATCCCTCAATCCAGCTCACAGACTGAATAGACACAACATATGTCTTCCTCCAATCCTCCAAGCCTCCTATTTCCTTGCGCAGTTTATCCTGGGGTCCAATCCTACCACCTGTGTGAATTGGCCTCATCACACACTCATCAAACTCAGAAGTAACTGCGCAATCTCCAAGGAATGAATTCCTTCTTCATGCAAGAGATATCCTCAATAGAATATTCCTGCAACTGATGGTACATTGTCCCATCATCTGATCTCAACTAGGTCTCTGAATGAATTGACATGCATGAGTTATTTATGAGAGAATATTCAGTTATCTGAAGTGCAACAGTTAGATGCATGCATTCATTAACTAACTAAACTCACAATCAATTCAAAAAACTGTTTGAACTAATCTAACTGGACTTAACTTAGTTAACTGAGCTAGCTAATTACAACTTAAAGTAAAACTCATCCTGATCTCCTTTAATCAAGGGATAACTTCCTCAATCAAAGGGGAAACTGTCGCATGTCCTCACATAGACTTCATGTTTGATTTTCTACAACTAATTAACTCAAGATGAATTAATTAAATATTTTACAAACAATTGCTAATATCAAATTCGAATTTTAATTCTCAATTTTAGTTCAGGGACTAACTAAAATTGGAATGTATCTCGAAATGTTGTTTATAGCAATGCTACTTTTAGGACTTCTATTTTTAGCATTTCTTGTTGCTATTTTCAACACTCCCTCTCAACAAGAAAGGGATTATCAGTCACCCCAATCCTATCTTTGTGGAACTTGAACTTGCATTTTGACAATGCCTTAGTCAAAATATCTGCATCTTGTTCCTCGGTCGAAACATACAGCGACAACATGGTCCTCTTCACCACATAGTCTCGAAGATGATGGTACCAAATATCAATGTGCTTGGACCTGTCATGAAATACTAGATTCTTAGAGAGTTTGATACAACTCTGATTATCGTAGTAGATCACAGTTGGATCCATCCTCTCACCAAACAATCCCACTAGAATCGTTCACATCCAGATGGCCTTGCATTTTGCCTGACTGGCAGCCATGTATTCAACCTTTGCTGAGCTAAGTGCAACTGACCTCTGTTTCCTGCTGTACTAAGAAACTGCAGCTGAACCAAGGTTGAATATTCCTCCAGAAGTGATCTTCCGATCGGATGGACTCCCTGCCCAATCTGCATTAGTGAAGCCCTAAAGCTTCATTCCCTTTGTCTGTCTATACCACAATACATATTGAGATGTGCCTCTAAGGTATATCAACACATGATTTGATGCCTTCCAAAATAGCTTGGTAGGCTAAACGATAGCTTGGCTCAGCTAGTTCACTGCAAAGCACAAATCTGGTCACGTGTTCACTACATACATCAATGAACCCACAAGATGCCGATAAACAGTAGCAACTACTACCTCACCTGAAGTAGCATACTCCTTCCTCTAGTTACTAGCTAGAGGAGTTTGCATAGGCTTTCACTTCTCCATGTGGAATCACCCGAGTATCTCATTAGCATACTTTCCTTGAGACACAAACGCTTCCCCATCCTTCTGCAACACTTCCATGGCTAGAAAGTAGTGGATAAGACTCATGTCTTTCATCTCGAACTCTCTTGCAAGGCCCTCCTTACAAGACTTGATAAAATTATCATCACCTATCAAAATTAGATCATCCACATAAAGAATAATGATCGATGGCTTACCTTCTACCATGATGTGGTAAAGGTTCGCATCTACTTCACTCTTGGTGAAGCCCAACCCGGTGAAATAGCTGTCGATCCTAGTGTACCAAGCATGAGGTTCTTACTTTAGCCCATATAACGCCCTATTGAGTTGGCACATATTCGACTCATGTTCGAAAGTCTCAAAACCTTTCGGCTGCTCAATGTACACCTCTTCCTCAATCTTCCCATTGAGGAACATGGTCTTCACATCCATCTGATGGATCTTCCAACCCATCTGAGCTGATAGTGCCAACATCGATCTAATAGATGAGTACCTTGTTACAGGAGAAAATGTCTCATCGTAGTCGATCCCCTAGACCTGTGAGAAATCACGGGAAACAAACCTTGCCTTATGTTTCTCAACACTGCCATCAGCAGCCTGTTTTACCTTGCAAAGCCATCAGGAACTCACCACTGACTTGTCCTAAGGTCTTGGGACAACATCCCACACACTGTTCCAAATGATAGAGTCGTACTCCTCTACCATAACATCAACCTAGACTGGTTGTTGCACTACTTCCTCAAATGAAGAAGGTTTTGTCTCTACACACTCCAAAACCAGGGCCATGTAACTAGCGTACCGCTCGGGTGACCTCCTCTGTCTGTGCTGAGAATATGGCTGTCCCACATTCTCTCACGCATCCATCATCAACCTGTCAGCTTCCCTTGAGCATTTCTACCCATCTCTGGAAGACTCAACATGAGTGGACGTCTCCACTCCTGGATCCTCTACATGCGGCTGCTCCACATCAGTCTGATGCTCCTCCTCCTTAGGAACTAAAAGTTCCTCCTCTGTATGCAACCTGAGCTCCCTCTCAAGTGATACTTGCATGGCTTTCTGCTCATCAAAATTCAGATCTCTATGTACCATTGTCCTCTGACTGGTAGGCAGGAACACCCGATAGTTGTGGGATGTATCAGTGTACCCCACAAGTATCCCCATCTCAGTTGTTGGATCTAGCTTCTTCCTGGCATCTTTGGTCACATTGAAATAAACCAATGATCCAAAGATCCTGAAGTGACTCACATCTGGTCACTTCCCTGAAAAGGCCTGCATAGGTGTCTTCATCCCCAGTATACGGCACGGGCTTCTATTCTGCAAGTATACTGCTGTATTGTATGCCTTAGCCCACAAATGAAGTGATAGGCTTTGGTCATGCAACATCGCTCGAGTTGCTCCCACAATCGATCTGTTCTTCCTTTTTGCCACCCCATTCTGCTGTGGGTTATGGGGTGTAGTCAACTCCCTTTTAATTCATTCTACTGCGCAAAAGTACTTACACTGTTGGGAGACATAGGAATACCTTTCCTTTACTAAATACTACATCATAACCTTTGTCTTCCAGCATAGCGATGGACACAAGATTCTTCTTCAGACCTAGTACATACATTACATCAGTCAGGGTGAGAGGAGCTCCATGATCCCTTTGAAACACAACTGTACCTTCACCTAAAACATAGTACTTTCCATCATCACCCATCTCGATCCGCATATGGAGATCCTTCTCCTCCAAGGTACTGAAAAGATTCTTGTCGCCAGACATGTGGAAAGAGGCTCCACTTCTAGGTACCAAACACATCCCACCATGGATGAAACCATGCATGTGATGAGATAGAAATGCAATTCGCATTGTGAGGTCAGTGCCTCACCATCCGATCCCTTCAAGGATCCCTTCTTGGATTTCTTCTATGGACAATTGTAGCATAATGGCCCACCTCATGACAATGAAAGTATTGCACTTTCGATTTGTCAAACTTCTTCCCACCATGGGAAGAACTAGATTTTGGGATGAGGTGCCTTCCCTTTCCCTTTCCTCACCTTACTTGCTCAGGCTAGATTTTCTCCATCATCTTGCTTTGATGAAGATCCATCTCTAGTGCTTCTTCTTATCTCCTCCTGCATCAGATCCGACCAAAGTCCTTCCAATCTGGCAGTTTCTCTCTTCCATTAACCGAGTCTTTGTAGTTATACTAGCTCTTAGGAAGGTCGAGGAGAGCAAGACTCACCATTGCATGATCGATTGTCATGATCCCTACACTTCCAAGCTCATCCCTGTAGGTGGTGAGCTTGTTTAGATATGTAGAGATCATGTCGCCCTTTTCACATTTGATTTGTCGAAGCTTATCTTTCAGCACCAGCTTCCTCTGATCGCTACTGTTCTAATATAGATCTTTCAATATTTTCCACATTGAAAATGGTGTCTCCTTCCCATGGAGACTCGAGACAATGTGGTCTCGAATTCCCTTTACAAGGATTCTCCTCCCTCTAGCCACACATTTCTTCCATTCTTCCAATTCTGTAGCATTAGTTGCTGCTTGCTGGGGGACTTCTTGATCAATGAAGTCTTTCAAACCGTTGTCCTCTAATACTGCTTCCATGAGATCTTTCTAGGCTATATAATTCGAGTTGTCATCAAGAGCATACTCGAGTCTTAAACTGTTGAACACCATTCGTGAAATTTGAGATGTGATAAGATTTCGAATTCTATAATCAGGAACTTGAAACATCGAACTTCTCCCTTCTTTGTATATTGTTCTTCGCTTTGATCCCCTGTAGATCACCTGATAATGCAATATACTAAAGCAAAATACTTGATCTACTTCTACAAACAGACTTGCGGAAGTTTAAACGATTATGAGCTAGATCAAATAGAACACATATAATAGAGAATGAGAAAGCAATCACACATGAACACAGAAGAATACTCTGGGGAAAGCCTTAGCTAAAAACCCTGATCTTTGTATTATCATACAAGTGGAAATATGTCTAGATTACACAAAGCTTTAGCTCACAAGCTATCCAGCTCTTAGTACAATCGCTCAATCCAGCTCATGGGCTGAATAGACACAACATATGTCTTCCTCAAATCCTCCAAGCCTCCTATTTCCTTGCGTAGTTTCTCTTGGGGTCAAATGCTGCCACATCTGTCAATTGGCCTCATCACACACTAATCAAACTCAGAAGTAACTGTGCAATCTCCAAGGAATGAATTCCTTCTTCATGCAAGAGATATCCTCAATGGAATATTCCTGCAATTGATAGTACACTGTCCCATCATCTAATCTCAACTAGGTCTCTGACTGAACTGACATGCATGAGTTATTTATGAGAGAATATTAAGTTATTTGAAGTGCAACAATTACATGCATGCATACATTAACTAAATGAACTCACAATCAGTTCAGCAATCTATTTGAACTAATCTAACTGGACTTAACTCAGTTAACTAATTACAACTCAAAGTAAAACTCATCCTAATCTCCCTTAATCAAGGCATAACTTCCTCAATGAAAGGGGAAACTATTGCATGTCCTCACATAGACTTCATGTTTTATTTTCTACAACTAATTAACTCAAGATGAATTAATTAATTATTTTACAAACAATTGCTAAGATCAAATTCGAATTTTAATTCTCAATTTTAGTTCAGGGACTAACTAAAATTGGAATGTATCCTGAAATTCTATTTATAGCAGTGCTATTTTTAGCACATATATTTTTATCATTTCTTGTTGCTATTTTCAACACATGTTAATATCTCTCTGTACCACTGGACCGCTTAAACGTTCAAATTTACCCGTGAATTGAACGTTGGGCATTTAATCCTTCCCGCTACATGGATTTGTTACAAATTAATGTTTTTACCCTGCGCCTGAAAAATGTTAATTGTCCATTATGATCCCTCATCATTCCCTTTATAAACCACCACAGGGGCCGACCTTTCTTCCCTTTCATGATCTTATTATATGTGCAGGTAGTTGTAGGGTGAAATTACAGTGAGTAGGCGCTATTGTCAGTTGTGATCCTAGCAAGATACATTCAAATTGTAAACTAGATCACCCAGTTTTTCATCATCCTAAATTCATAATATCTACGTAGAAGGGAAATGAAAAAATGGTGGAAGCAATCTCGATGGTTCCCCAAGTCCCATACCTTGACAAAATACCTTTAATTGACACCCAATTCAAGATTGTTGAGACTGATTGTGAGTTCAATTTATACGAACTTCACAATTGGGTGAAGCAAAAATACCTTGATCATAGTAATGATCTGAGCATCTAGGAATCATTTCTTCCCCAATTAATTTTTCAAGTAACCCATTTCTTCCCTAATTTCTCCACCTAGTGTCACCTTTGATACCTTCCTAGAAAAAAAATAGTCATTGTCCAAAACAACGAGAAAATTTTCTCTATATCTTTTGAAAGCATTTTTCAGGATTTACAAATAAATCCCCAAGCATCCATGCATCTTTTTTCCTCAACCTCATTCATTGAAATGTATAAACAACTTATCTTTCCCTAGATAGCTCATATTTTTTTAGTGTTTCCTCCCTGAAAATGTTGAGTTACCCACAACAAACCCCCCATACCCTGTTTCCATTTTCCTAGAAATGTCCAAACAGGTAATTTCAATGGTCACTCAACTACTCGGTTATAATTTAGACCAATGGGTAGATGAAGTAGTTTTAGAACTCTTGACAGTTCTCGCAGTGGGACAAAAGCCTTTAGTTTTTTTCAATTACAATCAATTATTGTCTTATGCCATCCATGAGTAGTTTATGAAATTCAAAGCTGAAGGAGAATTCAAGTATTAGTTAGTGTTAGTGTATCTCATGTTATATTATCAGGTAGACAGATTCAAATTCCAATTCCAGAAGATAGATGAGCAGGGAAACCCTTTGTCAATTATCCATTGGACTTCACTGGTCAGAAGGAATTCAGAGGAATACACCTATACAAATTTTGTGGACTAGTTTCTTCACACTTATCTATGTTTGTTATGAAATGACATCATACCAAGGATATCTCCAAAAATCAAGAAAGTCTTACAACTTGCAGAACAATTAAAGGTTGGAGATTGGTACTTATACCAAAACTACACAAAGATAAGGATTTATGGATGTGAACTCCCTCCATATCGCCTACCAGTGTTTGTACCAGTAAGAATATTTTCTTTAGAGTATGTTAGATAGATGCTTAATATGGATGAGCTGCATTTTGTATCTAACAAGAAAAAATCACAGTTCAAACTAAAAGCACAAGTGGGCCCTTACATTGTGAACACTAGAGCAACAACAAAGGAGGTGGAGATAATCCTGAAACATATGAAGTTCAAACTCAATTTTACATGGTCCTATGATCCCTTGGGAGTAATCTCTAAGCTGAGGGTTGAACAAAAAAGTACTCCTTATCCTCATACACCAAGGCCTGAGATAGAACAATATGCAAACCAAGAGGAATGGGTAGAAAACACTTTGCAGGAAGCTGAGGAACATCTAGTTAGTCAGTCATCACTACAGACTCCCATCCCTAAAGATAAAGAAAGAAAGATTCCAAGGTAAAGTATGTCACCTACCAACTTAGAAACACAAGCTGCAAACTTTCTTGTTTTTAAGAGAAGGAAGAAAGACCAACCAATCACAACCAAATTTGATAGCAGAACTAATACTGAGGTGATCAACATTCAAAAAGAATTTTCAGATGTTAGGGGAGACAAAGAGAAGCATTTGGCATAACATCAATGGCAACATTAAAGATTTATGACCCTACATTCAAATCATTTTTGAATAGGAGGAATTGGTACGAAGAGTGAAGATAGCAGTAGATCAGACAAGAGGTGACATTGAGCATAGACTAGAAGAAATGCACAAAATTATCAGGATGTTGAATTCTAAAACTAGAGAAGAATTGGAGGAGATTAATATCTAGTACAGAACAAAAGTAGTGATGGAAGTCAAAAGAGTTTTGACTAAAAATATTATGATGGTACAATTAGAAAACAAATACAAAGAGCTGGAGCTACAAGTAAAGAGATTCAATAAAATGTTTTCTACACTACAGGAAAAGGGACTTCTAGAGCTCAGAAACTCTAATGGAAAATTGATTCCATTAGAGAGTTATCAAGAAAATTTGTGCAACATTGCTGCAGATGTATCAAATTTTGAAAAAGCAAAGGGAATCATCAGTGAAGAATATTTCCTACAAGGCTTGTAATATGATTTGAATATACAACATGAGATTCATCATTTGTTTGTAAATAAAACAACTTTCCTAGTTTACTCTGAGGTGGATAAAAAGATTAGAAGCATGGTGAATTTTTCAATCCCACATGAATAAATATGGGACCAACTATTGGAGTTTCTCGATCAAGCATAAAACCGAAGATCTACATTTTGGCATGGACACGGAAGCAAGGAGCGGAAAAAGAGCACATATGGAAACACATTCCGTACAAAAATTCAACAGACGACTGAATTTGTCCAAGGATTCTATTTTTCAATTATGTTTTAGAGAAATATGTAATTTTGTTAGAATATTTGTTGTAATTAATTCCTTTTGGAATCCAAAAGTAGTTTATCAAAAATTCTATAAATATATTGCAATAAGGCTTAACAAGGGTTGGAATTTGTATGAAGAAAGGAGCCATATTTGGATGTAAGCTGTGAATTGGACTGAGGTGATCAATTTACAATAATACAAAGAGTTTTTGTTAATGGATTCCCATTTCAAGTAATTGGTGATGTACTTTCTCATGTGAAATTGTTATTTTCTTGGTTTTCCATATGTTTTCGTTCTCTATTGTTTGAAGAAGATAAAGGGCCAAATTTTATTAAGTGTACTATGCTCTGGCTTGTAAAAAATATCAATTTTTTCATTTTGATTTTAAGTATAAAATTCATCCCAACATGCTCTATATTTAATTGAGATTAAATCATACTCATCCTAGACACTCCACAAATAATTTGAAAGATCCAAAAGATTGCCTATCTTGCCCTGTTACAACTACTCTGTCACTTTTGTGTTTGATGACCCAAAGACTCATGAATTCATGCCCAATGGACTTTCCCTGCAAATTTCAACCAAATATTTGAAAAACAAACTTCAAAACTCAATAACTAGCCTAATATCTTAAGACATAATTTAAATTAGAAAGAGAGATCCCTCTTTGTAGGTGGAAGGGCTAGATCCTAGCTTTGCAAGTGGTTTTGTGGTTACCTTCGGGTTTATCTCCATAGCCTAGGGAAATTACAGAGTGTTAACATTTTGGTAACCATACTGGGGAAGCAAAACCTGATACAAGCTATATTTTTTCCCTCGTAAATATTCCTTTCAAAGTTCAAAGTTATTTCTAGTCTGTGACTTCACATCTGTGTGAAGCAGAAATACCTAGATCATAGAGATGATTTGAGCATCTGGGAATCATTTCTTCCCCAATTCATTTCACCCAAACCTGTTTCTTCCATGTGTTCTCCACATGGTGTCACCTTCAATACTTTCCTAGCAAAAATGCAGTCATTGCCAAGAACAACGAGATTATTTTCGTTGTATCTCCTGAAAGCATTTGTCAAGATTTACCAATAAATCCCCAAGCATCTGTGGATCCCTTTTCCTCAAAATCATTGATGGAATTATACAACCAACTTACCTTTCCCCAAAGAGCTCATATTTTTGAGTGTTTCCTCCCTGAAAATGCTTAGTTACCCAGAACAAAACCCCCATACCCTGTTTCCCTTTTCCTAGAAATGTCCAAACAGGTAATTTCAATGGTCATTCGACTATTTGGCTATAATTCATACCAATTGGTAGATGAAGTATTTTTAGGATTCTTGTCATTTTTCTTGGTGGAACAAAAGCCTTTAGTTTTTTTCAATTACAATCAATTCTTACTTGGTGCCATCCATGAGCAATTTATGAAATTCAAAGTTGAAGGAGCATTCAAGTGTGAGTTAGTGTTAGTATATCTCATGTTATATTATTAGGAAGACATATTCAAATTCCAATTGCAGTAGATGGACAAGAAGGGCAACCCTTTGTCAGTTATCCATTAGACTTCACTGGTCATAAGGAATTCAAAGGCATACACTTATACAAATTTTGTGGACCAGTTTCTTCACTCTTTTCTATGTTTATTATACAACAACATCATACCAAGGATATATCCAAAAACAAAGAAATTCTTACACCTTGTAGAACATTCAAAGTATGGATATTGGTACTTATACTAGAACTACAGAGAGATAAGGATTTATGGATGTGAACCCCCTCCATATCACCTACTAGTGTTTGCACCGGTAAGGATATATGCTTTAGAGTATGTTAGATAGATTCTAAATATGGACGAGCTACATTTTGTATCTAAAAAGACAAAATCACAATTCAAACTAAGAGCAAAAGTGGGCCCTTATATTGTGAACACTAGAACAACAATAAAGGACGTGGATACAGTCCTGAAAAAGATGAAGTTCAAACTCAGTTTTACATGGTCCTAAGATCCCTTGGGAGTAATCTTTAAGCTGAGGGTTGAACAAAATAATACTCCTCATCCTCACACACCCAGACTTGAGATAAAACAATATTCAAATGAAGAGGAATGGGTATAAAACACTTTGTAGGAAGATGAGGAAAAACTGGTTAGCAAGTCATCACTGCAGACTCCCATCCCTAAAGATAAAGGAAGCAAGAGGCCAAGGGAAGGTATATCACCTACCAAATCAGAAACGCAAGCTATAAAATTTCTTATTTTTAAGATAAGGAAGAAGGATCAACCAATCACAACCAAATTTGATAGCAAAACTAATCCTTAGGTGATCAACATTCAGGAAGAATCTTCAAATGTTAGGGGACGAAAAGAGCCACATTTGGCATAATATCAATGACAACATTACAGATTTATGGCCCTCCATTGAAGTGATTTTTTAATAGGAGAAATTGGTATGAAGATTTAAGATAGTAGTAGATCATATAAGAGTTGACATTGAGCATAGACCACAAGAAGCACACAAAATTATCAGGATGTTGAATTCTAAAACCAGAGAAGTATTGGAGGAGCTTAGTATCCAAGAAATAATAGAAGTAGTGATGTAAGTTGACAGAGTTTTGAATAAAAATAATTTGATGGTACACTTAGAAAACAAATACAAAGAGGTGGAGCTAGAGAAAAAGAGATTTGATAAAATGTTTTCTGCACTATAGGAAAAGGGACATCCATAGCTCAAAAACTCTAATGGAAAATTGATTCCATTAGAGAGTTATCAATAAAAGTTGTGCAACATTGCTATAGATGTATCAAAGATTGCAAAGGAAAATGGAATCATGAGTGGAGAATATTTCCTACAAGGCCTGCAATATGATTTGAATATATAACATGAGATTCATTATTTGTTTGTAAATAGACCAACTTTCCAAGATTACACTGAGATAGATGAAACATTTAGGAGCATGGCGAATTTTTCAATCCCACATGAATAAAGATGGTACGAATTATTGGAGTTTCTCAATCAAGCATAAAACTGAAGACCTATATTTTGGCATGGACACAGAATCAAGGAGTGGAAAAGTAGCACAGTTGACAACAAATTCCCTAAAAAATTTATCCAAGCCTTCTATTTTTTAGTTATGTTTTAGAGAAATATGTAATTTTGTTAGAATATTTGTTGTGATGAATTCCTTTTGGAATCCAAAAGTAGTTTAGCAAAAATTCTATAAATATATTGTATGAAGAAAGGAGCCATATTTTTATGTAAGATGTGCATTGGACTGAAGTGATCAATTTATAATAATACATAGAGTTTTTGTTTTAGGATTCCTGTGTCAAGTAATTCATGATGTACTTTCTGATGTGAAAATTTTATTTTCTCACTTTTCCATATGTTTTCTGTCTTTATTTTTTCAAGAATATAAAGGGCCGAATTTTCTCAAGTGTACTTTTCTCTGGCTCGTGAACAATATCAATGCTTTCATTCTGATGTTAAGTATAGAATTCATCCCAGCATGCTCTATATTATGTTGAATTTAAATCATATTCATCCTATACACTCCAAAAATACTTTAAAATATCCAAAAGTTTGTTTGTCCTACCCTATTATTGCTGCTCTGTCATTTTTGTGTTTGATCATCCCAAGAATCATGACTCCATGCCCAATGGACTTTCCCTGCAAATTTCAACCAAAATTTTTAAAAACTAACCTTAGAACTCAATAAATATCCTAATATCTCAGGACAAATTTAAATCAGAAAGAGATATATCTCTCTAAAGTTTGAAGGGCTAGATCCCATATTTGCAAGTGGTTTTGTGGTTACCTCTCGGTTTCTCTCCACAACCTAGGGAAATTACGGAGTGATAACAGAGGGTATCTAGCCATCTAGCTTTCCTTGCATTTAGATTGGGTTGGTAAAATAAGTACCTAAGTCCACTATGATCACTCATCAATACCAACCTCCTACCAAGAAGATAATTCCTCCACCTCTTCAAGTCATGAATGGTAGCTTCCAACTTAGGATCATGGGTCACATAGTTCTACTCGTGTTCATTCAAATTCCTCAAATCATAGAATAGCACATGTCGTTCTTGCATCATGACTCCAACAAGTCCTCTCTTGCGAGCATATGTACAAACCACAAACTTCTTGTCAGGAGCTACAATGTTTAAGAGCAGAGCATTTGTAAGAAAATGCTTCAATTTCTCAAAGCTAGTTTCACACTCTTCAGTCAATTCAAACTCATTTCAAATATTTAATAGGATAGGAAATCCGTGTGAAGTTCCAGATGAACCTCTTGTAGTAACCTAGTAATCCCATGAATGATATCACCTCATCCACATTCCTAGGTGTTGGCCACTTCGTGATGGATTTAATCTTTTCCAAGTCCACTGTTATACCTTCAATGGAAACAACATGTCCGAATTATTGAACTTCAGTATGAAAGAAACTTCACTTGCTAAGATTCACATACAATTGATGCTCTTTAAGAAATATTAACACTATTTTTAGGTGATTTGCATGCTCTTCCTCATTCTTGGATTATATCAATATATCATCAACAAACACTATCAAAAACTTATCTAGATAAGGATGCAACACAATGTTCATAAAACACATTAAGGTAGTTGGAGCATTAGTAAGACCAAAAGGAACCACCACGAACTCATAATTCCTATACCTGGTATGGATTATGGGCTTGTAAATATCTTTGCACCGGATGATATCTTGATCTCAATTCAATATTTGAGAACATTTTTTCTCCCTTTAATTGATCAAACAAGTCATCAATCTATGGAAAAGGATACATTTTATTGTTAGTCACCTTGTTCAACTACATATAATCAATGCACAACTTGAAAGTATTGTCCTTCTTCTTTACCAACAACATTGTTTCACCCGAGGATGACACACTTGGCCTAATGTGTCCCTTATCAAGCATTTTCTTAAGCTACAAATTCAATTCCACCAAATTTGGAGTGCTCATCTTATAAGGTTCCTTTGATGTTGGTGTTAATCCCAACATCAACCCAATAGAAAATTCCACTTTCCTATGTGCAGGAAACTCTGAAATATCTGCTGGAAAAACATTATAAAACTACTGCAAAATTGGATACCTTTTCAAGGCTTCAATATCCTCAACATCCTTCTCTTTGTCACTATAAATATGAACTATAGATAATACACATCCTTTCCTGCAATTGCACTTTTCCTGCATAGGTGTAAACATTCTCACTAATGTAGGCTTCTTCTTTCCTTATAAAATTTTCCTTTCTCCATTATCATCCATGCACACAATAGCCTTATTACAACAATGTACCTTAGTATTGTGAATGTACAACCAATCCATGCCCAAAAGCATGCTATATGAACCCAAAGGAAGCACATTTAGATGTGCTGATGTAGGCATACCATTCATCTCAAATGTACAATATCTCACCCAATCATGAACTCTTTTCTTCATCTTTGTATCTAACTACACCAACCAAGATTTTTCATGCACTTTTTTATTCAAACCACACTTATCCACTAACTCAAGATTGATATAACTATAGCTAGATCTAGGATCAATCAAAATAGAAACAAATTGATCGCAAATTTTACCTTCTATCTCAATAATAGATGTCAGATGATCAACCTACCTATTATCCACTTTTGCATAAATCCAAGGAACTCTCTAACCAACATCCTGCATTATCTGCACCTCCTTAGCACTAGATATCTGAGGTCTACCACCCTGATGTTATGGAAAATCTCTCTAGCAATTTTCTCCACCATAAGTCCAACACTATAAAGGATTCCTGCCACCGCCTTTGTTCTTCTCCTCACATTGATACCCATGCCCTTTGTTAACTGAATTAAACTTCTTGTACGACGTTTCCTTCTCCTTATTGCCTGGATCCTGAGGTATTCTTTGCTTCTTATCCCACATTCCTTTAATCTTGTCATTCCCCTTCCAGTCACGCTTAGGCTCAAACTTATAACAATGCTTCAAATTTCCAATGACTTCCCCCAATGACCAAGGCTTATTATACTCAATCTAATCCCTAAATACTAAAGGAAACCCACTAGTGAATATTTAAACATTTTTCTTCTCATCCTTAAGATATGGAAGATACCTCAAAAACTATAGAAGCTTAATCATATACTCTTCATATATCATAGATCCCTTCTTCAGCTCATAGATATCATTAATATTTCTATTTTAGTATCCCTCGGATAAGTACGTATTCTCAATCCTCCTATAAGGATGATGGTGATGATGACCATGATGTCTCTTTGAACCAAAAATACACTAGAACCCATAACCACTACCTATAATATTAGGTGTATCCATCCATTTTCTACCTCTGACCGTGTCATCCCTATCTAACCTATGCCCTCCATGATACTTGCTACCACACACCCCATTTTTCCTTTCCTCCTATTCGTAATTGATTCTTGGTTGTCCCTGTCTCCGCAAATATAATAAGTTTTGAAGAATAATTTTGTCAACCTATGTTTTCTTTTCCTGAGATTTTGAAAGACCTTTTCGTGACACGATTATCCTGTCATTATGTGCCTTGCAACTTCTGATTTCTGCCTTCAGAATTATCAAGGTATCTTCTATGTGAGGAGAGTAATCTTCCCCATGCTACTCAACTTACCTGTAAGGAGAGTAATGTGAACTATAATCCATGATTATGTTTTTCATCTCTGATATTCTTCTTATTGCAAACATACCATGTCAAATAAACAAAATATAAAAATAATCAAAACATACCTTAGTGAAGTTCATGGGAGTCTATCTCATCTAAACAAATCAGTTGAGATTAGCATGATCTACATGTATATAAACTCATAATGACATCAACCTATCAACCTATAGACATCACACATTATCACTCAAACTGTAACATTGACAATATACATGACAACCACAACCACTAAAATGCATGCATATGATTGGCATGCATGCAGAACAATCACATCCCTCCCATTCAATCCAAGTGTTTGAACTTGGAAGCTCTGATACCAATCCGTAACCACCCCTGCCATATTTACCCACTTTTACAAGCTCTCTAGGGTGAATATGAGATGAGTGCCACTATGACATGACCCGACATCTAAGTTATAGTGAAGGAAGTGGGGCCTACAAACTGATCACAAATTGACATCCTAGAGGGACTATAGATTACCCAAGAGCTGGAAAGCTACCCCAAATGATCAATCCCTAATATGGAACCATTTTCATTGACCTAGCATCCTAACCACATGCACAACAAGGAAAGGGCGTGGTTGTAGGCCTCTAAGCACATGCATAGGTCTAGTTCTATCTAGTTATGGCCTAAATTCCTCAGTTTAGTGCCTTCAGTCCTGAGATCCGAGCCACTTTTCTAGTCTAGCCTGTAGACCACTCCCAAAAACTTCCTATAACTTTTCATAATCATATCTAACATGATGTAAAAGCTAAACTTTCAAACTTGAACCACGGAACTGGCCTAGACTACCTAAAAAACACTATAAATTTCATCAAACATATGGCAAACATGTAAGCTATAGTTCATGGTTGTATAGTTGATCATAAACTGATAGTCTTGATCTAAGAATCACCAAGAAGGCTCCAAGCTCTCTCTAAGTAGCTACAATAACAATTGTTAGTCCATGCATTCATCAACCATTCCATAACTTATAAAAACATGTTAAGATCCAGAAATAGAATACTTCATATAGTTGGCATATAACCAATAAATAACCAACATAGAAACCATGGAAAATTAGTGATAACATCACTATCCTAATTAATACAAATTATCATATATCACAATAGGAAAATATCTCATCTTCACATGTGAAAATGTCATCCAAGTTGCAAACTTCCACATACCACCCAACCATAGATTGGGCTTAACGAAATCTCTCTTTCAGCCAATCACCCCTGCACCATATTCCAAGCATGAATGTGGGATCTCATGGAATAAACTAATACAAAACTAAACTGAGGCTTCTAGAGGCCAAACCACCTCAGCCCTCAACCATAGTGATTTCACCTCTATGTTTCATAAATCACTAACATCAACCAGACCGGTTTCTACGCAAGTTTTCCAAGTCTCCAAGAACTAGAAATTCAACCCACAAACTTTGAGGGTTCTAGAGAGTTTGTTTCAACCATGACTCTTGGAACTAGTAACTCAACCCACCAAGGGCTCTAGAGTGTTTGTCCAAACTAAGGGCTCCAGGAACTAGTAACTCAACCCAAGTTATTACAAGGATTCCAAAGCATTTGTTCCAAACCACAACCATAAGAAACATGAGCACCAATAAAAAAAACAAGCGGAAGAGACCCCAACACCATGGTTATCCAAGAAATGTTAATGAAATGATAAAACCCATTGTTAATCTAGGAAATCCTCCATTCCAATGACAACACATAACCAGAGACTCACATGTATATTCCATGCATCTAGAAATGAGCAAGGAATTCACACTTGCAACCTGTTACCTGCAAAGTAGTCCAACTATAGTTGTTGATACCATTGTTTCCTTACACTTCCCTACTTTCCTTTCCTTTCCTTCTCCAAATCCAAGTGAATGCCTACGTGATTCAAGAATGCTCCAAGATTTCTCTAAGTGTGCAAGAGTATGAGAGTATGATATAATGAAATGTTAGAGCCAAAGTTGAACTAAAAAAAGTTGTGAACTGATCCTCATAAACCCTTTTATCATTGAGGCCTCTATTTTCTTCATTTTCCTTCATTTTTTCTCTAATTTCCTTACCATGCAAATTTAGGTATCTTCACCTTCCTCTTCTCTTATTTTCCTTTATTTTCATAAATAAATACCAATTATTGCCTCTTTTCCTTTATGATCCAGGTGGATCTAGAAATACAAGTGGCCTTGAAAATAGCTCAAAAATTGAAGTCATCGGATAGAAGTAAAACAAGGAGTAGATTGTAGTGCTCCTCGTCTTGATTCCAACAGTGTGAACGACACTCAAATCCGAGTTCGTATGGTCAAGTTATACCCACCCAAAATTTCGGTCAAACATGGCCATGTGGCATTCACTAAGGAGGCAAAAATTTTGTGAAGGGACAACACATGGAAAATGGAGGTCAAAAAGGTTGAATTTATCGCCTCCTTAATTCATCTAGTAACCCGTAATTTCCGATCGAATGTTTTTAACTATATTGTTATTAAAAAAAACAATAATAATATATATGGAGTGGCGTGCCTCCACCCCCGCCACGCCTCCCAATGATATTACACATTACATATTAAAATAGGGTGGATGGGCCACCCCCGACGGACATTCCCAACCCCCGTTAGAGCCACACCCGAATCATATTTAAAATAAAACATTTCCAATAGAAATACGTTGTAAATGGAGGTCTCATCCACTGCGACAAGTTTCAACACGTGAAGGGACCGACAAGGTTTGAACTCACCCGACCCATGTGGAACAACTCGTCCATGGGTCATCCTAGATTATAATTAAACCAAATGAAATTTTTCCACAAATTAACATTACAACCATAAAACAAAAAGCGACTATGTTAAATGGATGCAACGAGATTCGAACCGGGATCGCCCCCGTCCTAAATGGCACCACCACCAACCATCCAACAACCCAACATTGGTTGGTATTCCCACAAGTTTATATAAAAACCCTCAATCATTTCCATTAGACTCAAAGCGGCGGAACACGGACCACCGGAACCCTGAGCAACTAGGAGGGTCAGAACCATGAGCGATGAATATTGCTAGATGCATAAAAGATTCCCTTGTGGGCCAAAGGTGCCAGTTTTAGATCGGGACAAGTTTATATTCAATGTTACACAATTTTGTGCTAGGAATCCAACCACATAGTTTGTTTCTCTAGTTGGGTTCTCCATTTTTCATCCATGACAGAGATTGGAGGTATAAGGGTCATTTTTGTAAAGTTGCTTGTAACTTATATCTTTGCGACAATTATGGAAGAAGGCCTCCCCATTTTGAGCAAGGCCTAGAGACGTAGCCCACATTGGGTTAAATCTGTAATCAAATCATTTTTGTTCCTTTGATCTCATGGTTTCTTTATGATTTC
This sequence comes from Pinus tabuliformis, assembly GCA_031772625.1. Lineage (NCBI taxonomy): Eukaryota > Viridiplantae > Streptophyta > Pinopsida > Pinales > Pinaceae > Pinus > Pinus tabuliformis. Next base: position 1,018,327,849 of record CM062813.1, on the reverse strand, counting down.
CGCTTCTTTTTCATGTGTTAAGCTACATCGTTAACATGCTCTCTTACATGAAATTATGCATGCATCCTTGAAGTTAAGAGATCTGGATCAAGTATGGTATAAGAGAAGGTCTTCTTGATGTGAGTTGCAGGAGTGAATGCTAACCAGGAGAAAGCTCCATTGAGGTGAAGGAAAACTTAAATACTTTGATCCCAAAGTGGGGCATGCACCACGAAGATGAAACATGGAAAATGAGGAAACTCGATTGGGGGAAGAGTGAAATTATCACAAGATATTATTCACCATGGAAGATAAGATTGACAAGTTGTTTACAGAATATGAGAAGAAAAGCAAGCCTGAGTAGAGAGAACTAGATGATCATGCCTCAGTAAATCATGAAGGTGGAGGAGAATATCCTCCTCCCTCTCCATCCTCCAGTGAAATTTCTTTTTCTTCCTCTTCTCATCATTCTAATAGGAATTAGAGGAATGCATCTAAAAATTCATTTTTGAAGCTCGATGTCAAGTTTGATTTACCTATATTTAGTGGAGAATCTAATGCAGAAAATCTAGATAACTGGATAATACGGGTTGAGGTGTATTGTGGCATACAACAAATCAAAGAGGATGAAGCCAAGATCCATCTAGCATCCCTTTGATTGAATGACATTGATCTCTTTTCGAGGGAAGACAAGATGCAACAAGGTGGTAAGAGTAGTCATAAAATTATTTCGTCTTGGTTTAAGTTCATTTATGCTTTACGAGGACAATTTTACGCGTTGGGTTAAAGACAGAAGGCCATCATGGAATGGCAACATTTGAAACAAATTAAAGGTCAATATTCAGAATTTTACAGAGAAGTCTAGAAAATAAGCACTAGCATTCAATGTTCCACTAGACACTTCTAAGATGTTAATGAAATATATGGCTCTTTGCATAGTTATGTGTAATTGATTATTATTATTTGAACATAAGTCTCTTGATGAAACTGGTACAAAGGGTGAACATCTTGAAAGGAGGGGGAAGGATGAGCAATATGATTTCCTAAAGAAGGAAACACTAATTAAGAGAAGAGAATCAAGGCCCTCTTGTTCTCATTGTGAGAAATAAGGGCATGATGAGGAGAATTGCTGGGAAATGCATCTAGAATTAAGGCCTAAGTGGAATGAAAGAAAAGAGAAGGATAAGATAGTTGCAACTGTGAAACAAGACCAAGAATCTGAATCAAAGGATGATGAGAGGATCACAACTGCAGGATTTACAAGTGTTAGACCAATTGACCTAGGATTAGACTTAGGTGAAAAAATGAAGATTTCAATTCTTGGTATTGCCGAGGATGGACCCATTGACTTAGGTTCCAATTTGGGTGATGAGACAAAGATTTCAACAGATGTTGTGCCAAAAATGAAAAGGGAACCAAATGCAACATGGCTCCAAGGACTCGAAGAAATCAACCAAAGAATTCAGGTGAAGAAGGATTAACTAAGGAGACTTCCAAAAGAAGCAGAGGAGGAAAAAAAAAGGTCGCAACATCAATTACATTCAAGGAAGAGGCCTCGAAAAATTTGCAACATAAAAAGCCTGAGGTAAAAAGTGATTCTTCATTTCCTATACTTTTTATGATGGTGATTTCACTACTTTTGAGAAAAATACTACATGAATTGTATCAAAATTGTTTAAGAAAATGGGGTATCAAGGAAAGGGCCTAAGAATTAATGGCCAAGGCATTGAGAATCCCATCAAAGTGGAGGAATTGCCTCGTTATGCAGTACTTGTATATGTTATAAAATAGGTTAGGGAATGCTCCAAGACAACCAGTGACCAACCAATGATCAATGATGGGAGCACTTCATCACATTGCAATGATAGTGAGGGTTCCATGGGCACTTATCAAAGGCATACTAGAAATAAGCGTTCTAAGATGATCCAAAAAGTTTAGAGGAGAAAGAATCATTGTAGTCGCTATAACAAGGTTGGATACCATAGAGCCATGTGTCAAATGTTCGAGGCCTAGAAAGCACCTCTGAAGAAACCAGAGAGAAAAGTTGATCATCAATCGAATCATCTCCAGGATGATGACCCATTCAATTTGTTGAGTAAGAGATGGTTTTACTAGATTGTCATGGCCACATTTTCTAAATAACTTGCTGTGAATAATTGTAAAAGGGACAATGTGTTTTCCATCGCTTATTAAAGAAACGATGATGTTTTTGGAATTTTCTTGATAGCTAGGGTATTGGATTCTATTATGATGTAAACTTGACCAAAGAGCATGTGTTATAAACTCTTGGAAAATATGAGGTTGTTTGAGTCATGTGTGGTTTTATATGTGATTGTAAAGAATGTACTAGACTTGCATGCAATGCAGATGTGCAAAGTGTGGCTTTATGATGACACAGGAAATGTGCAGGATGTGTTGATACTTTTAGAGGACTAAAAGCTTCTCAGTGGGAATGAATGATCTGGGTGGATCTAGAAATAGAAGTGGCCTTGAAAATAGTTCAAAAATCAAATTCATCAAATGGAAGTGAAACCAGGACTAGATCGTAGTGCTTGTCGCCTTGATTCGAATAGTGTGAATGGAACACAAATATGCTTTTCTATGATCAAGTTATAGTTGGTCAAATTTATGGTCAAAATTGGCCAAGTGGAAGCTACTAACGAGGCAACAATTTGGCAAACTGATGAAGCACATAAAATGATGACCAGAAAGGGTGAATTTGTCACCTCCTTAATTCATCCAGTAACCCTTAATTTCTAGCAGAATTTTTTTAACTATATTGCTATTAAAAAATAATAAAAATAATATATATGAGGTGGAGGGCCACCACCCCATCACCCCTCTGATCAATATTATATATTTTATAATCAAATAGGGTGGTCAATCCACCCAAGACAGACCCACTTAACCCTTGTCGGCGCCACACATGAACCATATTTAAAATAAAAAATTACCAACAAAATATGTTGTAAATGGTAGTCCCACCCCACCACCACTAGTGTCAACATGTGATGGGACCGACAGGGTATGAATGTGCTTGACCCATGTGGGTTGACCTTAAAGTAGATAGTCCCACATTATAATTAAACTAAACTACACCATGCCACCGATTAACACAATAGCAATAAAACGAAATTGTGACTATGTTAAATGGATGCGACGAGGTTCGAATTGGGACCACCCTCATTCTAAAATCCATCGGCACTAATGGGTGAATGACCCAACATTGGCTGGTCCACCCATAAGTTTATATAAAAACCCTCACTCATTTCCATTTGACTCAGAACAGAAGAGGGCAGACCAACGGAACCCTTAACGGCTAGGAGGGCTGGAACCATGAGTGAGGAATCTTGCTAGATGCAGAAAAGATTCACTTGGGGGCTAGAGGTGTTAGCGTTAGATTGAGACATGTTTATAGTTGATTTTGCAGAATTTTCTGCTAGGAATCCAACCATGTAATCCGTTTCTCCGACTGGGGTCTCCATTTTTCATCCATGATAGAGATTGGATGTATAAGGGTCATTTTTGTAAATTTTCTTGTAACTTATTTATTTGTTTCCATTTAAAGAAATAAGGCCTCCCCACTTCAAGCAGGGCCTGGATATGTATCCCACATTGGGTCAAATTCATAATCAAATCATTTGTGTGCCTTTGATCACATGGTTGCTTTGTGATTTCCACTTCTTTTTCATGTCTTAAGTTACATGGTTAACATGCTCTTTTATAGGAAATTTTGTATGCATCCTTGAAGTTAAACGATCTAGATCACTTTTTCAATTTCCATAGCCATTAGTAATCATAAGTGAAAAAAACTTTTGACTGCAAATGAGAGAGAAAATAGCCTCCCATTTTGTTGATAAATCTAAGGCATTATCATTAGGTGATTTCTCTTATATTAATGAATGTTTGTGAATGCTTTTTATCTGTTTAGACTAGGATCTTCTTCATGTTAGATTATTAATGTTCTTCTTCATCAAATAGTAACCAATGCATGAGCATAAATAGACAAGAGACACAACATGTAGGATATGATATAGGGCCAAAACCTCTCTCTCTTTGAGAGGAAAACCCACACATATTCTTCTTATAGAGGTTCCAATTGACAAATACCAAGACCAAGACCCTTGACCTATTAGGCACTCCAAGACCAAGACACAAGCTCTCAAGACAATCAACCTTCTTCTCAACTCTTATTCAATCTTGACCTTGTTTAATACATAGCACACAGATTGATATCATCTTTATCATGGAACCAAATTTGGCATATGTAACTTTGTATGATATGTGATCTTCTGCTATCATTTCGAGACTCTCCTTCTGAAATATGAACCACTATTCTTGTAACCAGTGCTTAGACCTTTTCATTATTCCATCATCATCTCACTTGCTTCCCATTCCATCTGAATTTGTCTTTGTTCTAGAGATCCAAACTGTGTATTGTTGACTACCCAACCAAATTCAAAGTGGGATCCAAATTCCTAAACTGCGATGACATCTGAACTTTATTATCCACCAAAAACAAAGATCGAACTTACTTGTTTACTGCTATGGAGATCAGAAATTATCATTGTTACATCCATCTAAAAATCTTAGAGGTGTCACTGAATTGTTGATTGTACTTCATCACTAAAAGTTTGAGAGAATCAAACTTTTGTTGCCACTGAAATTCTTAGACATCATTATGAAAACTTCAGAGATATATGACTAAATTTTTTCCCCTAGTGAATAGGACGAGGTCCATATTTATAGTGGTTGGTCCATATATTAAGCCGACCTGACATCTTGAATAGATGTGTCTCCATATAGCTGAGCCGACATGAGTTATTATTTCATCTTTCAAGCTGAAATGAAGAGAAGAGGATTGGGCTTATCTTTGGAGAGTTTTCTAGACACTTAATTGAATCATATAAATTTACACGTGCTCAAGAAGAGCTTTTCATACATGACATTAATTCTTTGACCTTAATGACAAATCCTAAGGTTCTCAATGGGAGCCATCTAAAATAAAACAACTTTCTCATGAAATCCATGAAGAAAGTATTACAAAAATAATTTTATTTTCTTCATTACATCATTTACAGAAGTGACAATTACATGCCATTATGAAAACCGAACCTAGTTACACTTTTCAACACTCCCTCTTAACTAGGGAGCTTTTCATAATGGTACTTGGTCATTGTCAATATCAATAATTTCTCATAAGAAGAATTGGATTGGTAACCCATCTATCTAACATGATATCAACTAGAATTGTCACATAGAAATGCCTTGACTAAGAACTCTATCCACATGCTCAAAGGATAAAGTTTTTGAGACCAATGATTCATAGACACCAAAATCATTGTTTCTCAAGGTACATACTCCACCCAAGTGTTCAAAGAGTATGACCTTCTTTGGAATATTCTTATCTTTGATAGATAGTCCTCAAATAATACTCGTCCATGACTACTCTTATCTTGTGTAAGATCCCACCTTACCAACCATCAATATCTACTAAGGCTGACTCAAAATGTGATCTTATTTTATTTTAAGTTTAAGTTTTTAAGATGTAAAATTTAACGCAAGGTCATATATATATATATATATATATATATATATATATATATATATATATATATATATATATATATATATATAAGTTTTTAAGATGTAAAAGTTAACGCAAGGTCATATATATATATTTGGGTATTCTTTACACTACACACTAATTTCTACTAACTAACTAACACATGGTAATATTAAACTTATCATCAAAGCTATAGGGTCATGGTTCGTCAAGATCCAAAACTTACAACCATAAGTCTTAAAATCACATTTAAATGATATAGTATTTAGTGGGATATATAATATCAATCTTTACAAACCACAATTTCCAATAAGGTAAGTGTTCATTCTATGGAAATTAAAAGTGTTTAAGAGCGACTGATTTGATTTTGTTCTAAGTAATATTCCTAAGAATTCTTTGGTAAAAAAAAGGAAAGAAAAGCAAGATAATTTAATTTCTAAAGGAGTGGTTTCCAATGATTATGAAATAGTATGTGAGCTAACAATTACAACAATTCACCTAGCAAATTTTCCTTCCATGGATTTTTAATTCAATGGAATTGTCATGCTTATTCTTTGAGATATTTCCAAAAACACCTTGGTTGCAAATCCTAAATTCACTTAGTCCTATTTATAGACAGTTCATAGATGTAATTATCTACAACCATTGAAGAATTATGTCAAAAAATTTGCAAGTGTGAAATGTACAACCATTGAGGCATTTTGTCAAACACTTACAACCATAACCCTTAAGGTGATTTCACCACAATTAACTAACATGAATCTAAGATTACATAACTTTTTTTTCATTGTCAGTAATGCCAATAAGTGAACCTAATACATAAGTAGAAATTTAGGCACATAAATGACTACAAATATTTAAGATATTTTACAAATAGCTCGAAGCGATGTAGCTACACCATTGAAAAATTTTGAACAATGGTTAGCAGTCACAAAACAAGTCGCTAACTATTAAACTATCAAACAAGCAGTCACATGTTATTTAAACTATCAATGTATTAACCATTGAGATTTTAAAATAAGAATTCCAAGTTTATATAACAGGTTGGTTTCATAAATAGATATTACTAGGTAATCATAGCTAAAAAAAAAGAGCAATAAAACAAACCACCATGCAGCAGCAACAAATTTGTAAAATATAGTAGCTTAAAGAACCAGATTTTGAAAGTCTATTTTCTGAAATCAAAGTTGGGGTGGCATGGTTTTAAGGTACATATACCCTATGAAGTTAAAATGAATCGTAACATAAATGCCTAGAAACATGATTATTTAAAACCACAACCAAAAACAAATTCCTACTATCTGATTTATGACTTTCGTCAAACATATAAGGTGCAAACTTATATACAGATGTAAAAAGAGAAGGAAAAACCAAATTTATGTTATTAATATGTTTCATAAAATTCATGGTAGCCTGAATGATTCAACCGTTTGGACATGATGTAAACCAACTTGCAACGAATTTGTACAAAAAAAACTTACATAAAATAAACTACAATTATTGAAAAATTCCTTCAACATTTAATGTGCAACGTTTGATATACATCTAAGTTTCAGTCAACAACCAAATAAGAAAAAACCATGTAATGAACTACAAAAAAAACACAATATAATGTTGTCAACATACATGGCAGTGAATTTATACAACTCAAAAAAATGGGGGTATGCTTCAGCTCCAATGAGAGTATGCTCCAACTCCAATATCCTTACCAACTCATTGTGAACCACCCGGTTTTCCTCCCAAGAAGTACCAAAACACAATAGTAGAGATATTTGAAAGGAAAACTAAGGAAGCAAATTTTCACTTCCTCTCAATACCACTCAATGCCAACCTCAATTGCTAGATATCTTAGGACTTTAGTAAGAATTTCAGATTTATTTTGGAAGAAATTGGCTACTTCCCATATCTCTCCCTCTTACTATTTTCCTCAAGTCTCTTCCACTCTTGGCCTCATAATACAACCCCAAGTGAGAATACATGAGATTTCTTATATAGGAGGAGCAACCAATTCTTGTTATAAAGGAAGAGTAATGTGCATGAATTGGATTCCATTTAGAGGAGTGTAACTTACGCCATTAAGGAGAGGTATGCATGCCTTAGTTAAGGAGAGTGTAACATATGCAATAAAGAGAGCGTAAGAGGAATATTTTATGACATATTTTTAATGAGTGAAAAGGAATAGGCCATTCTTTGATGAGTGCATAAAATAGAGTGTAATGTATTATTTAAGAGAGAGAGAGTGTTACATAGAGCCATGAGAGTCATGAAGGAGAGGTGTGAATGATTGAGGAGGTGAAGTTGACTTTTAATTCCATTTTAATAATAATACCATAGTTTCATCAAAGATAATAATAATATTAATAATATTGAGGATTCAGTCAATATTGAACTATTATTATTGATTAATGATAAGTTAAGTTGTTTTTCTTCAACTACGCTTGATTACCAATTTAATCAAGGAAATTTAATATTTTTAGGAAGTCGTGCTTGAGATTCTGGATATGACTTTCTATTTTTAGAAATTCATTCCAGAATTGTGAGAATGAAATTTTATTGAAGGAAATTCATCCATGAGTGGTATTTTTCTTTTGGAGAATAGGGATTCCGCACCCCTATTTCATGTATCTCCATACCTTAGTAAATTGAGGACTTCGCACCCTGATCTACTCCAAATATCCAAGATTCCACAACTTGATGTTTTTAAATATTCAAGACTTTGTGCCCTAAATATACAAGACTCCACATCTTTATATTTCTTGGATTTAGGACTCCATGCCCTAATTTCCATGTCCTCTCATCTATTGTGCTTTGAAACTCTGCATTTCTCCTTATGGTACTGATTGTGAGCTTTTACCCATCTGATGGTTTGTTGGTAAGGCCTTTTTCAAAGACCTGCACACATTACAATCTCATAGATCAAAGGAATCAAATGAATTTCATAATGAAATTAAATTAATCACATTTTACCGAGAATGATGCATGACTTCCACAGTCATTCATAATTGAACATCGTTGTTGGAAAATGACCAGGTACCCTACCACATCCTCCTTAGTACAATATTAGACATATATAATCACACAAATCATGTATCATCCATAAATCATAATTAACCATCTATTCCACATAACCATGAGCATCCATGGGTCTATGTGTCTCAATCTTGTATCAACATCCATGTCATACACCTGCTTCATAAGTCAGATGCAAAAAGCGAAACATATGTACAACATTTACTTAATCAAAACCATCTAATATAGATAATCAAATATACCACACATAAGAGGAAATATAACTATATAAAACACTGTTTCCCAATCTAGTGATCAATCTGCCATACATAAACATAAAAGGAAATTTAACTATGTATATAAAACATTATTCCTCAATCAAGTGATCAATCTATCATATATATAACTGATAAAATATCACCCTTGATAGGAGTGAAAATACTAGGAAAAAAAATAAGACACTGCATACTCCCCCTCTTGGAGTAAACTTGACCCGAAGTTTAACTAAATAGAAAAGGAAACTTAAGACGCATAGAAGATACATCTTCCCAAGTGGTAGAACTAGGTCCCATTGGACCCTTACTTGGTCCACCATGCGACGTCTGAGATGTCGAGTGTGATGGTCGAAAATGTAAAATGGCTCTGATTTTAGAGTCCCTTCATCCATTACCTATAATTGATGCCCATCTAAAATGTGATAACGATCATGAACATAGTTACATAGGACCAAAATATGAAATAAATCATGCATACAATGAAAAACTGGTCGTAAATCAAGATGATATACTACAGGTCCAACCCATTCGATGATCTGAAAAGGCCCAACAAATCGAGGGGAGAGCTTAGATCCTTTCCCGAACCTAATAGAGCTTTTCTGAGGTTTTAATTGAAGAAAAACAAATTCCCCTTCTTTAAAACTACGATCCACTCTATGCATATCAGCATAGGTCTTCTATCTATCTTGTGCCTGCTTTAATCTTTTCCTTATACGACACACATTTTCTTCCATTTCTTGAAGCATTTCAAGACCTACTAAGATTCTGTCCTCTAATCTGGCCCAACTTAAAGGTGTTTTTCATGGTCTTCCATACAATAACTCATAAGGTGCCATACCAAGGGAGTGGTGATAACTATTATTGTAAGCAAAATCCACTAGAGGAAGATAATGTTCCCACATAGATGGTTGATCCATTACATACATTCTAAGAATGTACTGTAATAGTTGATTTACTCTTTTAGTTTGGCCATCAGTCTTCGGATGATAAGTTGTACCAAAATTTAATTGTGTCTCAAGGGCTCCCTGGAACTAGTTCACAAACTTACTGTAAATATAGAGGTCTTATCTGATATGATTTTCTTAGGAAAAACATGAAGTCTAACCACCTCCTTGATAAATACTTGTGCTTGTTAGATCTACTATGCAGCGCTGACTTTTTAATGTCAGAGAAAAGCTTGGTCTGTTTGGTTGTGCTCAAAGGGGTTTCACATTTGGTCACTCTTCCCTTACTCCTCCACCCCACTTAATCTCCTCCATCTTTATTTCCCTATTCGCCTCCTAAACCCAGCAAAATAGCCACTTTTACTTTAGCCTCAAGCAAAAAACCCCAACCAGCCATAAAACCTCACCCATATGCCCTCACGCGCTCATAAACCCCTCATTTTTTCACTACCGTTTGATCGTTCCCCACCAATCCAACAGCTCCCATCGCGCCCGATAAAGTGACTCGCTCTACCACTCTTGACAGTTAGATCATCTCCACTAAGATCTAACGGTCTTCTCTTTCATCATGCCAGCAACCTAACCGAGCATTAGTGCGTGATGAGAGTGGTTTTTCTCTCTCATCCGCTGCGACTTGTCGATCGTTGAATGGAATCGCTCGGCCCCGGGCTTTTACCACCTTACGCCTGAAAGCGGTGCGATGAATACCATTACCGCCCGACCAATCCACCCTGCCTGATAAACAACTATGAAACTCCATCTCTCGACGACCATCCGATCTGTCTGTTGAAGATCCAACGGCTCTAACTCACTCGGCTCCCAACTTGGCCAATAGCCTTCATCGAGCCAACTCTGTCATCCATTTTCCCGATCTGACGGTCATCCTTCTCTCTCATTCTGATTATCTGTTTTCCCATGCATCTCACGTCCTTGACAGTTCTGTTCACCCGAAGAAGGATATGACCAACTATGCCAATATCAGTCACTGTCAGACCCCCAACAACCATATTTAATAGAAAGCATGGCCAAGGGATAAAAGGCCAAGAACAACTCTGTAACTGAATTTATCAGTTATGGACTCTACAGGTATGAGCAATCCAGCATCCCAAAAGGAAAACAACATCTTATCTTCATTTTCAACAAATACAAGCTTCTTTTGCTGTTAATTGCTCACTGTCCATTTTATTCTTGTTCTAAGCTTGTGCTTGATGTGCTCTGTTCTTGAGCTCTTGGTGTTTAGCACTAGATAACTATCATCTTATCTCTCTGTTAAAGTATTGACTGCATCACTGAATAGGTTTCTCAGGTTTCTTTCTATCTAATGCAAGAGAGTTGTCATCCTGTCTTGCATTAGTAGATTAGATTTATAGGTTTCTTTACTAGTTGCATCCGGGCATCACATGGTCTTGTGTATCTGCTGGTGTGGTTAGTATTCTCCATATTCACCTTATATCTAAACTGTGAGCATTGTTGGTCTAAAGCCTTGTATTCTGAGGATGTTCATGCATGTCTGGAGTGAAACAAAGTAGAAGTGGTTATCTAGCTTGAACTAAACCATCATTCCTTCCATTAAACCTGCAACAATAGTTGAACTTATATGTTACCACGCATCTTCGAGTTACAACCTAGGAGAGTTTCTTGGAATCCTAACATTATTGGCGCCATTGCCGGGGAGAGGAGATTGAAGCTCAGCTTCCCTGGGAGAAGGACACAGATCCAGCTTTGACGATAGACAAACTTTGGACACATTTTTGGTTGTAATCATCTATCTAGCGACTCTACTGGAGGACCAACCTTTTGGAAACTCCACATCACAGTTCTGGCTCAGTTTGTGAGGCATACTCGGAGAAATCCTCAGAAAACACCAGCTGACCCAGTGCCTAACCTTGAAAAGATAGTCAAGCAAAGCAAGATATCACAAAAAAGAGCATTAGGATCAGGTAATCCTAAACAATATTATGAATCTCTGCAAGAAAGGCTTGTAGCTGAGCATGCACATGTTGAAAATATAGAGCCTAGCATTATCAGTGAAGAAATATTCTCAGAGATTCATAAAGCTCCTTGTTCAATAAGTTCCCCTTTGGATCTCAGTCCAAAGGAAACCTCCCTTCCAGTCCATCATATTCCTTTAGCTCTATCTGTCATTTCTCAACTCCCTACCTTTCAAACTGCTAGTACCCTTCCATCTACCATAGTTATGGCAGGTCCACAAGCACCCACCAAAATGGAAAGAATCATAGCTGCTAGGTATGGACCTCTGGTCCTGCCTATTCCTTTGAATGCCATGCCTATAGGAGAATATCATAAAGACATGCCTAAGTTCACTGGTACAGAGGGAGTAACAGCTCAAGAACACCTTGAGTCTTTTTATAGCTATGCTGATAACCTAGATATCAGTGAAGATGATGTGTGTATGAGAGTATTTGTCCAAAGCCTTGATAGAGAGGCTAGAAGGTGGTTTAGAGATCTGGCCCCTACATCTATAGCAGACATTCAAGCATTAGATGATGTGTTTTTAAAGCATTGGGGAGATAAGAAAGACTTGCTATACTACCGTACTGAGTTTGGCAACCTCAAAAGGGAAAATGGGGAGTCAGTGTCTGATTTTAATAAAAGATTCAATTGCATGTATAGTAAGATACCAGCTGAAGTGAAGCCTACCCCCACCTCTACCAAACTCACCTATGCCAATGCCTTTGATTCTAATTTCTACTTGCTGTTAAGAGAAAGAAGATGTGCTACTCTAGCTGAAATGCAAGATGCAGCCTTAGAGGTGGAATCCAATATCATGGATGTAGAGAAACTCAAATGACGTGCTGATAGAAGGAGGCCGAGAGGTGAGTATTCCTCTTCTTCTTCACCTTCAGAACCCAAAATAGACAAAATGACTAAAATGATAGAGTCATTGGCTGCTGAAATATCCAAACTGAAGGTTGAGCAGAGTTTTGGGAAAGCAAGGTTTCCTAATACCTTTTCCCCTAGAAATCCAAATCCATTCAGAAGAGCAAATGAACAAATGCAGATCATTTAGAGGGGCAAGGAAGCTAGTGAAGAACAAAGGGTTAAGACTCCTTTCCAGAACGTAGTCATGGAGGAGGAACAGTTTGATGAAGAGGATGAGATTCACTATATGGAAGACAAGGGAAGTGCTGCCTTTTTGACATTAGCTACCTTTGAAGAATAATTACTCAAGGACTAGACTTGTCAAGAGTGGGACAGAGAAGCTGTTCTACAGACTGAAGATGAGCAAAGATGAAATTTGAGGTCAAGAATGAGTAATGTCAAAGAGAATCCTGCTCAAAGAGCTGTTTTCCCCACAGAGCAGTAGGTCAGCAAACAAAAAAGACCCACAACTAATCCCATCATCCTCAAAACACCAACTCAAGAGGTAAGAGGCCTTAACAAGTCCCCTTCCCCTTTTGGTTTTGAATCAGAAGTCCAAAAGTTGAGAATATCTGTACCTCTAATAGAACTTACAAAGAGTTAGGTTTTTAGGAAGCCTATCCTTGATGCCCTTGAGTTGAAAGCCACACAAGCATCTAATGACTATGTGAATTTACAATATGATAAACCTGTGGTTGTGCTTAGACCAATAACTGAACTTGCTGATGACAATTCCCCATCATTCTATGTCTCCTTGACCATTCATGACAAAATCCTCCACAACTACTTGCTGGACACATGTGCCAGTCATAATCTGATGCCCAAAGCTGTCATGGAAGAGTTAGGCCTTGATATTACCAGACCTTATCATGACTTGTTCTCCTTTGATTCGAGGAAGGTGAAATGTCTGGGGCTAATCAAAGACATAGCAATCACCCTAACTCATGTTTGAAAATTATATATTACAGAGAAATGGAACACATAGAATATTGCATAAATATAAACACAGAAAACGCATAAAACTAGAGAGACACAGATATATATGGTTCACCCAGTTTGGGCTACATTCACCCCGAACAGCCAGTCATTCCTTTCTATTATCCAACAAAATGAAGAGACACAACCTACAATAGATCCACTGTAATATCCTCTGTTTTCCCTCACAGTCTCACCTCTCTGTTTCTCGCTTAGAGAATACACATCTATTACACAGCCTCAATACAATACGCTCATACAAAGAGAGGGGGTTGCCTCCTAGCGAAAGAAACCCTAAACTAAACATAAGTTCTACCATCAGGTCATCCACATAATGAATGGCCTAGATTTACTAGAAATTGCTATACTTTTACAAGACAATTTTACACCTGTTTCTAGTTTCGGGGGCGCTGCCCTTGAAACCCCTGCCGAGGGACCGCTGGCCCTCAGACCCCCTAGCTAGGGGGGATGGACCCCCCCAAACCCCTGTGGGGGTGAAAAGTTCCCCCCGTACCCCCCCCCCCCACAGGGAGGGGTGTACAAACTTCCTGGAGTATACATCGAACTGAAACAAAGACCTCTAAATAATCATGCTCCACACCCAAATATCTCCCACTTGGAGAATTATTGTAGCAACTCCACCACTGCTTCATTTTTCGGACAATGAATCCTCTTTGGACCTGGCTGTTTCTCATCTTCATCGTCATCATTGAAGACCAATTGAAACTGAGCATATTCTCAATTTCTTCATGGTTATAACTTTTGTTAGCATATCTGCAGGATTCTGGCTAGTGTATATCTTTTCTAGCTTTAACTCTCCATCTTCCAACACTGATCATATGAAATGGTACTTGAGCTGTATGTGTTTAGTCCTGGAATGAAATGTTGAGTTCTTTGCAAGATGAATGGCACTTTGGCTATCACTGTATAACGTGCCCATATCATACTCCTTACCCAATTCAACCATAAACCTTTGTAACCAAATCATTTCTTTACTAGCCTCTATAGTAGCAACATACTTTGCTTCTGTTGTTGAAAGTGCAACAACACTTTGGATTTTTTAAACCCAACTTACAGCTGTTCCACCTACTGTAAATACATATCCTATAGTGCTCCTCCTATTATCTCTATCATCTGCCATATCTACATCAACATATCCCTGTAGAGAAATATTTGAACCACCAAAGCATAATGCTTGATTTGTGGTACCTTTCAAATATCTGATAATCCATTTCACTGTCATCCACTGTTCCTTTTGTGGATTGTTCATGTACCTGCTTACAACTCCCTGTGCATGTGCAATATCATGCCTTGTGCAAACTATTGCATACATTAAGCTTCCAACTGCTGATGCATATGGAACTTTAGACATGTAATCCATGTCTTCTTGGGTCTTTGGGAACATTTCCTTACTAAGTTTGAAATTGCTAGCAAAAGGTGTACTAACTAGTTTTGCATTGTGCATATTAAATATTTTCAACACCTTTTGTATGTACTCATTCTAAGACAATGTTAATTTGTGATTTTTCTTGTCTCTAGTTATTCTCATACCAAGGATTTGTTTTGCAGCTCCCAAATCCTTGATTGCAAATGAATTTGCCAATTTTCTTTTGAGCACATTTATTTCCTCCATGTTAGACCCTACTACAAGCATGTCATCCACATACAATAACAATATAATATAGTTTCCATCATTTTTCTTTTTCAAATAAACACAATGATGAGAGTGACATCTAGTATAACCTTGTTCAGACATAAACTTGTCAAATTTTAGATGCCGCTGCCTTGGAGCCTATTTTAAGCCATACAAGTTGTTCTTCAACCTACACACTAGATTCTCCTTCCCTTTTACCTCATATCCTTGTGGCTGCTGCGTATATATCTCTTCCTCCAAATCCCCATGGAGAAAGGCTATCTTTACATCTAACTACTAAAGATGCAAATCTTCAACTGCTACTAAACTTAAAATAGTTATGATTGAAGTCATTTTAACAATAGGAGAAAATATTTCATCAAAATCAATACCTTTCTTCTGTGCAAACACCTTCACCACAAGTCTATCTTTGTACCTTTGTTTTCTTCCATCTTTTTCCTTCAACCTGTAAACCCATTGATTCTTCAATGTAGTTTTTCCTACAGGAAACCTGACTAAGTCCCAAGTCCAGTTATGCGATAAGGAGTCCATCTCTTCTTCCATGGCTAGCTCCCACTTCTTCCTGCTTTCAACCTGCATTACTTCTTCATAACATTCAGGTTCACCAGAATCAGTCAACAATAAATAATATAATGAAGGAGAGTATCGTTCAGGGGGTATACTTATCCTAGTAGATCTTCTAACACCACTTTCAAGTGTTTGGGGTGACTGTTGCTGTTGTTGTGGTTGTTGATTATTATTATTTTCATGCACCTTTACTTTTTCAGTGATCTCATCAAGAACTTTGTATTCCTTGTTTTCTTTTTCCTGTTTCTTTTCCTGTAACTGATTCTTATACAAGACCTTTTCATTGAATATTACATCTCTGCTCCTAATGATTTTGTAATTTTCATAATCATATAAGCGATAACCAAAATCATTAACACCATATCCAATAAAGGTACATTTCTTTTATTTTTTCCTCAAGCTTCGTTCTATTTTCTTTATTAATATGGACAAAGGCCTCACAACCAAAAGGCTTTAAAAAAGAATAGTTTACATTTTTACCTGTCCATGCCTTGTCTGGAACACCACCATCCAATGAACTTGAAGGCCCTCTATTTATTAGATAAACAGAAGTATCTACAGCATTTGCCAAAAATTGTAAAGGCAATCGTGGATGCAATCTCATACACCTTTCACGCTCCATGATTGTTCTGTTCATCTTTTCTAACAAACCATTTTCTTGTAGTGTTCTTGGAACTGTCTTCTATCTACGAATTCCATGCTCTAAAAGGTGTTTATCAAACACTTTGTTACAATATTCACCTCCATTGTCTGATTTGAGACACTTCAATTTCTTTCATGTCTCAATGTCAACCAAAGCTTTCCATTTATTGAAAGTATCAAATACATCAGATTTATTCTTAATACAATAGATCCAAGTTTTTCTAGTTGCATCATCAATAAAAGTAACATAATAATGAGATCCACCAAGAGATGATACCTGAGAAGGTCCCCATACATCTATATCCACAAGCTCTAATTTTTCGCTCTTCTTTTCTTTCCCAACTCTAAGAAATCTGACTCTCTTCTGTTTTCCATAAATGCAATTCTCACAGAAGTCCAAATCAACATTCTTCAAACCCGGCAACAAATTCCTTGAGTGAAGAATCTTTATCCCCTTCTCACTCATGTGTTCGAGCCTATGATGCCATAATGTTGCATCTGCTCCTTTGGAAGTTAAAGCATTAACAGAGTTAGAAATACCATTGGATAAATACAATGTACCAACCTTTTCGCCTTTTGCTATTATCAGGGCTCCTTTGGTGACATTCCAAGCTTTATCTATGAAATTTGTCACACAACCTTCACCGCCTAACTACCCTGTCGAAATCAGATTTTTCTTCAGATCTGAAACATGCCTTACCTCCTTTAGTATCCATTGGTTTCCATTCTGCTATTTTACAAGAACCTTACCCATTCCAACAATTTTACAGGGTTTATCATCACCCAAACAGACTTGTCCAAAATCTCCTTAAACATAGTCATGAAAATATTTCTTATCAGGTGTGGCATGGAATGAGGCCCCTGAATCTACCACCGAGGAATCAGTAATATTTTTGCAAGAAAGAATCAAAGCATCTTGTAACACCTCACCCGTCACATTTTCTTCATGATTGTTTTCTTGGTGTGCATCTCCTTCTTTTCCCTTCCGAGATCTACAGTCTTTCTTTAGGTGTCCTTTCTTTCCGCATTTCCAGCACACTATCCTCGATTTGGACATGGATTTTCATTTCCTTGATTTACTATGATATCCTAAGCTCTTTCCTCTTTCCATTTTTCTTCCCCTAGACTCTGCACTTAAAGCATTACCCGATGTCTCACTGAATCTTTTCCGTCACATTTCCTTGCTAAGGATAGCACCGAAAACATCATCAAAATTTAAAATACTAGATCCAGAAACAGAGTTACTAATGGCCATTGA
The DNA here is from genome assembly GCA_031772625.1 of Pinus tabuliformis. Lineage (NCBI taxonomy): Eukaryota > Viridiplantae > Streptophyta > Pinopsida > Pinales > Pinaceae > Pinus > Pinus tabuliformis. Next base: position 1,018,310,097 of record CM062813.1, on the reverse strand, counting down.
TAAACCATTCCAACTTTCTGGCAATGGGCATAAGAATAACATAGCTCTAACTTCATCATCAAAGTTTACCCCTACAGAACTTAATTGACTTGTAACAATATTAAAATCATTTAAATGTTCTGCAACAGATCCACCTTCCGACATCTTCATATTAAATAACTGTTTCATAAGAAATAGCTTGTTTGAGGCTGAGGGTTTTTCATATAGTTTCACCAACGCCTTAATCAAACCCTCTGTTGTTGTTTCCTTCAAAATTTTGAAGGCGACCGATGTTGCGAGGCACAACCATACTGTTCCAAGTGCCTTTCTATCGAGAAGGTTCCATTCTTCATCTGTCATACCCGTCAGCATCTTTGTTTTTCTACCCAATGGTAGGTACAGATCTTTCTAATACAGATAATCTTCCATCTGCATCTTCCACTGTGAGAAGTTTTGGCTGTTAAATTTCTCGACCCTAAACTTACCATCTTCCGCCATTTCTCCCACTCGAACGAGGAACCCTTCTTTCCTACGTGTTTATCAGCGAAATAGACCTTCGGCTTTGATACTAGTTGTTTGAAAATTATATATTATAGAGCAATGGAACACATAGAATATTGCATAAATATAAACATAGAAAACACATAAAACCATAGAGACACATATATACATGGTTCACCCAGTTTGGGCTACATCCACCCGGAACAGCCAGTCCTTCCTTTCTATTATCCACCAAAATGAAGAGACACAACCTACAATAGATCCGTTGTAATATCCTCTGTTTTCTCTCACAGTCTCACCTCTCTGTTTCTCGCTCAGAGAATACACATATATTACACAACCTCAATATAATACGCTCATACAAAGAGAGGGGGTTGCCTTCTAGGGCAAAAAAACCCTAAACTAAACATAAGTTCTGCCGTCAGATCATCCGCCTAATGAACGACCTAGATTGACTAGAAATTACTATACTTTTACAAGGGAATTTTACATCTATTTTTAGCTTCGAGGGCACTACCCCCGAAACCCCCCCCAGGGCACTGCTGGCCCTCAGATCCCCCAGCCGAGGGGAACAGATGCCCCCAAAACCCCTGGGGGGGACAAGTTCCCCCGCACCCCCCGCCCACATGGAGGGGTGTACAAACTTTTTGGGGTATACATCCGGTTGAAACAAAGAACTCTAAATAATCATGCTCCACACCCAACAATCTCCCACTTGGAGAATCATTGTAGCAACTCCACCGCTGCTTCATTTGTTGGACAATGACTCCTATCTGGAGCTCACTGTTTCTCATCTTCATCATCATCCTTGAAGACCAATTGAAACTGAGGATATTCTCAGTTTCTCCTTGGTTACAACTTTTGTTAGCATATCTGCAGGATTCTGGCTAGTGTGTATCTTTTCCAGCTTCAACTCTCCATCTTTCAACACTGATCGTATGAAATGGTACTTGAGTTGTATGTGTTTATTCTTGGAATGAAATGCTGAGTTCTTTGCAAGATGAATGGCACTTTGGCTATCACTGTATAATGTGCCCATATCATGCTCCTTACCCAATTCACCCATAAACCTTTGTAACCAAATCATTTCTTTAATAGCCTCTGTAGCAGCAACATACTCTGCTTCTTTTGTTGTAAGTGCAACAACACTTTGGATTTTTGAAACCCAACTGATATATGTTCCACCTACAGTACATATCATGTAGTGCTCCTCCTGTTATCTCTGTCACCTGCCATATCTGCATCAACATATCCCTGTAGAGAAATGTTTGAACCACCAAAGCATAATGCTTGATTTGTGGTACCTTTCAAATATCTGAGAATCCATTTCACTGCCATCCAATGTTCCTTTCTTGGATTGTTCATGTACTTGCTTACAACTCCCACTGCATGTGCAATATCAGGCTTTGTGCAGACCATTGCGTACATTAAGCTTCCAACTGCTGATGCATATGGAACTTTAGATATATAATCCATGTCTTCTTGGGTATTTGGGCACATTTCCTTACTAAGTTTGAAATAGCTAGCAAAAGGTGTACTAACTAGTTTTGCATTGTGCATATTAAATCTTTTCAACACCTTTTCTGTTTGCTCATTCTGAGACAATGTTAATTTGCGATTTTTCCTGTCTCTAGTTATTCTCATACCAAGGATTTGTTTTGTAGCTCCCAAATCCTTGATTGCAAATGAATTTGCCAATTTTCTTTTGAGCACATTTATTTTCTACATGTTAGACCCTGCAACAAGCATGTCATCCACATACAATAAAAATATAATATGGCTGCGATCATTTTGCTTTTTCAGATAAACACAATGATCAGAGTGACTCTAGTATAACCTTGTTCAAACATAAACTTGTCAAATTTTATATACCACTGCCTTGGAGCCTGTTTTAAGCCATACAAGCTCTTCTTCATCATACACACTAGTTTCTCCTTCCCTTTTACCTCATATCCTTGTGGTTGTTGCATATATATCTCTTCCTACAAATCCCCTTGGAGAAAGGTTGTCTTTACATATAACTGCTCAAGATGAAAATCTTCAACTGCTAGTAGACTTAAAATAGTTCTGATTGAATTCATTTTAGCAACAGGAGAAAATATTTCATCAAAATCAATACCTTTCTTCTGTGCAAACCCCTTCACCACAAGTCTAGCTCTGTACCTTTTTTTTCCTCCATCTTCTTCCTTCAGCTTGTAAACCCATTTATTCTTCAATGTAGTTTTTCCTGTAGGCAACCTGACTAAGTCCCAAGTCTGGTTATGCATTAAGGAGTCCATCTCCTCTTCCATGGCTAGCTCCCACTTCTTCCTGCTTTCAACTAGCATTGCTTCTTCATAACATTCTGGTTCACCAGAATCAGTCAACAATAAATAATATACTGAAAAAGAGTATCGTTCAGGGGGTATACTTATCCTGTTAGATCTTCTAAAACCACTTTCAGGTGTTTGGGGTGACTGTTGCTGTTGTGGTGGTTGTTGTTGTTCTCGTTGTTGATTATTATTATTTTCAGGCACCTTTACTTTTTCGGTGATCTCATCAAGAATTGTGTATTCCTTGTTTTCTTTTCCTGTTTCTATTCATGCAACTGATTCTTATACAAGACCTTTTCATTGAATATTACATCTCTGCTCCTAATGGTTTTGTGATTTTCATAATCATATAAGCGATAACCAAAATCATTAACACCATATCCAATAAAGGTGCATTTCTTTGACTTTGCCTCAAGCTTTGTTTTATTTTACTTTATTAATATGGACAAAAGCCTCACAACCAAAAGGCTTTAAAAAAGAATAGTTTACCTTTTACCTGTCCATGCATCCTCTAGAACACCACCATACAAGAAACTTGAAGGCCCTCTGTTTATTAGATAAACAACAGTATGTACAGCATCTGTCCAAAATTGTAAAGGCAATCCTGCATGCAATCTCATACACCTTGCATGCTCCATGATTGTTCTGTTCATCCTTTCTGACACACCATTTTCTTGTGGTGTTCTTGGAACTGTCTTTTCTCTGCAAATTCCATGCTCTGAATAGTATCTACCCAACTCTTTGCTGTAATATTCACCTCCATTGTTTGATCTGAGACACCTCAATTTCTTTCCTGTCTCAATCTCAACCAAAGCTTTCCATTTCTTGAAAGTATCAAATACATTAGATTTAATCTTAATACAATAGATCCAAGTTTTTCAAGTTGCATCATCAATAAAAGTAACATAATAACGAGAGCCACCGAGAAATGATACCTGAGCAGGTCCCCATACATTTGTATGCACAAGCTCTAATTTTTCGCTCTTCTTTCCTTTCCCAACTATAAGAAATCTGACTCTCTTCTGTTTTCCATAAATGCAATTCTCACAGAAGTCCAAATCAACATTCTTCAAACCTGGCAACAAATTCCTTGAGTGAAGAATCTTGATCCCCTTCTCACTTACGTGTTCGAGCCTATGATGCCATGATGCTGCATTTGCTCCTCTGGAAGTTAAAGCATTAACAGAGTTACAAATACCATTGGATAAATACAATGTACCAACCTTTTCACCTTTTTCTATTACCAGGGCTCTTTTGGTGACCTTCCAAGCTTTATCTGTGAAATTTGTCACACAACCTTCACCGCCTAACTACCCTTTTGAAATCATATTTTTCTTCAGATCTAGAACATGCCTTACCTCCTTTAGTAGCCATTGGTTTCCATTCTGCTGTTTTATGAGAACCTTACCCATTCCAAAAATTTTACAGGGTTTATCATCACCTAAATGGACTTGTCCAAAATCTCCTTGAGCATAGTCATGAAAATATTTCTTATCAGGTGTGGCATGGAAAGAGGCCCCTGAATTTACCACCCAGGAATCAGTAATATCTTCGAAAGAAAGAATCAAAGCATCTTGTAACACCTCACCTGTCACATTTTCTTCATGATTGTTTTTTTGCTGTGCATCTCCTTCTTTTCCCTTCCGAGATCTACAGTCTTTCTTTGGGTGTCCTTTCTTTCCGCATTTCCAGCACACTATCCCTGATCTGGACTTGGATCTACCTTTCCTTGATTTATTGCAATATCCTGAGCTCTTTCCTCTTTCCATTTTACTTCACCTAGACTCTGCACTTAAAGCATTACCCGATGTCTCACCGGAGATTTTCCATCGCATTTCCTCGCTAAGGATAGCACCGAAAACATCACCAAAATTTAAATTACTAGATCCAGAAAAAAAGTTAATAATGGCCATTACTAAACCATTTCAACTTTATGGCAATGAGCACAAGAATAACAGAGCTCTAACTTCATCATCAAATTTTACCCCTACAGAACTTAACTGACTTGTAACAGTATTAAAAACATTTAATTGGTCTACTACAGATCCACCTTCTGACGTCTTCATATTAAATAACCGTTTCATAAGAAATACCATGGTTGAGGCTAAGGGTTTTTCATGTAGGTTCGCCAATGCCTTAATCAAACCCTCTGTCATTGTTTCCTTCCAAATGTTGAAGGGAACCGATGTTGCGAGGCACAACCGTGCTGTTCTGAGTACCTTTCTATCGAGAAGGTTCCATTCTTCATGTGTCATACCCGTCGGCATCTTTGTTTTTCCGCCCAATGGTAGGTAAAGATCTTTCTGATATAGATAATCTTCCATCTGCATCTTACACAGTGAGAAGTTTTCACCGTTAAATTTCTTGACGCTAAACTTACCATATTCCGCCATTGCTCCCACTCGAACAAGGAACCCTTCTTTCTTGCGAGTTTATCAACCAAATAGAACTTCGGCTCTCATACCAGTTGTTTCAAAATTATATATTACAGAGCAATGGAACACATAGAATATTGCATAAATATAAAAGCAGAAAACGCATAAAACCAGAGAGACAGAGATATACGTGTTTCACCCAGTTTGGGATACGTCCACCCCGAATAGCCAGTCCTTCCTTTCTATTATCCTACAAAATGAAGAGACACAACCTACAACAGATCCGTTGTAATATCCTCTGTTTTCTCTCACAGTCTCACGTCTCTGTTTCTCGCTCAGAGAACACACATATATTACATAGCCTCAATACAATACGCTCATACAAAGAGAGGGGGTTGCCTTCTAGTGCAAAAAAACCCTAAACTAACCATAAGTTCTGCTGTCAGATCATCCGCCTAATGAACGACCTAGATTGACTAGAAATTACTATACTTTTACAAGGGAATTTTACATCTATTTTTAGCTTCGAGGGCACTACCCCCTGTTATAGACGTTTTTGGGCACTGCAACCCCAAGCATAAAATGTCCATAATCCAAGGGCTCCTAAGTCCCTAAAAGTGTTGTTCTAACCCCTAAAAGAAAAAGGTCAACTGATTACAACATCTCCGAGAAGTTCTCCATGAAAAACTACTCAGAACTGGTCAAAACTGGACCATTTCACCTGCTCCATAAGCAAAGTGTGTTGCATCCCACCTAAATAGACACAGTAGGTGCATTGCATTTCAAAAATCCCTTCTATGGGGTGCGATGGGCAAGAAGGGACAAATGGCAGGGTCAATCGGCAAGGTGGAGAAGCATGGAATCTTCCAAAAACTTCTCCTGTGACACTTGCCTATCTGAATTCGACCAGGGATGAGTAAGAGATCATCAATCTCCAAGTAGAATAAAGAACTATTAGAGGGAAGACACTAATCAAATCACAAGCTGACTCATCTCCCTTGCAGACATCTATATATGGATCCCTCATCCCAGAGATCCAGAGGCTGGAATTTTGCATCTTGTAAGGAATTGTTGTTGGTTTCTTGAGGCAACATCATAGTGCTGGGTGATCTAAGCTTTTCATGAGGTGAAGAAGGGCTTACTTTCTGAGAGGATGATGCTGGGTCAGAACAATTGGTTGTAATTCTCTTGGCTCTTTCTTGATTATCAATAAAACTATTCTAGTTTTCCTCCATACACTTGTGTGATTGATGTTTTATGCATTTGTGTGGTTAATATACATCTGATCCTATATTGCTTATGATAATAGATCCATGTTCTCGTATAGTGCTATGCTGCTTTGATTCTACAGGTTCTGTGAAGATGGGTACGAAAACAAGTAGCAAAGGACTATCAGAAGAGAGAGGAATCGAGCAAGGAACCAAGCGCAAGACAGAGGTTGGTCTCCTTTATTCTTCTCTCATCTATCTTTCATAAAGGAAAACGACAGTAGTTTTAGTTTGTTTGTTTCTAAGGTAGCTACCAGCCTTAGTGGGATTAGCAGTTCTGCATAGACACTATTCCCGGTAACAAAATGGCGACTCCGCTGGGGATCGAGTAGATTGTTTGTTTATCTACATTTGTTTACTTTATAAACTTACGGACGGAGCCTGAATTCAAGCCAGCTAGCCTTCGAACTGCATTTGCTATGCAAGTGCAAAGTAGATCAACGCTGCTTCAGTCAATCTCCGAGTTTTGTTTATGAATTAAACAATTGATTTACAAGCTTTCTAATTTCCCTCGTGGTGGCTCTAGTAACCTCCTTAGATCTACCCCTGTGATTGATTTAATGATTACCACTTGCTTGGCCTAAATCTCTGAACTGAACTGCAAACTGTGACCCGGAATCCAATCAAAGTCTCGTCCCTGGTGTAGCGCACTGTCTGTTCTGTGAACTTCAAATGCAGCGCACTTCCCGAGTGTAGTAGGTGCGTTGCATTTCAATTTCACTGCGTTGCAGGTGCGCTGATCAGACTAGGCATTGTTCCTAAATTTTGGTTTCTATGTTCACTCTTTTCAGATCTATTCAGGAGTTTTGCTGCCTGTAGTCAGTACACCTCTGTTTGAAACCCCTTTCCTTGCTGTTATTCCGCCTCCATTGTGCAAAGAACTGTAAATGTTTTTTATGTATTTTTTGAGTCATTTTCAGTTCTCCTTTACAAAGAAGTAACGTAATTGTACTGTCGTTTCTTGATTCGAAAGTGTTGCAAGTGTCGTTTTCAGTCATAGAAGAGAGTCTGATTGCTGTTGATAGTCGATTACCCTGTTACTATTATATTTGATCTGAATTAGTAAGTTTTTCTAGTGTCGAAAGCAAGTTTTCAATTCCAAGTCGCAAAGTGTTGCCATTGTCCTCATTTTGTTTTAAAAAGAAACTTGTTAGTAATTGTCGCTTTGAAAAATAATTCAGATTTGCGCATTAGCTTTCTTTTTATCATTTACACATTAAGAAGGCTGAAAACAAATACATGCATGTGCATTTGCATTTAGACTGTTTGTTGGTTTGATTTAGGACAGTGCATATAGTGTGTGCTCTTTGCTCTTTGTTGAAAGAACGCCATCTCTCTTTCCTTAGTAGCTAGGATTTTCATTTGCAAAAAAGAATATTAAACGACTGTTTATCATCTTAGATTGCATTTTAGGAATTGTACATCTACATCACGCGGTGAACCTGAAAGGAAAATTTATTAAGCAAGATCAACTATAAAATAAATTTAATGAATCTAACAATGCTTTGGAACCTAATGCACAACATTTAGAAGTCTAGGCTAGAGACGTATTCCGGCGTCGTAAAACCTAGTAACTATTGTTTTCACTGTTGGTTGGGTGATTCCTCCACTTTGAGACGATAAGTGCCAGTACGGACTTGTGCTCCCACGTACCGTTGAGTATATTTTGGGAGACCACAATAGGCTTAATCCTTTATCCATAGGAAGCCGTGTCTGCTGCCCTATCGATCACAATGCACTGAACACAACATTCAGGAATATTGACTGCCATACCGTAAAAATTATTCTGCAGTTTTGAGATTGGTTTGGTAATCCCTCTGTCTATATTTCCAGAGTAGTCCCTTTCGTTCCTTTTCAGACTCCTTAACAAAAAAGGTCCATCTTAGCACTTGTCACTTCAGGCTCATTAAAAATCGAAGGCGACTAGAGTCATCTTTTATTTTTTCTCGACTCTTTAAAATTGAAAAAACAAGTTGTGTCAAAGCGTCTAAAATTCACCTAATTTGGAAATATACTTCCCCTTTATTTTTAGTTGATCGAGTAATCCGCAATCATGGAAGAAAGTCAATTGAAACCCCGTCATTCGTGGAGGCTTACGAGTCAATCGTCTTTGTCTCCGGAATCAAAACTGTTACAGACAAAGCGAACTCATTTAACCGGGTCCAAATCCCCTGGTAAAGTTAGAACAAGTGTTCCAACACCATCAGAGACTCTGGTTACTCCAAACATTTCTGGTATCCCTGCCTTTACAAAAGAAGTTCAGCAGCCACCGAAGGATAGTAGCATTGATCCTAGTGTGAGAGTAAACACTTGTGTTACTGAACCAGTTCCATCTACAACTGATTCGGAGGGTGTTACTCCTCAAACATCTGTCACTGCAGATTCCAAACCTTCTTCGGCACCAGAAATATTTTACAGACCAGACGGTCTACCTCTTCCACCTGGTCTGATTGCTATAGAAGAGATTTTGGAGAATCCTCCATCTAGTACTCCATCGCAATTTGGAGTCGGGATCACTCTGTATCCGTCTTCATCAAAAATTATTCTACCACCATCAGAAGCTCCTGTAGAATCGCTAGGCAATCTTTTGGATAGACCAGAAATGTCTAAAACAACCGTCAACATCTAGGACTGTGTCGTCCGACACAGCAATGGCAGAACTTCCTACTGTCACTCCAACAATGTTCGCCGGTATACCATCTGTCCCAACTAGTTCTCAATCGCTAGAAGGGGCCCATTCAGGGGCTATTTCGACAGTATCGTCCGTTCCTGTTTGTTCATCCGGAATAGTATCCAGAAACTCTTATGTTGAGTCTCAGCAAATTGATCCTTCAGGGTGTCAATTTGGGCAGTCTGGTCCTCAAGGGTGAACCATACCTTTAAGTACCAGATTACCGCTGTATGGGGGGCAGTATACACTTTCATTGTCTCCTCCAGGAGGACAACCATACGAGAGTTCACAACAAAATCCAGGTTACGTTGGAATTACATCTAGTGGTTGGTTACCGATACTACCTCAACAACCAAGAGTTGTATATTCGATGCAACAATGCTTACCTATGTCAAATATATCGACTATGCCAGCTATTGTGATGGTGTCGCAAATACAAGCGCTACCTATTGTATGCCAACCTCAGGTTTCTCAGGTGGTAATGCAACAGCCTCTTGTCCCTGCGACTCAGCCACAATCACCAACTAGTGGAATGACACAGGCCCAAACAGGTACAATTACCTCTCATCTTGGTCAAACAGTAAGTATTGGACAACAACACATGGCTTCGTAACCATGGCTGGTGCAATACCAACAACCACAATTCCAACAGGTATACCAAGGGTCTGAGCAACAAATCTTTGCAAATAGTGGGCAATCGTATATTCAAAACGGTCAAAATCAATCATTCTACAATGGTTATGCCCATCAACCTTACCAAAGTTACCAGCATCAAATGCATTATGCTGGTATGCAGAGACCAACTGCTCAGGCGATTCCATCTTATCCTGGGTATGCTTCACCTAACCTGAATCAACAATTACCCTTCGTGGCAACTTTAGAGTTACCGGATCTAAATCGGTTAAGAAACGATCCAATCGCCTATGCCCCTTAGTGGCCGATGATTCCGCATAAACTTTCGTCAGATATTCCTAAATTTAATGGAAATCCGGGTGAGGATCCGTCGAATCATGTGATGACCTTTCATCTGTGGTGTTCATCAAACACCCTAAACGATGATTCGATTAGGCTTCGCCTTTTTCAGAGGATGTTAACTGGTCTAGCAGCAAAATGGTATATCGAATTACCCAGAGCTTCGTTTGACAACTTCAGTGCCCTAGCCACAACCTTTTTAACCCATTTTCAGTTACCGATAAGGTACGAAACGGGAACGGAACTTCTTACCAATTTCAAGCAAACAATGGCCACTCACATATCCGATCATATTCATGAGTGGCGACGTCATCGTAGAATGGTAAAAACGTACGTTCCTGATCAGCGTTTAACTGAATGGTTTATTAAGTCTTTACTACCTTCCATTACAGAAGATGTGGCAAAAGGAGGAGTCGTCACCGAAGAGCAAGTTATTGCTCGTGCACAATATTTAGACTTGATTTATACTCAATCTGGCACGCCCTACGATAAAATCCTTGACGCTCCCAGACTAGAATTTTCGGTCCCCCCTCCTCCTAAATCGAACAATGACTCTCATGCTGGCGATGGTGTGATTGGCACGAAAGACACGAAATCGAAAAAGGCTACATCTAAAAAGGCCCGTAAGATTTCCAGTCAAAATGCGAAGGAAGAACTTCTCGCCTTGGAAGTAAATGCCATCTCGACTGATAAAGGCAAAGAAACCAAGCAATCGGGAGGCAAGAAAAAAAACAAAGGGAAGAAGAAGAAATAGGAGGAATCATCACTTGAAAAATCTTCTGCAAACCCTCCTGGAGATAGGAAACCAAGAAATCCATGCATAATATGTGATGAGGATCATTGGACAAAAGACTGTCCATTTAAAGCTGAGCTTAAAAAATTCTGTAAGAATTCAAAAACCTCGGCAGTATTAACTGATCCGTTTTCGAATCCAGGAACAAATCTGGTTGACAGTGGAAATGCTTCCTCGTCTCAAGTGCTGATGTTGTCGGTTTTGAAATAGCAAAATGATGCTTTGATATCGACAAGGAATAAATATTATGGGAATCCATAGCTGTTGAACAACAAGGATAAAGATCAACCTAGTAGTTCGGCAACAACTTCGATAGAAGTTGCGCCACCCATCATTCCTGAACTAACAATAAAATTGCCAAAGGGAGTAGTACACAAATCGACATTTAATCCTCGTGCCAGAGCAGCACAACATTATAATATAGTGGAAGATCTAGCCCAATCGCCATCCGCTATGTCGACACTTGAGGTACTGCAAAATTGCCCATCCCAAAAGTAGGCTTTATTATCAGCTATCGATGGGATAGACCCAAAGGATTCTAATCTTGTGTCCCTTAATCATAAAGGATACGATCCTCAGTTACCAGCTCAACTAGCTTTCCTCATTCAAGTGAAAGCCCTCAACAAAACTGTTCATCGAACAAATATTGATGAGGGGGCATCTACATGTATTATGTCGATGAGTTGCTAGAAAACTTTAGGATCTCCAACCTTGTTGAGGTCTTCAACAACATTAAAAGCATTTGACGAATGAACATATACCCCATATGGTATTCTAACTAACTTGCAAGTTGAACTAGGAGGGAAAACAGTGGAAATAGATGTCGAAGTAATCGACGGAAACCTCGATTACAACATCCTACTTGGAAGACCATCGATATATGCTATGGCTGCGGTTGTGTCGACCTACTTTAGAAAGATTGCGTTTCCCTTTCAATGAGGGATTACAATCGTTGATCAACAAACTTTCCTCCCCAATGGTTCCCAAGTTACGAGAAGTGTTATGATGATCCATGGAAGCCCCCATTCGCTTCAAAATATCAGAGTAGGCCTACTAAAAGACCATATATTAATGGGAACTTTTTCCCTTCCGCCTCCAATCAATCTGGCGGAAGTAGTGTCGGTAGGAACCTGCAATATGATATCTTCAATTGAAAAGATCTCAGGAAACGATATAAACATGGATCATATGCAGGTATTGCCTCCAAGCCTAATAGAAATATTGTAGCAATCAATGTTTCTAGCATGGGAGGCAAACCCAAATCAACGCTCAACAAGCATTTGGATAGATAGGTCTAAGGAATATGGCACCCCTTCAGATCCTTGGTCACAAGTGCATTACATCGACGAAGGAATTGTTCAATCAATGGTAATTGAAGGGGCACCATGGGAAGATTACCACCATCGTTCCCATCTTCCGACTTGTAAAGAAGATACTCCTGATAACTTTCATCATTTGTTAGTATTTCCTATCAAATACTGTAAACACGGTGGATTCCAAGTGAAACTTGTCCAACATTGAAGAGACTATCGCCATAAATATCTCGACCAAAACAGATGTTGTAGAGAATATTTATGCTGGCAAATGTTGTTCCCCTTCAGAACTTGAAATATATAACACTCTTTTTTGCGAATTCAAAGATGTCTTTGCTTGGTCATATGATGAAATTCCAGGCATTGACTCGAGTATAGTTGAACACGAAATTAAGATGTATCCAGATGTCAAACCAGTACGACAACGGCTACGGCAGGTGCACCCCAAGAAAGCTGCTGCCATCAAAGTAGAAGTTGAAAAGCTTCTCCATGCTGGTTTCATTTACCTGGTTCCTCTAACCGATTGGGTATCAAACATTGTTCCTGTTATGAAAAGGCAAGGAACGATTAGAGTGTGCATTGATTATAGGGATGTAAATCAAGCTTGTCTAAAAGACAACTAACCTACACCCTTTATTGACCAGATAATTGATGAATCCACTGGATGTGAAATATTTTCATTCATGGATGGATTCTCTGGGTATAATCAAATAAATATCCGCCCATAGGACCAGTCAAAGACTGCATTTATTTGTCCATGGGGCACATTCGCATACCGCAAATTACCCGTTGGTTTAAAGAACGCAGGGGCAATGTTTCAGAGGGTAATGAATTATGCCTTCCATGAAATCAAAAACATCGTTCAACCATATCTTGACGACCTTCCGACTCATTCGCGAAAGCGGACTGATCATCCACAACATTTAAGAGCAATATTTCTATGTTGCTAACACTACAAGATACGACTCAATCCACACAAATGTGTGTTCTATGTCAGTTCTGGTCACTTACTTGGCTTTGTAGTCTCAAAGGACGGGATTCGTCTCGACCCATGCAAGGTTCAGGAAATCATAAATTTGCCTCCACCTTCAAATTTGCTTCAGATATAGAAACTCCAAGGGAAAGCAAACTTTCTGAGGAGGTTCATTCCAAATTACGCTGAACTTTCTAAAGTATATACACGTCTATTGAAAAAGGAAGTGCCCTTCATCTGGGATCAGGTCGCGCAAGCTTCCTTTGATGCTTTAAAGGAATCCCTAATGAAAGCATCATTAATGTACGCTTCTGATTATCAAAAAGACTTTAACCTGTATCTGGCTACGGCAGATACAACCATCGCAATGGTTTTAGTTCAAGAAGACAACGGAATTGAACATCCTATACATTATTTAAGTAATAACTTAAATGATACAGAAAGCAAATATTCTTATGTTGAAAAGCTAGCGCTCGCAGCTGTTCAAGCGATACAGAGATTTCGACACTATGTCCTCTTTCGAAAAACTACCATTCTGTCAGATTGCAACCCCATGACTTATATATTGTCGTGACAGTTGCTGGGGGGCAAATATTCAAAATGGATAGCAATTCTACAAGAGTTTGATCTAGAATTTGTAAAATCCAAGTCAAAGAAAGCCCTGGTTTTCGCAGAATTATTATGCGATCTCCCATCGTCGTCCAACGATGAAACATCCAAAGAAACAATCGTGGATGAATCTTTGTTTCTGATATCTTCAAGCAATCCGTGGTATGGAGATATAATCATTTATCTCCAAACCCAAAAATATAGGCCTAATACCTCCCGCTCTGAACAAAAACGTATTCGATACCAATCAAAAGACTACATGATTGTCGGTGACATGCTTTACCATCGTGGTGTCGATACAGTTCTAAGGAGGTACCTCACCCATGAGGAGACCGAAAAAGTCCTGAATGATTGCCATTCAGGCGCGTGTGGGGGGCATCAATCCGGTTACTCTACGGCGCAAATTGTTTTACGATACTTCTGGCCAACAATGTTCAAAGATTGCATAACCGCAGTCAGAAGTTGCCATGCCTGTCAAATTTTCGATAGCAAAACCAGAAGACCACCCGCACCTCTGCAGCCAATAGTTGTTGTTGGGCCATTCGCCAAATGGGGCATCAATTTCATGACATGTAACCCCACCTCAACCGGGGGGCATGGGTATATCATAGTCGTAGTGGACTATTTTACCAAATGGGCCGAGGCGATGCCTACAATAGATAACACTGGTGAAACAACTGCCCTTTTCTTTTTCGATCATGTAGTCGCCAAATTCGGCATTCCACAGGCTATAGTCACAGATCATGGATTACATTTTCGCAATCACATGATGGCCGAATTAGCTGCCAAATTAGGGTTGTCTCACAACAGCTCTACTCCATACTACCCGTAAGCCAACGGACAGGTTGAGGCAATCAACAAAGTCCTGAAGCGCATGCTGCAACAGATGATTGGAGTCCACAAAAGGAGTTGGCACCTGATCCTGTACTCAACCTCGTGGGCATACCGAACCTCGGTAAGGAATGCAACCAGGTTTACACCCTTCCAACTGGTGTATGGCCTAGAAGCAATCTTACCAGTTTAATGTGAAATATCGTCCCTTAAACTCGCAATCGACCTTCTCCCCAGAACTTCAGAAGAAGAGGCTCGTTTCTTGGAACTAATCCAATTGGATGAAACCCATCGTGATGCCGCTTTGTCTAACGAAGCCCATAAGAAACAAGTCAAGGCGCAATTCAACAAGAATGTCAAACCCCGTGTCTTCTCAAAAGGTGACCTGGTCTTACTTTATGACCAAAGAATCTGATAAATTGGGAGCAGGTAAATTCAAGTCTTTATGGATGGGACCCTATATTGTTAAACGTGTATTAGCAAAAGGAGCCTACGAGTTAATGGATTACGACAGAATTCCACTGGCGCAACCCCGTAACGGGTTGTACCTTAAGCATTACTATGCATAATCAGTATGGTAACCTATATGCTTTTGTTACATTTTTGTTTTCGCTAAGGCTAATCGTTTTGGTCAAGTAAATCCACTTTTTACATTTTTCGCAGATGTCGAACCTATTGGAATCTTTTGTTGGATATGCTGACGGAGCAAGTCGCAGTTCGCGGAACCTATCTTCTGCAGCCTGGGCCATTTTTGACCCAAGCGGTGAGTTAGTAAGTTTTAGAGGGGTATGTATTGGTCGATCAAGGAATAACATTGCTGAATATAGCGCATTGATAGAACTTCTCTCTGATGCGATCACACATGGCATATGCCGACTTGTTGTCAGGCTAGACCCACAGCTCGTCATACTACAACTCACTGGTATCTACTCCGTCCGAAATCCAGCTATCTATCGCATGTTCCTAAGGGTCAAGATTTTGGAAAGGAAATTTGATTTTATTCAATATCATCATATTTCCAGAAGCTTAAACACATTAACTGACTCATTGGAAAATTATGTGTTAGATAGACATTTGCAACATTTATAAAAAGAAGCATTTCATCAATATTTGCATGCGGATCATATAACTTAACCAAAATAAAACTCCGAAAATAAAAAATATACATATAACTGTTTATGGTTTACACATAATGTTCTGTAACCAAGACAAAATTGGTCAAATGACCCAAAACTCAAAATGCTAGGGGGCACTCGAGTCTAATGACGCTGGTGATAACAAGTCACCGCCTGTGCAATCATGCGTAAAAGCCTAGTCCATCGACTTGGCACGACAGTGGTATGTCGCTGCAACCTCAGAGGCAGCTCATCAGTCCTCACATCTGGAATACCGAGAGTGAGGCCCTCAACCTGATCCTGTAATGCTGAAAGAGTCTCGGCCACATTAAGGTCGCGAAGGATAGCCCTTCCCACAGCCTCTCCTGTTGGAGCAGCGGCTGGCACACTCAGGCGTACTATTGGCCGGACGGGACCAATATCTGCATGAGCACATGAGTTTTGATTATTCTTGATAGAATAAAGCACAAGGAAATTATAAAGAGAAATGATAAATAGAAAAAAATGGTCAAAGAATTTACCAATGGCACCCCACTGCTCGCCAGCCGGCAGTACCAAATCCGGGTCACCCCGGAAGTCCATACCAGCATATGGATACTCGAAAAAAACCATCTCCTGACGATCGAACCACCCGAAGAAGGTATCAGAAAAGGAAATCTGAGACTGACCAGCATGTCTGGACATATGGTCGACCCATCTCTGCATCCGTGGTTTAGTCGATGGAGGCAAACCAAGTTAAATATACTGCGGCTGCATCAGTGGGATCTTTTCCAAGGCGAAGGCGGTCAAAATAGAACCATATCCAAAGTTCTTCAATCTTCCGTTTTTCACCTTGGTCAGTTGTTCTTTCATCACAAGGAGTACTACATCACACCAGTTGAACACCCTCGATTCGAGACATTCTAAGACGTACTGCATATAAGACTGGTTGGCCACATGGAGAGCCGCACCACCAGCCATCCTACCAAAAGTGAACAGAATGGTCCTCAAAGACCTGTCAGTGACATCTCAGATGATGATCTTGTTGTCTTTACTCGACTGAGATCCCTCTCTGCAATACCTGCGAACATAATCTCTCACAGATTCACCTCCACGGGCCGAACCTGATAAAGAGATAGGGGCACCCCGCCTCGATAAGCCGGTCAAAAAATAGATGTCCACGACAGTCAAGGGGATGGATTTGCCCCTAATCTGGAACACCTGGCTGGTAGGGTCCCAACCATCGAGAAAATACTGTAGCAAGTTGATTTGTTGTCTCATGCTAGAGATGCGGAAAAACTTCAACAAGCCATAGTTCCATAGTGCGTTTACTATAACAGGATCATGTAAAGCAAGCATGTCCTCTTCTTCGTGCTCACGTTCTCGCCATGTAATAGTCATCTTACTCCAATAAATCTCTGAAAGCAAACATGAGAAGAGTTAGATCCTGATTTGGTGAGAAACAAGCAAAAATTTCCATTAAAAATTGTGCACAAATTTCCCTCCTTGTGCCCATCGCACCTCCAGCTTAGTCCTGCGTGCGTTGCATGTCAACTATCTAGTGAGTAGGCCAACATGCAATGCACCTTTTGATGCAGAAAGGGTGCGATGGATCCAGAGCAAGTTTTTCAAACCCCAGGGGCTCAGAGAAACCAGAAACCAGGCTCAGAATGCAAAATGGAAAGGATGAAATGAAAGAGCTCAGGTTTAGCTCCTACATGGTCCAGATGGCACCAAAAATCGTCCACAGAATCTCCCAGAATTAGCTGGTGAAAATCAAAGGGGGAAGGCACCTCCAAAGCTCCAACAAGCCAAAGTTCGAATGAAATGGTAAAATGAAGGGTAAAAGCACTTTCAAATTACTTTTTACGTAATTCAAGTAAAATTTTAGTGTCTTAACTCATTTTCTAGACATGTATTGTTCATTTCTAACTAGTTTGATGAAGCAATTGAGCATGCAGCGCAACCTTTGAAGGAACAACGTCATTAATGGTAAAGTCAAGAAATGACCATTACATCGAGCAGTTTTATTGCAGAATTCAAGCTCGTTAAAAAATAAACATAAGCAATGAGCAAGTGTTTCCCCCGCGTTTAAGCTCATTAAAAAATGAACTAATTTCCGGTAAATAACCATCGTGAATGTAGTAATTCAGCCTTTAAAGCCTTGGTCGTGTTCTCATCATCACCTCCACTTGATTGTTTACCCCTTTTGAGGAACAGCTGCGAAGAGTGATCTTGTTAGCCATCCTTGTGACACTGCCGTGATTGGAAAGTTCCAAACCCTACCTGGAATCAGCTGCTACCCGAATTTATCACTCGTTCCTCAAAAAACGAGTCTCCTTTAAACTCTTTTCAACTGACTCGTAAAATATGAAAAGATTGTCGAGCCATTGGCCTCTCCAACTCATTAAAGTGACTGGAAGTGCTATCCCTCCTTTAGAGTTTAATCTTTTTGGACCTGAGGGATTATTACACAAAAAGATCGAGCGCTTGTCTTGTTCGGCTCATTAAAATTACCAAAAATTCATCCCTTTCATATTATTTTATACCTTTTTGGAATTAAGGGATTTAATGACGAAAAAGGATATTTGGAGTTTCCTTTACGTTCCTTTTCAGACTCACTAAAATTGAAAAGGACCGAGTTATCTTTGTCGTTAAACTCATTAAAACCTAATAGCGACAAACTTGTCCATAACAGATAAGAACGCGTTTCACTATCGCTAGGCTCATTAAAACATAGCGATGGGTTTGCCCAAAGGGCAAATTATAGAACAAGCATATGTTATCCTCTTCAAGCTTGACAAAAATAAAGAGGTATTGGTCAGCAATGACTAGGGAAAAATTGGGAAGAAAACTTGAAGAAACTTTGTTGGTAGCAAGTCGCTCTTGAACATGACACTTTCACTCCGCATCCTAGTCGGGTTGGGTTGTTCCATTCACTGGTCGTATCACCATGGTTCCATCACACCATCCACATTTGGGGTTAATGCTACCAATCCATCATGTCAGTGTCGCTGATATGTTCAAGAGAAGTCATTTAGAGAATTCACCTGTGTCTCACCCACTATAATACATTTTCGCTCCATTCTTTCATGACCGCCACCCTGAACCGTATATCACCACATTGTTTTCACCTCCATTAAAATCATTTTCTTCGTTCCGTGTCATTGATGTGGGATTCATTAAGGCCCTCCTATGACGGATCGCTTCTTGTCGACATCAGCTCATTATCCAAGAAGTCGATCTAGGAACAACCCTTTCAGTACTTTGAAGCTTGCATGCCTCAATGGCAAGTTTCTCACTTCCGCCGACAGGTTTACATCAATGGCCTTCGACCGAAAGATTTTACGTGGTGTTCGACGCCAAGTCTCTTATTCACACCACGTGAATTGTACTGTAGTACCTTGAGGATCATTATCATTATCGGTGATTCCTCTCGCGCCTATTAACAACTTACATCATTGGTTGGTAATCAGGCGATGTCTTTCCATGTTCGACTCCAGAACATCTCTCACATGGATCGACTTGTACTTTGAGTGAAGATTGAACGAGATTAAAGACCTCAGATCTAGTTTCATCCATCTGGGCTGTGATATATATTCAGGAAAATAAAGACATCAAATGTACATCATTGCTGCACAGATAATCATCCAATCTAAGGGATGATGGCTCTACCAGAATCATCAGTCTACACTCAGACGATTGTCTGTCTCATGTACATGAAAAAGGAATTTATAAAGCTGAGCATGGGAATGCCCACCTCAGCTAGATCATGAAAAAAAAAAATTTTTATGAAGATAATGTATTGTATTGTATCTTATTACAGGTCTCCTTCCAGCTTGAAAGAACTTCGGATCCTCATGATAAAGCATTTCACCTGACATCAAAAGATTAATGACCTCATGCTTTAGGGGGCAACTGTTATAGCCATTTTTGGGCACTGCAACCCCAAGCATAAAATTTCCATAAACCAAGGGCTCCTAAGTCCCTAAAGGTGTTGTTCCAACCCCTAAAAGAACAAGGTCAACTGATTACAGCATCTCCCAGAAGTTCTCCATGAAAAACTACTCAGAACGGGTCGAAACTGGACCATTTCACCTACTCCATAGGCAAAGTGTGTTGCATCCCACCTAAATATACACAGTAGGTGCATTGCATTTCAAAAAGCCCTTATATGGGGTGCGATGCGCGAGAAGGGACAAATGGCAGGGTCAATCCGCAAGGTGGAGAAGCATGGAATCTTCCAGAAACTTCTCCTGTGACACTTGCCTATCTAAATTTGACCAGGGATGAGTAAGAGATCATCAATATCCAAGTAGAATCAAGAACTATTAGAGGGAAGACACTAATCAAATCACAAGCTGACTCATCTCCCTTGCAGAAATCTATATATGGATCCCTCATCCCAGAGATCCAGAGGCTGGAATTTTGCATCTTGTAAGGAATTTCTATTGGTTTCTTGACGCAACATCATAGTGCTAGGTGATCTAAGCTTTTCATGAGGTGAAGAAGGGCTTACTTGCTGAGAGGATGATGCTGGGTCAGAACAATTGGTTGTAATTCTCTTGGCTCTTTCTTGATTATCAATAAAACTATTCTAGTTTTCCTCCATACACTTGTGTGATTGATGTTTTACGCATTTGTGTGGTTAATATACATCGGATACTATATTGCTTATGATAATAGATCCATGTTCTCGTATAGTGCTATGCTGCTTTGATTCTATAGGTTCTGTGAAGCTGGGCACGAAAAAAAGTAGCAAAGGACTATCCGAAGAGAGAGGAATCGAACAAGGAACCAAGCGCAAGACAGGGGTTGGTCTCCTTTATTCTTCTCTCATCTATCTTTCATAAAGGAAAACGACAGTAGTTTTAGTTTGTTTGTTTCCAAGGTAGCTACTAGCCTTAGTGGGATTAGCAGTTCTGCATAGACACTATTCTCGGTAACACCCCCGAATACACATCTATTACATAGCCTCAATAAAATACCCTCATACAAAGAGAGGGGTTTTCCTTCTAGGACAAAATAACCCTAAACTAAACATACTTTCTACCGTCAGATCATCCACCTAATGAATGGCCTAGATTGACTAGAAATTGCTATATCTTTACAAGGCAATTTTACATCTGTTTTTAGCTTCGGGGGCGCTACCCCTGAAACCCTTGTCGTGGGACCGCTGGCCCCTGGATGCCCAAGCCCGGGGGGATGGACCCCCCCGAACCTCCGTGGGGGGAACAAGTCCCCCCCTCGTGGAGGGGTGTACAAACTTCCTGGGATATACATCTGGCTGGAACAGAGACCTCTAAATAATCATGCTCCACACCCACCCATCTCCCACTTGGAGAATGATTGTAGCAACTCCACCGCCGCTTCATTTGCTAGATAATGACTCCTCTATGGACCTAGCTATTTCTCATCTTCATCGTCATCCTTGAAGACCAATTGAAATTGAGTATATTCTAAGTTTCTCCCTAGTTACAACTTTTGTTAGCATATCTGTAGGATTCTAGCTAGTGTGTATATTTTCCAGCTTCAACTCTCCATCTTCCAACACTGATCGTATGAAACGGTACTTGAGCTTTATGTGTTTAGTCCTAGAATGAAATGTTGAGTTCTTTGCAAGATGAATGGAACTTTGGCTATCACTGTATAACGTGCCCATATCATGCTCCTTACCCAATTCACCCATAAACCTTTGTAACCAAATCATTTCTTTACTAGCCTCTATAGTAGCAACATACTTGAAACCCAACTGGCAGCTGTTCCACCTACATTAAATACATATCCTGTAGTGCTCCTCCTATTAACTCTGTCACCTGCCATATTTGCATCAACATATCCCTGTAGAGAAATTTTTCAACCACTAAAGCATTATGCTTGATTTGTGGTACCTTTCAAATATTTGAGAATCCATTTCACTGCCATCCAATGTTCCTTTCCTGGATTGTTCATGTTCCTGCTTACAACTCCCACTGCATGTGCAATATCAGGCCTTTTGCAGACCATTTCCTACATTAAGCTTCCAACTGCTGATGCATATGGAACTTTAGACATATAATCGATGTCTTCTTGGGTCTTTGGGCACATTTCCTTACTAAGTTTAAAATGGCTAGCAAAAGGTTTACTAACTGGTTTTGCATTGTGCATATTAAATCTTTTCAACACCTTTTGTATGTACTCATTCTGAGACAATGTTAATTTGAGATTTTTCCTGTCTCTAGCTATTCTCATAACAACGAGTTGTTTTACAGCTCCCAAATCCTTCATTGCAAATGAATTTGCCAATTTTCTTTTGAGCACATTTATTTCCTGCATTTTAGACCATGCAACAAGCATGTCATCCACATACAATAACAATATAATATAGCTGCCATCATTTTTCTTTTTCAGATAAACACAATGATGAGAGTGACATCTAGTATAACCTTGTTCAGACATAAACTTGTCAAATTTTAGATACCACTGCCTTGGAGCCTGTTTTAAGCCATTCAAGCTCTTCTTCAACCTGCAAACTAGTTTCTCCTTCCCTTTTACCTCATATCCTTATGGCTGCTACATATATATCTCTTCCTCCAAATCCCCATGGAGAAAGGTTGTCTTTACATCTAACTACTCAAGATGCAAACCTTCAATTGCCACTAGACTTAAAATAGTTCTGATTGAAGTCATTTTAACAACAGGAGAAAATATTTCATCAAAATCAATACCTTTCTTCTGTGCAAACCCCTTCGCCACAAGTCTAGCTTTGTACCTTTGTTTTCCTCCATCTTCTTCCTTCAGCTTGTAAACCCATTTATTCTTCAATATAGTTTTTCCTGCAGGCAACCTGACTAAGTCCAAAGTCTGGTTATGCATTAAGGATTCCATCTCTTCTTCCATGGCTAGCTCCCACTTATTCCTGCTATCAACCTGCATTGCTTCTTCATAACATTTGGGTTCACCAGAATCAGTCAAAAATAAATAATATAAAGAAGGAGAGTATCGTTCAGGGGGTATACTTATCCTGGTAGATCTTCTAACACCACTTTCAGGTGTCTCGAGTGCCTGTTGCTATTGCGGTGGTTGTTGTTGTTGTGTTTGTTGATTATTATTATTTTCAGGCACCTTTACTTTTTCAGTGATATCATTAAGAATTGTGTATTCCTTGTTTTCTTTTTCCTATTTCTTATCTTGCAACTGATTCTTATACAAGACCTCTTCATTGAATATTACATCTCTGCTCCTAATGATTTTGTGATTTTCATAATCATATAAGCGATAACCAAAATCATTAACTCCATATCCAATAAAGGTACATTTCTTTGATTTTGCCTCAAGCTTTGTTCTATTTTCTTTCTTAATATGGAAAAAGGCCTCAGAACCAAAAGTCTTTAAAAAAGAGTAGTTTACCTTTTAACCTATCCATGCCTCCTCTCGACCACCACCATTCAAGGAACTTGAAGGCCCTCTGTTTATTAGATAAACAACAGTATCTACAGCATCTGCCCAAAATTGTAAAGTCAATCCTGCATGCAATCTAACGCACCTTCCACGCTCCATGATTGTTTTGTTCATCCTTTCTGACACACCATTTTATTGTGGTGTTCTTCGAACTGTCTTCTCTCTGCAAATTCCATGCTCTGAACAGTATCTATCAAACTCTTTGCTCCACTATTCACCTCCATTGTCTGATCTAATACACTTCAATTTCTTTCTTGTCTCAATGTCAACCAAAGCTTTCCATTTCTTGAAAGTATCAAATACATTAGATTTATTCTTAATACAATAGATCCAAGGTTTTCTAGTTGCATCATCAATAAAAGTAACATAATAATGAGAGCCACCGAGAGATGATACCTGAGCAGTCCCCATACATCTGTATGCACAAGCTCTGATTTTTCGCTTTTCTCTTCTTTCCCAACTTTAAGAAGTCTCACTCTTTTCTGTTTTCCATAAATGAAATTCTCATAGAAGTCCAAATCAACATTCTTCAAACCTAGCAACAAATTCCTTGAGTGAAGAATCTTCATCCCCTTCATACTCATGTGTCGGAGCCTAGGATGCCATAATGTTGCATCTGCTCCTTTGGAAGTTAAGGCATTAAGAGAGTTACAAATACCATTGCATAAATACAATGTACCAACCTTTTCGCCCTTTTCTATTACCAGGGCTTCTTTGGTGACCTTTCAAGCTTTATCTATGAAAGTTGTCACACAACCTTCACCGACTAACTACCCTGTTGAAATTATATTTTGTTGGCATTATGGCTAAAGTGTTGTCCTTGATGGCAACCCATTCAGGTGATAGATCACTGTACTTCAAGTCAGCAGCAAAGATTGATGATCAGCTCTCATTTTATTGAAAAATTATGAAGGACGTAGGTACACCTTACAGAAAGTGCGTACCCGCAGGTAAACCATGCAGAACCCGCGTCCAGGGACGCAGGCCAGCCGTTTAGGGGGTGCGTCCACCCAGTGCACACATTTCAAGGCAGAGAAAAGCACGTGGGGGTTTCTTGTGTGGTATCTAGCCGACGGTTTTGTGTTTCTATGGTGTCGGCTCGTGGTATTGTTCCTTGATTTGAGGAGGAGATTGCCTATATAAAGCAAAGGAGATCATTTGTTTTGAGCATATCTTTTGTTGAATATCTTATGAGGTGAGATCTGGTCTAGATCTAATGAAGGCGAATCTATTAATGGACCGAGATCTCTTGGCGCATGTTCAGATCTGTGGATCTGATTGTCTGGGTTACTTCTAAAGTCTTGAAATCATCTATGCCCGGAGGGACGCAGGTGCAGTAAGGGTTCAGGTGCATCCGGGACGCAGGAGCGAAGAGTTTCAGGTGCGCCGGACGCAGGCGCAGAAGGGTTCAGGTGCGCCAGAACGCAGGCAGTTCAGTAGACTGAGTGCGAGGGACGCAGGCTAGCAGTTTAGCAGGGTGCGTCCAGGGACTCAGGCCAGCAGTTGAGCAGGGTGAGTCCGGGACTCAGGCTAGCAGTTGAGCAGGGTGAGTCTGGACTCAGGCTAGCAGTTGAGCAGGGTGATTCCTTCTCTTAAAATCTTTGTTTATCATTGTTGTATTCTGGGTTTGGTCCTATTATTGTTGATCTGGTTACTTCAGTTGATTGGGTGTTTCAGAAGGTTGTTTGAGCTTCAATGTTGTTGGGTCCAGTATGAAAATTGGATGAAATGTGGCCTTTCAGTTTATGGGTTGTGCTTTAGTGTATCCAGTATGAAAATTGATGAAACGTGGTACTTGAAGGAGAGAAGATTGTAGGCCGGCGCCTACGTACTAGTATCTAAGCTAGTACAAGAGCTAAAGGAAATCTTTGGAGCATTGTAACAGGTAGTAGCCTGCGTACTAGTAAATGGATCGGCTAGTACAAGAGCAAAGGGGGTTGTAGCTCCCGTACTGGTATAAGGCTGCACCAGTACAAATATTGTAAAAGAATTTTCTTATTAAGAAGAAGATTGAGATGACTTGCAGCAGGTGGTTTTTCTCCCGCATTGGGTTTCCACCTTACATCATTGTGTTCATGTGTGTGCCTTATGTGTGATGATCTACTTTATGTTACTGCATCTGTTAACTGATAATATGGTTGATAATGTTCTAATGCACTCATTGAAGATCGATTAACTTAATCATAAGAAGTTGTGGAAGTAGCATATACGAATCTGATTATGGAAATGAAAAAGTTTTATTAATATGATAATACTGATTCACCCCCCCCCTCTCGGTATTATTTCCAACAATTGGTATCAGAGCAGGTCCTTTGATAGAAGCTTGATCGCTTGAAGGAGATCCGTGGAACAATGGGAAAGAAGCTTAAGAAGAAAGCTAATAAGAAAAAGAAGTCATCTCAGAAGAACTATGACAGTGGAAGAATCGATTGGGGATTAGGCATAAGAAGCTCTTCAGATTCAGAATCAGATTCAGAGTCATTTTCAGGTATGAATGTGTTATCCTCTGATGTTCCAGCTATATTTCCTTGTGAAAGAGATGAAAGTGATAGCGAAATTACTGAATTTGCTCTTATGGGTGAACAAGAAAGATATCAAATAGAGGCAGAATTTAAAAGGCTAACAGACAAAATTAGAGATCAACAAGATCTATTAAACAAAAGGGAATGTGATTTCAAAGAAGAAGCTACCAAACTAAGGGCACAACTAGAAGAAGGAAACAAGGTAAGAAAGCTACTCAAGGACAAGGAAGACCAATGTCAAAAATTGCAGCATGAAGTGACATCATTAAGAAAAGAAGTCAACGAAAGAAGCACAACCATCAAGAAACTCAAAGATAGATCCAGCTACTATCAAAATCTTGAAGCTACAATCCTCTCACTAAAAGGAGATCTTGAAGAATCAAAGAAGCAGAATACAGATCTACTCCAAGCTATTGCAAAACAAGAAAACGAAGTCATCAGCTTAAAATCTCAACTAGAATGTGCCTTCCGAGTTCGTCAAATGCAGCAGGATCTGAATGAAGAACAAGAAAAGGAGATTCTCAAACTAAGGGAACAAATGAAAGCTGAAGAAGTTTTGAAAAAGAAATCTCTTGAAAAGGAAGAACAGCTTCAGGTTGAGGTAAATATCTTGAAAGGTAAACTAGAAGAAAATGATAAGCTTTTACGATTTCAAGATAGCTCTAAAGTATTGGATGATATTCTTAGTAGTCAAAGGTCCCCTGCTATAAAGACTGGTCTTGGTTTCCATGAATCTGTTGAAGGTGAATCTAGTTCACAAGGTGAGGCAAGAAACTCTAAAAGGAAATCTAAAGTGATCAACGAAGAAGTGAAAGATCAATCTCATCATCAACCAAGGAAAGAGATTCCTCAAAGAAAATCCTTTACTCCTCCTATGAATAATGTTGAATGTTATGTATGTCATAATCTTGGACATGTTGCAGCTAGATGTAGAAGAAGAAGAGTTCAAGATCATTATGCAGAAAGGTCATCTCAATCAAGGTACTTTTATGGATATTGCTTTTCTTGCAATATGTTTGGTCACAAAGCTACTGATTGTTACAGGAGGAATATGAAACATGTAAGATGTTATGCATGTAACAAGCTTGGACATATAGCCAAGGAATGCAGGAACAAAGTTTGGGCACCATATCAAAAGGAGAAAATGTCATCATCACGCTTGAAGATATGGAGGAAAAAGGAAGTACAGTCAGAAAAGGATGGCACAGTACAATGTACAGACATACCAGAATCAGAGGAAGCTGAAAGTACAGGACGCAATGCAGTAACAGGAGACCTGCGTGCGGACGCAGGCCAGACCAAGTCCAGGTGCGTCCAGGACACAGTTCAGTAACTGAAGATCTGCGTGGGGACGCAGAGCGACTGAGGATAAGGTGCATCCCTGAAGCAAAAGGACGCGGCGCGATAGTGATTTTGGGTGCGTCCCTGAGTAAAAGAACGCGGCGCGATAGTGTTTTTGGGTGCGTCTCTGCAGCAACAGGACGCAGCGCAACAGAAGATAAAGTGCGTACCTGTCTCAAAGCATTTATTGGTTGTTTCTTCTTGATATGCATGATCAGATTTAACAGATGGCACTGGTTCAGGGGAGCATATGTCCTAAATTCATTGTTGGCATTATGGTCCTTGGTGACAATGCTTATGATTCATCTTGCTATTATGAGTTGGTCACATGATCAGATGTATGGTTGATTCTCTAATGATGCTTTCATGAAGTCTTTATTATCCTTGGCACATATATGGATGAGGTTGGCTGATTTCATGGATGATTATTCAAAGTCACATTGTTGGAGACATGATGATGATGAGTTACTCATATGCATTTCATGATGATGTTGACATGAGCATGATGCATGATTTCTTTCTTGGCACAAATGGATGAGGATTGTTGGCTGGATACAGGGATGATTATTCATACATATGTTGATTGATGCTGATGCTTTCATTTGATGGCTCTTGATTCATGTAGATCTGGTTGGTTATGAGTTGATGTTGACAGATACTGTGGAGCAGATTATACAGTGCCGTTGTTTGTCATGATCTTTAGATGTTTGGAAGGTCGTAGCAAGACTCATGTTGTAATGGTCTATCTATTATAGTCATCTCTTCAGGTCATGTAACGGCCTATGTCCCCCCACTATGCATGGGATGAAGATGTAATGTATTTGGTTCTAATATTTCTGATGTATTCCCACTTGGTTGGATGGATGATCCTTATTGTGATGGGTGATGGATGTATGTATTGAGTCTTTTGGTGATAGGAAGGTCATTTATGATATATATAGAGTCATGTTCTTCTTGTAGAAAATCTTTTTGCAGACCTTGCTTACAGTCAGGGGGAGCTTGACCATGAACAAACACCATACAACAGAGCAGACATCTCAGCTGGTTCTCAGAAAGACCATTATCAGATTGGAGCACCATGACATATACAAAGGGGGAGCTCATTCAGAGACTTCAGCAGATCTGGTTCATAGTCAAAGGGAGTATGTTCTTAGGGGGAGCATACCCCTTTGCCCTTGATGTCAAAGGGGGAGAGTGATTTGGTGTTGTTGCCATCAAGTCCAAAGGGGGAGATTGTTGGCATTATGGCTAAAGTGTTGTCCTTGATGGCAACCCATTCAGGTGATAGATCACTATACTTCAAGTCAGCAGCAAAGATTGATGATCAGCTCTCATTTTATTGAAAAATTATGAAGGACGCAGGTACACCTTACAGAAAGTGCGTACCTGCAGGTAAACCATGCAGAACCCGCGTCCAGGGACGCAGGCCAGCCGTTCAGGGGGTGCGTCCACCCAGTGCACACATTTCAAGGCAGAGAAAAGCACGTGGGGGTTTCTTGTGTGCTATCTAGCCGACGGTTTTGTGTTTCTATGGTGTCGGCTCGTGGTATTGTTCCTTGATTTGAGGAGGAGATTGCCTATATAAAGCAAAGGAGATCATTTGTTTTGAGCATATCTTTTGTTGAATATCTTATGAGGTGAGATCTAGTCTAGATCTAATGAAGGTGAATCTATTAATGGACCGAGATCTCTTGGCGCATGTTCAGATCTGTGGATCTGATTGTCTGGGTTACTTCTAAAGTCTTGAAATCATCTATGCCCGGAGGAACGCAGGTGCAGTAAGGGTTCAGGTGCGTCCGAGACACAGGAGCGAAGAGTTTCAGGTGCGCCGGACGCAGGCGCAGAAGGGTTCAGGTGCGCCGGGACGCAGGCAGTTCAGTAGACTCAGTGCGAGGGACGCAGGCTAGCAGTTTAGCAGGGTGCGTCCAGGGACTCAGGCCAGCAGTTGAGCAGGGTGAGTCCGGGACTCAGGCTAGCAGTTGAGCAGGGTGAGTCCGGACTCAGGCTAGCAGTTGAGCAGGGTGCTTCCTTCTCTTAAAATCTTTGTTTATCATTGTTGTATTCTGGGTTTGGTCCTATTATTGTTGATCTGGTTACTTCAGTTGATTGGGTGTTTCAGAAGGTTGTTTGAGCTTCAATGTTGTTGGGTCCAGTATGAAAATTGGATGAAATGTGGCCTTTCAGTTTATGGGTTGTGCTTTAGTGTATCCAGTATGAAAATTGATGAAACGTGGTACTTGAAGGAGAGAAGATTGTAGGCCGGCGCCTACGTACTAGTATCTAAGCTAGTACAAGAGCTAAAGGAAATCTTTGGAGCATTGTAACAGGTAGTAGCCTGCGTACTAGTAAATGGATCGGCTAGTACAAGAGCAAAGGGGGTTGTAGCTCCCGTACTGGTATAAGGCTGCACCAGTACAAATATTGTAAAAGAATTTTCTTATTAAGAAGAAGATTGAGATGACTTGCAGCAGGTGGTTTTTCTCCCGCATTGGGTTTCCACCTTACATCATTGTGTTCATGTGTGTGCCTTATGTGTTGGCATTATGATTCAAGTGTTGTCCTTGATGGCAACTCACTCAGAGGATGGTACAGATGCTCAGAGGTTGGTACAGGTGATGGCAACTTAATCAGAAGACAGATCTCAGTACAGCATGCCAAGGAAGCTCATACACGCCGTTTCGTTAAGCCCAAGTCGCGTGTACACACTAGTTATATTCATAAAAAGCGCGTGTATGTGGAAAGGTTCCTTTGGTCCATGGTGGTTAGTCCTTGGAAGTTGTGCCTATGGTTTCGGACCATTGTGTCTCGACGGGCGTGTCGATCCCTAGTTTTGAAGTTGATGGTATTGTGTTACTATGGTTTTGGCTCTTGGTATTGAGCTAGGCCTAAGACTATATAAGGAGAAGAAGATCATTAGGCAAAATCATCTTTCGACAAGGGCTTGAATATCTAAGAGTGAAAGAGATCTGATTTGCAGGTGCTGGGTTGCTTGATCTAAGCCAAGGAGAGATCACATGGTTGATGGAAGACTAGATCTAAGGATAGATCGGGATCTAATGGTTTGAAATGCACTATCATGATATGGTTGATTATGCTTATTTCTAGATCTGCATATTGTCGCAATGCTATGTTCTGGGTCTAACTAATGTCTGGTACAGCTGCAAATTGAGAAAGTTTATTTTTAGATCTGTACGCAGGTTGGCTTCGGTAAAAGAGCGTGTATACGCGGGTTTTGCTCCTTTAAGTAGCGTATATCTTTTGAAGCTTGTTTTTGGGTTTACAGTGGGGTCTGACAGTTATTGCAGAGTTCTGTAGTCTGCTCTGTGTTCTGGTAACTGGTGATTGACAGGGTTCAGTGTTTCAGTGATTCAGAGTTTGGTTGTTTTATGCTTCAATGATCTGTTGTGGAAATTGAATGAATTGTGGTCTTCAGATTGTAATGTTGTGCTTCAGGAATATTCAAGTCTGAAAATGTATGAAAGGTGATACCTGAAGAAAAGAAGATTGTAGGTCAGCACCTACGTACTAGTATCTTGGCTAGTACAAGAGCAAAGGGGGTTGGAGCTCCCTTCCAAGGAAGTTTGGAGAACGAGAGAAGGTTGTAGCCTTCTGCAGGTTGTAGCCTGCGTACTGGTATAAGGCTGCACCAGTACAAAAGATTGTAAACTGAAGTTTCTTAAAGAAAGATAGAGATAACTTGCAGCAGGTGGTTTTCACCCACATTGGGTTTCCACCTTATATCTTGGTGTTCATGTGTGTGGCTTTTGATCCGTTCTGTTATACTGCATCTGCTTACTGTTAATGTGCTGAATAATGTCCTGATGAACTTAACTGAAGAATAAGCTAACTAAGTTATGAGTTTTCTGCTTATACGCTGTTTTATTTAGTCACAGTAGCGTGTACACGCTGTTTTACTTAACTGAAGTAGCGTATATGTTTCTGAGCATTGAAAAGGTTTGATTGATCTGATAATACTGATTCACCCCCCCTCTCAGTATTATTTCCAACAATTGGTATCAGAGCCGGTCCTTCAGGAAGCTTGATCGCTTGAAGGTAGATCATTCATCATGAGCAACTACGAGAAAGAAGCATCAATCAGGCCACCGGTTTTTGATGGAACAAATTTCAATTATTGGAAGGTAAGAGTTACTGCATATCTTCAATCTCTTGGTACAGAAGTTTGGAACATTGTAGAAACAGGCTATGCTTTTCCTTCAGCTACTCCTACAGATCCAGCTGAGAAAAAGACATATGAAACAAATGCAAAAGCAGTCAGTACTCTATTAGGAAGTATATCCCAAACAGAATTCATGAAGGTCATGCACTTCAAATCAGCAAAAGAGATATGGGACAAAATGATCACTAGCTATGAAGGAGATGAACAGGTAAAGGAAGCTAAACTTCAAACTCTCAGGATTCAATATGAGACTCTCAAGATGTATAATGATGAAAGTGTGGCAAATTATTTTCTTCGGGTAGATGAGATTGTTAATTGTATGAAAAATTTGGGTGAAGAAATAAAAGAGACTATAGTAGTTTCAAAGATTCTAAGATCATTATCCCCCAAGTTTGAATCTAAAGTATCTGCAATAGAAGAAAAGGAAAATCTCAAAGTTCTCACTATGTCTCAGCTACATGGAATTCTAACTGCTTATGAAATGAGAAAGGGAGGTCCATCAGACAGAAGGGAAGCTGCTTTTAAGGCATCAGGAAAAGAAGATTACTATGAAGCAAGCCATGTTCCAGAA
This sequence comes from Pinus tabuliformis, assembly GCA_031772625.1. Classification (NCBI taxonomy): domain Eukaryota; kingdom Viridiplantae; phylum Streptophyta; class Pinopsida; order Pinales; family Pinaceae; genus Pinus; species Pinus tabuliformis. The sequence continues at coordinate 1,018,278,355 of CM062813.1, read as the reverse complement.
GAAGAGGAAGAAGAATCAAATTTTGTCAGAAATCTTCAAAGGGGTGCTGGAAGGTTCAGAGGTAAGCTACCTTTCAAATGCTTTGCTTGTGGAAGAGTAGGTCATTATGCTGCAAAATGTCCTAATAAAGATAAAGGAAAAGAACCTGCTAGATGGAATAAGAAACAAAGTGCAAATAAGAAAAGCTACTACACCCATGAAGATAGTGATGGCTTATCAAACAGTGATGAAGATGAACAAGGTAATAAATATAAGCTATTAATGGCATTTGAAGATGATGATTATGAGGATGCTGTAGATGTGGATAATCTCTATAATGAAATTACTAGACTCAAGAGATGCATAGAAGAAAAGAGTGTGATCATTGATACTTTGCAATTTCAAATTGATGAAAAGGAAAAACATCTTGAAAAACTAGAAGGTGAAATTGTTGGTCTCAGAAAAGAAATTGAGAAAACAAAAGCTATTAATCTTAAGTTTGTCAAAGGATCTGAAACTTTGGATGAGATTATCAATGTGCAGCGGTCTCCTCTAAACAAGACAGGTTTGGGCTATAATGGAGAAACCTCTCAAGCATCCACCTCAAAAAGTTATCTTGATGCAGCAAGAAGAAATGAGCAGAAGAACAATGAAGATAATCAGGTAAAGCAGGGACGAATTACAAACAGAAACTATCAGGGACAATCCTTCTTAAGGGTGAACAAAAGCTACAACCAACCACAGGTAAAATCTTCTCAGTTTGGCACAAGAATAGATGAAAATAGAAATTACAATCAGTTGGCTGGTAGATTCAATAACCGCAGAAGCTTCTTCAATGGACAATGCTTTTCTTGCCATAACTTTGGTCACAAAGCAGCTCAATGTGTTGCATATAAAACAATCATGACTAGGGAAGCTCAAAAACAAAGAAGTATGACAGGGATTACAAAGAGGACCTATAACAACTTTTCGGTTCTTGAAAATGAAGTTGAATGTTCTATTTGCAATAATTTTGGTCATAAAGAATCTGAATGCAGGAGCAGGTTTCAGGAGAAAAAGGAACAAGCCACGAGCACCAAAAAATGGAGAATAAAAGAACCTCAGACAGAAAGATGTGGGATAGCGTTTTATGCAGAAGGACAGGAAAATCTATGGTACATTGACAGTGGATGTTCGAAACATATGACAGGTGATAAAGAAAAACTTGAATCTTATTCTACTTTAGAAAAGGGAAAAAAAGTTTCTTTTGGAAATGATACTCCTGCAACTATAAAAGGAAAAGGTATTGCTCCTTTGAAAGAAAAGGTCAAGGCTGGAAATGTTTTGTATGTTGATGGATTGAAGCATAATCTTCTAAGTGTCAGTCAGATGTGTGATCAAAAAACCGAGGTTATTTTCAGATCGAATGGATGTCTTGTTCGTGATCTTGATACAGGTAAAACAGTTCTCAAAGGCAAAAGAACTCCAAATAATCTGTACATATTTGAAGAAGGACAACAACAATGCTATCTTAGCAAGGATGAAGAGCACTGGTTATGGCATCGAAGGTTGGGACATCTAAGCTTCTCACAAATAAGAAAAGCATGCAAATATCAGGCAGTTCGCGATCTTCCAGATATCAAAATTCCAGACAACACTATATGCAAATCTTGTCAGTTTGGAAAGCAAACCAGAACTAACTTTCCAGAAAAGGAAGGATCAGCTAGCTTGCCTCTTGAGCTAGTCCATACAGATGTATGTGGTCCATTTAGGAAAAGGACACCTCGAGGAGAAGAATATCTGATATTATTCATTGATGATTTCTCAAGGTTTGTTTGGTTAGGGCTTATGAAGCACAAAGATGAAGCATTCGAAAAATTCAAATCCTTCAAAGCATTGGCTGAAAATGAATCAGGACACAAAATTAAGTGCCTCAGATCTGACAGAGGTGGGGAGTTCACATCAAATGAATTTTTCGATTTCTGCGATGAACATGGGATAAGAAGAGAATTCTCTACAGCTAGAACTCCTCAGCAAAATGGGGTTGTGGAAAGAATGAACAGAACTATCCAACAAATGGCTCGTGCTATGCTCGATGAATCAGGTACTCCTGCAACCTTCTGGGGTGAAGCTGCACATGCTGCTGTTATCATTCTTAACAAAACAAATGTCCGAGTAAACAGCACTCAAACACCTCATGAGCTTTGGAGTGGTAAAACTCCTTCCGTGAAGCATTTCAAAATCTTTGGGAGCAAATGTTATATTAAGAATACTGATGAGCAACTTGGCAAACTTGAACCTAGAGCAGATGAGGGCATTCTTCTTGGTTATTCTCCACATAGCAAAGCATACAAGTGCTACAATAAAAGACTTGGCAGAATTGTTGACAGTATTGATATAGTGGTTGATGAGAAGGGATATATTCCTAGGCAAGTTCATCATGAAGACATTGAAGAAGATGAAGGTTACTCTCAAAGGCGAAATGATGAACCTCAAGAAGAAGAAGAATCTCAAGAAGAACCAGAGGAGCAGACAAGAATAGAAGAGAAGACTCCATCCAGATATGTCCAAAAGAATCATCCAGAAACTCAGATTGTGGGGCAGAAAGAAGCAGGAGTACAAACAAGAAGGACACTTGCAGAAGCTTCAAGCTACTTGGCTCTACTCTCCTCCATTGAACCACAAAATGTGAAAGAAGCATGCAAAGATGAATGTTGGGTCAAAGCAATGGATGAAGAACTTGAGCAAATCGAAAGGAACAACACTTGGGAATTAGTTCCTAGACCAAAAGATAAGAATGTAATAGGAACAAAATGGGTCTTCAAGAATAAGTTAAATGAAAATGGAGAAGTAATTAGAAACAAGGCCAGACTTGTTTGTAAAGGGTATGCACAGCAAGAAGGAATAGATTTTGAAGAGACCTTTGCTCCTGTGGCAAGACTAGAGGCCATCCGAATGTTCCTTGCTCTCTCAAGCTTTCAAAACTTCAAGGTATTTCAAATGGACGTGAAATCAGCCTTCCTGAATGGAGACTTAGAAGAAGAAGTATATATTGAGCAGCCAGATGGGTTCATTCTTGGAATGATCCAAACCTTGTATGCAGATTGAAAAAGGCACTCTATGGGCTCAAACAAGCTCCAAGGGCTTGGTACTATCGGTTGGACAAATATCTTCACCAACAAGGCTTTTCAAAAGGATCAGCAGATAGCAATCTCTATATAAAAGTTGAAAATAACAAATTGCTAATCCTTGTTGTTTATGTAGATGATATTATTTTTGGCAGCAATGAAGAGACCATGAGTCAAAACTTTGCCTTGGTTATGCAGAAAGAATTCGAAATGTCACTTCTTGGAGAATTGACATATTTTCTTGGATTGCAAATCCAACAAAATGAAGGAGGTATCTTCTTGTCTCAAACCAAATACCTCAAGCAGATCTTGAAGAAGTATGGCATGGAAGAGTCAAAGCCAGTATGTACACCCATGGTTACAGGATGCAGCCTCAGTGCAAATGATGAATCAGCAGCAGTTCACCAACCCACTTATAGATCCATGATTGGGAGTTTGCTTTATTTGACAGGTACTCGACCAGATATTACACATGCAGTAGGAATGGTTGGAAGATTTCAAGCCAACCCAAAGGAAACTCATCTTCAGGCAGTCAAAAGAATCTTCAAATATCTTCAAGGGACCCAAAACTATGGCTTATGGTATCCTAGAAATACTGATCTCACTCTTCATGCTTACACAGATGCAGATTGGGCTGGAAGTGTGGATGATAGGAAAAGCACAAGTGGAGGTGCTTTCTTCATGGGTTCCAGATTAGTATCTTGGTTCAGCAAGAAACAAAGTTCGATTGCCTTATCTACAGCTGAAGCAGAATATGTGGCTGCAGCATCTTGTTGCACACAACTTCTTTGGATGATGCAGACCTTGCAGGACTTTCAAATCACTTGCACTCCACCTGTCTCTATCTTATGTGATAATACAAGTGCAATCAGCATTTCAAAGAATCCTGTCATGCACTCAAAGACCAAGCACATACCAATCAAGTACCATTTTCTTCGGGAACAAGTGCTTGAGCAGAAGGTCAAGTTGGAGTATGTTCCTTCTAAGGAGCAAGTTGCTGATATTCTCACAAAACCACTGCCCAGGGAAACTTTTGAATATCTCAGACAAAAGCTGGGAGTAGTTGATGCTTCATCCTGTTGTTGAAGTTTGTTTGTTCTACAGAAAAGTTGGTATACGCAGGTTACGGAAGGGATATGAGCGTATACACGCGGATTCATGGTGGGTAAGTCGCGTGTATTCTGGACGCTTGTTGCAGAAAGAATATCCGCGTACATACGCTGTTTTATACAGGATAAAACGCGTATATGAAGTTCTGAACAGCAAGGGAAAACTCTGAAGTTCTGAACAGCAATAGGAATGTCAGAATTCTTCAGGCACAGTTTCAGGGAGTGCAACAGGCACAGGTTCAGGGGGAGCAGCTCAAAAGTCTCATAAAGCATTGTTGGCATTCAGATGTTTTGGTTGTTGGTTTCAGGAGAAGGAGCTCAGAAAGAAATTCTGGTTGCTGATCTAACAAGATGTTTATCAGATGCTGCTGGTGTCTTTCCTAAGTCTTGGTCTAGATCTGTTGTCTCTATGTCATGTATCTCTCTTGTCATATCTCTTTTATGGTGTCAAGGTCATGTAACGGCCTATGTTGGTTTCCCCACTATGCCTGGGATGAATGCTGTAATATAATTGGTTGTTTCTGATATGTCCCCTCTTGGTAGGGAGTATGGATGTATGTATTGAGTCTTTTGGTGATAGGAAGGTCCCTTATGGTGTATAAATCTTGGTTCTTGTTGAAGAACATCTTTTCAGATCTGGCCTACTGTCAGGGGGAGCACGAGTCAGCACAGCCAAGCAGAGGTATCAGCATGTCCTCAGGGGGAGCACAGCCCTTTGCCCTTGATGTCAAAGGGGGAGAGTGACTTGGTGTGGTGGTTGCCATCAAGTCCAAAGGGGAGATTGTTGGCATTATGATTCAAGTGTTGTCCTTGATGGCAACTCACTCAGAGGATGGTACAGTGCTCAGAGGTTGGTACAGGTGATGGCAACTTAATCAGAAGACAGATCTCAGTACAGCATGCCAAGGAAGCTCATACACGCCGTTTCGTTAAGCCCAAGTCGCGTGTACACGCTAGTTCGATTCATAAAAAGCGCGTGTATGTGGAAAGGTTCCTTTGGTCCATGGTGGTTAGTCCTTGGAAGTTGTGCCTATGATTTCGGACCATTGTGTCTCGACGGGCGTGTCGATCCCTAGTTTTGAAGTTGATGGTATTGTGTTACTATGGTTTTGGCTCTTGGTATTGAGCTAGGCCTAAGACTATATAAGGAGAAGAAGATCATTAGGCAAAATCATCTTTCGACAAGGCTTGAATATCTAAGAGTGAAAGAGATCTGATTTGCAGGTGCTGGGTTGCTTGATCTAAGCCAAGGAGAGATCACATTGGTTGATGGAAGACTAGATCTAAGGATAGATCGGGATCTAATGGTTTGAAATGCACTATCATGATATGGTTGATTATGCTTATTTCTAGATCTGCATATTGTCGCAATGCTATGTTCTGGGTCTAACTAATGTCTGGTACAGCTGCAAATTGAGAAAGTTTATTTTTAGATCTGTACGCAGGTTGGCTTCGGTAAAAGAGCGTGTATACGCGGGTTTTGCTCCTTGAAGTAGCGTATATCTTTTGAAGCTTGTTTTTGGGTTTACAGTGGGGTCTGACAGTTATTGCAGAGTTCTGTAGTCTGCTCTGTGTTCTGGTAACTGGTGATTGACAGGGTTCAGTGGTTCAGTGATTCAAGTTTGGTTGTTTTATGCTTCAATGATCTGTTGTGGAAATTGAATGAATTGTGGTCTTCAGATTGTAATGTTGTGCTTCAGGAATATTCAAGTCTGAAAATGTATGAAAGGTGATACCTGAAGAAAAGAAGATTGTAGGTCAGCACCTACGTACTAGTATCTTGGCTAGTACAAGAACAAAGGGGGTTGGAGCTCCCTTCCAAGGAAGTTTGGAGAACGAGAGAAGGTTGTAGCCTTCTGCAGGTTGTAGCCTGCGTACTGGTATAAGGCTGCACCAGTACAAAAGATTGTAAACTGAAGTTTCTTAAAGAAAGATAGAGATAACTTGCAGCAGGTGGTTTTCACCCACATTGGGTTTCCACCTTATATCTTGGTGTTCATGTGTGTGGCTTTTGATCCGTTCTGTTATACTGCATCTGCTTACTGTTAATGTGCTGAATAATGTCCTGATGAACTTAACTGAAGAATAAGCTAACTAAGTTATGAGTTTTCTGCTTATACGCTGTTTTATTTAGTCACAGTAGCGTGTACACGCTGTTTTACTTAACTGAAGTAGCGTATATGTTTCTGAGCATTGAAAAGGTTTGATTGATCAGATAATACTGATTCACCCCCCCTCTCAGTATTATTTCCAACATTATGTGTGATGATCTACTTTATGTTACTGCATCTGTTAACTGATAATATGGTTGATAATGTTCTAATGCACTCATTGAAGATCGATTAACTTAATCATAAGAAGTTGTGGAAGTAGCATATACGAATCTGATTATGGAAATGAAAAAGTTTTATTAATATGATAATACTGATTCACACCCCCCCCCCCCCTTCTCAGTATTATTTCCAACAATTGGTATCAGAGCAGGTCCTTTGATAGAAGCTTGATCGCTTGAAGGAGATCCGTGGAACAATGGGAAAGAAGCTTAAGAAGAAAGCTAATAAGAAAAAGAAGTCATCTCAGAAGAACTATGACAGTGGAAGAATCGATTGGGGATTAGGCATAAGAAGCTCTTCAGATTCAGAATCAGATTCAGAGTCATTTTCAGGTATGAATGTGTTATCCTCTGATGTTCCAGCTATATTTCCTTGTGATAGAGATGAAAGTGATAGCGAAATTACTGAATTTGCTCTTATGGGTGAACAAGAAAGATATCAAATAGAGGCAGAATTTAAAAGGCTAACAGACAAAATTAGAGATCAACAAGATCTATTAAACAAAAGGGAATGTGATTTCAAAGAAGAAGCTACCAAACTAAGGGCACAACTAGAAGAAGGAAACAAGGTAAGAAAGCTACTCAAGGACAAGGAAGACCAATGTCAAAAATTGCAGCATGAAGTGACATCATTAAGAAAAGAAGTCAACGAAAGAAGCACAACCATCAAGAAACTCAAAGATAGATCCAGCTACTATCAAAATCTTGAAGCTACAATCCTCTCACTAAAAGGAGATCTTGAAGAATCAAAGAAGCAGAATACAGATCTACTCCAAGCTATTGCAAAACAAGAAAACGAAGTCATCAGCTTAAAATCTCAACTAGAATGTGCCTTCCGAGTTCGTCAAATGCAGCAGGATCTGAATGAAGAACAAGAAAAGGAGATTCTCAAACTAAGGGAACAAATGAAAGCTGAAGAAGTTTTGAAAAAGAAATCTCTTGAAAAGGAAGAACAGCTTCAGGTTGAGGTAAATATCTTGAAAGGTAAACTAGAAGAAAAGGATAAGCTTTTACGATTTCAAGATAGCTCTAAAGTATTGGATGATATTCTTAGTAGTCAAAGGTCCCCTGCTATAAAGACTGGTCTTGGTTTCCATGAATCTGTTGAAGGTGAATCTAGTTCACAAGGTGAGGCAAGAAACTCTAAAAGGAAATCTAAAGTGATCAACGAAGAAGTGAAAGATCAATCTCATCATCAACCAAGGAAAGAGATTCCTCAAAGAAAATCCTTTACTCCTCCTATGAATAATGTTGAATGTTATGTATGTCATAATCTTGGACATGTTGCAGCTAGATGTAGAAGAAGAAGAGTTCAAGACCATTATGCAGAAAGGTCATCTCAATCAAGGTACTTTTATGGATATTGCTTTGCTTGCAATATGTTTGGTCACAAAGCTACTGATTGTTACAGGAGGAATATGAAACATGTAAGATGTTATGCATGTAACAAGCTTGGACATATAGCCAAGGAATGCAGGAACAAAGTTTGGGCACCATATCAAAAGGAGAAAATGTCATCATCACGCTTGAAGATATGGAGGAAAAAGGAAGTACAGTCAGAAAAGGATGGCACAGTACAATGTACAGACATACCAGAATCAGAGGAAGCTGAAAGTACAGGACGCAGTGCAGTAACAGGAGACCTGTGTGCGGACGCAGGCCAGACCAAGTCCAGGTGCGTCCAGGACGCAGTTCAGTAACTGAAGATCTGCGTGGGGACACAGAGCGACTGAGGATAAGGTGCGTCCCTGAAGCAAAAGGACGCGGCGCGATAGTGATTTTGGGTGCGTCCCTGAGTAAAAGAACGCGGCGCGATAGTGTTTTTGGGTGCGTCTCTGCAGCAATAGGACGCAGCGCAGCAGAAGATAAAGTGCGTACCTGTCTCAAAGCATTTATTGGCTGTTTCTTCTTGATATGCATGATCAGATTTAACAGATGGCACTGGTTCAGGGGGAGCATATGTCCTAAATTCATTGTTGGCATTATGGTCCTTGGTGACAATGCTTATGATTCATCTTGCTATTATGAGTTGGTCACATGATCAGATGTATGGTTGATTCTCTAATGATGCTTGCATGAAGTCTTTATTATCCTTGGCACATATATGGATGAGGTTGGCTGATTTCATGGATGACTATTCAAAGTCACATTGTTGGAGACATGATGATGATGAGTTACTCATATGCATTTCATGATGATGTTGACATGAGCATGATGCATGATTTCTTTCTTGGCACAAATGGATGAGGATTGTTGGCTGGATACAGGGATGATTATTCATACATATGTTGATTGATGCTGATGCTTTCATTTGATGGCTCTTGATTCATGTAGATCTGGTTGGTTATGAGTTGATGTTGACAGATACTATGGAGCAGATTATACAGTGCTGTTGTTTGTCATGATCTTTAGATGTTTGGAAGGTCGTAGCAAGACTCATGTTGTAATGGTCTATCTATTATAGTCATCTCTTCAGGTCATGTAACGGCCTATGTCCCCCCACTATGCATGGGATGAAGATGTAATGTATTTGGTTCTCATATTTCTGATGTATTCCCACTTGGTTGGATGGATGATCCTTATTGTGATGGGTGATGGATGTATGTATTGAGTCTTTTGGTGATAGGAAGGTCATTTATGATATATATAGAGTCATGTTCTTCTTGTAGAACATCTTTTTGCAGACCTTGCTTACAGTCAGGGGGAGCTTGACCATGAACAAACACCATACAGCAGAGCAGACATCTCAGCTGGTTCTCAGAAAGACCATTATCAGATTGGAGCACCATGACATATACAAAGGGGGAGCTCATTCAGAGACTTCAGCAGATCTGGTTCATAGTCAAAGGGAGCATGTTCTTAGGGGGAGCATACCCCTTTGCCCTTGATGTCAAAAGGGGAGAGTGATTTGGTGTTGTTGCCATCAAGTCCAAAGGGGGAGATTGTTGGCATTATGGCTAAAGTGTTGTCCTTGATGGCAACCCATTCAGGTGATAGATCACTGTACTTCAAGTCAGCAGCAAAGATTGATGATCAGCTCTCATTTTATTGAAAAATTATGAAGGACGCAGGTACACCTTACAGAAAGTGCGTACCTGCAGGTAAACCATGCAGAACCCGCGTCCAGGGATGCATGCCAGCCATTCAGGGGGTGCGTCCACCCAGTGCACACATTTCAAGGCAGAGAAAAGCACGTGGGGGTTTCTTGTGTGGTATCTAGCCGACGGTTTTGTGTTTCTATGGTGTCGGCTCGTGGTATTGTTCCTTGATTTGAGGAGGAGATTGCCTATATAAAGCAAAGGAGATCATTTGTTTTGAGCATATCTTTTGTTGAATATCTTATGAGGTGAGATTTGGTCTAGATCTAATGAAGGCGAATCTATTAATGGACTGAGATCTCTTGGCGCATGTTCAGATCTGTGGATCTGATTGTCTGGGTTACTTCTAAAGTCTTGAAATCATCTATGCCCGGAGGGACGCAGGTGCAGTAAGGGTTCAGGTGCGTCCGGGACGCAGGAGCGAAGAGTTTCAGGTGCACCGGACGCAGGCGCAGAAGGGTTCAGGTGCGCCGGGACGCAGGCAGTTCAGTAGACTCAGTGCGAGGGACGCAGGCTAGCAGTTTAGCAGGGTGCGTCCAGGGAATCAGGCCAGCAGTTGAGCAGGGTGAGTCCGGGACTCAGGCTAGCAGTTGAGCAGGGTGAGTCCGGACTCAGGCTAGCAGTTGAGCCGGGTGCTTCCTTCTCTTAAAATCTTTGTTTATCATTGTTGTATTCTGGGTTTGGTCCTATTATTGTTGATCTGGTTACTTCAGTTGATTGGGTGTTTCAGAAGGTTGTTTGAGCTTCAATGTTGTTGGGTCCAGTATGAAAATTGGATGAAATGTGGCCTTTCAGTTTATGGGTTGTGCTTTAGTGTATCCAGTATGAAAATTGATGAAACATGGTACTTGAAGGAGAGAAGATTGTAGGCCGGCGCCTACGTACTAGTATCTAAGCTAGTACAAGAGCTAAAGGAAATCTTTGGAGCATTGTAACAGGTAGTAGCCTGCGTACTAGTAAATGGATCGGCTAGTACAAGAGCAAAGGGGGTTGTAGCTCCCGTACTGGTATAAGGCTGCACCAGTACAAATATTGTAAAAGAATTTTCTTATTAAGAAGAAGATTGAGATGACTTGCAGCAGGTGGTTTTTCTCCCGCATTGGGTTTCCACCTTACATCATTGTGTTCATGTGTGTGCCTTATGTGTGATGATCTACTTTATGTTACTGCATCTGTTAACTGATAATATGGTTGATAATGTTCTAATGCACTCATTGAAGATCGATTAACTTAATCATAAGAAGTTGTGGAAGTAGCATATACGAATCTGATTATGGAAATGAAAAAGTTTTATTAATATGATAATACTGATTCACCCCCCCCCCTCTCAGTATTATTTCCAACATATTTTTCTTCAGATCTGGAACATGCCTTACCTCCTTTGGTAGCCATTGCTTTCCATTCTACTGTTTTAGAAGAACCTTACCCATTCCAACAATTTTACAAGGTTTATCATCACCCAAATGGACTTGTCCAAAATTTCCTTGAACATAGTCATGAAAATATTTCTTATCAAGTGTGGCATGGAATGAGGCCCCTGAATCTACCACCTAGGAATTAGTGATATTTTCAAAAGAAAGAATCAAAGCATCTTGTAACACCACACTTGTCACATTTGCTTCGTGATTTTTTTCTTGCTGTGCATCTCCTTCTTTTCCCTTATGAGATCTACAATCATTCTTTAGGTGTCATTTATTTATGCATTTCTAGCACACTATCCCCGATCTGGACTTGGATCTGCCTATCCTTGATTTACTGTGATATCCTGAGCTCCTTCCTCTTTCCATTTTTCTTCCCCTAGACTCTGCATTTAAATCATTACCCGATGTCTCACCGGAGATTTTTCATCGCATTTCCTCGCTAAGGATAGCACCGACAACATCATAAAACTTTAAAGTACTAGATCCAGAAACAGAGTTACCAATGGCCATAACTAAACCATTCCAACTTTCTAGCAATGAGCACAAGAATAAAAGAGCTCTAACTTCATCATCAAAGTTTACCCCTATAGAACTTAACTGACTTGTAATAGTGTTAAAATCATTTAAATTGTCTAAAATAGATCCACCTTTCGACATATTCATATTAAATAACCGTTTCATAAGAAATACCTTGTTTGAGGCTGGGGGTTTTTCATATAGTTTCGCCAATGCCTTAATCAAACCCTACGTCATTTCCTTTGAAATGTTGAAGGCGACTGACGCTGCGAGGCACAACCGTACTGTTCTGAGAGCCTTTTTATCGAGAAGGTTCCATTCTTCATCTATCATACCCAACAGCATCTTTGTTTTTCCATCTAATGGTAGGTATAGATCTTTCTGATACAGACAATCTTCCATCTACATCTTCCACAGTGAGATGTTTTGGCCGTTAAATTTCTCGACCCTAAACTTACCATCTTCCGCCATTACTCCCACTTGAATGAGGAACACTTCTTTCCTGCGAGTTTATCAGCCAAATAGACGTTTGTCTCTGATACCAATTGTTTGAAAATTATATATTACAGAGCAAAGGAACAGATAGAATATTGCATAAATATAGACACAGAAAACACATAAAACCAGAGAGACACAAATATATGTGGTTCACCCAGTTTGGGCTATGTCCACCCCGATCAGCCGGTCCTTCCTTTCTATTATACAAAAAAATGAAGAGACACAACCTACAATAGATCCGTTGTAATATCCTCTGTTTTCTCTCACAGTCTCACCTCTTTGTTTCTCGCTCGGAGAATACACATCTATTACACAGCCTCAATACAATACCCTCATAAAAAGAGAGGGGGTTGCCTTCTAGGAAAAACAACCCTAAACTAAACATAAGTTCTACTGTCAGATCATCTGCCTAATGAATGGCTCAGATTGACTAGAAATTACTATACTTTTACAAGGCAATTTTACATCTGTTTTTAGCTTCGGGGCTGCTGCCCCCGAATCCCCCGCAGGGGGACCGCTGGCCATCGGACCCCCTAACTGAGGGGGGATGGACCCCCTCGAACCCCTACGGGGGGGGACAAGTTCCCCCCACACCCCCCCCGCATGGAGGGGTGTACAAACCTCCTAGGATATACATCCGGCTGAAATATTGACCTCTAAATAATCATGCTCCACACCCAACAATCTCCCACTTGGAGAATGATTGTAGCAGCTCCACCACTGCTTCATTTTCTAGACAATGGCTCCTCTTTGGACCTAGTTGTTTCTCATCTTCATCATCATCCTTGAAGACCAATTGAAACTGAGCATATTCCCAGTTTCTCCCTAGTTACAACTTTTGTTAGCATATCTGCAGGATTCTGGATAATGTGTATCTTTTCCAGCTTCAACTCTCCATCTTCCAACACTGATTGTATGAAATGGTATTTTAGCTGTATGTGTTTAGTCCTAGAATGAAATGCTGAGTGCTTTGCATGATGAATGGCACTTTGGCTATCACTGTATAACGTGCCCATATCATGCTCCTTACCCAATTCACCCATAAACCTTTGTAACCAAATCATTTCTTTACTAGCCTCTGTAGTAGCAACATACTCGGCTTCTGTTGTTGAAAGTGCAGCAACACTTTGGATTTTTGAAACCCAACTGACAACTGTTCCAGCTACAGTAAATACATATCCTGTAGTGCTCCTCCTGTTATCTTTGTCACCTGCCATATCTGCATCAACATATCCCTGTGGAGAAATGTTTGAACCACCAAAGCATAATGTTTGATTTGTGGTACCTTTCAAATATCTGAGAATCCATTTCACTACCATCCAATGTTCCTTTCCTGGATTGTTCATGTACTTGCTTACAACTCCCACTGCATGTGCAATATCAAGCCTTGTGCAGACCATTGCATACATTAAGCTTCCAATTATTGATGCATATGGAACTTTAGACATATAATCCATGTCTTCTTGGGTATTTGGGCACATTTCCTTACTAAGTTTGAAATGGCTAGAAAAAGGTGTACTAATTGGTTTTGCATTGTGCATATTAAAGCTTTTCGGCACCTTTTGTATGTACTCATTCTAAGACAATGTTAATTTGCAATTTTTCTTATCTCTAGTTATTCTCATAACAAGGATTTGTTTTACAGCTTCCAAATCCTTCATTGAAAATTAATTTGCCATTTTTCTTTTGAGCACATTTATTTCCTGCATGTTAGACCATGCAACAAGCATGTCATCCACATACAATAACAATATAATATAGCTACCATCATTTTGCTTTTCTAGATAAACACAATGATGAGAGTGACATCTAGTATAACCTTGTTCAGACATAAACTTGTCAAATTTTAGATACGACTGCCTTGGAGGCTATTCTAAGTCATACAAGCTCTTCTTCAACCTGCACACTAGTTTCTCCTTCCCTTTTAGCTCATATCCTTGTGGCTGCTGCATATATATCTCTTCCTCCAAATCCCCATGGAGAAAGCTTGTCTTTACATCTAACTGCTCAAGATGCAAATCTTCAACTACTACTAGAATTAAAATAGTTCTCATTGAAGTCATTCTAACAACAGGAGAAAATATTTCATCAAAATCAATACCTTTCTTCCATGAAAACCGCTTCACCACAAGTCTAGCTTTGTACCTTTGTTTTCCTCCATCTTCTTCCTTCGGCCTGTAAACCCATTTATTCTTCAATGTAGTTTTTCATGTAGGCAACCTAACTAAGTCTCAATTCTGGTTATGCATTAAGGATTCCATCTCTTCTTCCATGGCTAGCTCCCACTTCTTCCTACTTTCAACCTGCATTGCTTCTTCATAACATTCAAGTTCACCAGAATCAGTCCACAATAAATAATATAATGAAGGAGAGTATCGTTCAGGGGGTATACTTATCTTGGTAGATCTTCTAACACCACTTTCAGGTGTTTGAGGTGCCTGTTTCTATTGTTGTGGTTATTGTTGTTGTGGTTGTTGATTATTATTATTTTCAGTCACCTTTACTTTTTCAGTGATCTCATCAAGAACTGTGGATTCCTTGTTTTCCTTTTCCTGTTTCTTTTCTTGCAAATGATTCTTATACAAGACCTTTTCATTGAATATTACATCTCTGCTCCTAATGATTTTGTGATTTTCATAATCATATAAGTGATAACCAAAATCATGAACACCATATCCAATAAAGGTACATTTCTTTGATTTTCCCTCAAGCTTTACTCTATTTTCTTTATTAATATGGACAAAGGTCTCACAACCAAAATGGTTTAAAAAATAGTAGGTTACCCTTTTACCTGTCCATGCCTCCTATAGAACACCACCATCCAAGGAACTTGAAGGCTCTTTGTTTATTAAATAAACAACAGTATCTACAACATCTTCCCAAAAATGTAAAGACAATCCTGCATGCAACCTCATGCACCTTGCACGCTCCATGATTATTCTGTTCATCCTTTCTGACACACCATTTTCTTGTGGTCTTCTTGGAACTATCTTCTCTCTATGAATTCCAAGCTCTAAATAGTATCTATCAAACTCTTTGCTGCAATATTCACTTCCATTGTCTGATCTGAGACACTTAAATTTCTTTCCTGTCTCAATCTCAGCCAAAGCTTTCCATTTCTTGAAAGTATCAAATACATCAGATTTATTCTTAATACAATAGATCCAAGTTTTTCATGTTGCATCATCAATAAATGTAGCATAATAACGGAAGCCACCGAGAGATGATACCTGAGCAGGTCCTCATCCATCTATATGCACAAACTCTAATTTGTCGCTCTTCTTTTCTTTCTCGACTCTAAGAAATCTGACTCTCTTCTGTTTTCCATAAATGCAATTCTCACAGAAGTCCAAATCAACATTCTTCAAAATCGGCAACAAATTCCTTGAGTGAAGAATCTTCATCTCCTTCTCACTCGTGTCTGAGCCTATGATGCCATAATGCTGCATCTGCTCCTTTGGAAGTTAAAGCATTAACAGAGTTAGAAATACCATTGCATAAATACAATGTACCAACCTTTTCAGCTTTTGCTATTACCAGGGCTCCTTTGGTGACCTTCCAAACTTTATCTGTGAAAGTTGTCATGCATCCTTCACCACCTAACTGCCCTGTTGAAATGAGATTTTTCTTCAAATCTAGAACATGCCTTACCTCCTTTAGTAGCAATTGGTTCCATTCTGCTTTTTTACAAGAACCTTACCCATTCAAAAAAAATTACAAGGTTTATCATCACCCAAATGAACTTGTCCAAAATCTCCTTGAACATAGACATGAAAATATTTCTTATCAGGTGTGGCATGGAATGAGACCCCTGAATCTACCACCCAGGAATCAATAATATTTTGAAAATAAAGAATCAAATCATCTTGTAACACCTCACCTATCACATTTGCTTCATGATTGTTTTCCTGCTATGCATCTCCTTCTTTTCCCTTCCAAGCTATTGTCTTTCTTTAGGTGTCCTTTCTTTCCACATTTCCAGCACACCATCCCCGATCTGGATTTGGATCTATTATTTCCTTGATTTACTGTGATATCCTGAGCTCTTTCTTCTTTCCATTTTTCTTCCCCTAGACTTTTCACTTAAATCATTACTCGATGTCTCACTGGAGCTTTTCCATCGCATTTGCTTACTAAGGATAGCACTGACAACATCACCAAACTTTAAAGTACTAGATCCAAAAACAGAATTACTAATGGCCATTACTAAACCATTCCAACTTTCTGGCAATGAGCACAAGAATAATAGAGTTCTAACTTCATCATCAAAGTTTACCCCTATAGAACTTAACTGCCTTGTAACAATATTAAAATCATTTAAATGGTCTGCAACAGATCCACCTTCCGACATCTTCATATTAAATAACTGTTTCATAAGAAATACGTTGTTTGAGGCCAAGGGATTTTCATGTAGTTTTTCCAACACCTTAATCAAACCCTCTGTTGTTGTTTCACTCAAAATGTTGAAGGCGACCGAGGCTGCAAGGCACAACCGTACTATTCCAAGTGCCTTTTTATCGAGAAGGTTCCATTCTTCATCTGTCATACTCATCAGCATCTTTGTTTTTCCGCCCAATGGTGGATAGAGGTCTTTCTGATACAGATAATATTCCATCTGCATCTTCCACAGTGAGAAGTTTTGGTCGTTAAATTTCTCGACCCTAAACTTACTATCTTCCACCATTTCTCCCACTCGAACGAGGAACCCTTCTTTCCTGTGTGTTTATCAGTCAAATAGACCTTTGGCTCTGATACTAGTTGTTTGAAAATTATATATTACAAAGCAATGGAAAACATAGAATATTGCATAAATATAAACATAGAAAATGCATAAAACCCGAGAGACACAGATATATGTGGTTCACCTAGTTTGGGCTACATCCACCTTGAACAACCAGTCCTTCCTTTCTATTATCCAGCAAAATCAAGAGACACAACCTACAATAGATCCGATGTAATATCCTTTGTTTATTCTCATAGCCTCGTCTCTCTTTTTCTCGCGCGGAGAATACACATCTATTACACAGCCTCAATACAATACCCTCATACAAAGAGAGGGGGTTGCCTTCTAGGGAAAAAAAACCCTAAACTAGACATAAGTTCTACCATCAGATCATCCACCTAATGAATGGACCAGATTGACTAGAAATTACTCTACTTTTACAAAGCAATTTTACATCTTTTTTTAGCTTCGGGTGAACTGCCCCCGAAGCCCTTGCCGGGGGACCACTGGCCCTCGGACCCCCCAGCTGGGGGGGACAAGTCTGCCCCGCACCTCCCCACGTGGAGGGGTGTACAAACTTCCTGGGGTATACATCTGGATGAAACAAAGACCTCTAAATAATCATGCTCCACACCCAACAACTCAGCTGCCCATGAAGAGTATGATGATGGATATTGTGGTAGCAGATATCCCCCCAAGTTTGATATGCTACTTTCCAAAGGATGGATTAAAAGGTTGGGTGGGACATTACAAAATGACTTATCTTATGCCACAATCCAAGTTTTTGGAAGAGAAAGCAGAAGACTATACAGGGAAGCTCAGTTGGCCTATGTCATCAGTGATGAGAAGAACCCCACTAATCATCCCATTTATGCTGTGGATGCTGATTTTGTAGCATGTAGTCTCCAAATTGAAGAATCCCATAGGGCATCGGTGCAGCTCAAGAAACCAGTATGCCAAGCCATGGAAGAGGAAGGGACACAGACTTGGGCTATGTTCTTTGATGGATCCTGTTCAAAGGAAACTGCAAGAGCAGTAGTGGTGCTGGTGTCTTCAAAATAAGAAAGCATACATTTGTCTTTTAAACTGACTTTTCAGGTCACCAACAATATAGCAGAGTATGAGGCTATGATATTGGGCTTAAATGCTACCAAAGACATGGGAATCAGAGACATAAAGGTGTTTGGAGATGTTGATCTCATCATTCAACAAGTGAACAAAACATTCCAAGTAAGGCACCTAAGGTTGAAAGCATACAGAGATGAGGTATGGAGACTCAAAGATTATTTTGATAGTTTTTCTATCTCATATATTCCTAGAGTAAGAAATCAGCTTTTGATTCCCTTGCCATGTCTGCTAGCATGTTCATCCCTCCCATACCCCCTAGATTGGCTTATGAAGTCCAAATAAAATATAGACCATCCTTGCCTAATAATGTCCAGCACTGGAAAGTCTTTGAGGATGATAATGAAGTAAATAGGTTTCTGCAAGTCATTGATGAATTCTCTAAAATGAAAATTAATCAAGAGAATGAAACCTTGGAGGAAAGTCCCAAGCCCTAGCTAAAGAATAGAATTGGCCAAGACAGAGTTGTACAGTTACCTAGCAATCATATCCCTAAAGAGCTAGTTCCTCTAGAGAAGTTGTTTGACCAGAATGATGTGCCTCATAAGGCTTCCCAAAAAGAAGATCAGTTTGTAGTCCATAGGCATAACATAGGGAGTCCAGATCATCCAAAGTATATAAATCTATCCACCCATTTGTCTGCTACCCAATGTTCTGAGTATTGCACCATAATGAAGCAATATGCTGATGTCTTTGCCTAAGAATATAGTGACCTCAAAACTTATGACAAAAAGATCATCCAGCATAAGATCCCCTTGTAGAAAGACACCATTCCTTTCAAACAGAAGCTGAGACCCATAAATCCTCTGCTCCTCCCCTTGATTGAAAAGGAAATCAAGAAGTTGTCGATTACCAAAATCATAGTCCCTTTGAGATACTGAAAGTGGGTAGGAAACTTGATAGTGGTGAGGAAGAAAAGTGGAGAAATCAGGCTGTGTGTTGATTTCAGGAACCTAAACAATTTCTCTAAGAAAGACAATTATCCCTTGCTGAAGATGAAGCATTTGCTACATAAAGTCTCAGGAGCCAAAGTTATGTCTTTCCTGGATGGATTTTTAGTGTATAACCAAGTTGTTGTACATCCAGATGACCAAGAAAAGATTGCTTTCACCACTCCTTGGGGGACTTCTATGTACTCCAAGATGCCTTTTGGGCTGATGAATGTTGGAGCCACCTTTGAGAGAGCTATGGATATAGCATTTGTAGGAGAGAAGGATAAGTTTGTCCTTGTCTACCTAGATGATATAACAATATACTCTAGCAGTCATCAAGATCATTTGCAGCATTTGAAGAAAGTGTTTCTGAAATGCAAGAGGTTTGGGATATCAGTGAATCCCAAGAAGTCACAATTTGCTTTAGAAGAGGCCAAACTTCTAGGACACATTGTTTCTGCTGCAAGTGTCAAAATTGACCCAGAGAGAGTGAAAGCAATACAAACCTTGTCTGTCCCAAGATCAAAAAAGGACATCCATCCTTTCTGGGAAAAATAATTTTGTAAGGATGTTTATTCCTAATTTTTCTGAATTGGTAAAACACATCACCTCAATGCTAAAGCTAGAATCAGAGATCAAGTGGACTGATGTAGCAAGGAGATATTTTGAAGCCATCAAAAGAGATATTATGGAAGCTCTCACTTTAATCAGCCCAGACTATAGCAAGGAGTTCCATATCTTCTCCTTTACCTCAGGTGACACCCTTGCAGCAGTCCTATTATAGAAAGATGATGAGAGTTCAGAGCACCCAGTGGCATTCTTCAGCAAAACATTAAGGGATGCTGAACTAAGATATGATATCATCGAAAAACAAGCTTATGCTCTTATCAAATCTTTGAAAGCTTTTTGAATATGCATTCTCCAAGGTAATTGCATATGTGCCCTCTGCTTCAGTGAAGGATGTCCTAATGTAGCTAGATGTTGATGGAAGAAGGGCTAAATGGATTGCAAAGCTTATTGGCTTCAACATAGAATTGAAGCCCACCAAGCTTGTTAGAGGTCAGGGCCTCGCGAAGTTGATGGCTGAAGAAAATTACAAAATGCTTGACATAAATTGCGTGGGTACAAATTCAGAGGAAGGACAAACAGAAGAAGAAACAATAGCACATGACCAGTTGTTGGCTGCAAATCTAGCTTATTATGAATGGTATTCTACAATAGCTCAATTTTTGCTGAAGCTGGAAGTTCCTCTAGGCCTAAGTTCAAGCCAAGCTAGGAATATTAAGCTCAGAGCATCCAAGTTCTCTATTCATGACAGCTTGCTATATTCGAGGGATCCCTTTGGAATCCTTTTATGATGTCTGGACAAAGAACAATCTGTGGAAGTCATGCATCAATTGCATTCCAACATCTGTGGAGGACATCACTATTGGAAAACCACAGCCCACAAGATCCTCAGAGCTGGGTGTTATTGGCCCACTTTGTTTTCTGATGTATTTTCAATTGTAAAATCTTGTGACAGATGGTAGAGGTTTGAAGGAAAACAACAGTTGAAATCCTTACCCTTGAAGCCGATACATTCCAGTGGCCCTTTCCAGCAGTGGGGCTTGGATTTCATAGGGGAAATTAGTCCACATTCTAGTGGCCAACACAGATGGATCTTAGTAGCCGTTATCTACTTCACTAAATGGATTGAGGCCATCCCCACTAGGAAAGATAATCACCATGTGGTCATGAAGTTCTTGACAAAAAACATTTTCACCAGGTTTGGTTGTCCACACAAATTGGTGACAGACAATGCAGTAGCCTTCAGCGCAAAAGAGTTGGTGGGCATGTGTGATTCAATGGGAATTAAGCTGGTGCATTCCACCTCATATTACCCTCAAGGTAATGGTCTAACAGAGTCATCCAATAAGAGCTTGATAAGGATAATAAAAAATCTACTGGAAGATAACAAAAGGAACTAGGATTCCAAACTGAAGTATGCATTGTGGGCTGACAAGGTGACCACCAAGAAGTCCACAGGCAATTCTCCGTTCAAGATGGTATACGTCACTGAGGCTGTATTCCCAATTTAGTTGACCCTCCCTATGGCCAAATTATTGCCGGAAGAGCAGAATGAGGAAAATGACATGGTAAAGAGAATTAGTGACTTGGATGAAGTGCATCAAATCAGATATCAATTGATTGAAAAGTCTGCAGAACATCAAAAGAGAATCAAGGAAGCCTTTGATAGAAAGGCAAAGATGGACAATTTTCAAATTGGAGACTTGGTTCTTAAATGGGATGCACTAGAGGAAAAGAAAGGCAATCATGGGAAGTTCGATGCTCTGTGGATTGGACCTTTTGTCATTACTTAGATCCAGGGAAACAACACTTTCATGATGCAAAGTATGGAAGGAGAAACAGTTTTTGATGACCTAGTCAATGGACAGTTTTTGAAGATTTATGTTGTTTAAGGTCTTTAGGCCTTAGCATTGTAAGTATGTTTTTTTTACATGTTTCTAGTGTAGGCTTAATTAGACTCCATTCCCAATGGAACACTAGGAATTATTGCTAATCTTGTTTTTGTATGAAAGGCAGTGGTCTACAGTTCTTGAAACCTCACAATGAGGCTTTCATCCCTAGAAGGAGCCAGTGTTAGCTCTGCTATGCAGCGCTGACTTTTTAATGTCAGAGAAAATCTTGGTCTATTTGGTTGTGCTCAAAGGGGTTTCACATTTGTTCACTCTTCCCTTCCTCCTCCACCTCACTTAATCTCCTCCATCTCTGTTTCCCTATTCGCCTCCTAAACCCGGCAAAATAGCCCCTTTGACTTTAGCCCCAAGTGCAAACCCCAAACAGCCATAAAACTTCACCCATACGCCCTCACGTGCTCATAAACCCTTCCTTGTTTCACTGTTGTTTGAACATTCCCTACTAATCCAATGACTTCCATCACGCCCGATAAAGTGACCCGCTCTACCACTCCAAACATTCAAATCATCTATGCCAAGATCTGACGGTCTTCGCTTTCATCGCACCAACAACCTAACCGAGCGTTAGCACGCGATGAGAGTGGTTTTTCTCTCTCATCCGCTGCTACATGTCGATCGTTGAATGGAATCACTCGGCCCTGGGCTTTTACCACCTTACGCCCAAAAGCGGTGCGGTGAATACCATTACCGCTTGACCAATCCGCCCTGCCCGATAAACAACCATGCAACTCCATCTCCCGACGACCGTCTGTTATAGACATTTTTGTGCCTTACAGCATGAAGCATGAAATGTCCATAATCTAAGGGATCCAAAGTCCCTAAACATGTTGTTCCTACCCCTAGAGGAACAAGGTCAGCAAACCACAGCACTGAATATCAGTTCTCCACCTGAAAACACTAAAAAACAAGCAAATTCTGGATCATGTCAACTGCTCCACTGAGCATCTGCGCTGAATGTCAAGTGCTCCACTCTGTACCTGCACTGAATGTCAACTGCAAAGAAGGTCACCTGCGCTGAGCGTACTTGGACAAGTGGCACAGTCATTCCTCAAGGTGTCAGCACCCAGGAAGCTTCCAAAATGACACTTGGATCAAGGAATTCGCCTGGTGATGAGTAAGAGGATCTACATCTCCAAGTGGAAGCAAGAACCTCCAAGTGGACTCAAGAACTGAAGAATAACTAAAGTGAGAGAGGACACTAGTCAGCTTCATGCCAGCCTCAAGCTGACTCATCCTTTCTCCAAAACTCCTATATATAGAGCTCTCTCATGAGGTCTAGGGAGGCTGGAATCTTGTGAATGTAAGGAAGTGCCGTTGGTTTGAGTTTAGAACTATTGGGTGATTTGCTTTGAAGGAGGTGAAGAGGAGATTTCTTTCTGCTGGGAAGGTGATGCTGGATTGGGCCTCTTATGGTTGTATCACTTCCCGAACTTTACTTCTTCCATTAATAAAGCATTTGAGGTTCTTCTATATGCATGTGTCTCAATGATGTATTGTCATACTTGTGTATTTGATTTATTCTAATCCTTGAATCAATTATGAATGTATGCTTCTTGTAGTTTCCCTCTCTTGCCATTTTGCAGGATCTTGGTGTAGCTGGGCCAGTGAAAGAGCAAGGAGCTGGGAGCAAGCAGCAAGGAGAGAAGATTGGATCAACCATTAGCGAAAGATATCGGTTAGTGGATCCCTTTCTCCCCTATTTTACTTTCATAAAGAAGAAATCTTAGATAGCTTTGCTTCGATTGTCGCTGAGGTACTATCACCCTTAGAGTGGGATAGGGTCATTCCATATTGGATACTTTTCCCAACAACAAATTGGCGACTCCGCTGGGGAACGTATCTTGTTGGTTGTTTGTGTTTTTGCTATTCATTTCCTAAACACAGGGAGTACCGAATCGAACTGCGTTTGGATCTTTCAAATGCAAAGTAGAGGGCAACTACTCTATCTCAGTTTCTGGGCATGTTTATGATTTGAAGAGTTGATCCACAAGGACTCTGAACAGCTCTTAGTGATAGCTTTTCATCCTCCTAATTACCCTTTAGTGTGTACTTGATTGATAGCTTTTAATTTGGCCAAAAACTGTGGATTTTTGAGCAATCTGTAACCCGGAAACCCAGAGAAACGAGAGTTTCTCTCTTCATTACAGACACTGTGAAGGCAGTCTGCATTTCATCGCAGGTCCCGAAGGGACTACCTGCGCTGAATGTCAAACTGACAGTGTACTACCTGCGCTGAACCAATTTTGCCTTGTGCAACTGGGGTTCCCTGCTGTTTATTGCCCTGTTTTCATCCTTGTTTTTGCAGCCTGTTATCAATCAATGTACCTATCTGAAACCACCTTTCCTTGCCACTATTCCGCCTCGGTTGTATAAAGAAACTGTATTTGTTCTTTGTATTTCTTATATCATTTGCAGTTTCCCATAACGAAAAGTGAACTAGTCTTGCTGTGGCCTCTTAGATCTAGACCTGTGATAAGTGTCGTATTGATCTTAAGAGTTAGTTTGTTTGCTGTTCATAGCTGATTGAGCTTTTTCTTTCGTCATATGGTTTGAATTTATGTATTTCTAGTGTTGAAACAAGTAAATATTAAGGTGTCTTTTGATTTTGGACAAAGCTTGTTGGCTTTCACTTGAAATTGAATTCAAAATTATACAACAGCTTTCTTTTTGTAATAGATCAACATTAAGAAAGAGAAAAGAAATACCTGCATTGTGCATGTGCATTTTGACAATTTTGTATGTTGATTTAGGGAAAAGTGCATTAGTGTGTGCTCTATGATCTGTGTGAAAAGATGATGTCTTTCTTTTCCCTCAGTAGTTAAGATTTTCAAAGTTGAAAGATTGAAAAGCTTGCTTATCATCTTAGACTGCATTTAGGAAGTTGTATTATACATCTTGTGGTGATCCATAAAGGCAAACTGCTAAACAAGATCAACTTAAAATGAATTGAATTTACATAACAATGCTTTGAAACATAACGCAAACACATAGAGGTCTAAGCTAGAGACGTGTTCCAGCGTCGTTAAACGTGATATCTTAGCGTTGAGTGGTTGGGTGATTCCTCCACGGTGAAGCGATAAGTATCAATACGGACTTGTGCTCCCACGTACCGTCGCGTATATATTGGGAGACCCCTATAGGAACAAAGCCTTTATCCATAGGAAGCCGTGTCGGCCACCCTACTGATCGCAATGCAGTGAACACAGCATTTACGAAGATCGACCACCCGTACCGTAAAACGTATTCTGTGGTTTTGCGAAAGGTTTGGCACACCCTCTGCCTAGATCTCCAGAGCAGTTTCTTTTGGCCTTTTTCAAACTCTATAACTGAAAAAGTCCATCCGAGCATTTGTCACTTCGGGCTCGTTAAAACATCGAAGGAGACTAGAGTCATCTTTAGCTTTTTCTCAACTCTTAAAAAGTGAAAAAGCAAGTTGTGTCTAAAGCGTCGTTATAAAATTTATTTTAAACGGAACATAATCACCTCCTATTCCTACGTTGATCTGTAGGTTAAGAACATGGAACGCCCCAACCAAGGAATTCCCCATGATGGAAATCCTAGTCCTTTCTCCTCTTGGGGAGAAGTTGGTGCGCCCCACATGGCCACATTGTCGCTTCCAGGACTGACAATTGGCCTGCCAATTTGGCTATTCTCAACCAATGTAGTTCAGAACACCACGGTTCCTGAACAATCGAGTCAACAGTTAGATCAGTCTAGAGCTGCCCACCAGCCTTCTACTTCCTATAACTCTTCCTCCAATCCTTCATCTTCACAAGGTAGAGCCGGCAAAAGCCAAGCTCCCATGGAGAAGAAGGAGAAGAAGAAGAAGGAGCCTAAGGCGACTGGGGGCAAGCAAAAGACATCTGACAAAAATCCACACACAGCACAGACCGGGCCTAAATCCCCATGTGTCATATGTAGAAGAGACCACTTCCATAGAGATTGTCCCTGTATTCCCCGGATACTAAGGGACTGGTCCCCTCGTTTGCACAATTCGGGAGCATCAACCTCTGATAGCCATGTTGAATGCTTACCGTTAACCAGTGAAAGTGAGGGTTCAAGACAAAGAGGGGGAGTAAGATCTCCCTGTAGACTGTGTGAGGGCGATCACGCCATCCACCGTTGTCCCTTCTTAGACGAAGCGAAGAGAGTTTTGGAAGATCGTCCGGTTTCACCGTTGAGGCTTCCTCCTGGATACAAAAAACTCGTGCCAAGTCCTTCGTTGGTTGAGAATACAGCTGGCCCGCTCAAGTGGTCGGCTGAAGCGTCAGTCACTGAAAATGAACCTACTGAATCCAGACCGGACGAAAGTCCAAAGGTCGAAACGGCAGTTGACCCAGTTCTCCCTTCAGAAGTTTCATCTTCAAATGACACCGTCACTGAAGACTCATCTTCAAATGACACCCTCACTGAAGAGAATAAGGATGACACCATCCGGATTCTTTTCATCAACACAGACTCTGATGAGCATCAGGGCAATGCACCCATTCCTTTATCACAGGAAGGAACATCGTCAGGGTCATATCCGGCCGTATATTCGGTCCCACCACCAAGCAACCTGGTTGTGTCATTTGATTGGAACCAACTAGGCAGACCCCGGTTACCAGCCAGTGTACCATTCAGAATTATAGTCCAAATATACAGAATGGTAATGGCTGGAACTATCATTGATGAAGGGGCATCTGTGAGTATCCTTTCCTCTATTGCTTGGAAAGCACTAGGTTCCCCGACGCTTTTGCCTGAGATAAGAAATCTCTCGGGTTTTGATAAAGGAACTAGTCGACCATTAGGGATCCTCCCCAATGTGCCTATAACATTGAAAGGGAAGACCGTTCAAATCAACGTGATGGTCGTTCAAGGACCCTTGGATTATAACCTACTCCTTGGACAAGACTATATATATTGCATGGGAGCTGTAGTCTCCTCACTCTTTAGAGTAATGTGTTTTCCACACGAAGGAAGAATGGTCAAGCTCGTGGACCAACTTTCATTTCCGGGATCACGCATCGCAAATAGTCAAATACCAACCCTGAATGGTCTATTCAATCAAGAAATGTCTCCACCCCCAGTCCTTCTTCCCGATGAGTGCGAGTGATTCGGAAAGATGGGACTGGAACCCAGGGGGCATGCATCCTGGTCTGCTTTGGGCAGAGAAAACCTTGGGTATAAGGTAGAATTTCCGCGAGAGAATATGACTAGTCCGTACCCCGTCCGTGGTTGGAAGAGGGGTTGTTCTGGAATAAGATTCTTTTGTCAAAGTTACGTGTTTGACAACAGTCATTCACCCTTGTCTATTTCGGTAGGCATTGCCGAGGAAGTGTTTTGTTTGAAAGATTAACGAGACAATCTTTGGGTAACTAGAAAGAGGTAAGCCTCCCTCAATAACACAAATGTTTTGTCTTTGAGTAGTGTTCTTCTCTTGTCGCAAATAGCTGTTTTAAAAGGTTGGGCTGACGAGAAGACAAGTATCGCATAAGACCCGTTAAAAATAACGAGAAGACAAGTATCGTTAACATTAGACTGGCAAGACGACAAGTAGCTGTGAACACCCAAAGAAAAGCAGAGGTGGAGGAGAGGAGGGGCAACCTTGAAATTGTATTTTATACCTGGGGGCATGCAAACCTTTTGGAGTGCAAGCTAAGAGCGGTTATTTATCTGTTTTTGGGATTAGCCGTTTCCGAACTTGCATAAAGAAAGGATAATATGGAGTAAAGCTTAGTGAAGATGAAACTCCTTAAAAAATAGAGATCTCACAGGAGACATTTCTTATCTTATGACTGGTATATCGAGCAGTTTTAGCATAAAGTTCATGCTCGTTAAAAAATAAACGCAAGATCCGAGCAGTTTTAACGTGGTCTTCATGCTCGTTAAAAAATAAATAAAAGCAGTGATCAATGTTTCCCCCAGAGTTTAAGCTCATTTTTAAATAAAAAATGAACCTATCCCGGTAAATAACCTCTGTGATCGTAAATTTATCAGCCATGAAAGCCTTGGTCGTGTTTGCACCTGCCACCTCCACCGTCATTTGGCCGATCGTTCACCTCCATATGATTGTTTACCCATTTTGAGGAACAGCTACGAAAAGTGATTTCACTTAGCCATCCTTGTGACACTGCCGTGATTGGAAAATTCCAAACTGTACCTGGAATCTGCTCCTATCCCTGTTTATCACTCGTTCCTCAAAAGACGAGTCTTCTTTAAGCTCTTTTCAACTGACTCGTAAAATATGAAAAGTTTGCCGAGTTTTGGCCTTCCAGCTCGTTAAAGTGACCGGAAGAGCTATCCCTCCTCTAGATTTTAATCTTTTTGGACCTGAGGGATTATTGCACAAAAAGGTCAAGCGCTTGTTTTATTCAGCTCGTTAAAGTTATCAAAAACTCATCCCTTCTGTATTATTTTACTCTTTTTCGGACTTAAGGGATTAGATGACGAAAAAGGAATTTTGGAGTTAACTTTCTGTGCCTTTTCAGACTCTCTAAAAATGAAAAGGACCGAGTTTTCCTTGTCGTTAGACTCGTTAAAATGATTAAATAGCGACAAACTTGTCTTTAGACGAGAACGAGTTTCCCTATCGCTAGGCTCGTTAAAACATAGCGATGGGCTTGCCCGAAGGGCAGGTTATAGAACAAGCATATGTTATCCTCCTCAAGCTTGACAAAAATAAAGAGGTACTGGTCAGAAATGACTGGCGAAAAATTGGGAGAACCTCAAAACTTTAATGGTAGCAAGTCGCTCTTGAACATGACACTTTTCCTCCGTACCACATCGGGTTGGGTTGTTTCATTCACCGGTCTCATCACCATGGTTTCGCCAAACCATCCATTTGGGGTAATGCTACCGATCCATCGCATCAGTGTCGTTATATGTTCAAGAGATGTCGTTCAGAAAGAGTCAACCGTGTCCCATCCACTGCCATACATTATCCTTCATCCATTCATGACCGCCACCCTGAATCATATGTCACAGATTGTTTTCATCTCCACTAAAATCATTAGCTCCGTTCCGTGTCACTGATGTGGGATTCATTAAGGCCCTCCTTTGACGGATCGCTTCTTGTCGACTTCGGCTCATTATCCAAGAAGTTGATCTAGGAACAACCCCCTCAGTACTTTGAAGCTTGCATGCCTCAATGGCAAGTTTCTCACTTCCGGCGACAGGTATACATCAATGACCTTCGACCGAAAGATTTTACGTGGTGTTCGACGCCAAGTCCTTTATTCACACCACGTGAATTGTACTGCAGTACCTTGAGGGTCATTATCATTATCGGTGATTCCTCTCGCGCTTGTTAACGGTTTACATCATTGACCGGTAATCAAGCGATGTCTTTCCATGTTCGACTTCAGCGCAATTCTCACATGGATCGACTTGTACTTAGAGTGAAGATCGAATGAGTTTGAAGACCCCGGATCTAGTTTCATCCATCCGGGTTGTGATATATATTCAGTAAATATAAAGACATTTGACATGTACATCATTGCAGCAGATGATCATCCTACTCAAAGGATGATAATTTCAGCAGAGAATTATCAGTCTACCATTAGACGATCGTCTGTTCTATGTACCAAAATGAATTTATAAAGCTGAGCATGGGAATGCCCGCCTTAGCTAGATCATGAAAGCAGAATGAAAAATAATGTATTGTATTGTATTTTATTACAGGTCACTTCTCAGCGATTGAATGAACTTCGGATCCTCCGGATAAAGCATTTCACCCGATAAACGACCTCATACTTTAGGGGGCAACTGTTATAGACATTTTTGTGCCTTACAGCATGAAGCATGAAATGTCCATAATCTAAGGGATCCAAAGTCCCTAAACATGTTGTTCCTACCCCTAGAGGAACAAGGTCAGCAAACCACAGCACTGAATATCAGTTCTCCACCTGAAAACACTCAAAAACAAGCAAATTATGGGTCATGTCAACTGCTCCACTGAGCATCTGCACTGAATGTCAAGTGCTCCACTCTGTACCTGCGCTGAATGTCAACTGCAAAGAAGGCCACCTGCGCTGAGCGTACTTGGACAAGTGGCACAGTCATTCCTCAAGGTGTCAGCGCCCAAGAAGCTTCCAAAATGACACTTGGATCAAGGAATTCGCCTGGTGATGAGTAAGAGGATCTACATCTCCAAGTGGAAGCAAGAACCTCCAAGTGGACTCAAGAACTGAAGAATAACTGAAGTGAGAGAGGACACTAGTCAGCTTCATGCCAGCCTCAAGCTGACTCATCCTTTCTCCAAAACTCCTATATATAGAGCTCTCTCATGAGGTCTAGGGAGGCTGGAATCTTGTGAATGTAAGGAAGTGTCGTTGGTTTGAGTTTAGAACTATTGGGTGATTTGCTTTGAAGGAGGTGAAGAGGAGATTTCTTTCTGCTGGGAAGGTGATGCTGGATTGGGCCTCTTATGGTTGTATCACTTCCCGAACTTTACTTCTTCCATTAATAAAGCATTTGAGTTCTTCTATATGCATGTGTCTCAATGATGTATTGTCATACTTGTGTATTTGATTTATTCTAATCCTTGAATCAATTATGAATGTATGCTTCTTGTAGTTTCCCTCTCTTGCCATTTTGCAGGATCTTGGTGTAGCTGGGCCAGTGAAAGAGCAAGGAGCTCGGAGCAAGCAACAAGGAGAGAAGATTGGATCAACCATTAGCGAAAGATATCGGTTAGTGGATCCCTTTCTCCCCTATTTTACTTTCATAAAGAAGAAATCTTAGATAGCTTTGCTTCGATTTTTGCTGAGGTACTATCACCCTTAGAGTGGGATAGGGTCATTCCGTATTGGATACTTTTCCCAACAACACCGTCCGATCTGTCCACCGAAGATCCAATGGCTCTAACTCACCCTGCTCCCAACTCGGTCGATAGCCTCCACCGAGCCATCTTTGCCGTCCATTTTCCTGATCTGACGGTCATCCTTCTCTCTCATCTCAACTGTCCGTTTGTCCATGCATCCCACGTCCTTGACTGTTCTATTCGCCTGAAGAAGGAGATGACTAGCTATGCCAATATCAGTCACTGTCAGACCCACAACAACCATATTTAACAGAAAGCATGGCCAAGGGGCAAAAGGACAAGCATGACTCTGTAACTGAATTTATCAGTTATGGACTCTACATGTACGAGCACTCCAACAGCCCAAAAGGACAACACAGCACCTAAATAGATCAGATACAATCAATGAAGCAAGAAAACACGTTTAGAGACTCCATTAGGCAGTTAAATGTGGTTGGTGGTCAATTATGAACCCTCCATACCTAAGTGGCCAAGTGCCCTTGTAATGTAAATCTATAAATACTCAGAAACAAGATGTAATCAGGGTTGGAATTCGATGTAAAGTTCAGCTTCTGGAGACTGTAGACATTTTGTCACTTGCAGTTTCTCATCTTGTTGGCATTATGATACATATGTTGTACTTGATGACAACCCACTCATCTCAGATGATAAATTATAGTGCAGCAAAGTTCACGCACTTTTATGCAGAGAAAAGTTTATTTCATGTAGAGAAAAGTTCACGCACTTTTATGCAGAGAAAAGTTTATTTCATGTAGAGAAAAGTTCACGCACTTTTATGCAGAGAAAATTTTATTTCATGTAGAGAAAAGTTCACGCACTTTTATGCAGAGAAAAGTTTATTTCATGTAGAGAAACGTTCACGCACTTTTATGCAGAGAAAAGTTTATTTCATGTAGAGAAAAGTTCACGCACTTTTATGTAGAGAAAAGTTTATTTCATGTAGAGAAAAATTTCACGCACTTTCATGCAGAGAAAAGTTCCTTTCATGAAGAGAAAATTTCACGCACTTTCATCGTTGGCTCATGGTATTAGTCCGACAGTTTTTGATCCTATGGTTTTTGTCCGTGGTATTGCATCCAAAAGTGTTGATCTCACGCACTTTCATGGTTGGTTCATGGTATTAGTCCTATAGTTTTTGATCCTATGGTTTTGGCTCGTGGTATTGCATCCAAAAGTGTTGATCTCACACACTTTCATGGTTGGTTCATGGTATTAGTCCAACAATTTTTTTGATCCTATGGTTTTGGACCGTGGTATTGTGGAAGGCCTAAGACTATAAAAGAGGAAGGAGATCATTTGGCAAAGTATCATCGAATGAATTGAATATCTAATAAGTGCTAGATCTGAAATATTTGTGATTGGGTTATGGTGCAGATCTGGATCTGAATGAAGGAGGAACCTTAGCGCATAAAGAAGGATAAGTTATTTTGATGGGTCATAATCTTTATGCTTGAATAATAGTATCTTTGCATGATTTTAATCTGTTATATGAGGCACATGCTTGATCTATAAATCTAACAATCTGGGTTAATTAGTGTCTGAATATTTGAAAGAAGGAATTATCCTTTATAGATCTGCACGCAGGTTTCAAGTTGTTGAAGTAGCGTATATCTTTTATCTAGTTGCCTCTGTCTATTGCTGCAGTATTCTGGGTTCAGAATTTGGTGTGTGGTTACTGTTACTGTGTTCTGGGTACAGTTGTCAGAGAAGTGTTTACTTGATTCAGTGCTAATTGGGAAAAGGAGATTGTTTGATGCAGATATACTTTATGATTGATTGATGTTCATGGATCCAGTTTGAAAAGTTATGAAACGTGGTCCCTGGAAGAAAGAGAAGGTTGTATCCTTCAGTAGGCCAGCACCTACGTACTACTATCTTGGCTAATACAAGAGCTAAGGGGGTTGTAGCTCCCTTCCAGGAGAAGCTGGAGAACGAGAAAGGGTTGTAGCTCTCTGCAGGTTGTAGCCTGCGTACTGGTAAAGGACTGCACCAGTACAAAATCATTGTAAAAGGAGTTTCTAATTGAAAGAGGATAGAGACATATTGCAGCAGGTGGTTTTCACCCACATTGGGTTTCCACCTTATATCTGGTGTTCTTTTGTGTGACTATTTGCTTTTCTTGTTCCTGCTCATTATTTTATGATACTGACATACAAAGTAATGATCAATATTTGAAGAATTATTCAAAGTATAAATAAGGAGGATAGATTGATAAGAATTTGATAATACTGATTCACCCCCCCCCCTCTCAGTATTGTTTCCAACAATTGGTATTAGAGTAGGTCCTTCTGAAGAAGCTTGATCACTTGAAGGAAGATCTAACATCATGAGCAACTACGAGAGGGAAGCATCAATCAGGCCACCGATTTTTGATGGAACAAACTTCGTATATTGGAAGGTAAGAGTCACTGCCTATCTTCAATCTTTGGGTACAGAAGTATGGGACATTATAGAAACAGGGTATACTTTTCCATCAGCTACTCCTACAGATTTAGCTGAGAAGAAGAAATATGAAACAAATGCAAAGGCGGTTAATACTCTTCTAGGATGTCTATCTCAATTTGAATTTGTGAAGGTTATGCAATATAAATCCGCAAAAGAAATATGGGACAAGATTGTTTTGAGCTACGAAGGAGATGAACAGGTAAAACGTGCAAAACTTCAAGCCCTCAGGATTCAGTATGAGAATCTCAGAATGTATAATGATGAAAGTGTGGCTAACTATTTCCTTCAGGTAGATGAGATTGTTAATTGTATGAAAAACTTGGGTGAAGAAATAAAAGAGGCTGTTGTGGTTGAAAAAGCCCTAAGATCATTGTCCCCCAAGTTTGAATCTAAAGTGTCTGCAATAGAAGAAAAGGAAAATCTACGAACTCTTACTATGTCTCAGCTACACGGAATTCTAACTGCTTATGAAATCAGAAAAGGAGTTCCATCAGACAGGAGAGAAGCTGCTTTTAAGGCTTCAGGCAAAGGAGACTACTATGAATCAAGTCACGTGCCAGAAGAAGAAGAAGAATCAAATTTTGTCAGAAATCTTCAACGGGGTACTGGAAGGTTCAGAGGTACGCTACCTTTTAAATGTTTTTCTTGTGGAAGAGTAGGTCATTATGCTGCCAAATGTCCTCATAAGGATAAGATTGACAAAGGAAAGGAACCTGCCAGATGGAACAAGAAACAGAATGCAAATAAGAAAAGCTACTACACTCATGAAGACAGTGATGGTCTATCAAATAGTGATGAAGATGAACGAGGTAATGACTATAAACTTTTAATGGCATTTGAAGATGATGATTACATGGATGCTATAGATGTGGATAGTTTTTATGAAGAGATTTCTAGACTTAAGACATGTATAGAAGAAAAGAATATGATCATTGATACTCTACAATTTCAAATTGATGAAAAAGAAAAATATCTTGAAAAGTTAGAAGGTGAAATTGTTGGCCTTAAAAAAGAAATTGAGAAAACAAAGGCTATTAATCTTAAGTTTGTCAAAGGATCTGAAACTCTAGATGAGATCATCAATGTACAGCGTTCTCCGCTAAACAAGACAGGTCTGGGGTATAATGGAGAAACATCTCAAGCATCCACCTCAAAGAGTTATCTTGATGCAGCAAGAAGGAATGAGCAAAAGCACAATGGAGATCACCAGGTAAAGCAGGGACGAATTACATCAAGAACGAACAAAGACTATCAAGTAAACCAGGGGAAATATGTCTTAAGGATGAACAAAAGCTACAACCAGCCACAAGTAAAATATTCTCAATTTGCTTCAAGAATGGACGACAATAGAAATTACAATCATTTGGCTGGTAGATTTGATAATCGCAAAAGTTTCTTCAATGGGAAATTTTTCTCTTGCCATAACTTTGGTCACAAAGCAGCTCAATGTGTTGCATATAAAACAATCATAACTAGAGAAGCTCAAAAACAAAGAAGTACGATCAGGATTACAAAAAGGACCTATAACAACTTTTCGGATCTTGAAAATGAAGTTGAATGTTCTATTTGCAATAACTTTGGTCATGAAGATTCTGAATGCAGGAGCAGGTTTCAGCAGACAAAGGAACAAGCCTCAAGCACCAGAACATGGAGAATAAAGGAACCACAAACAGAAAGATGTGGGATAGCCTTTTATGCAGAGGGACAGGAAAATCTATGGTACATCGACAGTGGATGTTCGAAGCATATGACAGGTGATAAAGAAAAACTTGAATCATATTCTGCTTTAGAAAAGGGAAAGAAAGTTTCTTTTGGAAATGATACTCCAGCAGCTATAAAAGGAAAAGGCACAACTCAGTTAAAAGAAAAGGTCAAAGCTGGAAATGTTTTGTATGTTGATGGCTTGAAGCATAACCTTCTGAGTGTCAGTCAGATGTGCGATCAAGGAACCGAGGTAATATTTTGATCAAATGGATGTAGCGTTCGTGATCTTGATACAGGGAAAACAGTGATCAAAGGTAGAAGAACTCCAAATAATCTATACATATTTGAAGAAGGACAACAACAATGCTATTTGAGCAAGGATGATGAACATTGGTTATGGCACCGGAGGTTGGGGCATCTAAGCTTTTCACAAATAAGGAAGGCATGCAAATATCAGGCAGTTCGTGGTCTTCCAGATATCAAAATTCCAGACAACACTATATGCAAATCATGTCAGTTTGGTAAGCAAACCAGAACCAACTTCCCGGAGAAGGAAGGATCAGCCAGCAGGCCTCTTGAACTAGTCCATACAGATGTATGTGGTCCTTTCAGGACGAGGTCACCTCGAGGAGAAGAATACTTGATATTATTCATTGACGGTTTCTCCAGGTTTGTTTGGTTAGAACTTTTGAAGCACAAAGATGAAGCATTCGAAAAATTCAAATCCTTCAAAGCCTTGGTTGAAAATGAATCAGGTTACAAAATTAAGTGCCTCAGGTCCGACAGAGGTGGGGAGTTTACCTCAAATGAATTTTTCGATTTCTGTGAAGAACATGGGATAAGAAGGGAATTCTCTACAGCTAGAACTCCTCAGCAAAATGGAGTGGTGGAAAGGATGAACAGAACAGTCCAACAAATGGCCCATGCTATGCTTGATGAGTCCGGAACTCCCGCAACTTTCTGGGGTGAAGCTGCATATGCTGCGGTTGTTATTCTCAATAAAACAAATGTCCGAGTGAACAGCACTCAAACTCCTCATGAACTCTAGTATGGTGAGACTCCTTCGGTAAAACACTTCAAAATATTTGGGAGCAAATGCTATATTAAGAATACTGATGAGCAACTTGGCAAACTTGAACCTAGAGCAGATGAAGGCATTCTTCTTGGTTATTCTCCACACAGCAAAGCATATAAGTGCTACAATAAAAGACTTGGAAGAATTGTTGACAACATTGATGTAGTGGTTGATGAAAAAGGATACATTCCTAGGCAAGTAAATCATGAAAATATCGAAGAAGATGAAGACTACCCTCAAAGACAGAATGATGAAGAAGAAGAACCTCAAGAAGCACCAGAGGAACAGATAATGGTAGAAGAGAAGACTCCATCCAGGTACATTCAGAAGAATCATCCAGAATCTCATATTTTGGGGCAAAAAGAAGCAGGTGTACAAACAAGAAGAACAATTGCAGAAGCTTCAAGCTATTTGGCATTACTCTCATCCACTGAACCACAAAATGTAAAAGAGACATGCAAAGATGAATGTTGGGTCAAAGCAATGGATGAAGAACTTGAGCAGATCGAAAAGAACAACACTTGGGAGTTGGTTCCTAGACCAAAGGATAAGAATGTTATAGGGACAAAATGGGTCTTCAAAAATAAGTTGAATGAAAATGGGGAAGTAATTAGAAACAAGGCCAGACTTGTTTGTAAAGGGTATGCGCATCAAGAAGGAATAGATTTTGAAGAAACTTTTGCTCCTATTGCAAGACTTGAGGCCATCAGAATGTTCCTTGCTCTCTCAAGCTTTCAAAAGTTCAAAGTATTTCAAATGGACGTGAAATCAGCCTTTCTGAATGGAGACTTAGAAGAAGAAGTATGCATTGAGTAGCCAGATGGTTTCATTCTTGGAAATGATCCAAATCTTGTATGCAGATTGAAAAAGGCTCTCTATGGTCTTAAACAAGCTCCAAGGGCTTGGTACTATCGTTTGGACAAATATCTTCATCAACAAGGTTTTTCAAAAGGATCAGCAGATAGCAATCTTTATATAAAAATTGAAAATGACAAATTGCTGATACTTGTTGTGTATGTAGATGACATTATCTTTGGCAGCAATGAAGAATCTATGAGTCAAAGCTTTGCCTTGGTGATGTAGAAAGAATTCGAAATGTCCTTGCTTGGAGAATTGACATATTTTCTTGGCCTGCAAATCCAACAAAAGGAAGGAGGGATCTTCTTGTCTCAAACCAAGTATCTCAAGCAGATTTTGAAGAAATATGGCATGGAAGATGCAAAACCAGTATGTACACCCATGGTCACAGGATGTAGCCTCAGTGCAAATGATGAATCAGCAGCAGTACATAAACCAACCTACAGATCTATGATTGGAAGTCTACTTTATTTGACAGGTACCCGACTAGACATCATGCATGCAGTGGGAATAGTTGGAAGATTTTAGGCAAATCCAAAGGAAACTCATCTTCAGGCAGTAAAGAGAATCTTCAAATATCTTCAAGGGACTCAAAATTATGGCTTATGGTATCCTAGAGATACAGATCTCACACTTCATGCTTATACTAATGCAGATTGGGCCAGAAGCGTGGATGACAGGAAGAGCACAAGTGGTGGTGCATTCTTTATGGGTTCCATATTAGTATCTTGGTTCAGCAAGAAACAAAGTTCGATTTCCTTGTCTACAGCTGAAGCAGAATATGTTGTTGCTGCATCTTGCTGCACTCAACTCCTTTGGATGATGCAGACCTTGCAGGATTTTCAAATCACTTGTACACCACCCATCTCCATCTTATGTGATAATACAAGTTCAATCAACATTTCAAAGAACCCAGTCATGCATTCAAAAACCAAGCACATACCAATCAAGTATCACTTTCTCCGGGAACAAGTGCTTGAACAAAAGGTCAAGTTGGAGTATGTTCCTTCTAAGGAACAGGTTGCTGATATACTCACCAAACCATTGCCTAGGGAGACCTTTGAATACCGCAGGCAAAAGCTGGGGGTTGTTGATGCATCATCTTGTTGTTGAATCTCTTTTGATTGTTGGTTGTATGCAAGGTTCATCTGAAGTATATGCGTACATGTGCTGGGTTGCGGATTGGTCAAAGATCGAATGGCACAGGTTCAGGGGGAGCATATCATGCATTTTTGGCATTATGGAGGAAGTACAGAAGGAGATCATGGATGCTAGTCTGAATATTGTTGCAATACGTCTCTATCTCTTTCATGGTCATTTATGGTGTTTGATGGATTATGGTTCTTCTTTGCAGATCTGGTTTATAGTCAGGGGGAGCATGTTCTTAGGGGGAGCATAACCCTTTGCCCTTGATGTCAAAGGGGGAGAGTGATTGGTTGTTGTTGCCATCAAGTCCAAAGGGGGAGATTGTTGGCATTATGATACATATGTTGTACTTGACGGCAACCCACTCATCTCAGATGATAAATTATAGTGCAGCAAAGTTCACACGCTTTTATGCAGAGAAACGTTTATTTCATGTAGAGAAAAGTTCACGCACTTTTATGCAGAGAAAAGTTTATTTCATGTAGAGAAAAGTTCACGCACTTTTATGCAGAGAAAAGTTTATTTCATGTAGAGAAAAGTTTATTTCATGTAGAGAAAAGTTCACGCACTTTTATGCAGAGAAAAGTTTATTTCGTGTAGAGAAAAAGTTCACGCACTTTCATGCAGAGAAAAGTTCCTTTCATGAAGAGAAAATTTCACGCACTTTCATGGTTGGCTCATGGTATTAGTCCGACAATTTTTGATCCTATGGTTTTGGTCCATGGTATTGCATCCAAAAGTGTTGATCTCACGCACTTTCATGGTTGGTTCATGGTATTAGTCCTATAGTTTTTGATCCTATGGTTTTGGCTCGTGGTATTGCATCCAAAAGTGTTGATCTCACGCACTTTCATGGTTGGTTCATGGTATTAGTCCAACAGTTTTTTTGATCCTATGGTTTTGGACCGTGGTATTGTGGAAGGCCTAAGACTATAAAAGAGGAAGGAGATCATTTAGCAAAGTATCATCGAATGAATTGAATATCTAATAAGTGCTAGATCTGAAATATTTGTGATTGGGTTATGGTGCAGATCTGGATCTGAATGAAGGAGGAACCTTAGCGCATAAAGAAGGATAAGTTCTTTTGATGGGTCATAATATTTATGCTTGAATAATAGTATCTTTGCATGATTTTGATCTGTTATATGAGGCGCATGCTTGATCTATAAATCTGAAAATCTGGGTTAATTAGTGTCTGAATATTTGAAAGAAGGAATTATCCTTTATAGATCTGCACGCAGGTTTCAAGTTGTTGAAGTAGCGTATATCTTTTATCTAGTTGCCTCTGTCTATTGCTGCAGTATTCTGGGTTCAGAATTTGGTGTGTGGTTACTGTTACTGTGTTCTGGGTACAACTGTCAGAGAAGTGTTTACTTGATTCAGTGCTAATTGGGAAAAGGAGATTGTTTGATGCAGATATACTTTATGATTGATTGATGTTCATGGATCCAGTTTGAAAATTTATGAAACGTGGTCCCTGGAAGAAAGAGAAGGTTGTAGCCTTCAGTAGGCCAGCACCTACGTACTAGTATCTTGGCTAGTACAAGAGCTAAGGGGGTTGTAGCTCCCTTCCAGGAGAAGCTGGAGAACGAGAGAGGGTTG
Organism: Pinus tabuliformis; assembly: GCA_031772625.1. Lineage (NCBI taxonomy): Eukaryota > Viridiplantae > Streptophyta > Pinopsida > Pinales > Pinaceae > Pinus > Pinus tabuliformis. The sequence continues at coordinate 1,018,239,405 of CM062813.1, read as the reverse complement.
TAGCTCTCTGCAGGTTGTAGCCTGCGTATTGGTAAAGGACTGCACCAGTACAAAATCATTGTAAAAGGAGTTTCTAATTGAAATAAGATAGAGACATATTGCAGCAGGTGGTTTTCACCCACATTGGGTTTCCACCTTATATCTGGTGTTCTTTTGTGTGACTATTTGCTTTTCTTGTTCCTTCTCATTATTTTATGATACTGACATACAAAGTAATGATCAATATTTGAAGAATTATTCAAAGTATAAATAAGGAAGATAGATTGATAAGAATTTGATAATACTGATTCACCCCCCCCCCCCTCTCAGTATTATTTCCAACACATCTTCATTTTCAGCAAATACAAGCTTCTTTTGTTGTTAACTGCTCACTTTCCATTTTCTTCTTGTTCTAAGCTTGTGCCTGATGTGTTGTGTTCCTGAGCTCTTGGTGTTTAGCACTAGATAATTTTCATCTTATCTCTGTGTTAAAGTATTGATTCCATCACGGAATAGGTTGCTCAGGTTTCTTTCTATCTAATACAAGAGAGCTGTCATCCTATCTTGCATTAGTAGATTATATTTACAGGTTTCTCTACTAGTTGCAGCCTGCCATCACATTGTCTTGTGTATCTGTTAGTGTGGTTAGTATTCTCCATATTCACCTTATATCTAAACTGTGAGCATTGGTGGTCTAAAGCCTTGTAGTCTGAGGGTGTTCATGCATGTCTAGAGTGAAATAAGGTAGAAGTGGTTATCTGGCTTGAACTAAACCATCATTCCTTCCATTAAACCTGCAAAAATAGTTGAACTTATATGTTACCAGGCATCTCCGAGCTACAACCTAGGAGAGTTTCTTGGAATCCTAACAGTGCTATTTTACATTCTTTGTAAGTATCTCTAACAAGTATAAAATATGCACTCTTAGTAAGTTTATCTACAACCTCCAAAATGGAGTTATGCCTTTTGGTTGTTTCAGGTAATTCAACAATAAAGTTCATAGATATTTCTTCTCATTTTGACTCAGGAATGTTATGCGGCTGCAACAATCTTGCTGGATGACCATGTTCTAGTTTAACTAGCTGACATTCCAAACATTTTGCCAAAAATATTTCTATATCCTTCTTCATCCATGCCCAAAATAAGTTTTTCTTTAAATCAGCATACATCTTCTGGACTCCCGGGTGAGCCATATATGTTGCACATTGAGATTCTTTCAAAATGAACTCACAAAGCCCATCTTGATTTGGAACTACAATATTTTGCATGAATCTCACCATACCATCATCATCACAAGAATACCCTTCTACCTTGATTTTCATAGCCCCCTCCCCAGAAAGAGAAAATTTAACTTCCTTGCACCATTCATCTACATCTTGTGCCCTCAAGATGCGCTCCCATAAATCAATGTTGAGTGGAATTACTGAAAATATTCGTGGTCTTCGACTGAGTGCACCAGCTACTTTGTTCAATGTACCATAGGTGTCAGTTATGTCAAAATAATATTCACTTAGGAGTTTTGACCACCTTCTTTGCCTAGCATTTATATCACTTTGAGTAAATATTTTCAATTCAAATTTCTTGCCCACCAGATAATGTTGCCAAATTTGTAAGGCATGAACTATAATTGCTAGTACTATATCATGGGTTGCATGGTTTTCCTCATGTGGCCTTAACTTCCTAGAGGCATATGCAATCACCCTACCATCTTGTGATAATACTGCAACCAATCCATATTTTGATGCATTAATACATAATATAAATGGTCTATCCATATCTGGAACCTTAAGTATTGCAGTTGTAGTCAAACATTGATTGAGCTTAGAAAATGCTTTCTCACACTCATTTGTCCAATTAAATTGTACTCCTTCCTAAGAAATTAAGTGATTGGGTTGGCTATTTTTGAAAACCCCTCCACAAATCTCCGATAGTATCTTTCCATACCCATGAAGATATGCACTTCATGCGTATTAGAGGGTGTTGGCCAATCTAAAATTGCAATGATCTTTTCTGGGTCAACAATAATGCCTTCAATGGAGATAATGTGTCCAAGATAATGGATTTTTGATTGGAAAAAATAACATTTGGACATTTTTGCTTATATTTTATTTTCTCTTAAGCATTGTAACACCGATCTCAGGTGTTGCTCATGCTCTTCTCATGACTTTGAATAGATTAGGATGTCATCGAGGAACAAATTGTACAAATTTGTCCAAGTAATTCTGAAATACACCATTCATCATACTCATAAACACTCTCGGGGCATTAGATAACCCAAAAGGAACAACTACGAACTCATAATGACCAAAACGAGTTCGAAAAGAAGCTTTGGAAATATCCTCTTCTTTAACTTTGAGCTGATGATATCCAGATCAAGGATTGATCTTAGAGAATACAGTGGCTCCCTTCATTTGATCAAATAGATCATCAATGCGAGGCAAAGGATATTGATTTCGAATAGTTACTCGATTCGATTGCCTGTATTCAACACAAAGCTAAAGCGATCCATCCTTCTTCTTTCCAAATATCATTGGAGCTCGCCAAGGTGAAACACTAGGTATAATCATACCCCTATCCAATAACTCTTGAAGTTTCACTTGCAACACACAAAGTTCAACAATGGAAATTCGATAGGGAGCTTTAGATATAGGTTCGGTACTAGGCTTTAGCTCTATGGAGAAGTCAATCTCTCACTTTTGTGGTAAAATAGGCAACTCCTCTGGAAAGACATTGGAGAATTCTGAAAGGAAAGGATATTGTTCAAAGGATGAAAGATCTCCCTCATTTAAAGTCATTACAACATACATTTGACATATTTTCCTAAGAATTCTCTTCATCTGCAAGAATGAGATAAGTCTTAAAGAAACAGGTCTCCTTTCCCCATGGGTAACCATAGATTGGCCCTAATCACTCAAAAAATGAAGGGTTTTGCTTCGAAAATTAAGAAAAACTGAGTGGGCTTCGAGCCAGTCCATCCCAATTATCACATCATAGTGACCAAGTGGTGTCACATAAATATTCACATTTGTGACACACTCTACCAAGTCTAAAGGGAAGTCTTGCACTAAGCATTCAACCTTTTGAGATTGCCCCAAGGCCATCTCAACCTGATCAAAATCATTTTTCTCTTTTGCCACCAATTTACATTTCAATAAAGAATTAGGGAAATAAAACTTTCAGTTGCACTAGGATCAATCAAAATAGTAACAAACATACCATTTATCTTACAAGATGCTTCAAGCACTATAGACTAATGCTCGACTTGGAAATTTTGCACAACTGCATGAATCCTATGGGCTCTACCCATATCTCTAACAGTGGCTTGTTCCTGCTCTGATTGTGCTTTATTCTTCTTTTCAGGGCAATCTCACTCATAATGAGGTCCTTCACAAGTCCAACGTTCATTAGTGGGAGCAGTTTTCATAAATTTGACCCTTTTATTAGGTGATTCTTGAGTGCAAGCATTACTTCGCTGAAGATGTTGCCTTGGGTTATTTCTTTGGTTCTTAAAAGTATGACTCTTTTGAAATCAATGATGATGTGAACTACTTGATTCGTGTCTTACATATTGGCATCCCCTTCAAGGAGGTTTCCCGTGGAATGATAGATTTTGGGTTTTATCCCCACCTTTGTTCTCCAATAATTCTTCCTCGTGTATAATTGTTTGTTGCATTACCTAATGCAACGTAGCAGGCCTCAAAATGTGCACCTTTTCCTTTATAATAGGATTCAACGCATACAAAAACTTGTTTACCTTGAGGGCTTGAGTTCTTATATGGGTAGCATATATAAGAAACACCATGAATCATGCTTCATATTCAAGGATTTTCTTAGTTCCTTGCTTAAGATCATGGAACTCATTCAATTTCTTTTACAAGTATTCAAGAAAAAGGTACTTTGCTCAAAATTCCTCTTCAAATCGTTCCCATGTCAAGGTAGACATGAAGTATCCCAATTGGTATTCTAAGTTCCTCCACCATAATAGTGCACTCTCCTTAACTTGGTATATAGCCAACTTTTTACATTTGGTTGCTATAATAGTTCTATAACTCAAAACATAGGTGCATGTTTTCCAACCAAGCTTCTACTACCTCCTCTTTTGTGGTACCGTTAAAGATAGAAAGCTTAACTTTTTCCAACTCTCTATGCACAACCCCATCAGATGGTATTTATTGCCTCTTTGCTTGAGATGAAGAACCAGGCACTAAAGAATTTCTCCCAACCCTACTAATCAATATTTCAGTCATCTTTTGAAAAGATAACATCATGTCCGTTACTTCCCTGATGGATATTTGCTCAAATTATTTTTCTTGGGGAGGTGGAGATGAGACTTCCTTCCTCCTCCTTGATGTTCTCTCCATGATTACTTAACCTAGCGAAGGAAAAATTCAGGTAAGTAAATAAATATTAGCAGGCAAGCCCTAGGTCCTAGAGTTTTAACTTGGCTCCGATACCATATGTAAGATCCCCCTTACCAACCATCAATATCTACTAAGGCTCACTTAAAATGCAGTATTATTTTATTTTAAGTTCATGTTTTTAAGACGTAAAAGTTAATGCAAGGTCATATATCTATATTTTTTTTATCTATTTTTTTTTGTATTCTTTATACTACACACTAATGTCTACTAACTAACTAACCCGTGGCAATATTAAACTTCTCATCAAAGCTAGAGAGTCATGGTTCGTCAAGATCCAAAACTTACAACCATAAGTCTTAAAATCACATTTAAATTATAGTCTTTAGCGGGATAAATACAATCAATCTTTACAAACCACAATTTCCAATAAGCTAATTTTTCATTCTATTGCAATTAAAACTGTTTAAGAGGGACTAATTTATTTTGTTGTATATAATATGCCTATGAATTCTTTGGTAAAATAAAGGAAAGAAAAACAATATAACTCAACTTCTAAAGAAGTGGTTTCCAATGATTATGAATTCATATGTGAGCTAACAATTACAACAATTCACCTACCCAATTTGCCTTCCATTGATTTTTAATTCAATGGAATCATCATGCTTATTCTTTGAGATATTTCAAAAAACACCTTGGTTGCAAATCCTAAATTCACTTAGTCATATTTATAGACAATTCATATATGTAATTAGCTACAACCATTGAAGCATTATGTCAAACAATTTGCAAGCATGAAATGTACAACCATTGAGGCATTTTGTGAAACACTTACAACCATAATCCTTAAGGTGATTTCACCACAATGAACTAACATGAATCTAAGATTCAATAACTTCTTTTTCATTGTCAGTAATTCCAATAAGTGAACCTAATACATAAGTAGAACTATCATCCATATTCATTGTTGCATATACAAAAATTTAGGCATAGAAATGACTATAAATACTTAAGAATATTTACAAATAGCTCACAACGATGTAGATACAGTGATTGGAGAATTTTGAACAACGGTTAGCAGTCACAAAACAAGCTGCTAACTAATAAACTATCGAACAAGCAGTCACATCTTATTTAAACTATCAATGTATTAACCATTGAGATTCTAAAATAAGAATTCCAAGTTTATATAATAGGTTGGTTTCATAAATAGAGATTACCAGGTAATCACAGCTAAGAAAAAAAGCAACAAAAGAAACCACTAGGCAGCAACAAGAAATCTATAAAATATAGTAGCTTAAAGAACCAGATTCTAGAGCTCAAGTTTTTGAAATCAAAGATGGGGTGACATGGCCCAAAGGTACAAATATTCCCTGAAGTTAAAATGAATTGGAATAGAAATGCCCAGAAACGTGATTATTTAAAACCACTACCAAAAACAAATTCCTACTATCTCATTTATCACTTTCGTCAAACATATAATGTGAAATCTTATCTAGAACTATAAAAACAGAAGGAAAACCAAATTTATGCTATCAATATGTTTCATAAAACTCATGTCAGCCTGAATGATTCAACCATTAATACATTATGTAAATCAACTTGCAACGAAACTGTACAAAAAAAACTTACATAAAATAAACTACAATTATTGCAAAATTCCTTCAACATTTAGTGTGTAGTGTTTGATATACATCTAAGTTTCAGTCAACAACCAAAGAAGCCAAAACCATGTAATGAACTACAAAAAAAACACAATATAACGTTGTCAACATACTTGGAAGTGAATTTATACAACTCAAAGAAAATGGGGGTATGCTCCAGCTCCAATGAGAGTATGGTCTAACTCCAATATCCTTACCAACTCATTGTGAACCACCCGGTTTTCCTCCCAACCATATCCAGGAAGAACTTCTCCCCCTAGAACCCCCGAGCTACAAAATATCACAAGAAGTACCAAAATACAACAGTAGAGATATTTGCAAGGAAAACTAAGGAAGCAAATTTTCACTTCCTCTCAATACCACTCATGGTCAACCTCAATAGCTAGAGATCTTAGATTTTAGTAACAATTTCAAATTCATTTTGGAAGCAACTGGCTACTCTCCATATCTCTCCCTCTCACTATTTTCCTCAAGTCTCTTCCACTCTTGGCCTCATAATCCACCCCCAAGTGAGAATACATGAGACTCATATATAGGAGGAGCAACCAATTCTTTTCATAAAGGAGGAGTAATGTGAATGCATTGGATTCCATTTAGAGGAGTGTAACTTATGCCATTAAGGAGAGGTATGCATCCCTTAGTTAAGGAGAGTGTAACATATGCATTTAAGAGAGCATATGACATATTTTTAATGAGTGAAAAGGAATATGCCATTCTTTGATGAGTGAATAAAATAGAGTGTAATGTATTATTTAAAAGAGAGAGAGAGTTACATAGAGCCATGAGAGTCATGAAGGAGAGGTGTGAATTGATTGAGGAGATGAAGTTGACTTGTAATTCCATTTTAATAATAATATCATAGTCTCATTAAAGATAATAATAATAATATTGATGATTTAGTCAAGATTGAACTATTAGGATTGATTAATGATAATTTAAGTGGTTTTTCTTCAACTACGCTTGATTACCAATTTATGCAAGGAAATTTACTATTTTTGGAAAGTCATGCTTGAGATGCTCGACATGACTTTCTATTTTTAGAAAGTCATTCCAGAATTGTGAGAATGAAATTTTATTGAAGGAAATTCATCCATGAGTGGTATTTTTCTTCTGGAGAATAGGGATTCTATGCCCATATTTCATGCATCCCTGTGCCTTAGTAGATTGAGGACTCTGTGCCCTGATCTACTCCAAAGATCCAAGAGTCCACAACTTGATCTTTTTAAATATTCAATACTCCACGCCCTAAATATACAAGACTCCACGTCTTTATCTTTCTTGGATTTAGGACTCCATGCCCTAATTTACATGCCCTCTCATCTATTGTGTTTTGAAACTCTGTGTTTCTCCTTATGTTATTGATTGTGAGCTTTTACCCATCTGATGCTTCACTGGTAAGGCATTGTTCAAACACCTACAAAAATTACAATATGATATATGAAAGGAATCAAATGAATTTCATAATGAAATTAACTTAATCACATTTTACTGAGAATGATGCATGACTTCCACAGTCATTCATAATTGAACATCCTTGTTGGAAAATGACCAAGTACCCTACCACATCCTTCTTAGTAGAATATTAGACATATATAATCACAAAAATCATGTATCATCCATAAATCATAATTAACCATCTATTCCACATAACCATGAGCATACATGGGTCTATGCGTCTCAATCTTGGATCAACATATATGTCATACACCGCTTCATAAGTCAGATGCAAAAAAAGAAACATGTGTATAACATTTAATTAATCAAAACCATGTAATACATATAATCAAAGATACCACACATAAGAGGAAATATAACTATATAAAACATTGCTCCCCAGTATAGTGATCAATCTGCCATACATAAACATAAAATAAAATATAACTATGTATATAAAACATTATTCGTCAATCAAGTGATCAATTAGTCATATATATAACTCATTAAAAATAAACCTTAATAGGAGTGAAAAAACTATACTAGCAAAAAAAATAGGACACTACATCTTGGATGCCCTATCTCATCCTCAAAGAGTATTGGATGTCAGATGATTACCCAATCCTCCATTCTATCTTCACAGGCGAAGACCAGAATGATATGTCTATCTCTCCCTCTCAATTAGGGAGGACATGTCAATTACCATAATGGAATGTACTCATACCTACATAATGAATGTACCTAATCTCCCCCTTGGCTTAGGAATATCCAAGTTTCTTCCAAGTAAGAAACTTTCTTTCAGGTTCCCTCTTAATTATGGACCTACACTAGCTCCTCGAACAACTCCTTCCTTCGATGCGATGAATTTATTTGTTGAGGAGTCTTCATCTTTTTTGGCTTCTTTCATAGCAAAAAAACTATCCATCACTTTCATCCATGAGTTAGTCATGTCATCATTCCTTTCATGGGAAAGTGATCCTTCAATCTTCATCTAGCCTTGCTTCATGTCATGCTTCTTTCTTCATGCCATATTTTTGGAAAGATCTTACATCCTTCTATATGGTCCTTTTGTATGTCATCCATACTTCTTCCCTTAGGCATTCTTGCATAAGCCCATCCATATATTTGTTCAAAAATATGAAATGAATACTTAAATAAAAATTAGCTTTGTGATGGTCTTTCATCATGACATCTTCCTGTAGGTATCAACATCATGCATACATGTTGACACATCCACCAAATATATCCATTATCAAGGGTATCCATAGTTTTTGGACTTCCATTAGAGTCTTCATATATTTCTGGGAGATTTCCTAGTCAAATATTCTTGGTCTTTTGGATGTTGGTAGCCTTTATTATCGTTACATATCTCATGATCTCTTCCTTCTTTTCTTAATGCATTCCATTCCCAGGAGCTTCCAATAAGAGTTCCTTAATTGTAGTCAACCAACTCATACTTCATATGAGGACATATTATGTTGATTTCATATAGTGTGACCTATGCCTTCCTGCATCCTTTTAGAGGAGGAAATGTTTTTCCCTTGATCATGCTTCTCAAGATAGAAATAGTGATCCATGTTACTTGCAACCACACGACATGACATTATAATATTAAATACAAGAATACATAACGCATTGACCTTTAGGTCATCTATGATTCTTTCAAAATCTTCCTTGATTGAAAATATCTTCAACCCCTTTATCTTCTACATATCTTATGTCATCATACCATCATCCCATGCACTCCACAAGTTAGAGTTCATGATGAAACACTTGCTTCCTTTCTATATCGATGAACCCTTCGATGATGATTCCTTTAGAGAATCTTGAGCATTTTTTATATCCTTATTCGAAAAATGTTTCCTTTTTTACTTGATGTATGATGAGCCTTATCATGGATGAATTATTCCTTTCCTTAAGTTTGTAATAAGGTTCCCAAGAGATATATCCTTCATATTTGATTTTCATGAATTTTGTTCTGTTTGTCCTTCATGATTCCCTATGGTGATGTCATGAGATCTTCTTTCTAATTCTTCCATGATGCCACGATGCATCTTATTATTTATTATAGACATATCTTACAAAATATTTAGGAGTTATGACAATACCTTTTGTGACAGAGACTATCTCAGCGTAGTAGAGATCTCTTACTTCCTCTTTTCTTGGACTTATTTTCTTAGGCTCCACTTCTTTGGTGATATGGGCTTATTCTCTTCTTCTTTTGATATTGTCTCTTTAGGACAATATTTCCTGTAATTTCCATAATTTTACATTCATAGCATTGAATATCAACTATGATTTTCTTTCTTTTTCTGAAGAACAAATTTTCCATCTTCTCTTTCCTTCCTACAAATGTTTGAGTCCTCTAATCTTCAAAACTTTTGCCCTCAACTCGTCTTCTTCTATATTGCATATTAACCACAATTTGTCAAATGAGGCAACTTTCTAATACTCATGGATATTTGTTACCTTGTTCATCAGTTAGTGCGTTTAGAATAATGACGATTATCGTCTTATAATCTCTCCCAGATCTCACAGTTGATATCTTATGAAGATATCCCTTCATTATTTGATACCTTCAACATTATGTAGATCAGATCTAAGTCATCTGACCTTCTTTACCACATCTTCAAAGAGTAGTATTGTGAGCTTATAATATACATCTCTTTGTTGTCTCCAATATTTCTATATTAGGGGACCTTTCAGAAGAATCCCTTTCCATGAATTTAGAGGATACCTTTTCCATTTATGTGTTAAATGACTTCACTTTCTTCGAGGACTATGTCTATCCTCCTTTTTCATGCAAGGAATTTTGATGACCCAACCAACTTATAGATCGCCTTGCAAAAATGAAGTCATTTTACCAAATTTGATTAAAGAATGAAATTTACTTACTTGACAAGTGAAGATGAAATCTTCATCTAGATCACTTTTGATGACGTTTGAAGAAGATGTAATAGTTCTTCGTTTTCGATGATCTTCCTCCAAGTGAAAATCCTTTCTTCAATAAAGAATATTTCTCCTTTTATGATGAAAAAACATTTTGATATGGCTCCTTTTTATGAGGATTTTTCTTGCTTCTTCCGATGATATTCTTGAAGGACAAGGAGAGGATCCGTTATAGCCGTATAACCTTGAATATTTCTATCCTTCAAGATACTTCGACTTCTTCGATAGTGAATGAGTGAAAATTATAATTTCTTCTAGGGTTTTGAATTTATTCAAGATGATCTGGTCTTCGTCTTTAAAGCTCTTCGAGCTACCTTTCTTTGTAGATAACTTGATGATGGTCTCTGTGGTATTTTGATGATGACTAGAGGATTCAAAACTTCTGTTGTTGTAGATTGCTTCTTCGATCTAGAGTTTTATTAATCAATGTAGATCTTGATCTTCAACCTGCTTAGATGCCTTTCTTGAAACTAGAACCTTGAGTGTCTCTTTATTTAGATGCCCTTCCTTTGAATTTATCACGTTAGCTCTGATTCCATGTTGAGAAACATAGGGCATTAGAATTAGGTAATTTTTCTTCTATTAATGATTGTTTGTGAATTTTTTTTATTTTTTTAGATTAGGATCTTCTTTATGTTATATTATTAATGTTCTTCTTCATCAAACAATAACCAATGCATGAACATAAATAGATAAGAGAAACCACATAAAAGCTATGAGCAAGGGATAGAACCTCTCACTCTTTGAGAGGAAAACCTGCATAAAGTCTTCTTAAAGTGATTCCAATTAAGGAAAACCACCCGGTCCGAACCTTAAAGCAGTTCCTTTTCCATTTGGAATAGTGGCTCCAACTGGTTTAACTAGGTCAATTTACCTTTTCCCAATCACTATCATTTTTACAATATGTCTTGAATTACCAATAGCTAGGGACATCAGATCAATTCTTCTAGTTGATCAAGCAAGAAGAATGACCCTTAAGTTGTTTTTGTGGAACAACCAAACCAATCTAAAGTTTTGCCTCGAAGAGAGGACTTCTAAGATAACACATGCATGATTTAACTACTATAAAATTAATCTATCCTATCTTGATTGAAGGAAAGAAAAATCATTCTCCCAATCAAGAGCTGATTTACCAAAAGAAGACATTAAGGAATTGAAGTAAAAATTAAGGAATTAGATCAAGGATATAGCTCTCAATATCTGACTCCTTGTTAATCTAAATACTAACAATCAAGCCCTTAGTAAATAGTGTGTTTTATAAAAGTATATTAAATCCCTAAGGTATATGCATATAAAAAAAACTATTTATTTTTCGGGTTTACTTGTTATTTGAATGCGATCTAAAATGGTTGTCTTTAGTACATGGTAATAAAAATTAATCATGTACTAAAAGAAATGATCATTTCAAAGTTAATTTTTTTAATGAAATAATTAATTAGAAGAATTGTTAAAGCATATATCACCATCCAAATAAAATAACAATTTGTTGTTAGATGTATTAAAAAATTATAGCACTCGCATATTCAGAAATGAGATGATCTTGAACTGTGGAAATAATATACATATAACCGGAAAATTGAAAGATGGAATGACTACAAATTATAAAAAACAGAACATTAAAACATGGATTAAAATACTTGATGTATCATGCTCCTTTGGTAAAATACATAGTCCCAGTCCTTTTCCTTTATTCCAAATCTTCCCAAAAGAACATAAATGCGACTCTTTGAAGCCTCTTTAAAAAAAAAAAATAAGAACCTCGATCCAATCATTTTATTAAGATGAGCTTCTAAAAATATAGAAATCTAATCTCCACTCAGCTTTCTTCATAAAATTAAGGACCTTGCCAGTCTATTAAGACAAACTTGGAGATACAAAAGTGCAAGCCCCGTAGACTTTCTTTCTCAGATTCTTGACCTCTTGTTCAATCCATTAAATGGGTTTAAATAGAAATACGATTTAAAAAAAAAATAATAATAGGTCCCTGCATAGTGCTGAGGAAATTAATGGAATTCCTGAAATCTTGAAAAAAAACAAAAAAAGTTTTCAAAGATAATATTTTGAAATGCCATTCTAGCTTATTGGCCTCGTATTTCGATCAAAAGATCCTTGCATTTGCGTGTTCTATGGAACTAATTTGCTTCTTTCTCTGTGCAACTTTCTCCTCTTCATTTTCTTCACTGTTGAATTTTTTGTTTATGCCTGGAAACAATAAACCATGGATAAGAAAACATACATCAAAATTGTGTTTTTCAGAAAAAGATAAGATCTAATGAAAATATATGGGTCATTTATTTAAATCGCAATCACATTTTCAATTGGAATCATAATCAAACTAAATCCAATCACAATAACATTGAAATTGGGGATAGACTTAAGCCATAACATAATCACAATGAAAGGGATCAGATCACAATCACAATTAAGCTGGGAGCGGATAAGGTGCGAGGCCCATGAATCTCGCGATTGCAATATCGCAATCGCGAAAGGTCGGGGATAGGGATGATCACAATTTGGTATGTGGAGTGGAACAACACTAATGGTGCCTCTTGAAAGTTGCAATTGCAATGTACGGGGATGATGTGGTAGAGGAATGGGTCCCACAAGTCTTCTATCACATATCGCAATCATGTTTGATAGGGGTCTAGCCGCTGACCTTTTCGTAACTTGCGATTGTGTGGATGTGGGGACTTCATGAATTGGATTGTATAATCCCGTTGGGTCCGATTGATCGCAATCATAATCGACATGAGGCAGGAGGTATGACCCTTTATATTTGTGATAGCTATGATGCCGGTGATTTATGGACTGACATGTATAATCCGTCTAGTCTAGGTTATATCACATATCGCAATCGGTCGTGTGGGCATCAACCATCACCTATTTGGATTTGCGATAGCCACGAACATGGGATTTTATTAATTACGATTAGTTTCCCATAAGGTCCAGTTAATGAATTGCAATTGCATTTCACTAAGGCCGCAAGTATTATCATGGTGTGTTGTTTGTTTGTGATGCGGGGAAGCAGTAACAACTCTGGTTTTTTTTTTTTATCAAATAACACATGTTTAATACTTAGGGCTTAAAAAAAATCTTAAGTATTAGTCTTGGTCTCAGGGGCTATTTGGAAATTATTTTGATAATCAAGGATTAATACTTATGTTTTAATTAAAAAGCCTATATATTAAACTTTGGTTATGGGATTTTATTAACAACTTTTTGTGTTGATTTTCTATTTTTTAATTCTTTGTTTTTTAATAAATAAAATCAAAGGCTTTTTTTTAACTAAAGGGTCCCTATTTTAATATATTAAATTTCATAGGAAATTTATAATATATTAAAATGGGGGTTGTTGAACACTACCACAATTGGCGATTCACTGGAAGAACCAACTATCTCTGATGAATAATAACAAATTTCTTCAAAGATTCAGTAAAAATAATTTAGGAAGTGGAAACTACTTTTCGAAAGATTTAGATAAATAAAATTACTATGACTATAAAAAAGTTTCATTAAATTGCAATTTATTTTAAAAACCTATTTTGAATAAAAAACACCTATTTACTTGTATCAGTCATTAATCAGTTATAAAAACAAAGGGGCCCTCTTACGACTTAGATTTTTATGTACTCAATTGTCATAGGTAGAGCCATTGTTGCTAGCAAGCCTTCATAGCTTCGACAAGGTTACCTTTTAACCAACAATAATCTAGTATCTCATCCATTTAATAGTGCAATAATTAGAGGTAAGTTTTCTTTTTTAACTATTGGTAAAAATCCATTTTCATGGTTTGGTGGCTAGATAACGATAATGCCATTGACTGGTAATAATCAAACTGACCAAGCTAGCTTGTGATGAAACCTCTCGTCTTATAATTGAAACAATCATAAGCCATTACCCTGATTTGGTGTTCAATACTGGTAATGTCAGTTTAATTGGTTCCCTATGATCATGGTAAGCAGGCTCCTGATGAGACCTCTTATCTTTTAGATTTATTATATTTTAGAATTACACTCTAAAAAAATTCTTTTTAATGGATGGGGAGAGTCACTCACTCAAGAGTTTTGGATGACAAATCTAAGTTGAAGGTGCTTAATCATAAAATAGTATTTACTTTTTAAAGATAACCTTTTTAACTGAAATTGAAGCAAGAGGATATTTTTTTTTTAAGGTTCTTTAAAGATTTCACATCTTAATGGAAAGAAATTCGGAGTTATATAATTTTTATTTGGTAACCACTTCTTAAAAAATTCCTACCTTCAAATTGAAAAAATGAAAAATAAACTTCAAGAGATTTTTGAAAAGTCAATAGAGTACTATTTAACATTTTTATCTAAAAGTAAAATATAAATGTGATATGATA